>CAWUFW010004796.1:0-1462322 GCA_963921515.1 Calotriton arnoldi | reverse complement strand
CCTAAACCCTAAAACACTCCCCCAGCATGACCCCCTACACTACCCAAATACCAATGCACTACCCTAATCCCTAAAACACTACCCCCCGCACAACCCCTACACTACCCAAAGACCACTGCACTACCCTAAACTCTAAAACACGACCTCCTACACTACACAAACACCACTGCACTACCCTAAACCCTAAAAAACTACCCCCAGCACGAACCCCTACACTACCCAAACACCACTGCACTACCCTAAACCATAAAACACTACCCCCAGCAGTACCCCCTACGCTACCCAAACACCACTGCACTACCCTAAACCCTAAAACACTACCCCCAGCAGTACCCCTACACTACCCAAACACCATTGCACTACCCTAAACCCTAAAACACTACCCCCAGCAGTATCCCCTTCACTACCCAAACACCACTGCACTACCCTAAACCCTAAAACACTAACCCCAGCATGACCCCCTACACTACCCAAACACCACTGTACTACCCTAAACCCTAAAACACTCCCCCAGCACGACTCCCTACACTACCCAAACACCACTGCACTACCCTAAACCCTAAATCTACCCCCAGCATGACCCCCTACACTACACAAACACCACTGCACTACCCTAAACCCTAAAACACTACCCCCAGCACGACCCTCTTCACTACCTAAACACAACTGCACAATTTGTTACAGGCGTTGCAACGCAGGCCTGTGGTGCTTACTGGAAGTACCTGGTGGGCTGGTTGGGCCCCAGGGACTCTCAGGATTCAAGGTGACCTAATCCCCCAACTTAAAACGTGCCACGGGCGCGTTTGCACAGTGGTGAAGGGAGGGGGTGGAGCCTCAGGTGACATGTGCGCAAACACGCCCTGTGGTGCGTTTTAAGTTGGGGAGTTAATTCCCTTTGAATCCTGGGGGCTAACTAGCCCACCAGGTACCTTCAGTAAGCACAACAGAGGTGCGTTGCAGAGAGGTGAAAAAAGGTGCGTGGCCTCGGAACGCCTCTCTGCAACTCAGCTCTGTGGTCCTAACTGTAGGTACCTGGGGGCTAGTTGGGCCCCAGGGACCCTCAGGATTCAAGGGGACTTAATCCCGCAACTTAAAATGCGCCACGGGGCGCGTTTGCACACATGTCACCTCAGGCCCCCCTCCCTTCACCACTGTGCAAACGCGCACTGGCTCTGGTTAGTCAGAGTCAGTTACCACCAGTACCCGTCTGAAAAAGTTGTGGGCACAGGATGATTTTGCAACAAGGCCTCTTTCTGCTCCTCTGTTGGTTCTTTCTGCACATCTTTTGCTTCTTTCTGTGCGTTTTTTCTTCTTTCTTCACATGTCCTACCTCTGTTGGCATAGTTAGAAACTAGCATTTAAAAAACCTTTGAAATTCACTTAAAAAATCATAGTTTTCAGGCACGTTATAGTTAGAAATTAGCATTTAAAAAACCTTTGAAATTCACTGAAAAAACCATAGGTTTCAGGCACGTTATAGTTAGAAATTAGCATTTAAAAAACCTTTGAAATTCACTGAAAAAACCATAGGTTTCAGACACGTTATAGTTAGAAATTAGCGTTTAAAAAACCTTTGAAATTCACTGAAAAAACCATAGGTTTTAGGGACAGTTATAGTTAGTTGGACATTGCACTCATACAAAACCCGTGAAATTCCCCTGTTATAGTTAGTTCAGCTAACTATAACTCGCGCCCCGCAATGCACTGCTGATGACGTCACATATTACATCACTCATGACATGGTCAGTGACATCACTGATGACATCACTGATGACATCTCAAATGACATCACTGATGACATCATCCATGTGATAATTTCATGCATCTTCTCACACCCTAATATAACTTTTGATACACCCACTCTAAATTACAGACTGCCATTCTCAAAACCATAGACACTCCAACACCAAAAACTACATACCCACTCACTGATTCTTAGGTCTACACACACATCCACTTACTCATCTGTACAGTCACTCATACTTACAGTCACTCAGTACAGGACTATCATATGCACTCATACACCCTTATAAACACTCACACACCGCCACTCATCCATAGAGGTACTCACACACCTGGTCAGTCATGCAAAAAATTAATCACACCCATTTACTCACCTATACAGTTATACACACACCAGCTCACTTACTCATACAAATACTAGCACATTCTTACGCTCTTATACAATAACTGATACAAGCACACACGCATCCATACAGCCACTCTCACAATAACACACTCTCACTTATAGCCATTTAAATACTCTAACACACATATATACTGCCTTTTACATATGTAGTTACTCGCACATGTACCACTGAGATATACATTCACTCACTAACACACCCATACACACACTCACCCACCCAAGCAGTCCATCACAGATGCACTCTTGAAATCATGCACCCAGTGAATCACCCACTCACACATCTATGTATAGAGTCACACACACCCCACCCACACAAACACTCAGGCAGCCATACAGATACTCAGAGAACCAATCAATAACCCATATAGACACTCATGTAGCTATTCGCAAATCCATGCATCCACTTACACACCAACAAACAGACGGATACAGACATTCACACAGTTTAGTCACTAACCCATGCATTCAGTAAGATACGTTTAATCACTCACTTGTAGAGTCAGTCACTCACGTACTAAATCATCCATTCAGACACTTATACACCCACTCATTCTTCAATACGCCTTTCCCTATATATATTAAACATATTTAAACTTTACAGAAACACACAGTCACTGGATGATGTCATCAGTGATGTCATCAGTGATGCCATTTGAGATGTCATCAGTGATGTCATCAGTGATGTCACTGACCATGTCATGAGTGATGTAATATGTGACGTCATCAGCAGTGCATTGCGGGGCGCGAGTTATAGTTAGCTGAACTAACTATAACAGGGGAATTTCACGGGTTTTGTACGAGTGCAATGTCCAACTAACTATAACTGTCCCTAAAACCTATGGTTTTTTCAGTGAATATATATATATATATATATATATATTACCTACTGGTGGTCGCCAGTAGGTAGTTATAGTTAGGATCTCGTTTCTATTCAAATAGCGTTTTTTCTTTTCCCAATATCTTTTGTGTCTTTGACGAATCTTCGCGAAATTGTCAAAACTAATGGCCTGCTCTGGTCAGCTCCTATCTTGGAAGTTTTGGGGTGATTTTTCAAGCGGGAGCTGAGGAAAAAGGGGGTCCCAAAACGCGTTTTCCCCATGTTAATTTCCATAGGAAAAATTGGAACAGGCTACAGCCCGAACTGCTGAACGGAATTACACCAAATTTTGCAAAAAGGTAGCCCTTGGTTCAGAAAGAGCCCTTTTTTTTAAATGTTGTAAATCCGTTCAGTAGTTCCAGAGAAATTAGAAAAAGAAAAATATCGATATCTGAGCACCGAGGAGGGTCCGCGAACCCTCCCGGGCACGAGCTTCACTCTGATTGGCTGCCAACACTCCAAACCAGGAAGTGTTGGCAGCCATCTTGTGACTCGGTACAAGAAATGAGTGGAAAAAAGATTGAAAAAGAAGAAAAGGGGGCAGGGTAGAAACACCCTGACCCCTAGGCCTACTCAGGGGGTGTCACGTCTCCACTCCTCAGGATCGGAACGATGCTCAAAAATGGTCCACCTCTCGATAGCTTCAAGTCTGCTTGCTGTAATAGCACAGATCAGTGAAGTGATCGAGCGAGGGAAGGAAAGGATGGGGACTGCGGGGAGGGAGACCTGAAACGACAGCAACCAATGCTTATTAATAACACATAGACGTCTTGTTTTTTCTGAACAAAGGATTAATGCTCCTAGATAAATTATATGTACCTGTAAAATAAAAGAACATGAATTCTTAGATGAGCCCTTTGTGGTGATTATGTATGGTTCCTATTCTTTAGCATAGGACCTAAAGTATACACCTTCAGGTAAGGACCCCCTGCAGACCACACAAAGAGAAACAAAGATAAGGAAATAAACCAATGGATATAATCGTGGTAATGTGGTGTGTAACAACAATCCTGTAATAAACAAGTTACACCAAAAACAACCTACTTAATATATTGCCAAGCCTGGCGTCACAGGGTAGTCAGAGAAAGCAACACTAGACTCTTCCACTATTCCCTGCTACAACATGCAGCCTGAATACGGGGAGAAACACATATAATTCTCATTGTTGTAAAATCAAAACATTTATAGCAAAGCATACAATGTCTGACTGCAGTGATCTTTAGTTGAAAAGATGCCAACACTGTTGCGTCACAATGCTGTTAACACATTAGGCAATGTTTAGGGTAATTTGCCTCATACTCCACACTGACACACAAACACAAAACGAAATAGCCTTTGCACCATTAGTTCTGCAAGAGCACAATGTTTGCGCCAAGAAATGAAAGAGTGGTAGTCCGTAGTAAGGATTTCGCTATAACCCCCACTATGCGAAAAGTATGCCGGTATCCCTTCTACCTGCAAGAGACCACAAATGTGTGTCTCGCCAACAGGGAGGGACACCGCAATGAATTTAAGGAGGTGCCCTTGGACTCCAATGAACAAAAATGAAATACGCGTCTTTGAAACACAGAATGGCGTATCGGTGTAACGACACCCTTACCGGATCGTAGATCAATATACCACCTCTGAATAGTCACGAACAGATTCCTCGATAACCAGCAAGTCACCAGAATTAGCGGCAGCTCTGCGGGGGAAGCGGAAGTCCTTTTATTCTCATCCGCTTCCCTGATGGCAACGCGCGCGTCGTCCCGATCACGTGACCCATGTTCCAGGATTCCTGGGAAGTGTAGTTTTTGTCTCCCCGCTTCTAAGATCGCGCTGAGGAGCGCGATACGAAATATACTGCTGGCATGTTCTCAAGGCGAGACAGGGTGACCAAAGGTAACACAAGAAGGGGGAGGGGGGTTTGCGACAGTGGGTCCCACAAGGACCCCAGGGCCCAAAAAAGCATTATTTCTTTTTTAAACGGCAGAATTCACGTTGGGATCGCGAATCCCGCCGTGAAAATTAAAATAAAATGGAGCACGGGCTCCCGCGCTTCGTTTTTCAAAGCGAGCGGTGGTGGATCTGAAGAGGTGACACATGCTCCCTAATGTATACGAAACATAAAATAAAAAGGCCTCGCACACGCATACGATTGCACCTGAACCACGTGTAAATAGGCGCAATGCTTGCGCACTTCCATCTGCAAAACACAGGAAGAGGCAGGCAGACATTCAGATTTTTGGATTCATATGTAAAGACGTGAACAAGTCCGGCTCTGCTCCCAAGCTGCTACGAGTCATGTGCAAAAAGGTCTCAGGAATGCAGAAGATTTCACCCGAACAGTGCTTAAACGGGCGTGCATCCTTGCGCTCGAATTTATCTGAACAAAACATGAACATAAGGGGAGAATTTATCAGAATCTTTGCAACCACTACAGAGGACGCTAGTACGGCCCTGAATTTACAGGAAAGACAGGTTCACACACGAACTGCTCTCTTTGTGACGTGCTGCCGCTCAGCCTCTCCGGGCGGGACCACCAGTATCTTTGACAGCAACCCCAGTCACACCACCTCCCCCTGACCCTGCCTGAGGTCGATGGACTCGCCCTGTCAGACCCTCGCTCTCATTAACCGCTCCCTGGGAAAGGTTCGAGTTCACAGGTGAACGTGTTCCCTCCGCCACTGTGTGGATTGCGTTACCCATGGATTTGTTGAGTTCGGACCTCCCTTTATCGAGTTGGGAATCTCTGAATATTGTTCATTTAAGTGCCACTGTAGCGGTGGAAGCTGGTGCTATCGCCACTCATAGTGCCAACCTTGAAAGGACTGATCCTTCCAGTCACGCAGCACAGAGGCCTAGCTGCTTCAGGACATTGGATCCAGCCTTGGGGAAGAACGGATCCCCAATGTCATGTTTTATTTATATTGGGTTCTGTCTTGTGGTGCGACTTCGGTTTGTTGGGTGTTTGTAGGTAGCACGTGTCTTGGTTGCTCGCTGAGGTGCCTCTGTTCTCAGGTCTGTGCCACCCCACCCATGGACCACATCCTGATCCAGTTAACACCCCGCCACAATTGGCCAACTGGAATGTTACCCTGGTTGCTAATTTCTGTGCTAGTTATGCTACCAGCACTGCTCTGGCGATTAGAAGATGACGGGGTTTGCCACGCCAAATACTACAGCATTGCATGAACCCTGCACTGCTGATGGATTACTTCAATTACTGTCTCTAAATCACCCAATTAATCGTGCCCTGGTGTTGGTAGGGCCTTCCAGCGGCACGTGTAGTCGGATTCTGAGTGTTTACCACTGGGTGTGTGTATTCCTCCCTGCGATGGGGTGTTGGGCATCCACTCTCACGTGCACCAGGTTGGTTTGCGTGTTTTTCCCTTGTGGGTACGAGGCCTTCTCTTTCCGAAGGGTGCAGACTCTCTGACGTGCGGCGAGATCCCGTCTATGTACCTTTGAGTGGACGGACTCAAAGGGTGAGGCGACAGGTGCATTCTTATGTGCAACCAGCTCCTGTCTGTGTATCCTTGGGCACCCCACTTCATCGTGAGGGGTGGGTGCTGCCACTTCCACCGGCCAACGTTTGCGTGTTAACTTGTGGTGTGCCTCCTTGCTGCGAGGGGTCCTGGCAGCCTGACAGGACTTGAGGTGCTGTTAATCCGTGGGAGCACGACATCTGCTCTGCATAGGGTGGTGGCACTCTCGGGTGCAGGCATCCAGATGTCGTGTGTTCACCCGTGGAAGCACCCCATCATTCTTTCTGTAGGGTGGTGGCACTCTGAGGTGTTCACTGCGTGCACGGAGATTCCCCCTGCGAGATCTGCTTGGTACTCACTGGCCTGCAGTCTGCTGTAGTTTGTTTACCTCACTCTCAGCCAGCTCCCCTGGGCACTCACGTGCAGCCCACCAGCCAGTGTTTGCGCCCACCGCACCCCACTGGCACCTGTTTGTAGTCTGCCAATGCCCTCCGAGTTTGATGCAGGACAACAAACTGGGATGTGCTTATTTCAGACTCGTGCCAGATCACCAACCAGCCGCGCGTATCGAAAACGAAGAACCCCAGAGCGAAAGAAGCTTTGAAGTGTGAGAGTGCCTCAAACCACCCACAGTAGGGAGAAGGCCTAATGCGTCCAGTGGACGCATGCCCAAACACCCACAAGACGCCGGGACCAGAAGGCCGTCAGTCGTCAGAGTCCACTCCTCGTGGGTGAGCGCGTGCTCCACCCCCCCGTCCACCCGAGAACCCCGGCTCGCTGAACTTCTACACTGCGTATACATATGTTTTTTGCTGATATCAGTAACTTACTTCTTCACAATGTTTGCAGAAATGGACAGGCGATTATAACAAACATCCAGCTGAACTGACATTCTCACAGCGAAAACAAGCTGGTGGAACTTCGCGAGAGTTTGTGAACAGGCACTGCATGCATCTAGTAAATAAATAGCCCAAACTGCCCTGTGTTGGCAGAAAAAAACACAGACACACCCACACAAACACAGACAGGCACACACCACACGTACGAAGCAAAGATACACAGGATATACACATGCGGGGAAACAGATCCACACACATACACGCACCAAGCAGAGATACACACAAGGGGGGAAACAGACACACGCGTGAACACACAAAGCAAATACACACACACAAGGAAACAGACGCACACATACGAAGCAAAGACACACGAGAAAAGACACACACACACAAAGCAAAATCATACACAGGGAAAGAGACACAAGAAGCAAATATACACACACACACAACCACACGCGTGCGGGAAGCAAGGAGACACACACAAGGGGAAACAGACACACGCACACACGCATACACTCGAAGCAAATACACACAAGAAACACATACACGGGGAAACACACACACACACACACCTATACACACATCAAGCAAATATACAGACACGCAGGTAAACAGACACACGCATGCACACACAAAGCAAAGAAATACACACTAGTGGAAACAGGTGCACACATATGAAGCAAAGACACACACAGGAAAAAGAAACACACACACAGGACACTCAACCACACGTGTGCGAAGCAAAGAGACTCACACAAGGGGAAACAGACACACACAGGGAAGCAGAAACACACACGAAGCAAAGATACACATATACAAGAACAAGACACACACAACCACACGCGCGCGAAGCAAAGAGACTCACACAAGGGGAAACAGACAAACACACAGGGAAACAGACACACACACAAAGCAAAGATACACATACACGGGACTCACACAACCACACGCATGCGAAGCAAGGACACACACAAGGGGAAACAGACACACACATGTAGAAATGAAGACACACTCTCGCAGCCTCTCCTGGTTGCAATCACAGCTCGCTGAGGTCTATGACTGGAAGGATTAGGGGACTTTTGCATCTGGGCAGACCGTATGCACACCTAGGCTGTCAATAATGCCCTGTGAAATCAGGGCACGCACGGAGCTGCACCCGCACACAGCAATATTGCTCTCCACGCGCCCCAGACAGAGCCCAGCCGCTGCCCTGCCCCCTCCGCACACACACGCCACGGCCTCTAATGTGCGTCGGGGAAGCAGACACATGCGCTGCATTTTTGATAACAGAAATGGGTGACAGTGGCGTTTATTGATGTTTACACTGGGCTGGGCTCTGCATAATTCATCCCAAACATGCAACCTGCACAGAACAGAAGGATTTATGAGCAGACACAGAAAGATTTAGTGGCGCGAGGAGGCCTGCATCCTTGCTAGACATCCTTTGAGTAAAACTGTTCATGCAAATAGGGGCACGCCAGGCCAGAAGCCTTGAAAGCAGACGTGCAAATAAAGCACCCAAAAAGGGCGGGAGGGGGGGGCTGGCTGTAGGGAGATGGGAGAGTTGGGGAGATTTACAGATAGATGACGAGGGGGAAGAGAGGACGAGGGGGGAGGGGCTTATATAGTTAGATAAATAACTAGCTGGTTAATGCGGACAGACGAACGGACGGATAGCCTCAAGGAGGAGGAGGGAGGACCGACTGAAGGATGGAATAAAGAATATGAAGCGAGAGTGACAAAAAGAGAGTGTGATTGGGAGAGAACAAATAGAGTGCTAGAGACATTGGAGAGAAAGAAGAAAAGACAGACTCAGAGAGTGAAAGAGGGTGCAAAGGAGAGGAAGATAGACCTAAAGATATATGGATATAGATAGAGGTAAACAACAGAAAGAGATACAGGCCTCGAAAGAGAGTAAACAGATTCTTGGAGACAAAGTTAATGGAAAGCAAAGAGAACAGAGAGAGAGAACGCATCTGTAACCAAAATGTCATGCTTGGGACGTGTAATGGACTAAACTGAATGTAATTGATAACGTACGTGAGACAGAATAGATTGATAATTAAAGCAAGAGAGAGGGAGCGAAACTGAAAGAAAGATGGAGAGCCAGAATGAGATAGAGAGAGAGTGTGAGAGAGTGTGTGTGTGTGTGTGTGTGTGTTAAGAGAAAGAGAGCGTGTGAGAGAGTGTGTGTGTGTGTGTGTGTGTGTGTGTGTGTGTGTGTGTGTGTGTGTGTGTGTGTGTAAGAGAGAGAGAGAGAAGCGATGGATTGTTAGAGAGAATAGAGAGAGAGAGGGGGGTGAAACAGAGAGAGCGATGGAGCTAAGCAGAGCCAGAATGAGACAGAAAGAGAGAGTGTGGCAGAGAGAGAGAGGGGGGTATAACGAGTATGTTGAGTTAGAGAAAGAGAGGGAGATAGGAAGTAAGACATATAAACGTATGAGCATACGTACACACACCTATATATGTGTGTGTGTTAGAGAGAGAACAACGAGAGATTAATAGAGATCAGAAGGAGAGAGCGCAGGAGAAAAGAGCAAAACAATGAGATAAGAAGAGAGAGAAGCAGAGGACGAGAGAGCGCTTGTCTCTCTTTGTTGGCCCCGTGCCTGCAGCAGGGAGTGCGGGGCCTCAGCTCGGGGGCTGCTGCCTTCTGCCGGCTCCCACCTCCAGGGGGTCTCGGGGGGGGCACGGATGTCTCCCCTGTTTATTATCAGTTGTACCGACCGGTTTATACTTTATTCTACGCCTCTTCTTCTTTAATGACGAATCTTAATTTCCTTGGAACTTCCCACTGGAAAATGAACACAAAATATAAAATTGGAAAATATACGCGCGTGCTTTTCTTGCCAAGGTATGATTAATAGAAAGGGTTAGAACTTTTAGCTTATCTCTAATTCGAGCTAACAAAATGCATGTTATTTTCAAACTATACCCCCCTGTTGAAATAATAGAAGTAACATTAAGCGTCATTATTCTATGAACTTGGTGTCTATTAATAATAAAAAAAATGGCAAAGTGGGTCAAAATTCCTCTCCTTGGTTTCAGGAGAGTGGGGGCCCAGTCTCAGCTTTCCTTTTGGATAAACTGCGATCCTCGAAAATTGGTTCTGAGGTCCGGCTCGGACTGCCTAAAAATGAGGTTACTGCGAATGTAAAGCGGTTTATAAAACAAGTGACTGGTCAGAGCGATGCGATCTATACATGGAGCCCACGGTCACCGCAGATCCGCGATTGCAATGGATTCACTGAAGCTCATCCGAAAGTTAGAGGCGGGAAGGTTTCCGAAAGATAAAAAAAATGCGCTGCTTGTGGGGCTGACCGTTGTTCGAATTTACATCAGAGGAAACCCTGCATTTCACCGACCACTAAAAGCGCACGCATCTTAAAATAATATATACATTCTGTTTGGTTTCTTGATGTCGTCTACTCCCTGAATTAAAATGAGCATTTGAGTGGATGCACAATACGCCTTCAATATTGATATATATATATATATATATATATATATATATATATATATATATTCACTGAAAAAATCATAGGTTTTAGGGACAGTTATAGTTAGTTGGACATTTCACTCGTACAAAACCCGTGAAATTCCCCCGTTATAGTTAGTTCAGCTAACTATAACTCGCGCCCCCGCAATGCACTGCTGATGACGTCACATATTACATCACTCATGACATGGTCAGTGACATCACTGATGACATCACTGATGACATCATCCAGTGACTGTGTGTTTCTGTAAAGTTTAAATATTTTTAATATATATAGGGAAAGGCGTATTGAAGAATGAGTGGGTGTATAAGTGTCTGTATGGATGATTTAGTTGGTGTGTGACTAACTCTATAATTGAGTGATTAGACGTATCTTACTGAATGCATGGGTTAGTGACTAAACTGGGTGAATGTCTGTATCCGTCTGTCTGTTGCTGTGTAAGTGGCTGCATGGGTTTGTGAATAGCTACATGAGTGTCTATATGAGTTATTGATTGGTTCTCTGAGTATCTGTATGGGTGCCTGAGTGTTTGTGTGGGTGGGGTGTGTGCGACTCTGTGCATAGATGTGTGAGTGGGTGATTCACTGGGTGGATGGTTTCAAGAGTGCATCTGTGATAGACTGTATGGGTGGGTAAGTGTGTGTAAGAGTGTGTTAGTGAGTGAATGTATGTCCCAGTGGTACATGTGTGAGTAACTACATATGTGAAAGGCAGTATATATGTGTGTTGGAGTATATAAATAGCTATAAGTGAGAGTGTGTGATTGTGAGAGTGACTGTATGGATGAGTGTGTGCTTGTATCAGTGATTGTATAAGAGCCTAAGAATGTGCTAGTATTTGTATGAATAAGTGAGCTGGTGTGTGTATAACTGTATAGGTGAGTAAATGGCAGTGTGTTTAATTATTTGCATGACTGACTAGGTGTGTGAGTACCTCTATGGATGAGTGGCGGTGTGAGAGTGTCTATATAGGAGTATGAGTGCATATGATAGTCCTGTACTGAGTGACCGTAAGTATGAGTGACTGTACGGGTGAGTGAGTGGATGTGTGTGTGTAGACCTAAGAATCAGTGAGTGGGTATGTAGTTATTGGTGTTGGAGTGTCTATGGTTTTGCGAATGGCAGTCTGTAATTTAGAGTGGGTGTATCAAAGGTTATATTAGGGTGTGAGGAGGTGCATCAGATTATCACGTGGATGATGTCATCAGTGATGTCATCAGTGATGTCATTTGAGATGTCATCAGTGATGTCATCAGTGATGTCACTGACCATGTCATGAGTGATGTAATATGTGACATCATCAGCAGTGCATTGCGGGGCGCGAGTTATAGTTAGCTGAACTAACTATAACGGGGAATTTCCACGGGTTTTGTACGAGTGAAATGTCCAACTAACTATAACTGTCCCTAAAACCTATGGTTTTTTCAGTGAATTTCAAAGGTTTTTTAAATGCTAATTTCTAACTATAATGTGTCTGAAACCTATGGTTTTTTCAGTGAATTTCAAAGGTTTTTAAATGCTAATTTCTAACTATAACGTGCCTGAAACCTATGGTTTTTTCAGTGAATTTCAAAGGTTTTTTTAAATGCTAATTTCTAACTATAACGCCCTTAAAACCTATGGTTTTTTCAGTGAATTTCAAAGTTTTTGTAAATGACAATTTTTAAATGTATTAATTGTTATATTTATTTTTTTGATACTGATTTACAACATTTTTTAAAACTATTTATTTTTAGATATTTTATTTTTTAAATTACATTGTAATTACATTATACATTACATTACAAAATATACTTTCTCAGAATGAATTACTTTAGTTTAAATACTTTGCAAATAGGGAATAGACTTAAGTACAGTAGTTACAGTTGTTGCAATGGGCAACACAATTTCAAACACAATGCAACATTGAGCTCAATGTGAATTTCTAGTTAAATGCAATTAGTTACTTTATGGATTACTTTTCTAACCACAGGACTGGATCCTAGATTCAGTCCTGGGACATCTCCTGTAAACAGTTGAGTAAAAGCGTTTTGGTTACAATAGTGATTTTTAAGGGATATTATATTATTTTAAAATGTGACACTTAGAAACTTTTTCACATAGAATCACCAATGTTATTCTATGGGAGGAAATTCACTTAGCAGGTAAGTAGTGTTATCGTTACTTTTTCTTACTCAGTGGTGGATCCTGGATCCAGCCCTGGTGCATCTCCTGTAAACAGTTGAAAGAATGCGTTTAAGTCATACAGGCGATTTTTAAGGAATATTTGTAGTTTGTGAAAATCGACACTTTGAAACTTTTCTGATGAAAACCAGACAATGGATTCCGATGGAAGGAAATACAAGTTACTGGTAAGTACGGTTAGAATTACTTTTCAGGGTCAGTGCTGGGCTAAAAGATGCAGCACTGGGTTCTCTCCTGATAACAGGTGAGTAAATTGGAATTCGTAGTTCAGCTGATTTTAGAGGAATATTTGTATGTTTCAAAAATCAACACTTAGAAACTTTTTCAGCAAAAAGCAGGCAATGATATCCTATGGAAGGAAATTCAAGTTACTTGTAAGTACGGTTAAAATTACTTTTCAGGATCAGTACTGGGCTCAAAGATGCAGTACTGAGGTCTCTCCTGATAACAGGTGAGTAAATCGGAATTCGTAGTTCGGCTGATTTTAGAGGAATATTTGCACAATGGTGAAGGAAGGGGGTGGGGCCTGAGGTGACATGTCTGTAAACACGCCCTGTGGCGCGTTTTAAGTTGGAGAATTAATTCCTCCTCAATCCCTAGGGGCCAACTAGCCCACCAGATACCTCCAGTATGCGCCAGAGAGCTGCGTTGTAGAGTGGTGTTCAGAGGCCGCCCCTTTTGACAACACTCTGCAACGCAGCTCCGTGGCGCTTACTGGAGGTACCTGTTGGGCTAGTTGGCCCCCAGGGACCCTCAGGATTGAAGGGGATTTAATTCCCCATCTTAAAACGCACCACGGGGCCTGTTTGCACACATGTCACCTGAAGCCCCGCCCCCTCCCTTCACCACTGTGCAAACGCGCCCCGTGGCGCGTTTTAAGTTGGGGGATTAAGTCCCCTTGAATCCTGAGGGTCCCTGGGGTCCAACTAGCCCACCAGGTACCTCCAGAAAGCGCCACAGAGCTGCGTTGCAGAGAGGTGTAAAAAGGGGCGTGGCCTGGACCACCTCTCTGCAACGCAGCCCCCTGGCGCATACTGGAGGTTCCTGGTGGGCTATTTGGCCCCAGGGACCTCCAGTATTCAAGGGGAATTCGTTCCCCATCTGAAAACGCGCCAGGGGGCGCGTTTGCAGAGTGCTGAAAGAAGGGGGCGTGGCCTCCGGCCGATGCCGGTCTTTTATTTTTTTTTTTTAAGAAGGGGAGCTGTGTGGCCCCCTTCTTTTCTAATTTATTGGCCCTGGGGACCCCATCCCCCAGGGCCTGCCCCCTAATATATATTTTTTTAAATTTGGAAGGGGCCGCGTGGCCCCCTCCCCAGGCCTTAATCGGCCCCGGGGACCCCATCCCCCGGGGCTTGGCCTTTTTTTTTTTTTAAACTGATGGAGGGGGGTTGCGTTGCCCCCCTCCTCAGGCCACTTATGGCCCGAGGACCCCATCCCCCGGGGCCGGCCTTTGTTTTTTTTTTTTTTTTTTTAATTAAATTTTGGGGAGGGGGGCCGCGTGGCCCCACCCGATCCCCTGGGGCTGGCCCTCTCCGTTGGGGACCATGGGGGGTCCCCAATCCCCCCACGGACCCTGCCGGCTCCCCGCGTCCTGCGGGAGCCGGTATTGCTTTTCCACATGGGGAGCTGCTAACATGCAGCTCCCCGTGTGGAAAAGCAATGTGCTTTGGATATTGGAAGAGAGAGCAGGTTTCCTGCTCTCTCTTCAATATCCAAAGCAGTTTGCTATGACAGGACGGGAGCCGCGAGGCACCCCGGGACACTGCAGGAGCCGGCCCTGGGGGTGGTGGTCCCCAGGGCCACCACAGGCTCCAGGAGGGGGGCCGCGCGGCCCCCCTCCCTTCACATGCACAGCCCCCGGGAGGTGGTGGTCCCGGGGGCCCATTTTTTTTAGTGCCCCGGGGAGGTGGCGGTCCCGGGCGTGTGGGGGGCTCGAGCCCCCACACAGGTGTATTTTAAAAAAGAAGCCCCGGGGGTGGCGGTCCCAGGGCTGCGGGAGGGCCAAGGGCCCTCCCGCACCATTATTGTTTTAAAGCCTCGGGGGTGGCGGTCCTCGGGGCTTGGGGCCTTAGAGGCCCCCATATTATTAAATAAACGCCCCATGCCCCCGGGACTTGGCCCACCTGGGGGCCAATTAACTACGAAGCGCGAAGATCGCGCTTCGTTTTTTCTCGGCGGGATCCGCGCACCCTAAGCGCATCCCGCCGATTTTAAAAAAAAAAATTGGGGGGGGCCCTGGGGGTCCTTATAGGACCCCCTGAGCAGGCCTAGGGGGTCAGGGTGTTTCTACCCTGCCCCCTTTTTGCGTTTTACGCAGTTGAATTACTGGTTTCTTGTTCCTCGGTTCTACCGAGGAACAAGATGGCTGTCAGCACTTCCTGGTTTGGAGTGTTGACAGCCAATTAGCATGCAGCTCGTAAATCGGGAGGGTGCGCGGATCCACCGCGGCCATAGATATCGAAACTTTTATTTTGGATTTTCTCAGCAACTACTGAACGGATTTACACCATTTTTAAAAAGAGTGCTTTCTGAACCAAGCACTACCTTTTTGCCAAATTTGGTGTAATTCCGTTCAGCAGTTTTGGCTGTAGCCTTGCATAAAGTTTCCTATGGGAAATTGATTTTTTCACTCTTATTTTTTGAATTTCTCCGCAACTACTGAACGGATTTACACCATTTAAAAAAAAGGTCGCTTTCTGAACCAAGCGCTACCTTTTTGCAAATTTGGTGTAATTCCGTTCAGCAGTTCGGGCTGTAGCATTGGCTACAATTTCCTATGGGAATTAACATGGAGAAAACACGTTTTGGGACCCCCCTTTTTTCTCGGCCCCCGCTTGATGAATCACCCCGAAACTTTCAAGAAAGGAGCAAACCGGAGCGCCCCACTAGTTTTGAAAATTTTGCGATGATTCGTCAAACAACGCCAAACTTATTGGGAATAGAATGTTATGAATTTCCTATGGATAATAGGTCCTAACTATAACTATCTACTGGCGACCGCCAGTAGATAATATATATATATATATACATATATATATATATATATATATATATATATATATATATATATATATATATATATATATATATATCCACAACAACTCCGTCAACCACCTGGGAATCCTCACCACAAACGGAGCACGGACCACAAATTGGTGCAGAACAGTTTATTGGTGCTCTCCGACCTCTACAGCCATGACACGTTTCCAGCCCGTCAAGGGCCTTGATCACATGACACGCTCTGTCAGGTGGGTAGTACTTTTATAACGTTTTTTCTTAATGCTTAACCATGTGTTCTCTTAAAGTGACAAGTGCCTATAAGTTAAAATACATAGAAATGAACAACAGACTTTGGATATGAGTTTAAATTTAGATTGTAGGTTTTGAGACGCAATCTCTCAATTTGTCTGAATAGATAATTAACATCCAGGTATAATACCTCAAAGGGTTGCGTCATCAAAATAGCCATTTACAATATGCTAAAATATCCGTCTTGAAATAGTACTGAAAATTTGTAAAAGCACTTAAAACTGATACTAAAATACATAAAAATAATGTACTAATGTGGCCTCTTTCATAACATTTGAAGCATCATTGTATAAATTCTTTGCTGTTATTATACATTATTAATGACTAATCAGGAAAGTGCAAAATACGCAAATACAGTACATATAATGTAAACAATTCATGTAAACATATTACTATTAAAGTGCTTGATACCAGTGCAATACCATGATTTGATGATTAAAACCTTATAACTATTAGTAAAAAAGAACGGGGAAAAAGTAAAAGAAAAAGAAAAAACTACCTAACCTTATGTGTAAAAACATTGTGATATGCGGTGGCAATAAAAATTTAAATTTAATAAAACAACTGTATTGTCATAATGACAGTTGTGCGATGAAATGCAATACCGATGTTATTTAGGACAATATGTCATAACTGTGACTCTTTAATTGATCCTGAGATTACAGACAAGTATATAGTTCTTCAGTGGCGTTCAGCCCATTAGGCTGTTTAGTATCAAGATTGATTATATAGTTGGACTCAAGGTGTCTGAGCATTTTTCTTCTGTCCCCCTCTCTTGTTGAGAGGGATAGAATCTATTAAATAATAGCTCAAGCCTTTTGGGTCTGCATTGTGTATCTCACCGAAGTGTCTGGCAACAGGATAGGCCTGGTCTCTGTTTTTTATGGCTCTAATGTGCTGTAGTACCCTTTTATGACCTTGTAATATAGTGCTACCAATATAGCGTAGCCTACAAGGGCACTCCAGCACATAGATGACATAGTCAGACTTGCAGCTGAGAAATTTGTTGATAGGTATATCCTTATCGTTAAAAGGGTTCTGTATGTCGTTTTGTTACTGCCATATTGGCAGGCCTTACATGTTTTACATTTGAAGAACCCCTTTCTTTGCGTCAACCATGTACTTTTGTTTGGGGCACCCGGGTCATTGTGAACCACAATGTCTCTCATAGATGTAGCCCTACTATAAGTGATTGCTGGCTTGTTAGAAAACAGATGACCAATTGTGGGGTCGCTGAGAACCAGGGGCCAATTTTTGGTTATGATCTTTCTAACCTGTTTTTCCTGTTTATTATATTGGAGGATAAATCTGAAAGTGTCAACTTCCTCGGATCTACCAGTATTTACAGTTAGGTCCGGTCCTCCCTCTTTATCTGGTTCTTTGTCTTTTCTTTTCCTTTTTTGAGTAGTGTTTCCTGGATTTCAACCTGCTTTTGTGTATTGCTGCATCAATGCATTTGATTGTATATCCCCTTTCTAGGAATCTTAATTTGCTGCTATTTTGAGCAATATTTAGATCTTCCTGGCAGCTGCAAATCCGTCTGAGTCTAAGCATCTCCCCATAGGGAATGCTGTGGATGAGATGCTTAGGGTGCGCACTGCCAGCATGCAGAACTGCGTTTCCGGCTGTAGGTTTTCTATGCAATTTGGTCTCTAGTTTGCCATCCTTTATGAAAACCTCTACATCTAAGAAATTGACACTTATATTGCTTATAGAAGCTGTAAAATGCAGATTTAGTTGATTGCTATTGAGCCCCTCAATAAAATGCTCTGCTTCGATAGCTGACCCATCCCAAATTACAAAGAGGTCATCAATGTACCTCCACCAGACTTTGACATTGTTAGTTACCTGGGGTATATGGTCTCGTAGGAGGACCAGCTCCTCCCACCAACCCATGTGTAAACACGCGTAGCTGGGGGAGAAGCTGGCCCCCATAGCTACCCCTCGCAATTGTTGGTACACATTGTTCTGGAATAAAAATAGATTATTACATAAACAGAGTTCAACCATTTTTAAAAGCATTGTACTGTGCAGTGCATGTTCAGGACCTCTTTTAGCAAGATAATATTCGAGCGCTCTTAGGCCATCTTTATGATTAATAGAGGTATAAAGGGATGTTACGTCCAAAGTTATTAACAGGTATTCTGTTCGCCAGGTGAAGTTCATCAATTTCTCTAGAAAATCACTAGTATCTTTTATGTAGGAGGTCAACTTATGAACATGATCCTGTAGGTAATAGTCTATATATTTCGAGGTATTTTCCAAAAGGCTTCTACGGGCAGAAATTATAGGCCTCCCTGGTGGAACTTGGGCATTCTTATGGATTTTGGGTATAAAATACAGGATTGGCACTACTGGCTTGTCATTTTTCATGTATTGGAATTCATCCTGAGTTAGCAATCCTCCATTCTCCCATCCAATTAACTTTGTGTTGAAATCCTGGGTTGTTTTTCGAAGAGTTTGATAGTCACTGCGGCGGTAACAATCAGTATCTTTAAGTTGTTTCATGGCCTCATTGATGTAGTCGATCTTCTTCCATAAAACTACATAACCTATATATATATATATTACCTACTGGTGGTCGCCAGTAGGTAGTTATAGTTAGGATCTCGTTTCTATTCAAATAGCGTTTTTTCTTTTCCCAATATCTTTTGCGATTATATTTTAGAAATGGTTAACATTTTAACAATTTTAGGAATTTTATGACTATTTATTCTAATATTGTACAACAATTGTGTTTGACATGAATATGAAATTTTGTAAAAAGAGTTTTTTTCTATAGAATTTTTTATATGTGTTTATATATTTATGTATTTATGTACGCTTTTACGTATATTTATATATTTATACGTGTAAACTAACTTGCTGCTATATTTCTGTGTACTCAAAGTAACAATTTTAGGACGTGAACATATGAATTCATTCCATATCCATATCCTCCTTCTTTGAAGCTCCGGTATCTAAAGGCTTTGGATAAACTTCATTTACATTGTTCATAATAAATAATGTACTTTTATCTATGTACTCAGGCTGTGAGGATTAACAACTGAATTTTAGGCATTTGCTCACAATGAAAACATAATTATATAAGTCGGACAACAGGGAGACACACATAGAGTTAATTTTATCATTATTAACATTTTCACAATCACTTTGCACTTTTCACTTAGGCACTTTATAGAATTTTGTACAGACTGCAACAGGGACATATGAGGGTACAAAAGAAACATGCAATTATATTGTAATATAGGATTAAACCTATTATTAGTTTATTTTTCTGCTTTTAGTATTTTACGTGTAATTTTAAAAGCATTGGAAACATGAGAACATAAATTATTTTCTAATAGTACTATGTTTTAAACAGCCAAAAAATGATGGAACATGTTTAGCAACATCATAAACAGTGTTGGTACCATAAGTATTTTCTCTATGTCCTTGAACACGTGATGATCAATTGGTATGTACGTTTCACTTTAAATATTGCACTAACCTGTGTATCCATGTCATGTGATCAAGGCTCCACGGAGTCGAAACGCGTAATGGAGACGGTTGAATAAAACATCATAGCACCGAATTGGGTCCGTGTTTTGGGAGAGAAAAGACGCTTCCAGGGTGCGGAGTTATTGATATATATATATATATATATATATATATATATATATATATATCCACACTCCTCCCGGACAATATCCCGGGAAGACAGCACTAGCGGGGGCAGGTTCCAAAGGTTTTTATTGTGAACCTCGGGCACAACAGACGCGTTTCGGCAACAGCCTTTGTCGATGTTAGCCGAGAAACGCCAAACACCACCATTTTTATTCTCATCACGCATGCGTGTACCAGAAAAATAAACAGAGGACTAATTCCAAAAGGAAAACTTAACCGCTAGAACCAGCGCCATCTTAGTCTGGTGCACGGACCAATGCTTCGTATGTAAATTATAGCAAACACTGTTATACGAGACATCAACGGGGCTAATAATTTCAGGAAAACCAGGCTCTCTCAAAATGCAATGTGTGAATACACGGTCACATAATAGTTCACATAGAACATTCCTTGCGCCCATGTAATATTGTCTATAACATCTGATTTCGCCCTGGATGGGCCAAGGCACCATAGTACCACCCGATACCTGTGCCAGAAGCTCTATCGCTTACATCCTGCCCAAAATGGGCAAACCCCATTTTAAGTATATCCCAATAAAGCAATAATAAAAGCAACGGTCCTCTATATTACACTTTTGTCCATGGTGAATACCGATTCCTCCGTAAAGCCTCACAAAGAGGCTATAGTACCCAGTACAACACATCTGCTAGTGAACACACAGGTGGTGAATAAAACAATCACAATAAGTACATTCCGGAATCCTCCAGCTATTACCAGGTAATAACTGTCGAGTTTGTTGCCGTTAACTTGCACTTTCAGGTCAAGAAACTCAATAGTCTCACTACTTAAGTGGCTAGTAAACGTAAGATTAAGGGTATTTTCATTGAGATTTCTTACGAATTCATTTGCATCTTCGGCACTCCCTTCCCAGACACAAAAAATATCATCTATGTATCGAGCCCATACTCTCACATGCAAGTTAACGGCAACAAACTCGACACGGTTCTCTTTAGAAAAGAAACTGCCGGAAATAGCCTGCTCCATGCTAAGAGCTGCCACCCCGATAATCTCATAAGGAGTATCCCTTTAGGTGAACTCCTTAGAGCAAAACGTAACTGTAGCACTATGGAGGGCTATGAAAAAGAGAAAATGATTATGATCGAACGCTTTCAAGCTAGAGGGTACACCCAAAAATGTATCATGACTGCATGTTTGGAAGTGGATGAAAGAGACAGAAGTGATTTGCTGAATGAAAAGATTAACAGGGAACCCACGAATGAGGTTAGATTTATCACCACGCACAATAAGCAGTCAAGGGAAGTTAGAAAATCTCTTGATAAATACTGGAATGTCTTAAAAACTGACAAAGATTTAGATAAATACCTTAAAGACTATCCACAAAAAAGCTAAGTCCCTAAAAGACACATTGTGCACCTCATTAATCACATCAACTAACAAGAAACCCAGTACTATTCAAGGGTTCTTTACATGTGGCAGGTGTAAGGCCTGTAAGTATAGTACTAATTGCAAGGAAGTTAAATTATCTCCAGAATGCAAAGCACTCAAAATAATGAAACACGTTTCCTGCAATACTGAATTTGTTGTTTATGCCCTCAGATGTCCTTGTAATAAATTCTACATAGGTAGCACTATTCACCAAGCTAAGAAACGTATACTTGAACATCTGAGGGCGATAAAACACAACGACAAGCAATACCCTATGGCGAGGCACTTCGCCACCCACCACAACCAAAACAGTGCACTCATGTCCTATTGTGTTCTAGATAATGTCCCTCTGAGGGAAAGAGGCGGAGATTGAGTGCAAGAACTTAGATGCCTCGAATCAAAAATTATCATAAAGTATCATACTTTGTACCCTGGGGGACACAACAGTGATGAGGCACTCTCAGTGCATCTTGGATGAATTAGCTCTGCCGTTCCTAGAAATACTGTTTTTATAACATAATATACTGTGCCACTGAATGTAATGTTTTTAACATTTTTAATTTCACATATCTTGCTTTACATGACTTTTAGCAAATGTAACTGTCATTAGCACTTTTTTCACAATTTTCACCCGTTGTTCTATATTCTTTTTACAGGACTCCTATGTGTTAAACAAGCAAGTGGAAGGCAAAACGAGTAATGATATCTAATATGGTGAAAGCGGATGGATGCATCGGTTCAAGTATGACATGGATTGCATGGTGTCAATATATTTTTTGGGTGTCACCGGCTGGGGTGAGACCAAGTAGAACGAGCCCACTGTGGCGAGATTCTCCTGTGATGCCCGAGGTGTTCTTAAGATAGGTGCTAACACGAGCTGTCTGTGCACAAAGACTATTTTTGTTGGAGGTTTCGTGAATGTCGGACTTTGGGTTGTTCTTGTAACCTTAGCCCACTGGGGCATATATGAAGGTCTATTGTCAGAGTCAAAAAGCCAACTGGGGCAGGATGCCAATTATACTTTGTATAGACAATTTACCGAAATGGTAGAATATACTTTGAAACATGAGTTCCCATTCATTAAAAACTAGCTGGCTGATCTGCGCACTGTCGCAGCATTTTAATCAGTGGTTTGCAAAGACTATTAGTGCGCGAAACAGGTTTTTTCATTTTTTTCATTTTCCATTGTGACGCACCTCGCACTTGCAACTATTATTTTGTGACTTTATAAACTGTGCAATTCCGTATGAAATTATTCACCTATGAACTGAAATATGTGAAACTGCAATGCATAAAATGAAAAGTATTTTGTTTACTCGTACCACTATGAATGATGTAACGCTAAGAGTCTGTTTTCACTGTTTTTCAACTTGGGTCACATGATCATTTAAAGATGGTGTTTTCCATTTCGCTACTGCTCGTGAGCAAGGAGCAGCAAGCTCCGAAACGCGTAGAGTGGATTGGTATTTTGAATAAATCACGCTGAAAAGGATTCTTTGTGGCTGTGTCGTATTGTATCAAGGAGACGGAGTACGCTATACTTTGTGGATATATAGGGGTTCGCGACCCCGGCACGGCCCGCCATTGCAAGTGGCTCGAGTTTACACGCGAACTGAATGTTTGGGATATATATATATATATTCTCTGAAAAAAACAAAGTTTAAAGTAACGTTATAGTTAGGTTTAATGTTCAGTAACAATGCAATGTTTTAAACGAAAAAAAAACACTGAATGTCACCAGTTACCGCATGTTTAAATCTCCCGATGGTGGGGAGCAGACTTCTATGTTTACTCCCTTCTGGAAGGAGATTTAAAAATGATCCCACCAGATGGGAGCAAACATGTGTCCCTACCTGCGCTGGGCTTTCCAGGACACAGTAAGTGAGCCTGCCCCAGGGGACAGGGTCCCCAGGGCCTACATTTGCTCAGGGATGGTGGCCACGAGTCCCCCTCCCCATTTTTTTTAAGCAATTGGACCTGGAGGATGGGGTTTCCAGGGCCTTCACATGCTTTGGAGGGGGCCTTGCTGCCCCATTTAGTTTATAAATGAGCTCAGCCCTGGGAGATGGGGTCCCCTGAGCCTTTCAAGGCTCATGTAGAGGGGCCATTTGTCCCTCTCCCCTTTTTTATGATTTTGACCCCGGGGGTGGTGTTCCTGGGACTAACAAGGCTCAGGGAGGGGGCTGCACGCCCCCTCCCCTTAATTCATAAACCTGGCCCCAGGAAAATGGGGCCCTCAGGGCCCAAAATGACACGGGAAGGGGGACCCTCTCCCCATATGTTTCATAAAGAAAATGGTAGCCATCATGGTCTTGTTTTTTGGGGTTTTTTTTGCTGCAAACCTGTGGGATCGTGGTACAAACCACCATTTTTTTCTTTTTGCCCCGGGGGTGGCGGGCCCTCTGTGTCTCCCACACAGGGCATCTCTACTCTGCCCCCGTACATTTCTTTTTTTTTTAAACTTCAGGACCAGGGACTAAGTCCCCAAGTCCTGTAATGGCTGCCAGCAACATTATTCCTATGTTGTTGGCAGCCAATCAGAGCGATAATCCCACGGGTGTCTGACTACCACTGGAGAGATTTGGCCTAGGGGAAAGATGGTACCTGGGCCAATCAGAAGGCTCTATTTTTGTTTCAATTGGGTTCGAAAGACTCTGGCAAGGGTCCCTCGAACCCAACGGTCCAGATAGACACATATTTTTGGACCTTAATTTCTCAGAAACCATTGAACGGATTTACATCAAGTCACAAAAACACAATCTGCAAACCAAGATCTAGCTTCCTGCCAAATTTGCTGTCATTCCATTCAGGAGTTTTTGTGGTAGCGCTGTCTAAAGAAGTCTATGGAAAATGCATGAGTATTTTGCATTTTGTGGCCCCCCTTTTTTCTCAGTCCCTGCTTGACGAATCATCCTGAAACTTTGCATTCACAAACTAAACATAAAACAGCATTTTTAAAAAAAAAGTTTAGTGAAGATTCATTAAGTGGTGACAAAGTTATAAGCAAAACAAAAAATGGCATTTCCTGTGGAATTGCTAACCTAAATATAAATATCCAGTGCAATTTATATATATATTCACTGAAAAAACCATAGGTTTTAGGGACAGTTTTAGTTACTTGGACATTGCACTCGTACAAAACCCGTGAAATTCCCCCGTTATAGTTAGTTCAGCTAACTATAACTCGCGCCCCTGCAATGCACTGCTGATGACGTCACATATTACATCACTCATGACATGGTCAGTGACATCACTGATGACATCACTGATGACATCATCCAGTGACTGTGTGTTTCTGTAAAGTTTAAATATGTTTAATATATATAGGGAAAGGCATATTGAAGAATGAGTGGGTGTATAAGTGTCTGAATGGATGATTTAGTAGGTGCGTGACTGACTCTATGAGTGAGTGATTAAACGTATCTTACTGAATGCATGGGTTAATGACTAAACTGTGTGAATGTCTGTATCTGTCTGTCTGTTGGTGTGTAAGCGGCTGCATGGGTTTGCGAATAGCTACATGAGTGTCTATATGGGTTATTGATTTGTTGTCTGAGTATCTGTATGGGTGCCTGAGTGTTTGTGTGGGTGGGGTGTGTGTGACTCTGTGCATAGATGTGTGAGTGGGTGATTCACTGGGTGCATGTTTTCAAGAGTGCATCTGTGATGGACTGTATGGGTGGGTGAGTGTGTGTATGGCTGTTAGTGAGTAAATGTATATCTCAGTGGTACATGTGTGAGTAACTACATATGTGAAAGGCAGTATATATGTGTGTTGGAGTATATAAATGGCTATAAGTGAGAGTGTGTGATTGTGAGTGTGGCTGTATGGATGAGTGTGTGCTTGTATCAGTGATTGTGTAAGAGCGTAAGAATGTGCTAGTATTTGTATGAGTAAGTGAGCTGGTGTGTGTATAACTGTATAGGTAAGTAAATGGGAGTGTGATTAATTATTTGCATGACTGACTAGGTGTGTGAGTACCTCTATGGATGAGTGGAGGTGTGTGAGTGTGTATATAGGTGTATGAGTGCATATGATAGTCCTGTACTGAGTGACCATAAGTATGAGTGATTGTACTGGTGAGAGAGTAAATGTGTGTGTAGACCTAATAATCAGTGAGTGGGTATGTAGTTTTTGGTGTTGGAGTGTCTATGGTTTTGAGAATGGCAGTCTGTAATTTAGAGTGGGTATATCAAAGGTTATATTAGGGTGTGAGAAGATGCATGAAATTATCACCAGGATGATGTCATCAGTGATGTCATCAGTGATGTCATTTGAGATGTCATCAGTGATGTCATCAGTGATGTCACTGACCATGTCATGAGTGATGTAATATGTGACATCATCAGCAGTGCATTGCAGGGCGCGAGTTATAGTTAGCTGAACTAACTATAACGGGGAATTTCACGGGTTTTGTACGAGTGCAATGTCCAAGTAACTAAAACTGTCCCTAAAACCTATGGTTTTTTCAGTGAATTTCAAAGGTTTTTTAAATGCTAATTTGTAACTATAACGTGTCTGAAACCTATGGTTTTTTCAGTGAATTTCAAAGGTTTTTTAAATGCTAATTTGTAACTATAACGTGTCTGAAACCTATGGTTTTTTCAGTGAATTTCAAAGGTTTTTTAAATGCTAATTTGTAACTATAACGTGTCTGAAACCTATGGTTTTTTCAGTGAATTTCAAAGGTTTTTAAATGCTAATTTCTAACTATAACGTGCCTGAAACCTACGTTTTTTTCAGTGAATTTCAAAGGTTTTGTAAATGACAATTTTTAAATGTATTAATTGTTATATTAATTTTTTTCATACTGATTTACTACATTTTTAGAAACAATTTTTTTTTACATATTTTATTTTTTAAATTACATTGTAATTACATTATACATTACATTACAAAAATACTTTCTCAGAATGAATTACTTTAGTTTAAATACTTTGCAGATAGGCAATAGACTTTTAAGTACAGTAGTTACAGTTGTTGCAATGGGCAACACATTTTCAAACACAATACAACATTCAGCTCAATGTGAATTTCTAGTTAAATGCAATTAGTTACTTTATGGATTACTTTTGTAACCACAGGACTGGATCCTAGATTCAGTCCTGGTACATCTCCTGTAAACAGTTGAGTAAAAGCGTTTTGGTTACAGTCGTGATTTTTAAGGAATATTATTGTATTTTAAAAGTTGACACTTAGAAACTTTTTCTCATAGAATCACCAATGTTATCCTATGGAAGGAAATTCACTTAGCAGGTAAAAACTGTTATCGTTACTTTTTCTTACTCAGTGTTGGATCCTGGATCCAGCACTGGTGCATCTCCTGTAAACAGTTGAAAAATGCGTTTAAGTCATACAGGCGATTTTTAAGGAATATTTGTAGTTTGTGAAAATCAACACTTTGAAACTTTTTGCTGAAAACCAGTCAATCTTAGCCTATGAAGGAAATTCAAGTTACCGGTAAGTACGGTTAAAATTACTTTTGAGGATCAGTACTAGGCTGAAAGATGCAGCACTGAGGTCTCTCCTGATAACAGGTGAGTAAATCGGAATTCGTATTTCGGCTGATTTTAGAGGAATATTTTAAAGTTCCAAAACTCCACACACAGAAGAATTTCCAAGTGAAACCAGTCAGTGTTAGCCTATGGAAGGAAATTCAAGTTACTGGTAAGTACGGTTAAAATTACTTTTCAGGACCAGTACTGGGCTGAAAGATGCAGCACTGAGGTCTCTCCTGATAACAGGTGAGTAAATCAGAATTTGGATTTCGGCTGATTTTAGAGGAATATTTGTATGTTTCAAAAATCAACACTTAGAAACTTTTTCAGCAAAAAGCAGGCAATGATATCCTATGGAAGGAAATTCAAGTTACTGGTAAGTACGGTTAAAATTACTTTTGAGGATCAGTACTGGGCTGAAAGATGCAGCACTGAGGTCTCTCCTGATAACAGGTGAGTAAATCGGAATTCGTATTTCGGCTGATTTTAGAGGAATATTTTAAAGTTCCAAAACTCCACACTTAGAAGAATTTCCAAGTGAAACCAGTCAATGTTAGCCTATGAAGGAAATTCAAGTTACCGGTAAGTACGGTTAAAATTACTTTTCAAGATCAGTACTGGGCTGAAAGATGCAGCACTGAGGTCTCTCCTGATAACAGGTGAGTAAATCGGAATTCGTATTTTGGCTGATTTTAGAGGAATATTTTAAAGTTCCAAAACTCCACACTTAGAAGAATTTCCAAGTGAAACCAGTCAATGTTAGCCTATGGAAGGAAATTCAAGTTACTGGTAAGTATGGTTAGAATTACTTTTCAGGACCAGTACTGGGCTGAAAGATACAGCACTGAGGTCTCTCCTGATAACAGGTGAGTAAATCGGAATTCGTATTTCGGCTGATTTTAGAGGAATATTTGCACAATGGTGAAGGGAGGGGTGGGGCCTGAGGTTACATCTGTGCAAACGCGCCCCGTGGCGCGTTTTAAGTTGGGGGATTAAGTCCCCTTGAATCCTGAGGGTCCCTATGGGCCAACTAGCCCACCAGGAACCTCCAATATGCGCCAGGGGCTGCGTTGCAGAGACGTGTAGAGAGGCCACACCCCTTTACACCTCTCTGCAACGCAGCTCTGTGGCGCTTTCTGGATGTACCTGTTGGGCTAGTTGGCTCTCAGGGACCCTCAGGATTGAAGGGGATTTAATTCCCCATCTTAAAACGCGCCACGGGGCCTGTTTGCACACATGTCACCTGAAGCCCCGCCCCTCCCTTCACCACTGTGCAAACGCGCCCGTGGTGCGTTTTAAGTTGGGGGATTAAGTCCCCTTGAATCCTGAGGGTCCCCGGAGTCCAACTAGCCCACCATATACCTCCAAAAGCGCCACAGAGCTGCGCTTGCAGAGAGGTGTAAAAGGGGCGTGGCCTCTGTACACCTCTCTGCAAGGCAGCTCTGGCGCATACTGGAGGTTCCTGGTGGGCTAGTTGGCCCCCAGGGACCCCCAGTATTCAAGGGGAATTCGTTCCTCTCTGCAAACGCGCCAGGGGCGCGTTTGCAGAGTGGTGAAGGAAGGGGCGGGCCTGCGGGCCCGATCGTTTTTTTTTTGTTTTTTGTCTCCTGAAGGGGGCTGTGTGGCCCCTTCCTTTTTTCTGTTTTTGGGCCCTGGGGACCCCATCCCCCAGGGCCTTACCCCTTTTTTAAATTTAAAAAAAAACGGGAAGGGGGCCGCGTGGCCTCCTTCCCTGGGCCTGTATTGGCCCCGGGACCCCATCTCCCGGGCATGGCCTCTATTTTTATTTTTAATATTTTGAGGGGGCTGCGTGGCCCCCTCCTCTGGCCATTTTAAGGCCCGGGACCCCATCCTCGGGCCGGCCATACCCTTTTTTTATTTTTTATAATTTTTCAAAACTTTGGGAGGGGGCCGCGTGGCCCCCTCCCGGGCCACTACTTGCCCCGGGGACCCCATCCCCGGGGCTGGCCCTCTCGTTGGGGACTGTGGGGGTCCCCAAACCCCCACAGTCCCGCTCGGCTCCCCGTGTCCTACGGGAGCCGGCATTGCTTACACATGGGGAGCAGCTAACATGCTGCTCCCCATGTGGAAAGCATCGGCTTTGGATATTGGAAGAGAGAGCAGGTTTCCTGCTCTCTTCCAATATCCAAAGCAAGTTTGCAATGACAGGACGGGAGCCGCGAGGCTCCCGTCCTGTCATTGCAAACAGCAGTGTCCCGGGGTAGGCACCCGGGACACTGCAGGAGCCGGCCCTGGGGGTGGCGGTCCCCAGGGCCACCACAGGCCCCAGGAGGGGGCCGCGCGGCCTCCCTCCCATCGTGTGCACAGCCCCGGGAGGTGGTGGTCCCCGGGCTCTGGGGGTCCGTAACGGACCCCCATATTTAAATGTTTAGTGCCCCGGGAGGTGGCGGTCTCGGGCGTGTGGGGGGCTGGAGCCCCCCACACAGGTTTTTCATTTAAAAAGAAGCCCCGGGAGGTGGTGTTCTCGGGCTGCGGGAGGGCTCAGAGCCCTCCCGCACCATTATGCATAAAGCCCCGGGGTGGCGGTCCTCGGGCTTGGGGGCCCTTAGAGGCCCCCCACACAAAATTAACCCCCCAGCATGCCCCCGGGACTTGGCCCACCCGGGGGCCAATTAACATCGAGCGCGGGACACCGCGCTTCGATTCTTTCGGCAGGATTCGCGCACCCTGAGCGCATCCTGCCGATTTAAAAAAAAAAAAGCTTTTTGCCCAGGGGTCCTTGTGGGACCCCTGAGCAGGCCTAGGGGTTAGGGTGTTTCTACCCTGCCCCTTTGTGCGTTTTGCGCACTTGTTTCTTTTTTTCTCGGCGGGATACGCGCACCCTAAGCGCATCCCGCCGATTTAAAAAAATCTTTTTCTGCCCAGGGGTCCTTGTGGGACCCCTGAGCAGACCTAGGGGTTAGGTGTTTCTACCCTGCCCCTTTGCGCTTTCGCACTTGTTTCTGTCCTCGGTTCTACCGAGGACAAAATGGCTGCCAACACTTCCTGAATCGGAATGTTGACAGCCAGCTGACAGCCAATTAGCATGCAGCTCGTGATCGGGACGGTGCGCGCAGGGTGCGCTGAGGGTACGCGTATCCGACGCGCCCATAGATATATATGTACTTTTACTTTGATTTTCTCAGGAACTACTGAACGGATTTACACCATTTAAGCAAAGGCACCAGTCTGAACCAAGGACTACCTCTTTGCCAAATTTGGTGTAATTCCGTTCAGCAGTTCGGGCTGTAGCTGCGACTAAAGGTTCCTATGGAAAATGAATGGGGAAAACGCGTTTGGGACCCCTTTTCTCGGCCCCGCTCACGTATCACCCGAGACTTTCAGGGTAGGAGCGGAGCGAGCGCTCAACAAGTTGGAAACTTCACGAAGATTCGTCAACCGGCGCCAACGTTATTTCAAATAGAATGTCGCGGATTTCCTATGGATAATAGGTTGTAACTATAACTATCTACTGGCGACCGCCAGTAGATAATATATATATATATATATATATATATATATATATATATATATCATCTACTGGCGGTCGCCAGTAGATAGTTATAGTTAGGACCTATTATCCATAGGAAATCCGTGACATTCTATTTGAAATAACGTTGGCGCCGGTTGACGAATCTTCGCGAAAGCTTCCAACTTGTTGGGGCGCTCCGGTCCGCTCCTATCCTGAAAGTCTCGGGTGATACGTCAGCGGGGGCCGAGAAAAAGGGGGTCCCAAAACGCGCTTTCCCCATTCATTTTTCCATAGGAACCTTTAGTCGCAGCTACAGCCCGAACTGCTGAACGGAATTACACCAAATTTGGCAAAGAGGTAGCCCTTGGTTCAGTGTCGTGCCTTTGCTTAAATGGTGTAAATCCGTTCAGTAGTTCCTGAGAAAATCAAAAGTAAAGTCACATATATATCTATGGCCGAGTAGGGTCTGCGTACCCTCCCGATCACGAGCTGTATGCTAATTGGCTGTCAAGTGGCTGTCAACACTCCAAATCAGGAAGTGTTGGCAGCTATTTTGTCCCTCGGTAGAGGGACAGAAACAAGTGCGCAAAGCGCAAAAGGGGGCAGGGTAGAAACACCCTGACCCTCTAGGTCTGCTCAGGGGTCCCACAAGGACCCCTGGGCAGAAAAAGCATTTTTTTTTTTTTTTTTTTTTTAAATCGGCGGGATGCGCTTAGGGTGCGCGGATCCCGCGCTTCGATGTTGGTGGGCCAAGTGCCGGGGGCATGGTGGGGGGGTTTAAATTTAATGTGGGGGGCCTCTAAGGCCCCCCAACCCCCGGGGACTGCCACCCCCCCGGGGCTTTCAAAAAATAATGGTGCGGGAGGGCTCTTAGCCCTCTCGCAGCCCTGGGGACCGCCACCCCCCCCGGGCTTCTTTTTTTTTTTATTATTTTGACCTGTGTGGGGGGGCTCCAGCCCCCCCACTCCCCGGGACCGCCACCTCCCGGGGCACTAAAGATTTGAATATGGGGGTCTGTTACGGACTCCAAAGCCCCGGGACCACCACCTCCCGGGCTGTGAAATGGCTGGGAGGGGGCCGCGCGGCACCCCTCCTGGAGCCCTTGATGGCCCTGGGGACCGCCACCCCCAGGGCCGGCTCCTGCAGTGTCCTGGGGTGCCTACCCTCGGGACACTGTAGTTTGCTATGACAGGACGGGAGCCTCGCGGCTCCCGTCCTGTCATAGCAGTCTTGGTTTGCATTTTGAAGAGAGAGCAGGAAACCTGCTCTCTCTTCAAAATGCAAATCTAATTAGCTTTTCGACATGGGGAGCAGCATGTTAGCTGCTCCCCATGTGGAAAGCAATGCCGGCTCCCGTAGGACACGGGGAGCCGGCGGGACTGTGGGGGATTGGGGACCCCCACAGTCCCCAACCAGAGGCCAGGCCCTGGGGATGGGGTCCCCGGGGCCATAGTGGCCAGGGAGGGGGCCACGCAGCCCCACTCCCCAAATAAAAAAATGTAAAAAAAGGAGCAAGGCCGGCCCCGGGGATGGGGTCCCCGGGCCTTAATGGCCTGAGGAGGGGGCCACGCAGCCCCTCCAAATTAAAAAAATTAAAATTGAGGGCATGCCCCGGGGATGGGGTCCCCAGGGCCAAAAGTGGCCAAGGGAAGGGGGGCCACGCAGCCCCCTCCCATTTAAAAAAATTAGAAAAAAAAAACGACCGGCATCGTGCCGGAGGCCCCGCCCTCCCTGCAGTACTCTGCAAACACGCCTCCTGGCGCGTATTAAGAAGGGAAGTAATTCCCTTGAATACTGGGGGTCCTGGGCCAACTAGCCCACCAGGAACCTCCAGTATGCGCTAGGGCTGCGTTGCAGAGAGGTGTACAGAGGCCACGCCCCTTTACACCTCTCTGCAACGCAGCTCTGTGGCGCTTTGTAGAAGTACATGGTGGGCTAGTTGGACTCCAGGGACCCTCAGGATTCAAGGGACTTAATCCCCAACTTAAAATGCGCCAGGGCGCGCTTGCACAGTGGTGAAGGGAGGGGCGGGGCTTCAGGTGACATGTGTGCAAACAGGCTCCGTGGCGCTGTTTAAGATGGGGAATGAAATCCCCTTCAATCCCGAGGGTCCCTGGGGCCAACTAGCCCAACAGGTACGTCCAGAAAGCCCACAGAGCTGCATTGCAGAGAGGTGCAAAAGGGGCATGGCCTCTGAACACCTCTCTGCAACGCAGCTCCCTGGCGCATACTGGAGGTACAGGGTGGGCTAGTTGGACCCCAAGGACCCTCATGATTCAAGAGGACTTAATCCCCCAACTTAAAACGCTCCACGGGGCGCGTTTGCACAGATGTCACCTCAGGCCCCGCCCTCCCTTCACCATTGTGCAAATATTCCTCTAAAATCAGCCGAACTACGAATTCCTATTTACTCACCTGTTATCAGGAGAGACCTCAGTGCTGCATCTTTCAGCCCAGTACTGATCCTGAAAAGTAATTTTAACCGTATTTACCAGTAACTTGAATTTCCTTCCATAGGCTAACATTGACTGGTTTCACTTGGAAATTCTTCTAAGTGTGGAGTTTTGGAACTTTATAGTATTCCTCTAAAATCAGCCGAAATACGAATTCCGATTTACTCACCTGTTATCAGGAGAGACCTCAGTGCTGCATCTTTCAGCCCAGTACTGATCCTGAAAAGTAATTTTAACCGTACTTACCAGTAACTTTTATTTCCTTCCATAGGATATCATTGCCTGCTTTTTGCTGAAAAAGTTTCTAAGTGTCGATTTTTGAAACATACAAATATTCCTCTAAAATCAGCCAAAATACGAATTCCGATTTACTCACCTGTTATCAGGAGAGACCTCAGTGCTGCATCTTTCAGCCCAGTACTGATCCTGAAAAGTAATTTTAACCGTACTTACCAGTAACTTATATTTCCTTCCATAGGAATCCATTGTCTGGTTTTCAGCAGAAAAGTTTCAAAGTGTTGATTTTCACAAACTACAAATATTCCTTAAAAATCGCCTGTATGACTTAAACGCATTCTTTCAACTGTTTACAGGAGATGCACCAGTGCTGGATCCAGGATCCACCACTGAGTAAGAAAAAGTAACGATAACACTACTTACCTGCTAAGTGAATTTCCTCCCATAGGATAACATTGGTGATTCTATGTGAAAAAGTTTCTAAGTGTCAACTTTTAAAATACAATAATATCCCTTAAAAATCACTACTGTAACCAAAACGCTTTTACTCAACTGTTTACAGGAGATGTCCCAGGACTGAATCTAGGATCCAGTCCTGTGGTTAGAAAAGTAATCCATAAAGTAACTAATTGCATTTAGCTAGAAATTCACATTGAGCTCAATGTTGCATTGTGTTTGAAATTGTGTTGCCCACTGCAACAACTGTAACTACTGTACTTAAAAGTCTATTGCCTATTTGCAAAGTATTTAAACTAAAGTAATTCATTCTGAGAAAGTATATTTTGTAATGTAATGTATAATGTAATTACAATGTAATTTAAAAAATAAAATATCTAAAAATAAATAGTTTAAAAAAATGTAGTAAATTAGTATAAAAAAAAAAATAACAATTAATACATTTAAAAATTGTCATTTACAAAACCTTTGAAATTCACTGAAAAAACCATAGGTTTCAGGCACGTTATAGTTAGGAATTAGCATTTAAAAACCTTTGAAATTCACCGAAAAACCATAGGTTTCAGGCTTGTTATAGTTAGGGTTTAGCATTTAAAAACCTTTGAAATTCACTGAAAAACCATAGGTTTTAGGGAAAGTTATAGTTAGTTGGACATTGCACTCGTACAAAACCCGTGAAATTCCCCGCTATAGTTAGTTCAGCTAACTATAACTCGCGCCCGCAATGCACTGCTGATGACGCCACATATTACATCACTCATGACATGTCAGTGACATCACTGATGACATCTCAAATGACATCACTGATGACATCATCCATGTGAGAATTTAATGCATCTTCTCACACCCTAATATAACTTTTGATACACCCACTCTAAATTACAGACTGCCATTCTCAAAACCATACACACTCCAATACCAATAAGTACATACCCACTCACTGATTCTTAGGTCTACACACACACATCTACTCACTCACCCGTACAGTCACTCATACTTACAGTCACTCAGTACAGGACTATCATATGCACTCATACACCTATATAAACACTCACACAACGCAACTCATCCATAGAGGTACTCACACACCTAGTCAGTCATGCAAATAATTAATCACACTCCAATTTACTCACCTATACAGTTATACACACCAGCTCACTTACTCATAAAAATACTAGCACATTCTTACGCTCCTATGCAATCACTGATGCAAGCACACACTCATCCATATAGCCACTCTCACAATCACACACTCTCACTTATAGCCATTTATATACTCCAACACACATATATACTGCCTTTCACATATGTAGTTACTCACACATGTACCACTGAGATATACATTCAATCACTAACACACCCATACACACACTCACCCACCCATACAGTCCATCACAGATGCACTCTTGAAACCATGCACCCAGTGAATCACCCACTCACACATCTATGCACAGAGTCACACACACCCCACCCACACAAACACTGAGGCACCCATACAGATACTCAGAGAACCAATCCATAACCCATATAGACACTCATTTAGCTAGTCAGAAACCCATGCAGCTGCTTACACAACAACAGACAGACGGATACAGACATTCACACAGTTTAGTCACTCACCCATGCATCCAGTAAGATACGTTTAATCACTCACTTATAGACTCAGTCACGCACCTACTAAATCATCCATTCAGACACTTATACACCCACTCATTCTTCAATACGCCTTTCCCTATATATATTAAACATATTTAAACTTTACAGAAACACACAGTCACTGGATGATGTCAGTGATGTCATTTGAGATGTCATCAGTGATGTCACTGACCATGTCATGAGTGATGTAATATGTGACGTCATCAGCAGTGCATTGCGGGGGCGCGAGTTATGGTTAGCTGAACTAACTATAACGGGGGAATTTCACAGGGTTTTGTACGAGTGCAATGTCCAACTAACTATAACTTTCCCTAAAACCTATGGTTTTTTCAGTGAATTTCAAAGGTTTTTTAAATGCTAAACCCGAACTATAACAGGCCTGAAACCTATGGTTTTTTCAGTGAATATATATATACACACACACTCGAAACACAATCCTTGTTAGGGAAAATGAAGCCGCACTCGCAGAGTAAACAATTTTCCAAGATTCTTTATCGTTCAGTTCTCTCCAGGTTGAAAGCCAACCGATGCGTTTCGTTCACACAGTGAACTTGATCACAGTATGGTGAGCAGTTTGTATTGCGACCAATAAAAATACTTTTGAATGACATGTGACCCAAACTTTTTCACACAACTGCCTGTTTCAAGGTGTTATGGGAATCGTAGTGCAATAGTGCCTAAATCCATGTTTTTGTTTGTTTTTATTTTCTATGTGTATCTCTATCAAATGAAACAAAATAGTTTAATTTTTTTAAGTGGTGTGGTGAATTTCGAAACTTAAAACAAAAAGTGTGATTAATTAAAGTGGTTGAGTTTAAACATATTTACACTAATGAGTTTTTAACATTTGTGCACATAGCGCCATGGGCTTCTCCTTCAGTCCTGGATATGTTTGTCTGGTAATGGGATGGTGGGAGCAACAACTGGCCTGGCACCCAAATAATGTCAAATTTGTGAATAAAACCGCAATGTGGTTACGGTATATTGACGACCTGCTAATTGGATGGGATGGGACAGCAACAGAGTTTCATGAGTATTTTGAAATTCTAAATTCCACAGATGCAAATATAAGATTTACTTACACCATCAGCAAAGACAGAGTCGTGTTTCTAGATACTGAAATTTATGTCACAAACAACAAAATCCAAACAACATTACACCGAAAATCAACATCAACCAATGCCACTTTACATGCAGACAGTTTTCACAAACCATCAGTAATCCAGAACATACCATATGGAGAATTCCTTAGAATTCGCAGAATCTGCTCAGAAGAATCCAAATGGAAAAAACACAGCCAAATAACATCGGCAAGATATAAGAAGAGAGGGTACAAAGAAAATAATGTAAGAAGTTGTTGGGTAAGATCAAATGAGAAAACGAGGGAAGAAACCTTGAAAACAAAAATCAAACCAACAGTTGGCGAACAAAATCAGGAACCTGTAAGACTGATTATGGATTACTCATGTGAGTCTAAACAAATCACAAAAATTCTGAGAAGGAATTGGAAAATACTCCAACTCGACCCAACAGTTGGGAGAGTAATGGGAAATCATCCGAATATCGGGCAAAAAATCTTAAAGATAAACTAATCCACAGTCACTATCAACAACAAAAAAAGAATTCAAAAGGAACTCAATGGTTGATAACAAAAGGCTTCATAAAATGCCACAACTGCAAAGTGTGTCAGATAGCCAGAAATACAACGGAGATAAAGATGGCGAATAACAAAATGTGGCAAATAAAGGAACTAATAACATGCAAAAGCAAATATGTTATTTATGTGATAGAGTGCCCTTGCTCATTGAAGTATATAGGAAGCACCATATGCGAACTAAAAAAGAGGATCCTCGAACACGTAAGAGCGACAGTTAACAAAGATCGAGGAAATGCTGTAGCTAAGCATATGGAGTCGAACCATGATGGAAACTGGAAATTGCTAAACTTTTATGCAATTGAAACAATACCCAACAGTGAAAGAGGAGGCAACCGTGAGAAGACTCTATGGCAGAGAGAATCAAGACAAATTCTAAACTTCAGAACTTTTACTCCGTTTGGCCTAAATCAAAGTGAGGAACTGTATGTCCACCTGTGAACTGAACTGAACAATTTTATGAGCAAATCCATTGATGAACTGTAAATAAAGAATAGGATTTAAAAAGAAAACCTAATGAAAGGGTTAAAGTTAGAAAAAGAACGAGATAATACACCAAAGAGGTTGATTAAAGCGTTGAGAATGAGAATGCCCACCAGAGGGCAAGAATTTAAAGGTTCAAACTGGTTTAAAATCGAAAACGTTATGCTTTTCAGTGTGCACATAGATGTGTACTTAACACCGATAAGGTTAATGATTCATGAAATTTGAAAATACTCAATCATGTCTAATTATATATTAAAAAAAAGCGCTATGTGCACAAATGTTAAAAACTCATTAGTGTAAATATGTTTAAACTCAACCGCTTTAATTAGTCACACTTTTTGTTTTAAGTTTCGAAATTCACCACACCACTTTAAAAAATTAAACTCTTCTGTTTCATTTGATAGAGATACACATAGAAAATAAAAACAAACAAAAACATGGATTTAGGCACTGTTGCACTACGATTCCCATAACACCTTGAAACAGGCAGTTGTGTGAAAAAATTTGGGTCACATGTCATTCAAAAGTATTTTTATTGGTCGCAATGCAAACTGCTCACCATACCATGATCAAGTTCACTGTGTGAACGAAACGCGTCAGTTGGCTTTCAACCTGGAGAGAACTGAACGATAAAGAATCTTGGAAAATTGTTTACTCTGCGAGTGCGGCTTCATTTTCCCTAACAAGGATTGTGTTTCGAATGAATGACGGCGTGGCTCTGCCGAGAAGCCTGCACCGGTCTGATGCGCCATGGGTTTGAGCAAACTTGAGCCAGCTGAGGAGGATGTGTTCGAGCTTAACCCAGTGACTGCCAGCATCAAAGGAAACTTCAAACAACACAAAAGCGCGGAGACAGTGGGGACGCGTTTGCCTGCAACCGGTGAGGGGAGGTAAGCGTGTTTCCTACTGTTTGAACGCGTATGGTGAAATGCATGATCTCAACCTGTGTTGCAACATTGTAGCAGAGCTGGTTTATTCCGTTGGAGGATAAGGGGACTGTTAATATACCGCACTAAGGTTTCCATTGGGAAAAAGCGGAAAGAGTACAGAAATATTATCCGGAATACCACGGGCAGAGAAACATTCCAATTTGAAAATAAGAAAATTGTCTATTAACTAATCCCAGGAAAGAGTGAAAGCCAAAATGGAAAAACGTGAAGCCAAAAGAAGTGAATTATTGGACTCATTTTTTGATCAGGAAATAGACAGACAGAACCAAACAGCGAATAAACGTTTTCCTAAAAAAATCGGACACACAAAGTAAGCTCAAACAATGGGAAAAATTGAGTAGAAAAGAAATAAACAAATGGTGGGAACTAATTACGCTAAAAAAATATTTATAAGTGCAAAGAGTCCCAAGAGGCTTAAGAATAATCGCTTATGCCTAGCCAACAGGATGCGACGAATGATCTGTTACAAGAATGGGGAGATTATATCCTGAACTCTTCTCTGGGCCTCATATCCATTTTAGTGAAACACATTGAATTGGCCTTGACGAAAATAAAGGAAGAATTACAGGATTTAGAAAAAGAACTGCTAACATTGGAAATGAACCCAGAAATGACAAAACTAAAAGAGGAATTGGAACGACACATAGAGAAACATGAGGAAGTAGTAAAATTGAGAAAACAAACGAAGTTCCAGCGGGACAAAGATGATTATCAACAAGGGCGAATATTTACATACGCTAGACAATTTGACACATTCAAACATCAAGATCAAATGATAAGTACAGCTGAAAGCTCAAGTAGCATTACGTCATTAACATCAACTGACGCCAGTGAGGGAGATCAAGAAACAACTGCAGATCAAGCTAAACGTACTACTTTTTTAGGGGACATGAGGTTGGTCCTCCAACAAAGACATTGGGAACAAAACCGAAGTATACAACAGAGTCGAAGGGGAAGAGGACGCCAGGGGGAATCAAGAAAACAACAAGGAGAGGAAAAAGGAGAAAGTGGCTCAATGGAAAGAATCGGCACCAAGACGAGGAGTATGCGTCAGAAAAATCCCTTCTGAATGAAATGGACGAATTGACAGTGGTCAATCTTTCCAAACGTAACATATCAGACTCAGAGATATCTTTATTAAAACATGGGATCAATTACTGCCCCACACAACAAATGAATATGGCACAAACCAGAATAGACATTTACAAGTATGTACGAAAAATCAAACTAGCAAAAACATTTCAGGAAAATAAGGAAATGGCGAATTACATGAAGAAAAAGATCTCGAGACCACCAGAGTCAAGTTTGATAACAACAGACATGAATGCTTTACTAACTTTAATCAATTTGGATGTAATTGATGAACAAAATAATATCCCCATGGAAACGACGTGTCCCCAAATCGGAGCAGGTTTGAGTGGCAAAAAATCGACATCGCGTTTTTACCCCCAACTAACTCCAGGCAACAAAATCGACCTATTTCAGGAAGCCGTAATCCAAGACCTCTACAAACTAAAAAGAACTAAATATCAAGACAACCTGACAAAACAAGAAAGAATTGCCCTCAACAATCTGACAGAGGATCGAAGCATAACTATAAAAATGGCAGACAAGGGCGGCAATATTGTCATCTGGAACACATCAGATTATGAATCGGAAGCACATTCTCAATTAAGAAATCGAGAATACTATCGAAAATTGGAAAGCAATCCAACCATTGTATTCAAGGAGGCCCTGGATAAGAAAATCACGGAATGGTTTGGAAAAAATCTCATTGTTTAAGATGAAAGGAAATACCTCACAACAGAACATCCAATTATGGCAACAACTTATTTCCTACCTAAACTTCACAAAAATCCTTTAAAACCACCAGGCCGACCGATAGTTTCGGCCAAAGGATCACTACTTGAGCCCATAGCTAACTACATTGATTTCTTTCTGATGCCATTTGTTGTAAATCTAAATTCATACATTAAGGACACCACTGACCTGCTGAGGCATCTCCAGGAAATATCTTGGCAAGACTCCTATATGCTCATCACTATGGGTGTAATTTCCCTATATACAAACATTGAAAACAACATAGGCTTACTAGCATGTGCTTTCTTCCTAAGAGAACGGAACATCCAATACAGCCAACACAACCAAATGCTTTTGGACATGATTGAAATGTGCCTGACTCAAAACGTCTTCTTATTCGGAGAGGAGATATACAAACAGATAAAAGGCTGCGCCATGGGCTTCTCCTTCAGTCCTGGATATGCTTGTCTGGTAATGGGATGGTGGGAGCAACAACTGGCCTGGCACCCAAATAATGACAAATTTGTGAATAAAACCGCAATGTGGTTACGGTATATTGACGACCTGCTAATTGTATGGGATGGGACAGCAACAGAGTTTCATGAGTATTTTGAAATTCTAAATTCCACAGATGCAAATATAAGATTTACTTACACCATCAGCAAAGACAGAGTCGTGTTTCTAGATACTGAAATTTATGTCACAAACAACAAAATACAAACAACATTACACCGAAAATCAACATCAACCAATGCCACTTTACATGCAGACAGTTTTCACAAACCATCAGTAATCCAGAACATACCATATAGAGAATTCCTTAGAATTCGCAGAATCTGCTCAGAAGAATCCGAATGGAAAAAACACAGCCAAATAACATCGGCAAGATTTAAGAAAAGAGGGTACAAAAGAAAATAACGTAAGAAATTGTTGGGTAAGATCAAATGAGAAAACGAGGGAAGAAACCTTAAAAACAAAAATCAAATCAACAGTTGGCGAACAAAATCAGGAACCTGTAAGACTGATTATGGATTACTCATGTGAGTCTAAACAAATCACAAAAATTCTGAGAAGGAATTGGAAAATACTCCAACTCGACCCAACAGTTGGGAGAGTAATGGGAAATCATCCTAATATAACATTTCGTCGGGCAAAAAATCTAAAAGATAAACTAATCCACAGTCACTATCAACAATAAAAAAAGAATTCAAAAGGATCTTAATGGTTGAAAACAAAAGGCTTCATAAAATGCCACAACTGCAAAGTGTGTCAGATAGCCAGAAATACAACAGAGATAAAGATGGCAAATAACAAAATGTGGCAATTAAAGGAACTAATAACATGCAAAAGCAAATATGTTATTTATGTGATAGAGTGCCCTTGCTCATTGAAGTATATAGGAAGCACCATATGCGAACTGAAAAAGAGGATCCTCGAACACGTAAGAGCGACAGTTAACAAAGATCGAGGAAATGCTGTAGCTAAGCATATGGAGTCGAACCATGATGGAAACTGGAAATTGTTAAACTTTTATGCAATTGAAACAATACCTAACAGTGAAAGAGGAGGCAACCGTGAGAAGACTCTACGGCAGAGAGAATCAAGACAAATTCTAAACTTCAGAACTTTTACTCCGTTTGGCCTAAATCAAAGTGAGGAACTGTATGTCCACCTGTCAACTGAACTGAACAATTTTATGAGCAAATCCATTGATGAACTGTAAATAAAGAATGGGATTTAAAAAGAAAACCTAATGAAAGGGTTAAAGTTAGAAAAATACACCAAAGAGGTTGATTAAAGCGTTGAGAATGAGAATGCCCACCAGAGGGCAAGAATTTAAAGGTTCAAACTGGTTTAAAATCGTAAACGTTATGCTTTTCAGTGTGCACATAGATGTGTACTTAACACCGATAAGGTTAATGATTCATGAAATTTGAAAATACTCAATCATGTCTAATTATATATTAAAAAAGCGCTATGTGCACAAAAGTTAAAAACTCATTAGTGTAAATATGTTTAAACTCAACCGCTTTAATTAGTCACACTTTTTGTTTTAAGTTTCGAAATTCACCACACCACTTAAAAAAATTAAACTCTTTTGTTTCATTTGATAGAGATACACATAGAAAATAAAAACAAACAAAAACATGGATTTAGGCACTATTGCACTACGATTCCCATAACACCTTGAAACAGGCAGTTGTGTGAAAAGATTTGGGTCACATGTCATTCAAAAGTATTTTTATTGGTCGCAATACAAACTGCTCACCATACCGTGATCAAGTTCACTATGTGAACCAAACGCGTCGGTTGGCTTTCAACCTGGAGAGAACTGAACAATAAAGAATCTTGGAAAATTGTTTACTCTGCGAGTGCGGCTTCATTTTCCCTAACAAGGATTGTTTCGAATGAATGACGGCGTGGCTCTGCCGAGAAGCCTGCACCGGTCTGATGCGCCGTGGGTTTGAGCAAACTTGAGCCAGCTGAGGAGGATATATATATACACATGCATATGTCGCTTAACTTCATATAAAACAAAACCCTGGGAATGTGTTCCAAAATCTTGCGAATAGGACAAACATTTAAAAAGTTGGTAGTAGGAAAAAAGCCATGCTGCCTAACTACACATGAAGAATTAATTCAGTCCCTTAGGTAAGTATTAAAAAAATTTGACATGCACTAACCTGCCAAAAAACTGTAGTCAAACACCTCTGCGGGTTTCAGAGGCGAGCATGATCATGTAAATCCATTGGGCCATCTTGATCATTACATAAGGTGAGAACAAATTCATTGATGTAAAAACTGATATCCTTGGCTTGCCCTTGTGACCCCTAGCACTGCTCTTGTGACCCTAAAAGCAAAAGCAGTGCCAAGAAAAAAATGTAAACATGGTCTTGAAGAGCACGTTTACTTTCAACATCTCCCTCTGGGTCCCAGATCATTGCGCTTTCCGCGCTGTGAAATAAACTCAGCAGTACATTATACACTCTTTTAAATACACTTTTTTACTGCATTTTTATATTCTGACTATTTGTAAAACAAGATGTTTTGAACAAAAAACTTCACCTCTGTGTGTTGTGCCCTAGAAGTGGTCAAAATCAAACATTTCTAATAATGATAAGGGATCCTTATCCACGAAACACAATTTTTCAAGCAATAAAAAGAAACAAAATGTATTGTTACTGACAGAGCTTCTGACTTTGGAACCGAAGAACCAGGTTCAAGCTCAACATTCTGTGGCTCTGGGCAAATCACTTAGGGCCTGATTACGAGTACGGTGGTCCATAGGACTGCCATACTCATGGTGGCTATCCAACCACCGCCACACTGTGGGCCTGCCTGCAGTATTACGAGTGGGGTGGTTGGACCACCACAAGACTGCCGGCTCTGCCGGGATCAAGGGTCCTGCTGGGCTGGCGGTCTGCAACCGGCATGAATATGCTGGCGGTGCAACTGCCGGCATCGCCAGGCATATTCTGAGTTGCCTTTTCACCACCCTTTCCATGGCGGTGAGCCCGCCATGAAAAGGGTGGCGGAGAGGCAACTAAGGATTTGGGCCTGGGGGTGCATGCAGGGGGGGCACATGTTGTGCCCCCCTGTAATTTTGCCCCAGTTCCAGCACAGTGTGGCATGCATGCCACAATGTGCAGGAGCGTGCTGCAGGCTCTGTAAAGGCGGCAGGCTGCATGTTTGGCTCTCCTATGAGCCTAACAGTCCACCACTGTGAAACCGCCAAAGCACCGCGGGCCCAACCCAGATTAAACTTGTAATCAGACGAGCACACCACAGCTTTGGTGGTCCTCCAGAAGGACAGTGCAGTGGCGGCACCGCTAGAGGACCGCCAAAGTCGTACTAAGGCCCTTAAACTCCCCAAGGGCCTAATATAAATGAATGACTCTGACCTTGTGTAATGTAACTGATGCTCATGGAAAGCGCTCCAATACCCATGGTGCAAGTTCACGCTATGTTCCTGCCCATTCAGCAACCAAGCTCCAAAATAAAGGTGGCATCCAAAAATTAATATTAGCTTGTATTTGCACCTGTTGACTTTTGATATTAATTGTGCACTTATAGGGGGTCTTAAATTAAATAATGTCAATTATTTTGATGTGGTCAGAGTAAAGGTCACGTACGTAACTGCCCTTGGTCAGAAGAGTCAAGGTCATATGATGTCACGTACTGTGATATCATTGGGGTCAACAGTTGTTTGATACCGCTTCTACTTCCACTAACGTTTTTATGAATCGACGTCTGTTAGCAAATTCAAAATTAGTGTTGAATTTTATGTTGTTTCTTCCTCTTGAACAGGCTTATTTACTTCCACATATATGCCATTTCAGTACAAGCTTCCTCTGCAGCTCATATTGTTCACATTCTGGTACTTGTAGTTCCATCTCTCTATTAGAAAAACAGAACAACAAGTCTGGAGTGCAAGTGATATCACATGTGTCAGGTGTGGCTAAGGTGACCAGATGGCTTCATGTCACTGGGACACCTCTTTTCAATTCCTGGATGCTTTTTAGGTCTCGCCTAGCGACGCAGCGCATGCGCTGCTCACCTTGGCAAGATCTATTGTTGTCGGTTTCTTGGCCGAAGGGGGACAGGACATATGCACGCGCCCGGACAGGCGATGTGCCCGTGTCTCTTCCGAAAGGGGACAGGAGATGTGCACACGCCCGTACAGGCGATGTGCACGTGTCTCTCACGGCGACAGCTTGTTACTTTACTGTTCTTCTCACGGCTGTTCCAACAACTGGCTATGGCGATTTAGTAATGTCTTCTGGCAGCTTCCTAACATAATTTGCATTTCGCTTTCTGTTTTTGTTTTTTAATTTCAAACTTTTTTACGGAGCGCGGCGCCCGCTTCAGGGACACCGCGCTCAGTTTATTATTATTTTTTTTCTCCCCCCGCCCGCAATCTGTTCTCCGTGCATTTTTGTACCCCCTTCCCCCTGCCCGAATTCAGTTCTCCGTGCATTTTCGCACCCCCTCCCCTGCCCGCACTCCACTGTCCCTGCATTTTCGCACCCCCCCTCCCCCCGCGCATTTTTGCACAATGCTCTCTTCTGCACAGCCCGCTGTAAGTCCAGCAGGTGTGTTCCAGCTCCAGAACTGTGCTCTCACCACTCTTTCCGATGTTGTAGCACAGAAGGGAGGCTCTGGGATAGTTTCACAGCTGCTTGGCTTAACTATTTTTAAACCTCCCTTCTCCTTGAACGTTTGGAGAGGGCGGGTGCACCTGCACTCGTCGTGTTTCACAATCAGTCACTGGGGTTTGCCTCAAACTGGCTGGGGCTGCCCAGAGCTCTGCACTTCAGTTCAATAAACTTTATTCAGTCATAATAAATATAAACCATAAAAGTGTAAAGCTCTGCGCTTTAAAACGTGGACTTTGATTAAAAATCAAAGTAGATTTTGTTGCAGTGCGGGGAGGTGAGCGAGATTAAGCGCTGTGACGCCTCCTAGGGAAAGAGTGAATTGTAGCGCCTCTGCGAGGAAGGGAGTGAGCTGGAAGGCCCATCAGAGATGCGTGTCTGGTGCAGATTTGGAGCTGGGAGGTGAGCAGCATCCACGAGTGTGAGGAACTACTTTGATCATAAGTGTGGTTTCACGAAAGTGAGTGAGGCTGACGGGCGGGGGTACGTGCATACTAAAGATCGAGTGTGAGAGTTGGGCTTTGGCGGGGTACGCATAGGGTGCTACTGTGAGACATCTAAGTGTAGGACTTGGAGACCTCCCAGTGAGAGTGATGGAGTGTAGGCAGGTGAGTGAGATCCGCTGAGATGTACAGAAGACACCCCTTCCGAGTATGGCGTGGAGGCCTTCTAACGAACGTGAGTATAGGCAAGTAAGTGAGACTAGCTGAGAGACGAGGGAGACCCCAGGCGTAGGGCTCGGAGCCCTCCCAGAGAGTGAGTATTGGCAGGTGAGTGAGATCAGGTGAGCGGTGAACCCAGTGAGTGAGATCAGCTGAGAGGTGCGGCACGCCTCTGTGTTCCTAACAGTCCTGCCCAGGGATGAGGAATGAAGGCAAAGCCTTAACACAAAGTAAACCTTGCCCCCTTTTAACGAGTTTATTGCAGGTGAGCGAAAGTTTAACTCTAAACCGGTGAATTAATAACACTCTGCATTTTCACTCACTTGGCACAAACACTTCAGAGTTGATCTCACATTAACTAAGTAATCCTTGACAAAGTGCTTAAGAGTGGGTTTGTGTCTTGGCGCTTGAATACTCTCATTACCAATGTCCTTTGATCTGATTTATTTGAACTCGTAAGGATGACCGTCCGAGTTGGCCCCGTCGTAACTCAAACATCAAGCTTGGGGGGCACTTGCCAATAACGATGTGAAATGTGTCGATGCTGCTCGGAGGGCGCGTGTGTACCCACCCAGTTATCACAATCCGGCCCCTAGCTAATGTATCCTAGAAAAATCAGATGCAAACAGTGCAATTTAATATTCGGGTTCAAGGTCACGATGTTGCCACTTTAAGTGTTTTTCCTTCATCCAGTTTTGATGATAACTTGTCGGAAACAGTTCCTACCGCTTCCTGATTCAGCTTGTGGTGGGTGCTGCTGTGAAGGGCCGCAGGAGGCTCGTTCCAGCTGTGTTGTGCACACAGGTGCACGCGCGCAGGCACACCCACTGTGGGAGGGGGGGATTGAGGTGAGGCGAGGCCGTCCAGCTCAGGGCACCCTGAAGTGGAGAGGCTATTCATTACATACAGAACAAGGACCGTGTGTCTGAGAGGATAGAAAAGCTGGGACAGAGTCACTGCTGTCAGGCCGATAGAAAGAACGCCACGGAGTGGATAAAAAAAAGCATTGGAAAAGCTAACCGTTCTCCAATTTGAGTCCTTACTAAAACATTTAAACACGCTTGCTAGAGTGGAAAAACAAACACAAAAATGTTACGCATCTATGAGATAAATAAGTTAATGTGTTACAGTTCACAGTACTTTTGGGGTGCGAATAGTCCCTCTTGGAATGTAGTAGCAAGCAATGGCTAGAGGGCAGAATGTTACACCAAACTTCCGATAGTATGAGGTGAGCATGAAATGCTTCTCTTGGCTTAGCCAAAACAAAGTGTGCCAAGAATTGATAGCAATAGGTCTCCATGACGGCTCCTCTCTTATGTGACGGCTCTTCTCTTACGGCAGACCCAATAAAATATGCGCGATTTCTTTTCAGGCTAGTGCCTTTGAAAAGTATCCAGAGCCCGGGCAGTTCCTGAAAGGCTGGTAGGGCTGGGAAAGCGCCATTTCCAATACGGCTATGGCAGTGGGACATTTTATGGTCGGTGCTTGCGGTGTTTCTTGTAAAGGGCTCCAGGGGGTGGAGGATGGAATAATGCTGCACTAAGGCCGAGAGGTACCCTGTTTTGTAAACCGATATTGCTTCCTCAACAACTCCTGTTTTCGTCATTTTTTCCTTTAAATCCGATATTGACAATCCTCCTAACTGTAAGGTAAATAAATAAGTTTTGTAGTGGGTGAGAAGTCAACTAATGTCAGTAGAAGACCATATGGCAGGGACTTCTCACGCTGTGGTTATATTCCCACGCCAGGGCTCCCTCGGAAAGGGTTTGTAACATTCCCATGCCAGGGCTCCCTCGGAAAGGGTTTGTAACATTCCCATGCCAGGGCTCCCTCAGGACACCTTTTATAATACTCCCATGCCAAGGCTCCCTCGGGACACTTTTGTAATATTCTCATGCCAGGGCTCCCCAGGATACATTTATAACATTCCCACGCCAGGGCTCCCTCGGGAGGGGTTTATAACATTCCCACACCAGGGCTCCCTCGGGAGGGGTTTATAACATTCCTATGTCAGGGCTGCCTTGGGATACATTTATAATATTCCTTGGCAAGGGTTTTCTCAAGATGAGTTTACCATGCCAGTGCCATTTTACGGTGAGTTTTAAATATTTGCATTCCAGGCGCTCTCTTGATGCATTTACAACCCCCTGCCAAGGTTCTCTCAAAATGAGTTTATAATATTCCCAAGCCAGGCATTCCATCATGATGTGTTTACAGCCGTCCTGTCAGGGCTCCCCAGGATGCATTTATAACATTCCCATGCCAGGCACTCCATCATGAGGGGTTCATTGCATTCTTGCGCCAGGGCTCCGTCAGGATGCATTATAATGTTCCTGTGCCAGGACTCCCTCGGTATACGTTCATAATCGTCCCATGCCAGGGCTCCCTCATGCTGTATTCGAGAACGGACTTGAAGCCCCACCCACTCTCCGCCCATATTTCTCATTGGCTTGTGTCATTGTCCTTCGTAATTGCTGGCTTCTGACTTGTTAATAGGCTTGTTAGTCCCTCCTTCGTACCGCCTTGTCTTCATTTGTAACATCCCATGGCGACTGGCCCTTTTACTTCTGTTGTTACACGGTATGTCTTATTTAGTCTGTAAGCACTATTTTCTTTAATGAGTTTCTCCTACTGCAGGCACGACATGCTTTCCTGCAACATTCAGCGACCATGCACGCTTTCACTTTCCAAGCAGCCCGGGACAATGGCGGACGCTTCTTTGAAATGCAATAGGTCTCGCATTTACAAGAGTTTGAGCTATTGACATTGTAAAGACAATGCCTTTTATTTATGTTAATTATCCAAACAGATAAATAAAAGGCATTGTCATTTACAGTGCCAATAGCTTAAACTCTTGCAAATGCGAGACCTATTGCATTGCTAATGCTTTTTTTTTTTTTACATATCAGTGCATTCTGACCGTTGTAGTCTTAGTATATTTTAATTTACCCAATTGACAAGCACATCTGATAACAATGCTATTTAAAAGCAAAGTACAACAATGAAAAAGTGGTGTCTGGGTGTCATGGGAGCCCTCTGGTCACCCTTGGTGTGGCTTTAAACCTTGCACTTCGGACACTGAGCAAGTGGCCCTACGTCATGGCCTGCATCTTAAGTAAGGTTTAGTCTTCCAGTCTACACCACTTTGAAAATTGGAGCAGGTACATAGCTGCCAAGTTTCCCAGTTCCATATGTGATGTGGAGGTCCAATCCAGGCTTTTTTCTTTGAATTCTGGGACTTGTAGTCCTGCTTTATGATGGAATGAACAAGACTACAATTCAAAAAAAAAAACTGGACTGGAGCAGCACATCGCCAATGGACCTGGCAAACTTGAAAGGGCTGCATGTAGTCTCAAACTTGTAATGGGAAAAGCAAGTCTACGGGGACCGTATACGAAGGGTCGTCTGGCTGAAGGTTCCACACATGGCAGGTAGCAAGATTGCTCGTGTACTGTAACAGCTTTCAAAATAGCCGCAGAGTGGAATTCTACCTTGGTGTTTTAGACTGCTTTGCATTGCATTCTGAAACCCTCAGTCCTCCTTTTCTACAACGGGCTTAGCCGCCATCTTGCTTCTTTACTTGGCCCTCTGGAGATGCTTAATCAGTAGAGTGACCATACATCACCAGGACAAGACTCAGAGTTGGACTTTTTTAATCATCAAAACAATGCAATCTGGAAGTTGTATTCCCTGTTCACTCACACATTGCAATAGCTTGCAAAATGAAATCCTATGGTTGTAGGCTTGTCAGTGACACCGAGTCACATGGCTGAGGGTGGCCACCACACTCCATGTCATTATGGACTCTGATTTCTGTCCTGGACTTTTGTGTGACAGGCAATTGCATTCTGGGTATTGTAGTCTTGGCTTGCATCCTTTGACTTAATTACACTAATACACCTCGTAACAATTGTTGGCAGGTGAAGAGTTCAGGACAGGAATGGTGTCCTTAAGATGACATGACCTAAGGTGGCGTTACATGGGCCTACTGGTAGACAGGGTGAGAGTTCCAATGCGTTCACCGTTAAAAAACATTTTTCTGGAAGCCTATAGCTCACACGTGCGCTCTGATCACAGAATCTCGCATACACACCCCGTTGAATGTCAGTCACCCGCCTCCGAGGTGGGGCACGGCACTGAGTGAACACATATACTTTTACTGAGCGGACACATATACTTTTACTGAGCTGTCCATTACCGTGGCCAATCAGACGTGTTGACGACGACAATCCAGATAAACACGTTTTTGAGAACAAGCCCGTCCACTTTCCAGAGCCTCACCTTAATAAACTACAAGTCCTTCGAGCAACAGGTCCCCCAACAGCACTTCTGCTCCAGGACAGTACCGGTGACCCGATTCTGAATGCTGTAGCAGTAGTCCGTCCAGTCACGTGCCTTCTTGTCCCTCAAGCTCCTGGGCCTTCTCTTTGGAGCTGCCAGACACCCCCCTCAGCAGCGAGTGGAACATCCAGCCCCTCGAGGCTCCGCGGCAGCCATGGGAGGGACGCTTCTGCTGTCGATATTCTGTCTTCACCTCAGCGCAGGTAAGTGCCTTCTCTGGGGCAAACGGCTGGGAAAAACGGGTGTTGACCTTTACAGAAAATAATAAGGTTATAAGGTTAAGGCTAATAAAATCTGTTAGCCCGGAGAGAGTATTTCACTAGTCCTCCCCTTTTTTTTTTTTTTTTGCATTTTGGTAATTGTTAGCATTTGAAAAGCAAAAGGGCTTAGAGCTTACGTAGGACAAATACAATTAGAGCAGCCTGCCACGTATCTAAGATCCATGCGGGGCTCTATGGTCTAGTCCTCGTTTTCATAGCTGCCAAGTTTCCCAGATCCTTGCGCTATTATTACTTAGTCCAGACCCGTTTTTTCTTAACATTTTCGGACTTGTACTCCTGGTTTAATAGTGTGTTAAATAAGACTACAAGTCCCAGTGTTCATAGAAAAACCAGCTCTGACCTGACTAGTCACGCATGAATCTTGCAAACTTGGCTTTATAAAACTGGGGCTGCTGCAAGTTCCAGAATGAAAAGGAAAAAAAACCTAGACAGGGGGCATCTTGTCAGGCATGACCTGGGAAACTTGATAGCTATGAAAAGAAAGAATCACAGCTAAAGTGCTTTGTGTGTGTCCTATCTGGATGAAGTCGTTGGAGCTTTATTAACTACTGGAAAATACTTTTTTTTTTTAAATACATATTTAAAAACTTGTTAGAAAACCAGAGGGAGTCTACGTTCTTGCTAACTGAATGCAGTGTGATGTCCCAAGATTCCCAGTTCCGTGGTTGGGTTGCTCATTCAGTCCAGATTGTTTTCTGGGATTTGTAGTCCTCTTTTATCCCAGGGCTACAATTCCTAAAAAGCAAAGACTAAACCTGGAGTGGATGAGCTAGACATGCATGGAACTGGGCAGCTTGAGAGCTCTGTAAGCTTCCAGCCGACCTTACGGCTGGCCACCTTAACTTCAGTCCGGGGACCCCCTTAATGGGGAATGTTTAGCAGACGAGAAGCAACGAGACCAATTCCCAATAGAGGAACATAAGTTTATCCCGCCTAGGCCCTCTCTATAATTTGCCTGGTAGAATGATTACACCACACTACCGATACCGGGGTAGGAGAAGATAAAATGGGAAAACACTTCTTTCTGTTGTACGCCCCCTTTTAACATTTTAGGTCGAGCCTGGGCAGGCATGCGCCGCTCTGCGAGGTAACTGGAAGATATGGGGGTGATCAAAAGACAGGCATGGAGGTGAGAGAGTGAACTAGAAGAAGGAGGAGAAGATGGGGAAGGAAGAAAAACTGAGAATGCTAGAAATGAGAATTATGTAGAAATAAAGAGCAGTGCTGGCTAGAGGAGGGCTTGAATCTGTTGCTGAAGGCAGAAGTGGTGAAAGAATGAGCAAATGGTTGATCTGGTCGGAGGAGAAAAGGTGATAGGAGAACGAGAGCTTGAGATGAGGGCTAGATTTGGAAAAATGGAGGTGAGAACTGTGAAAGATAGTAAGGACCATTCCCAAGGTGTATTGATTGATTGATTGCAATTACACTTTTCAACAGCAAAAAGGTGCCACTTTTGCTCCCTGTCATCTTTGATATGCTGACAGCCCTTTATCTGTGAGCTCTGCTCTATATGCATCAGTGAGCATTTCTCCTTTTAAGCCACTTATAAGCTTGGGCTTCAGGTTCCACCAGAATATCAAAAAAGTCATCATGTCTAGGCCTGGGCGGAAAACTACGCTACGCTCGCGTAGTTTGCGAAGTTTGCGCTACTTCGCACTACGCGAATTGCACGTAGCACAGTGCAAACACGTGTAGCGTAGCGTAGTGCAGCGGTCATTTTTGCTTGCTCGCGGTCCTCAACGTCAAGTTGGCGACCGCGAGCAAGCAAAATGACATCTCGGCGAGACTTTTCCTCGTTCGCGATCAGCAACATCAAGTTGCCGATCGCGAGCGTGGAAAATAAACCTCCCGGCGAGATTCTCATCGCGGGGAGGTCAGGTTTCTCATTGCGAGTGGTCGCGTATGCTCGCGACCGCTCGCGATGAGAAACTACCAGTCCGCGTTGAAAGCTGCCGCTCGAGTAAAAATCTACTCGAGCGGCAGTAAAAGACAGCTCGCACTGTGCAAGATGCCGTTTTCAATGATTGCACAGTGCGGACAAGCATCCGGCACTGTGCAATCATTGCGAACACGCACTACGCAGTTCGCGTAGTGCTACGCGTAGCTCGCCTAGTGCGAACTGCACTTTGCGTAGCTTCGCGAAGCGTTACTTCGCGAACTACGCCCAGGGTTAATCATGTCACGTTTTTGAATGTGTACAAAAACAGTAGGAGTGGGATGTTTATGTAGTATTTCATTCAAATCAATCAAAATGATCTGTCTTCACCATGTTTCTGTGGCATTAAAGATTAAAACACAGTACAATCAAACAGAATAAGAATAATCCATCTAGTTACAAAAATGTATTTATATACAGAATAGAAAAATTATAATATTGCATATTTTCAGATTTTTTAATATATGCCAAATAAAAGAGACAACCGAGCAGCATATCAGAGAGGTATGCAACTGTTGTAAAAATAACACAGCTGGTCTGCATTGACAAAATTTAAAATCTTTGAAAGTTGGCAATAACAACATCTTTCTAGGGAGTAGATAAAAGGGTCAAAAGAACCGGATGTGTAGGGTCGTCTGGAGAGACTTCCCATTGCCGTGGAAAAAACATAGATCGGATAAAGTGCAGCTTATTGGAGGCAGCCCCACCAGGAAAGGTAAAAGATTAAAACGAAACCTGGTGAGGACCAAACACAGTTGTCTGTTAAGAATAAAGGAGAGATACTGTTGGAGGCCCTCATAATAGTGCACCAGATTGTACGCATGCACAGTAGGTTTAAGGTTATGTAAAGAGTCTCTCATAGATGTGTCCTTCTCATGAAATGCTTGGTTTAAGGTACCCTTTTCGAGTTGGTGGCAAGAGTCTGGGCCATCAAAAAATCCTGGTTGACCAATCAACTCGTATGCAGACTTCACATATGCGAGCCACAGAATATCTAGGGCAGAGTGGAGTCGTAAGCACTCCTTAATAACAAGTTTAAGGGCGGTCCCCTCTCTTGCCCATATAGAGTGCCACAATAAGAGGGGAGAACATTTGATTCTTCCCTCAGTATAAGGGATACCCAATTCAGCGTGACAGATGGCTTTAGTACAGCTTTGAGGGACCGCCAATAGGTTTTTCAAAGAGGCGTTTTCAATTTGTTGAATCAACTTTACATCTGTCATGCCCTGGACGAATGCCTCATAGGATGCAATGGCCACACATTTGCTTGAATATATCAAATAAATCTCTTGCACTGGTTTTAAGTCCCCCTTTTTTTTTTTTTCAAAAACCATACAAGCCTATGATGGATTTTTCAAAAAGGGCCTTCCTATTAGGTAGCTTTGGCTTCCATTTATATTTATCGTCAAACAGGATACCTAAGTATTAGAAGGAAGCCGCCACCGAAACCTTAAAGTTATTAATAAAATGAGCACATTTTGTGGCCGGTCTATCCCCACAAATCATAGTAAACGTCTAACTCTCATTAGCTTGCAAATCCAGTTCCTTCATAAAACCAATAAAATAATCGATTAAGCTTTGAAGCCCCCTGCCTGTTCTGGCCACTAAGACCACATCATCTGCGTATAAAAGAATGGGGAGGGGTGGGCCCCAATATAAGTTGTGTCCTCAGCTCTCAACTTAAAAACATTATCAACTCTATTAATATACAGGGAGTATAAAAACGAGGCAAAAATGCATCCTTATCTTACTCCCCTTTTAATACTAAAAGTGTCGGTCCCTTCTCCATCCTTACCATATCGGACACAGGCAACGGCATCCTTATTTTATTATCTGATAAATGCGATTATGCCCTGCTCCACACCTAGCTCGTTCATAATGGACCATAATTTGGAGTGTGAAACACAGTCAAAAGCTGTTGTACAGTCCATGAAGGACAGATCTATAGTACCCTTCTTGGCAACTGTGTACTCGCCAATGACTAGAATCTGGTTTAGGCATTGATCTGCTGTGCCCAGGTCTTTCTTAAAACCGTATTGGGTGTCGGCTAAGATGTCATTCTCTGCCGCCTAGTCCTCCAGCCTATGTAATAGAGTATGACCCATGACTTTAACAGTAAAATCAAGGAGGGATATGGGCCTGTAATTCATTTCTTGGGCTTTATCCCATTTTTTTATAAATGGGTATAATTACTGAAATATTCTACGTCTCTACTTTTACTACTGCTTTAAACACATTAGTTGGCAAAGGGGCCCACAGATCCGACCGGTCAGTAAAAACATCTAGTGGCACTCCATCCGAGCTTTCAGCCAATACCCTACATACCTCTGCAAACTCAATAACCAGGTGGGGCTTAGTAGTTTCTATAGGGTTCCTTCGACCATCCTCTACTTGATCCTCCAGGGAATCTAGAGAATCCCGGGTGGTATAGATGTTAGAGAAGTAATCTACCCACTGCTGTTGCAGAATATGGACTTCAGTAGAGGGCCCCAATGTATCGCTAAAATAAGGGGCATTAACCACCTGACAAAAAGCAGCACTATCTTTGTGCACACTAACTAAATGCAGGGCATTCACATATCCCCCTTTACCTGTTTTTTCCTAGCTGCCAAGGCTGATTTATAAAGTGTCCATGCATGCCTAATTGACTCCACATCTCGTGGGTTAACATGTAGTGCAGTGTGAAGGGCAGTGTGGGCTTTGGTGCAGACACTGTCAAACCACCCACAAGGCTTATGTGATGGGGGGTTTCTAGAGTTTATTGGAGACTGCCTAATGTTAGCCGAAATTTCAATAAAAGCTGACCTGACCTCGTTGGCCTCTGCTTCGGTGTCAAGGCAGACAGCTACCTCTGCATGCTTTTGTTGAATAATAGATGTATGGAAATAATTGGTATCAACCATGGCCCATTTTAAGATAAAACCATTTTTGCGAGCCAGGACAGGTTTATGTCTGAGTTTAGGCTGGGTTTTAGACAGAGCCCCAATCCCCAGCCTTAGGGCAAGAGGCGCATGGTCTATGTTAGAAGTAAACTTGGATTCAAAGTCAGTAAACCAGTTACTCAAGGTTTCCGAGATCAAAATAAAATCAATAGTTGATGTACACTGATTGCTTAAAAAGGTAGGAGCTGGATTTGGGGATACTGAGACTATATCATAGGTCATAAATAAATTGTACATGACTAACAAGCTGTTCGATGTATTCCCATAGGCATCATGTACAAAATGCATCAGGTCCTCCCCATTTGAATCTACTAATCCACACTGACTTAGCTGGCAATTTACAGTAGTGAGCATTAAAATCTCCTACGCAGAATGCTCACAATGTCTTAGGGTGCTCTTTGAAAATCCCTTGAAGAGTATCATCCAAATCGGCCACCACCTGACTTCTTTTACAATCAAAACGGTTATTTAAAAAATTAACTATGATCATATCCCACTCTCTCTGCAATTCAAACATAAGTAAATGAAAAAAACATGAACTCGTTAAACTTTACTAGCTTCCCAGGGAAAGTATTTATAATATATGTTGCAACCCCTCCCTTGGCTCTAACTGAATGAGAAGGCTGGGCCGATATGGAATACACAGTGTATCCATCAATAGAACCTCCCTGCACCACCCATGTTTCTTGGAAACAGAGGATATACAATGTATGGATATATTCTCTCCAGTTACCCATATTCTACGTTTTTTTAACCCCACTATGTTCCATGATAAAAGCTCCACTACATTCGAATCACTCATAGAACTGTGTCTTATATCGATGTTGGTTAATCTAGAGGGTAAAACCACATTGGTCGCAATAAGAACATTAGGTAAGGGTAAAGAGGCTAAATCACAGCTTACATGATCAGTACCAAGGAGATCACATTTACACTGCAACCTATTTAAAGGGTGTCAGTCCTGACCATTTGGATCGCTCAAACAACCAAACTTATTACCCCTGCTCCAGTCATTAACATTTTGTGGGCAGCATTGGACTGTGAGGGTTGTCAGTTTTCATAGGATGTAGTCATCAGAGAGGGTCTGTTTATAAAAAAAATAAAAAAATAAAATAAAAAAAACACTAATGGTAAGACCATAATAGACTTAGAAAGAATGTGGGTATTCGAGCAAGCGTGGAGGAACTTCTCGGCAGTACAGGCTGATGGAAATTAATGACTATACAATCCCCCACCTGTCTTCTCTCCTCTGCCCACCCTATGTACCCGTCTAAGCATATTCACATTTTGAAACATAACATTTGTTAGACCCACCCTGCATCCTAACCAATGAATACATTTGTTTTTCAGTTCCCTCCACACTTCATGTGCGCTCTCAAGTAGTGACTGCACCATTACCATCGCCAAAACATAGGGAGCTGACTCGGGTGGTAGATCCAGAATAGTGGGTGACCACTTAGTGAGGTTGTCGGGGAGGGTCTGAAGGGGTGTTAGCCCTATGTTACAGGTTGCCTGATCTGTAGGCCGTTGAAAACCATCATGAGAGCTAAATTATGGCATACAGTGTTTATTTCTCACCTGAACATGCTTAATGACCCCTCCACCGGTTTAGGGTTAAGCAAAGTCTCCAGACTAGCACTGCTAGATGTAATATGCTGCTTAGTGGTTTGGGTTTGTACCATCCAAGGTCTGTCTCTTTTTTTGGGGTGGGCCAAGGACATGCGGGGGGAACTGGAAATAGTTGATTCTGCACAAACCTCCACACGCTCGGTTACATTACCCCTTCCAGGGACATTCAAGTAATCAACAGTATTTAAATTGTGTTTACGGAGTCGAGGCCCTGGGGGAACTTTCAGAAGTGGCAGGAGTCTCAACGAGCATTTCAGCACCAGAAGGTTGCTTGAAAAGGCCACACCAGCTCCTGCAGCGTGGGATGCGCCAGGGACGCATCCCCGGTCGAAGACGGGCCCCGTCTGCACCCGTTCGCAGCTGGACAAGGCTGGGCCACCCCCTGTGGTTTTACTCCAGAATTCTCTTCTTTGCCTGGACAGACTGGTATTCGTTCCCTGTTGTGCTCTGTGAGTAAGACACTCTAGTTTCTTTTTTCCCCCTGCGTGGGGTCCATTGGTTGGGCGGTAGTCATTTGGAACACGGTTTTCTATGGCCTATATCTTTTGCTGGTTACTGCTTTGGCTGACTGACCCTACCTGTATATTACGGGTAAGAGGAAGCATAATACAACCTCCACAGGGGCGCTGAGACATTGGAAACATTTTTATCAGGAGCTAAGGGAGCTCTGTATTAAGAGATTTGCAATGCCAAGGCCAAAATTGAGGCAACAGTTAAATCCGTATCTTCACTGGCTGATCTTCAGAGTGAGCCTCCTATCACTTCAGATTAAGTAGTAAATACTTTTTATGTAGCAACTCATTGTAACTCCTTGTAGCTTTGTTGTGCATCTTATTTAAACTATTCATATGTGTTGCTCTCCATATTATTTTTCACTTCCGCACCTTGTGACAATTGTTAGCTTGGAGGGAAATGTGTGCAGAATGGAATAATTGCAATAGCTATAACCTATGGGTGAAGCTTCTGCTGACCTTGCAAGTTCTATAGAACAAGGGTAATATGTTGCAGTCATTAGCCACAGAACACAGAGCAGATCCAGGCACCATAAGCAGCCAATCCATATCTCAGTAGTACCACTGCTACCCTGAGCATTGCTCTGCTACTTGAGCAGGACCCCTGAACGACTGTCTAACACATTGACCATTATGTTATGAGTAGCACCTTAGAACATTTGAACAGCGTTCTGGTTTGTCTGAGCAGCCCACATACATATTGATAGTAGTCTGAAATATTTGTAATTTGTATATAAATTTATCTACAAGAAAATAAAATAGCAAACCTACTACTATTCTACTACAATATCTAATTCTGATGATATTCTATTCTGTGTAATACATATTTTGATGGCCTAAAACATTGCAAGAGAACAGGAATGGGTACACACTAGCAAGTACTGCATTTTTTGGAGTACAAATATTTGTCTTTGTGGACTAAGTGTTTTTTATTGGGCACATGATTTATTCTCCCTTCACATGGTCACCCAGTGAGGACCCAAAATCACAAGGTGGCAGGGAAGACAAGCTGGAATCCACTGCAAAGCGTGGCTTTCCAGCTTTTTGGGAGGCTGTAAGCAGCCGATGCCCATTAAGGGGTGTGAAAACACTCAAGGACATCAGCGGTATCCCCACCGACCCTTTGTTGGCTCGTTTTTTGAGGAGGGGCAGGAATTGGTGGAGGGCAGAGTGATTCTTAGGTTACTCTAGGCGCAAGGGCCCGTCCCCAACGAGGTCCGAACCCCCTTCTCACACAATGACATTTTTAGGTCGTGCTTCGACCTGTTGTATCTCTTTATGGGCTTTTAGCACAGCTCCCAATTGCTATTGGTTGTTAAGCGTGGCATTTAAAAATGCTGGCTCATTATTGGTGCATTTGTGGAAATGTCCCACCTTTTGTGTACTGAATTCCCTCCCTGACGATTTCACTCAGAGAATGTTTTTGTTGGCCATCACACTGTGCAGAGTGTGATGGCCTCTTCTCCCTCCTCCCGTCTGGTTTGTTTATAGCTGGTTCTTGCCTGCATTCCTGAAATAGCAGCAACTGGAATGGCTGGTACAGTGACCAACCTGCTTGTGTCTTCGTGTCGTCCTTTTTTTTTTTTCATTTTTTCAGTGGTTTCCTGCTCATTATTTTCTGTTCATTAACACACTTTTAAACTTTAATTTTTGTTGGACTTTTAAATACAGTGATTTGCACAGAATCACAGACTATTGAGTTAATGTAGAGATTCGAACCCTGTTCCTCCGAGCCAAAGCTGTCCGCTCTGACTGTTACGCTAAATGCTCTCTCCTTCACCTCATTGCTGCTTCTTCATGTTGCAGCCCCCGTTTCCCTCCCACCCGCCGCTCATCTAAGCAGTTTCTTTTGGAGAGAGCTCCGCGCATGCGCTGAGGCAGGGATCTTCAGAAACGAAGGAGGCTAGTGCATCTTTCCATGACGCTTCTTATAAAGCCGGATCTTGCAGGATGTGGCCACTGGTATTTGACCTTCAGTTTTTTGTGTTTTTTCTTTCCAGCAGAAGCATGTTGCTTTTGCTGCTAACATTACATGTGACAGTGGGCCGGGGGCACAAGAAGTCATAGCTGCAAACTATGTCAGGCAGTGTGTTTTAAACTCCCCGGAGGAAAGCTTGCAGATGTTGGTAGGATTACCTTGAATTCACTGAAGAGTGACTAAAAGTGCACAGAATGTATATCACACTCATGTCTTTTGAATTACATGTACTAATATTTGTAGCTTATCTTTTTAAACAGTGAATGATATTTCCCTTCTTCTATTAAGTAAATGTTGGAAGCCAAACACTACTGTGAATTTGCCGTTCTTTTACACACATTTCAAGCAGCTGTCGGATACAAAAAAGGAAAAATAGTAAACCATTACAGTTGTTCCAGATGTGGTTTCATTACAGATAGTAACCTCTAAAATTCGGTAGCAAAAAAATGAAACTGAAACCAAGAACATGTCTGATGTTTGCTTTACTATATCTTCATACATCAAACACCAATGTTATTTTTACAGCAATTCATCATCATGGAGCGTGTCCTTCGTTAGCCTGCATTTGCATTCGAATTTCCTTTCTTTCTTGCTATGTATACATGGAATATGGTATGTGTTGTCATCGTTTTTATAACAAATGGTCGCTTAACAAAGATTTACAAAGCATTGCCAGTCTAGCAAACGTATTACAGAAAATGCTTTATAATGTAACCTGCATTATCAATCTTATTACTTGCAAGGTGTTATTTTGATAAATCTTAAAATATACTTATGGCTTCTGAACAATGTTGACTATTTGAAATGTTTTCATTGTCTATTCCGTGAAAAAGAAAGTTTCAGCAGCGCTAATGTTAACATAGAAATCTATTTGGATTTTAGCTCGTGGTATAGATATACAAAGCTGCTGGCTGTGCTGAATGCATCAGTGTGAAAAATGAGTATTTAACTAGATGCTATGTACAACTAGCAGGCAATGAATGCATTCTAATAACATTTGAGCTTAATAACGGCCTCATGAGATATTTCTTTCCACAAAGTAAGAGGCCAAAAGTGACTTTAAAGGTCACACTTCTTTTTTTTGTGTGGTTTATTCTAACCAAGCCCACGTTTTCGTTTTGACATAATTTGAACACTTGGACAAAAAATCTATGTTCCCCTCCTGAGCTTGGATCCAGCCTGGCTACTGAACTAGAGGCACTGAAGACAGTGAAAAAGGAAACAGCAATGAAGAGACTGAGCCTGTGCCGCCCATGCATGATATCCTAATAATAAATCATTTTACATACCGCTTCATACAAAGTGGTTGGCATATTTTAATGATGTAAGCAGCACGTATTAAGGATCCTCCTTCTATGGCCTTCCAAAGGAGGAATATCTGAACCGGCGCAACGTACTCAAACGTGTGACCTACTAGTCACACACAGGTGTCCGCGCCGATGTTTACCTCATTGAGGCATATCCAGGCATATATAGATATATTTTAATAAGTAGTGCAGCTTAAGCCTATTATCAAAAGAAGAGCTGTATCCATTTCCCCAATGTCTGAAAAAAGGCACTGATTCAATAAAACATTTTTAAAATCTGTTTGACATTGTTGTAGGCATCCCTGAGACATCTGCTCTGATAAATGTCCCATGTGGTGAAGATTTATTTAACCACTTGAAATGTGGAATGTGCTTGACTTTTTCTTCACTTCACTACAAAAACATATCCAGGAGAGCATTCATTTTTGAAAGTTTGGTGACCTTTAAACAAAGATTTTAAGGCACTTTGTGGACTCATGAACAGTGTTCATCATTTCTTTATTTGCCACGCCTTTAACCACAAAATCTTTTAAACCCAACATGTTGACGTCGATTACAACTCTCATGAGATTGTCCGTAGAACCTGATGCCAACAGAGCACATCCTACAGTAATTGATGTATGACTACATTGGCCAACGGCAACATCCTTTCACCTCAGCAGTTGGTGTGCAACACAGTATGATTTAAATTGTATGATCTACACATGTTTCCTACAGAACATGTACTACAGTTGGTATAATATTATAGAACAATACTGGCAGACAATACTACAGGAACTAGACGAAGTACTTGACTATGAACTCCCAATGCTACCTCCAATTTGTGATTCTAGGGATTCTGCCTGCCTTTTGTGAGTGTTTATTAAGAACCAAATGTGTATTACTCTGAAGCAGTCCTTGACTCTGTTTATGTTTTTCCTTCCCCCCGCCTTTTTCACACTTTCTTTACTTACTTTTTCTTTGCCAATTTTAAGTTAATTCATTATTGCAACTATTCTCCCGGTTTCTCCCTTTCTTTCCTGTCTGTATACTTTTTCTAGTCTTCAATTCACATTTGTGAATATTAGGAATATCTAATCCGCACATTTTTATGGAAGATAATTGGTAGAGTTATGGTATGAGACAAAGATAAGAAGATGGTGTACCTTTGACTATGCTACAAGAATGCAGTGTAAGAGCCCCTCTCATTGTTTAGCACACATACCATCACAAGAGGCGCAGTACGTGTTTGAGGAGCCCGAGAACAACACAAATGTTTGTATAAAGACTTATCCGACTTAGTACATTGGCATTTTTATGTATCCAAGGAACTCGCAGGATACCTGAAGAAACGTTTAAAAATTGGCCTAAGCTTTCTCCAGCCCACAACTCACCATGGCTGCGCATGCCCAGCCTCCCCTGCCTGTCCGGGATGCCGGGACCTCCAGTGGTTGACTCTCAGTGGACCCTGATCCCTGCACTTCCTGATGAATGGGTGCAATAAACACCTGGTTACTGTTACTCAAACTCTAACTTAGAAACAAAAAGAACTGATTATTGAAATAGTAATTAAAAGGGAACTTTGTTTTTAGGACTGCCAGAATGATTAATGAGGGTTAGCAAGCCTTGTTCTCTTTAGTGGTCATTACAACAGCCTGCCTGTAAATGTCCTCTCCGTACACAGTGTTTCCATGCCAGGGAAGATGCCTGAGCATTTGCGTTTTATTTTTGTGCCATTTCCTTCACAAAGTACCAATGCAGCAGGCTCAAAAATAAAATGTGAAACTGGCATCATGCATACTTGTAAACTTCAAATAAACATTTCATTCTGTAGCTAGATACATTTTTGCTGACAAGCTATTTTTTATTTTATTTTTCATAAGCAGTGTGATCTTGTGTGGATTCATAGTTTATTTATTGCGACTGATATAGCCACCTTTGAAAGTATAATTTAACCAATGTGGTCATTAGCTTGCATGACCATACAGTTGATATTGAACGTTTCTCTAACAGTTGTTGGGTGTTGGAGGCTGTGAGACGAGGGTCCTGTATAATGAACAATATAGCCTCCAATAAATTGCAGGTATGCACATTAGTAAGCAGACTACTTGTACGTTTATGGTCATAGCTGCACTCTGCTTTTGCCATTCATTCATATGTGACCATTAATGTTAATGTGCATTTTAATATACAGTACTACCATGGTGGTTGTAAAGATACCACTCCACAACACAAAATACCATTCCACATAATTACACTCCATAACACACAATCCCACTGCACATAATTCCAGTACACTCAATACCACATAATTACTATCCACATAATTCCACAGCACACCATGCCACATAATTCCACTACACAAATCTACTCCACGCAACACAATTTCACGCCACACAATTCCATAACAGATAAATCCAGTCCAAGCCACATAATTCCACTACACACCACATACATACTCTCCATAACACAGGTACAAAGGCTTTGCCATTTTCAATGCTAATAGCTCTAACTCAAAAAAATGCAAGACCTGTTGCATTTCCAATGCTTGTTTGGGAAGTTGGCAGATCTATGTGAAGCCTAAGAATTACAAGTTATTTTCTTTCTTAAACTGTGATGTAAAAAGTACCGTTTAGCGAAATTGTTTACACATTTTCTTGAGGAGGGAACCACCTCTGCCACTCATTGCAGCATGGGCGGGTGGTGTTTATTCCTCAACTTTTCACCAACTCACCTATAGATAATCCAGATACAGGGGAGTACAGTGACATAGCCAAGGCCACTCTATTTCGTGAATTCTTAGCCAGTATGCAAATCCAAATCTTCTAGACCCTTTAGCTAGAAGGCAATATCACACCCCTGTCAGAGTGTTTATCAGTGGCACATGGCTGGCACCAGAACAGGTTATATAAAACGTAAAATAGAGGTTGAAGAAGAAAAACTAAGTTTTTATTTGCACATCCCTCACAAAATAAGCCCCTGAAGACATTTTCTTAAATTCTGCCTTGATTAAGATTTCTGTAATACTCTGCTCCTATGCCCCCATTTTGGAAATCAGCAGTACCAAAAACAGCTTTCCTAAACCATGATGCCACCCTTACTGCAGAGGATATTGATCTCCTTGAAGCCAACTGTATCAGTGTAACTCCTGTAATATCGTTGGGGTAGACTACAGAGCTGAAATGCTTGAAAATGGCAGGAGACCGCATGATTGTGTGTGGGTCTCCCACATACTACTTTCCATGGACGACCCCATAATGTTTTGTCATGCCATTGGACTGAGGGGTGACACAGATACTTTCTTTCCTTTCCCTGCGCCATTAAAACTGACCAAAAGGGCCATCAATTATTTGGAAACCCTGGTCCAGTGTAGATATGTGATAAGGGCCTGGTATTGGCAAAGGAAAATAACATTATTTCTTGCTTTACGCACTGGGTGGGTGAAAAGGTGGCCTTATGATAATATCCTGTATCGGAACAATGAAGGCATCTTAATTCCTGGACTGGGTCTTAAGACCACCTTGCTTTCTCAAAAGATATTCAACGTAATGAGGTCAACTCTACAGGTTTGAAGGGGGAGCCCTGTAGACCACTCAAAACCAGTGGGAAAGGCAACACTACAAGATCAACTGGCCTATGATTCCTTAAACGCAGACGAAGGCGATAGGTTAGGGGATCCACATGTGCCAGACACTCTTAGTTCTATGAAGGTTTAAATTGCCACCATCAGACACCTCAAATAATAAAGGGTTCATATTCTTTTCAAATTTCTCGCTGAGAAGGTCTAAAGTCAGCAATGGGCTAACTGTTGATGGATGGGGACCTTTCTCCTTGCACAAACCTACAAAGTGAGCCCCATTACAGGATAATTTAGTGATGGAAAAAACCTTCATGGAGGCCTCAACCTCTAATGCAACCCTCCTAGCAGTCTTTGATTTGCAATCCTTGCTTCTCAATCTCTGACGACTGGAGAGAGTCAACTAAGGCTGACACAGAAGTGACCAGGGACTTCAAGAAAAGGCTATCCCTTAGTGGCATGAATGGAGTCCTGACTATTAACTGTAGCAATAGAGAAAGTACCGTTTTTTTCTGCCAATGAGAGAAGATTGGCAGAAGCAAGGATGTAATGTAGGAGTTGCCTGGGGTCACAGCTGCAACCACTTATTTGCCGACTGCGACCCCTGGCATTACATTTGTGACCCCTGCACCCAGGATGTCAGAGCTCTGTCTTGTTTTCTGCTAGGTTTTCACCATACTAATCATAAATAATAGTCTATTATTCACTAGTAGTGTAATATAAAATAGTGCTCAATTACCTGGAAAGGGACCTTCACTGGCAGCTGTAAAAATGATTTGAAATGTTTGCATACTTGTGTGACAGTAAGTTTATGTGAGATAGAGCATGTGTATGTGTGAGCATGAGTGTCTGCATGTATGTGTAAGTGTGTGTGTGTGTGTGTGTGGGTGTGTGTGTGTGTGTGTGTGTGTGTGTGACTGAAAGTGAGTGAGAGTCAGTGACGGGTAGTGAATGAGAAGGAGTGAGATTAAGTGTCAGTATGTATCAGTTAGTTGGAGTGAATGGAAATGAGTGAGAGAGTAAAGGTGACTGCAAGTAAGTGAGAATGAATAAGAATGCGTGCAAGGGTGTGTGATAATGTGAGTGAAAAAGTGATTATTACTGAGTGAGAATGGGTGAGTGAGGGTAAGTGACTGTGAGTGAGTAGGAATGAGAGAGATACTGAGTGAGGAGTGAGTCCAAGTGAGTGCAAGATACTGTGAGTGAGAAAGTATTACTGAGTCTAAGAATGATTAAAAGTGAGTGAGAATGAATGAGGGAAAGTGACTGTGAGTGAGTATGAGGGAGCTAATGTAAGTGAGCGTTAGTGAGAATGTGGTGTTAAGCTTGCAAGTCTGTTCTTGGCTCTGGCATGCTGAAGGTAATTCTTGTCTTATAAGGTACCCAAGGCAAAATACTGGCAGTAGCATACTGGAGGTAATCCTAGGCATAATGGGTACCAAAGATAAAATACCCATACTGGCATACTAGAAGAAATTCTTCGCATATGGGACACGTATGAAAAAACAAAGGCATAACAGGAAATTCTTTGCACAATTGCCACCCATAGCAAAATGCTGAGGCTAGCACATTAGATGTAATTATTCAGTAATAATGACATTTCAATGATGTTAATTATTGCAATGTCCTCAGGGATAAGGTCATGTGACATGACTTCTTGGGAAGATTCAGGGTCATATGATGTTACCGCCTGTGATGTCATTAAGGTCAGAGTGTGGTTGATACCACAACCTCCTAGATGCTCACAGATACAAGGCCCAGTACTTAATTTGTAAACTAATGAGTGCCGGTGCCCAACACGCTGCTCAGAAGCATGGGGCTGACACTATTAAATATCAGTGCACCAAATACCAAGGCTGTGTAGTCCTGAATCCACCTCGGACCTCTTTAATCCACTGCCAGACACTCCCTTCCCATTTATCTCAGTCTTGGGTTTCTGCTTTCTCCTTTGGTCACGGTTTTCGTGTCCTTTTCTTCCTCCTTCTTTCCCATTTGTGTGTTTTGCGCTCTCTTCCTATCTGGAAATGTCTGTTGAGGAAAAATAAGTTCCGGTCTCCAAAAATGAGTGCCAGTGGCACACACCGGCAACAACCGACTCAAATTAAGCACTGTGAGGAAAAGGTTCCCACATAACTAAAATCAAACATTAGCCAAGACAATAGTAGTGATAGTCTTTAATGAAGGTTAATTAAAATCATATCAATTATAAAAATGGTAAAATAAACATCAACAAATCTAACAGCCAGCAAAATCTACTTACAAATTGGCTGCTAATTAATTCAACTCACTTGATAAATGACTGTCTCTACTATTGAAGCACATCTCAGTTGTTAGCCAATAGGTCTGGGCTCAGCCGCGGCCCATGCAGGTAAGAATGGTGGGGCGGTGTTGCTGGGGGGGGGGATTTCGACATACGACAATGAGGGAAAATTAATTATTTATTTACTATTCTCTCGTCATCGTCTGTCAAAATCTGGCTTCACCACTCATACCTGCACGGACCGCGGCTGTCTGGGCTATTTTAAATGTAGGTTGTTTTCCATAGGCTCTGCAATTACCCAGGATAATCAACAGTGCATGAATCAATGGACATAGTAAGCAGCACAAGTGCTCCCAAACAGTGAGTCCATCAATGGGCATATCCACTAGTAGTCTAGGAGGCAGGAGCTCGGCAAGTTAAAACTTGAAAAAGTGTCAACTTACAAAGGAATTCCTCCCTTAAGTTTAACATTTGAGAGCCCTGTAGAGCTCTTTAGAATTTCATAAGGCGAGGATGGTTTGGAATGACGACTAGCATTTTCTGTGCAGGACATCAGGTGATTCCAGGTTTATGTTCTTAGTACAGGAAGGATACAGGGGATCTGATTCCGTCCATATGTTTCTTCCCAAAATCTTGAAATATTGATGTCTGGAAGGGGTGATGTGAGAAGTTGGCCTGGTATATGCTGTCCACTAATTATAGTGGGCACCTTGCACCAGTCCAAACGACCCCTTATTGGAGATAGGTTAAAGGCAACCTTTATTGAAAGCTATCCTAGTGGTAGCTAAGGAGAGCAGCCTTCAGGCTAAGTCTTGAAGGAATGTAAAGCAGCTTGTTTTACCAGTCTATAATCTCTTAAGTGACCAAATGAAAGAGGACCACACCAGGTATATATTTAAAATATATATATTTAGTCTTAAACACACCCCTCTAGTCTCTTTATGAGGCTAGAGTTCGAAGTACATAAGTTACAAGTCGAATATCAACAGTATTAGCACAAATACACGTTTGAGCCCTAGGGGCGTACCAAACCATATACCAATAAAGTGGTATAAGAACCACGACTGAGCTAGACACAAGGCCTAGAGCCTGTAGAAAGGCTGGGACCACAAGGACCCACCCAAGGTAGTGACACAGGGGACCCACGGGGGACGCGTGCAGTGTGAGAACACAGCCGCGAGCCGCCGTTGACTTCTATGGGGAATGTCGCGGTTGGAGTTTTAAAGAAAAAGGACACTTAGAGGAGGACTTGGAGCAAACCCCTTTAGAACTAGGCTGTTCTAGAGTCAATACCCACGGGAGCACCGGAGTACTCGAGTTACCTCACCCAGGGAAGCCGGGTGCATAGGTGTCTTTCGGGGTCGGTTTTCGTCGTCGTTTTCAATGGCGATCTGCTGCAAAGTGCTGCTGGCGACCAAGTCGAAAGTGTTCGGGTGGATCCAAGGGTGGATCGAAGATCTGAAGAACCTAAAAGCAGAGGGGACAGAGTCTGGGTCACTAGCCGGTGACCAGGAAGGCGATGAGCAGATGCCCACCGATGTTGGGTGCTTCAGGTAGGTTGATGGTTGTCTTGACTCTTCAGCCACGAGGTCCAGGAGGCGTCGACAACAACCAGGAGCTGGTTTCGAGCTGTCCCACGACGTCTGTCGCTTGTTGAGGTGTCGGCGACCGGATTGGACCCAACAAGCCTTGGCAACGGCAAGTCTTGTGGAAATGAAGAAAGGACAGTGGTACAGACCAGCAAGGTCTGAGGGACTCACCCAGCAAGGGTAAGTCAGGGCACATCTGGAGCAACCAGGAAAGCCCAAGCAGAAGAATAGTTGCCTTTGGGAGGGCCCACTAGCCAACGGACTAGCGACCGCGAAGGAGCCTCGAGGGGACGCACTTGGAGCTGGCTCACAGGACACTCGTGGAGTGGAGGCCAGTGATCTTCGGTGCAGTCGGTGCTGGAGGTAAGGGCTACTCGGAGCCCAAAGCACAACTTTGTGGGAGACCAGGAAGAGGATGCACTTGCAAAAGTTCTGGGTCTCCAGGGGTCACGGTTCCACGTTACCCACGACCGCTACGGGCCTCAGCTTCGCTGGGGACTCAGAGCAACCTCGGGAAAGTCTGGAAATCCACCTCTGGTGATGCAAAGACTTCGGCGTCCGGCGGGAGCTTCAGCGATGCAGACCGGACAGTTGCTTCTTTGGTGCCTGCCAAGCAGGGGAGTCACTCCTTGACCCCAAGGGAGATTCTTCAGTCCTCTAATCTTAAAGTAGAGCGTCAAAGGTCCAGGATTCGGCTTCAGAGTTTCGTCCAGGGTAATCTAAAGTCCTAAGGACTGGGGTCCCATACTTATACAAAGTTAGGGGGTTGGACATACTCTGGGGACCCACCTATGGGGGGGGGATCAGGGAAGAGGGGTGGTTACACCCATTCCCTTTGTCCAGTTTCGCGCCAGAGCAGGGGCAGGTAGCCCCTGCAACCGGTTTGAACTGGCATATGCACAGGGACACCAAATGTGCCCCCAGTGCAGGACTTCAAAGCACCAGAGAGTGCTCCCGCCCAGCCCCAATACACGCTATCCTGTCTGGGGAGGTGGTTACACCTCCCTTCGACAGGAAACCTATTGTCCAGGCCTCCCGTGCCGGAGTTTCAGTCAGCAACAGGAGGCCAGACCCGTGTCTGTGGCAGTGGCATCCATTTTGTGATGCCAGGGCTCTGGAAAGAAGTTACCGGGTAGCCCGGTGTGTACATGTCTCTCCCTCTAGAAGGGTGGAATGCTACCCCCACCGCCATGACTGGCGGGGGGGTAGTATTCCAAGATGTTTGACACCAAACACATGTTTTGGTGCAGCCAGTCCAAAGTTAGCATTGTACCGCGAGGATATAATGCACTTAAGAGTATATGGTCAGGCTGTACCACAAACAGCATCAGAGGAGGGACTCCGAACGCTGCAGAGGGGCTCTGCTCATGCATGGGCACCCTCTCACATAAAAACCAAGCACTATGCCTTCAGGATTGGTAAGGCCTGCCATAGGAGTGACTTATAGGTTTATATGTGTGTGCAATGGTAGTGATATAGGTAGCCTATACCACAGTAAGGGGTGCAGGCACCACCTTACCCAGGCTGCAGTAGCAGACCTGTGGTGTCAGTTTGGCTGGCCTTCCAGGGGTGGCATAATACATGCTTCAGCCCCTGGCAGGCCTCTGAGGTACCTATGCCCTGGGTACATAGTATACCATATACTAGGGACTTATAAGGGCACTCCAGATTCTAATCAAAGATGTACCTAAGGTACATGGAAACCATTTTAGAGAGGAAGCAGCTAGGCTGGGGTTCTGATTAGCAGGGCCCCAGCCAGACTAAAGTTGAAAAACAGTGAAGCATCAGCAAAAAGTGGGGGTACCCATGTGAAGCAGATCCTACTCTCCTACAGGTGACACCAAAAATATGGAAGAAGTGTGGTGTGTACAATGCCTAGTTAATAGTATCAATCCATATTAAAGGGGTCCTGATTCAGAGAGGCAGTTCTTTTGTTAAATATTTAACCACTGTCCTTGAAATTTTTCTGGTTTGTACATTGTCATCTAACCAAATAGAGGGAGCACAAAAGGGCTGCAGGAACTATGTTTGTGCTTCTTTTCTTGAGTTGTGCCCTCATAACAGTGGAGGGCGTGGAGGACACTGGGAGGTCCTAATCACTATTCTAACCCCAGTCCTGGCGTATTTGAGGAACGTGCAACTCTCTCCCAAATAGACAAGGTGCCTTATTTACTATTTTAACTACCCTCCTGGAATATTTTAGGGAAAGTTTAAAAATGCCCCAGGTATTTTACAAAAGGGTTAAAACATAGACATTTTGCATTGTGGAAAGTGCTCTCCTGAGGCTGCTGTCCAAGGCAAAAAACTAAGAATACTAATAAAAATCAAGGTTGTAAACGAAGACTGAATTCTCAGCAGTTAGCGACCTCAGCCCACAACAAATAGAAAATCATGTCAAGAAGTGAAAGTAATTCAGGCAGGGAGATGTAGCTTGAGAAACTTGGCCATGCAAGGGTAGTTGACAAAGAATGTCAATGAGTAGTGAAGTTAAAAGTAGTGCTGTTCAATGTATTCAAATGACCCCCAGCTCAAGATGTAGCACACATAATGGCTCACACAAAGAGTCTCTGAAACTCAGTATATTCTTAAGTAATATGGCCGATACAAATTAACTTAAGTTCTATCAATTAGAAGAGGTTTGGTGCTCCTTAGGAGCTGTGCGGGATGAAGTTGAAAAACATCCAGTAAATCCTTAAAATAAGGATCAAATGTGGATCACCTATAATGTACCATGCGCACCATGCTTCAGGCAGTGGCGTTTGACACAAACAAAAAGCGGTGGGGTGGGGTGGGGTGGGTGGGGGGGCACCGGGGGAGCGCGGGAAGGGACCGCACGGGGGGTTAATATAAAAAATAAAAAAAAAGGACTTACCTGAAGTGGTTGGCCGACTCGCACCTTGGCGTTACTCTGCTTCCTGGTCCCAGCAGACACTTGTACAGCATCAGAGACTTCCTGTGGAATCGCTGTGCTGCTCTCATGCTATTACCAAGCATGCCGGCAGAACGGGGATTGGCCTGAGCGGGCTGGTTTAATGCTCCTCAGGCACAAGGAGTCTGTGCTGTTTCTCCAAACTGGCTGTGCAATACAGCTGGGTTGGAGAAACCTAACTGCGCATGTCTGTTTGGCCAGCCTAAGACAGCAAGCCAAACTGACATGCATACTTAGAAGTGCACATACCACTCCATTCCTCCTCCCTTTCACAGCCCGGCCCCTCCCTATACACACTTGCTGAGCCAGCAGATGAAAAACAAAGCGATAATAAAATTTCATTTTATTTTTCAGCTGTTGGCTCTGAGCTAGTAGGCCGATGCGCCTCCGCCATTGTGGAGGAGCCGCTGCTAGTTTCAGGATATGAGGAAATTAAAATGTATGGTGCACACAATAAAGTATTGCAAACTGTGTAGTAAATGCTTGAAATACTCATTAAGTGAGGCACAAAGTCCATAAGAGTGCATTAAGTGAAATCATTTTGTTTGCGCTTGTCCTCCGGATGCTGTTATTGGGATAACAGCATGGTGAGCTTTTGAATTAACATACAACCTAGAAAATTTGAATAGGCTTTATAGATAGAAAACTGATTAAGAAACAGGGGATATCCCATTCCTGCTATCCTCTCCAGTTGAGATGGTTAATCTGCCTCCTAGCCGCTTCAGATTGCAAGCTTGACCTACGACATGACCACATTCTCAGATGTAAATGTGTACAGCTGTGTTGGGTGCTGTCATCAGAGTCCATGAAACTTGAATGCAAGACTACATAGACATTCGGGTACTAGTAATTCATTATATATGGGACAACGTACCCTCAACTGTACATTATAAGGATATTGCAAGCTACCAAGGAGTTTCGTGACCATATAGAGTCATGGGACCTGAGTTGCATGAGGAACATTTCAGTAAGCAAAATACTAATGCCGCATGTAACGTTCAGCACCCTAGCATGGTTCCTGTACGCTATCCAGTGTATTGCGTCTTCAATCGAATGCTCCCTTATTAAAGCTGGATAAAACGCTCACTGCCATCCGGGTTTGTCATTCATACTGAACTGTTCTCAACACCAGGGATGGACTGTGACAGACAATAAGCCCAGGCACCAAAACAAAAGCGGCCCCCATTAGCAAATCAGATAGCTAAAAACATGGCCTCCGTTTCCAAATCCGGGGCTGTTTTGAACTTGTAAAGTCATGCTGTGTAGCTGTTTTTCTAGGTATGGGAGACTGCACGCATTTGAGCTCGCTGCAGGAAATGGTTGTGGTAATACCAGGGAAATAAGTAAAAAACGGCCCACCAGACCATAAACCGGGCCCACCACACACAGCCAAAAAAAACAGCCCATACACTGACCTGTCAGAACAGCTCTAGGGTGCGTTGAACTCCTCTGCAGAACATATCTATTTTAAAACCTTGACTGCAAGAGAGACTTTAAAATGTGGGTTTGTCATGTACCCTGTGGAGAATTTACTGCGTAGGGCGCCCCGTAAACGTGCCCACACGTATCCCCCACTGCTATGTACTGAAGGAATCTTCACATGAAGGGGTGTATTGTATTTCATTGCTGAATATGTCCACATTAAGAATTAATAGTCCATTTGGTCTTTCAGTGCCTCATCCATTCATTAATATATATATTATTTTTGAAAACCTACTCACGCCTCTGCCTCATTAATTCATTGATGTTCCTCTCTCCTTTTCCAGGATTTATAGCAGCCATATCTTCAAAAGGTAAGAAATTCTTCTTTAACAGTCTCATTGTAAACCTTCACTGTGCCTATCCAGATAATGAAACCTATAAATTGATCAAATCTTTAAATGGTACTCTGTAAGCCCTGTGTCAAGAGGAAAATAGAAATTGAAAAAATAGGATATATATTTGGAAGAAGTGTATATGGTATTTTGCCTGCTAAATGTGATTACCAGACCCAGACAAAATATTTGTCTACAAGATGCCTTTTAGTCTTCTCATTCATTCCAGTTGAGTCTGAGTTTGATACATTTCACAATAAGAAAAGGGCACACCAAAGGTTTGTACATTAGTAGTATGATTTTGACAGCACGTTTTTATTTAGAAAAAACATTTTTCAAGAAAAACATTTCAAATGATGAACATTAGGAGAAAAACTGTGACTAAAATCCCTTCCAAGCTAAAGTCCCCATAGTCTTGTCACAGAGTAACTTACTTTGGTACAGGCGTGCCCACTCATCCCACTGGCAAATGATGCAAGCATGAGATGGATGAGTTCTGTGTGATTCCATGGGGCTGTATTTACATTTTCGGATTTAACCGCCATTTGTCATTCCCAAGTGACCTTTGGTAATTGGGTGAAGCTGGTAAGGGCACACTTTAAAGACATATATAAATCTGTTTTATGATTGAGGCAGAATATTCCTCTTGCCGGACAAAGTGATGCTAAACATCAAAATAGTATGCGCTGTACTGTAAATCTCGACCTGCCGCTTTAAACTAGTCAACCCTACCCCCAAGCCCCCTCAGCCACCCTTAACCCAGTTCACCATCTTTTAGGTTTTTTCTTTTTTACTGTCCTACCAGTCTTCAGATGTCTACTGGCCAATCTCTTCTCTAACCTAACCCAACAATACTACCCATAACTGGGCCCAAGCTACCATATCTTATGGACTCCGGTTGTAATTACCCCAAGCTCCTAAGCATCTCAACTTCAAATATCACAAATTAAATCTAACTTTGATTATCCTGGCAGTTCAAGTAGCAGACAGAAAAACCTTCCCCAGATGGCTTTATTTCTGTTCATCTTCTAGAATAGATCTTTCCTAACATTCACTACCGCCAACCCAGTACCAAACAATCACAGTAACAAAAACAAATCCCCATCCCACAGTGGAAAAGATGCAGCACGTCTTGTTTAGTCAACAAGGGTATTTGAACATGGTCCTCTTGTTTCATTCACAATGCGCCTTGGAAAAACACACCACCTCCCTATTAACTTCTTTTCATGACCACTGATTTTTGTGACCCTCTCCACACCCTAAAGAGGAACAGTGTACAAACTTCTTCTGCTTCAGGCTAGCTGTAGAGTCATTCAGTACATTCTTTTTAATGCACTTTATTCACTCCAGGTCCTTTAACTGGAATAAATAATTCTCAGTAGGGGTGTCATTTTAAGGATATCTGTTACCTGTCTCAATCAAAGCGGGCAACATACAGCTCAATCTCATATCTCCGCCCCTCCTTCCTCTGACCTAAACACTAAACTAACACCTCCTCAAAAGGGTATCTGTTGCTGTACCGCTACTTTCTAGTACAGGCCTCAGTCCATTTAACAATGAAATGGCATAAAGTCTATTCTTAAATTATTTTTGCACGCTTGTTGCTGCACCTGAATGGTAACCTGAAACAATAGTTTGTCTGTTTGTCTCCAGCCCCTTTTTTGCCCTATAGCCTGACAGAGCTCCAACATCTACCAGACCTCCATCACTCCAAGCTCTGTTCCAAAGGGTGTAGGGGCACTAACCCCGGCAACCAGGCATTAATAAAGCACTTCCAATACCATGCCATCCCAAAGATGGCAACATTTGCGATTTTATCCATACCCCTGCCCAAATACTTTACCCAAAGTGTCTACAGTGATCCCCTTCCTCCTGTCTTGCCATTGGCAGGGACATTTTAAGGATTTTGGTGGCCCCCTGAACAGCTTTGAATGTATTATCCTATTTCAGGTTTTTTATGCCCTCTTCGGCCAGGTCACTCACAGTGCACAGGCACACTGGTCCAAATTATACATGTGTTTACATCTAATATTCCATGATAGTGACATGCTTTCAACATTGAAATGCAGCATCAGCTCCCTAACATTATTTCAAATAATCTCTGTGACCCCCTCCTATTTCACATATGTGAGGTACTGTTTTGATCTAAAAAAAACTTTTTTATTCATGTTGCATGGTGTTGAAAAACATAAACACATTATTTCTCTGCAAAATATCTGTAATAGACCCAGCACATCACCTATATTAAAAGAAAACGTTGTTAAAACAATCTGTTTAAGGATCATACAAAGTCATAAGGGCAGAACTGTCTGCAGAATAGAGCCTGCTCCATCAGGGAGGCCCCCGAAAGACAAGGGGACCCTGGGTCAGCACCCATTTTGCCCGTGCCTTAAAACGTCTATGGTCACTGGGCCCTGGTCCAGCCTTCGAAATTATTTCTCACATTTACCTTCATGTTTCATAAATGGAATACCATCTTTGTTATTTTCCTCCGCTGTTGGAAGGAGCATCTTAAAAGTGTGTCCTTTAGTAATGTCTTTCTACTCTTCTACCTTTCACTAATTGTGCACCACCTGCATGCTCTGTTTGTATAGACTAGGGGTGGGGGTAACTCACATAGTTCTGTGTAGCGTAATCCCGTGGAATTTCCTAAGAATTCAGCAAGATTAAGCTTGAATTAGGCGCGAAAGGTCATTCTCTGTTTAGCGCTATTTGATAGCGCAAAAATGCCCCCTCTTGTCCAAAATGGACGCAATGATGAATTGTGCACTAAGAAATAACACTAAATGCAACAGAACACAAATTGCGCTGACTAAAAGTGCTCTTGGGGTAGGATTTTTCCCCAGCCATACTACCAGGTATTTATTGCTATTTTCTCAGCACAAAATGCTCCATCTCACCCAAAATGGACGCAAGGGTGCATTTCATGATGAGAAGTATCACTAAATGCATCCGAACATGCATAGCGAGTGTGAGCAGCCACTCACACTCCTTAAATGTGCTCTCACAGTAGGATTCCCCCCCCCCCCAAATTGCTCTTAATTATGCAAGGAGGAGTAATCGTGTAATTATCTCTAATTTTGTGTCAAAGAGTAATGCAGAAGTACCAAAATTACTTCAATTACTCTGGCGTAATTGAAATTGTGCCCAGGACTAGTTAGGCTCTCCCTTCATATCTGTCGACAAAGAACAAAGATGCTTGTGATTCCTCAGCTGCTGAAATGCCAGCACACCGGTATTCAGACAAAATATCGAGCCAGTAATGTCGACTGACACAATTATCGAGTTGTTAATAGCGTGACACAAAAATATCAACAGCAAGAATATCGTGGACAAGAATATCGATTGTAAGGTAATATCTTCTTTTTATTTTTTTTAAATCACATTTTTGCAAGAGGAACAATTAGAGGTCATCTCCTCAATATAACCATTATGAGAAGTCAAGCTTGGTGTGGCTCCTGCAACTGATTCAAACCGGTCCTGGATAGAACTAGAAACAGTACTAGCGAACATTAGTACTGGTTTCTCAAGTATCAATAGCACACCTGTTTCTTCTCCTATTTTAAGTAAACAGGGCACCACCAAAGGTCAGATTACAAGTGTTGATATAATCATTCAAGCAGAATACTAAGTAGATTAATCAAAAGCCACTTCCGTTTTACCAAACACGAGGACAGCAGTTTTCTTGGAATTATTTTCTAACTCTACAGAGGATGTGTACTTGAAATGAGGGAGAGTCTTCGAGATGCTTCATCTGATCTCAGTATTTCAAGTATCAGATTTTAAGATTTTCAAATGATTATTCTTATGAATAGTGACAAGGTGAGTGTGAGAAATAGCACATTTTTTGTGTGGACACCCCAATTTTTTGTTGAATTTGATTTCGCTTTTTAGACTCTGCACACTGGGGCACTTCCTTCTAGTGCCCAGTGTAAGTGCTCTAGGCCCTAAAACATATCAAAATAGGCTAACCCTGATTGGTGTATTTAACTCTCCTGTAAGGCCATAGTACAAGGTGTAGAAAGTGCACCCATAACATGGAAGGCTAAATGTTACCTGTGGCCTGCAACACTTATTGTGCCATTCACTAGAGTGGCATGGAAAATATGGCTTCAGGCCTACCATTGTGTCCTGGTGTCCTGGTGACTGCAGTGTATACCTGCATTGTGAATGCAACCTGTTTAAATAATCCCTTTTGACGGGCAAAAACTTCCCTTTTAAATATTAGTAATTCTTACCTATGTTCACACAAGGTAGGGTGCATGGTATTTAAAAGTAGGGTATGTAGAAAATTAATATTAAAATGTCTCTACAGTGAGAAGGCCCTAAAAGCTATTTTCTCTGTGACAGACCTCGCTGTCCTATGTAGAAAATCAGAGTGCTAATGCTATATCTCAGAAATGGGGCCAGCTAGAAAAATAATTAAACAACTGTTTTAAGAGTTATTAAAAATCCAATTCAATCGTGAAGTTGGACCTTTAATAAATTTATAGGAACTGTACCTTTTAAAAAGTTACCTTTTACCTGCCTGAAGTTCCTGGATGCTAATTTGCATTAACTTCAACTTCTCCCAGTTTATACTTAGCCTGAATGAGTTGTGAATGAGGTGTGAAATTCCTCCCATGAGCACACAATAGGCTGACCTGAATGGGCAGAGATGACTCCTCTGAGCTCAATATACAGTATGCAGGGTGTGCCCCTCCTGCTGACACCATAGTGTCAAATTCTGCATGACAGTCCTGTTTGAAGCACATGTAAATGTTTTGCGCTCTTCAAAGGCAGGAGCAAACAGGGCAACAGGGCAATTTTTGTATAGCACCGGTCTGATATATTTTTTTTTCCTGAAGTTTTATATAGCGCAAACTTGACCCGAAATCAGGTATCCGAGCGCTTTACATGAGCACCAGTTGCGTTACATGAGGACACATTCATTTTTGTTGGCACGGGGAGATTAAGTGATTTGCCCAGAGTCACAGGATGTTGAGCGTCGTTGCCGAGACTCGAACCCGGTTCCCCAGATTTGAGGTCGACCGCCTCAGCCGTTAGGCCACATCCTCCCCCAATTTGATTGCTGAAGGAACTTGCTTTTGTCCTACCAGATGTCTGTCTCTGGGTATATTGAGGGTACAGTGCTTTCTTGAAACTGGATTCAAGTGTTAGATGTGGTCGGACACTAGGTTTACCAAAGTATACACTCATCTCACACCCCCTGTCTCATAGCCCAAGTTTAGTGTGGCCGAAGATTTCTGCCATCTTGGATTTTCCCAGAAGCATTGCATTTTGGACCTATTTCAGTAAAGCAAACATGAACTACTAGAAGTCAGGGCCTGGGAACCTTTACCTCATTTGTCAGAGAGGAACTGGGAGTATCTTAGGGTGTCTCCCACCCACAGGGTGGTGAACCCCACAACACTGGACCCTCACCCAGCCTTCCTCACAACACTGCTGGACTTGCTACAGGATACCAGGCAGACTGAACCTGGTGCACTTGGTATCTCTGACCCATGAGAAGGATCTGAGAATGTTGGTTCCCTTTCCACTTGAAATTCAAGGATCCAAAGGGCTCCAGGGATCATGAAGCTGATCCCCCCTGGGCAGCTTAAGGAGCATAAAGCAGAATAGGAAAATGCCTGTGAGGAATCCTAGTTGACCAATGGAAACTGGACATAGACTGGACTTTGCTTTTGCCCTCTGCCTGACACCCTGAGTGACAACCTGAGAGTCTCTAACTGCTCCCCCTGAGGTCCCAGCAGCACTAGAAGCGTGGCCCTGTAGTTGTTTAGGGGCCAATAGAAATCTGGATACTTTTTCAAAATATTTTTTGCTTCAGAGCACAAAAAGTATCTGACTGGCAGATTCATGGCATCAGATTGAATTTCAGGTTTGTCCCATGTGGAGAAGAGTTTTTCCTCAGGATAATGACAAAGTCCCATTTGAGATTGGAACTTAAAAACATTTTCCAAATTCCCTACTTTCAGGCCCTAGCAGGGACAATCTTCTTGGAGTATCCAACCTACGCTCTCTTACGGTCCACCTCAAATCACGCCTCTGTCCTGGTCTACCGCAACCATTGTCTACTATTGGTGCTTTTTGCCCCCATTCTGACTTAAATCATTAAAAAATTATATCTCTGGTTCCCCTTATTGGATTTTATTTGTTTAGTGTCATTTTGCTTATTAAAGTAACTGTTTTGTTACTTATAAATACTGTACACACTTTCTCTAAGTTAAGCCTGTCTGCTATGTACCACAGCTACCAGGGGTTAAGCTAAGGTTTAAATGACTGAACCTTTGACTGATATTATTGTACACTAAAACTGTTCAAATGTACAAGTACATTGAAAAGTTATACTTTTTTCAAGGACAGACCAAAACCTCCAGACACATTAGGAACAATGAGAACAACCGATATGTCTACACAAAATTTGGAGGATTACCATCTTCTCCACAGTTTAGCCAATATGGATGCCACCACTGATACCACTCTAGCAAACCAGGCACAAGAGTTGGATATAGCCAACTACCACTCTAATGAATCGAACCCTAAACCAATGTCTACCTTTACTCTAATACCACCAGTAAGCAATTCTATTGACATGTTCTATACAGCAATAACAGAAGAGCTAGGCAAAGATTTTGCCGAATACAATAAGATGAGACAATATCTTCTTAGGAATACCATCAATCAACAGTAGGGGCCCCTAATTAGCCTCAAACGAAATCCTGAGCTTATTATCAAGTAGGGTGATAAAAGTGTAAGCATAGTCATCCTATGTACTGGCGACGTACATTAAGGAGGCATAACATAAACTATTTTACAAATCGTGTTACAACAAAAGTGATAATCATCCCACACTGAACTTGTAGAAACTATGTAAATAACACAGACACATGACAGACACATTGATGAACTACTAAACTTGGAAGAAAAAAACGACCTATTCCTGAATCACCTAAGAATGTCTACATTTCATTTATTTCTGAAAATTCACACCAAAATGTCTACGCACTAACATGAGAGGGCTGGAACAAGAATGCATGATGCCTAAGCCGACTACAGAGACCTCATTCCTTGCTCTGTGTCCCACAATCACCCCCTTTCACAACCAAACGACCCACCCGGACATAAGAAGTTACCTGAGCATTAGCAGTCCCTTAGCCTACCTTTCACACAGGGAGTATTCTTATTAGTGTTCATACACATTTAAGCATTCTGTCTGTGACTACACAAAAACAGCTCAGTTCTAGAGGCACTTCCTCATACCACCTTACAATTTTCTCCCTATGAATCAGCCACCTCTTGATGCTAAATAATAAAGGATTAGTATTCGCATGCTGACTACAATTTTTAAGACCGTTTACTTGGGCACTACAATACACATAGCACCCCGCTTCACGATTTTCACTTATTTTTAGCTTTTTTGTATGGAGTGTGCAGAGTCTTGAAATGATGTGCCACAACTCAATGTGTGCATACACCTAACAGATTATGCAGGTATACCTAATAACGTTTTTTGCCTTGATAAAGCCCCATGCTTAATTAGGCTATGGGTAAAACATGTTAGCCGAGAGATCTATATAGATAATATTGGAAGAACAAAGTGAATATACCATGGGACACCTTGTCAAGAATGCAAAAAACAATGAATAAAATTAAAAAACTACACAGTCGTTTCATAAGTAAATTGTTGAAGACTTCAGGCTGCTAAGTGCTGAAAGAAAATTTGTGTCTTATCTAACATAATGTATTGTTTGTGTGTGTATGTATATGTATATGTGTGTGTATATATACATTTGTAATAATCAGCTAGGTAAGATTGATAATATATAGGTTTATCGTGAAACTCCTGCCGAATCTTTGCGTACTATAGTGTGATTGCAGTTAACCTGCATAGTTGAATAGTTTTAGATCATTCTGATTTAATTTCTCTGTTGCATTCTTTTTTCTTGTTAATGTTTTGACATCAGTTTTGCGTGGCACCCAAACACTCTTAGAGTTGGATTTAATTTTCTGCCAATTTGTTTTAAAAATAATCTGAACTTTTGCAATACACTAAGCGTAAAAGGACAAAGTCATTTGAATTTGGGCTGGAATTAGGATTGTGTTTTCTGCCTCCTAGTTTGCGGCACGCCGGAGATCAGCAGCCGGATCGTGGGTGGAACCGATGCCACAGATTGGGCGTGGCCCTGGCAGGTCAGCCTCCGGGTAGATAAGCAGCATATTTGTGGCGGGTCCCTGATAGCGAACAACTGGGTGTTGTCAGCCGCTCACTGCTACTACGGACTGTAAGTAGAGCATCAGTCAATGTGCTAGTGCTTGTGCAATATCCAATGTAACATGCAAGGGAGCACTTGGTGTACAGAATCCAACCCAAGATCATAGGTTGAAGTGAAGCATGGGAGGAGACTCGCTGTGCAGCGGGAGCCACACAAACACTACTTCATGCCGCGTGGAGAGAATGATTACAAGAGATGCTATTTTCTCACACAATTTAGGTGGATAGCCCAAATTCTGCTATTGCATATGACCTCTATGAAGCTTACTAGGTCACGCATGACCTAGTAAGCAGCTTTATTAAGAGCTATCTGAATTTCGAGCTAAGAGGTTGCTGCACTTCCTTGTGTATTGGGATCCCTTGGTGGGATACAGGAACACTGCCCCCACGGTAAATTATATCACCATAAATTCAGAAGTACCAAATAGTTACTTCAATTAAGTCACATATCCACCCATTAGAAATAGCATCAATCCTAGCACAGTGGGGTTGTGAGAAACGTGCTTGGTACTCTCATAAACTCGATACAAAATCAGTGATCAAAAGATGTTTATCATAAAACAAGAACAGCATGGCCCATTCCTATATACAATCTTAAAAGGGGTCTGTAGTAAAAGCCGATGTTTCGATCCCCTAGAACAGAGGTCTTCAAACTGTGGGGTGCGCCCCCTGGGGGGCGTGGATGGGTTCCTGGTGGGGGGGGTCTTCATTTACTCTGAAGCCCTTGAAGTGAGATCAGAGTGCCGTGGGGCTGGAGGGCAGTGAGTATGTTGCTGTGGGCTCGGCTGGACAGTGTCTGGAGTCTTCAGCACGCCTGAGTTTTTCACAGGTCTTTAAAGACCATTTGCATATTTACATACCTTTTGTAAACTGGTTACCGAGGCTTAGTTTTTTTTCTGGTTCCAGTACCCCCTGGGCCCCCACTCTGCCTATTCCTTACATTTGTATTTTACGTTTACTAGTGTGAGAATGCATTTCATGAAAAGGAATATAAAGTAGGGTAGCCAAAAGAAAAATGCCGGCCATGTATGTTTAAAGAGCCTGCAAAGACCCCGTCTTTACACTAAATAGGGTTATAAATAAAAGTGTGTATTCATTTGCAATGTGACTTTTCTGTCTTTGTTCCCTTTAATTATCAGTCATGAATCATTTAGGCCGCCCTAGAACACATTTAAAAGTGCTTTCTATTTATATTTGCTGTTCCAAGTACACACAGATAAGTGCTGAAAATATGGCTTTAGGTGACTGTTTATTTTTGTACCATTTGCAACATCAAAATAATGAGCTGGCCACCCTAATCACAAGACTGGAAGTTTGTTGCAGGATCAGCACATTATTTATTTCCTCCACCCTCAATCCCGGATTAATGCCATAATAGCAATAGTTTAACTTAAATCTGAAACCCTACGCCGCTGTCAATAACATGCTGATTTACTTCAAGTGTCTGGGAATGCACCCTGCATTCAGACAACTCACTCCTCATTCTCACCCTTCACTTTCACGCTCACCCTGCACTCACAGCGCATAGTTATGGATTTCCTGCATGTTTGCCACATAATCCATCATCTGCTGCATAATTTGCAGATTTTTTAAAAAAAAACTTGTTTCTAGCTCAAACGTTCAAAAGTTACTAAAAATGCAGCAACACGTGTTACCTCGCAGTGGAAGGCCCTTTCTAAAGGTTGACTGGTCACCTTTCTGTTGCTTATTGCTATATGTGGGTGTTAATGTGGTACTTATGAGGGGCAATAAAAGCCAGGACAGTGTTAACGAGTGTACAAATTGCAAAATAATACAGTAATGCTATCACAAAATATGCAACATTATGCTGCATAATTCGCCTTTGCTTGCTGCAGAATTTAGTCAATACTGCTGCGTAATTTGGCCTTCTCCTGCCACATAATTCCAGTGGCCCTGTTTATAGTGCTATGAGGTCCCAGCCTGTGGCAGAAAGCACTGTGAATATGTAAGTCATTATTTTAAAACAGTATTTACATACTCTAAGCTAGGCTGCTGCAAAATGATGCAGTGATTGAGATAAAACAAGTTCTTACAAAATATACTTTTAATAATAAGTAATCAAACTGTATCTAATGCAGACATTTTTGTAAGTGTCTCCACTATTCCAGATCTCAGCTGATAACACCCTTACATTACATCTCAAAAAGAATAAATCTTTGCCACCATCAAGCTTTAAGCAGAGCCACTGGAATTATTCAGCAGAGGAGGACCACATTATGTGGCTGGTTTGACTAAATTATGCAGCAAGAAAAGGTGAATTATGCGGCACAATGCGCCACATTTTGTGGTTAGCATTACTTCATTATTTTGTCATTTTAACTCAAGGTAACGCTGTCAGTGGAAATATTTCACCTCATTAGTACCAGGTTATTAGTGCAGCAGGTGTAGTTGCATTGGGGTCAAAGAGTGTGAGGGGCTCACAACACCGCAGTTATGGGGAACAGTTTGTTTGGGATAATATCTGTTTATGTTTGATGCATTTGCTGTTTTATAAGTCTCATATTTAGTGCCGCTCATAAGCTATAGAAAAAGTATTCCTGAAATCATCTCATAAGCCCCGCTCCCTGCACGCAGCCATGTCCCTCCCGCTCCCCCAATCCTTGCCATAAAGTTTTGGAGGGGGGCCCGACCTCAAAACATTTTGCTTAGGGGGGGCTCAGTGTAAAATATTTTGAAGACCTCTGCCCTAGAAAGATAGGGGGATCATCATCAGGACTTTCAGGATAAATGAGCCAAAGTCAAGACGAATAAGAAAGGGGCAAAGAACATAAGCTTCTGAGAAAATGGAGACTGTGGCGTCCATCTCTGGATAAGAACAAAAGGTTTGTGTTGTACTCCTTCAGAGACCCACTGGCTGCAGGGTATTCTCACCCATATGCTTTCCCTTCAGAGCTTTTGGTCCTGATTCGCGTGGTACTCCATTGAAGATTAGCGCGCTGCAGGGCATCTCAACAACCTCAATACACTTACCAGCTTGCTGCATATAAATTAGAGGTGCCACAGACCCCCCCCTAGCAAGTTCCACCATAGTGGGCTGTGTATTCATTACCATATTGGATACTATTTTTCTACATCCTGATTAAAGGCATGCTGTTCTTTACGGAGCGGCTGCCATATTGTACATTTTCTCATTGCTCTTCGCACCGAGCATGGTACTCACACACCCACTCCTCTGTCTTTGATGCTTTGTTTATGTTTTGATATATGACTTAATTAAAGTAACCATGTGGTACTTCCGAATTTATAGTGATATTATTTACTGAGGGAGCAAAGTTCCTGTTTATGAACTTACCCAAGGTCCAAGGTGTCGCTCGTGTTCCCTTGTTAGTTATAACTCGGGATCCCTTGTTGAGCACTGGCCTTGCTCTGCATTCTATTGAAATGGTTCCCAGTTAGGCCTGTGAGTAATGTTTGTTGCCAAGTGTATTCCCGCATGGACCGCCATTTTGTGGGCTACCTCAATGTTCCATAGTCTCCTATTTTCCTTCTGCTTAAGTTTGTACACATAGCTCAACTTTGTGGGAAAGTTGTTTGCAGTAGAAATATCCTATAGCAATGGACATACACGAAAGAAAGGTATGCAAGATTATTTATTCTTGGAAAAAAGAAGATGGAAATGGGGACCCCCACACTGAAAATAATGCAAAAGTCTTAGTTTAAACAGGGGCAGCCTCTCTGATGCAGCATTTGTAAAACTCGAGCTTCTCGTGGCAATTAAGCATGCACTGGGAGAAGGAAACTGCACAATGAGCCCACCACAGCACCAGTCCATGCCCGCTGCCATTCATTGTCGCATGACCTGTCTCCAGAAAATCGCAGACCAATTCGTGACTTTTGTCCCCAGCCAGGTCTCAAAGCCCCTTTTGGTATTTGTCTTATGTTTGGTTTAGTCTCCCACAGCTGCCCGAAGTCTTTAGTAGACACTCTGAAGGTTACTTATCCCTGTTCACTCTCTTCTAGAAGCTCTATTCCGTCTGTCTTCCTTCTGTTTCCTTATCTGATTACTATACATAGTACCAATCCTTAAGACAGTCAGGCTCTGAAGCTGGGTAGACCCTGCACCATCACTGGGTCTAAGACACTCAGCCAACAGCCAGGAAGGGCCATGCTACATCACAAAATAAAAAGAGGACTACATCTATTGCCCCCCCCCCCCCAACCGAGTTATCGAGTCTGGTTCTGGCATCTTTTACTTTCCATAGGCTGCAGTGACTCATAAAACATTTCCCATATGTGAGTTTAAATAGGTGTATTTCTTCTTTTGAAAAAAAAGGTAGGCCACAGTGACATTAGGTTTGTGCAATTAAAATATCAGTATCAAGAATTTGTACAGAAGCACAAACTTTCTTGTATGTTTCCTCCTTCTCTCATTTTGTTTCTTCCTTTTGCATCTTTTATTTTTCAGAGGATATTCGACTTCTCAATACACAGCATGCCTGGGAGTTCATCAGCTTGTTAGTAGCAGCTCTCACTCCGCCTGCTACAGTGTGAAACGGATCATAGTTCATCCCCTCTACAGTCAAGCAGGCAGCCCTGGAGACATACTCCTACTGAAGCTGGACGCTGGGTTGGCCTTCACCTCCTACATCCTGCCTGTCTGCCTGCCGGAGACATCTGCCCAGTTCCCATCTGGGAAGAACTGTTGGGTCACTGGCTGGGGGGATATCTGGTCTTCATCTGCAGGATCAGGTAAGGTAAATTGTTCACTAGTCATGGCCTAGTCCAGCTTGATCTACCAACAGTGATGCTCATCAGCCTTGATCCTCTGCAGTGCTTAATTTGACATTATTTGCTACCTCAATTTTTCTCTGGTGTACCCCTTGCTCGCTGACATTAATTATTTGTTTGTAATAGACCTGGTTGAGTTAAGTACCCACTGCAGATTTTATCTTGTAACTTGGAGGTCACCTATTCGGCTTCCAGCTGGGTGCACTCAACCTTTTCATCCAATATAAAATGAATGCCATTGACTATGGTAATAACACCTTGTATTAGGGGCCCAAGAGATTATTTTTTGTGTTTCGTTTTCCATATAGCGTTAAAATGTTTTCAATTAGATGGATGGTGTTGTTATCACTGTTGCTGTTTTTGCTATTAAAATTGATTTATTATACTCCTCTCCTACTGTTAGGGTGACCAAATTCGGAGAGTCAAAAACCGAAAAACCCACAGACCTAAAAATAAAAATAGGGCTAAATATTGCTCCCCCTCAATTGGATTTAAATGAATACCTCCCCCACTCCCCCAAAGGCTTTAGTGATGAGGTCCAGGGGCAGGCTGGCAAACCAAGGCCTTCGGTGATGGACTTCCTAGATGCTGATTCACTCCACATTAAACCCCGGCATGAATGAGGCGAGGCAGCACAGTATGCAGCTTAAAACAAGTGAATTTCTGTGCCTGGTTTGTTGAAAGGACCGGTGTCAAAATGAGGCTGCATAACACTGATTAATGTGATTGTCATCCGACTCTCTTTTCAAAATCCGGGATCCGAATTTTTATGAACAAAGGTCTCGGGACGCTGGAAGAGTCCTTTAAAAACCGGGGCTGTCCGGGCAAATCCAGGAAGTCTGGTCACCGTCCCTAATGTGCATTATAAGGATAGTGGAAGATACAGAGACATTCCATGATTACATAGACACTAATGGCCTGATTTAGATCTTGGCGGATGGGCTACTCCATCACAACGGTGATGGATATCCCATCGGCCGACTTATATAAATCCAATTATATTCTGTGGGATTTATATTTTGGCGGACGGGATATCCATTACTGTTGTGATGGAGTAAACCCTCCGCCAAGATCTAAATCGGGCCCCAAGTCATTGTATATAGTGACAGAACTCCAAAGTGACTTGACTGCTTAGATCCTCACATGTTACATCACTCATGGCATGTTCAGTGACAGCATTGATTACATCACTGATGACATCTGAAATTACATCATGTGCATGGCGGAGGTGTGAGTTAGTTACTTCATGGGGCGAGTAACAGGGCCGGACTGGGAACCGAAACCAGCACTGGCAAACTGCTCAGCCGGCCCTCCCTGGGGTGAGGGGGGTGCAGCCTAGCAGTTTGCGAGGGCCGGTTTCGGCCGGTTTTGTTACAGGGGGCCGATATTGCCGACCCCCGGTAACAAAAACCGCCCCCAGGGGCCCAAAACCGGCCCCCACCCTAGCAACCCACCGGGGAAATGCCCCATGCCCACTACGGCCAGTCCAGCCCTGGCGAGTAATAGTTACTTGACTTAACTATAACTGGCGAATTTCAGTGTTTTTATTTTAAAATGTTACATTGTAAGTGACATTTCCACCTAATTATAATGTCACTTTAGCCTTTGATTTTTCAGTGAATGTTTGTGTATATAGGTGTATATATATAATATAATTTGTAACATTCATATTTTTGCCCAGTGTGGGCATCTGTATTAGTCTAAGATTAGCACATTGATTTGGCTTTAAGATATTTACTGTACAGTTTTCATGAGCGCCATAACCTGCAAATGGCATTAGATTAGTGGTAACTTTGTCACTTTCATTCCTTAAGTGTCTCTTCCTTGGCCAAAGACCCTGCGGCAAGTGATGGTCCCTATCATTGACCGGAAGACCTGCGATACACTCTACCACATTGGGTCAGTTCAGAGCCCCAGCTCTCCGATAATCCTGAGCGACATGATATGTGCTGGCTATACAGAAGGTGGAAAGGACTCCTGCCAGGTAGGTGGCCTTGTGGTACCAGTAATCAGTTTGGAAGGAGGAGAATGATCAGGTCAGAATGTGACCTCAAAACATTTGTAATCTGGTTGGTACAAAGAAATGCTTAGAAGTGACCTAATCTTACTTCTAATCCACTGGAAAGAGCATGCTCAAGCCAGACGTGACCTCGAAGCTCCTTTAAGCCAATGTTTGGAAGACCTGAGGTCATGAAGTGACCTAATGAGGCCTCAGTGGGAGTAGCGATCCACGGAAGGAAACTCGGAAACTCATAGTTCTTGTAATCATGTGTGATGAGTGGGAATCAGTCCGGAAGTGAAATTGGTGTGTCTGGCTCCAGGGATGAATTTGACACCTCTCGTTCAACTCGGTCAGAACCAAGGCATGAAAACGAATATGTTGCATTTACATTTGCCTTCAAATTTGGTGGCACATGAGACTTCCTTTTAATTTATTTTGCGTTAAAATTATAACTTTGTGCTCCCCTGAACTATGCCCCTCCCACTCCTGTTTCTCAAGGTTCATCTCTTCTTTTCCACCCTCTAGTCCTGACTGACATTTTCCTGCCCATTCTCAGTGTCCCTTTCTGCTATTCTGCCACTCTCTACATTCACCCCCTGGCCCAGCTTTTCAGTGATCCTCCCAAACACACAAAAGATGATTACATGAAAGTTTGCAAATATCCTAGATCACTGACAATTGATCTGGGTATCATACCAACCCATCATTTTGATGCACTGTGCCAGTCTAGACGAATACCTACCTTATGAAAATTAGTTCTGATCCTGCTTCACGTTGGCCGACAGAAGCATCGAAGGGGCTAAGCTTTCCTGCCCCCCCCCTCAGTGAAGTATAGCATGAGTCCTGCAGTACGTCGAGCAAGGGACGCATATCTGGGCATGACCTTGGCTACTTAGTGCATCAAAGTGATCAGGGGAATGAATGAGTAAATACATGAATACATTTATTGTATGATTAATTAAAATCATTACAAAACGAGCTAAAACAATAATATTAACCATAATTTAACCCAGTAATTGTAAAAAAATTACATTGCAGGCTACTATTATAAATAGGACATCTATAGCAATTTAAGACCAGGCAGCGTATATTTTAGGAAACAACCAGTTAAATGTGGGGCTGGTCCATTTTGATCAAGCTAAAAATGCTTCTTGACGTCTGCTTTTATTCAGTTTTATAAAAATCGGTCGAAGCCAGAATCTTCTTAAAACAGAGATCCGCAGGAGCAGACTATATGTATCAAAGTTTAGTTTGTCGGACCACAAAAGAACTAGTGCTGTCAACCTCTTCATTAAGTCTACTATAGCAGTGGCCCCATAATGGGATTAATCCAAACCTGAGTCTTATCAAATCCCTCTTTTGCTTATGGATACTGCTGCTCGGAGGATGAAGTCCACTTGTGTCCTGAGGTCCTTCATCCTCCGAGCAGCAGTGTGCCAGGAGCTGTGTTTGCAGAGTGGTGTAAAAAGGGGCGTGGCCTCGGACCACCTCTCTGCAATCCAGCTCTGTGGCGCTTACTGGAGGTATCTGGTGGGCAGGTTGGTCCCCAGGGACCCTCAGTATTCAAGGGGAATTAATTCCCCCAACTTACAACGCGCCAGGGGGCGCGTTTGCAGAGTGGTGGAGAAAGGGGCGTGGCCTGCCGGCGAGATGAGGCTTTTTTTTAAATATTTTTTTTACAAGGGGGGGTTGTGTGGCCCCCCCCTTCTTCTGGCATTTTTGTGGCCCTGGGGACCCCATCCCCCAGGGCCTGACCCCTTTTTATTAAAAAATAAATTTAAAAAACGGGAAGGGAGCCGTGCGGCCCCCCTCCCAAGGCCAATTTCGGCCCCGGGGACCCCAACCCCCGGGGCATGGCCAGAAACACTTTTTTTTTCTTTTTTAATGGAGGGGGCCGCGTGGCCCCCCTTCTGAGGCTTTTATCTGCCCCGGGGACCCCATTCCCCAGGGCATTGCCTCTTTTTTATTTTTTTTAAATTGCAGGAGGGGGGGCCACGTGGCCCCCCTCCCAGGCTACTTCTGGCCCCGGGGACCCCATCCCCCGGGGCCTGGCCTCTCCGTTGGGGACCGTGGGGGGAGCCCCAATGCCCCCACGGTCCCGCCGGCTCCCCGCCTCCTGCGGGAGCCGGCATTGCTTTTGAGCAAGGGGAGCTGCTGACATGCAGCTCCCCTTGCCCAATTGCTGCAATCCTGCTTTGGTTTTTGGAAGCGAGAGCAAGTTTCCTGCTCTCGCTTCCAAAAACCAAAGCAGTTTGCTATGACAGGGCTGCCATAGCAAACAGCAATGTACCGGGGGTGGGCACCCCGGGACATTTCAGGAGCCGGCCCTGGGGGTGGCGGTCCCCAGGGCAATCAAGGGCTCCTAGAGGGGGGCCGCGCAGCCCCCCCCTTCATTTTCAAAGCCCCGGGGAGGTGGTGGTCCCCGGGGCTGGGGGTCCGTAACGGACCCCGAATTTGAATAAAGAGTGCCCCGGGGAGGTGGTGGTCCCGGGGCGTGTGGGGGCTCTTGCCCCCCCCCACCCCCCCACAAACTTATTTTTTTATTTTTTTTAAACAGAGCTCCGGGAGGTGGCGGTCCCCGGGGCTGAGGGGGCCGTGTGCACCCCGCATACTATTAAAAAAGCCCCGGGGAGGTGGCGGTCCCCGGGGCTGCGGGGGCCCCCACGGGCCCCCGCTATTTCATTTTGGCATTGCCCCCGTGACCTGGCCCACCAGGGGGCCTCATTAAAATGAAGCGCGGGTTCCCGCGCTTCATTTATTTTAAATCGTCGGCAGGATTCGCGCACCCAGCGCGAATTCTGCCGATTTTTTAATTTATTTTTTTTATGCTTTTTTTGGCCCTGAGCAGGCCTAGGGGGTCAGGGTCTTTCTACCCTGCCCCCTTTTCTTGTTTTTTTCCCTTTTTCTTGTGAAAGATGACTGCCAACACATTCTGGTTTAGAGTGTTGGCAGCCAATCAGAGTGAAGCTCGTGCCCGGGAGGAGTCGCGGCGACTCCTCGGTGCTCAGATATCGATATTTTTCTTTTCCTAATTTCTCAGGAACTACTGAACGGATTTACACCATTTAAAAACAAGCATTGGCATAGCCAATAGGTCTCGCCTTTGGGACCTTATAAGTGTTTAGCCATGCAACAGTTGATGTTGGGATATTGTGCTGCATAACTAAATACTTATAAGGTCCTAAAAGCGAGACCTATTAAGTGGGATGAAAAAACTGGGGAGGGGTCCCTCAAAGGGGCGTGGCCAATGTAATTAAGGGCGTGGCTTAAAAACACGTAAGCGAAAAATCTGTGCTTGGCATAGTGTGCCACCGGACTTGTATTTTGCTGTTTCTGTCATTGCATCCTGATATATGATACAAGTAACATCATACCTACAACAAGTCAGGGCTGTTGGCTTTGTCAATGGTTGTTACTAGTTGCATAAGATAAATAAGCAGCAACTATGGTTTGTATATAATATTGAAAAAGCTTCCACTAAAAGACATTGCTGTATCCTACACACAACACTGACATTTCATGTCTTCTGTTCACTTGGGAAATGTGACTTGTCCAGACATTCGATGTCACGCACACTCCAGAGATTAGTAAATGTGACATCGAAGAAACATTTTGTGTCTTATGCACACCAGAGAGCAGACATTCCTTGTCTTACATCAGATCAACTACATTTTGTGTCTTGTGCACACTAGATAATTCGTGGCACACACGATAAAACATTTCATGCCTCATGCACACATGAGACATTTGGAGGTTCATGTATACCACACATTCCATGGGTGCGTGACATTTAGTGACAAGCACCCACCAGAAACATTGTGTCAGACATACACTACTAGCACGTTGTGTGTGAACCTCCCACCACGGATGTACCTTTCAGAGATCAGAGTCATTATAATGGCGTGTTTGCTATAATTTCGTGACTCCTACAAAGTGAGGAATTGTATTCAACGTTTTTTATATATCTAGTAATGGACTAACTCTTGTGATGCCAAAAAAATGCGTCCCATTACAAAAAAATATAATTTTGAGTTGGTTGATGTAAACCGCGTATAAACAAATTATTATATGTAAATACACTTATTTACACCGGCAAAATCAAACTAAATAATAGTAAATACAATAAATAAAATTAAAGGCACCTCTTACCTTTTTCCTTGCTGTCGGAGCTGGGCACATGCTGACACTGCCACAAAGGTGCCTAAAAGGTGAGGAGGCGCTATATACCATGAAAGGAGAACTGACATAAAGAGAGGCGATGATGGAAGAGTCACTACACTCAACACTGGGGTGCAAAGGTGCAGTAACGAGAGTAAATAAATGTTCCCTGAAGGGGCGTGGTATCTCTTGGAGGTTTCTTGCTGATGATGAATGTGTGCCCTGAATTGAGAAAGTCTTGCACCAAGATGTCAATGTCCTGAAAATGCCTGCGGGAAGAAGTCCTGCTTCAAATCAAAAGGGAAACCAAGACCCTTCTTATCTTTTCATCGCCCATCGCACAGTGAGGATACTGCCTTGTCAACATTAAACGCGCTGATTGTTACATTTACCGTAGGTTTACAAGCAAAGCTACATTGGTAGAGCAACGATTAATGACAGTGCCACGGAAATCAAAAGACAAACAACAACATCATACGTAGCATGTTGTCTGGATAAATGCTCTATCAAAAGATAGTGGCCATCTTTGTATGGGAACGCGATTCTTAAAGGTCTTTGTAGTCTCAATGTTGGGTGACCAGATTGCTGTCCGCCCTCCTTCTGATGTAGAAATGGGAGGCGGGTCTTGCGACTGTGATATTCGAAAGAGCTATTACGAGAGGACTCTGTTAATTGATGCAGGGATTTGGGTTCAAGAAAAGGTTTGCGGAAAAGATGCGAGATGACGATGCTCCTCTTGAGTTGTGGGAGCAGTCGAGAGGGGAGGGTGCTTCCCCAAGTTGTGAGACAGAAGTGATTGCTGGGGCGCATAATTCCCGAACATTGAGAGTGTTACTGTTAAAGCCAAATGAAACAAGCGCGGCCGCAAAAGTGAAAGCGACATCAAAGTAATTCCCGAACATTGAGAGTGTTACTGTTAAAGCCAAATTAAACAAGCGCGGCCGCGAAAGTGAAAGCGACATCAAAGTAACATGATTCACAACAGATGGCACCCTGCGCGCCGCTGCTCGCTCCCAACAGCAAAACGCCATGGGAGTGAACATTTTACGAAGAGGTGGGACATGCACCCGCCTTTGGCCAATTGCGTGCTTTCATTTTTTGAAAGCCACCCGCAAAGGCCAATAGAATTTGACAACCAGATGCACGAGCATTCAGAAAGCTTTCTGAATGTCTGGTGATTACAAGAGGCCCTCTCCTAGAGCAGCGCATGCGCGCTGCGCAAGGCGAGACCTAAAAAGGGCTCTTTCTGAACCAAGACCTACCTTTTTGCCAAATTTGGTGTAATTCTGTTCAGCAGTTCGGGCTGTAGCTTTGTCTAAAGTTTCCTATGGAAATTAACATGGGAAAAACGTGTTTTGGGACCCCCCTTTTTTTCTCGGCCCCCGCTTGATGAATCACCCCAAAACTTTCAAGACAGGAGCTGACCGGAGCGGGCCACTAGTTTTGAAACTTTCGCGAAGATTCATCAAACGGCGCCAAAGATATTGGCAAAAGAAAAAACGCTATTTGAATAGAAACGAGATCCTAACTATAACTACCTACTGGCGACCGCCAGAAGGATATATATATATATATATATATATATATATATATATATATCTCTTGTTCTTCTGTTAGCTTTATTCACATTTCTTGCCTTGAAACATGTAGTCACAAGAAGCTGCTTTCTACATTATGTTTTGTATTTCTTAACGAAAAATTGATAATGAGTTGGGAAAGGGTGGTGTGAGGCTTCACTGATTGGCAGTCCGCCCAAGGCACTTCAGGGCTGAAACTTAAAGCACACAGGGCTGTCAGTGAAACTCCCCCTCGTCATCAAGGTGAGGATCGTGATAGGGCTTTGCTAGGCAACTGATGTTGCTGCCCTCAAGGGTGTGAAATCTCTGCCTGCCACTCTCCTGCACATCAGTGCATGTAAAACACCTGGGACCTGACCCTGATCAGATGAGTGTCCTTCAGGGTTGAACTTTGCTCTGCCTAACAGACACTCATCATGCACCAGAAAATGGCGGCGGAGGGTGAAGCCCTGATGCCTGTACTGATGGGCCACGACATTATATATATATCTTAGAAGGCATCTCTGAGTAAAATATCACTGATGGTATTTGTCCTGTTGCAGCTTATGCTTCACCCTATGTGTTTGCTTTTCTTCACTTTTGACTGTTCTCCATTTGCCCACCTATTCATGCTACTGTTCATGCTTTCTTCTAGGGAGACTCTGGGGGCCCTTTGGTTTGCAACGTGGATGATGCCTGGTTCCTGGCCGGTGTTGTAAGCTGGGGAAATTTATGTGCTAAAGCCTATCGCCCAGGTGTCTACACACTGGTCACTGCCTTCGACAGCTGGATATTAGAAAATGCCCCGGAAGTGAAGCTGGGGCTGGTAAATGTCACTTCCAATAATGACAGCCCAACAAGAACAAGGCTCTTCTCTTTCCAGCTTACAATTGTCCTCCTCTTTTGGATCATCCTCTGAAAGAAGCATTCTCCCGTCCTTTCTTTTCTCTAATACTCGTCCAGGTATGCATCTCTGTAACCGTCCACCATAAGCAGCATTTCAATATTCAAGACAAGAGGAGAATATAAAGTTCATTGTGCAATGACCACTGAAGTCTACTGCTTGAAGCAGCACCACAATGTACACATGACCAAAGCGAGACACTCCATTTAATTGAATCATGACCAAGCTTGAGACTCCTAGCAGACTGACAATTTTGTCCTGGATTTGAGGTCACTGTGGCAACGTTTTCTGAGACCTGTGCAATGCTTCTACATCAGACGACAGTGAATCTCTGAATGCGCCGGTGAGCAAATGAAGAAAAGACTGCAGAATTAAATGAAGGGACAATTTATAAGATTCAGCGTGCTGTTTTATTGGGAGTGGATGTGTGTGTGAGAGAGAGAGAGAGAGAGAGAGAGAGAGATATTTGCCTTTCCCTTCCAAGAAGGTCAGTTTGGCACTGACCCTGTATCTCGAAAGCCTGCCTCGCTCCCAGCACCGGATCTGATGTGTTTGCTATGGCATGGGTATGTTAAATGGAATAGGGATCCAAATCTTGAAATTATCCCTCAAAAGCTGCACACCGCTATTATAACGCACACATGTGTTTTTCATTTCTGGGGATCACAATCTGAAGGTTTTCTCAACAAACTTTAAAGATGTTACAATTCCTTGGGAAATTGCACTCAATAAATTTACTTGTTTTGGGTGAAAAGGTTTCTTACAATGTGCCCAGCTCCTGGTTTAAGCGCATAGCTTGTTACTTGTCACTTACTTTACACGTCAGTGCTCACCAGGCTTGGCTGCCATGTTGGTTGGTCGGTCAGTCTGGCTTTGCTGCCAGTGCGGAACACAGAGCTTGATTTTGAGTTGGACAGATAGCGTGTGATTGAGAATCCATCCAATGTATTACAAGTGCATTATATTCTGTAGCACTTGCAATTCGCCAGGCGGAATATCTGCCGCCACATTGGTGATTGAGTAACAGACTGCTAAAACTGTAAATCAGGCCCATAGTCACCATTGGTGGTGTTCTTGTGCTGGGAAGGAGGAGAGGTCCTCTCACTGCACCACCATATCCAGAGATTGAGAGCTAGCATCCCTCCAGTGACGAACTCTTTGTATCTTTGCATCGTAAATAAAGACTTGTCTTTTATGCTAACAGTGGCATAACAATGCTCTTTGTTTTAATTATTTATATCATTGGTTGTCTTAACACTGTTGGATCGACTTTATCATGTTACAACAAGTACATGTTCCTAATTTTCACTTCTTCCCTGGAAGACTGCTATGCTAGGTGTTTCTCCCTTGTGCTTTGATGATCATTTTTATGTCTTAGTTCGTTTTTGTCTGTCAGTATGTGAACATTTATTAAAGCCCTTTCAATCAACAAAGTTTCATATCGTTTCCAAATTTGTCCAGTGCTGGTTTTCGTTTGTGTAAAGCTTCAAAGGTAGACCTGGGTCTCATTGTCAGTATTTGGAGCCAAACACCAACTCTTTCAAAGTTTTCACACTTTTATTTTCAAGTCCTTATTGTGGACTCTTGGTTGGCGTTTTCAGAAAAGTAAAACTCTAGTAAAAACCTTGAAACGTCAGGGTGATAAATATAACTCCATCAGGAGAAAGGGTGGAGGGCGGCTAATTTTATCTACAAGAACAAAGGTCTCTCTTCCATCGAAAACTACTAAATTTGAATTTGAGAGAGCTGGTAGTTTAATCTTGTTATGACTGGCTCAAATCTGACCGTCATGTTAATATACATGGGGAGTTAATTAGTTCCTACTGAAGCGGGTTGGTATCTCCTGCTGGTATCTGGCAAGTTCGGGGACTATATAAGTCCTAGATACTCACTGGTATGTATTGATATTTATATAGTGCAAATCTAGCGTTGAAGCAACAGAGCGCTGTACATTACATGAGAGGTCGGGAGACAATCAGAGGTCATGTGCATCAAGTCGGGATCACACAAATACAATATACACACATTTAGGCAGAAGGAGATTAAGTGATTTGACCAGAATTACACGATCTTGGCCCTAGCACTAAGGCCAGGATTTGAACCTGGGTCCCCAGGTTGCAAAGGTGACAGCTCAAGCTGCTAGGCCACATCTCCTCACATTCTGGTCACTGCCCACCACAGCTGGATAGTAGAAAACACATTGGAAGTGAAACTGGGGCTGTTAAACAACACCATGAATGTCAACAAGATGGGGATAGGCCTTTTCCTTTTATTGGTCACAATTGTCTTCCTTCGGCAGCACCTTCTGCAAATAGTTCCCTGCTTTCTGTTCTCTTTTAAAGTTGGTGTTATGAATCACTTACACACTATGAAAGTCCAACAGAGACAGGTGAGGGGGTCTTAATCTTAAAGACTGAAGGACAATGTGAAGGTCACTGTCAAATGACTGCTGCATTGAACAGCTCCTCCTTGAAGCAGTCTTACCATGCATGCAACACCAAAGTGAGACACTCCTTTTCATATCTTTGAGCGCATTGTGACAAAGCTGGAGGCTTTTCTATGGCTAATATCTTTTGCCATGGATTTCAGACCACTATGGCAACCTATTCTGAGGTATGCAATCCTTCCAGATCTGCAAGACTATGGGGCCGATTCCGATTCAGGCCGGAAATCTCCCCGACCGAGCCGGACCCGGAGAGATTTCCGACCGAATCGGACCCTAGCAGCCCGACCGAACGAGTACGATGCGCACGTATGCTATCGGACTCGATTCGGTCGGACTCCCATTGAAGTCAATGGGAGCCAGTTGTACGACGCGTACACGGGCTCCCATTGACTCAATGGGCACGACGCAAACAAGGGCGCCCCCTACAGCGTGTTCGCGTCGATGTGGGTCGCGCCGTACATGCACGTGTAGGGGGGACCCATGGGTCCCCCCTGTGTGCGACTCGCGCGCCTACGCTTCCAGGGGGGTCCGACACGGACCCCCAAAGTGCGGCTCCGACAGCTCCTTGGAGCCGGACTGCGCGAGTCGGTCGGAGCGGTCGAGGTGCGCATCGTACTTACCCGGCCGGGGAATGTCTCTATTGCGCGGTGCGAGTCGTCCCCGTGCGAGTCGGTCGGAGCGGTCGGGTCCTGCGAATGAGTCGGTCGGAGATTTCTGAGCGCACGCATCGTACTCGCTCGCCTGGACGCACGTACGAATCGGTCGGGAAATAGGGCTCCGAATCGGATCCGGTAAAGCCGAATCCGATTCGGAGCCCTACCGGCCGAGATCGGAATTGGCCCCGAAGTCTAATAATGCACTTGCGAATAAATGAAGAAAAGTCACCCGAAGAAACCTTTTGCGAGATTCAGCAAGCTCTGTAACACTGATTGAAAGGCAGGGAGACTTATTTGCCTTTCCCCTTGCTTCCTTCATAGTCAAGTTGAGAAGGTTAGGTTGGAACTTGCACTGCATTTCAACATGATGCTTTTGAAGAATAAGTGCTGTCTTCCATGAGGATCCACTCTGCAAATCAACTTGCCCTTAGACATAAGCTGGCTTCAATTCTTAGGGGATGTGGGAGCTGTTTTAAGACCTACTCCTTTCTCTAGGCACATTTTAGGCGACGACTCCAATACATCCTAGAAATGATTACACTGTACTGTGTAGCTTTCTTGTGAAGTGATTGCCAAACCACTGCCTTTCACAGGCTCAACAGCAAGCTACACCCATCACACCAGCATGTCGTACAAAAATCCATAAATATATCACTCTTTCCTTTCACCCAAATATTCTCTCCCAAAAATATGCGTCACTACCATATAACCTGCTTTTAAATACTCACCCCTCTCCATGAATATCGCCAACCTACAATCTTTGGACAGTCAAAATTGGGCTCATTTCAACCATTACCTTGCCATTTCAATGCAGTGTACCTTGGAGCTCCACTCTTTCAACGCTCAGTCTGTATCTGACTGTGTTGTGACATAAGATGGAGGGGTTATAGTTTCATAACTATGCCAACAGCATCTACATTTTCATTGATCTGCAAGGCTCAGAGGAACAATTCAGGCAGATCTAAGCTTGCTAGATTTAAGTGGTTGGCCTTCTTACAGTAAAATAGTGACAACTGAAATCCTTGTGTCAAAACTCTAATCCAACTAACAACTCCTAGGCACCAACTAAAACTCCCCATCCCCATTTGCTAAGACAAATAATTTGCTTCCTCAAAAAAACATACAAAACATTAGACTGTAGCCCTGTTATGTAAGTTAAGCAAGTACAAATATTAGCAACAGTTTTCTTTTCCTCTCATCCCCCACAAAGATAACTCATCATATTTCCCCAATTTTCATAAGCACATTTGTAGAATCTACAGTGAAGTCCTGTTTGAACTCACTCCACTTCGCTTACCTCGGCTTTTAAAAAAACCTGATGGGATACCTGCCATCATGTCTGCAACGCCAGGAGGAAATTACACTGACTGCGGGTGGACAAGCAAATCAAATATAGAGGTGTGCATGTATTGCATCACTGTGTCTAGGGATAGACCTACAATACCTATCATAGGATATTTCCACCATGTAGCAGAGTTCTAAGATTCTCTGCCGAGGGTATCCCTCATCCTGCCCCTTTTTTCACTTCCTTTAATAGGAGACTCCAGACTGCAGTCAAAATCCATCAATTTTCCAGAACTATGCACTATGTTCTCTCTCGCAGTCCGTGACGGGTTCTTCAGTGGCTCAAGTCATTGTCAATATAAAGGGTATATGTACCTATCCTTTAGTCAAGCTACAAGTAAAACAGTGATTGCCCAAACTCCGCTCAGAATTCTTCACTGCAAAATATCACCCTTTGAACTATACAAGGAAATCTCAAACCCAATACACCTAGACACCACAACAAATGAACACCAAAATTTTGGGATGAGCTGTCAACCTCTTTCATTGTCAAAATTAGGTGTGAAGTGTTATTCATCTAAACAACAAAAATCACTTATAAAAACCACCTTCCAAATGGATTGGGTAAAGCAAACCACCCACCAAACACCCATGTTCTCACACACCCCAACTCCTGAAGCCACCAGTGAGGCAATGTAATTGATCTTCATCCAGCGATATCGGACTCATTGAAATCCTTGAAAATCCTCACCCCAACCACAAAAGGCTAAAGAGTACTTCAAAAACAAGATAACAGGGCTTTTCCATCTTTGTACACAGGGTCTGGGACAATATCCCTGTATCCATCAGAACCACCCAACCCTACTCCAATTTAGGAAGGAGTTGAAGACTCACCTCTTTAAAGAACAAAACATCACAATGCATTAACCGTCCACAACTCAACTTCCTCTCCTGTTACTTGCTGACTTTAAGCCTGCATTTGACCATGTACAGCACGCCACTGCCTTTTGGCTAGGTTCAGGACTCTAGATATACTATATATATATATATAGACACATACATACCTCAAATGATTACCAACCTTTATCAGGCTATCACACACAGCACTGGCCCATCAGAAAATTCATGTGATATTGAATACATGTTTCCTAGGTTTGACCCACCCTAATATCTGCACACTAGACATTCTACATCCGACTCTGTAAACTGAGTCAAAGCACTGGCATTGAAATATGGTATTGCTAAATTGATGCAGCTGATGTGAGTGAGGCATGAGTCCTCCCAGACTGAAGATCCAGCATCACCACAATTGTGAGGTAATAAAAGTCCAGGCTTCTCCCTCTCCAGGTTTGTGTCCTTCCTAACCAACTTCTTTCAGTGGTAGAATGTAGGCCCCTTCTTGGTTAGCTTCTTTTATGTCTTGTGGTGCTCTCAACAATTGTCTCCATCATCTGTTCTCTTCAACATCAAAGTCTGTGTTTCTACAGTAAGGACACCTTGAATGACTCATGGTAAATTATTGCTACACCCCAACCCTCCTGTTAACCCTATCCTTCCTAATGATATTAAAACCAGAGTAAATTGAAGTAGCAAGGACAGGCCCCAAAGAATCCCTCAGCCATGGCTCTATTAAGAAAAGAAAGTCCAATTTAGCCGTCTCTCTCAGTAGCAAAATCTCCTGAGCATGATGGGAGATGAAGTGTGCATTGATTTCATAGAGCTGAGGACACCAGCCGATTACTTGAAGAGTTTGCTTACCTTGTGGTGATGTGTTTTCATACCCAAAGGAGAGGGCAGTGCTGTCAACCAGGTTTTTGTTTTCCAAGGGTAAAGCAAGACCAGGTTACTGTCTAGCGTGACACTAGAAATGGGGTGTGGCGTTTCCTCTTTCAAGCAGAAAATGAAGAAGGTGTGCTTGGATGGAGTAAGTATAACAATCAACAACGACTCACATGGTATCATTCTAAGAAATTGAATACAGCTTAAGACTCATGGCGAGTAAAAATCTTGAGCAATGCTGCAAATAAATAACTTTAAGTAGCATCAACCAAATAGTGGTGTTCAGTGCTCAAATAATCACAAACTGAAACGGAGTGCATGCATAACTAGGTTTATTGGATCAATCCCAATAAATGCGAACGGATAGAGTAAGTCAGGGCGATCACATTGGTCTACTTTTGGAGCAGTAATTCCTGGTCCTCATGATCCTAGTGTCAATGGTGTTTTGACTCATTATAAAAAAATAAATAACAGGTTGGTCATCATTTTGAGACTAAACACCTAGATCTGTAAAAATGCATTAGACAAAGATTATTTAATAAAATATGTATTTTTTTTTCTCAAATGCTGACGAACGTTTACAGAGAAGACACTGCTTAGCTGAAAAACATGCACTTCTGCAGTATAACTAGAAACTTCAGTGTAAAGTGAAGAGGAGTGTGCCAGCGGGTCACGTAGGGGCATATTTGTGATTGTTGTGGCGCAGGGAAGCAAAGCAAGTCACCTTGTATTGCTGTCCTGCGTCACAGAGAAAGGGCAGGAATGCGCTGTATTTATACAGCGCATTCCTGTCTCTTTCTCTTATGCTGGCGCAGTTTTGGCAGCCAAGCATCCTTGTACCATGGTGCAAGGTTGACTGTTTTGTATACAGGATTGTTTTGTGCAGGAAGGTGCCCTCCTGAGAGGCTTATTTTCTCTTTCTACATATGCTGCAGTATGCAGCACACATAAAAAGAGGAAACTAGGAGAAATAAAGATATTTCTCCTTGTTACGCCTCTCATGGGGAGGCGTATCTTTTTGATGCATTCCTGGGTTCACAAGATCTTGTCAATCTTAGAATGCGTCAAAATCCATGGAAATTGCAGGGGAACACCCATGTAACGCCTATGGAACCCCTACCCAGGGCAGAGTAACGCAACACCGCGATTTGCGCTGCATTGTGTTACTCCAGATTTTTGGAGTCTCTCAAGGTGGTTAGAGGAGCCTACAATTCGCATGGCTTAAGGATGACCTGTGTAAAGTCATAAAAATGTGGATGTTCTATGTTCTCTCCTCTTGCAGCTCGATTTTTCTTCAAATATATCATGTGTATTTTATGTACTATGGTAGTTATTTGCTGAACATATCCTGTTTTGTTTTGAAATGACTAACAAATTGTAGAAAAAAAAGAAATGGTGAGGGAGGTTAAAACGGCAGAAACGGTCAAAAAGTGTACTTGCGCTCATGGACTTGTGACAACAAATGCCTGAGCTCGTGGGCACAACACGGTTGTGGTCTGTAATATTTTGAGGAGGCCCCAAGCGACGTCCACTAGAGGTCCATACACTTCAAACATGACGCTTATATGGGGACAAGTAAAAAATAGAAATGCATCCAGCTAATCATGGAATTTACGAAGACTAAATACAGGGTAGTCAGTGGCCCGGTGAGTCAGGTCAGGTACGGTTGAATACTACAATAGTCGGCTTCCGCTCTTCCGGATCTTCCAGCATTTGCATGGCAGTTTGCCATAGGTAAATACAACAAATGGCGGCTGCTTTGTGGATGGCATCATTGTGTGGCCTAGAAAACTAAACCACATCACAGGTGGAGGCTCATGTGCTAGCATCCTGGGTTGGCCAATGATGTCATTGGCATGGAATGTTCACGAGGGCGTCACAAAAATAATATTGAAAAACTATATGTGGGCATACTAAAGGAATTTCGAAAGGAGAATTTAGAAGGCTAGGAGAATTATAATAAGCATAGGAGTGACTGAGAACAGAAAAAAATAAAAGGGAAAAAAATTCGACAAATGAGGTGGACAAATTAAGCAGTAGGCCTGGGCGGAAAACTACGCTACGCTCGCGTAGTTTGCGTAGTTTGCGCAACTACGCGCTACGCGAATTGCACGTAGCACAGTGCAAAAACGCATAGCATAGCGTAGTGGGCATTTTTTGCTTGCTCGCGGTCCTCAACGTCAAGTTGGCGAGCGAGCAAAATGACATCCCGGCGAGACTTTTTCCTCGTTCGCGATCAGCAACATCAAGTTGCCCATCGCGAGCGTGGAAAATAAACCTCCCGGCGAGATTCTCAACGCGGGGAGGTCAGGTTTCTCATTGCGAGTGGTCGCGTATGCTCGCGACCGCTCGCGATGAGAAACTACCAGTTTGCGTTGAGAAAACTGCCGCTAGAGTACAAATCTACTCGAGCGGCAGAAAACGACCGCTTGCACTGTGCAAGATGCCGTTTGCAATGATTGCACAGTGCAGACAAGCATCCGGCACTGTGCAATCATTGCGAACAGCATTTCCTACCGCACTACGCGGTTCGCGTAGTACTACGCGTAGCTCGCGTAGTGCGAAGTTCACTTCGCGTAGCTACGCGTAGCGCTACTACACGAACTACGCCCAGGGTTATTAAGCAGTAGGAACCGAAAGACAGAACAATGCAGTCCTATGATGAAAAATTACTACATTTACTGTTTGCATAAGAAGGAAACAAGGTAGGTTGTCTGGTTCCAGTGACAATAATACTGTTCCAGTCCTCCAATGTTGCAATATTATATCTAGAGTTACAATATTATATCCAGACATACAACATTGTATCCAGAGTTGCAATATTGTACCCAGAGTTGCAACATTGAATCCAGTTGCACTCAAGTCAGATCAACACTAGTGTGAGGTTTCCTCCTACGGGTGGGTATCTGATTGGTGTCAATCACTCGCCAACTAATTTCATTGTTATGATTTACGTTTTGAAAATGGGTAATTAAATGTAGATTGACAACTTGGCACTTGATCCTGCTTCTGTGCTAGTTGATCCAGGCCTTGAATTTTAGAGAGGCTTGCAAAATATAAATTAAGTAATCTTGGCATCAAATCGCATACAGCAAGCTAGTGGACCTATAGGTCATTAGCTGGCAAAAGTATGTTTTTTATCGTCATGTACACATTTTTTGGTATTGTTTTGTGTAGAGTATATGGCAGCAAAATGTAATATTGCCTAGGGTAGGGAAAAATTCCTTGCTCCAGTGCTGTCCATTGCTGCAAAGGAAGCAATGCCTAACATGGCTGATCATGTCATACTGCTGTGCAAGGCACCAGTTGCCAATTAAAAAATACAGCCAATTTCCTGCCTTGCTTTCCATGAAAATAAATATTAGCCGGGGTGCCACAGTATGTTGGTGCAGCCCTAATTTTAAACTTCTACAGCCAGTGCTTAATTTGTGCCGGTGGTTTGAGGTGTTGGGCACCGGCAATCTTTTTATTTTTTGGGAGATTCCGCCTTATTTTTCATGATAAGACTTCGACCCAGTGCATAAGAGGGACAAGCAGAAAAGGGAAGAAGAGAAAGATGGATGAAAAAATGACAAGGAGAGAAAGAGTAATGAAAGAGAACCTGTCAGAGTGAGTTAAAGTGTCGGGGTGTAATGGGGCCCCTACACTTACGGCATAAAATGTGTCTTTCGTCCTGCTATTAATGCATCGTTAGACTGTATTGTTTACACTGAGGCATCTACGGTTGTCACCTACCGAGGAAAATTCTTCCTCGTCGACAACAGTTTCCTTTCTTGGGACATCCATCTCTTTGACGTCAGTGTCTGTCAGGGCTGCGCTTCGTTTCCTCGATGCCCATTGTGCAAACAAAGACATGCAATTAGACGCACGTGCATGATGTAATTATTGCGATGAGGGAATGCTTTATTGCACCAGTTGCATAGTTATTAACTTAAAGGCACAGTTCCGTAGTCTTTCTGTCAAGAATTAAAGGCTTGTGTTCCACCCGTTTTTGTTATCTTAAAACAAACAGCTTGAACCGGAAAGAGTCCTTTGTGGATTCACAGGTGTCATGGTTTTAAAACAATGCTTTGACAGTTTCGCGTCCAAACAATTCATGATGCATTCAGCCTAGGATCGCCTTAGTCACTCAAAGAGCATGAATCCGCAATTACCTGTCTTGATCATTCATGGACGTCGGCTCACCAAAAGACCAGGGGCAGGAGACGTGACATCACACACTTTTTGACTTTAATGACATGATGGGAAGTGACAGGATATGACCTCTGACCCTTACTCTTCCCAGGACATGGACATATAACCTTAACCCTGCTGACATCACAATACTTGACATAGTTGAAGTTCCGTAAAACTGTAATTATTATTATAACACCACCACACAGTTAAATGTCTATTTTGGGTACCACCAAAATTAGGGTGATGACGATCTTTGAAAGTGGGGGAGCTTAATAGTTCCCCGAATTGTAGCGAGAAAGCATAGCAAGTGAGACAGTCCTCTTCTAGTGGTGTTCAGGGTTTCTCCCCTTGAGTAAATTTTGAAAAAATGAGGTCAAATAGTCCATATTAAGGCACAATTTTCACATACATTTTTTTAAAAGCCATGGGATCTTAAAGGGCACTCTTTCATTAGTCAAGTACTTTCATGGTTTGCAAAACCAATGATGCACAGCACTCCTGAGGAGATACCCCCATTTTTTTCCAAAATGTGCAATGAGCATCCCCATTTGCCAAAACATGATCTCCATTGTTCCAGGGCCCCCATTTTGTCATGAGTGCCACCCAAAGGCTATGGGAGTCGCCTTATGTCAAAAATTGCATACAATGTGCCATTAAGTTCATCCATACACCATGAATGACCTTTATGCCAAAAAATGACCTCTGATATGTCAGGGCGAGTATTTGCCATAGGTGTCCCGTCCCATATTCCATGGTTGTCCTCACTTATGCCAAGATTTACTTCCCATGTGCTAGCACCAGCATTTTGCTGTGGGTGCCTTCTATGCGAAAACGTCCTCAAGTAGTCCTGCAGTAGAATATTTCCACTGGAGCCCAATAGTGCAAGAATTACCTCCAATATGCCTGTGACAGTATTTAGTCACAGGTTCCTCTCATGCTGAAAATTGTCCCCAGTATGCCTGCACCAGTATTTTCCCACGGGTGCCTCTTATAAGCCAAGGATTCCCTTCAGAATGCCAGGGCCAATGACAGACATGCAAGCATAACATTCTCACTCATGTTCAATAACATTCACTCCCTCACACTTATTCCCATTCTCACTCACTCTCACTTATTCTTACTGACCCACTCATACTGACTTATACTCACTTGGGATCATTCTTACTCTCATTCCCTCATTCTCATTCACTCACTCTCATGTACTCTGACCCATTCATTCGCAATCACATTCACTGTTACTCACTCATGCTTACTCACACACACACTCTTATTACCGCAAACTCATCATTTAATCTGGCTCACTCATACATAATCATTTACACACACTGTTACTTATTCTCACACTCATTCCAACTCTGACTTGCTCATTCATTCACACCTACTCTCACACATATTCACCCTTACTCACTCAATCTTACTTTCACTTATTTTACATACTCATTCTCCTTTTGACTCACTCACTCATTCTCACTCACAGTTACACTCCCTCAATGTCACTAACTCTGAGTCATTCTAAATCATATTCATTCTTTCTAACACTCCCGGACACTCATTAGTCATTCATTCTCACTCATGCACTCTCATTCACTTGCAGTCACTCTTATTCTCACTCACTCTCCCTCACTGCCTGCAGATGTGGGTCCCTTGCTCACTTTGCCACTGGATTCAAGCTAGCCTGGCTGATGACGGCTGAATAGCCAGAAACCGGTCCCAGGATGCTTGTTTCCGGTCCAGGGAAGACATGGCTTGGCAGTTCGGGCTGGACTGTTCCCATGAGGCACAGGGTCAGACTGATTTGCATATGGCCATGTCTGAACTGAGGTGGTGGAGTGAGCTAAAAAATGATGATGGATTAAACCCAGATCAGTTGACTGGGGGTGAGTGTTTGATTTGCTCAAGCGCTCCCTCCATCATCCCCTTTGGTATCGCTTTGTTCGCCCTAAGTTGGCAGGGTATGCCCAGACGTGGGTCCCTTGCTCACTTTGCCACTGGATTCAAGCTAGCCTGGCTGATGACGGCTGAATAGCCAGAAACCGGTCCCAGGATGCTTGTTTCCGGTCCAGGGAAGACATGCCTTGGCAGTTCGGGCTGTACTGTTCCCATGAGGCACAGGGTCAGACTGATTTGCATATGGCCATTTCTGAACTGGGGTGGTGGAGTGAGCTAAAGAATGATGATGGATTAAACCCAGATCAGTTGACTGGGGGTGAGTGTTTGATTTGCTCAAGCGCTCCGTCCATCATCCCCTTTGGTATCGCTTTGTTCGCCCTAAGTTGGCAGGGTATGCCCAGACGTGGGTCCCTTGCTCACTTTGCCACTGGATTCAAGCTAGCCTGGCTGATGACGGCTGAATAGCCAGAAACCGGTCCCAGGATGCTTGTTTCCGGTCCAGGGAAGACATGGCTTGGCAGTTCGGGCTGGACTGTTCCCATGAGGCACAGGGTCAGACTGATCTGCATATGGCCATGTCTGAACTGGGGTGGTGGAGTGAGCTAAAGAATGATGATGGATTAAACCCAGATCAGTTGACTGGGGGTGAGTGTTTGATTTGCTCAAGCGCTCCGTCCATCATCCCCTTTGGTATCGCTTTGTTCGCCCTAAGTTGGCAGGGTATGCCCAGACGTGGGTCCCTTGCTCACTTTGCCACTGGATTCAAGCTAGCCTGGCTGATGACGGCTGAATAGCCAGAAACCGGTCCCAGGATGCTTGTTTCCGGTCCAGGGAAGACATGGCTTGGCAGTTCGGGCTGGACTGTTCCCATGAGGAACAGGGTCAGACTGATTTGCATATGGCCATGTCTGAACTGGGGTGGTGGAGTGAGCTAAAGAATGATGATGGATTAAACCCAGATCAGTTGACTGGGGGTGAGTGTTTGATTTGGTCAAGCGCTCCGTCCATCATCCCCTTTGGTATCGCTTTGTTCGCCCTAAGTTGGCAGGGTATGCCCAGACGTGGGTCCCTTGCTCACTTTGCCACTGGATTCAAGCTAGCCTGGCTGATGACGGCTGAATAGCCAGAAACCGGTCCCAGGATGCTTGTTTCCGGTCCAGGGAAGACATGGCTTGGCAGTTCGGGCTGGACAGTTCCCATGAGGCACAGGGTCAGACTGATTTGCATATGGCCATGTCTGAACTGGGGTGGTGGAGTGAGCTAAAGAATGATGATGGATTAAACCCAGATCAGTTGACTGGGGGTGAGTGTTTGATTTGCTCAAGCGCTCCGTCCATCATCCCCTTTGGTATCGCTTTGTTCGCCCTAAGTTGGCAGGGTATGCCCAGACGTGGGTCCCTTGCTCACTTTGCCACTGGATTCAAGCTAGCCTGGCTGATGACGGCTGAATAGCCAGAAATTGGTCCCAGGATGCTCGTTTCCGGTCCAGGGAAGACATGGATTGGCAGTTCGGGCTGGACTGTTCCCATGAGGCACAAGGTCAGACTGATTTGCATATGGCCATGTCTGAACTGGGGTGGTGGAGTGAGCTAAAGAATGATGGATTAAACCCAGATCAGTTGACTGGGGGTGAGTGTTTGATTTGCTCAAGCGCTCCGTCCATCATCCCCTTTGGTATCGCTTTGTTCGCCCTAAGTTGGCAGGGTATGCCCAGACGTGGGTCCCTTGCTCACTTTGACACTGGATTCAAGCTAGCCTGGCTGATGACGGCTGAATAGCAAGAAACCGGTCCCAGGATGCTCGTTTCCGGTCCAAGGAAGACATGGCTTGGCAGTTCGGGCTGGACTGTTCCCTTGAGGCACAGGGTCAGACTGATTTGCATATGGCCATGTCTGAACTGGGCTGGTGGAGTGAGCTAAAGAATGATGATGGATTAAACCCAGATCAGTTGACTGGGGGTGAGTGTTTGATTTGCTCAAGCGCTCCGTCCATCATCCCCTTTGGTATCGCTTTGTTCGCCCTAAGTTGGCAGGGTATGCCCAGACGTGGGTCCCTTGCTCACTTTGCCACTGGATTCAAGCTAGCCTGGCTGATGACGGCTGAATAGCCAGAAACCGGTCCCAGGATGCTTATTTCCGGTCCAGGGAAGACATGGCTTGGCAATTCGGGCTGAACTGTTCCCATGAGGCACAGGGTCAGACTGATTTGCATATGGCCATGTCTGAACTGGGGTGGTGGAGTGAGCTAAAGAATGATGATGGATTAAACCCAGATCAGTTGACTGGGGGGTGAGTGTTTGATTTGCTCAAGCGCTCCGTCCATCATCCCCTTTGGTATCGCTTTGTTCGCCCTAAGTTGGCAGGGTATGCCCAGACGTGGGTCCCTTGCTCACTTTGCCACTGGATTCAAGCTAGCCTGGCTGATGATGGCTGAATAGCCAGAAACCGGTCCCAGGATGCTTGTTTCCGGTCCAGGGAAGACATGGCTTGGCAGTTCGGGCTGGACTGTTCCCATGAGGCACAGGGTCAGACTGATTTGCATATGGCCATGGCTGAACTGGGGTGGGGGAGTGAGCTAAAGAATGATGAAGGATTAAACCCAGATCAGTTGACTGAGGGTGAGTGTTTGATTTGCTCAAGTGCTCCGTCCATCATCCCCTTTGGTATCGCTTTGTTCACCCTACGTTGGCAGGGTATGCCCAGACGTGGGTCCCTTGCTCACTTTGCCACTGGATTCAAGCTAGCCTGGCTGATGACGGCTGAATATCCAGAAACCGGTCCCAGGATGCTTGTTTCCGGTCCAGGGAAGGCATGGCTTGGCAGTTCGGGCTGGACTGTTCCCATGAGGCACAGGGTCAGACTGATTTGCATATGGCCATGTCTGAACTGGGGTGGTGGAGTGAGCTAAGGAATGATGATGGATTAAACCCAGATCAGATGACTGGGGGTGAGTGTTTGATTTGCTCAAGCGCTCCGTCCATCATCCCCTTTGGTATCACACATTCAAACCGGCACACACTCACACATACACATGCACTCTCAAACAGCACACTCTCACCCACAAGCACATATACAACATGCATTTAAAAGCATTTTTCATTCCCACAGCTGCAATTAAAGGTTCTATTCCAACTCCTGGTGCTCCATTTTTATTACACAAATAGTGGAATAACAGAACATTATCAGTATTAGTCAGTGACACTGGAATTCTGTGGCTGCTGCATATTATGCGCAAGTATAGATTTGCCACATAATCCATCATCAGCTGCATAATCTGCAGATTTTAACAATAAAATTGGTTTGTAGCTCAAATGGATCAAAAATTACTAAGACTGTGGCAACACGTATTGCAGCGCAATAGGAGTCCCTTTGCAAAGGATGACCAGTCACCTCTTAGCTGCTCATTGCTGTATTTGGGCGTTGAGCTAGTACTAATGAGATGAAACCTTTGCCCAAACCATGTTAACATGTGACAAAATAGTGAAGCCATACTGTCACAGAATGTGCCACATAACGCTGCTTAGCTTGCTTTTTTTGCCGTGTAATTTGGTCCAATCCTGTTGCCTAATTCCAGTGGCGCTGCTGTAAGTATAATAAAACATGGGCTGAAAACACATAGAGCAGAGCCCTGATGCCCATAAGTGTGCGCTGCTTCTGTTTTCTTTGTCCTCATTTTGCCACCTCTGAGGCTAGAGGTCAGAAAGACAGTACCTGGAGTTGCAAGGGGGCAAGCCAGCTGTGGGCCCCCAATGAAGTTTATGTACTGATGCACAACAATCTATGCAGAGTTGTGCCTGCTCTTGGTTCATTCATGATTTAATGCGCAACTAAGAGCCCGATTACGATGCGGTTAGGAAAGCATTCCCACCTAGGGCCCGATTACGATGCGGTTAGGAAGGCCTCCTAACGGCTTTTGCTCCTTCCGAATCGGATTGGGAATGTGTCTTCCCGACCGAGGCCCAGATTACGATGCAGTTAGGAACATAGGCTCCAATAGAAGTCAATGGGAGTCCAACCAAATCGTATCTGGAAGCATCCAGATGCATCATACTCGGTTGGTCAGACTCTCCCGATCCGAGTCAGTCGGAAACCATTTCCAAACCGATTCGATCGGGAAAATTTCCTAACCGCATCGTAATCTGGTCCTAAGCCTTGATAAAGATTACATCCAAAATGCATTGGGGCACAGAGGTACATTTGTAAATAGCTTCTGAGGAAATAATATTGAATAAAAAGGAATGATGGAAGAATAATTACTGAACACATTACACCTGTTTTTGGAGACGTATAATATATATATATATATTCCATAACTCGGCAGCCATTCAGCAGACCAAAAATGGAGAGCACACACGGATCATTTGTAGCTGATGATTTTAATGTGCAGACCCCCCCCCTGACAGACGCGTTTCACCTTTCGGCCTCCTCAATGTCAGTTTCCATAGTGTTTCGCGCGAGTATTTAAAAATCTCATACATCACGTGTTTTTTCACTAGGCATAAAGATAGGACTTACGCAACATTTGTGATGAAGATACATGGCAGCCATCTTAAAACGTGTTATTTACATAAAGTGCTAGTACCCAAAGTGCTCAGTGCTGTATTTAAAAACATTATTGTAGCAACAGTGACACAACTTCTCCTATGTACACATGAAAACAATAATTTAGCATTACTAAAATTATAGAAAAATGATGCTAAAAACCTTCATTTAAGATTAAATCCATGTGTACAATTGATAAATAATTTCATGTATATAAATTCATAAATTATTTTCTAATTCATTTAAAAATTAGCATTTTTCAAAAAGATAGAATATTATGCATAAAAACCAATTCATATATGTTGTTAATATATACAGAGTGTCGGTGTCATCTAGTTGCAAAAAAATATATATATATATATATATACTTTTGAGAAATGAACCACAGTACAAGTGTGCATTAATTGCTATACACTAGTAGAAACTGGTCAATGTGGATTTGTGCTCTACAAGTCTTAAAACATACACCGGATCTCAGTGAAAGATTAAATTACTTAAATACCGCCTCCAAATGTTAAAAATTGTTGACCGCGAAAAAATTATTGTTTTCCTAAACACTTACCAGTGCTGACCTGTGACCTAAAGCAGCCATCCAGAGATATTACACTTAGTTTAGATGGATTGTAGGATATTTTGATTCTGGGGAGCTTAGTTTTTATCTTTTTCTTCATTGAATATGATCACACTTTTGGTGTTGGCGTGTGTCGCCGAGTTCAAACAGATTCCTTTAAAATTCTCACCACTGTAGTGCATATGCGAGCACAGGCGGCAGCACACGCATGAAACTCACATGTACTAGAATGCTATGGGGCCTACAGAAAAGGAGGCATACTTTTAACACTCTATCCTTTGGCTGTAATAAATCAGTTTAAGCCAAGAGTAAGAGTTCAGCCTTACTCCTGAGATTAAATATTGGGGAGAGGATGTAGCCTTACGGCTAGAGCGGTCGACTTCAAAACTGGGGAACCTAGGTTCGAGTCTCGGCAAAGACGCTCAACATCCTTTGATTCTCGGCAAATCACGTAATCTCCCCGTGCCTAACAAAAAGGAATGTGTCTATCTGTAATGAAACTGGTGCTCATGTAAAGCGCTCTGATACCCGATATCCTCGGGTCTAGTTCGCGCTATATAAAACTAAAAAAAAAAAAAAAATAATTACTGTTCAGTCCAGATTAAGTCTTGATTCTTATGCCTGCCCATAATGTTATTTTAAGGCAGTTTTTAAAGGTGGAAATAGGCCAGGTGCTCTTAACCTAACAGAGCGAATGTCTGCTTGGCCTTTGATTTGAAAGCCTCGAGGTGGCCTCCTGCGGTCTAGGTCACTAAAGCCCTTACCCAGCGGTTACCAGCCCCATTGGAGTTATAAACTTTGTGTTTTCAAAGGGAGATTTGAGTTGCCGAAAGTAGCTAAAATCTCTGTGTGAATGTCTAAGGAAAAATGAGGAATTACTGGGGAAGCAGTAGTGTGAGACTACTATTCTGGTGAGGGGGGTAGAGTGCTTCTGGTAGTGTAAGACATTCTGTGAGAGTGTTGTTTGTAAAGTAAGACTGCTGGTCTGCAAGGGGTATGAGTGCTGTTGGTAATGTGAGAATGCTAGTCTGTGTGGGGGTCTGAGTGTTGCCTGTAGTGTGACTGCTAGTCTGTTAGGAGTGTGACTATTGTCAGTATTCTGTGACTGCTATTCTGAGGGCTGCGAGAGTGCTGTCAGTAGTGGACAACCGCTGGTCTGTAAGGGGTGAAAGAGAGCTTCCGAGTATGCGACTGCTACTCTCTGAGGCTCATCAGTAGTGTGAGAGTGCTGTTGGTCGTATGTGACTGCTAGTTTGCGATGACTGTGAGACTGCGTTCTGTAGTGTGATTGCTACTTTAAAAGAGTGGGCAGTTGAATGGTTCTGTGATTTCATAGGGACTCAAAGGGTGTGTGGTGTCACTTCCTACCCCTGGAATATTAGTGAAACAAATGTTAGCAAATGCAATCATTTGGGGAAACCGGAGTGATCTTGACAGATAGCAGGTTTCCTGCATTTCATGAGAATCATGCAGGAAGGCTTTGGGGTTCTCATCTAACCCATACATTGCTCAAGGCAGTTCAGAGTAAGAGTCCAGGTCTGGCTGAGCATATTAATCCATTTGAGAAGATCGAGAAAGAAGTTGCTTCATTCCCATGTGAAAGGCTAAAAGTGAGAAAAATAAAAATTTTAACCCAAATTCAGAGTCCAGTTCTGGCCAGTACACAGTTCAGCCATGAACTGGGCATGCTGGAAAGCAGGGAAGTTAGCTGGTGGTACAGCCTAGAGTTTTGGTTAGAAAGCAGAGAAAAACATTTGAAGGCTTGGACTAGAGGAGAGGGAATTACCTAGGAGGAAGCAAGTCTACACGCAAGTGGAGACACAAGCAGCACACTGAGATTACCAGTAGAGACCGAGATTTAAAAAGGGACACGGTTGCCATGGAACAACATAAGACTGCTGTCTGGGGCTCTGTGGAAAGCAGGAATCTAAGGATAAAGGACTAAATTAAGCATAAAGATCTGGAATGCAGCAATGCCCTTCATGATGCTTAGAGCTAAGACAAGCCTTTGGCAGTCTCTGGAGTCCTTGTAGGGTTCTAGGATCTGAGAATCTCTCCCACACTGGATCACTTGTCACCACCGCAGGGAGGTAAGGGATTTCTCCAGGTTTTATTTGGTTCAGCAGAAGGAAAACAGAAAGTCTTTAGAAGCTCTGCAGCTCGGTGCAAGCTGCATTTACAGAGCAGTGGACACAGTGGCACACACTGAGGAGGAAGCAGACATGCTCCAGCTCCACAGGTGAAAGAGTGCAGTTGCAGTCATTCAAGGGCAATCCCAGAGGCCTTCTATCCTTCCCTGGTAACTTTAAGCCTCCTGCCCGGGAGTACCAGGTTGCTATCCTTGGCAGCGGAGGATCAGCTCAGGGTCACATCTTCATTGGATGAATCCCTCAGTCCCCCCAAGCACTTGTCTCCGGGGTATATATGATCTCCATTCGCCTGAGTCACTGTCAGCAGTCACGGCCACTCCCTAAGAAAAACAGCCTATATGGACCAATGTCCACCAACCTCAGTTCAGGGAAAGCTCTCTGCTTGGTTGGAGGTTTCTGGAGTTTAATGGTTATGCCAGAGGAGTCCACTATCATCAAATGTCAATCAAGGATAAATGCTGTGTTCCATTCTCATGTCTCTATCTATTGCAGTAAGTCCAACCCTGAATCTGTGTTAAAAATAATGTCCTGTGTATCCACTTGGCTACCCAGGTGCGTAACTGAGCCCTTCCACCAAATAGATAGCCTTAGCTACAATGTAGCCCAGGAGGGCCCTTCCTGTTGTATGAGCAGACGAACAGAAAGGGCAGTTTAGGCATGGCGAAGCAGGCCTGGCAAATGGTGCCAATTTTTAGACTGGTGCACTGAGCTTACCTACAAAATTGCTTTTAATGATTTGTTTTTATTCCAGTCTGCCAGCGTCTGTTCATTCTCCTCAGGACCAGCATAAAAGATCTTGTTCCCTTCCTTTAGCCTCACAACATTTTCCCAGCTCCTGCCTCCTCCCTCTCATCCTGATACCCTCCCATATCATCTTACCTCTAATTTAGCTTCTGAATAGTTGATTTAGGTGAAGAGAGGGGGGACTTGATCTATGAACACGAAAGGCTCCTCCACGCTAACATCACCAGGAGCAGCAAGGAGGAGCGAGAAAAGGTGAGTGGTTGGTGTGTGTATTGGCATCCTACGCATGGCGAAAAAATGTTTGCACTTCCTCTCTTTTCCAAATAAGAGCACAGTGGTATTGGCCCTGGTCATGTCCAGATTGGAGGATGCCAACGCATTATATGCTGGCCTGCCAAAGTATCTTTTGAATAGACACCAGACTGTTCATAATGTGGTAGCCCGGTTGGTTCTAGGTCTTCCAAGATGTGAACACGTCTCCATGCATTTGCGCAAGGTGCATTGGCTCACTATTGAGAAACAATTTTTTTTTATTCCGCTCTCTTAATGCATAGAGCTCTCCATCAGTCTAGACAGGACTATCTTTCTGCCAGGATTGCCTTTTACAGCCCGGCTCAATCAATCAATCAGTTGTCTTGTAAACCATGACTACTCACCCGTAAGGGTCTCAAGGTGCTGGGGGGGTGGGGTGAGGGACTGCTGATCTGTCTAAGGCACTGTGGTTCAGTCGAAGAACCAGGTCTTGAGGTCCTTCCTGAATTGAGGCATTGACGGCGATTATCTGAGGTGGAGAGGCAGGGTGTTCCAAGTCTTTGCTGCAAGGTAGGAGAAGGATCTTCTTCTGGCTGTGGTCTTGCGGATGCGGGGACAGTGGCCAGGGCTAGTTGGGCGGAGTGAAGGTCTCTGGTGGGTGCATGGAATTCGAGGCAGTGTTTGAGGTACACAGGTCCTGCGTCATGTAGGGCTTTGTAGGCGCCTGTGAGGAGCCTGAAGGTGATTCTTTTGTTGACTGGGAGCCAGTGGAGGTCTCTCAGGTGGCCGGTGATGTGGCTGTGGCAGGGGATGTTGAGGACGAGTCTGGCTAAGGCGTTCTGAATTTTCTGCAGTTTCTTGAGCAGTTTCTGGGTGATGCCGGCATAGGGTACATTGCCGTAGTCGGGTCTGCTGATGATGCGTGGATAACCATCTTTCTGGACTCGGTGAGGATCCACTTGAAGATCTTTCAGAGCAGGCATAGCGTGTGGAAGCATGATGATGAGACGGAGTTGATCTGGCGGTCCATGGTGAGCGAGGATTCCCGCATGATACCGAGTTTTCATGCGTGGTCTGTGGGTGTGGGGGGGTTACAAGTGCTGTGGGCCTCCAGGAGTCATCCCTGGCAGAGGGGTTAGAACCCAGGATGAGGACTTCGGTCTACTCTGAGTTGAGCTTGAGGCAGCTGTGCTTCATCCAGGTGGCAACAGCCGTCATCCCGTCCTGGAAGTAATTCTTGGCGACTGTGGGTTCATTGGTGAGGGAGAGAATCAGCTGGGTGTCGTCGGTGTAGGAGACGATGTTGAGTCCGTGGTTCTGGCTAGAGAGCTACGCTCATCTAATAATTATCTGGCCAACATCCCTAGAGTTTGCCTGGCTCCTGCAGGTGACCGTTCTTTTTTCTGCGGCTGGTTGGTTGGAACAAGCTTCCTTCGGATTTGGTCAAACAAAGAATGAAGCTGTTTTGAGAAAAAGCTCAAGATCTGTTTTTATTCACAGTAATTGTCATCTTCCTTTGTTCCTCACTTTTACCATATAGCATTGGGACACTCTTGAGTAGCTGAGTGCTCTATAAATCTTTTTAACATAACAGTGGCAAACTTCCCATAACTCTTTGCCACCAGCCAGCTACAATGTTGCTTAACCCTCCCTCTGCTCCACCACAACCATTGTTAGACAGCAAGTTTAAAGATGTAGCTTTTCAGCAAGCGAGAAACATAAAATTGTCTACAGTTGGGATGGCGGCAGTGAGTATTTTCCTCAAGCAGACATAATGCGCACCACTGTGCCAGGCAGCAGCCCAAGCTTTTCTCATTCATGTGGTAAAAGTAAAGCATTGAACAGCACTATTCAATTTCAGGACAGTACCTGTAATTATTGACAGGTATTACAACATTTTAAAGTGCAAAACCCATGCGCATAGGGAAAAACAGAGGGTAAGAGAATTAGGAAGGGTGCTAAATTTGGTTTCGCTTGGCACACTATCTTAGTGAAGGCCAGCGCTGCCCTTTAACCTTACCCATGTGTAAGTAGATATGAGATCTGGGCTCCCCAACAGCTGTATGTTCACATAGGCTACTACTAGCCATGCCCAGTGACAGGGGGTGAACCTTTCTGCTGCTTCCTGAGAGGCCGGTTGAGAGCAGATGCAGCTGTAGTGTTACAGTATTGACAGCAACAGATGGAGGCACAAGGAGAGGTGCAGGAGAACGCAGGCGGCCAGGGACCACCTAGTATTCAGAGGCCTTTCTTAACGATGAGCAAAACTACATGACAGGGCAGCTCAGAGAGTCCTCCGGAGCGTTTCCCATTGTTTTCAGTCTATGGGACTATCTCTGAAACCCCTGACATAGCTGGACCCACTTTAATTTAGAGTGCCCACTTACTATTATCATTTACTATGATTAGGAAAATAAGTTAATAAACAAGTAGGAAAAAAATTTCCCCAATTGCATAACAAGCAAAAAATCACGTTATCTCTACTAACATACTGACACCCATTACAATATGGCTGGAACTCGTAATGCAGATAGTCTAAGAAAATCACAACGCAGAAATCGTAGCAGGTAGTCTCAGGTGATTTGGGGTTATTCATTAAAATATTCTGATCATGGGTGTGGGGGACAGGTGGGATATATGCCCCCCCCCCCCTTTAGATTTTGGCGTGGGCGAGGAAGCAGGGGGCAATATCTTCCCCAGATTTTTAAGTGGAAACTGATTTTAAACAGTGGCAGCCATTCTGCAAAGCAAGTAGGTCTCCTTGAAGGGAGGTAACCTGAGGAGTGAACTCTGAGAGGGCTGTATGACCTCTTTGTTTTTCTCATTTCTTAATTGTGGTCATTGAGGGGTTGAACCTCTCCTAAAATTGGTCTGTTTGTCAAGCCTGATAAGCGAGTAATGGAAGGCGGAAGATACTGGTTTGTGTTAATGTGACTTTGGATCACCTGACTGGAGAAGAACCCAATTTTAGGAGAGATGCAACACCTCACTGACCATAATCAAATTATTAGCAAAAAACAAAGGTCCCCGCAGAGTTTGCTTCTACAGTATGATTTTAGACAGGAATGTTCTGTCACTGTTTGAGTTTCAGTATCTGAGGAATAATTCCAAAAAGAAAATCTCTCATTTGTATTTATGAGTATTCACATGTATATCTGTGTGCATAGTGTCAGTTGTATTAAAGGTGTGATAATTGTATTTATTGAACTTCATATATTGACACTTGTTGAATAACATTAATTGAATAACTGAACACAAAACACTGACCTTTGGCATTAAATGGAAGAGATTAGGATGTAAACCTGCAGTCTCTGAACTGTACAATATGTAACCTTGGGCTCCAATCCCAGCTTCCCCACTTGACTAAACTGTGTGATCCAGGGCTCATTGCTTTATTTCACAATGTATTATTCTCATTAACCATTGTGAGCACGGGGGAACATGGCAGCAGGCTAGACCTGCTGCGAGCTCTCTCTACGCTCCTCCGGAAAGCGCTGCAAGATGTCCCTGAGCCCTCGAGTTATACGCACCGGAGAAGGTGCCTACCGTAGGGCGGATTTTACCTGTTCATTTTTGCCGTCTCTGTCATGGTTCGCTTTCCTCGGACTCGGCTACCTGATCCTGCCGGCCTTGGATGAGCTTTTCGCCTTTGTGGTCGGCCGGCCAAATGAGACTTGCCTCCGCCCGCTACCTGCTTGCCACAGTTTACCGGACTTCAGGTAACCGCGGGCGGCTGGTGGTTGGGAGATGCTGCCGGCTGTCTGCGGGGACTCGTCGCAGCCTTGGAGACTGGCCGGGAGTACACACGGGCCGGCCCTGTGCTCTATTGGGGGTCGGCGGCTTCAGGCTGCGGGTGGCGTCGGTGTCGAAAGGCGGGCCGCTGCAAGGATCTCGTTCCGTGGCACTCCGGGCAGAGTCAGCTGCTGCTGAGTGCCCCGATTTGTTAAACTAAGTGTGGATGGTCTCGAGGGGGGTGAGACTTGCTTTATGGGAGCTCTGCTGTGCCACAAAACATTTAGTGATATTAACTCACTGCTTGTAACTACTTGTACAGTTCCTTCTCTGCCCTGTACATGAGCCTTAGACGTTCCAAAGGAGCGACTGGCAGTGAACTAGGCACTGGGCATTCATCAAGACAGACCCCTCGGAAGAGAGGGGCAGGGAAAAACACACAAGAGAGTCAGGGGGAGATATTGACCCTCAAATCTTAGCTTCAAGCATCACCAATTTCGATTCCAATACTGACACCGCGGGCACATTGCCAGAGATTGAGGGCCTAGGTAGTGTAGTTGACGTGAAGGGGGTGGAGGTCCCTAGTAGGTACGCCCTAAGAAATAAACCTTTAGGACTTCGGGATCCTTAGGTAATCCCGCCATTGCTCCACTGGCTCCTGTTTCTGGCAGAATTGTGTCCAAAAAATCTGGCAGAAAGGCAGGGGGGAAGATACCTCATAACTCCCAAATCCCCCAATTACCCCTCCAACCCCGGCCGCACGGCAACGAAAGGAAGTGTCCCAAGTGAGGATAACCCCGTCCCTTAGATCATATTTTAAGGTACATACCAAAATCCATCAGGCTGGTTTATCCCTGTTGGAAACGATGGAGTCATATCAAGCTGTGAGATCCCCTGACAAAGCTTCGGAAGTAGCAATGGACCCCAAATGTGATAACATTTCGGCTGCAATGCAGCTCATTTGAACCTTCCTACTTCAAATATGTTTCAGGTGTTAGGGGATTGCGATAGTGACCTTGCCAGCCCCCCGAGGAGATCAGCCAGGCCCCCATACGACCGGTTCATGAGGTCTCATCAAATTCGAATAATCCTAACCAATCGGAGTTGATGAAGATGTTAGAGGGGGTATCCTCAGAGATCAGGAGTAAGTTTGCTATTTCAGAAAACAAAACAGGCAAAAATACAAGACACTTGTGAAGCACTAGAGGTTAAAATATCTGCAATCACGGAGAGAATCTGTGTGATGGAAGCCTCCGTTGATGCTCTAAATAAGGAAGTAGAGCTAAATCGAATTGAGATCCAGTCATTAAAAACTGGCAAGAAATCCATGCTGGACAAAATTGAATCTCTAGAGAATAACTGTAGACAAAATAACATCAAAGTTCTTAATGTCCCAGAAGGTTTGGAGGGTGACAACATTAAAAGTTTTTTTATAGGCCTGCTAAAAGAGTTTATTCCGACTGTTGATCCCCTAGAACTAGAGGTCGATATCCAGAGAATCCATAGAGACCCTTTCTCAACAAATCCAAAAAGGAAAACCCTGAGGAGAATCTTGGTCAACTTCAAAACATTCTTATTAAAAGAGTGAGTACTGTCTGAGGCACTAAAAGTAGGCTGCTTTACTAAAGGAGACTGGTCATTCCGGATCAGGTCAGACCTTTCCAGAATCACACAGGATAGGCAATGGGAACTGGGTAAGTTTATCCCAATATTGAGATCTCTAGGTGCAACAGTTCAACTGAGGTTCCCGGCTCTTCTTAAAGTGATGTGGAAAAACAAAATGTCTAACTTTAAAGACCCCAAGGAGATAGGGATTTTTATTGATCAAATAAAGGCTCAGGGATAAATCTTTATCATGAGTTTCGCTTTTCTGTTTACGTCTTTCCGGAGGAGGGTGTGAGCTCCACTGGGTGGTTCATCATCAGGCCCAGGGTATTATCAGGGAGGGTTCCCTTTGGAAGAGGGTGGTCACAGGAGGAGAAAGTTATTTCTGGTTTTCACTGGGTGGGGAGCATATTAGGGGAAAGAAAGTCCTCATTTGTCCAATTTAAAGGATATTGTAAATAAAAACAGAGTAGCCCTCGATCAAGATAATTGCTGGATGCCTGTAATGCCTGTAACGGTGGGCTGGACAAAATCTCAATGCCTCATTTAACCCCAATTAAAATGTTATCATGGAATGTTAATGGGCTTAGAGTATTGGGTAGACAAAGGAGAATTCTCCAATACCTGAGTCAATTGAACCATGATATTATCATTCTTCAGGAAACACATTTAACCTCTGATGAATGGGAGACTGTTCGATCTAAGCAGAGATGGATTGAAAGCTCTATTCATACACCCCAAACGTGTTGTACAAAAGGAGTGGCCTTGATTTTTAAACACTCGGCTAAAGCAACACTAAGGGATGTTAAGGCAGATATTAAGGGGCAATGGATTATTGCGGATGTTAAAACCCAAAATGAGTGGCTTACCCTTCTGGGATACTATGGTCCGAATATAGATGACAATGGGCCTCTAAAGGTCATTTACAGTCACCTGGTCCAATCTAACTTTCCTATTATCATAGGGGGTGACTTTAATATTCTTTTAAACCCCGCTCTTGACAGATCTAAAGGGGGAAGGGCTGTGTCCACAAAGATGGGCTCTTTCATCAGAGTGTTAATGAAAGAGCTAGGCCTGATAGATATTTGGAGAATGAAATATAGGGAAATGGGTGGCCCCTCGGACTTCACATTCCATAATAAAAAACATGGGCATTTTTCTAGAATTGACTTCTTCCTGGTAGATGGAAGGCTGATGAAAAACATCAAATCAGTAATGCATGTCCCGGAGCATCTCTCTGACCACTCTGCTGTAGTACTAGAATTACAAATGGTGGGAGGTGTGTCAACTAGAAGTTGGACTTTGATAAAGCCCTACTTCTAGAGCCTTCAGTAATCTCACAATTAAAGAAAGAAACACTATCTTTTTTCAAATTAACAAAGATACTGCTCCCTTACAGGTAATATGGAATGCCTATAAGGCATTTATTAGAGGCAGAGTAATAAGTGTGGCAGCTAAGAAATATAAGGAGAGTAGAGCGATGATCAAGCATTTGGAAGATGATATTTCTAGAGCACAGAGTGAAAATAAATTTCACCAAGATAAGCATTTGCACGGGGGAGAAAGTAGGGAGGTCATAGCTAAGAGACAGGTGCTAATAGATCACTTAGATGGCATTACTAGGAAAAAATGGGAAGCCAGTAATCTAGCTAATTACGAGTATTGAGAGGGATGTGGGAAGCTTCTTGCCTGGAAGTCTCATATAAATCAGTCCAGAAATATAATCAAGGAGGTGATTAACTTAGACTCAGGTGAGATTTCCTCGGATAACTCTAAAATAGAACAGGCTTTTGAATCCTTTTTTCAAGACTTATACACAGAGTACCAAGTAGTCTCTCAGTCTAAAATTAAAAACTATATTGATAGAATAGCCTTACCAGCTCTGGCTAAAGATCAAACTAGTCAGCGGAATCAGAACATCTCTCTGGAAGAACTTAAGACCGTGGGGAAACATCTAAAAAGAGGTAGTGCCGCCAGGACAGATGGTATTCCTAATAAATTTTAGGTGGCTTTGATTGAGGAAATTGCCCCTGTCTTTGTGGTCCTGCTCGACAGCATTTTTTCAGATAATAACCCACTCACTAAGTCTTGGGATGAGGCTGCTGTTTCCTTGATTTTAAAGCCAAATAAAGATTCAAGAAAATGCGAGTAGTATAGGCCCATCTCCCTGCTGAACTGCGACTATAAAATCTATGCGCAAATTCTAGCGGGGAGGTTGAACCCTGTAAAGAGTGCTTTGATCCATCCTGATCAGAATGGGTTCATCAGGGGTCGCCAACTTCATGATTTAACCCATGAATTGATTGGTGCGATTGACATCGCTTCTGCCAATAGCCTACCCCTTACGATCTTTGCATTTGATGCAGCCAAGGCGTTCGACAGGGTGAATTGGTCCTTTGTAAGTTATATGACCCGAGCTTTCGGGTTGGGGATCACTTTGTCAGAGCTATTAATAATATCTTTAAAAACCCTACAGCGAGGATCATCGTCAATGGAAACCTGGCTAAGTCGATTAAGTTGGAACGGGGAATGAGACGGGGGTGCCCCATCTCCCCTTTACTTTTTGATCTACACATAGAACCCTTGGCTTGCAGTATTAGGGCTAGCGATATCTTTGCCCCATTTGAATGGGAGGGCTGGAAAAAAAAAGTTGCGCTATACGCGGACGATTTGATGATCTTCACTAGGGACACCACATCTATTCTGTCCAGCCTTGAGCAAATTCTGATGAGTTTTGGGAGGGTTTCTGGCTACTTAATTAACGCCCAAAAACCAGAAATCATGTCCTGGAATACACAATTAAGCAACGTAACAGTTAAACAGCAAATCAGATATTTAGGCATACAAATTACACACGACATAACTAAATTAGCCAAAGTAAATTTTGACTTGAAAAGGAAAGAGGCTGCTGCACTATTAAGATCATGGAGCAGTCTCCCACTCTCTATCCTGGGCCGCTCTATTCTGATCAAAATGTCTATCTTGCCGAAATTCATATTTATCTTTGATATGATTCCCTTAACTTTCGATCATTCACCCTTGAAGGACTTGCAAGGTATTATAACTAGTTTTCTCGGGTCCAACAAGGGGGTGAGGATTGCATGGAAGAAGTTACGGTGTGCAAAATTAGACTTTTGCTTCTATTGCCATGCCTTTCAATTAAAGAATGTAAGGTCCCTCTTGTTTAACTCTACTTGCTTTCCTCCTCTGATCCAAGCGATATCCAAAAATACCCCTCAGGGCGACGATGGCTTTTTGTTTAAGTTCGGGCACCTAAAATATTTTTTAAAAGTCAAACTAATGGTCCTAAAATCTGCTTGTGAACTTTGGCACCATGTCAGGAAGATTCTCAAGATTCCATACTATAGTGCGGGTGCCCCTGTCTGGAACTCTCCAGGTACTCCTGTGTGCCTTAAAGACAGCTTATCGACTCCTTTATTGGAAGATGGTATTGGGAAATGGGGCCAACTGCTACAAAACAATAAACTTCTTCCATGGGATGTACTCAGTAACACCACGAATCAAAGACTGTCAAGATTTAAGTTTTATCAGCTATCCAGCTGGGCTGTTAAGTTGCATAAGGAGGGAGAGGTAAATGAAGAACATGAGAACATCTCACTAGGCTCCCTCCATCAACGTAAAGAGGTTTCCAAATGGTATTGGCTATTGGTCAAGGAGGTGCCACCATTAGCACCTATTGTGGAGTCCTGGAGAAGAGACCTGCCTTCGTGCAACGTAACATACTTATGGCAAGTATCGATGCGCACTCTATGGAATGTGGTTAAAGCTGCCCATCTTAGGAGAAATCATCTGTTTACACTCCACAGAGCATTCTGGACTCCGAAGAAACTTTCAAAGTTGGGAGGTGAAGGGTTGAAGGTCTGCCTGAAGTGCGCCTCGGGAGACGTGGACGACTTGCATATGTTTTGGCAGTGTTCTCATATCCAGGGCTTCTGGCACAATATTGGTAAGATTGTTTCGGAGGTCTTGGGGCGAGAGATTAAGGTAAGCCCGATCTTGGTAATTTTTGGGGTCCTCCCAGAGGAGAGTTCTAGCCACAAGCTTTCTAACCTACAAGCATTGCTATTATTTTTGTTAATCCTTCTTGCAAGGAGGGAAATTTGCTTAAAATGGATTTTGTCGCAACCCCCAGTAATGCTAGATTGGGTTGCCTCGGTTAAACGAATTCACAGATTGGATCTTGCTGGTTCCTCGAGAAAAAGAATCAGAATTTGGGGGGCCTGGGATGGGTGTGTTAACAATCTTGATAATACAATATCCTAAAAAATCACAATACTCATAAAGTCCAATGATTATGAAATAAGTGAGATCAGGGCAAGGGTATCGACCTTGGGGAGGTGGTCATTCCTCCCCCCCCTAAATACCTTCCCTAGGATCCTTGCAGCTGGTCTCGATTGGTGCCCGGAGGCGTTCAAGTAATCTGACGGTATCGTTACCTTCCTCCAGGGGAACTAAGAGGGAACCATTGGTCTGTTTAAAGGCTATCCACTTATTTATAAATGAGGACAAAAAAAAAAAAAACATTGTGAGCACATTGAATTAATTCAGGACAGATTCTGCGCTCTACAATAACCTCACTTATGCATGATTAATATAAAATAAGCTAGCTTCACATTTATTAATAATATAGACTAAAGAAATAAAGAACTTGACAAACTGAAGCATTTGGGGTAACTCTTAGCAACGTGTTCAGGGTACTCTTGAATATTTCATTTAAAAAAAAATATTACTTTAAAGAAACGTCACTTAAGGCAGGAATATCATCATATGTACTTCATTTAAACACTGAGAACCGTTGAAAAATATATATATATTTTTCATTTTAAAGTCTTTGTCATATTTTTCATGACATTTGTTGCCTGATTCACATCTTTTGATGGTTCGGCTCGTGCTTTGGGCTCTTGGAGACAAACGAGCCCTCTGACTCGGCTCTCCCCCAGGATGTTTCATGCCCCCCGCCCCACCCACAAATATAGTGTTTTATACGCCCAGAACTCTTTTGCGGAAGATGGCTGCATTGAAGAAGAGCTTGTTATCACTGAAATTAGGATCACAGAGCGCCAATTTTCAGTGGCTACATACATGCAGCAACGATAACTTTTGATGCTTAGGACCAGCTGCAATCTCACCTATGTCCACCAAGTGTCAGCCTTTCCTTAGTTGTCAGCCAATGTTCCTATTAACTGCAATCTTTTTTTCACCAGAACGTTTATTACCCACTATTCTACGAAGCTGACAGAAAATAAAAAACCGGAAACACGAGAAATTGATAATTACGTTGCATTGTGAACTGATTTTTTCGCTAGAAAAAAATCCTAAACATTGAGGATTACAAACACTGAAATGCCCGACACACACAAATTGTATCAGTTATATTTTAGTTTTCCTTCTTTTGAAACAATGTGCAAACACAGAAAAAGTATACTGACACAGAGTCACAATTAAATTTCATCGTATACATACACGCACAATATTATTACTTTGAAAGTCATTGCATCATCACTTTGTTTCTGGGGGCTGATATTGCAGTGCCACTGCAAAACCGGACCCCAGAAACAAAACCAGCCCCCGCTACTGAAAAAACGGCCCCTACCCTTCCAGCCTCCCGGTAAACGCCCGCTACTGGCCATGGGTGGAGTGGTACACTAAAGAGCCATTAGTAAAAAGGTGAAAGAAAATGAGTCCCCTGGGTGGAGCCTAAGGCCACTCTAGTGGCTCAATTATATGTCCGGCATAGGGGAAATCCATACGGGACTTTTGCCCTACTCGTAATTGGGACCAATCACAAGTGGGTGGTATTCACACACCCAGATTACCCGGGTGTGGAAATACCAGACCAAATTTACCAGCTGGAAAACTGGCCAATACGTTTGCCATGGTTTATGTGTATGTGAAAGAATAGGTAACAATAGGTTACAGTGGCAGCTCTGCCTTCAAGCCAGACCAAAAAACAAGGAAAAGGAACTTTTAGCTGATAAAAAATGTAAGTTAAGCATTAGTTGACCATTGACTATTTCTGCAAGGTAACTGTGATTTGAATCCCTTGAACATGAAATCATGAATCATTGTGCTATCACCTGGTTTTAATTCATTTCAACGATCAGAACACTTTTATTAAACCTGTTTGTCGAACACCACTGTGCCGATGCATCACTAACCCTGGTAGTCAGTGTTTTGGCCCGTGGATTAAATGATGTATAAATTCATGAATGGGTTGAGTGCCATTTGCTAACACGACATCATGCCAGTCAGAGCACTTTATTTATTTATTTGCAGAGTTTTATATAGCGCTGGCTAGACCCGAAGGTATCAGAGCGCTTTACATGAGGATCAGCGTGTTACAAGTTACAAAAATTACGACAGTTACGAGAACATAGTGAAACATAGGAAAAACAAACAGTGATACACAGTAAAACATGGGTTACTAGAGCAAAGTAAAACAAAGATACTTCATAAGTTACTGGAGTATAGAATTACAAGGACACATGTCCTAAGGGCATAGAAGGAGAGGGGGGGGGGGTGTGGCAGATCGAAGCATTAGAGCTCGTTTTCAAATATGTTCCGCCAATAAATTATAATTAATTAAATAAGAAGAACCATGTTGCAGCTTCATATGTCGATGCTGGAAAAATCTAGGCTGGTAAGCAGACACTAGAGTCGTCACTGAGAGGCCAATTATAAAAAAATCCCACCTGCCCATTCTGTCCCCGTACTTTTTGCTTTTGAACCATCTGGGTTTTTTTTTTTTTACCTTTGTTGATCTCTGAAGCTTGCCAAACAATATCTTTGGGTGTGTGAAATTCGCATAATTTGCTTCCGCGTAATTTTGTGAAAATGAGGAAAAATTATGCAAAATGACACGTAACTATGTGAAGTACAAATATGGCATTTAGTGCTATGTTTTAACGAGCAATGTTTCCTTTTTGGATGTGAGGACACATTTCATGCTAAAAAAAAACTGCTCCAAAAACACAAGTAATGGGAAATACACCACTCACGTTCTGGTCATTCGTGTTCTTTCCACCCATGCTACAGTTTTGCTGCAAACTTTGTGTAATTACACGACGTGGCATATTTCAAATTTTCTAAATTCCTTCAATTTCTGAAACATCCAGCTCTATGACAGATAAAACATTGCTTTAAAGGTAACAGAGAGCAAGTAACGAGAGGGAAGAAGGTACAAAATGGATATATGGGGTTAAAGGCCAAGAAGCAACCTGGCTGCAGCACTTTGGATGCGTTGAAGCTGTTGTGTAGGAAGTTCTAGCTCAAGGGAATTACAATAGTCCACTCTGGTCAGGATTAAGGCATGAATAACCGTTTTGCGATCATCCATAGGGAGAACAGGAAGAATTTTATGGCTGAGTCCATGCTAATACCAGCAGGACAAAGAAACTTTGCTGATATGACAAAGCAGAGAAAACTTTTGATCCATGAGAACGGCAGCGCTATCAAATGACTCACTTAGGAAGACTGAACACTTGGAAATGTCACACATAAGCAAAATGAAAACTTGGCGGCTATGGCTCACTAGGCCACCATCCTCCAAGGGTCTAGATACACGAGTCGCCATTGTGGGATATCTAGTGCCAGTCACAGCCCACGTTGGTCCATTGGTCTTGCATGGCCCAAATATGAAGGACACCTCCAGTGTACAAACCTGTTTCTTATTCTACCCAGTGAAAAGGGTGAACAGACAGTGTCAGAACAGAGCACACGGCAGCAGCACACATTCATTTGTGCCCATTATGTAAATGCTATGTAACAATATTGTTTTGTGATTAAATTATCATTGATCTGTCAATATTGGTCTGCTTATGACCTCATAGATGGTATAGCAGAAGCCATTTGAATGCGATTGTTTACATTACTGATGACATTACACACCACCTTATACTTGACATGGATTTAGTGTAATTTCTTTTTAGGTCTGGCGTTAGCCGAGACCTTTTCATGTTAAAAATATATCTGTAATATACTTAAAGGGGCATTAATCCACCTCAGTTCATCCACTGGTCTGCTGTTGTGTCATTCACATTCGCCATCCGCCCACTACAGCATACAACATGGGGCAGTGGATGAGCCTACTTCAGCCACTGGCCAACTTGACTTTCAGTGCCTGCATTTTGCTCTTTCAGGAGGAGCACATCCACACAGAATATAGCTCTCTTCAGTGCCAGTGATGTTTGTTTTGACTTTATTATTACTTTAGTGTTGCCTTTGTGTTTAGAGCCTGCTTTGACAGCAGGATGCTTTTTCCAAGCTCTTCATGTTGTGTTGTTTTTTTATCTGAGCACAGGGCACGTTCTGGTTATATCAGATCCTGTTTCCTGCTAATGCTGTTGTAAATTCCTTTGGGGGTGGCATTTGACTGCTGTTATTTCATGGCATATCAGATTGTGTCCATTTGAAACTGCTCTTTATAAAGTTAGCCTCTTTCGTATGCAGACAACAAAGTGCATTTATAAATTCACTAATGTATGTCATGCTGGTATGGATTTTAATTGAAGACCAGTTATACTTGTAAACCAATTTATTCTATATGTCCTGATATCTTTGCAATCCTATCTATTGGTCAGTCTCTCTATCTACCACTCTATCTACCTGTCTGATTTGGTGAATCATAACAAAGCAAGGGTTTCCCAGAGTGGTGTGGGGTGGTGGGGAAGAATATGTCTGGAACCTTGTTGGTGTGGTCCATACCAGGTGATCTTGGTCACTACGACTGCAGTGAAGTGTGATGGTCTTCCAAATTGGGTGCATGCATCCCACACTCGTAGAGTCTAGTGTCCCCTTGAATGAGAAACAGCGCCTCTCCCAGATGAAACACCAGCAGTGGTTGAAAGGCCACGGGAAGAGGTCAGCCAAGCTGTAGGGCACAAGACAGAGCCTGAGGCAGCACTTGAGCAATCTAAGGGGGGTCAAGTGGGAATGGCTGCTTATGCACTGAGCCCCAGGTCAAGCCCAATAATTCTGGTAAAGGTCGTAGAACCTTTACGGTCAAAAACATCAATGTCATTTGTAACATGGCTGTGGTGGACTGACCCTTCGTGTGGACTGGGAGCACTAAAATACAGTCCAAATCACCTTGAATTCCTACACAGCAGTGAGATATATTTTGAGATTAACCGGTGGCCCTTGCACGGATTGTGGGGTGTGTCCCTGTCTCTAAGTAGGAGTGTAGTACACTGCCAAAGTCTCATCTTTGAGTAGCGCTGACACCTGCCTGGGCTGGCAGACCTGGAACAAGACCATCCTGTGGTAGGCCACTCACACTCTGTAGACTTCTATATGTTTTTGTGACTGTTGCACAACAGAATGCTAAATTGGGAGTACAAACCTTGAGGGGTGAAACACAACCATGGTCCTAATGAGCCAGTGGGAGGTGATGGGAGAAAAGAACAGCTGAGAGTAAGTCGGTCTCAACATCCTTCAAAGACCTGTTGAACAGATTGGAATGGTGTGTGTGTTGAGCTGGTGGGAGGTCTAGAGGGGCAATAGGAAGGGACATATTTGACACTCAACTACAAATTGAGTTCAATCAACAACACAAATCCACAGTAAAAAAAAAAACAATTAACATATAATGGGATGGCACTGAGGACTGGATAGTACAATAAATCAATGGTGACAAAGGGGACACAAGAAACACGCTATGGAGAAACCTAAAAGGTGGCAAAGAGCAAGAGAGAATTCATAATAGACACTCAAACTATAAATGATCATTAGTTAAATAAAAACTTGGAAGATGGAACCTTTCGTTTTAGGTCTAAGACAGTGTCTTAACTAAGCCATATAAGCAAGGCCGTTTCTGTATCTCACCACTTCCAGCAGATACTGTCATGGTTTTCCAAGACAGCATTACATTGGTAACATCCTAAGCAACCCTGACATCAAAAGGTTTGCTTGTATCTTTAGAAATCATTGTGTTTATAGATTGTAAATCCAATATTTTCAAGGGTCATCTAAGTGAGATATTTATTTTCAGAATACATTCAATTTTCCCCAACTAGAAAAGGTATTTAGTTTGGAGCAAAAGACATATGCTTGGATGAGTCAATGCTGTTTTTGCACTGCCAACAGTGTTATGTTGGACTATTGTTCGCCTTACATAAACACTCTTGTGTCCCCGAAGTTCTTTGAGGAAAGAAATTCAATGATTGTTAACATAACATAAAATACCGCGTTTGTTATGCTTTTTCGGGGCACGCAACAACAGGCAGGAAGACCTAGGTCTAATCATTCATGAGAAGCAGTGGGCCTACTGCTGTTCAGTGATACACACTGTGTGATTGAATGGCTGCCACTGGCTTCTGCATTTTAAATATATTAACCGGGTACTAAACCTCAGCTCAACTATTTCGATCTGGCCTGGGTGATGATTCCCGTTGCCCGTGATGTCGTGTCTAGGATGCAGGCTTTGCACACATGGCGTGGTATTGTCCTGGTGTGCCATGCTTCTGGCTTGCAATATTCCAAGAACTACGTGCAATCACGGGGGAGGCTGGGTCCTGCTCCCCGCTGGTGGCCCTCCTGGGTTATGATAGAGATGTCCCGAAGGAATGCCGACGGCTAATGTCTTTGGGTCTCCTCCTGGTGCGGCTAAGGATAGCGATCCATTGGAGGAGGGGCCCCCTCCCTACTTTGCAAGAGTTGCATACGTACATGGAACACTGTAATACTCAGATGCTTATCACGACCTGATGCCACCTCATAGTCACCCGAAAGACATATGGGGTACATATATGGCATACTTGGCCCAAACAGGAGGCAGCGATGCTGAGGATTGGGAGGCAAGTGGCAATGTGTAGCAGATGGATCAGTTTGCCTGGTTTGCTGACTTGCTGTGCATGAGTTGTTGTGACAGGGGCATGTGAGCTAATATGATGAAGGTGGAATATTTGACTGACCGTAATGTAGTGACCGGAGATGTGTGTGTAAGTCATGGGCAACCCCGACGAGGTGCTAAATGTGACAGCAGCTATTATTATTTTGGAATAGCCTGCCATTGTTCCTATGTGTATTTCACTGTCCTAAAGACCCAGCCAGTGTCATTGTCATAGCTCTCAGAATCCTGACATGCTTGTATATACGTCCTGTGCAATTCGCTTGTGCTGAATAAATAGTTCTATATTGCCTGGTTTTGAAACAAAATGAAAATAAAGTTTCGAAACAAAAATACCACGTTTGTTGCTCTTGAAGTTTAAAAATTCACCACATTGGGATCAACTTCCTTGGTAAATTTTCCATTTAATTTTTTCAATATCTGTATAGGTTGAGATTTCATCTTTATCAGGCATCAGATGATAGAGGTCAGCAGCTGTAATTGCCTCTCCAAATCTTTCACTGACCTCAAGGTTCTTGTGGGGAAATTGGCTTATCCATTCATGTTTGTAGAGTGGAGGCCTTTGTACATTTTATCACAGCGCCTTTTCCTGTAGGGCACCAAGAGTCCATGGAACATAAAGTTCTAAGCGATCAAGGCCATTCACCCTCAGCCATTCATAGAAGACGACGTTTCGTGGTTAGTCTATACTCCAGGGACTGCTTACGTAAATATGCCCAGTTGGGGATGTCAGTGGCAGGCTGCGTTAATGGTCAGGATCTTTCCCCAGAGGTAAAAAGGTTTCTTGTGAAATTATGGCGACAAATTATGGCATGAAATGTAACGAGCCACATGGCAGGAATATTTGCATTTGCCAAGGAACAAAAAACACAACACAATGGGGCAGATGATCTATGGTGGGAGGTTTACTTTCCACAACCCAATAGGTAAAGTTGAAAAGGGAAGGATGACGTCATAGTCTGTCGCCACAGATCATAGTCATAAGATCCCTTTGGGTCAAGGGAAGGATGCAGCGTTCGTACCTTTAAGAATTTTTTTTTTTTTTTTAAATGAGAACTTGTTAAATGCAGTTTTTACAAAGACTGGGGTATAAGTCTTGCAAAGGCTGCGATATGGCTGTACAGAAAGTTGGATATCGTCATGCAGATGCTCCTAAAACAAACCTAAACTCTTACGGAGCAGTTGCTGGGCTGAGCCCCCCCCCCCAGCCCCAACTTAAGGTTCACGTCTCCATAGGCTCCCCCACAGGAGAAGTAATTGTGTTGTCACTGTTTTCTCTCTCTCCCTATCCCAGACTAATGAACACGTCATAGTTCCCAAAAATATACATTCTCAGAAATCCAGGATAGAGTGATATGCAATGATCTAACAAGGCACCCTACACACAATGAACCTAGAAGAGCAACAATTTAACCAACACAAAACCATACACTCATAAGGAATCAGTCGACTTGGTCAAGCCAATGTTGTCTGTGTTTCCTGTGTCACTGTTCTGTGTTTTTAGGGTCACTGTTGTATTTGTTCCAAGGGTCTCCGCTGTCTATTGTCCTTGGGCCACTGTTGTCTGTGTTCCCTGGGCCACCACTGTCTGTGTTCCCTGTGCCATTGTTGTCTGTGTTTCCTGGGTCACTCCTCTCTGAGTTCCAGGCGCCACAGTTGTCTAAGTTCCGAGGGCCCACTCTGGCTGTGTTTCCTGGGTCACTGCTCTGTGTTACCCGGGTCACCGCTGACTATGTTCCCTGTGCCACTGTTGTCTGTGTTCCCTGTGCCAACTTTGTCTGTGTTCCCTGTGCCACTGTTGTCTGTGTTTTCTGGGTCACTGCTCTCTGTGTTCCAGGCGTAACCGGTGTCTAGTTCCCTGGGCCCCCTCTATCTGGCTGTGTTTCCTGGGTCACTGTTGTCTGAGTTCCCTGTGCCACCACTAACTGTGTTCCTTGGGGTACCACTGTCTATGTTCAGTGCTGTTTTCCCTAGACCACTGCTGGTCTTCCCTGGGTACTGCTAAAAATGGATACAGAAATAAATGCTCATTCCGTGTTTGAGTTCAGCAGGTTCTGTTGTTTGAGAAGGTAATCTTGTGCCTTGATAAATTCAGTGGCCCACTTACAAATCGTGGGACAGTCATTTACCGAGCTAGACGTCTAGACGTTCTGAACAGTTTAGGCGGTGGTTTTTCTGCACTATTTTTATTTTGGGCTACTGATAAAATAATAAAGTAACTAAAGCAGTTGTCGTTTATATTCAGGACTAATAGGAATACAGTGTAGGTCTTCGAAAACATTGCTGAAAAAATACATTGCTGGATCTGATGGAAACATGTTAGACTCTTAAAGCACACTTTTTAAAATAATGTGTGCCTCAGAATTACACCCCACCGTCCTAAATTATCAAAACGCATCATCTTATTCTGCAAGGCTCTTGTTGAAACAAATTCCCATTGACACCCAACAGTATTTAATTGGAAGCGCACAACCTGCTCGAAGAAGGGGCAGCTGTAAATAGCCAAGTGCACGCCTAGCCCTTTTATTTGCCCATATAAAAGGCGAAGACATTTCATCTATTTTTTTATATTTTTAAAAATAAAAAGCAAGCATTGGCAAAGCCAACATGTTTGGAGTTTTGGCCTGGTTTTTGCAAAATATTATTGTTGGGAATGATGCCAGGCCCTTGTCAATCGTAAAAAAAACGAAGTGGCTAAAAGACAAAGGGGCAGATTTACAAGCCCCCTGCGCCACCAGTACGTCACTTTTTGTGACGTACTGGAGGCGCATTCCACTTCTCCATATTTACAAGGAGAGGAAAAGCCACCCTGCGTGGCTTTTCCTGTCCTTGTAAATACGGCCCCTTACACGCAGCACTTTGCGTGAAAGGGGCGTTCCATGGGTGTTGCTGTGGGTGTTCCCACGCAACACCCATGGAGCGAGACACATTTCCAGATTTACGAGGAATCGTAAATCTGGAAATGCGTGTCAATGCTACGCCTCCCCAGGGGAGGCGTAGCGAGCGCAACGAGGAGAAATGTTTTCATTTCTCCTCGTTTTCCTCTTTCAAAGCGTGCTGCATTCTACAGCACGCATTGAAAGAGGAAAATGCCTGTAGTGATTGTTTTTGTGCAGGAAGGTGCCCCTTCCTGCACAACAACAATCTTCCCATGACGCAGGCATCCTTGCACCATGGTGCAAGGGTGCCTGTGCCGGCGCACGGCAGCTGTTTCTGCGCCAGCGCAGGGGAGAGCACAGGAATGTGACATATTATTGTAAATATGTCGCATTCCTGTGCTTCGGAAGTGCCGCAGCGTGGCGCAGCCAAAGGGCTTGCGTTGCCGCGCTGCGGCACTTCCTTGTAGATCTGCCCCAAAATATTTTTGGGGGGTCTTAAAATGAATATCTTGCCATAGTAGTCCCTGGCAATCAAGGGGACTACTTTGAGTTTGGCTGTGCTTATTGTGAAAGGGTGGAATGCTGTCACACATAATAAAGTTAGCAAATGGCTGAGGTGAGCTGAACCATTACCCTATGCTGTAGTGAGAGGAAAACCATGTGAATGACACAATAACAGGCCAATGGGTGAAGAGGACTGGCTGAAAGTCCCTATCAGTAAGTATATTATACATATAAATTTAGTAAAATTATAAGGTCTTGGCTAACACCAGACCTAATGAGACAGGAACCTAAATAGGCAGAGTCTGAAATTAATATATAGATATAGGTAAAATTATCGTTTTTACAATATTTAAGCTCCCTATAAACGGTATGGGGAGATTCTGCCATTATTTGACTAATTTGATTTGTTCAGCCAATAAATGATCATATATATGTCTCTAGCCAATTTAACCCCTAAATATTTGACATTACAATCTACAATCAGGTTGTCTGACATCTGCATGCCATATGCCAGTGGACTCTTAGTTTTCCATACATTTAGTGGATATCTGGATAGTTATCCAAATTATTCCGCCATTGTTTCATTATGGGGAATAGCTTGTTCAGGGTTGATGGTATATGTAGCTTTCTCATCTGCATATACAGTTGTATTAACCTGAGTCACTTTTGTCAGTCTTGGCACAGTATTCATGGAATGGAGAAGCTTCAAAAGAAGTGTTTCCACATGGAGTGCATAAAGGGATTGCGATAGAGGACAACCTTGTCTAGTTCCACACTAGACATGGAGCCATTTGGAATACAACCCGTTGGCACATATTTAAACCATGGACATTGATATAGCAATTTTACCCATTCAACAGATGTTTTACAATTTCCAGTTTACGCACCACTTCCCCTAAGAAAGCCCATGATATCCAGTCGAAGGCTTTATCAGCGTCCAGAAATATAATTGTTACGGTTTCATGAAGAGTTTCTGCATGATCTAATAAACAGATGCTAAATATGTATCTCCAGTTGTGTCCTCCACTTTAACAAGGCCATGTCATGGGGTAACCAACTGAGGATCACTGTAATTAGCTGTCTGGCTAATAACTTTGCATATATTTTCATACCTGTATTTTACAGAGAAATAAGCCGACAGGACCTGATATATTAATCTTGAAATCATTCCATGTTGGGGGTCTTTTACCCTTAACCATTGCTTTCTGTATTACTTAATTTCTAAAAACGGTTGTGTGATGGAACCGCGCATGCGTTTACCACGCATGCGCGGTTCCAATCAATCAATCAATCATGTCACTTATAAAGCGCACTACATACCCGCGAGGGTCTCAAGGCGCTGGGGGAAGAGGGGGGTGGTGCTGCTACTGATCGAAGAGCCAGGTCTTGAGGAGTCTTCTGAAGGCCAGTAGGTCTTGGGTCTGTCGGAGGTTGGTGGGGAGGGTGTTCCAGGTCTTGGCGGCGAGGTGGGAGAAGGATCTGCCACCGGCGGTCGTATTCCGGATGCGGGGGACTGTGGCGAGGGCGAGGCTGGTCGAGCGGAGCTGGCGGGTGGGGGTGTAGAAGCTGAGTCATCTGTTGAGGTAGGCTGGTCCGGAGTTGTGGAGTGCTTTGTGTGCGTGGGTGAGGAGCTTGAAGGTTATCCTCTTGTTGACAGGGAGCCAGTGCAGGTCTCTCAGGTGGGGTGTGATGTGGCTGCGTCGGGGGATGTCGAGGATAAGACGTGCAGAGGCGTTCTGGATGCGTTGCAGCCGTCTCAGGAGCTTAGCCGTCGTTCCTGCGTAGAGGGCGTTTCCGTAGTCCAGCCTGCTGGTGACGAGGGCCTGGGTGACTGTTTTTCTTGTTTCGGTGGGGATCCACTTGAAGATCCTGCGGAGCATTCGGAGGATGTTGAAGCAGGATGAGGAAACGGCGTTGACCTGCTTAGTCATGGAGAGGGTGGGGTCGAGGATGACCCCTAAGTTGCGTACGTGGTCGGTGGGTGGCGGGGCTGTTCCCAGTGATGTTGGCCACCAGGAGTCGTCCCAGGCTGAAGGGTTGGAACCAAGGATGAGGACCTCCGTCTTGTCCGAGTTCAGCTTCAGGCGGCTGGTCCTCATCCATTCGGCGACGGCCTTCATTCCTTCGTGGAGGTGGGCTTTGGCGGTGTGAGGGAGAGGATCAGCTGGGTGTCGTCGGCGTAGGAGATGATGTTGAGGTTGTGGTGTCGGGCGACGTGGGCGAGGGGTGCCATGTAGATGTTGAACAGCGTTGGGCTGAGGGAGGAGCCTTGGGGTACGCCGCAGATGATCTTGGTGGCCTTGGATCAGAAGGGGGCGAGGCGGACGCTTTGTGTTCTGCCGGAAAGGAAGGATGTGGTCCAGTCCAGGGCCTTTTCTTGGATCCCGGCGTCGTGAAGGCGTGTTCGTAGTGTGTGGTGGCAGACCGTGTCGAAGGCGGCTGATAGGTCCAGGAGGATGAGGGCTGCTGTTTCTCCGTTGTCTAGCAGGGTCCTGATGTCATCGGTGGCGGCGATGAGGGCGGTTTCGGTGCTGTGGTTGCTGCGGAAGCCGGACTGGGAAGGGTCCAGGATGTTGTTCTCCTCGAGGTAGTGGGTCAGTTGTTTGTTGACGATTTTCTCGGTGACCTTCGCGGGGAACGGGAGCAGAGAGATGGGTCGGAAGTTCTTGAGGTCCTTGGGGTCTGCCTTGGGTTTCTTGAGTAAGGCGGTGATCTCGGCGTGCTTCCAGCTTTCCGGGAAGGTTGCTGTCTCGAAGGAGATGTTGATTATTTTCCGGAGATGGGGCGCGATGGCTGTACTGGCTTTGTTGAAGATGTGGTGAGGGCACGGGTCTAGCGGTGAACCGGAGTGGATGGTGTTCATGATCTCGCTGGTGTCCTCGTCGTTGATGTTGGTCCAGGAGAGCAGGCGGTTGGTGGTTGTGGGGGCAGTGGTCTCGGTGGTTGCCGGGGCGGTCGTGGTGTTGAAGCTGTCGTGGATGTCGGCGATTTTGCACACAGTCTCAACAACGCAAATCTTAACCACGAATATGCCTTTACCACGCGTGCCTTTACAACGAATTATGCGTTGTTAAGGCATGTATGGTAAAGACATATCCGTGGTTAAGACTTGACAGGTAAGTCTTAACCCCCCCGACTCCTGCCCTGAGTCCTTAAACTACCCTCCTCCCTCTTGAAAACCAATCCCCTCCCCCTAAGCCCTAGAAACTTCCCTGCCTCCAGTCCTAAAAACTACCCCACCCTCCCCTAAGCCCTAAAAACTACCCGACCTCCCCCTGTGCCCTAAAAAGTACCCGCCCTCCCCTAATCCCTAAAAACTAGCAGACCCCCTGAACCCTAAAAACTACCTTGTCCCCCTAAGCCCTAAAAAGTATTACGATCCCTGCCCCCGACCTGAGCCCTAAAACGGCCTCCCAAGCCCCCGCCGTGACACCTAAAACTACCCCCTCCCTCCTAAAAAACAACCCCCTCCCCCCCAGCCCTGAAAATTCCCCCCAGCCCTGTTAATGACCCCGACCCCAGGCCCTTAAAACTACCCCGACCCCCCAGCCCTGAAAACTACCCCGAACACCCCCCCGCTCTGATTATTAAGCATGAAACAGTTCCAGAATCATTTCCAGTATCTTACTAGGTTCTCCTGTAAGGACCCCTGATTTGTTCCTAATGTATTATACAGTAAGTTGTGCCCTTTTCTCACTAGTCATTGGTGCTAAACTAATTAGAAAATTACTGATTGTTATCAGTGTCCAACTTAGTCGGTTTCGCAAGTGTCATTGTCTTAAGTGTGTTTCATTTATCACAAATAGATTGATATACTATATGCCTTGTGGGGTCATTTTCCAATTTAATCAATCATGTTTTTGCTTCAAGGATCGCCCCGTGTTGATGCACAAGTGATACCTTGGAAAAAGGCCTTAAATGTATCCAACCCTATCCCAACAGACATTCAATTTAGGTTAGTCGTAAAAAATTCTGTTAAATGTTCCTCTATATATTTCAAATATTCCTAATCACTTAGCAAAGCTCTATCAAAATCCCACTGATTTATTGGTGGCTTCAAGCAACATTTTATAGCGAACCAAAGAACTGGAGTATGGTCCAAAACACTTGTTGATTGAATCGAATCGAATCGAAATCGAATCGAATCGAATAACAGATTGAAAATCTCCTCCCCGTGAACTGGCTGTGAGTAAAAATCTATTCTTGAATATTGAAAGTATGGGATTAAATGAAAAGTAGAGTCCTGCTTATTTGTGTTGCACTGTTGCCATAGCGCTTCCATCCACAATGATTTACTTCTTATATTGCCTGGTTCAGGTTTTGGTTCAAACTTTCTCTGTGTTTGTTGTTAGCTGTATCAAACTTAATGCTGAATATGTAGTTGAAATCACCACAAACAATCAAAGCATCTCCCGGATCTTCAAAATGGAGCAAACATCCAGTCCAATAGAGGAGCAGGCTGTCAAGTTATAACCCTTTGACCGTGCGGATGCGCTTATGGGCTATCACCCAAATCTGCTTAGCAAAGTAATTATGAAAACCCTTTGATGGAGACAGGCTGAGTGGTTGCAAACAACTCCAGACAAAAGCAATTCTTAAAGATAGACTGATGGCTATGAAAAGCAGCATGTGTTTTTCGTGACATCAAATATTGGGTTGAAACCTTTGAACTTCACTGCCATCTGCCATAGTCTGTGTTTAAATTTCAGGACTTAAACGTTCCAGAAGAAGATTTTCAAAGGTTAGGCCATGTTTTCATTTATTTATCTGGACAGTAGTATGAGTTATATTTGTCAGCTCATATATAGTCCCACCTGCTCCTTTGGAAGAGGAACAATAGTCTAGTGCCCAGTTCAACCAAGACAGCACACAACCTGAGTTGCACACATATGGAGTGGAACTCCATTTACCAGCCCAGATACAGGTAGCAGTCAACAGTAATGTTGCCTCCAAGAAGATAATTGCCTCAAGATGGAATCCCTCCAAGATAGATTTTCTCCCTTTGTTCTCTGCCCTGGAGAATCTTTCCCTTGACAAGCGTGAAGAAGAAGGAAGAGAGCTGGAGTCATCAAGTCAAGATAAGAGATCTGTGGAACATGTAGCAGACAAACGACTTGGTAGTAACACCAATGTGCCCATAGCAAATAACTCAATTTCACAGAGCCTGACCCTGAGGTTGGAAGAGAGACAATTATAAAAAACTGTGGGCTTAGGAAATGACTCCATATCCAAAACTATGAGCAGGCAGGGCCTTAACACTTGAAGGTGACATCTCCTATGATGGGATAACACTTAAAAGAACAATCAAACCTTCATGTATAAGGCACAGTGTGGCTATATGTGAGAAATTTGATAAGAGACAGATGTGTCAGCTCTCAGCAAAAGGTAAACCATTTGCCAAATACCCAAAATGGATATGAGAAAGTAAATCATACTATTTGAAAGTTAGTGGAGACGAAACATCGCAACTGAGAGTGATTTCAGAATCGCCCTGGATCACAGAGGCGGAGAAAGGAGCTGTTGAATTTGATTTCTCCTTTCTGGTAACTACCACTAGCAAAGCTGACAATGAAGACAGCAGCGGCCAGTGCAGGTAAGAGCAGTGGGGTGGGGGTGGATTTTGACAGATGATGACGAGGGAAAATGAATTATTTATTCGATTTTTCCTCGTGGTCGTCTGTCTAATCCCCCCCCCCCCAACCCGGCCGCACCGCCTCACCGCTCTTACCTGCACAGGCCGCTGCTGAATGAAGAACCAGTTGTTTTCATTGTCGGAAAAGTCTCATAGAGAAAATATATTTGAAAGTTAGTCATTAATAAGACAGGAGCAGCGGAAAAGGGAGCAAACTGAAGGAGCAAGGAAGGGGAATGGTTAAAATCAACCAATGAGGCTGGGGAATGGATGGGAAGGAAGCAGAATGCAAAGAATCAGATTGGGATCCTTGTTTGGTTGGCAAGGTTGTACCGAATAATTAAATACACACAAGGTAGATAAGAGTGGTAGTGACAGCTCAGGGAAGGGTAGGATAGGCCAAACTCTGTCCACTATAGTTAGAATCATTCATCTCCACCGAGAAGAAACCCAAAATAACTTCACTAAAATTTCTAGATCCACTATACAGCTACATGATTTATTGCGTCAGATATAGGAATGTGCAAGTGCGTAACAGGCAGCAGCAAAGGGTTTTGGAGGGGAGACAAAATAGCAAATTCAATTAATGAACACCAACTAAGAAAAGTTTTTGTCTTTTTTATATTTCAGCAGTACAAGAGGGAAACAGAAAAGATTTGTGTTAGAAATTGGGTCTCTAGTTGGCCGAGGTTTGCACCCTGTCCAAGTAGGGACTACAATCCTAGTCAGAGTAAGTCAGATACATAACCTAAATTAACCTGTGCTATCCCTCTGGTAGCTTTACACAGAGCAGTCAGGCTTAACATAAAAGGCATAAAAGGCAATGTGTAAAGTATTTGTGCACACTTTAATTATAGTAACACAGTGAAAACATCACAAAAAGACATCACACCAGTATAGAAAAATAGAGAATATTTATCGGAGTCAAACAAGACCAAAATGACAAAATTCCAATCAGAAGAACTCGAGTTATAAATTTCTAAAGATTAAATTAAAAAACAGTGCTTAGAAATCAATAGCGCTTAAAGGTTACTTGAGGTCTTGTTAGACTGGGGTAAATCCAAAGTTCAGGCCAACCGTGATGGAGGTCAGGCTGGCTACTGAACCCACGTAGGGCCCACTGAAAAAATATCCTGTGCGGAGCAAGTGTCGTCATCAAGAACTCCCTGCGTCAGTTCCGATTCACGCATTTGGGTCAATGCATCGGAGTGGAGGCTCACTGTCGGTGCCAAAGGATCAGCACTGCGTCATCGTCAAACCTTGCAGTCGAGACCCGCATCGTCATCGAATCAGCACTGCGTCAGAGGGCACTGCGTCAGTTCTGATCGCCACAAAGGGGTCACTGCGTCGATTTTTGCAGAGAACAGCTGCAGAACCCACTTCTGAGGCCCTGGACTGGAGGGGCACCTCAGGCAAGGGTAGGGCTCACAGATGGCAGAGTCCAGCAGCACCAGCAGTGTTGCAAGAAGTCTTTTGTGACCCTGAAACTTCAGAGGACAGGAGGCAAGCCAACAAGACCTCAGAGAAACTTGGGTTCCAGGATTTAGAGAGCAGGTCCAGTCCCTCTCACTTCCAGGAAAGAAGCAGCAGGCCAACACAGCAGAGCCGGTAGCAACATGGCAGTCCATCCTACAGCACAGCAGCTCTTCTTCCAGGCAGAATGTCCTTGGTTCCAGCAAAGTTCTGATCTGGGTCCAGTACTTATAGCCAAATGTGCCTTCGAAGTGGGGGAGGCATGAAAGAGGCCTTTGAAGATCACAAGGACCCTTACTTTCGTGCCCTGGCTCCAGACTCATTACAGGGGGATGTGCAGCTCTTTGTTTGGGGACAGGCACAGCCCTATTCAGGTGCAAGTGTCAGCTCCTCCCTCCCAATCTACCTCAGGAAGGTCCATCAGACTAGTGATGGGCCATCAGGATTCAAATGTCACACCCCTTCTCCTTTTGTGTGACTGTCTAGAGAGAATGCACAAAGCACAGCTGTCACCCAACCCAGACGTGTACTCAGACACTGGCAAAGGCACAGAAAAGTTAAAGTAAGAAAATGTCAACTTTCTAAAAGTGACATTTTCAGACTTGCAGTTTAAAACTGGACTTCACCATTAGTTGTGATTTAAAATTGTAAGTCCAGAGACACCAAACTCCAAATCTCTATCTTTTCCCAATTGGAAATGACACACTTAAAAGGCAATCCCTATGGGAGAGGTAGGCCTTGCAGTACTGAAAAACAGATTTAGCAGTTTTTCAATACCAGTACATGTTTAACTCACCAGTGCGTGTCCTACCTTTCAGATAAACTGCACCCTGCCCATAGGGCTGCCTAGGGCCTTCCTTAGGGGTGACTTATATGAAAAAAAGGAAAGGTTTTGGTCTGGGTGAGTGAGGGTATTGGGTAGCTGGGGTATTTTTAGGGTTTAGGGTGGATGAAGGTATTTGGGTGGCAAGGGTATTCTTAGGGTTTAGGGTGTGTACAGGTATTTGGGTGGCAAAAGTACTTTTAGAATTTAGGTTAGTGTCATGAGCCAGGAGACAACACCGATTTCAGTCTCCTTGTCTTACAGGCTCGCTCGGATGAAAGCAGAAGTCAGATGGCCTGCGAAGAACAAGGACTTCCTTTCTACATCAGCCCGTCGGGAGACGGGGACGCAGGAAGTCCAGAAGAAAAGAGAAGCGAGTCAGCGAGTTTCGAGGGAAAGAGAGTCGCAAGTGAGACGGGAAGCTTTGAGTACGGCGAGAACCAAAAATCACAAACTACAGAACAGAGTGCTTCATCGACCCGTATTCCAGAGGAGAAATCCACGCGCACGGACAAGACGAATCGGGAGAAGAAGGAAGTCAAGCAAGAGCAAGGGACACCTGGAAAAGAGGAACCGGTCCCCGTCAGCCGGTGGTCACCTGCTCCTGGCCACGTCCATGGAAGGACGTGGCTTACCCAGGTATGTGAAAGCGTTCTAAGCAAAGTCAGAAGACAGGAGGGGAGAAGGGATTCTGCGAAGAAGGCAGTACACAAGAGTTGAACTAGAAATTTAGAGGAGACTAACTTATTATTTTAAAAGGGAGAATCCTATATATTTCTTAAACCCTAAACCTTCCTCAGTTCCTGAGTCACCCTCTTTCCTACTAAAAGAGAACCAAAATAATAATAGAGGAAGGGTAAAACTGCACAATGCTTACACACTAAAAAGAAATAAAAATTAGCAAAATCGTACACTTACCTGGTGTATGCTTGATTTTGTCGAGGGTACCGGCGGACAGGAGTTCCGAAGGACCTACAAGAGAAAGAAGAGAGAAGAAGCTGTGAAGAAGCGAACAATCGGTTACATTATATTTTGTTTGAAATCTGTGTTAATCACTCTCTATTATAAATAAACGAGAAAAGAGAGAGACGTAGTGAGGCTAACCTTATTGTATAAGAAACTGCCTTTTGACAGTTAGGTAAGGGTATTTGGGTTGCAAAGGTATTTTTAGGGTTTAGGGTGGGTAAGGGTATTTGGGTGGCAAGGGAATTTTAAGGGTTTATGGTGGGTAGGGTAATTTGGGTGGCAAGGGTATTCTTAGGGTTTAGGGGGGTAGGGGTATTTGGGTGGCAGGGATATGTTTAGTGTTTAGGGTGGGTAGGGTAATTTGGGTGGCAAGGGTATTTTTAGAGTTTAGAGTGGGTAGGGGTATTCGGGTGGCAAAGGTATTTTTAGGGTGGGTAGGGGTTTTTGGTTGGCAGGGGTATTTTTAGGGTTTAGGCTGGGTAAGGGTATTTGGGTAGCAATAGTATTTTTAGAGTTTAAAAGGCATTATACTTCTCTGCAAAATACTTACAGTTTCGTTATAAAGGCATGTGTGGGAAAAAAATATGAGTTGTAAATTATGCGTAGTAAAGACATGCGATGTAAAGCCATATGTTTTGTTAAGGACGCTTTACAAAGGCATCCGTTGTAATGGCATGCATGGTTCCATCATATAACCCTTTGTTCCATACTCACATGGAACAACAAAGACTCAGGAATGGTCGACAGCAGTGTTGTTTTATTAGAGATCCACTGGTCAGAAGGCCAATAAAATGCTGGTAGTGCCTCGAGGATGACCTGTCGGCACTCCGAAACCCGACTCTGTTGGAGAGATGGCTGAGATACCTATGTTATCAATGTGCTGTCTTATTTTGTTCATCTTCTCTTTCGAAATGTACTTTGTGGCAGTGCATTTGTTTTTCAAATGCTGGTGTGGTGATATTCATGCAATGCTTGTGTCCTTTGAAGAGTTCTCAGCCTTCGCAAATCCTTTGTGGAACTCATTCATACTAACAGTATCAAGCTCTCAGCTCCAATTAAAGCGGAATCTGTTCCACAGCCTCCAGATTAGCCTTCCAGAACCCTGCAGCCCTCCAACCTTCACCTCACTTAAATCACTTTCAGTCAATTACCATGGGTTATTTACACAAACTTCTTGCTTCAAACAGGTGTTCCAGCTCATAACAAGAGAATAGCTTGAAGTCGATGAGGCGGTCATACATGAACCAATGAGCTATATCATTGATCAGTTCTTGGCTTCTGGCAGTGTCATCCCTGCTTTAAAGAGGCAGTTGTTCTACCATTGGCTCTCCCGACTGACCTTACCAATTTTCAGGCAGTATCACTTCTCCAATCCTGTGTGAAGTTCTTGGAATGTGTTGCTGTGCTCAGCATCAGGGTTATGTTGGACAATAGATGGTTTAAGATCTATGGTTAATGCATGCCAAAAATCTGGTCACATACACTATAAATTTCTCTTTGCTGCCAGGCTGTGAGTGGGATTAATGGACGGATATTCCATGTCTTCTGCCTCGTACACTACCTGAAGTCAAGACCATATTGCAATGGGCAATCAGTCCTGCCAAAAACAAAGTATGATATTAGTGGGTCCCCTCAACAGTCCACCAAGTTAGCAGACATTCACAAAACATTTAGAATAGCATATTGTAGGCTTTCATTATAGCCAACATAGTGCAGAATATATGCAGTAACATGGTAGCTAAAACCATGATATAGTGGCAATGGCAAACAAAGTATACTGAATGAAGTAACTAAGCATTACATTTTTTTAGTAAATGTTCCTTACATGACCTAGCCTTAATTGCTAGTAGCTTGTAGTCTGCCATTAGCAGAGATGAGATTTAGAATACACGTACCTGAAAGCAGGGTCTAATATAGCTCTCATTACCACAACAAATAAATAGTAGCGGTATATGTATAATGGATGAATCCACAAGTCCTTGGAGAAGTTGCTCCCTGTCAGAAATAGTGTTATTAATTTAGGAGAGTGGGCACCCCTACCCACTCAATAAACCCACTCTGGTTTGGTCAACCTCTGCTAAACCCCTGGTAGTCATGGCACAAGCAGCAGTCAATTCCCAGAGAAGTGTGTGCAACGTTCAAGCAGCACCAATAATTTCAAAGTAAAGAGCACAATACAATAAAACCCCAGCCTGATTTAAGAAAATAGAGAAAACTTTAATGAGCAAAAAGACACGAAGATCATCAAAATAGGTTACGAGGGGCAAAACAGAATGTCCAGGTCAAAGATTTTATCTTCAGACTTATAGCCTGACTTAGAGTTTCACAGATTAGTTACTCTATCCCAAACGTGACAGATATTCCATCTACCATTTTACAAGTGCAGTATAACCTATTGTACTTGTAATAACGTGGACAGGACTGTCATGTCTGTGATGAAGACCATATCTGTCAAACTCCAAATCAGGCCCTAAGTCTCCCACTGCAGTGAAAGCTTCTTCTGATCAGTCCTACAGCCGCTGGCACTTAAAGACGGGCTTCTGGGCAGCAGTTCTCTCTCCAGCCAGGTCTCCTGCAGGGTCTGTTCCTCTTTAGTCAGCTGGGTCTTCTTGGAGTCAGGAATCCCTCTGCTTTTGAGTCCCTGAAGCAGGTAAACAGGAGACAAACCACTTGACCCTTGGAGAGTCAGAAGCCAGGATTATTATTTCAGCAGGGCCTTCTTCTTCAGATGGAGTCTTCCCAAGTACAAGAATGTTCTGAGAAGGTAGTGATGGAGGTGACCGATTTATCCTGTGCTCTAGCCAGTAATTGGAGTAATTCTACTGTCCAATCCCCACAATTTCCTCACATTCCCCCCACCCCTTTTTCCAGCACTTCCTCTTTGACTTACTGTACAATTACCCATGAGCCCCTGTTTCAACATGGCGGTACCCAGCTGCGACAAGGCTGGTCTGTTTTCAGCTTCTTGACCCCTCCCTTACCTTACACAGTCAAAACTGGTTTTCCCTCATTTGTGGCTGGAGCCTAACTGTCTCTTTAGAGGTTCTCTGGAGATCAATGGAAGAAGCCCTCCTTGGCATCTTCAGGTTAAAAGAAGTATTGCTAAAGCTGCCTTTTGTTCCGCCAACTGTTCCTGTTCACTCCCTGATAGCTAATCCCTGCTAAGTGGTCAGCAGTTAATACCCATAAGACCTTCCTGGGCCTTGAGGCAAACTATAGTCTGTTCTGAGCCAGAGTTGTTACCTCTCCAAGCTAAAAATGTCTGTATATTCAAGATCTGAAAATGTAATGGGGGCAGAACTGGTTTTCCCTCGTACTGGGACTGGGGACGGGCTGTGTAGGAGAGGATTGGGAATGAATAGAGGAAGCCTCCCTGTCATTTCCAAGTCAAAAGAGTTGTTGCCTAAAACTGACATTTGTTCTACCAACTGTTCCTGTACACTCCCAGATAACCAAACCCTGATAACTGATGAACAATTAACACCCATTGATGCCTTTCCTGGGCCCAGAAGCAAGTCACTGTCCTCTGAGCCAGGATCATTACATCTCCCAGCAAATGATCTGTATCACAGGTCTGGAGGTGTGATGATTGGCAGACCTAGCTTAAAGCCAGTTCTGACTCAGGCAGTCTAAAGTACATTTTTACAAAGTTACTTTTTAAGTTATCAAAAATCTGATTTCACTATTAAGTCAGATTTAAAAACTAAGCAGAGAATAACTTTGAAGCCTTTTTATAGCCCTGCCTTAAGGAGAGGTGGAAACTAATGATTTTAAACCCACCTAGGCCAATTACAGAAAAGTCTAGCTCAGCCTTCAGAGTGAAATACTCCAATTAATTACAGGTAATTGCATTACTCTGAGTCCTGCTCCCTCACTTCAATTCATTACGAAATAAGGCCATCCTGCCTCACCATGTCATCCCACTTTAAAAAGACCCTCCCCTCTTCCTGTTCATTTTCATTAAGCTAAGACTCAACTCAACTTTGATTGGCCTGGAACGACTGGGAGGGTGGGAAGGGATGTAATGAATTGAAGCTAAGGAGCAGGACTCAGAATAATGCAATTATCACAAGGTAATTAGGGCATTACCTTATTGTCCTTTCCCTAGATTACATTCATTACGAAATGAGATATAGAATGTAATACTAGGGCAATCAAAGAATCATGCTTGAACAAACAAACCATCATTGGGATGATTGCCATCATTGGGCAAAGAATTCGGGATTACCACTATTACTCCACAGAGGATAAAACTCTGTAACCAAAAATGTCACTTAGTTCCACTTCTTCAACTATTCTATAGAGGGAAGTAAAGGTTAAAGTAGATGACCATGTGATTGCCCTGCAGATTTCTACTATGGAAGCCACCAAAGCTCTGCTCTCAAAGTAGACATACTCCTTGTAGACCTGCCTTGTATCCCTAAAGGGGACACCTATCCTGAAGCTTTATAAGCCAAAGAGATCAAAGACCTACCCCACCTGCTCATGAAAGAGGTAGAAGGTTCCTCCCCCTTTTTTACTGGCCTAAAATTAACAAACAATGACCCTGAGAGCCTAAAGGAAGCTACTCGTACTAAATAAAGTAGAAGAGCTCTCCTAACATCCAGATGATGTAGTCTGATCTCCACTTCCAAACTAGGAGAAGCAAAAAATGCTGGAAATTAAGCTCCTGTTCCCTATGAAAAGTAGGATTTATTATGGGAATAAAAGAAGAGAGAGGTTTTAGGAAAAATCTGTCCTTAAAAATTCTGCAGAAAGGATGCTTGAAAGACAAGGCTCTCAATTGCCCCAAACGCCAAGTCGGGGCATAAACAATAATCAGGAAATAAGTCAGTCCTTATTGCAGTCTGGATGACCAAGATGGTTTACCTAACCGTGAGCAGCTATCAATGGTGCAGCAGGTGAACTGGCACCAGGGTCCAGGAAAATATATCACACCTTTCAGTTCTATCTCATGCGGGTAAAAGTGCCCCCTATTTAGAGAAGCCAACCCTACTTCCAGCAAGGAACAGCCCTTATATGAAATGCCCCACTGCTCTTGGTGCCTTGCAGGACTGTTTGATTACAGCTGTTGTAGCCATAGCATAATGAATGCTAACTACTGTTAGTGCCTACTACCCTGATGAGAGCGGCATGTTTTGTCAGTACCACTCCTCTTATGCCAGCACCAAGGGCCTACAGAGCAATCTGGCAGTGCCAGAGGGCTGGTCTGACAAATCAGTGGTGGGTCAATTTATGGCTGTTTATGGGGTTGTTTTATGGAATGCTGGGCTGGTTTTCATGGTTGAATTACCTGATACAACCAAGAGCAAATATATGCAGTTTCCCATACTTTGCAAATTATCTATACAGTGCGTCTTCCCAAATTCCAAACAGCCCCTAGTTGCAGATTATGGGCCACTTTTTTAGTGATTTACTAATGGAGTCGCTTCAATGTTAGTGCCCTGGCCTATTTTCTGTCAAAATGTCTGACACGGCCGGCACCTCCGATACTGGTTGCAATCCATCACCACTATCCGCGCTGCTCACCATAGTCAGAGTGCTCTCTGGCCTAACAAACCTCTACGTGAGAGCCCCCCTAGTTGTCATGTGTCCCACCAGTGGCAAAGAAAGGGTGTGATGGGCTCTACTGGATTATGGATCATAGAATATGGTCCCCCATATTTCCAAGCAAGGTAGTCAAACTGCAATAATCCGACTGCAATGTCCACTTAACAACCTTATCGTTTATTACACCCTAACAAGGTTTTATATACTGAACAGGACCAAAAAGATAATTCACTTACGGGTTACCTAGCTGCTGTACATCACTTTGTATACCATTTCAATTTGAGCCTTGAAAAAAAACAGGCATGCTAGCCCTCAGGATCCGAAACACGTGCTGGCTGAGCTCACAACCCATTACCTCCTGTCCCTCTTTCGCCTTCCTTCTTAACACATGAGGCCCTCTGCCTCCCCCAGACCCACCCCCAGCCAATAAAAACTCCGCCCGCCCCCACCGCCTCCTGTTCTTTTTTGTCTCCCTAGGGTGAGACTTACCTTTGGTCTTCCTCTCTGTGGCGGTGCCGGGGAGTCTTCGGTCCTGTTCTCTGCCTCTGGGGTGCTACGGGCAGCGTTCTTCCAGCTGCGCGGTGCACTCCGGAGTCTCCTCATTTACGAGGGGTGGGACACTGGCTCGGTGCACTCCAGAGTCTCCTTGTTTCCGAGGGGCGGGGCACTGGCTTCTGGGCGCCGTGACGGAGTCCGGCGGTCCTCGTGCGGCTGGGGCTGTGGTTCCGGGTCGTGGTCGGAGACCGGGTAGGACGGGTTGGAGTCCGTTATTTTATTATTTTTGTGGTTTATTGGCATTTTGTTCTGATTGGGGGGAATTTTTTGCATGGCCTCATTTGTTTGCATGGGGTTTTTCCTAGCAGATGTATAGGTTTCTGTATTGGGAGTTTTTTTAGTCTGCTACAACCATGGGTCGCAAGAGACTGTTTAAGAGGAACAACGTGGTGTCCTCTTCCTCTTCTTCATCAGATTGGTCTCCGGTTCCCCTGAAGCGGTCTAGAGTCCAAGGCCATGATGGGGGTGACGTGCCTCTCATGTCCAGGGAGGAGGTTCAGGGCATGATAGAGGCGGCTGTGACCAAAGCACTGCAGGCTCGTCCTTTACCGGCTGGTCCTTCCCGGCCTCGGGTGATGGGTCCCGGGGCTGAATTGTCCCCTTCCAATGGAGAGGGACCTTCTACCTCCTCTGGCTGAAAGTATCTCTCCAGGGAAGAGATGTTGGACATTCTGGCTCGTGTGTGGGACAATTTAGGGTTTCCTCCTTTCCAGCTGGGAGAGGACGGTGGGACTCTTTTTCCACAGTACGTGAAGCCCTCCCGGTTGGGCGTGCCTTTTCAGGGCCCAGTTAAGGAGATGGTGCTAAGGGAATGGCGTGAAGTGGACAAAGTTCAGGTCACTCGTTTCCTCCAGAAACTCTACTTGTTGGAGGGGGGCCCCTTGCCCCACAATGTATGGTTGGACTCGATCCTGGCTACGCTGATCGGTAAAACTTCTATTCAGCCTGAGGATTGTACCCCGACCGATGCTACAAGGCTTTTGCTGCTGAGAACTTGGCACTGAGAGCAAGCCTTTTTTCTGCTTATTCTGCCCAGTCCTTGGTGCAGGATTTCGATAGATTGGCCATGGCCATGCAAGAGGGCTCGGAATGCTCTGAGCTCCTGGCCGCCCTGGAGCAGCAGGCGAAACTGTTGGCTGACATTTCTTCTGATGTTATTAGGGCTTCTGCTATGTCCACTAGGGCCTTGGTGGCGGCCAGACGTTCCTTGTGGCTCCAGCAATGGAAAGTGGATCCAGGGGAGAAGGCAGCATTATTGAAATTGCCCTTTGATAGACAAGCTCTCTTTGGGGATCAGTTGCCGGCCATGATTACTAAGGCTTTCAAGGAGCGGAAGCATGCCTTGCCTTATAAAGGTGGTGCTGCGTCTTCTTGTAAACCTTAGAATAGATCCTCCCAGTCATCCCGAAGCGTGAGTCCCGTCAATATTTCTGGAGGAGGCGATTTCAGCCGCGCTTTTCTCCCAAACACGCAGCCTCTACTCTTAAGGGTTCTGCCAAGAAGGGGCCCTGACAATTACAGTCTGGAGGGATCGCTAAAGGCAAGCCCGTCCGCAGACGGACAGCGGCTAGGGCCAGTGATGCTGCCCAAATCTCTAGGGATTTCTTGCATAGATGGAGTCGAGAGGAGCTCCTTGCCCTCAGACCTTCCACCTGCCGGAATCCGACTCTTGTTTTACCTGGGGATTCGGCGAAGACTTACTCATGTCCCTGCTGTATGTTTGCCCCTATCACCAGATACAACGCTGAGCGACTCAAGGGTCCCCGCCTTAACCTCCCTACGCACCCTAGGCCTGTGGAGCTAAAAGCGTGTTTGATCAACTGCAGATCACTGCCTAAGCACGCCCTGGACATACATCAGTCCCTAGTAGATAATAATTGGGACCTTATGTTCCTGACCGAGACATGGCTACGGGAAGCCTCTAACCCAGCTGTGACCTTAGCTATCCCCAAGGACTATGGCATAGCCTGTGCTAATAGACAAAACAAGAGACCAGGTTGAGGATTAGCGATCATCCATAAAGTGACATGGGAGATCGCAACTTCCAACTTTGAGCAGATAGATAACATTGAAGGACTTCCCTTCTGTATTAAACTTTCTGCGTCCACCTCCTGCTCGGGACTCTTGCTCTATAGACCCCCAGACTGTGGCCTTAGATCCTCCCTCACTCTTGTTGATTATATCGCCCAGGCCAGCATGCAGTACTCCAATTTCACGATGCTGGGCGATCTTAATTTTTATGTGGATGATTCATCTTGCCCGCATAGTGTTAATTTCATCTCCTCGCTGGCTGCAATTTGACTCAACGAGTTTTATTTCCAACACATAAGGCAGGCCACACACTAGACCTTATTTGCTCGAACCTACCCGACATCACAGTGCATTCTCCCCAACCGGTGATCTGGTCAGATCACTTTCTGATCCCTTTCCGGCTATACCTGAAGAGTGGATGGAGAGCCGCCTCCATACCGAAAGACTTCAGAAGGAATTGGAGTAGGGTCTCCCCGGAGACCCTTCCCCGAAATTTGCAGGACCCCCCTCCATTTCAAATAACCTCGAGATTAGCATCACAAACCTAAATAAATGGTTTAGCGATGCACTCGACTCAATTGCACCCTTGAGGCCTGTAAACTCCGCTGCAATGTCCCCTTCCGCGCCCTGGTTTTCTGAGGAGATTAGAGCCAAAAAATCTGAATGTAAAAGATTGGAACGTAATTGGAGATCAACCTACTCTCAGGAAAGCAAAACGAGCTACCGAGTAGCGCTAAAAGAATATCGTAAACTCCTCATTGCAAAAAAAAGATACTTTCTAGCCGATCGCATTATTAGCGCAAAGAACTCGTCTAGGGAAATCTTCAAGATAGTGAAGTCTTTTACGAGCCCCCTAGCGCTCACACACGCTAGACCCCCTTCACAGAAGCTATGTAACAAGATCTCGGATTTCTTTGAAGAGAAAAACGCCCTGATTTATGCGTCCTTTCCAGCATCACCCTGTCTCCCAGAGGTGACTAATGCTAATAAACCAGGACAGACTCATAGGCCAGTATTCTCGGAATTTGCTGCTATCCCTATGGAAACATCACTGACCGAGCTTCAGAAATGCAAATCTGGGTCCCCTGGCGACCCATGGCCAGCCAAACAATACAGTGCCCTTGCTGAGTGCCTCAATCCCCCTTTAAATGACATCTGAAACTCTTCAATCAGACAGGGGGTCTTTCCATCAGCCTGGAAGCACGCCTTTCTTCTCCCTATATTGAAGAAAGCTAATGCTGAACCAGAATTCACGAGCAATTATAGGCCGATTTCTCTGCACCCCGCCCCGGCAAAAGTTTTAGAAAAATTAGTACACCGGCAATTGGCAGCGTTCATCGAGTCCAATGGCCTATTGCATGAGTCCCAGTCCGGCTTTCACCCTGGATTCAGTACAGAATCCGTCCTGATCGAAATGGCTGATTCCATACGCTGGGCGGTGGATGGAGGCTCTAAGGCCATGTTGGTGCTGTTAGACTTATCAGCAGCATTCGACACGGTGTCCCATCCCATCCTATTAGATCGCCTGAGTGACATTGGCATCCAGGGGACAGCATTGAACTGGATTACATCTTACTTGCATGGCCGTAACCATCAGGTCTCGACCCACCCTTTCACCTCGCCCGCTAAACCTCTGAAATGGGGGGTACCGCAGGGTTCGGCCCTGAGCCCGCTTCTTTTTAATGTCTATTTAACACCCCTGGCGAAGCTCATCACCAAAATGGGGATCAAGGTGACATCCTACGCTGATGACACTCAGCTGCTGTTTACTTTCAGCGGAGTGTCAGACACCACCTTTGACCCGCTAAAAGAGTGCCTCAAAAACATCTCTGCTTGGATGAACTGCAATTTCCTAAAACTTAATGCTGACAAGACAGAGGTCTTGTTCTTTAACCAAGCTATCCCCCCCCCGACAAACGTGTGGTGGCCAGCGGAACTGGGTGACGCGCCCACTCCGAAGGACTCTGTCAAAAATCTGGGAGTGAGATGGGACAAAGACCTGTCCCTCACTACCCATGTACAACTGGTTTCGGCGGCCTGTTTCGGCAAAATTAAAACCATCAGAAAATGTATTAATTTCCTGCCAGACTCAACTCGCAAAACCGTGGTCCATGCTTTAATCACCTCCCACCTCAATTACGCTAATGGCCTGTATATGGGCCTGCCGCTTGGCCTGATCCATAGACTTCATATTATTCAGAACGCGGCAGCCCGACTGGTCTGTAGGGTCCCGCTTCGACAACGCATCTCTCCTTACCTCAGGCAACTCCACTGGCTACCGATAGCCAAACGCATCGAATTCAAGGCCCTGACGTTTGCCTTTCGAGCGTATCAAGGGAAGGGGCCTATCTACCTGAGGAGGAGACTTCGCCCATATCAACAAGACAGACCTTTAAGGTCCAACCACAAACGCTATCTTTCCATCCCTCATTTTGTGAAAGCAAGAATGGGAGGTAGAACATTCGAGGTGGGGACCACCAAATGTTGGAATAACCTCCCTTCCCATTTACGCATGATGCAGTCCGAACAGGAATTCAGAAAGGCCTTGAAGGCCTGGCTTTTCAGTCGGAATGACTAGAATTGCGCTTTCCTCTACCTTGGTCACTGTCTGCATTAGCGCCGGGACACCCCATTTGGGGTAGCTGCGCGCTTTATAAATGCCTTTATTATTATTATTGCTGCCTGTCGGAGGCTGGCTCACACATTTCCTTCCAGTTTGGTGTCTGGATGTTTCGGATCGCTGGGTCCTGAACACTGTAGACCATGGTTACGTGATCAATGTTTGGCAGGTTCCACCGGATACGGTGTTTCGGCTGACTGCTGTTCATGCCGCCAAGCTGCGCAGGTTGGCTCTGCTAGACGGGGTAGGAAATTTGCTTGCCAAAAAGGCTATTTGCTTGGTTCCGATTGAGGAAATCGGCACCAGGGACTCCTTTGTTTTTTTCTTGGAGCAGAAGGTGTCAGGAGGTTTTCGGCCCATTCCGGATCTAAAGTGGGTCAACTCCTGGCTTCGGACTGTTCGCTTCCGTATGTTCACCATTCAAGCGGTTATTCCTCTGGTGCGGCCAGGTGAGTTGTTGGCCTCCTTGGATCTCGAGGACACTTGTCTGCACGTACCTGTCGCAGCCTCTTCTCAGTGTTTCCTGAGGTTCGCGATAGGGGATGCCCATTTTCAGTTTTGTGTTCTCTCCTTCGGCCTCAAGTCCTCTCCCAGGGTCTTCACGAAGGTTCTGGCGCCGCTCGTGGCTCTCCTTCATGCGGAAGGGGTGTTCATTCATTCCTATTTGGATGACCTTTTACTTCATGCAGCCGAGGAGTCTCTTTTGCTTGCTCAGGTCAAGAGAGTCTTCTAGGTTCTTCGAGGGCACGGGTTTTTGGTAAACTGGGATAAATCTTCTTTGGCCCCCTCTCGGGACATGGTCATCATCAGGGCTCGTTTTTGTACTTTGGAGGGCCTTGTCACTCTATTCGAACATTGCCTGGCCTCACTTCAAACGCAGGTTCTAGCCTTGATGTCCCAGGAGGCTCCTCCGGTGGTGGAGTGGTTGAGGGTGCAGGGTCATTTGGCTTCTGTGGTGTTTCTTGTGCCCTGGGCCCGTTTTCACCTTCTTCGTATGGCCAACTGGATTATGGTGGGCTGGTCTCCAGGGGCCCAGAATCTGTTGTCTCCTCTGCCAATGACAGATCAGATCCGGGAGGGTCTCTCCTGGTGGCTTTGCGAGCATCATCTTCAGGCCGGCGTCTCCTTGTCTCCCCCAGCTCTGCTGGAGGTGACTTCGGATGCCAGCCTGTCTGGGTGTGGGGCTTGGCTGGGGTCGGAGCAGGTGCACGGGTGCTGGTCTCTGCAGGACTCATGGATGTCTTTGAACTGGAGGGAGTTACGGGCGATTTGGCTGGCTCTGCTCCATTTTCAGGACTCTGTGGGGCAAGATGATGCTGGTTCAGACGGACAATCTTGTGGCAAAGTCCTATGTCAACAGACAGGGGGGGACCAGGTCCAGGTCTTTGAACTTGGTGGCCAGCGACATTTTCCTATGGGCTCAGGTGTGGGTTCTTGGTCTGTCTGCTCTATACATTCGGGGGGGGGAGACTGTTCGGGCAGATCGTTTGAGCAGGGACATTCCCTCGTCCAAGGATTTCTTCCTCCTTCCCAGTTTGTTCAACCAATTAGTGGTTCAATGGGGCTTCCCAGTGGTGGCCCTGTTTGAGGAACCGGGGAATGCCAAAGTGGAAATGTTTTGTTCTCTGGGTCTGTGTCCCAGGGCGTTGGGCGTCGACGGCTTGACTTGTCCTTTTCCTCGGGGCCTTCTGTATGCTTTCCCTCCCTTTCAACTGCTCCAGGCTTTTCTGGTTTGGGTCCGGAAGGATCGTGCGCAGGTGGTGTTGAGTGCGCCCCGGTGGCCTCGTGCAAATTGGTTTCCTCTCCTGGACCTGTTGAGTTGCGACCTGGAGTGGGTCCTTCCTGTTGTTCCGTCTCCGTTGAATTTTCCGGCGCTTCCCCTGGGCACCTTAAGGAGGTTACACTTGATGGCCTGGCGGTTGAACGGTGGGGCTTAGCAGGGTTGGAGGTACCTGACCATTTGGCTGTGACATTGCAGGCTTCTCGTAGGTCCTCTACGCTTCCCTCTTATGCTCGGCATTGGCGGGCTTTTTCGGCCTGGTGTACTGGTAAGGAGGTTGATCCTACGGTGGCTGACCTCTTTTTGGTGATGCAGTTCCTGCAGGATGGTGCCCATTTGGGTCTGTCGGTGGCTTCTCTGCAGGTGCAGTGGGCGGCCATTCAGGCTTTTCCTGCCTCCTGGCATAATTTGCAGGATGATGGGGGCCTGATGCCTCGATTTTCTCAGGGTCGTTTGAACCTGTTTCCCCGTCCTGTTCGTTCTTTTCCTTGTTGGAATTTGCAGCATTCTTGGATGTCCTTTCAGGCCCTCCTTTTGAGCCCCTCAAGGGCTTGAAGTTGAAGCTCTTGACTTTTAAGGCTTGTTTTCTGACCGCCATCACTTCTGCTAGGCGGTTGGGTGAGTTGGGGGCCTTGTCCTGTAAGTATCCTTTCTGAAAGATCTTTTCAGACCGGGTGGTGCTGGTACGGGTGCCGTCATTTGTCCCTAAGGTTAATTCAGCTTTTCATCTCAGTCAGGAGGTGATTTTGCCTCAGTTTTGTCCTGATCCTTCCTCGGATGAGGATTCTCGTTTACACTGTTTGGTTGTCCGGCAGACTTTGTTGTGGTATTTGCATGTGGTGGAGACCTTTCGGAAGGGGGACGCTTTGTTTCTGAACTTTGGTCCTGCTAAGAAGGGTGAGAAATCATACACGGCAACTTTGAGTCGTTGGATTCGATCTACGGTCCTTTTGGCTGAAAGGATTATGGGGGATGGATCCTCCTGTAGGGGTTCAGGCCGTGGCCGTTCTACACGCAGTATGGCGGCTAGGGTGGCTGAATTGCAGAGTACATCGGTGGTGGAGATCTGTAGGGCTGTGACCTGGTCTTCCCCTTCCACTTTTGTCACTATTGGATTGCTGGTCTAGAACGTTTGGATAATGTCCTGGGCCACAGGGTCTTGTCCTCTATGAAGGTGTAGGGGATGTTTTTTGTACTGTGATTGGGGCACGTTATTAAATGTGTGTTCTTTTTCACTCAGTTGTCCGTCTCTGTGTTTTTTTTTTGCTTGCTATGTCCTCACGTGTTAAGAAGGAAGGCAAGGGAGGGACGGGAGGTAATGCGTCCATTACTTACTGATAATCGCATTACTCCTAGTCCTACTCCCTCGCCTTCCTTCTAGGGCCCTCCCGGTGTGGTCCAACTGAGTTCTAGCTCGGCTTATTTAGGTACAGGAGGCGGTGGGGGTGGGCGGAGTTTTTATAGGCTGGGGGTGGGCCTGGGGGAGGCGGAGGGCCTCACGTGTTTAGAAGGAAGGCGAGGGAGTAGGACTAGGAGTAATGCCATTATCAGTAAGTAATGGACGCATTTCCCATGAAGCACAGCAGAGGGTTTCAATACAGGATGCACAAAAACCATATGTAGAGACTATTCAGATGAAAGTATTTTTGTAATCACCTGTGACTTGTTGATATAGTTGATCTACCTATGTACCAATGAACCCTGGAGTTATTAAAGGATACTAAAATAATACAGAACGATTATACAAAAAACGAAATCTTTGGTCTTATATATCATTGCTGTACATGTTGATATTATTGATAATGTACCATTAATCTACATAACATAAGGGAATTTTAAGTGTTGGCACCGCCACTTCACTTTTCTGTTGTTTATTTTCTGGGATAGAGGGGACACCGAGTATTGGGGAACCTTAGGACACTACGAAAATCATTTCTATCACTTATTTGGCCTCTAGCGGGTCACTGGGGTTTGAGATAGACCCTCCCAACCAGGCTGAGCTTTGAGATAGACCCTCCCAACCAGGCTGAGCTAAGAGCTCTTCTCCTCAGCCTCGGCTAAGCTGCTTTTCTATATGGGATGTAACACAGATGATGCTATGGTAAATTATGGGACCCGGTTGTCACCGCCTTACTACGACTGCCATATTGGCTCTGGAAGCAAGGCAGGAGATGGATGGGTGTTGAGCATGTGGCTGGCCGTCTCAAAGCCTATACGCCCCCACCACCCACACCCAGTCAGCTGTGAATGTAGCTTAGCAGTATGGGCATGGCCTATTTCATAGAACAGGCTGTGATGACAGTGACTCTCCCTGTGATATATGCCGCACATGGGCCCTGGGGAAATTTGCTCCATTTGCCTCTCACCTTCTGACTCTGGTGAACATACCATGTGAATCAACTACTGTTTCACAATAGTTGATGTAACATACCTATAGTCCTAAGGAAGATACCTGATCCCACAGGGGCAATATTCAAACGCTGAAACATGTTGATTGAAAAGAGAAGTAGGGTCCCTTGCTCGGCCCTGTTTTTACTCTTGTGGCAGGGAGACACCAGTAAATTCATTTTTATCTCACCCATATAAAATTTTAATATAGGTCTGACAGTTCAACAAAGAGAAAACATGAATGTCGATAAAAGAGGGATAACCTCACCCCAACTAGGGAACCCATAACTAAGAAACTGTTAATCCAATGAAGAATAGTACTCTCAGATGCTTCTTAGTGCTCGGTGCAGAACCCACTGATGAAGTGTACCACATTAGGTAGGTGAGGGTTCATCATCCTATGTGAGTACATGAATGAATGGTAATTTCATAAGAGATTTGGATGTTTCTTCCATGAGTTTTATACTTCTTGTATATTGAAGCATCTTTACGGAAATCGTACAACAGTCCTTTAACGCCTCTCACACAGTATCTTAGCTACCTGTGTTGTACTCGTCCAGTATGTGTGAGAGAACGGAGTGATATTCTTTCTACTTCTGCCACCTTTCCTTTATTTAATATTTGTGTTGTTGAAGGTTGTGCTGCTGCTGCTCATAATGTACCTTTGTTGTACAGTCAGGTATACATTTTCCACTACACACAAAAATCATTTGCGTTGTCAATGCTTGTTTTAATGCATGATGTGAATGAAAGAGTGAACCCTCACAAAGTATGTGAGCAGAGACTACAAAAACTACAAGCTCCACAATGCAACGTGTTGTTAGCTGAAAAGCATGGAAAGGCTGATGGAATCATGTCACAGTGCATCATAGCAGACTTGTGAAAAGGAAAACAAAATGTAGCTCCTGACTGTCTGTCTTTTTTCTTGTAGTCTGTCATAGGTGAAACAACCCAGTGGATGAGAGGGCAGAGATCGCCTTTCAAATGGAAAAAAGAACATATTGCTACTAATGGGATAGATAACAACACTCCTTGGAAAACACGCAGGATAAAATAGATGTTATTTATCAAAACAGTACGAGCAGCAGCAGCTAGACTGTCTGAAGAGACACAGAAAGGAAAACAGTGCACTGACACCCTTCTGCGTGAGAAGAGGTTAATGTGATTGAGGTGGAGACGCTTTAAACACGAAAGTGACACACCCTGCCTTGAACAGGTGCAGCACATGCTGCGGGTGCTGCCCCACAAGGGGCACCTGTGTAAAAAAGTAAATCACTGTACAGCTTCAAAACTTGGATTTTAATAGCACCATAATACGGGCTGCCACTCACAGATGTCAGCAGGAGATTATAAAATGCAGGACAGCATAGATCAGTGAGCCGGTGGTTTCTGGTGCTTGGCACGGCACATAATTGTCAACACCGGCAGTTATGACAGTCTGCCACATGGTGGCACTGTTTATCTAATTTAGAAATGAACACAACAGTTGTTCATTAATTCGATATACAATAAAAATGACCAATACCTGTTGCCCAAGCCATTCTTATAAATTGGGGATGGGGGAGAGGCTGGAATAGTCTGAAGTCACACTGAGGTCAGTAGCTGTGTTGGTACTGTCACTGGCATCACTGGGAGGGGCAAGGCGTGCTACAGTGGCCTCCTGGCAAGAGCCCTGGCACTTACATTTTTACATACTAACCACTGACATAGACAAAGACAGTATCAGGACTCGCTCTTCTGTGGGCTCACACCAGTTAATATACGAGGCTGCACTTCCTGTGAGGTTTATACTGTGCCTACTCTGTAAGAGCTGCCAATAAGCACCCGGCAGCAGTGCCAGGCGAGCTGTGGGTACAGAGTTACCACTGAGCTGCTTTTCCAAAACGCGAACATCCGCGAAATGTCATAGGCAGTGGCGTAACAAAGGCCCCCGCAGTGTGTGTGTGGGGGGGGGGGGGCAGGGGTAAGCTCCAGGGGGGCCCTCAGCACAGTAACCTGTCAGGAGAGCTTCTAAGTGGGTCCAGAGGGGCCCCCTCTATGTAGTTTGCAGGGGGGACCCCTCGTGTTTCGTTACGCCACTGGTCATAGGCTGACCCAAAACATGATGGTCATATCAGACAAACTATGGCTGAAGGGGTCTGCCCCACACGAACCACTGGTGGGCTGGCTCAAAGCCCACTCTGTGTTTGTATTTACAGGAAGAGGGCTTTGGTAGGCCATGCATTACTATCGACCAGTACTGGGTATTCCTACGGACGTCTAGCGCCAGCCTGTGGTACTGCAGCCTTGATGCTGCCTGCACTGTGTCATATGAGAATGGCCTGTGCTACTGTATGATTTACCTGGGCACCGAGGTAACTTAAGCCATTACTACATGTCACTGTGCAGTCAGCACACCCACATTGATTGCACACAAACATCTAGTAACACTCTGGTCCTGCAACAAATATGTTTTATAGGTGTCTGGTGATAACATGCGTTACATTTCATTACATCACTGAGTGACATTACTGAACATAAAATTAGGAATACTTATGAAAAATGCCATGGTGATGTTGTAATGAGTGATCCAAGAAACAATTCTTATTTTAGTACGCAATGTATAAATGACTCTGTACATCAGACTCTGGGGGCAAAAGGGCCTGCGTGAAGGACGTGGCGTACACCACACTCCTCTTCCAGTGCCTTGTAGTTGTACACGCGCCTGTAACTCACAAACTGGGGGCTGTTGCGCCATGGTGTTTGGCCCGTTGATAATTTGGGCAGGTTCTTAAGCATTGACAAACCAAATAAATCACTGAGAAAACTTTGTTAAGGGAAAGTTAAGCTTACGCCAGTTACAGCTTCCCACTTACACTCGATAGACTTCCCTATCCCACAATCCATCTTTTCCAGGCTTTTCTCATGACGCTCTGGTTGAACTTTGTTCACAAATAAGTCTGCAAACCCTGAGAGAGTTATTTGCTTTCACCGAGCTTTGACAAAGTCAAATAAACCAAGGGAGATAAAACTGACACATGATTTGGCACAGAGGCGAAATAAAAAAAAAAATGTGAGTAAATCTTTGCTCCAAATCTGTGCAAATGCTTTCTTAGATCACTCTACCCCTTCTGTCTTTGAACACTACAATTCTTTAAAAAACGAAACAGCAAGTAATACTTTCTAGAAGTTACCACAGGTGTGTCAAATTATTGCGTATAAAATATAGTAGGGCCAAAATATTGAGGCCTAAATACGGAGGACTAAACACATTGAAAAGATAAATGCATATACGTACAGCATCATGGCACATATTGTCTTGTGGATTGTTACCTGCCTTGTTATGTTGGCCTAGGCCTGGCTGCCATGCTGCTTTTCTTTGCGCACGTTACACTGAGCCGGGCCTTCCTCGCCTTTGCTCGTGCCAAGTTCTTTTGCACTGTCTGCATTTTCTGTTGTTCACCTTTTGGGCTCAGTCTGCATAAACATGTACAAGGTCGCATAACAATGTATTCTGGTTCTTCCTGATATGGCCAGTCTCGCGCACCCAGACATAACATTATGTGCAATTGCCATGAAGAATTTGGTATGCTTTTAATACTGTGGTTTTACTAGCGCTTAAAACACTTGGAGAAATCCCTTTCAGTGAGAAGAGCTATGATGTCCTGCTGATGTAATTCTGCATCTAGAGACTGAGGTATGGGGGTTCGCTAGTCAAAGCCCAGAGGTCTTCTATTTCTATAATAAACTATCTTACTGCACGGGAGGGTGGTAATGTTATTTAGACATTTATCCACTGAGTTATGAAATGCTTTCCCCGTTTGTATTCTATGGAATTGTAACCATGCTGCTTATATTATTCATATGCATTATGCTATTAGTACTGACACGTGTACTGTACATTAGAGCACGTAAGTTGGAATAAACATTTTAACCTATCCAGTGTCTCTTCCTACGCATCTTGTGGACAAGTACGAGTGAGTGACGAAAGAGTGTTCTTGCTTCTGTGAGTCCTGAGATAAAGATACCGTGTTCTGGGTTGTCCAAACATTAGTACTTGGGTGCTAATGGGATGCTAAGCTAGTTGGGTTGGGGTTTTTGGGTGCTACGGTATATGGTGGCAAACCACTGTATTCCGGGGTCCCATTTTCCTGTGCATAGCTCTGTGTATGTGCAGAAACCTTATGACATGGCGCGACCACCGTGGGGCAGCTTATCTCGTAGACGCTTGAGTAGTACTTGTGCTTGTCCACAAACCCCTCGCGTACGCTTCCGGAGGCGTATGTGACGGTGATACCTCCTATATTGAATGTTTTATAGGTTCTTTCAAGCTTGATATTATTAAAAAGGTTAGTTAATAGACCCATTTTTGTGCTCCCTGTTAGGTTGTCGAATATAATTGTTTAGTCATGGCTGGTGTGGCGATAGCTGCACATAGTCGAGGAGCACTCCGAGACCACTTAGCTGTGTATGGAGTGCCCGATACTGGGGTCGAGTTGGTCTTTGTGGTTCAAGCCGATCCGGCTTATCACTTTGAAGTGTTTTACACTTGGATCACTTTTGAAGCGGTGGATGCAGGTGATAAGCTGTTTCATGAATATAAGCCCACCGCTGTTCCTGCTGCCTATCGACCCTATACTGTTCTTGAAGTGCCTCTCACGGCTTGGCAGCACCGTGTTTGGTTCAATGGCGCCCTACCACAACCAACTACCGCAGTTCGTTTAGGCCCCTTATCAATTCAGGGGCCACTTGGCCTGTATTGGCCGGGTATACCCCGCATCCAAATTATCTGGCATTACCGCTGTGGAACTGCGCACTATGCATACCGAATTGGTGCGAGTGCATCGAGCCTTGGTGACATACGTTACAGGTAGCCTCCATGGAGCTGCTCCTGTAGTCGCAGGCCAACCAGCTATTGCAGCTGGAGTGACTATAAGTCCTGTCATGGTAAATTCTGTGATGGGCAAACGTCCACAAAATAAGGACGACTATCCTTACTGGCTTGCAGAAAAGTTCGATCAGATAGAAGCAGTGTTTCCACATACATCCCCAGTAGATAAACACCGCATCCTCACGATAAGTTTGCCAAAAGACATAATCCCCGATTTGACATCATGTGAAAACTGGGGTAAGGTATTCGCAGCAGTTTATTCAAAATGTTTTGGAACTCCTTCCATGACGGTTCTACCCTCTGTAATTAAAAAGTACAGGATGAACATGGCCCTGAAGCGGCTGTGGAATTAGGGATGAGACTAGTGGGAGTGTTTGATGTAGTAGCTGAGCTGATCCTTGGAAATGTCAAGGGCGATGCTATGAACTTTCAAGTAGCGAATGCTTTGGCTTTGGTCCCAGAGTTGGACAGGCCTCGCGAATTACCGAAAATAATAGCCCGGGCTTATAAAACAATTGGAAGAAATAGCCTAGGCAACAAGCCTTTTGTAAAAATGCAAACTCAATCGCAAACACAAGTTATACAAACAAAAAGTGCATCTGAGAAAGATGATAAACCGGTCTTCACTAAAAAGAGTTGGAGACAGAAAAAGCAGGGTAAGCAACAAAAGAAGCCGGGGTCGAGAGGCGCTTCCCCAGTTTCGGTTTCTTCTGAACGTACTTATGATTTACGTGATAGGTCAAGGATTAAATCACCAGAAAGGTTTCAGAGCTCTGATACGCGTTCTCCTCGTTCTTCACAGGCCCAGACGTCGTCACAGGCTGGTGGAGGAGGACGGCAAGATAGAGGAAGGGGCCGAGAGGCTCCCCAGGAGCGAGACCAACCTCGACAACAAGTCAGAGGTAAAGCAGAAGACTTTCATCTTCCTCGACCGCAATTTCAGAAGAAAAGGTTGCCGCTGTCACAGCGAAATATGCCTCAGACCGTGAGAACGAGACTCCAGAATTGGACGTGGGCAGTGACCCTCCTAGACAGCGCCGCGGAAGTTACCATAGTGCGGGAGGCGCTACGTCCTCATATGGAGGCGACAGCAACTGAAACATTCGTTACTGTAGAGACAGCTGACACGAGAGTGGCACCCCCTGACAGACTATATAATATAGTCATACAAATTGAAGGTGACATACCGCGTGAAATAAAAGGGATTTTTTGGGAAAATCTAACCTCTTCATATGACATTTTGTTAGCAGAGGTGGATTGGCCACCCCCATTCGTTTTAGCTGCACATAAAGGAGAGGAGGTAATCCTTCCAAGCTTTTCAAGGCATGTCCCAAAAGACAAAGCTGAAGCACTTGCAGCTGAGTGGGCTGTGTACCTGGCACCAGCGTTATACCGCAACCATGTGGGATGGGATGAAGAGTCACCTCCCCATGCAATACCTTTGCGGTCACTACCGCAGCCACAACCCCAATATCCCATCAAACGGCAGGCAAAAGGCCCCGTCTCCGAAATTCTGACACAGTTGGAATATCAGGGAGTAATTGAACCATGCGTATCACCTATGAACAATCCCCTTTTCGTGGTTTCTAAACCCGATGGATCGTACCGCTTAGTTTTGGATTACCGGCATTTAAATACTCATTGTCGGAACTTTGCGGTGCAAAATACACACAGTTCTGCGCTTGTAGACAGTCTTGTTCGTAAAAATACAAAACGACACTTGACCTTTCAAACGGTTTCTACACGCACAACCTAGCCCCGGAGAGTGGTCAATGGACCGCATTCACATCCGGTGGTAAATTATTCCAGTTCCGGCGATTACCCATGGGCTATAAAAATAGTCCGGGTATATTCGCCGCCCGTGTTGTTTCTTTGTTAAATGACATTGATCAAGACGCATGTTCGTACGTTGATGACATCTATCTGACAGACGACGAGTTATATCAGCATCTGTCCCGTGTGGACCGCATTATTCTTGAATTTGCGGAGCAGGGTTACAAATTTAACTTTGCTAAGTCACACATTGCTGAATTTACCGTTCTGTTCTTGGGCTATGAGCTCAATAACGAAGGTAAGGGCTTAGCCCCCATTTCTTGGAAAAATGTGCACATTTGTGCCCCCAAATACTCTGAAGAAGCTTCAGTCTTTGCTGGGTTTCCTGAACTTCGGGCGTACTTACATTCCCGAATATGCGCAGCGTATCAAGCCTTTGTATGCTTTGATACAACCTACTTATTCAAGGTCTTGCTGGCTGCCTGAGCATACCTCAATTTTGCAGTCTTTGCAGACAGATCTATTGGAGTCTAAATATCTTTTGACTCGTGATAACCACACAAACCTGGTGATTAGAATAATTCCGAGGGCGGTGGGATTCACATACTTAACCTTTAATGAAGGTGATACAGTACCCATCGCATACAAGTCACATCTGTACACTTCCGCTGAATTGCGCTTTACATCTGTCGAAAAGTTCTAACTGCAGTGCAAATGGCGATTCTAAAAGAACGCGCACTGGCACAGGGAAAGCGGATTCTAGTGGTAACACCCTGTCCTGCCCTAGAGGCAGTAACAAAGGCAAGTGTACCGAACTCAAAAGCAATGCATCCCCGTTGGATACAATGGGCTACATCCTTGACGTCTTCGGACGTCACTTTTGTTTTTGATTCTTCTCTTCAGACTCAGGAGTTTTTGCAGTATGAATTCGTTCATCCTCCTCCTTTGTTTTTACTACCGCTTGAGGATTACAAATGTGTGATCTACACCGATGGTTCGGCGCAACCGGCCACTGGGTCCAAGCACGCTTATTCAGCTGCATGTGCTATTGTTGCGGGTTCCTTTGTGAATGGAACGTTCAAATCCTCTGTAGTGCACACTCGCACACTTGGAGATAGTACCGCACAATTGGCCGAGCTGCATGCATTGCTACTTGCACTTGAGTTCGCTTCACAGGATGAGACCACTCTTATTGTATGTGATTCTTTTTACTGTGTACAATCTTACAATGACAATCTGTTTTTCTGGTCGAAAACGACTACAAGGACGCAAAAGGGAGCACAATTAAGCATAAAATGCTTTGGGTTCGAGTGGCAGAATTGCAACAACGTCTGCCCCTCACACAGGTGGTTCACACCTTAGGCCATCAGCGGGTGGGCGCACACGCTATTGGTAACGATCTGGCAGATGAAGCTGCCCGTTCAGCAGTAGTCACGTGTTCAGTAGCAGCGGTTACCAGGTCCATGTCTAAAATAGACCCTGTTATTTTAGCAGCTATTGCTGCAACCAAGGAAGGTGATAATTACCCTACAGGTTTCCCTTCCAAGTATTCTTACAAATTAAGTCCCGATCAGGTTCCTTATGTAACTATACCTGACGTTGGAGATCGGCTGATCCCCAACGCGGACCGCAGGAGTGCCTTGATATCAGCTGCACACGAAGGCATGGCTTCGGCACATGCAGGTGTGTCAGCTACGGTTTCCATCTTGCAGCAGCGTTATTGGTGGCGTGGGTTATATAAAGACACCCGTGCTTTTGTGCTTTCTTGCGACGTTTGTCAACAGATTAAGCCTTCCACGGTAACACGTCCACCACAAACACCGCTCTGCATTGCTAACAGACCCTTTGGGTGTGTTTACTTGGATCACTGCGGTCCATTCTCATCAGACACTGCTTATAAATACATCTTAGGTGGCAGTGGACTCGTGCACACGGTTTCTCTGGGTCTGGCCACAACGGAGTGCTGACGCCCGAAATGTAATCAGGGATTTGCGTGTCTTTGTGGGAATTTTCGCATGCGGCACCTTCCATTCGGACCAAGGTCCAGCGTTTGCCTCTAGGGCTTACAAGGATGCAATGGCTTCGCTTGGGGTGCGGGTGAAATTTTCATCTCCGTATAGGCCTGAGGGCAACTCTATCGTTGAACGAATGAACCGTGACTTAAAGCAATCCTTAACAGCTAGGGTTTTAGGTACTGGCAGGAACTGGCTGGCCCATTTGTATACCGTTCAGCGTGCACTTAATAATCTCCCTAGAAGACCTCTGGGTGGGCGGACCCCATACGAAATGCTCTTTGGCATAAGAATGTTTGTGCCTGACCTTGAGGGTCCAGACATCGCGGCGCAATCCGCCAAGTTTGATGTAGATAACCATTCTGCTATGTTACAGGACTTACAAGAAGCCCGAGACAAACTTGCAACTACACATTTGCCTTCAGCCACAGATCCTGCGTTGCAGATTCCGGTAGCCGGCTGGCTTCCGAAAGTTGGAGAACTGGTTCGAGAGAAGGTTGAAAACAAAAAGAATTTGGCCCCTCTTTTCGTGCACCGGTTCCAGTTCTTGGCCTGAAGGGAACACGTACAGTCATTTTACCACCGCTTCCTGGTCGCAAAGAGAACAGATACATCTCAGTTGAAAATGTCAAGCTACAGCGCCTGGCCGATCCTGAATAGTGTCACACCAGCGGTCTCTTGTCCTGCCATTTATCGGACATATGTTCATAGTCCATCTGCACGAACGATCGCTGATGCTGTAATTGAGATGGTTGATTTGCCTGAAACTACGATTGATCCCCAACTCTCCACCAATATCAACGAGGACGAGTATACTTATCCTGCATCAGAATCGGTGGCACATCAACCAACAACGCCACTAAGCCCGACTCGTTATTCCTTTGATTCGGATTCCACATCTTCAAAAGTTCCATCCAAGTTCAGTATTTTTATATCCTGGTTTAGAGACAATTTTTTGATTCCCCCTGGACATACATCTGGTTGGTACTTTTCTTGATATTTTTGTTCATGTCCATTGGCTTTGTCACAGTGTTTTTTCTACTAATCAATGGTCACTATTTACCTGAACGCTCTGCTGTAGACTATGTTTCTGGAACTTTGGCTCCTCATTCCTCGTCTCACATCATGAAGCGTGACCACACATTTGTGAACATTTCAGCTTTCCCCGTTGCTGATGGCATCGTATGGGATGCAGTGAACTATCAAATCCATGGTCCGACGGAAATTATTAATGTACCTAATGTCCTTCGTGTTTCAATGGGTGATGTAGTACAAAATAATATTCATTCTGATGATTGGGATGTGCATGCCGTTGAAGCATTGTTTGCCGATTTAAAATATTATGCATCTTTTAATGCTGAAGATTTATATATGAATTCTGCTAATTATGCCGATTTGTATTGTTACCAACATTGGGGTAATCATTTTCTCCATAAGCCCAGTGCCCTGCGTAGTTCTGTTAACTTTACCCAATGGGAACATTGTCCAAACCCCTTGCCAGGTAGCTCTCAAACTCTTCGAAATAAGTTTAATTATTTTACTGATTTTAATCGGTCGAACCCTGCATCCTATTATTTTAGACTTAATAACACATCAACTCAGAAAATTATGTTGACACACACCAAATTGCTATATTCAGGTTCCTTTCTGAGTGCCCTAGCTGTGGGTGGTTATGAGTACTGGGATAATACAGTGGATTTAAAATCTATTTGGGGCTCCAAGCCATGGCAGGTACAGGGAACCGAGGCGTTGCATCGTGCTTGCCTCATCCCTACCCAAATTATGTTCCTAAATGCTTCCATCTATCAGACTACATGTTGGGGCTTAGCAACCACTAAACAATTGAATACGCCATCAATACCATCCCTGTCGAGTTTTCCAAATGAAAGCTCACGATTCAATATGTCCCTCGTGTCCCTGCAGGCAATGTTACAAAATAATTCGTTTAATGTTTCTGAGCTGGTTCAGTCACCCTGGTTAGTATGGCCTATATCATCTAATGCATGTCAAATGCGTTTTCATGATACTGGTGCTAGCTACACACAGAATAGGCCTGATCCGAGGTTTACTGATGCCCGTACTGTCACTACATACTCTGTTGGTAAATTATGCAAACAATGGCTGCAACATTCGTCCCTTGATTCTGTTAAACAACATTTGTCCCTCCTTACAGGCAATATTGATCTGTCCGACTTTGTTTTGGGACCTCGTGGTCCCCGACCTAAAAGATTCATTTATGAAACATATAATGAACTCTGGAAGCTATCACAAATGGAAGCTGCTTCCCGTCTTCGGGAAATAGATCAAGCAAATATGGAAAAGGTGCTCGCTGTTGTTGACAATAGTATTAATACCCTGTCTTCTCGCATTTACACTTTAGAGAATATTGTGTCCTCTGTTGTTGATATTGTACAAGATGATGTTTCTGTGTTATATCATGGTCAGAATCAATTGCGCTCAGTTATGCAGTTTGCATGGACTTTACAAACGCTCAAGTTAGGTAAAGTGCCTTGGCATTTTTGAACACCTCTGCCTTATTTCTACCTTTTAACTTAACTGACAAACAGCAATTTATGTCCATGAAGGATGCAACTTACACTCTATTACATATCGAAAAGGTGGATCCTTTGCCGTTCTCTGTTGCAGAACTCGATTCTGCTGTATGGCTAGTCCATGGGGTTATAGCTTTACCATTTTCCTTGTTTGAATTTGACTCGTGCATGAAACATTATCCTGTGGGCCGTTACCGGCCATTGGGCAGTGCTTTCCTGCATGAACTCTGGTCCTTGCCTTTCATGTATAAATGCCTTCGGGACGGCAAGGAAGTCTTTCTCACGGGGAGTACTGCGACTCGACTATAGGTCATTCGCTTATTTGTAAACACATTAAATTGCATGGCTCATGTAGCGTTTCCTCTCCTAATCTTGCTTGTGTGCTGAAAGGTATTCCTGCTCCTGTTATTTCACCTACTTTCACTCTCCTTTCCAATGGTAGTTATTTACTTTTAAATAACGAAAACTGTTGTGGCCTGCAGGCTGGCATTCCTTACATTGTAACAGTTTCGCACAGGGTTGTCTGCTGCAAGAATGTGCTTTTTCCTCCCCCTCATGGCAAGGTTGATATCTCTATTTGGCCTTCCATCCCTACCATGGAAGCAGATTTCAATAGACTGAGCAGAATAAAGGCACTATTATTAAACGAGGAAGTTATGCTCACGTCCGCCCGGGAGACATTCATTCTCCAGGTGGCGAGTACCCACAGTGAAATACAGGCCCTTTTAAACACTAATCTCCCCCAACATTTTGGGGAGTTAATACATCGTATTTTTAACGCATCTAACACTGAAGGCCTAGTACACTTTTTTAAGGTCGTTGGGTCGGGCTTGGTGTCCTCCTTCCAAACTATTTTTGGTGTCATCCCGGCTTTCATACATTCTATATTTTCCAGTGTCTTTGGCGGTTTCCCATTGATCCTCGCTTTAGCGGCTGGTGTCTTGCTCTTAATTTGCTTTCTGCGCAATGGCTGCTCCCCGATGGGACCTGCTCGATCCAGAACGCCTCCAGCTGCTCCGTGAGCGCCTTTTGGCCGGTTTTGGTGTCTTGCCATTGGCGACACTGAGTGTGTCATATACTCTTTCATTTCGCTTTGCGTATTTCACTTGCGTGCAACCTGTGATGACTTGTGTCCGCTGTCCTTTCACCTGGACTCTGGATTATTGCCTCTCCAATTCGTCATTGTCTGTTCCGGATTTTGTTCAGTTGATGGGTCCCTTAGAGGCCCATGAGCAGGACTGTTCCGTCGCTGGCTGTATGGCGCGTGCGGCTGCACTGGGGATTTTGGCGCAATGGGATATCTGGGCGGCTGCCCAGGATCTCCTACAACGAAGCTGTTTTGATTATCACGCAAGCTGTCCCGCATTGCTTCTGGATGCTCCCTTTATTGAGGAGCATTCCTGCTCTTTTGATCTCATGGATTGGATGGCATCTATGTTTTTTGACAATTCCAATGATGAACTCTTGGAGGGTATGGCTTTTTTCTGCACTTACACTATCATGGATTGACCTGTTCCTTCGCCGTTTGGGCGCTCCCTCTGCACAACTGAATTTTCTCCTCTGATGGCCTCTGGACGCCGGACTGTCCAGGGGAGGGTGTCTTGTGGATTGTTACCTGCCTTGTTATGTTGGCCTAGGCCTGGCTGCCATGCTGCTTTTCTTTGCGCACGTTACACTGAGCCGGGCCTTCCTCGCCCTTTGCTCGTGCCAAGTTCTTTTGCACTGTCTGCATTTTCTGTTGTTCACCTTTTTGGGCTCAGTCTGCATAAACATGTACAAGGTCGCATAACAATGTATTCTGGTTCTTCCTGATATGGCCAGTCTCGCGCACCCAGACATAACATTATGTGCAATTGCCATGAAGAATTTGGTATGCTTTTAATACTGTGGTTTTACTAGCGCTTAAAACACTTGGAGAAATCCCTTTCAGTGAGAAGAGCTATGATGTCCTGCTGATGTAATTCTGCATCTAGAGACTGAGGTATGGGGGTTCGCTAGTCAAAGCCCAGAGGTCTTCTATTTCTATAATAAACTATCTTACTGCACGGGGAGGGTGGTAATGTTATTTAGACATTTATCCACTGAGTTATGAAATGCTTTCCCCGTTTGTATTCTATGGAATTGTAACCATGCTGCTTATATTATTCATATGCATTATGCTATTAGTACTGACACGTGTACTGTACATTAGAGCACGTAAGTTGGAATAAACATTTTAACCTATCCAGTGTCTCTTCCTACGCATCTTGTGGACAAGTACGAGTGAGTGACGAAAGAGTGTTCTTGCTTCTGTGAGTCCTGAGATAAAGATACCGTGTTCTGGGTTGTCCAAACATTAGTACTTGGGTGCTAATGGGATGCTAAGCTAGTTGGGTTGGGGTTTTTGGGTGCTACGGTATATGGTGGCAAACCACTGTATTCCGGGGTCCCATTTTCCTGTGCATAGCTCTGTGTATGTGCAGAAACCTTATGACAATATATTTGGACTGAAGTGTAGTAAACCCATAACCAGTCCCACTGAAATGATGAGATTTTGCGGCCACAGCTTTTTTTCGCATTAATATGGATTTACCGCATATGCCACATAATCCATCATCTGCTGCATAATCGACAGATTTAAAAAAAAAAAACATCTTTATAGCTCACATGGATCAAAAGTTGCTAAAAGCGTGGCAACGTGTTGTCGGGCATAGTGGAAGGCCATTCACAAAGATTCACTGGTCACCTCTCTCTTGCTTATTTCTGTATTTGGGTGTCAAGGTGGTACTAATAAAGTGAAACTTTGGCCCAGATAGAGTTAACGTGTAAAAATTGAAATATAATGAGGTAATACTAACACTAAATGTTCCACATTACTCTGCATAATTTGTTTTTTCTTGCCACATAATTTTGTCAACATACTTTTTTCTCCTATGCCCCATAATAATTCTAGTGGCCCTGCCTATAACAAATAACTAAACTCTTAAATGTTATGACGTAAATCCACCTGAATCAACCGAAATTGCACCAGCAGCACTGGTGGCAGCTTGGCTGTCATCTTTAGGTAATCCTTGAAAATCATCAACATAGAAGAATTTGCAATGACTGATTGGAGAATCCATGCCTGTAAGTTGCTAGCCGACTCCATCCGCTGCCTGCGCCTACTTCTTCACGTACAAACCACCTCCAAGCAATGGAAAATGTAAGGATCTTTATTGGACGCACTGACAAAAACAATGCAAACTTGCGTTAAAACTACATGAGTGATACCCAAATATTTTTCAAATTGCAGAACCCAGGCGAGGTTGGAACCTCAAAACTAGGTGACTGCCTGAAAGGGTTTGACCACTGGATGGTAAAAAACCACTTCAAACTCATTGCCTCGAAAAAAGAGCTCCTAATGTGTGGAGACTGGAAATCCTATGACCTCTAACAACATGAAGCTGAGGAATTAAGAACATCCACAACCTCAAAAGAAGGAAAAAACAGGGAAATATAAAGAACTAATCCTTATCCATAATCCCACAGGTCAATGAAGTAACAAAACCAGCAGTCTACACCGTGAAGATGCTACCTTGTACTTTGCCGCATCTGGGACTCACTCAGAAAGGCCCGCAAACTACTTCCCTTGTCATGTCATAACTGGATTATGCCAATGGCTTGTACCACTGAGAATCAATTTTAGTTATGAGAACCTCTAAAGAATACAGGGTGTAGTGGCAAGACAAATTAGGCACCTAAACTCTAGAAACCACATCTCTCCTATGCTGAAAGCCCTTCACCGGCCTCCGGTCGCCAGAAGATCTACTTTCCAAATTCTCTGCATTACAAACATAACAGTAAATGTTAATGGGAGAGTTTTTCCTGTAAATTAAATCAGAAACGGCACTGTGCTCAAGAATATTACCTAAACTGATGGCACCAGTGTAAAAAAAAGGTTCAGTGTTCATAGTCCAAGCAGCCAAATTAGGGAACTCGTTTCCAGAAATGATGAAGGCATGAAGAGTCACTTAGAATTCAGGAGGATGACGAAGTTATGGTAATTTCCTACCTAAACATATTAGACAATTAACCAATCTCTCAAACAACCCAGAAGTCAGTGGCATACCTGATTAACCAAATGATGTCACACTATAAATCACAAATAGTATTAATCTATAACTAAATAAGGATTATTAGAGCATTACTACATACTGTATACCACCAGCATGACTACTATGTGTCAGATACAAAGGACAACGAACGTATACATTATACTTTACAAATACAACCAGATAATGGAGTAAGAATTTGCACGAGTGGGCGTGACTACAGCAATAATAACACCATGTCAGTGATCTTAACTATAGGTTAACCTGTCTGAAAGAAAACTATAGGTTAACCTGTCGTCAAGAAAGCGCTTCAACATCTCGTCAGGGGTAGAGGGTAGTAAGCACCGTATAAATGCCAATACTATGCAATGTGACACATTCAAGAAACCACAGATTTTAATTAAAGTCTCTGTGCATTCTGGGAATTTTAGGTGCATACTCCTAAAGGGAAATGCAAAGTGATGTTCGCTAAAAGCAGCCTCTCTTGATATGGAGCCATTCTGCAGCTATGTGCCGTGCAACACTACAAATTCCAGGACTACAAATACCAAGATGCAATGGGGAAAACAGATAGATTCCTGAGCGGCGCACAGCTGCCACGTGACAACCTTGGATCTTTCTCGCTTGTTCTCATTATTTCGTTCCTGAACCGACTTTGTTTATTCTTTGCTCTTCTGCGTTTTGGCACTGCCTGGAGGCCATGCACAATGCGGCTGCCCGCGGCCCCCGCAGGGGGCCACCCTAAACGGGCGGCCCCTTTAGTGCCATTTGGGCACTTCCCCACCCCCAATGATGTGCGGGACTCAAGGAGGAGTCCCCCTACCAGACGCGTCACTTCCGGCACGCAGAGGAGGTGGGGAGGTATTTATGCCTCCCCCGGCCATCTTGGCGTCCTCTTTGCGCCGGACACGCCGTCTAGTGGGTCACTAACCATGTCGCCGTTCTCCACGCCGTGGGGTCGCTTCCTTGGTCGGGTCCGGGAGCTCTTGGCGCGGTGAGTCCTTAGCAATCCCCCACCCCCTCCTTTAATGGCGAGTGCGACCACCACCCGGCCATCGCCAGGGTTGGGGGCCCACATGGAGGGAGAGGGGGCAACGCTCCCTGTATGGATCTCACCCCCCGCCCGCGGGGGCATGTAGCTTGGCCAGAGGGGCGTATGAGGCAGATTTAGTTAGTGGCTGGCCCTCCCGCACGGAGGCCGCGCGGCCTGGGGTGACCTGCGCCTGCCGGCCAGCCCATGCTGGGTGCAGGCGGGCTCGGCGACGTGAGGTGGCGCCGTCGTGTTGGGTCGGTATATTGGGTGTCAGCTGTTCCCCAGTATGCAGGCTGCGTGTTGTTTAATTAGTATGAGGGTTGATGGCTGTTCGATCCCTGGGGTAGACGCTACACACCACGTTTGCTGTTACATGTTCAGGTGTTTTGAACGGCCCTGGATATGCTTTGGTGCTGTTCTGCTACACAGACGGCTGCCGCACGCGAGGTAGCGGGCTGCTTCCATGCTCCGAGGCGCTACATTGTAATTGGCTGACTCCTAACGGTTATATAGCGCAGACTCCCGTATCGGGGTTCTCGGCGCGATACAGTCAATGTTGTTAGGGCACGCGGGCCAAGTGATGCCTTAATGTATATCATGCGCTGGCACCGGCCCTCCCCTCCCCCACACCCCAACTCGTTCAAGCCGCGCCTGGCTTTGTGGTGGGACCTCAATAGTGAACCCTGATTGTAGTAAAGGGTGCAGTCGCAATTGTGGTGTTAACAACGACCACGGTTTTGCAACCACTGTGGTGCGCAGGTTGTATGCCTTACAGACGAAAGTGTGCTCAGCCTGGCACCCGCCGACGGCCCATAATCCCGGGTGCTGCGCATGGACCGATTAAGCTACCCATGGGCACATGGCTCACTCTGCTGCCGGCTCGAGGCCATAACAGGGTGGTCTAATGTGAACAGGCCAACGCATGGATACACGCTTACTGTTTAGCCCGTGTATACATTCTGGGGAATCTGATGTCCAACCTCGGGCTGCGGGAGGCCTGACCGGACAATTGGCACTCTCACAGTAGCTCGCCTGGTGTCTGATGGGCCATCTCCGTCGTATCCAGTCCAAGTCAGTAAGAAAGATGTGAATGACTTGGATGACACTGGCTCGTTTTTAAATAACCAGAGGTTTTAACTGGGCTTTGGTAAATCATAAGTAAGACAATCTCTTTTAGTCTGCATTCGATCACCCAAAAGGGTGGCGCAGAATTATTGGCCTGGGGACATTTATGGGTGTTCCAGTGCGGAGTGTGGAAAGCCATGGGCCCCGGGCGCCGTTTGAATACTTGAGCACACACCCCTATGGAGTGCGACAAATGCCTTCCAATCCAGAGAATTGAAGTGACTAATGTGTCCCGTCAGAGAGAAGAGACCTTTCAATTCATGCTTGTCTACAGAATATTTCACGTTAAACATTCATGCAGCATATGTTGGTGTGTTCGTGTTCAATATCGCTAGTCGGCAAGGATCGGGCGTGGCCCCACCCACGTCCCAATACAGAGATTTGGTCCAATAGCTCCGTGGATGGAACACCTGCTGCGGGGTCCTCTCCAAAACATTCGCAAGGTGCTCCCTAGGCGCACGGGAGCTGGGGGGCAAGTGCCCGCCTCCCCCTGCAGTTACGCGGGTGGGGGCGGTGCCGCGCGAGAGAGCGTGTTAGGGGCCCACCGCCCACGGGCGGGGCGCTACAGCGCACGAACACATTGCGACACAGGTTAAAGTTCACGGATAGCATGTAGGACCGGCTCCTCGCCGGGTGAGGAGAATGTTCAGAAATCGTGGTAAAGAGAGTTCACAAAGGAGCTCTTACACCACTGATCGTTCAGGTTTACTCCGGGTGCAGTGAGGTGTTTAGGCCACCGGATGGCACTGTCCCTCGGTTTTGCTATTGTTCTCTCCTCGCCAGAGTCTTGGCATTACCACTAATGGGGAGATGCGGAGAATTTGCGGTTGAACGAAATTGCAGTTTATGCCTCATGCGAGTCACTGAGCCTTAATCAGGCTTATCGTGGTGATAACCTGTAAGTCCCGGTCAGGCCGGTAATCACTGCATTTCACGTAGGAGGCCCTGCGACCAACAACCTTAGATAAAGATATCAGTCCTGACTTGCTGTAGGGATGATGTTACTTGCTATATTACATATCTGGATTCAATGAACGGATCAGCCAGATACTAGTCGTGCGGCACACTATTCTAAGCACCCGTGGCTGCGGGTGGGGCAGGATGGCCTCTGTCGCGGGCTGCTCGTGGCTTGAGGGAGCTTATGGCACGTAAGCACAAATGTGTAGTGGTGCGTGCCTCTTGGGGGTGCTCCACTGGCCACGGCTGGGAGGTTTGGTGGAGGTTCCACACATTGTTTGCATGTTGTCCCCTCCCACTGGTGCATGTCACAGGTCCTGTTAATCTTGCAGCCCTTGGTGTGTGGGGCAGCAGATGGGGTGGTAACCAGTCGACTAGGAGACCGCTGCCCGCATCTGCAAAGAGTGTTTGCACTGGATAGTGCAACTCTGTCCCTCGTAATTCGGTAAATCTGTCGGTGCGTAAGTCCTGGTACAATGTAAGGGGTGCTCATGTAAGGCGCTCCGATTCCTTCAGCTTGAGCATGTGCTAGATAGAACTGTGAAGTCAACCAAGAGCACCTTGCACTTTTGAGTAAAAAGTGACTGTTAAACAAGCATACATGTGAAGATTTACTAGTGTCACGGAAATGTGGGAGCTAGTTGAGCACAGGTTCAGGACCTGTCTCTTTTCCTCTTTCTGTTATTTGTTACTTTCGGATACCTCCCTGCCGGTGGTTTCAGGTTACGAACTGAGTGGCAGCAACCAGACGCAGAGGGAAGCCAGGTTCTTAGTATGCCATGAGCTAGTGAGGGTGCTGTGACTCCTCAGCCCATGATTCTGCACAGGCCGCTAAACTTTGCGTATGGTGGGCTGCACCTGGAGCAGCGAGTTGTGTTGCGCAGTTCCATGGACAGCCATGCTTTCATTTGCAGTGGGCATGAGGATAGTTGTGCTGAATAGGTGATGTAACAGGCACTCATGTATAGCGTTGCAATACCTTTGCGTGGCTCCATTGTGCTACATTCTAAATGATTGTGGAGCCAAACTTGAGCCAGGTGGTATGGGGTAAGGGCCCGATTTGTGGGCAAAACAAATGTGGATGGAATTTGCAAAGGCGCAGGTGGCTGCGTGCCCAAGGGGGACGGGGATCCGTAGGCCCCCACGCTTGATTCAATACTCAGGGCACCAGTGTTTCTTAACTGGTCCGGTGATTCAGGGTGCAGTCTGTGCTTATGTGGTTTACGGGGCGAGGCTCCGAAGTCGGGCAGTGGCAGCACGTGCATCTTTCTGCAATGGTGCCTGGCTGCTGACCAGGCGATGCAAGGCATAGATAGAGCCTAATGTTTCTGTCCATTTAATATTTTGGACCCCTGGGTGCAGCACGTTGTCTGCTTGGTGCTGTATCTCTGGGGAAGGGGTTTGATTCAGTAAGCGAATGATGCCACTCTCGCAGAGCAGTGTGGGGCCTGGACAATATTTGTGTCCATTCTATCTACCCTTTCTGGCATGAGCTGACTGCTGCAATCTCGGTCTGAAGTGTCAATTGTTGATTATATTATGGTTCAAGTGCATGCAATGACAATCGACACTGCGTTCCTTTCAACACTTTACCCTGGATGGTGCTTCAGGTGGTAAATTCAAGCTATTGGTATTAGTAGGTATTATAGCTGAGTCAAAGGGGGATAGGAGTGGCGTTAAGACACCCCCTCTCCCCCTGAACTTGACTATTCAGTTTGCCTTACATCTTCAGAGTCTGGTTTAAGGCCATTGTAGATAGGGGGAACCTTTTTCCACTTATTTTCAAACAAGCAAAGCGCAGTGCCTAGGCGCTAGTGTGCCATGGCCTGCGTGGTGGTAATTGCGGTTTGGACTGTGACTGTCAGGAGGACGGTACTATGTGGCCATACCAGGGTTGGGAATTGGAACACTGTGGGCACGGCACTGCGTCTGGCAGGGTGCAACCACGTTGCATGGGCTCTGCCTCCCTGCCCTCGTCAGGGGTGCACGCGCCTAATCAGAGCCAGAAATCATTCTGGGCCTTGGACCGTTGATGCACGCGTCGGTTTGTGCAGCACAGTTCTTGTGTCAGGGCATTTGGGCGCAGCAGATTGTCGGCATCACCATGCTTGGTTAAAAAGTGAACGTTAAGCAAGCAGTTTGAGCATCATTAGGTTTGGGGTGAGCCAGTCCGTTTCCGGCGTAGGGGCTGTGATTCCTGATTTATTTTGAGTTCACAGTCCTGCTTGCTGTAGGTGGAATGATGCGTGCTGTTTACATAACTGGAGGCGATGAATGAGGAGGTTTCTGGTGTATTGTTTTGGTCCAACGCTGAAGTGAGCTTCTAGTGCAGGGCCGGAATCATTAGGTGACTGCAGCACGACAAAGGGGCATGCATGGCTGAGCTCGATGCAGCGGGGGAACAGAAAAGAGTGGCACACTTGCGTTTTCCCGGCATTCTCATTCATTCGCCTCGGTTGCAAGAATGATCATGCTGACAGTGCCAAGGAAATCATTTATGACTCCAAAATTGGCTTATTGTCAAAGGGTTTGCTGCTATGTCCAGTGACGCCGTCGTGTGAGCAGTCTGTTGAATGTGTTAGCACACATCTTAACGCGGCATGAGGGCACACAGACGAGTGCCATAGCCTGTATTTCAAGAATGGACATCTAGAACACTCATCTGCTGTAACACAAGTTGGCATTGTTCGTTTCTCTGGTTTAGGGAGGCAATGTATGGGTTTTGCCACTCTCCGTGGGTATTATACAGCCAAGGGCCACCGGTCACGTGCTTGGTCAGGCTGTAAGCATTTTTGCCTCATGTTTTCGAGGAGGCAGTCTTGCAGTGCGGCCTCTGCTGTGCAGCTCGTGGCGTTCTAGCGCCGCTAGACATTGGAGGGTCTTATCGGAGATGTCCAGATTGACATGCAACTGGGGCTTGCCTGCCGTAGCGGGCTATGGGGGCACATTACCTTGGCTCTCGTCACCCGGGCAGAGTTAGGCCGGTCTCCGCGGTGTGACTGGTTGGAGCATCTCAGCAGCGCGGGCGTCTTGAGGTGGCTTCTATGCCGGGCCGTGAGGCCTGTCCTGCGCTGCAGGCCGCCATTCATGGGGGGAGAGGATGTGGTTAATAACCAGAATGACCAACCAAGGGCCTAGTCTATTGGAAGCTGTCCTGCTCACACTAGAGGTGGGCCAAGTTCACACTAAGCATAGGATGAGTGCGGTGTCAGTCATATATGGCGATTCATGCGAATATGCCAGATGTAGCGAATATGACATCACAGACTTGGCCAGTGATAAGACCACGGTTCATCTTTTGTCCCAAGACAGACAATAGTTATGGACAGGCTCTGTTTTGCAAAGAATAGTTGCTTTGTCTCGCTCGAGTGCCGCACATGTGTCTGTCGCGGTATAACAAGGTCAATTTTGTCTCCAACGCGGGTATTGTGCTCGGCCATTCCGTTGGCAAAGGGATGCTGGTTTCTCCACCTGGCATGCGCGCAGGTGACCTGTCTGGATAAACTGCTGCTAGTGGTTTTGTTTGGCTACGGCTGGGTTTTACACACGTCGACATGTTTATGGGCTGGCGCAGCACTTGGTCAGCAGTCGGTATCCTCGTACTGGGGATTTGCCACGGCTGGGTTGTTGACAAGTGTGTACATGTTTATGGGCTGGCGCAGCACTTGGCCATCAGCCCGTACCCTCGTACTGGGATCATCCAGGGAAAAGGGCACATTAGGGCCTAGTCACCCCAGAATGATATGTACATAATGGCACGTGGTGCGTTAGGGTTTGTACCACACAGAGCTGGGGGCGTCTCAGTGGGCACACGCACTGTCCGTGCATTGTGCTTTGGCCGGTTTGTTTATTCTTTGCATAGGGAAGAGACATGTGGGGTATCTAATTGCTCACAGCATGGCACATTAAGGTGGGCGCAAACCTGTTTGTTACCCATTAAATGTTTTATAATAAATGCGTTGGGGCAACTGCAGCAGTGAAGGATGCTTCCTGAGTGCCTGGGACTTGAGGTTTAGGAGCACTCCCCAGGCCCACAGGGCTTTCAGCAGAATGGCCACAGGCTCTAGCAGGTCAAAGGGGGATTCCTGCGCAGTGCTTGTAGAATGTCACATCCTTTAAGGGCATGTCACTACTAGAGTGGAAGCTAGGTGGGTAGGGCATCCCGTCCCCTGCCTGCGCTGGCCTTACAGCTGTGTGGAGCCAGCCTCACCTGAGGTGCGCCCAGGTGGAAATCGTGTACTTCGTAATGTTCATGACCAATGCGGTTTGTGGTTCCTCCTAGCGGACCCACTGAAGGTGTACTGCAGCTAAACAGTAAACTGGGGATCTGGGATCCCATCACTTTTGAGGGTTTGAAGCATCCAGGGTCAGGGTTCTGTGCAGCTGTGATCCGTTGGCAGTTAAGCAAGCGGGGTGCGCCGTGTAAGTTATCACTGCACAAAAGGGTGAGGTGCCTCCAATAGTGGGCACTAGACATATATTGTTTTAACCACATTGACACCATTCAGGTGTTCGCCAGGGTTTTTAAAGCAAAGTGGGTCTGTGCAAGCATCTGGTCAACGGGGCTAGGTAAGTGCACCCCAGAACCAGGGTAGGTGACATGTTCCTGCAGTTAAGCTCATATGCCCCGCCCTGTTAGCTACATTAACCCCGCTAACCCCGCTGCGTGGGGACGCTGTCAGCCAGCATAGTGTGCTACCGTCCCAGGAAATGGGGAACCAAGGTGCCAAGCACAATAGGCTACTATGTAATAGAGCATTTGGCCCCTCCAGTGTCCACCACAAAAAATGAACGGAGGAGGCAATTTTCCGCCGCTGGGGCTGCTCAGGCTGGGCAGTGTTCCAATTCTAAGGACTCCTCTTCCCCACGGACTGGCCGAGGATGTGAGGGCAGTGGGATTTGCAATGTTACCGGTATTTTCTCGCCCATACAGGGGCAGAAGGGTACATTGCAGGAATCTGCATAAAGAGAATGGGGGCGAGACCTATAGACAATGTGCACCGGTAACCGCAAGAGTGAGTTGCAAGATCAAAATCTCGTAGCGGCAAGTCAGCCAAGTGGCATGCGTCAGTTGGTTAGGCCAGAGTGTGTGCCGTGGCTCCAATTGCGGCATGAAAGATAGGTTTGGAGCACAATCACTGACAATTCAAGAGCACACACTGCACCTCGGTCCAGTAGATGAAGGCCATATGCTCAGGTGCGGCTTGATCTGGTGGAGGGCTATGATTCCTGGAACAAAGTGCTAGGTCATTAGCTGGTTGAGCATCTAGGGTCACAGCTGGTTAGCAGGTATGTGTGTATCTGTGATCGAGCTTTAGTTAAGCAAGCCTGGCAGTTGGTGTAAGTTGTCACTCCAACGGTTGCTGTGACTGCGATAGTGTGCGCAAGGCGGACAGCCCTGTTCGCCAGGGTTTATTAACACAGAGGTCGGTGCACATGTCTGGTCAACCTCAACAAAGTAGGTGCACTCTGCTCCCTGGGCAGGTTACGGGTTGCTTCAGTTAAGCACAGCCAGAGTATATAGCCTGGTTGTGGAAGCGGTCTTCAAGCATGTGTGCTGCTGTTCCATGTATTGGGGAAACAGGTGTTAGGGAGCACGAACTGCTAGAAGGCCTGCAACTTCAGGTTGCAGGAGGTGGGAGCCACATCAGCTTGAAGGGTAATACAGCGATGTTTAAGAGTAGAGCTCCCTCCTGGGAGGCCATCACATTCTTGCAGCGCATGCGAGGCACTGGTACTTTCCCAGAGAAGGATAAACCGCGCCATGCGCTAGTTTGCAGAACAAGGGGCTTTGGCTTCATCAGGCATGAGCTATGCCGGGCGAACACCAAAGGTTAATGTGACAATGTTGGGGTGCACTTGGCACAGGTGGGCTTGGATCTGTTCCTACTGGACATGAATGAGGCCCGGGAAATTGCAGGTTGCAGTGAGAAAGGAGCTGTTTTGGTGGGGGGCTCTTTAGGCGACGGGGGCCGCCTCCAGAGCTGTGGAGGAGTTACAGGGCGATCTGGAAGCAAATGGGTACAGAAGAGTACCTCTGCAAGAGCACAATAGGGGTGCCAGAGCCAAATCCCAGGAGCCTCATGGGAGGGTCCTGGAACAATTACGTCGGCGCCCCGTTAGTCCTTCGGGCGGTTGTGGGCCTGAACAACCGGGGGCTTGCCTTGCTACGCTCCGCCCTGAAAGGGGCGTGAGTAATAGGGACCAATGTGTCACGTGATCCAGTAAGGGGATCACCCCCATAAGGGTAGCGCTGATTGGTTACTCCACAGTGCTTGGCTCATCAGGCGGGCAGGGCAGCATAGGTTGGTACAGCTGCCTGCCCTTGGATCGCCCGTAAGATAACCCACCATATTGCATACTTTTGTATGGAATAAACCTGCAGCACTAATTTTCCCAAACAAAAGTTGTGTTGTGTATTTATTTATGCATGCATACTCTGTTGTGGTGTGGGTGGGGTGTGTTGCCAATAATGGGACTATGCGGCTGCCCGCGGCCCCGCAGGGGGCCACCCTAAACGGGCGGCCCCTTTAGTGCCATTTGGGCACTTCCCCACCCCCAATGATGTGCGGGACTCAAGGAGGAGTCCCCCTACCAGACGCGTCACTTCCGGCACGCAGAGGAGGTGGGGAGGTATTTATGCCTCCCCCGGCCATCTTGGCGTCCTCTTTGCGCCGGACACGCCGTCTCCCACCCTACCGCTTACCCGGCGTGGGGTTGGCAGGCGAAATACATAGAACGTTGTAATGTTTTCTTTCTCGTTGCAGGAGGAGTTACAGGGCGATCTGGAAGCAAATGGGTACAGAAGAGTACCTCTGCAAGAGCACAATAGGGGTGCCAGAGCCAAATCCCAGGAGCCTCATGGGAGGGTCCTGGAACAATTACGTCGGCGCCCCGTTAGTCCTTCGGGCGGTTGTGGGCCTGAACAACCGGGGGCTTGCCTTGCTACGCTCCGCCCTGAAAGGGGCGTGAGTAATAGGGACCAATGTGTCACGTGATCCAGTAAGGGGATCACCCCCATAAGGGTAGCGCTGATTGGTTACTCCACAGTGCTTGGCTCATCAGGCGGGCAGGGCAGCATAGGTTGGTACAGCTGCCTGCCCTTGGATCGCCCGTAAGATAACCCACCATATTGCATACTTTTGTATGGAATAAACCTGCAGCACTAATTTTCCCAAACAAAAGTTGTGTTGTGTATTTATTTATGCATGCATACTCTGTTGTGGTGTGGGTGGGGTGTGTTGCCAATAATGGGACTATGCAACTGTGTCTCTATTCTCTGATTTACGACTCCACCCCTCTTGTCACGAGACTGCTGGTGCCAGGCTTCCTTCACACCCTGCTCTCCCTAAAGATCTCTCCCGCCAATGGGCGCAGTCCGAAGACCGGCGCCGTCAAGCTTACTTTCGCTTTCTCTTCCTTCCTCCCCAACCTCCTGTCCTGTTTTCACATCTCATGAAGAAGCAGGAGCTAGGCAACCTGGAGAGAACTGCGCCTATCAGGTAAACACTTGTTGAAATATATCCATTTAATATCTATTTTTCAACAAATTGCCCGTCAAGTCTCAGCTGTCTCTTTGAGTTACTTCCCTATCATTAATGTTTGCCACAAAGTTATGTCGGCGTCGCTTTTTTAAAAGGAAACCACCAAATAAAGTGCATGTTTATTTGTAAGTCGGTAGTTGTGCGTGTGCAACACATACGTCACAAACTCAACGGGGGGTGAGTGCTGTGGACAGCGTAGACTTCCCCCGTACTCCGAACGCAGCTTAAAGCCCATTTAATTCATTTGAGAGGCTCTTCCTATCCAGTTTTGTTTTTTATTCTTTCCTTTATGATACTTGCAGTCTTTAAGTTAAACATGGATGGACGTAACTTCAACTCCCGGTATGTAAAGAAACACCTTTCGAGAATGAATTAATCGCGAAAGGAATCTGGAAGGGCTGTGCAAGGACAGCACTGGGCACAAATTGTTTCCCTGCTGGTGCTTAAGGGCGCTTGTCCAGTGCAGTTGTTTGTGTGTGTAATAGCCTAGTACATTATGGGTGTTGGTGTCTTGTTTTGCTTCCTTTGAAATCATTAGTGTAACGCGACTGACTGGATTCAATTGTTTGTAGGTGAAAGGTTCAGGACTGAAGACAGCGCCCACAATGACCCGGAGAGAGGTGGTCACCCTGATTAAGAGTGGTGGAAGATATACTTGGGGGCTTATTTACAAGCCCCTTGCGCCACCCGTACGTCACTTTTCCCATGTTAAAAATGATGCAAAAGTGGCGCAAGAGGCTTGTAAATAAGCCCCTGAGAGTTCAATTCAGGGGACTCCCCTTGACACGTACTGTGAGACAAGAGCCATATTGTGGGGCAGATTTACAAGCCCCTCGCGCCACCGGTGCGTCACTTTTTGTGACGTACCGGTGGCGCATTTTACTGCTCCATATTTACAAGGACAGGAAAAGCCACCCTGCGTGACTTTTCCTGTCCTTGTAAATATGGCCCCTTTACACGCAGCACTTTGCGAGTCAGGGGCGTTCCATGGGTGCTGTGGGTGTTCTCACGCAGCACCCATGGAACAAGACACATTTCCAGATTTACGAGGAATCGTAAATCTGTGAATGCGTGTGAATGCTAGGCGCAACGGGGAGAAATGTATTCATTTCTCCTCGTTTTTTTTCCTGTTTCTATGCGTGCTGCAAGAGGAAATCACCTCTAATGATTGTTTTTGTTCAGGAAGGGTTCTCTTCCTGCACAGAAACAATCATTGAAATAATGCCGTTTTCCAACTTCTATGTGTGCTAATGCAGCACACATAGAAGTTGAAAACGGCATTTCAGATTGTTTCTGTGCAGGAAGGGAACCCTTCCTGAACAAAAACAATCTCACCCACCCCTGACGCAGGCATCCTTGCACCATGGTGCAAGGGTGCCGGCGCATGGCAGCAGTTTGTGCGCCAGCGCAGGGGGAAGCACAGAGATGCAACATATTGTTGTAAATATGTCGCATCCCTGTGCTTTCAAAGTGACTCAGTGCGGCGCAGCCAAATGGCTTGCAGCACGCACTGAGTCACTTTAATTGTAAATCTGCCCCTTCGTGTATATCCTACGATGACTTTGACGCAGCCTGGTACTAATTAATGGGAGGCTAAAGTGTATGTACAACAAACACTCGCCGAGGGACCCTCTTTGGCGTTCACATCCTCAAAGTCCCTATCTACGCCACTAGCAAATTGCATTATGGGACTTGTAAATTTGCTTTTAATATTGTTGGTGCTTAAGTGGGGTAAATACTGGGGTGGGGGGCTAAAAAGCAATAAAGCAACATTTATTTAGAGTGTGGCTTAGGAAATGCTGGAGTGGCCTAAGAGGGTGTAACAGCAAATGTATTTATTTTATTTATATATTTATATAGCGCAACTATTACCCGAAGGCGTCTAGGCGCTTGTAGACCAACATCTTGCAGCCAAAGGTGAAAAGTGCTAAATGATTGAGAGAAAATAGAGAAGTACTAAAGTTATGTCTTAAAGAGCCAGGTCTTAAGACTCTTCCTGAAAGAGAGCAGGTCCAGGGAATTTTTAAGTGTGAATGGTAGCTGATTCCACAGTCTGGTAGTGATGTTTAAAAAGCTTTTACCACCCCAGTTAGACAGTCTTACTTTGGGGACCTCCACCAACATAAGTGAGGAGGGCCGCAGGATTCTGGTTGGTGTATACCAGCGAAAGTGGTCAATCAGATACGCAGGGCCCTAGTTGTGCAATGCCCTAAAGGCAATGCACAGTGCCTTAAAATTGATCAGTTTTTCCACTGGAAGCCAGTGTAGGGTATTAAGGGCCGCCTTTGCAGAAGAGTATTTTGGCAGTCTGAAAAGCAGACGGGCGGCCGAATTCTGTATGACCTGCAGTTTAACCAGGAGGGCTTTATTAATTCCAATCAAAAGGCCGTTGCAATAGTCCTGAGGCTGAAACCACTGTTTTCTGCAGGTCCAATGGTATGAAAGGGAAAATTTTCCTCAGGACCTTCAGAGAGTAGTAGGCAGCTGAGGTAATTGCATTCACATGGTGGGAAAAGGACAGGGTGGTGTCAAAGATGACACCCAGATTTTTTGCCTTGGTGAGGGGAGAGGGCCTAGTTCCATAGGCCACCAGTCGGAGGACCAGAGAGAGACGTCTCTGCCAAAAAGGAGAACCTCGGTCTTATTTGAGTTCAGCTTAAGACAGTTCTCTGACATCCATCTACTCACATGACCCATAAAGGTGTGAAAGTTATGGATTGTGTTTCGAGAGACCTCAGAGATGGATACTATAATCTGGGTGTCATCAGCGTAAGACACCATATCAAATCGATAGGATTTGATAAGCCTGGCCAGGGGGACTACGTAGAGATTAAAAAGAGTCAGGCTTAAAGACGATCCCTGTGGGACCCCACACGGAAGATTGAAGCTCCGGCAGCTAAAACCGTCCATCTCCACAAATTGTTCCCGGTCCGAGAGGAAAGAATTGAACAATGATAAGGCAGCACCAGCAATGCCTATTTCTTGAAGGCGATGTAGTAGGAGGCCATGGTCCACCGTATCGAACGCTGCCGATAGATCCAGCAGAATCAGTGCCGCCATGCCACCCCTATCTACAGAGCGAGTGATTTCTTCAGACGACGTGATCAGTGTGAGCTCGGTGCTATGTCCACTTCGGAATCCATATTGAGATGGATCCAGAATATCATTGTTAAGGATAAAAGAAGTTAATTCTTGGTTAACGTATATTTCAAGAATTTTTGCCGGTAGCGGCAGGCGGGCAATAGGACGATAGTTGCCTGGGTCTGCTTTATCCAAATTGTCTTTTTTTAATAGTGGAAGAATTGAGGTCTTTTTCAATTTTTTAGGGAAAATGCCAGTTTTAAGAACAAGGTTAAACAAGTCTGTGAGACAGCCGGCTATTGGCTCAATTGCAGAGAGAATGATCTTAGGAGGACAGGGGTCCAGCGGTGAGCCAGATTTGCGACAGAAAGGAGTTTAATGACCTGCTCATGCGTTATAGGTGGAAACTCAGAGAGATACGCAGAGTCAGGGCTGCTGGAGTTCTTAGAACCATAGAAATCCAGACTTCCTGCATCATGAGTTGGCACCAGCGTAAATTTATCATAGATACAGCGAACCTTACTGCAGAAGGTGGAAGCCAAGGTATCACAGAAGACTGGATCCGGTGTATTATCCTTTTGGACTTGCACTTGCACTTGGCTGAGTTTTTGGACTGTGGCAAAAAGTTCTTTAGAATTATTCTTGGCATTTTCAATCTTTTCTGAAAAGTACTTAATTTTTGTGCTGTGGATCGTTCGTTTGTACTGGGTTAATAACTCCCTATAGCGCTCTTTTTCTTCTGGGTCATAATTAAGTCTCCAGCGCCGTTCTTGCCTGCGTTACTGCCTTTTAAGAAGTCTTAGCTCTTCTGAGAACCAGGGTTCGGTAGGTGCTGTCCTGGTAATTTTCCCATTTTGTTGAGGCACTGTGTCTAGAACTACCGATCTGATCCAATCGTGGTATTCTAGAGCTGCTCTCTCTGGATCTGGAGATAGGAAAGGTCTGCTCAGGCTAAGTTGAGAATTAAACTCTTTTTTGTCCAGGCGGTGCCATTGGAAGCGCCTGTGGCTTTTAATAAATGAAGGCCTATTATCAGCCGTGGGAGGCAGTGTGAGAGTTAGCATAACTGCTGCATGGTCTGACCACAGTAGTTGGAGGGTACCTTTAAATTTCAGAAGCGGACAGTCAGAGAAAACAGCGTCAAGCAGATGTCCAGCTCTATGAGTAGGACCTTCAATCAGCTGTGCCAAGCCTACACTGGCTAAAAGATCCGTAAGGACAGTTGAATCCTTATCATATAGTTTATCTAAGTGAAAGTTTAGGTCACCGAGAATGGTACAGTCACGGAAACTGACTTTGTGTTCAAGTAGCTGACCCATGGTTTGTAGAAAGTTAATACATGGTCCAGGGGGGCGGTAGATCAAAATTCCATTAAAGGAATAAGTATGATTAATACCTAATTGAAATGAAAGCACTTCGCAACTCTCGCCAGTGGCAATCTCGTTAAAGGAGGCTTTCATATGGTTCCTATAGACAATGGCCAGCCCACCTCCTTTTTTGCCTTTGCGATCTTTCCTGATGATGGAGAAACCTGGCGGAGTAGCTACCACCATGCCTGGCCCTGAAGACTCATCTGCCCAAGTTTCTACTACGAACACCATGTCTAGCTTCTACTCTGCGACAAAATCCGCGAATTCAAATTTATGTTTGACAAGCGATCGTGCATTGATAAGAGCCCACTGAAGCCTTGCCTGTGCCTTATGAGGGGTACTAATATATGCAATTTTGAAGTTCGTAAGCTGTAAATTACATATGTGACAAATCTGTGGATCTGAATTTTTCACACATTTAAGGACAGGACCTGAGCAGCGCGGTATAGTGTTAGAAAGAGCCAGCAACCTGTCTCGAGAGTACCTGTACATACTTCCTGTACATACTTCCTCAGAGAGTCTTTAACAAATCCAGCAGCGTGGCTGGCGCTGAGCGCGGGCCGAGCGCGGACGGGTGCAGACGGGCTTGCATTTGGCGCGCCTGTGGCCCGCCCGCTGCGCATCCTCATCAGGGCCGATTATGTAGTGAGGCAGGCTCTAACAGTGTGAGCAGCTAGACCGACAACCGCCCAAAATGGCGGCCGTCGATACTGCTGACACCTCTTCCCGCCCGACTCTCTCCACACAAACGGCAGCGATGCACCGCAGTGGACCGGAGAGCGGCGGCAATACAGTGAAGGTAGGAAAGTTTAAAAACTAGAATAAAGTGCCAAACTAAAAAACTACCGTCTAAAAACCACGAAATTAGCAGCAGCGTAGTAGTGCAAATGAGCAAGGCTATGATCATAAAATGAATTAAAATATCAATAGCACCTTTAAAATAGCTGGAGATGCGGGCACCCAAAGGGACTTTAGGTCATTGATGTGGGTGCTCTCCTGTGTTTTAGGGCTGAAGCTGTACTTCAGTGATGACACCCAACAAGGTGACACTGGTCTGGGTGTGCTTGAGTTCCTATTCGGAGGACTCGCAGTTTAGCAGTTGGGGCTGAACTCTTTCTGTTTGACCAAAGCTCGGTTGCAGATGGTTGATCCCCACCTGTTTGATGAGCTGGAATGTCGCCTGAGTACCAGGGGTTATGGCTAAGATTAATTCAGATGTTCTTCCACCATTTGCTTTTATGTTTTTCTCACTGGTTAACACTGTAGTGACTGCCATTATTCCTCCCTTGCTGGCTGTTGTGATTGGTGCCCTTGCTGTGCTGCCTGCTATGCCCCTGCCATTGGTGGCAACTGTGGCCACTGCTGTGCAGCAGATTTGGTCTCTACGGTCATGACTGTGTTCCTGCTGTGGTAGCTGATCTGGCTGCTGCTGTGCATAGACACAACCATAGGGGGAGCGTTAGGGGCAGCATTTTTGTCAGAAAAGCTTCATTGCATGATTGCTTAGGGAGACTACCTTTTATCCCCATCACATATGCAAACAAGCATTTGCAATGCAATAGGTGTCACATTTATGAGAGTTTGAGCTATTGGCATTGTAAATGACAAAGCCTTTTATTTGTGTTGTTTTTAAAACAGATAAATAAAAGGCATTGTCGTTTACAATGCCAATAGCTTAAACTCTCGCAAATGCGAGACCTATTGGATTGCAGATGCGTTTGTGCTGTTAAAAATCTAAAAAAAGCATTAGGAGAGAGCGTGTCCTGCCTGCAACAGCAGACAAGACAAAGCTATCTGAGAAAATAGTGCTTGAGGCTATTATTAAAGCCTACCGAGTAACAACACACATAACAAGGGGTATCGCCATGGTAGGTTACAAAATGAGACAAGGCGATACTAAGGCGGGACTACTAAGCCTATTGACCAATGAACAACCATAGTTTACATGGACAATGACACAAGCCAATGAAAAATATGGGCGGAGCTTCAAGTCCCTATCTCAATACAGCGTGCCTCAGAGCAGCACATGCGCTGCCCAGGCTCGACCTAAAAATGCTATACAATACGTATTACTGCTCAAATCAGAACTGGAAGCTCCTCTCTGTGTTCTCTGTTTTGCTTTTGGGTATGACTTACGTTCTTGGCACTGAAAAGTCAACTACAAGGGCATGTACCCCGTCCCTGAGTGCTCAAGTATACTAATGTCTGGATCCCTAATGCTGATTTTTGTTGTCATAGGCCAACACGGACCATGCAGGTGCACCCGGACATAGGCCGGTCACACGTATTGCGGTCTTGTTGGGCTCGAAGGACACCTCAAAGCGATACCCTCATAGTGGTGGAAGGCTACTACGTTCGCCAGGAGTTAATCAACACAAGCGCGGTGGTGGCATCATACTGTGTAGTGATCAGTAGGAGTGAACAGGCCTTTTTATTAACCTGTGTCACTGGAGTGAGGCCTACAGGCTCACTCACTTTTAAAAATTCAATTGCTGTATGCTTAACTCACCCATGGCTACATCAGATTGGTGTGAAGTTCTGCCCAGTGCAGAAAGTGTATCTGCTCTGGGTGTATGTATGCCTGGGGAGGGTGCAGTACTGAGTAGTGTGTGCATGATGTATGTATGTGCTGGAGATGCATGTGGCTGAGAGTGGTACAGTACGTGAAGGATGTAGTGCTGTGCAGTGCGTGCAATATAAGTGCATGTGCTGGGTGTATGTGTACCTGTGAGTGGTACAATACATGAAGTGTGCAGGATAAATGCATGTGCTGGGTGTTTGTGTGCCGATGAGTGGTACAGTTCATAAAGGATACACTGCTGGGCAGTGCGTGCATGTTGAATGCAAGTTTTGGAAGTATATGTGCCTATGAGCAGTGTAGGACATGGAAGATACAATACTGTGCAGTGCGTGTATGCTGTATACATGCACTGGTTATATGTGTGCCTGTGAATGGTACAATACATGGATGGTCCTGGGATACCCAGGCCCACACAGTGAAACATGAAGTGGAGGTAGAGAGATACACCCTCCCCCCAAAACAGATTGCTGCATTCCTGTAAGCTGGGTGGGATACACCATGGGGAGGGGAGGACCAGACCTCCCCTATACACTTCAAAGGTTGCTCTTTGATTCTGTGAGAGGAGACAAGGGAGGGCGAGGGCACGTCTCAGGAAGGAGGTGGAGCTGATAGGAGTAACATTAAGAGTAGGGCTGGGGGCCCTGAGCAAAACTTTTGATGCGATCATCACTATGGCTGACATTCAGGCATGAACTCTAGTCCCTACCATGGCCTGAGTTGTGGGACTGTCAGCTGCGGATACATCCCTGCTGTGACAGACTGATTTTCAAGAGGAAGAGTGAGCAGTGTAGTATGCATTGAAAAGAGCAGCACCTCACCATAGATCTTCAAAATCTCAGACCCTGAATCACATTTGGTGTCTGGAAATGGTCTATTATAAGGGGAGTTTGAGAACCCCCAAAACTGTAATTTGCCAATCAGCCACACAGGCTATGTGTGTGTGTGGGGGGGGGGGGCTGCAAGACTTTTGCCTGCTTCCAGTACTGGGGTCCAAGGCCTTCTAATCTCCCTGCTAGTTGAAGGAACATCGCCCAAGGAATTCAAGACCACCGGCTCTGGAGCACCAGCGCCTGCCTGCTTGCTAAGACCAGTGTCCCCTGCGAAGAAGGAGAGCGTTGTAGGGAGCGAGGTGCAGTGGGGAGCTCTGTCAAGTGGCCTCCCTCTGCGAGGTGTGAGGAAACAGCTACTGCACTGATCAGGTCATTGCCTGTGTGCAGGACTGAGCCGGCGAATCCAGTATGCTAGGAGAAAGTCTGCGTGAAGATAGCCATTGTAAAGACTGCCGTGCAGTAAGGGTGAAGCCTTGTGCTGTAGGGGTGCAGCAACCCTATATGCCTGGACGGGTGCCAAAGCAAGCACTGCCATGCATTAAGGGCTGACTTTTTGTGCGGAAGTGGTGACCCCGTTTGCCAGAAGTGTCCGCGGTGGATGACTTCGCTATGTTGACCGGGCCGGAGAACGTGGACAGTGAGCATTTGTGACGCTGTGTTCTGGCAGAGGTCACCAGGAGGCTGCAACTTGTTCTGACACATTGGAGAAGTGAGGGCGCCGTGGTAGCACCATCACCCAAACGTGGAACCCAGAACTGGATCGTCGTAGCCAACTCCCTATCAGGAGCAAACGAACAAACCGTAGGAGAAGCGTCGGGAATCTTCCAATCGCTGCAGGAGTGCGAAGGAGAGAGCCTGCACCCGCCGAGAGAAGACGCTGAGTCTAAGTGTGGCCAACTCACCTGACTTGGGCTGGAGCCGCTGCGGCACCCGAGGACGAGTCACACTCATTGCTGCCAAAACGCTTCCCTCCTGCCGCTGCAGGTAAGACATGTTACAGGCCTCAAAACCTGAGGGAAGTTGCTGCTAATTTGAGCGTATGTGCGCTGGAACACTATTGACTTTAAATTAGCTTTGTAGTATACTGTTGAAACTCGGACTTCTATTGGGGCATATCCTAAATGTTATCAATAGTGAATGGGGAATAACCACAATTGCTAACGAGAGGAGTGCATGGGACAAGAAAGTGACAGAATGACACTAAAGGCCCCGACCTCAGGGGAGGACTGGGTAATGGTTTGTAAATGTTGTATTCTTCCTTTGTGTGGGCATCGTTAGAAATAAAGTACTTATTTTTCTTTTCTACATAAAAGTGAGTATTTGGCTGGAAAATAATTTATTTCTGCCGCTGCATGCATTTTGAGTTGTAAGTCTGTGTTCACTAATCTGTATCCACACCTCCTGCCCAAGAGAGCCTTGGACTGCTCAGACCACACATACCCTCGGAGTTAAGTGCAGAAGGGATACTTGGCCCAGTTACTCAGGATCAATAGTAAGTCAGGCCCCGGGACATCAGGAGTAAACGGCCTGACCATCACTGTTGAGCCCAGTAGCCCCTGTCTGTCTCATGGCCCTCTGAAAGGGTTTCTGACAAGGTGCTAAAACTGAAAAGATCCATTGCTTAATCATCCCATTACATTTCACTCATAGTTGGGAGGGACCACAAGCCTATCTTTTCAAGCCCCACCATGTATGGCATTTATTATTTACCTACGTGGCTCCTAACATATTGCTGAGTTGTTTCTCAGGACTGGCTTTTAGTACTAGAGTCCTTGTGTGTGGGTCGGTGCATACATTCTATTTTCTCACTCTCTTATTCCCATAAGATAAATGACCGGTCTTGCCCGGCAGTCAATTACACAACTTGATCCTGTGGATAACTATCCCCCTGCCTCTGTAGTGTGGTGTTACTGAGTGTTTGGCCATCTATTTTCCAGGGTTTGTAGACGGTGGAGGCAGTTCCTCGTGAAGTGCACAACCACAACAAATCATCCAAGCAGAGGCAAAGAGGGCGATGCAAAGTGAACGCTCACCTTGTGAACGTTGAGGTGGTTGTGGGTAACTGCTTCAAAACCATTGTTCTAATTGGACCAGGGTCTGCAAGGCCTGAATCCTTGGGAAAAAAAGGGCAAATACTGAACCAGGGCCCTAAGAAGTCATCTGATTCTGTCGTTTGCCAGCTGAAGGGGGAGAGGGCGGATACTGCTCTTGTCTGCCTGCGATATATTGGAGCTGCAGCGCAACATCACCTGAAGGCTCCTTTGTGACACGAGGATGAAGCAACAGTGGACACTGTTATTTATGACTGATGCCCCAGGATCTCAAATGCTATATGAATCCAGTTGAATAATCAAGTTTACATGTCACTCTTCAAAAGTAGTGATATGGGGTAGTGAAGGAACTGTTTTCTTAAAATTTACCCTATCCAGCATGTTATTGCTCATGGCTGAGAATAATGGGGCTTTATAGAATAAATGTATTGTTGCCTAATGATTTTTTTTTTTTTTTTTTCGTCCAGTGAGGTTCTATTCATGAATTTGTCAAGAACAGAATTCTGTTTCACACGTAAGAGGACGCTCCCTTAGTTATGTAGGTCAAGCATCTTGTGGATGTTTCTTAGAAAGGCTTTGTAGCCACACCCATTTTAAAGCCACCCGCTATTCCCCAGCCATGCACACTCTTTTTCCATCCCACTGAAAGCACCACTGCATGGAGCGGAATGTGCCCTGAGTGGTAAGCGGGTCTTTTCTCCAGCCCTGACTGCCCAGACTGCGTGAACCTGGTATCCTGACTTTCAGTTGTTGGCAATGTGATCATGATAATCTAAGCATGTTGGTAATTAGTAGGTCTGGACTTGTCCTGTAACCTGGAAGGGTGCCCCAGGTGTGCCCTCATCTGTTGACAGTGGATTACTGTCCTTGCCATGAATTTATCATACAGAGCAATGATGGCAGTGTACTGTGTTTTGAGAATCAACAGTGTGCCCAAATCTTATTAGGTCTCGCCTAGACAGTGCATGCGCTTTCTCAAAGAGACATGTTGTTTTCAATCTGTAGGCTTCAGCCTACCCATAAACTTACCATTTGCTCGCTCCATCGTCGCTCTCATATCCTTTGCCGCCGTTTGTCCATGGCATGTCTGCCTCTTCTTGTGTTTAGACCTCCCCAGAACATAGACCAAATACTTGTGTCCATCCACTGCTCCTGTTTTAGGAGCTATTGTTTCCTTTGTGTTTGAGCACTCCACACGAGTGCTCATGTTTTCACTTGCTCCGTCCTCCATCTCCTGTCGCCTCTTCCCCATCCCAACCCCAGCCAGATCACCCTCACATCCAAACGCTGCTTTATCTGGGTTGCTGCAAATGTATTTATGGTGATTTAAGCTGATGCAATTTCAACCAGCACTGTGGGTTAGGTTTTTGGTGTGATTTATTTTTAAGTTATGGGTTATTACTTTATTTAAATAGATTAACATGCAGCGTCTAACTTTAAATGCAAACCTATGCACTGGCTTAATACAGAAGCCACGTCCTGTGGGTCTGTGTTGCTTTAAGTTGCTAAAATACCCATGAATAGGGTGATATATAATGTTAGCTTAGTCCTGATGTTTTAGACTACTTGTTCGAGGTAAGTGTTATGGACTGCACCCTTTGTTTGTTTACAAAGCTTTACCTCAGTAACTTTGGTTTTGCAGTGTGTAGTAAGCATGTTGTGTTTAGCAATGAACTTTAAAGTAGATATTAATATGGGCATCGTTTACATTTTGTTAAAGGCACAGGCTGCTTTACTGGTGTCTTCATACCAGGTTTCTAGTGCAATAAGGAACTGCAGTGGTTGCTGCTGAATCTAATATTTGGGCGTTGTTGGTGAAGAAATAACACCTCTTCAGATGAAGTCTTGGCTAGAAAATCACACTTCTTTCCGCTGGCCTGCTTCCTTCCTGTTTCGCATCACAGAGTCTGAGCATGTAAAATGCACGGCTGAGGTATGTTGCCTTAAAAAAGACATGCAGGATTTAGAATGGTTACACAGTTCCCTTGTGTCAAAGTGGATTTTATTTCCTAACAGATGTGTCTGTAAAATATTCTGGATGAAAATTATCTGAATACTAGTGCTATGAGCACATTTATCTGCTATGCCTTCTGAGGCAATTGAAAACGCTCAGTCTTTCATGTTAAGGATTGTATGCCCATGTGAATGCCATCATTAAACAGCACCAAGTATTTTTTTGCCAGCATTCTTCAGCTGCATCCAAATAAATGAACTGATTGTAAAAAAAAATCTGTTGGTGGTTTAACTGGAGCATGTCCATTATTTTTGCAATTGGAAGTATCTTTCATCTTATAACCATTTTAATATAACGGACTAACTAGGATGCATCATTTTTATATTTGTTTCTCTGTAGTTCATGCACAGCGCTGGCCTCGACAAAGTGCGTTTTTCCCTAACTTTCCACCTTGCTGCACAGCAGGCCTGCTACTGTACACCTTGGCTAAAAGACATTGACAAAGCCAAGAGCTCTCCTGTTGGCTAGACCTATTGGCTTTGCCAATGCTTGTTATCTGAGTCACTGGATTGGAAGCCTATTGGCCTACTTATGTAAAGTCCTGCTAGTTTGATTTGCTTACCCATTCCTTCGCACTAACACCCATAGTGCGTGTTAAGCATGGTGATATATGGAGCCTGCGCAGTACACGCATTGTGTGTGGCAGTGAGACAGACTAATACATACATGTGGGATCCATTTTGAAAATCCCCTAGCCTGACCTTTGCACAAGGTGGAGGTGAAGGTTGTTTTCCCAGACATTGAAAACATATTGCTCATATTTAGGCTGTCCGGTTTTAGGTTTAAACCTATAATAACTGATAAAATCCCACCGAAAGGGAAATAGCCCTCACAAGTGTAAACATATAAACACTGAAAAAACACCTGCTGAACCACAAACTAAATGCCATTCAAAGAAAGGAAAAGGAGAGTGAAAGAGTAATTTTTTTTCTTCCTGAAGGGGCCCATGCAATGTAACTTTTTAATACAAGCTAGCACCAAGAAAGACTGGGCTAACATTATTCTGCTTGAGTTTTGTTGTTTAGGGATGTCACAAAAATATTGTTTCTTCGTTTTGCTTTTTTCAGTTTTGTGGTCTTTGGTCTAAAGATGCAGGGTTTAGAAGCATGTTTTAGGTCTTATTTAATGATTTTATAAACTGTAGAGAATCAGGAAATATCAAAATCATATTTGACATTTTGGCTGTGTTTGATTCTTTCACTGATAGGTAACATGACTGGTTTCATAAGAATCTTTCCCAATATGTGCCATCACATTTACCTACAGAGAATGGGTAAAAACCCTTAATACATCAGCCCCCAGTTTCTAGTGAGTCAGTATTGATAGTAGGTGAATTGCCAACACCCTCAGGCTTTAAACATTCAATGCAAGGTATAGTGACAAGTAGATGTGAAAAGAGTGCTATCACCAAGCATCTGAGATAGTGGTGAAAACATGACACCAGACTTTTGGAAAACATGGAACGCAATGTCACTTGGAATGCTGCTGCAAAAAGGTTATTTCCAAGTTCAACAAAGATTGGAGTGATATTGTTTGTATTGCAGTGATTCAGCTACGTATATGAAAAAGTTGAGTGATGACCTGTCAAAATCGATACCTGTGCTGAAGTGCTTCCCTGTAAGAGATCCTTGCCACTTGTTAGATGATATGCTGAAAGCATCTTTACAATCTTCAGAGTTAATGAAGAATGCTATTGACTTTTAGTCCATATTGGTGCACTGTTTTGTTATGCGCAGGAACTAAAATGCAAATATTTCTCATTTTGTGCTTTGTGTGGCATCAAAGAAAGAGTCATTCCAACTGTGTCACTTAGCTGATGGTTCTCAGTCCAAGGGGCTGTGAATGCTATATTATCCATGTGGCAACTGTTTACAGAATTGATGATGCCAAAGGCAAGAAATGTGAGAATCTATGGTCGCATATTGATAGTGATGTGAAAAAAAGTACACTCTACTGCATTCTTAGATTTTTACAGGAAAACATAACTGCTGTAGTGGACATAATAAAACAACTAGAGTCTGAAACCACCCTTGTCTGCCAAGTGTTCAGCATAATTGGTGTAGATGTGAAACATCTCCTTGAGAGTAGGCTGGGCGACACAATTAGTGACTTTGGCACTGCAACATGTTCCATGTTAGAGTGCTTGCCACTTGGTAAGCAAAGCAATGTTGACAAGCAATTCAGGAACTTTCATTTTACAATGTATGAGAAATGGCTTGCAGTGATGCATAGAAGTGTCCCTTCACCAACCATGGCATTTGAAGTCAGTGAAACCTCACTGTGGTACTCTGTACAAGTTCTAGATCCCTTCCGTAAAGGGGAATTTTCTCCGTAGTTTCAAAAGTGTTGCTTCATTTTTGACCGCTTCAATATCTCTGAGGGCATAAGCGCCCAGTTCAACACAAATGTTCCCGAACCTGCCAAGAGAATCACAATCTTTAAGTGCACCACTATTGGCATTGAAAGCTATGTCAGTGGCCAGAGTTAGCAAATTGTGTACTGTCTGTTTTGGCGTTGCTCATCTCAAGTGCCACTGTTGAGAGGGCCTTTTCACAGAAAAAAGTTTACATGGGAAGGAAAAAGTGACCAAAGTCTCACTGAAGAAGTATTGTATGGTGTACTACAATAAGTTTGATTTGCAAAAATGTATTTGGATCTCATATACACTGTACGTACACTGTCTATATACCATTGACTATCAGTGCAGAAAACAAGCAATAATAAAAGCAAAACGTTCCATAAACACTGGAAAAACACTGTTTATGTTGTTTTTAATGGCGTGAAAATGTGTAACCACAGATAACCACTGTTTTTTTAAGGTATTGAAATCACGTGAAAACACTGAAAAAACCCCACCAGAATTCACCAAAAATAGAAACTGGAAAGCCTACTCATATTCCTAAAGCTGGTCGGAGGAGACCTAGACACTGAAGTAAGCTTAGTGGAGGCAGGGCTCCTTTAGATATTCGATGAGGCTTTTTGTTTAGCCAGGATCTTTTGATTAGTCTACCTGAGCGCTGCCATTCGGTAGATGGTAGAGGTGATGGGTGAAATCACAGAGTCTGTTGTGCAATGCGGGGAATCCTTCAGCTAAGGCCTGCCTATCTGCCTTCCCTTGATTAATCCTTCAGTATGATTGATGACAATCAAGTGCAAAAACCTCACAGCTTTTTGTGCTCCTGCTATGGTTGCTCCAGGTTGGAGTGAGTGAGAAGTATCACTCCACCTAAAGGCTGTGTCTGCAGAACAGCTTGGAAATTGAAAGGAACCTTGAAAGGAGAATCAAACCTGCACTGGCTCTACAGTTTGACAGTGGATCCATATCTCTTGTCTGTCAGTTATGTATAAAAGTGGGGCCTGCTGTGGCTGTGGTGCAACCAGGGCTGGTGTCTGGCTGACACCAGAGGTGAGGGAACATCCCCTGAAGTGTGGATCTCTTGCTGAATAAGCTGTGTACTTGCCCTGAAGCACTTAGAAGTGTAGCACACAAAGAAACACCTGGGTCTAAGAAGAGTTAGAAAAACCTAGCTGAACTGAAATGTTCCTTCGTTAGGACAAATTCCCTCACCCACCAGAGGTGGCATGCTTCATTATTGAGATTCTCATCGCACTGTGACAGCAGATCACAGTGCGAGATACAACTCCCTCTCTGACAAGGAGGAGCTCTTCAGTTGTTTTGAGGGGGTTGGTAGAAGCCCTATGGTGAACTAAAGGGCGGTGAGGTTCACAGTATGTGCAATAAGTGGAAAAGTGATTAAAACTGACTCCAGAGTAGGCGTACAACTTTATTCATGCATGCCTGAGTCAGGATTAAAAATATAGAAGGGACACTGCAGTTGTCAACTGACCCTGCTTCCATGTGTCACTAAATATAGGTCAACATGTTTCTGCAAACTAGACCCTCAAAAGAGGTGTATTGGCATTTGTCAAGACCTCTAAGTATTGCTCCTGCTCATCTAACATGCTCATAAAAAGAAAAAAATACAAAACCAATAAGTGGTCAACTGTGAATTTCAACAGCAAATCCACTGCAATACAACCTGTAGGGGAATACAATGACAGCTAGGTTATTATGATAAGATCAGTAGCACTTACCAAAATAGTGCCTCCAACTACCCAAATTATGCTGAATTGTAACCACCACGAAAATGTATGTGTAAAATCAATAAAATGTGGCGTTCATACAAAATCCACAAATTTACCCTCAATCGTTGGGTGTTGTGCCTCCACTCAAGGGACCCTGGCGTAGGGCTCAGGTGCACTCTGTCCTATAGGGAGAATATAGGAAAGAATTGCATAGGAAAGATATGTAGTAGTGAGGCTATTTGGTACTGGTACACTCAGTTGATGCTATATCCTCAGAGGAGCTGGAGAACAGCATCAGTGAAGGACAGAAATAGGAACCTCGAGGATGAGCCGGGGATTCAGTCAAATACCCATAGAGAGTAAAAATATGAAGAAAGTATATATGTCTAAACTTGGGCCGTAGTGTTTGTGTGATGTTTGCCCTAGTATTGTTGATGTTGGTAGTGAAAATTCACTAGCCATGAATGGGGTGTCCTTCAGGGAAGAGAGGTGTATATTACCTTGTCACATTGAGTTACTAGTGCGGCGATGCTATAGGGCGGTACTGACAGTTGTCCACCGTGTCAACATGTGTATATGAAATGTCGTGAATACAAGCCTGACAATAAACTAAAATCACCAATATTCCATGACCCGCTTGTGATGACAAGCTTAATAGCCTGTCGGGGTCACTGTGACAAGCTGGGAGGACTGTGTAACAGAGCAACACCATCAAGATGTGTACAGCACTAGGAGTCCGCAGCAACTGCCAACCAGACATTACCAAGTACTCCACCCATGTCATCATTCCAAATGTCATGGTAAGATTCCACACTCCAATACATGACACACTCCACACTCCCTGAACTACCATAAAGCAAACCACAATATACACCCCCCTCCACCCACTCCACAAAACAAGGAATCAAAAAACAAAATGTAGTTGATAATGAAAAGAATAAAAGCATAAGGAACACGCTTATGTCACCCAGGTCCCTTTAACGATTATACAACTAGTAGAACACCACTGGAACCATGAAGTGGTGCACAACAATTTCCAAAGTGCACAAGAAGTAGATTCAATGTGACTTGGAGCCCTTCCACCATACAGGATCTTTCTGCTATCTTTGGCTACTTTATAGCTACTTGCAGGTTTCAGTAGTTGTGTAATCATTGCAGATTGATATAAAGTATTTAATAGTGTGTCCAGACTATATTTTACTAATCAGGATATGCTCCACACATCCCCGGAATTCACCACGTTCTTCCTCACTTCAATGATTTTGAAAGGGCCCATAAACATAGTTACCCTTGTTTAACCAACATTAATTTTAACTTTAACACATTATCACCCACTTTCCAGTCTCTCCTCTGAACCATGTTATTTAGGATCATCCCAATGCTTGTAACACTGCTGGAGAAATTTCCCCTAGACACCCCACCCCGCTCACATTTGAGTCCTCTTCTTTGAATCATGCTGTAACCATAATGGAGTAAGCTTTGGTCCACCCATCCTTCCTTTCAAACAGACAAGTGGAGATAGTTGGGTTTGGCATGTTGTGATGAGTCCATCATGTCTCATGCAAAACATCTTCATGGACAGCTTGTAATTCAAGCACCATTTGCACCCAAGACTTGTGCTCTGTTCATGCACTCTGTCAACCCATTGGTCTGTGGTTGGTACCGAACTTTCTTTTGATTTGATGGACTATAATCAAGTTCCTCTAACAATCTTGTATCACTTGTGACATAAAGTTGTCAGTAACATTGTCTTTGGTGCTCCTCCACAAGCAGACTCATCCTTCAACAAGCATTGGCATAGCCAATAGGTCTCGCCTTTGGGGCCTTATAAGTGTTTAGCCAGAGCTATTGACTTTGCCATTGTCTTCAAGCTGTGCTGTAGAGAAGTGTGGCTGCTGTGCGGCATGCTGAAAAGTTATAATAAAAAAGTGTCAGAAGCATTTTTGTTACTTTATATGTGACCAAGAAGGCATTATGTAAAACTGAACGACCATATTAAAAAAAGTATTTACAATAAAAAATGTCCTCAGTTTTCTTTTGTTCTTGCAATGCTGGCAACGTGTTTCTGCCTATTGCAATGGTTGTTTGTTAAAGCTTTTTTTTTTTTGAGGGGGCATAAACAATCGGAGGGTGAAGGTTGGGAACTAGTACCTGTATTATAACACTAGCAGCGGCCAGACGCTAGGGGAGAATCAACAGATGCCAGATTCCGAGAGCAGGCTGAGGTGGTGCTGAGTGATGCTGAGGTGGTAGTGGTGGTGGTGGTGACTGTTGCGGAGACGATGCTGAGGTGATGCTGAATGATACTCAGGTGTTGCTGAGTGATACTGCTGTGGTGCTGAGTGATGCTATGGTGGTGCTGAGTGATATTGTCTTGGCGCTGAGTGATGCTGTGGCGGCGCTGAGTGATGCTGTGGCGGCGCTGAGTGATATTGTCTTGGCGCTGAGTGATGCTGTGGCGACGCTGAGTGATGCTGTGGCGGCGCTGAGTGATGCTGTGGCGGCGCTGAGTGATGCTGTGGCGGCGCTGAGTGATGCTGTGGCGGCCCTGAGTGATGCTGTGGTGGCCCTGAGTGATGCTGTGGTGGCCGTGAGCGATGCAGTGGCGGTGCTGAGCGATGCTGTGGCGGCGCTGAGCGATGCTGTGGCGGCGCTGAGTGATGCTGTGGCGGCGCTGAGTGATGCTGTGGTGGCCCTGAGTGATGCTGTGGTGGCCGTGAGCGATGCAGTGGCGGTGCTGAGCGATGCAGTGGCGGTGCTGAGCGATGCTGTGGCGGTGCTGAGCGATGCTGTGGCGGTGCTGAGCGATGCTGTGGCGGTGCTGAGCAATGCTGTTGCGGCGCTGAGCGATGCTGTGGTGGCGCTGAACGATGCTGTGGTGGCGCTGAGCGATGCTGTTGTGGCGCTGAGCGATGCTGTGGTGGCGCTGAGCGATGCTGTGGTGGCGCTGAGCGATGCTGTGGTGGCGCTGAGCGATGCTGTGGTGGCGCTGAGCGATGCTGTGGTGGCGCTGAGTGATGCTGTGGTGGCGCTGAGTGATGCTGTGGTGGCGCTGAGTGATGCTGTGGTGGCGCTGAGTGATGCTGTGGTGGCGCTGAGTGATGCTGTGGTGGCGCTGAGCGATACTGTGGTGGCGCTGAGCGATGCTGTGGTGGCGCTGAGCGATGCTATGGTGGTGCTGAGCGATGCTGTGGTGGTGCTGAGCGATTCTGTGGTGGTGCTGAGTCATCCTGTGGTGGTGCTGAGTGATGCAGTGTTGGCCCTGAGTGATGATGTGGTGTCGCTGAGTAAAGCTATGGTGGTACTGAGTGATGCTGTGGTGGCGCGGAGTGATGTTGTGGTGGCGCTGAGTGATGCTGTTGTGGCGCTAAGTGATGCTGTGGTTGTGCTGAGTAATGCTGTGGTTGTGCTGAGTGATGCTGTTGTTGTGCTGAGTGATGCTGTGGTTGTGCTGAGTGATGCTGTGGTTGCACTGAGTGATGCTGTGGTTGCACTGAGTGATGCTGTGGTTGCACTGAGTGATGCTGTGGTTGCACTGAGTGATGCTGTGGTTACACTGAGTGATGCTGTGATGGCGTTGAGTGATGCTGTGATGGCGTTGAGTGATGCTGTGATGGCGTTGAGAGATGTTGTGTTGGTGCTGAGTGATGCTGTGCTGGCTCTGATTGATGCTGTGCTGGCTCTGATTGATGCTGTGGTTGCGCTGAGTGATGCTGTCGTGTTGCCGAGTGAGAGATAGAGTGAAGATATAATGCCCAATTAGAGAGGGTGGTGAGAGAGAAAGAGAGAGAAAGGGTGTACATAGAATAAAGAGTGGAGCGGGATAGAGAGAGAGAAAGAAGGGAGAGAGAGTGAATGAAGGAGTTTGAAAGAGAAACAGATAAAGGGGTGAGAGAGAATGAAAGGCGAAAAAAGATAGAGAGCGGAGAGTTAATTAAGTAGAGAGAGAATTAGAGAGGGGAGAGAGAGAGAGAGAAGGAGAGAGACAATAAGAGCGGGGGTGGAGTTTAAATAGAGTGAAGAAGTGACGCGGAAAAAGTAACCTTAAATATAGCTTTGTGCTTTGCGCGAATAAATATTTAAAAAAAAAACAGTGAGACAAAAATACTGCTAATTAGGCTGTGACTCACAATATAAAACAAATAGCGAAGACTAGAGCTGGGGTTTTTGGCGTGGTCAGGAAGTGTGGCGCTCAGACTAGTATGCGTAGTGTAAATGCGAACTTGAGTAGGTACGGTGCTGCCAGGTCGGGGGATTAACCCAATAACCCCCGGAGGTGTGTGAGTCACAGGACCCACACTGGGAAACTAGGCACAGTCCCGGGCACACGTGGTGAGGGTATAACGATAGTGTAACCGTTAAGTTCGAATAAACCGGCTGGTTGTCTGTTGTGAATTCAATCGTTTTTCATTAAATAACTTTTCAACTCTAACAGGTGTCGACCACTGCAACGTTTATTCGAACTTAACGGTTACACTATCGTTATACCCTCACCACGTGTGCCCGGGACTGTGCCTAAAACAAATAGCGATATAAGGTGAAATCAACCCACCGAAGCAATATTTCTAACTAGACAAAAAAAAGCTTGCATTTCAATGCTAATCGCTGTTGTTTTTCATGTGACTGTAGTCCAGGGCCCTCAGTTGGTAATGTGAGCTGCTGCTGCGATTGAAACATCAGAGTCCAGAGAGTTAATGAGCCATGACGAGGAAATGAGGAAGAGATAGGAAACTCAGATGCCAGCTGCGCGTGCACGCCATCGTGAACTCAAGCTGGTCGCCAGCCGAAAGCCAGTGTTTGCACTTCCAAAACCCGCTTACTAAAACTCTCGGCCAGACCAGCGCAAGCGCTGGTGCAGGCCGAGACCTAAAAATTCCAACACCACATTTGTATTGATAACAGAGACTTCATGGAAGCCTATTTGGTTGTATAATCCATCAACAGGACATATCTCTCCGAGGTAATGAGAATTTCAAAAGCACCCATGACATCTAAATTTATTTAAAGTTTAATTTCCAGCACATACAACACAATTGCTCACAACAGCCTCCGCCTGACGATTCACACCCGGCCACCAATATCGTTTCTTTATCCTGCCTTTGTACAGTTCCTGCCCAAGTGTCCCTCATTGGCCATGTTTATCATTTTGTTTTTTTCTAACTGTCTGGGATAACAGAATGTCCACCCCTTATCATTCCATCATCATGAAAACATAATTAATCTCTGATATTCCAGAACTTCTTCCCAGGTTCCTGCAACATGCTAAAGTTCGGGACACCTTTGAAAAACAATTTCATGACAGACTGTGAAACTTCATCTCTCGCTTTAGCTTTAGCCCACTCCCTTGGACATTTTTTGCATCATCCCTCATCCACATTACCATCACTAAATTGTTCTCAAAACCACACTTTTCCATGGGCAACAAAAAGTAATCTGCTGCTTGCTTTCTGATGGTCGAAAGATATTCCACATGATACTTAAATTCACTATGGCCTTCTATCTGCCTTTTAATTCTTGGTGTAATCCCTTCTAAATTACTAATCTCAAAGATCTGAACTGGAGGTAGATGATTTGTCCTTACCACAAGTCGAAGCCCCCATAATAAAAATTGAAGCGCTGGATAGTCCATGCACAGGCCAACACCTCCTATTCAAACACTAAATGGTGTTTTTCAGCTCCTTAAAGTGAGTGCAGGGGGAAAGCTGTCACTCCTACCCATCCTCTGACTGGGAGAAAACGGCCCTCAGTCTTTTTTAACTGGCATCAGCAATAAGGACCTTTTTTAATGAATATTAAAATGTTCCAGTGTGGGCATTTTGCTTATCTCCTCCTTAACCATCTGGAACACTTCCTAACAATAGACCAGCCATAAACAAAATTGTCAAGAGTTGAACTGTGCTGGACATATTACTTATAAACCACGTTGTACCCTGCCAACTCTAGGAATTATCTACCCTGTGTCTTGTTGCAAGGCTTGGGAGTTTATACTATGCTTTCTGAAACATTCAACTTGAGCATGATCTCTTGCTAGAGATTGTGGGTCTGAGGTATGATGCAGTTTCTACTTAGAATTTTCATTTCACCTTCTTCAGAGTGATCCCATTCCATTGCAGCCTTCTCTGAATATTCCTTCAAAGATTTACAATGTTTTTCCCTAAACTTGTGTGACAGCCATCAAAACTTTCTTCATGATTCTCTGGAAGCATACCAGTGTTACACGACAACCATACACGAAGTCAGTTTCTAAGATAAACAGTTGGAAGACCTATATTTCAAGTGCAAAGTAACATCAGCAAGTACTCTACCCAGATTGCCATCCCAAATGCCATGATGAGATTCCACACTCTAATACATGACAAACTCCATATTCCCTGAACCAACCGAAAACAAGACACAAGTGGGTACACGGTTTGTTGTGCATGTCACCCAAAGAGACAGGTCAAATAGAAATAGCATTGTTTGACTCGGCTACGTATAAACCAATTATAACCTTTGTGGCTAAGTTGGCAATACCAGTGGGAGATGTCGCTAATTGTACCGTAAGGAAAGGATTGTTGATTGTTTTGCCAGAAGTCCATTTTTCGGCCTAGGTGCTGCCAACCTATTGTGTTGCCCTTGCCTCAGAAATCCTAGACCTAAACTGACATGGTTGTGTAACGTTCACTCTCCAAGCATGTCAAACGCATAGAAAACTGGAATGTAAATCCTTGCCAAGATAAAAGCAAAGGAGTCTCACCAGAGTAGCCACCTACACATCCTGGGGCTAAGTCTTGAGCATTTACATCCCATTTGGCCATTGACTGCCAGGGGCATTCCTTCGGGCTCCCCATGGAAGGCTAAACCTGATGTCTCTGTCCTCCCAGAGACATGAGCACCTAGGGTCATGAGATGTTCTGCAGATGTCCCTCGCTCTGGCACCAGCTTCAGCTGTGGGTACAGAGGTAAAGATATCTATTTGGGAGGGTCTGCTGAAGATTTCTGAGGGCAGACTCTCTGGAGATCCAAATGGGGTGTCTTTGGCCTGCCCTAATGTCTCTTGATGACCAATTTACCAATGTACCTCCAACACACCCTCATTTGCTCATTCCCACATGTCACGACCATCCCTCTAACACTCCACATCTTCAGGTTTCCTGGATCCCTACATTACCTGTCTTGCTTCTTCTTTATAATATATCAAAAATGAGTGAGAGGATAAGAGTACTAGTTCTGATCCCCTGGGGTAATGTATCTAATCAAGAAGAACTAGTCTGTCTAGACGTGGTAAGGGTCACAAGAGTGTATGTTTGATGATGTTTGTTTTAAAGAAAAAAAGTGTGATACTCTTTCATTCATCCACAAGGCTCCTTCCTCTTTTTTTCTATCTGGTCATGCCCTACCCTTCTTATGGCCCTTCTTTTCCATCTCTCCTGTTCCCCCAACTCCCTGAGAACATTGAGGTTGACCTTATGGTGAGGGTATCTGTGACACAAATCAATAAATCCTTAACATAAGAGGTGTGGTCTAAAGCAGGTGGTCAAGTGCCATATATCTTTGTTCGAAAAACGTCTAATTAAATATAAGTTTTTGTACACAGTGACATGCTGAAGTAAGCAAAGCTACAAGTTATTTCACATATATTTTAATCACGGCCACTAGCAGTAATATGTGGTAAAGTACACACCGATTGCATAGCACTTAACAAACGCTTCTCAGCAAACAGGATTACCATCACTGCCGTGCCCATGGACCAGCACCCCGACAGCCATGGGCGCTGGAAGTAGGGGTGCGGCAGGTGCTGCACCACCCCCAAAATAGACGTGCAGCAATTCGGGAGAATGAGCCTTAAAGAGGGCTTTAGAGTTTGTTTTTATGACACTGCAGTTATTGTCTGTTCGAAGGCCGAGGTCCAGTGTCAAGCAAAGTCTCCTGGCAAGCTTTTTAGCATTGACATTGCTGTTTACTTTTGCTTTCACTAACTGCAAGTTGAGGGAAATGTATAATGTGAACCAAGTGACTTACTTGCTGGTGTGCATGGAGCGTGATGGAAAAGCTGTACGGTGTCAAATATTTCTAACACACAACCAAATTTAAATACGTGCAAATTAACCATATAATTATTTCAAAATATTTCAGCAGCAAGGAAAGTACGAATGAGACAGGTTGGCAGTTTTTTTGGTAATTCTTAATTGTGATGGAAACAACTTTTTTAATAGGATATAACAAATCTGAACATTTGTGTAATATACAAGTGATAAGCACTGAAATACAATTTCCCCGTGTTATCAATTGTGCGCCATATTTGTTTAGCAGTAAAACTGAATGTCTGATGCAAGTTTAGCGGCCATTACAATGGAAAATGTGCTCTTAGTAAATGGAGGTACAGATCACTCCATACTTTTGTCACATATTCGCAACAGTATGCTCCAAAATGCACAACTAAACACTTGCTTTTCCCTATCAGTCTCCTGCTGAATAGGCTTGGATTTTTCATTAGCCCAGTGACTTCTGTGATGCGTCGTTGATGGCAGCGCCCCCTCTCTGAAAATTTGTTCCAGCACCACAGCAACGACCCACATAAATATGACCATCCCCCATTTTCCTTCGGATATGTAACTTCCTGCCACATAGCTCTCAACTCTAGGCAATTTCAACGAGGTTCCCTCATCGGAAGTTGAAGAGCTGGTCGTACTAAAAAATTCTGCAAAAATGCATTGGACTAAAATGATTATTTGGAGGGTCATGGCTGAATTAAGATGATTTTTTTTCCTTAAAAAAATAAGTGTTAAATACTTGTTATAATGTCCCATAGGAGGTCTTATTAAAAAATCATAGGTTATAAATCCTATAAATCCAGCCAAGAGGTTTAGTAGTTCTCGTAAGTCCTTTATTTAACACTATTTGTAGGTTCATATACAGATTTGTTTGAAAGAATCTACACAGAACAACCAGACTAATAATTGTGCACTCAGTTTTCATTAAACATTAGCGGTTTTTCAGTTGTTACCTTAAAAAAGTATCTATTCTCCCAGTTTGATGACTACAATGCTGATCAGACTAGTTGCAATCCACGTTATCGACTACAAAATTATTGTGATGCACAAATATTGTATCAAAAACATGGATAACTTGGAAATCGCGAAGGTAAGGCTGCATAGATGGGTATAAGGCTACATAGGTAGGTAGGAATTTCACTGTTATCACATCCCCGTGCTTTGAAAATATATATATTGTCAAGGTGCATATATATACCTATACTACCTACATACACTTACTTTCATAACATTTCGGTCATCAAAATTTTTACAAGGACTTTGTATATAAAACTCGATATTCTGGTACCATCCTAGATCAGACCTTTCACATAGGAGTCACTTCACAAAGAGTAAAGTGCTGTATGAACCCTCTGAAAGTGGTCTGCCCAGCAGTTTCCACAATTTTTATTTACTCAAAAAGGCCGCTTCTCCTTCGCCTCACTTCTCAGTCCCCCACTGCTCTGATTCTCCCTCCCACCATGGTGCCAAATAATTAAGGAAAGGATTAGGAGGTGGAAAGATGTCAAAGTAATATAGTTGGCAGTGGTTTCCTTGATTCCTTCTTCCACGATCTGGCATTCTTGTCATCCACTCATCCTTCCAACAGAGGACTGGACCAAGGCTAAGCTCGTAGGTAGGTCTTGAGGCCTGTGATGGAATGTCCAGAGCTACCAGCTTTTGTTAAAACAAAACCCAGACTTTTTGGTCTCTGTGCGAAAAATTGACAAGCCCGTTTTCGCATCTTTTTTCCACACACAATACATACGTGCTACATATTAATAACCTCAGAATGGAACGCTGACATTTAAACTTGTGACCTTAAAGTTGAGAAATTTAACCAACTTTCTGTCTTATCAGTTATATATGCGTGTACGTTGAAAATATAACTCACTGGGTTTTGACTTTTGTTTCAGAGATCAGTGTGTACCCAGCAAGTCTTGGGTTCCAATACTGTTAAGGTATCCCAGGTGGTTAATGTATCTGATTTAGAGCACCTAGTGTTAAAACTGAAGGATCTTGTAAGAAATTAGGGATGAGTATTTAAGAAATGGCTGTATGTGTTCAAGATCTTCCAGTGTTGTCTCTCCAGGAACTGGAAGCACCAAATGCATGAGGCAGATACACTGGTAACAGGGGCATCGTATTTTGGGATTAGGGTTGACGCGAAATTTTCTAACGGTAATATTTTGACAGGGTTTAATGTTTCTGAGTTGAGCCCGCATCGACCCACTCATGGAAAAGCATCCCATGGGTCTTAGTAACAATGAAGAATCCTTAGCATTGGTTTTGGACTGTAAAACAGGAGAAGTAGGTATCGGAGGAATGTCCAAATGAGTTCAGTGACTTTCCCTGGCCATGCTTCTCTATGCCACAAAGCCGCAGACTTACTGCAACAGGCATAGACCGTAGGGCAGGTATATGTTTGGGCAGGTCAAGTGGGTTCCCAAGTGCGCCAAGTCCTTGTGTCTCTCGAACATCCTTGGGATAAGAACATGCTTTGGGTTGGTCCTGGTCGGCAGGAATGCAAATTCCCATTGGTTCTAGAGCAGGCTCTCTCTTTCAGTCAGTCTTCCATGCAGCTCTGAGTTAGCTAGGATTTGGTTCTGTTTCCTCTTGTTCAGAGCACCTCGTCTCTTCTCAGGAAAGTAAATGTATTTGTTTTCCAAGGTAGGGACTGGCAGCAGCTGCTTTGTGTTCTCGTCCTAACCTTATTCCTGGCCTTGAAGAGACCAGAACTGGAGTGTCCTGTTCTTATCATGTCACCTCTCTAGACTGATGTTACAAATCATCCTCTCAAAATTAAAACCTTTGCAAAATACTGGTTCCAGAGGCAGGATTTATGGGGAAATTGTCATTCTGCCAGAAAGCCAGTCACTAATTAGAAACTGTGCCCCCTTGAAGACCTAACTCCCCAGTCAACTAGAGCAGAGAAGATCCTCAGCGCACAGCGGGCGAAAGGCGAAATCAGTAGTGGGGGATGTAAATCTGAATGCCAAAGCTGGGCTGGGCATCCCAACTGAAGAGTCTACAACCAGCATAAAGCATTGGGAATAGTTTCCTGAGCTGAGGGACTGGATGAAGAGAGAGATCAAGCAAGGTAGCACTCTAAATGGAAAACCAGGCATTGGCCAGTGTGAGGACTGAGGGGGGCCAGCCGATGTCCAAGAGAGTTGTAGGACAAGCAGATTTGGGGATCAGTTCAGCAGGAGATGTGGCTGTTGGTGATCTCCAAGCGTATTCAGTATAAAGATGAAGACTGGCTCCAATGCCCACTTACAACCTTATCCAGAGTTTTGTTTTCTAAGGCATCCGTCATTTAATGGTGCCTTCCCAAATATACGAAATATTCCTTTCCAATAATATCACATTATATCACGTCCAGAGCATCTCCTAATTGAGAGCGAATTCAAGTTGCAGTGGCAAATGAATATAATTATTTCTACATGTGATACCTTTACTTTTTAAAAATTGTGGGTTGAGTTTTTACCTGTTGTATTAGTTTCTTATCAAGGTATAACAACATTTGAACTTTGTCTGACCTTCTTCGAAATGCTTACGTTTTGTTAAATTAAAAAAGAAATTGCTGCTTGTTAATGTCACATATTCGCCAGCAGTTGCAGTGTTAACTTAACTCTTTACATTTATGTGTCTTGAATGGGCATATATATGTATCAAAACAGTCACGTCAAGATTTGTTTATTTTGTTTGTATCAAAACGTAGTGGAAGTAACCATGCCCGTCTCCTGTACAGAGGAATGATCCGTGGTGGCATCAATCCTGTTTATTATATCTCGCTGTATATTTATCACTCTGCATATGTGTTTGTTTCCCTTTGTGCACATGCCCATAAGCGATGTTCCTTTGACACCCCACCCGTGGACGAGTGGAAACACTGGTGGCCCACGGATATGTCACCACCTCTCTCTGCACAAAGCTCTGTCAAAAATCTGGGCATCTTGATGGACAGCACTCTCTCAATGAGATCTCGGGTCCAGGCGGTTGCAGGCTCCTGTTTTGGGCTTCTGCGGATGCTTAGGAAATTTCTCCCCCTTTTGCCTCTTGAACACAGGAAGACCGTAGTACAGGCATTGATCATCTCCAGACTGAACTATGTCAATGTCCTGTACCTGGGCCTCCCTGAATATTTGCTCAACCGCTTACAGGTGGTCCAGAATGCAGCCGGCAGAGCAGTCCTTTTGCTGAAGCCCAGGACTCATATCTCCCCGCACCTCAAGGCTTTACACTGGCTCCCTGTAAAAAAAGAGGATCAGTTTTAAGGCTCTGGTACTATTCTTCAAGTCCCTACATGGAAGCGGTGCAGAGTATCTCAGAAGGAGAGCTACGCACTATGTGCCTCCAAGAACCCTGTGGTCCTCCACGTTGAGCCTGGCATCCGTCCCCAGGATACGCGGCGCCCGATCTGGCGGCAGTTCCTTTCGGTTCCATGGAGCCCACGCATGGAACCTTCTCCCACAGATACTCAGGAATGTGACCGACGTAGCCGTTTTCAAGAAAATGCTTAAAACCTGGCTTTTCCGTAACTAATTCCTGGTCTCCCGCTTCTAGGGTTTGCAGAGGGTCTGATAGAGTCTTTTCAGTGCCTAGATACTCTTTCTGAGTAGCTGAGTGCTCTATAAATGCTCTTTCATTCATTCATAGGCAAGTTACTTCAAACTGTTAAAGAAATACATCTGGTATAGTTTCAGAAACTCCATTTAAAAAAATATTTTTCCATTTATATAAATTTAATTCGGTGTCTATTTTTTTCTTTTGTCACAGTTTTTTATTTTACAAAGCAATTGTGTTTTTAACCATACATATATAGCTGGAATGGTACAGAAAGTAAACCAATTACTTCGCCATAAGTTGCAATAGTGTTTGACAAAGGAAAATTAAAAGCTAGGAACTGCATGAACCTTGAAAGGAATATTTTGTATTGCATGCACGGTAAAAGGAATATTTTGTGTAATTTTTTGTGGATGAAATGAAAATTGAAATTAAATAAAATGTACCTGTTTTTCAGATGTTTGCGTGCCTAACAGCTGATATTTTAGACCTGTCTTTCTTGGCTTCTATATGGTTACAAAAAAGGTTACTTGATCTGTTACTGTCTGCAAAAAAATTGATGGTAATTCGACAAAAAGCGTACATCTGTTAATTTCCCTTCTGAAGTGCACAAGCTTTTAACGTTTTTTTAGTTGGTCTCAATACTGGAGTTTTCCAATGTTTTGATCGTTCAAAGATTAATCTTACCTTATTTTTGGAAGGGTTTCTTTTTAGGTGACACAAAATACATTCTCTCACCCAGCACTTAATTTGAGCTGATGGTGGCAAGTGGGGCCCACAGGCACATATTTTTGTGGTCCAGCACTTATTTTTTTTTTCTCATCAGACTTTCACTCCGAGCAAGAAAACCACAGAAGGAAGGAAGGAGGAAGAGAAAGGAGGAAAAACAGTGACAAAGGGAGAAAGCAGGGATGAAAAGAAAATTACAAGTGTGATACAAAGCAGAAGGGAGGGCCTGGTGGTGGATTAAAGAGGCATGGGGTGGAATCAAGACTATGCAGCCTCAGTAGTCGGCACCCTGATAGTGCTGTCTGCAGGCTTCTACACAAAACTTTGGGCACCTGCACTTATTCTTTAATCAATTAAATACTGCTCTCCCCCTTAAGGAAGGCATTAAATGCATCCTGGTTATTTTCAATAGACATATCAGGCTTGGTGTTGCTAAAAATGATGTGGGTAACTGCTGATAGAAATTAAGTTAGGATCCTGTAGCAGATTTGTACTGAAGCATCTCTTGATGATTGGGAGACAAGGTCATTTTTTTAGTCTGATAATTCTCTAAATCCTTACCCGGTAATCTTCATTAATCTGAGTCCAAATCTCCCTCGTCACAGTCGTCTACAGAATGATTGTTGGCTCTCGTGAACAGACCCTCCAAGCAAAAATATAAAATAGCGTTCTAGCCTTTTCCCATCCCTCTAAGATGACAGACTTCCTCTTCCATCTAGAAAAGATAAAAAGGAAGTTGACCAACTCCTCCTCCTGTTACTTTAACAAAGCCTCACCAAAATCTTTGAAGCTGAATATCCCCAAAAATTGGATAGGAAGGATGGGAAACCTGGACTGTGGCGAGAAAAACTTGGACTTAGAGAAATGAACATTACTGGTGGGTAACTGGGACATTACCTCCTCGCCACAGTTATTTACAAAATGAGCTGAGACCAAAGTCCAGATCGTCTTCATGACACCTAATAATTTTTTGTGACCACTGTGAGCTGTTGATGGCAAACACAAATAAAAACGATTTTAATCCTCTTTAAAGCATATTAATTCTATTTCAAATGTTACTTCACATATTAAATGTCAGCGCTTGATTCTAAGACAGAAGAAGCAAAATAAGTAGAAGGATTGCCACCCAATTCCAGCCTATAAAGGTCCATACATGTGTGTGGTGATGACCAAGTGGCTGCATTACCCAAATCTCCTTTCGTGATACATCTTTGAAGCTGCCCAAGAGATCGAAACAATTCTTGTTGATCGTCCTTGAATCCGATTGGCTAAATCTCTACACTGTAGTTCATAAGCAAGCTTTACCTGATTACGAACAGGAATGTACAGCAAATATTTATAATTTGATTATATGTATGTATCTAGATATGGGTATTTCTTTGTACAAATCGGTATAATAAGTATTTTTTTTCAAAATATATAGATATTCTTTAGGTCTGCTTAACAAATGTATATATCAATTATGGTTAAATACACAAATGTCGGTGTTTGACTGTGAAGTGGGTACTACAGCTATATTTTGGAAGGCCGCGCAACATGCATACATTTTTGGATTAAAGCCTTGTGTAACAATTAATGCTTTACCAGAACAATTGATGATGAATGTATTACATTGATTTTGCTCTTTTGTTTGTGGAAGCTGTTTGGGGCTATCTCAGAATGGAATCCTGGGGCAGCTTTGTACAGAGATTTGTTTCTACCAAATGACAACAATTGCAGGTGAACCATTGCAAGACTTAGCAGGGGAACCCCCACAGCTCAAGACGGTTAGTATGAGCCTGTGGTAGTCCATTGTATCTAAGGCCAACAAAATTACCAGGAGTAGGAGTAGACAGGAGTACTCATCGCCCAGCATGCTGTGAGCATTAAGGCAGCGGTAGGCATAAGGTTACTTGAGTGCATTCAAAGGATTCAAGTAGGTCTGCTGCTAGGAGAAAGGGTGCTCCAGCACAGCAATCCAAATTTTGCCTGGTGCGCAAGGAATCCTTGCACCGGAGCTACCCAGGTGAGATTCAGTGTGTAGTGTGCAAAACAACAATCACTCAAGTTAGAGAAAGGCCGACAAGAGTGAAAAGAGGGACATAGGACTAGAGACGCGCGAGAGATGGAGTGTAGCAGTGAATGGGGAGATGGAGAGACACAGGGATGTGACAGAGGTAGAAGTGATCTATCAAGAGTGGGACAGCGGCAGAGGGGTACGGGAGAGAGGAGCTGAAAACATGAACAAAGGAAAGGGAGGGGGAAAAGATTTAGTGGAGGAAAGAAACCGAAAAGAGAGAGGAAAGAAATACAGAAAAGAAGTGGAAAGAGAAAGCCTGACCGACAACGGCCTATGTGGAGGTTCTTCCGGGTTGGTTTGTCTAGTGTTTCTCTCTCTGCACACATTTAACATATTCTTCTGAGGTTGTAATAGATAATACCCATTCTGCAGGACTGTGTGTGGCATTAACGTACAGTGAGCGTCTGAGGCAGACCTTTGGAAAGTGAGAGAGTGAGAAAGAGAGACTGAAACAAGGATCTAGACAGAGCAAGTCAGAGGGTTTGGGGAGGGAAACCGAGCAGAGAAAGGTACCGTGGTACGTAAGAGGAATAGAAAGAACGAAAGCGGGTCACTACAAAAAGAAACCGGGCAGAGTGGAGACACAAAGAGAAAGTGACTAGGCACATGAGAGGAGCAACAGGGCAATGCACAGAGAAGGAAGGGACTGAGGTAGAGAGAGGCCGGGTATAGAAGATAGAAAAGAGCAGACAGTATGGAGAGGCGGAAGTGCACATAGAAATGGGAACTAGACGAAAAGAGAACATAAAGTTGAAGTGACTGAAAATAGGAGCGAAAACTCAAACTAAGGGTATTTTTTTTTTTTAGAGAAGAAGGTCTTCATATAGTGAACAATATCTAATTTGAAAACTCAAAAGGGGATTGCCCCTCTATAGCCAGTGATGATGAGGCTAACCTGCCGCATGCACTAAATTGTCAGTTTGTGGGTGACTCTAGTATGGTGGGACAGAAAGAGTATGGACTTGCGTGATCTTCCTTTGAAGTTTTGAGGCCTGCTGCCCCCGATTTGGTTCTTGTGTTGTGCGAGTCAGTTGTGTGCTGGTAAAGGATGCCTGTGCATGGTTTTTGTACCAGACTGCCACTGTTGCTGAGCGGTTCCGGTTAGGCAAACTGAAATGGGGGGACCATAGAGAGTGGCTACTTTGTTTTTGGGACGTGCTAAGAAGGAGGTAAGTGGATATGCAGTCGTACCCTCATGTACTGAGGAGTCTGATGCTCCTCAGTGCCAAAAATATACTTTGAATCCGCGCCAAGGCTTGAGAGTGGAAGATGAGAATGTTGGGTCTGTAGTCGAAAAAAGACTGGTGGAATGACTGCACCAAATTTAAAGTGAGCAGGAGTTGCTGCTTAGAGGATCAGGGAGTGGCGAAGATGGCAGAGAAAGCTTACAGGGGGGCAGTGGCAGATCTACAGCTTGACAGAGAGAAATCTGACTGGTCCTCAGCCCCTGGCAGTGCCCCCCACCCCTCCCCCCCGGAAAACGACTCCTCCACTTACGTCATCCATATTCTTGGCCCTCTACTTTGGCTGAGGTCTAGTGTCAAATGTGATTCCATATACCTGTTCCTGCAACATCTCTTTACTGATGCCTGCTAAATCCTCCAAAGGCTGGACTGGTTCTAGGATGAGCATAACCGATCCAGTACCAAAACCTACAAAAGGGGAAAGGCCCATTCATTTCAAGCTACTCAACTTGCAGTCTAAACAGGCCTCATTGCAGGATTGCAGGTCAGTCGGAGACCTCCAGGTATGAGAACAAACGGGGAGAATGTTTGATGACTTTTATGCATGAGTGGTTTTCTACCATAGGAAGCTCAACCTACTGATTAAGGCACTGAAATGGATAGATTTAAGATACTTCTTGAGAGTAGCTTATACACGGTATCCGGCACCCAGGCTCCCGCTCGGTACAGGCAGAGGAACTGGGGTCAACAGCGGAGGATGGATTTCCATTGTGCGGCTCAGTTTCACTCCTGTAGTGATGTCCAGGATCATCCATAAAGCTGTGAGTCCTGTGATAGAATCCTGCAGTGACACTAAATTTGTATGTTGGGTACTCTGTATATCTGTACATATGGAGATGAGAAGTCCTACTGTAAGATTTTATAGAGATACTTAATCGTACTGCTGGATCCAAACGTTGGAGGTAGGTTTTGAATTCAGCTTTGGCATACTACGAAGATGTAAAATGTAGGCACAGGGATATGTAGACCTACTGATCCGTATTCAAAAGGCTGTTTGTTTGTAGCAAGTGACCACTGAGGTTTGTGCAGTAGTTGCTTGAGCGATATCTCTGCTCTCCAACGTAGAAGTATCTTTGGAAATAAACTCATAACTCTGCCATCTAGGTTTGAGTTTATGTGATCTGTGTAACATGGAGAGGGTAGCTCTGCTGTCTGCTACATGTGATACATGACTGTGCCTTAGTTAGGTAACTGATGGATAATTCTGCTGATAAAAGTAAGAGCCAGAAAGAGCTGTATGTTCTTTGGGAGATTCATGGTTTCTTTTTATGACTTGTTTTTGGTACAATGCGCTACAACTTTCCTATTCCAAGGTAATTCAGAGTTTCATTCTTTTATTTTTATCCAGATCTGACAGCCTGCTTGTTGTGCTAGAAATTTCGACCTTGGTGCTAACTTTAAACAAAATTTATGAGGCTGTTAAATTTTGAATATTTTTTGCGGTGTAGTCCTAGACAAACATGTATGTAGCCAGAACTGTTGCCTTAAGCATCAAGTTTCAGATAGGTTACAAAACCTTTTTAGTAGGTTGTGCCTGAATGAGGCCCAGGAGGGGCGAATATGTCCAAGCTATATCACTTCATTAGAGAAGAACGGGACCCAGGGAAATAATTATCCACACAACATGCCTCGATTTAACTTGATCAACAGGGCCCCAAATAGAACTTCCCAAATCATTCATGGAGGGTGAAAGTGTGACCAGAGTTAAAGGCGACTGGATTTTGAAAACCGAAAAATGGGACATGCCACTAACATAGAAGAAGGGCAACACTTTGGCAGGAGAATATAAAAAGTATGACACTGAGAGACGACCATCGTTGTTATTTTTGTGCTAATAGCGTGGGGATATTAAATGCAAATTCGACACCCAATATCTGTCATTGCTATTGCTTCCTGACATGGCTGCTTACTAATCCTCCACAGGTACACAAGTAGAGCAAATCATTGTGCTTAATCAACCCTGTAAAAACTCGGCCATATGATACATTCGTAGAAGCCTGCTGGGACAGACATGGAAAAGCTGAGGATGCCCTGAAAAATCCTGGACTATTGGTCACCCTAACCAGGGTTCACTATACTCCACATGCTCACCCCAAGTGTGGAACAGAAATCCTCTGCCTCAGGCCGTTAGTGCTCTAAGGTAGACACGGCGGAACAAGGACTCCAGAGTATACTTGGGGTCTGCCAATGTTGAGTCACAATTTGCAGATGACTTGAATTACTTTTGCCCCACACCCATGAAAATAGTTAAAGCTACACTGGCCCCTCTTTTAGGATACCTTTTATTTATTTTTTATTTATTTAAAAGGTTTTATATAGCACTGGCTAGACCCGAGGGTATCAGAGCGCTTTACAATGGTTAGGTGAGAAAAACAATTGCAACATAACATTTGTACAAAAAGGTAAAATGCAGGACAGTAAGAACAGTATGCATAGGACAATTATAACATGGGCAAGAAAATAAGAAATAAAATTAGGCCGTAACAAGTATTGGATGGTTAAGCTAGCGTGGGAGGTCAGGGATGAGGGGGGCGGGGGGGGAATATGGAAGAAGGAAGGTGATGGGAGAGGTGATAGCATGCGGGAGTAGACTGTAATTATAAGAGAACTGGAGGGGGGAGGTTAGAAGTATATGAAAAAATAAGAAGAGGGGGGGGAATGAGTCAGCTATAATGTGGCATGAACATAGTACAGTCAGGAGCAGGTTGAGACACCCTGCTAGGCGGCAAGGATTAAGGACCCCAGTATTTGTTGAGAAGGTGCAGCTTGAGGTCTTTTTTGAAGCTGAGGTAGGAGGGGTTGCAACGTAGATCTTTAGGGAGTGAGTTCCAGATAGTAGGCGCATGTCCGGAGAAGGAGTATGATTGAGTAGATTTCTTGTTTAACAAAGGAGGAACTAGTATGAGAGCATTGGTGCTCCTCATTTCTCTAGAGCAGCCCGCTTTGTGGAGTTTATCTGAGAGATACAATGGGGTGTGATGATGCAAGGCTTTATGCGTAATGCAAGCGGTTTTGTAGGTGGATCTGCCTTCGATGGGAAGCCATTTGAGACATTTGAGGATGGGGGAGATGTGGTCAAACCGTCTACAATCAGAAATAAGCCTGGCCGCGAGGTTGAGGACTGATTTGATTGGGGCTAAGTGGACTTTCGGTGTTCCAGAGAGAACGGCATTGCCATAGTCCAATTTGGACAGTACCAGTGATTGAACAGCTAATTTAAAGTCATCAGCGGGAATGAAGGGTTTAATTTTCTTGAGGTGATGAAGAGTGAAGAGAGCTCCTTTGGCCGAATTTTTATGTGGGGAGTAAGGCTGAGGTTCTGGTCAATGTTAATTCCGAGGATTTAACTGAGTTAGAAGTGGAAAGAGAGCAGTTGAGCGCTTTAAGGTCAGAGATCCAGTGATGAATGGGGAGCCGGTTGTTTTTAGGAGCGAAGAGTATGATTTCCGTTTTTAGGGTTGAGTTTAAGGTGATTGTGATGGAACCAGTGTAGAATCTTAGTCAGGGCATCATTGAGGTGTAGAATGTCAGCTTGAGATTTGATCTTATAGTAAAGTTGGGTATCATCAGCATAGAGGTGGAAGTTGATTCCTGCTTGCTTAAGAATGAGGGTGAGGGGTTCCATGAAGAGGTTGAATAGAGAAGGTGAGAGAATAAAACCCTGAGGAACACCCAAGGAGACAGGAATAGGTTTAGAGAGGCAATTGCTGATTTTAATTTGTTGGGTTCTGTGCTGAAGGAATGAGGTGAACCATTTGAGGACAGGACCGTTGAAGCCGAAACGATCTTTGAGGGTATTGAGTAAGGCGGAGTGTTTAACAGTATCAAAAGCAGCAGAGAGATCAAGGAGAAAGAGAAGGGAGGCCTCCCCCTTGTCCAGGGATTGGTGGATGTCATCAATAATGTTGAGTATAGCAGTTTCAGTACTGCAGCCCTTTCTAAAGCCTGACTGGAATGTGTCCAAAAGGTTAAAAGAGTCAATGTGCTTGTCCAATTGGAGCAAGGCGCATTTTTCGAGGGCCTTAGATAGAAGTGGAAGATTAGAGATAGGTGCAAATTGTTGAGGTCGTTGGGGTCGGCTGTAGTGTTTTTGAGGGTGGGAGTGATTTGGCCAAGCTGGAGGGAAACCGGGACACAACCCGTGGCCAAGGAGGAGTTGATGATGGTGGTCCAATATGGTGCAATGATGTGTTTTAAGTCTTGAACAAGTTTAGCAGGAAGAGGGTCCATGGTATGAGAGGAGGGTTTAAGCTTGGTGATGATGTTGAAGACTTCAAGCTCTGTAACTGGGCGGAAGTTAAGCCAAGAAGCATTCTTTTTTACCTGGGGGTTGGTGAAGAAGTGTTCAGGAGGGGCGACAGCGAGTGGGAGATGAACAGAGTCTGGGGGGGCGAGGGTGTGAAAGGAGACTTGGAGGGGAGGTCATAGAGGGGTGATGAGCAATGTGGAGGGGGGTTAAGCTAAAGGATTGATCGATCTTAGAGATTTTTCGGAAAAGAAGTTCGCAATTTCTTCACATCTTTCGATAGAGGCCATCAATTTGGGGGGGGCCGAAGTTGTTTGATTTTTGATGATGCTAAATAGTTCCCTGGGTCTATTTTTAGCCCGGTCGAGTTGTGCGCGGAAGAAGGAGGCCTTCTCATTAAGGATGTGCTTTTTGTAATTGGCCCTTGCGGCTCAGAGGAGAGCAAGATTTGAGGGGGAAGGGTGTTGCGTCCACATGCGTTCGGTCAGCCTAAGCGAGCGTCTCTCATTGTTGAGTTCAGCATTAAACCAGGATCTGGCGGGGTTGTTTTTTTGCAGTTTTAGTTTGGCTGGGGCGATTTGGTCAAGGACCTCGATGATGGATTTGTTGTAGTGTTCGGCGAGGTCATTTGCATTTTGTGAGGGAGGTGTAAGTTGAAGTTTTGCTTTAATCTTAGTCTCCAGCTCGCCTGGAGGAATAAGGTGAAGATTTCTGGTTAATTTCCTATGTTTGATGTTTTTAGGGGAAGGGGGAGGCACGGCGCAATTAATGGCGAAGAGGATAAAGTGGTGGTCAGACCAGTCAATGGGGACAATGTGGGAAAGGGAAGCCAGTTCTTTGCTAGTGATTATAGCGTCGAGAGGAGCCCCTTTGGAATGTGTTGGCGAATGGCAGAGTTGGTTCAGGTCATTAATGTCGAGTAGATCATTGGGGATGTTAACCGAGGGATCATCCTTTTTATTCCAGTGAATATTAAAGTCTCCAAGGAAGAGGTTTTTGGAGTTGGAGATCGAGGATAGGGAAAGAAGGTCCGACAATTCCTCCACAAAGGGCAAAGGATCGCCAGGTGGATGATAGATGTTATGCAACCGAATAGGGGGGGAACCATGAACTTTAAGTTCCGCTCCGATGTATTCAAACGTAGCATGATCAGGGTTCTGAACAAGGGAGAGTTGGAGTTCATCTTTATAGATAATGGCTAGGCCTCCTCCAATTTTGACAGGTCTGTCTTTTCTGAGGATGGAGTAACCCGGGGGAGAGAGCAGGTCAAGAATAGGTGAAGAGTGAGCTTTGAGCCAGGTTTCCGTAAGAAAAGCGATGCCAATGGCTTCACTAAGGATGGTTTCCGAGATTTCTGTTGCATGTTGTATAGCCGATCGACAGTTGACCAGCATGCAGTTGAGGGGTTTAGGGTTGTTTTTAGGGGGGGAGCAAGAGTGGATAGTGGTAAGTTGCGGAGGAGGTCTAGGCGAGCCTGGGGGGGCAGGGATACGGCTTCTCCCCAGGATCACTGGAATAGTGGCGTGAAGAGTAGGAGAGTCAGTAGTCATGTCAATAGGCGGGTAGGTATTATTTAAGTCCAGGAGGTCCAGGGAGGGGAGATCGCTCGAAGGCTTGAGATGGTCTAAGAGAACAGTTACCAGGAGGTGGTCCACCTGAAGAAATACCGCAAGGGGTAGCACTCCCTTGTTGAGGGAATGTAGTGTTAGTTTGTACGGAGCTCATGGTATAGGTATGATTGGCGAGATTAGAGGCGAAGAGGGTGTTGAAGTCTTTCCTGATAGATGAAAGTTCCAACGTCGGGATTGAGAGGTGGAGTTCTATGTTGAGAAGTGATTGAGTGAAAAGCGAGGAAGGCAATGAGGAAAGGAGGTCGGGGGGGATAAGAGCATGTTCCATATTAGATGGGGAGAGAGGACTAGGAAATGGATGAGGAGGAAACCCAGGCGGTGGGTAGTGAGGGGTGTTCCGGATGCTAGACTGAGGGAGAATTGTAGTGTGAGAGCCAGCATACCCTTTCTATCAGCCATTGACCTATAATGATTGGCCCGCACCCTCATTCAGACAAGCCATGGCCATCATAACTTCACCTCTGGAACATCTTGTTTATCTGCCGAAGAGTCTCCACCCAATGCAGAATGCACTGGTTAATCAGAGGATATCCCCCACCACCCCAGCCCCTCCTTGTCCACTTCTGTACTCAATTTTCTTTTCCGTTTTGAGGGCTTTTATTCACCCTCATAGTTTGGAAACGGGATGCTTTTGAAATCCACTGGCCCCTTCATTACCATGTCACTGTCTCCTTATGTCCTTCTAGTCGCCAAGATGTTTGGAGATCAAAAGTATGGAAATGGATGTTCGCATTAACGATTTATTCAGCTTAAGTTATATACCAAACACCGATCCCAACCTAAACCTAACATTTCCCTCTACCTAATCCCAACTCCAACCCTAAAACAAACAATGACTCTAGTTTTAAACAGTACCGTCCGTGACGCTATCTCAATGCGTGACCCGGACCTTAACCTAAAACTAGCTTTGATCCGCCTCCAGGACTAACATTATTATAAGCATGACCTTGACCCTTACTCTAACAATTTTCTTAAAATTTTAAGTTTGGCTTTAAAAAAGAAAGTCTTTAAAAAGTTTTAATTTTTTTTTTTTTTAAACGAATATATAAACGTTTTTCCAAACCTTCACCATATACTGCCAACAGCTTACTGCCAAGCTTTTCACCGCTCAGAGTATTTTACCGTATGCTGTGGTAGGCTTGGCCATTCCCTCTTGCCTTTTGTGACTTTCATCACATGCGGGGATTTTAAGCTCTCAGATCATCAAGCAGTTTCAGTATTGTGACTAACATCACAAACGCCCTCCCACACAATTGGCTGTGGGTAATGCTCGTGACTGTCAGCTGATCACTCATGGTTCTGCAAAGGAGCGTGCAATTATTCCCCCCCCCAGCCCAAAAGGAAAATCTAATGCAAGGGTTACGTTGCTAATCTTTGTCTACCTATTAATTTACTGAGCAAAGTACATTTCCAGTCTTTTCTTCGAGTCATATGCTTATAACTATTTTTTTTATTTTATGGCCACCTTCCAGCTATCTAGAATTTGTTAGCCTCTTGTCCCCATACTCTATATTCATAACAATTTATTTGATTTATTTAACATTTTCCTATAGCACAGTTGCACCAAGGGTATTAGTGTACTGTGCATTACAAGGAACATAATATAGATGGATCATGCATTTTACAAGGTACAAAGCTAGTACCAGTGTAAAATACCAGGTAATATTCCATGAAGGGTGAGAGACAGCGCAACTCTTGATAGGGTAAGACATTATAAGAGCAGGTGTACATTCGTAATATAATCTGCGGATCATAGTTAAATCTGTGGGCTAAGGGTTATGCAAAGTGCCTCTGAAAAAGGTGCGTCTTGGAGACATTTCCGAAGGAGAGGATAGTGGGCTGTGTTCTCAGATGAGCCTGGAGATAGTTTCGCAGGTGTGTGCCAACCCCTGAAAAGGATTGTTTCATGGCTAGAGACGTTTCAAACGTCTGTTTCTAATTTAATGGAGTCCCTGCTTCTCAGTCCGCATAGCTCTATAGAAATGGTTGGCCAGGTAGGGTGGAATTTTTAAGTGGGTAGCTTTGTATGCAAAGTAGCAGATTTTTAATTTGATCCCCACTTGCAGCAGGAGCCATTGCAGATTCTTCAAGACTGGGGTGATGTGATTGAATTTCTTCTTTCCTGTGACGAGTCTGGCTGTTGAGTGCAGGATGGCTTTTAGGGGGTAAGTTCCAACAGCAACAAGGTAATGGATGGAATGCTTGAATTTATCTCAGCCACTGGCAGTCGCTCAGGCCGCATCCCAGTCCATCGTTTTTGCATATGGCTGTTCCAAACAGAGGTGGGTTGGTGTACAAAATAACAATGGACTGGGATGCAGCCTGAGTAATTATCGGTCCACCCATTACTGTTTTTGTATATCTCGAAGGGGGCAGGGAAATTTGGCTGTTGCCCTCCAAAATTCCAGACTGCCGATGACGGCTTGAGACATGTTTTTCGACTGTGTGAATGCGACTGTGCAAATGTTCAGAATTTTCAGATTTTGTTTATTTCTTGACAGGAAGTTAGATATAGCTTGACTTGGTGAGTTTGCTTATGTGGGTTGATAGCGATAAGCAACTGTCCAAGTTGATGCAAGACAGATTTAGGAGGAAGCGTTGAAGTTTACATTTATTTAGTAGGATTGGAGGGATACTGTTTTAAGATTTAGGGGTGATGATAAAGAATTCTTCTTTCTGTGGGTTAAGCATAAGGAGATGATCTGACATCCGACACTGAATTGCCTTAAGGCATGAGAGCAGATCGACAACACCGTCTACAGATTGAACTTTTAGATAAAGTTGCTTATTGCCTGGTTCCTGGTGGATAGTAACTCCTTACTCCTTCAGTGAAAGGTGTAGTGGCTCAAGGTAGAGACTGAACAAAATAGACAGTAGAATCAATCCTTGCTGGTCCCCACGTAGCATAGGGGATGTTTCTGAAGGGGGCTTTGCCCCTTTTTACCACCTGTTACCTCAAGGATTGGAGCGAGGTGAACTATGTAAGGTCTCGATTTCTAAATCATCATCAATAATCTTTATTCGGTTTCAATGTTAAAACCATAAAAGCACACAATAAATATAAAATCCAATAATAAATCTGGTGAAGATGAAAACAGACCACACCCGGCGCAGCCGGTGGATTAAAATAGCTTGTGCCAAATGGAAATGCAAGCGGACCACTGGCTACGAGTTACATAGATGCTACATCGGTAAAAACAAGACACCATGGGCTTTGCAGGGAGTACAGTTGGGGGGGGGACAGGCTAGTTGGTCACAACTGGATCTAAGTCTGATAGCAGACTTTAAAAATTCAAGTACATAGAACACAGTGCTGCCTGTCAACAGTTGTAGATAAATAAAAGCTGTGCTTACTTGCGTAAAATTAGCTCTTTTCAAAATTGGAATTATAAAAGACTTTCTAAGGGTTTCATAAAAACTACAAAACAACATAAAATGGCTCATGTCCTGTGGAGATTGACCATCGCAGCCACAGGACAGCAAGGTTTGGCCCTTGGTACAGCCCCTAGGATGAGCAAAAAGGAGGTGGAAAAGATAAAACCGGCACCTCGTGAGCAGAAATCTGTCATGCGAATTTATGAATCTCAGTAGGTCTTCGTAGTTTTTAGCATGATAAAACGGCGTACACTAGGCTTTAGGAGCTCCCTCTCTTCCCTTGCCATAACCCTCTGCTCCATGAAGCTCGCCTTTATGGGGTTCAGATCACTCTTGGTTATCCGGCCCGGGTTAGTAAAAAGATCACGTCTCCCCACGCCCGTTAAGGAGTCTTCAATATACTTCAACCATGATATTCGTGCGGGGTGATCAAGGGCCAGACAATCGTTTAAGATGAGTTTGTTTAATGTTGACCCCGCACCTGCCCAAATTTTTAACCATAATGAGACAGGGCGTATCGCTATCATATCAGTTAGGTATTTCATGCCAAGCTCCTCATGTATTGTGAACGCGGGGTGCCTTGAGGAACCGATAGGAGCCGTCTCAAAAACTTATCTTCCACAATTTGGAGGGTCTCTGTGTTAGTATATTCCCAGATTTCACTGCCATATAATACCTTGGAGAGACACTTGGCGCTATATAGGTTTAATAGTGCTCCCACAGGTCTTTTCCCCACTCTAGTTGTGAAATTAAATATGGCTGCGATCTCTCTGGAGAAATTGTTTCTCTTGAAAGTGAGTTGGGGCCCCTACTTCACTTTCTCGTCCAATAGGACTCCTGAGTAAGAGAAAACACTCGTTCTTGGGACGGTAGTTGACCCTACCATAAAGGTGTATGGCCTACTCGGGCGAACCCCTATTTGCATGATAAAAGATTTAGAGTTGTTAACCACGAGGTCCTGCTCCCCCATAAACTGAACAAAGGAGTTTATTAACATTTGTAATACCCGTTCCGTCCTGGCCATCAAGACGGCATTGTCTGCATACAGCAGGACAGGAAGACCACACCGTCCTGCCTGCGGAAAATCCGCCCTGGTCTCTAGGAGGGTCTTCTCTAGGCCATTGATGTATACTTTGAATAGAAATGGGGCCAGGATACAACCCTGTCTTACCCCTCTCCTGATAGGGAACAAGCGAGAGGCCTTCATGCTTCCAGAGTAACGCACAGCACCCTGGTGTCTAGATGAAGATCCCGTAGGAAAAGGACTATTTCCCTGTCAGCCCCCATGGAGAGCAGGGTGTGCCACAGCCTGCTTCTATTCACAGAATCGAATGCGGAAGAGAGGTCCATGAAGGCCAAGAAAAAAGTACCAGAGCAGGCAACCGTGTGCTTGTTCACTATCAGAAAGAGGTTCAGACATTGCTCTATAGTTGAGCCACCAGAACGAAACCCATATTGAGTGTCTGACAGAATGTTGTTCTCTGCAGCCCAGGTGGACAATCTATCTAACAGGATTCGTTCTACCACCTTGACCACAGAGTCCAACAGAGAGATGGGCCTGTAACAGTGTGTGCTCTCTCTATTCCCTTTTTTAAAAATGGAGACAATGATGGAAGTGGCCCATGAGGCCGGGCAAACAGCCCTGACAGCCGCATTAATAACAGCGGTAAGCACCGGGACCCAGAACTCCATGTTGGACATGTAAAGGTCGGGCGGAATGCCGTCCGGGCCAGGGGCCTTGTTTCGCGTCATGCCCGCTCTTCCCCGCCTCACCTCTTCCTCCGAGACTGTTAGTAGGGACCTTTCATTTACTCCCATTGTCGCTGAGGTCTGGGTCGTGGTCGAGAGCACTAGCTGTCTCTACTCCCAGGATTGGGCTGTTGATAATGCCCCAGAACTTAGTGCTGTTCCTAATGGTACTAGGCTCCATTAGTTTCCCCCAGGCCTCCTCCTTCAAGTTTTCTTTAAGTTTTTTAAGGGCCGTTTTGTATTGTATTCTACAAGTTCTGACTAGACCTCTGTCTCTTGGGTCAGCATGCAAGGCCGCCTTAAGGGACCTGGCCGCACGAGAACAAGTTATATCAAACCATCTTGGGGCCCTGTCTCGTTGGTTGTTCAGGGCGGGGATCGTCAGTAGGTCAGCAATGGAGCAGGAAATGGATTCAAAAGCTTTAACCACTTGTGCGTCCGGATGCCACTGGGCTGCCAGACAGATCTGGATTTCCTCTTGGCACTTGGCTAAAAAAGACTCGTAAAAAAGACTGGGGGTGATTCCTAAATCCCATTCTGTTTTCCAAGACACTGAGTAGTCTTTGGTGATGCTGCTGAGAGATTAAGTAAGACCAGTAAGCAGGTTTTACCCATCTCCATGATGCGATGAAAGTCATGTAGCACTTTAAAAGTAACAGTTCCTGTACTAAACACAGCATGAAATTCAGACTGGCAGTCATCCAATATATGGTTATCACTGATGTAGGTAGTTAGTGTGGTAGAGACAGAATATTCAGTTGCATTCCCGCAACAGGATAAGTTAGACACTGGTCTATAGAGCAATAATGGGTTTGGGCCCAAGTTCGTTTTCTTTTCTATAAGATTTATCAGGCCAGTTTTCAGAATTTCAGGAAAGATTCATTGGCTTAGGCAAGCATTAGGTTCCAACATTGTTCAAAGAGGTGCAAATGACAGAAATTACATTTAGGGATATCCTACACTCTTTATTAACATCTGTATGTAACTATAAGGTCACAGGTCCAAATCCTAGAAGGGCTTACTCAGCCTTTCATCCTTCCCTTCCATAGTCCATAAGGTGAGCATGATTAGATTAGCTTTTAGTAAGGCTAAGTATTTGCAGCAGTGCACATTCACTCTAGTGATATGTGAAACTTAAATTCCCATAATTCTTTTTGGATTTGCTCCCCCGTCGGGCAATCTAAGTCACCTATCGCCATGTGCTCCTTTGCCAGTTTTCTTGAATGAACTCTCAGACCATGCTTTCCTGCCTACTGCAGATAATGAATTGCTATCCTAGTTCCTGTTGCTAGACATTTATAAGTAATTGCTAGTCTAGTAATAAAAAAATTAAAATAGTAATTGCCAGTCTAATCATAAATGTGAACGATATTTCAATAGCTTTTGCATGCTTGCCTTCAGCTGAAACTGAATACATCAATTGCCTGTTAACGACAATCTTTAAATGGCACCAGCAACGCTAAATTTCATTCCAAGACCATGTTTCTCATAGTCACACTTCACTGGCTACTCCAGCTGCATGTATCAACTCTGAACTGCTCTGTCTGCCTCCTACTGCCCAGGGTGCTCAAGCAATACCGGTTGCAAAAACATATGTATAACCTAAATCACTAAAACCTGGACTCAGAAATGCATCCTCTGCAGACCTGATCTGTTGGCACTCTTTTAGGCAAAATGCTCTTCTTACCAAGATCCCTAACTCAGGCCTATTTTTCCCAGGATGACGACCCTTGATTCCTAGTTCAAATCCTGTCTGACACACTACTAGGAAAAGATCTTTTCATGATTTCTGCTAGAGGCGTCTTCCACTTCCATAAAACGGTTTTCCCTTGTGAGAGGCAACCTCTCTTTGAGGCCACCAGATGTATCTGCACCCTTAATTTCAAATCAACTACACCCTACACCACATCTCAATCTTCCAACCCCAGGCAGCAGTCCTAGCATCATGGAGCTCTTACGTGACAACCTCACCACCCAGATCAGCTTATCCCTTCTGTTCCTACAACTTGAAGTTTCAACCTACAGTAAGACGAGCTTTGGGCCACGATGACCCCGGACCAAGAAACACTCCCCAGTGCTGCACACCTCACTTGACAAGTCACAACTCCCATCCACAGTCTCAGACAAACTTTAGATAACTGGGTATTCAACAATGATTATTTGTTTGCAAACAACTCCCTCTTGTACCTTCATTCTCAAGTGAAATAAATACTTTTTAGGCAAGAGGAGTGAGGATACAGTGCCCTGGGAATGCTTCTTTTCCACTTGAGTTTCTATAAGAGTGGATAGCAGCACATCCATCTTAATAACCCCTGTTTCTGTTTCTTTTAGGAACCTTGAAGAGACAGTGAATGGTTGATACTAGAGGCCCCAGCCTTTTGCCATGATGGGCAACTCCAACAAGAAAGAGTAAGCTGGCTTCAATCCTCTGCAAGTAGATATTTGATGCTGCCAGAAAAAAGACTGTGGGCTGCATGAGGGTGGTTGTATCATTAATTATATTGTGTATGAATGGAATGAGTTTTGGGTGCGTGGATGGTTGCTTGTCAAAATATTTCATGTGTGAATGTATTCTCTTTCTTTACTGGGGTGAGAGATTCAATTTTTGGCATGTGTGTTTTGGGTGAGTGGCAGTGGTTCGCCAAATGTTTTATGAAGTTGAATGTGTTTGGTTTGTGTGATGGGGTGATAGGTTTAGATTTGTCTATCATAAGTATGTGGTAAGTGTTTAACGTATGTGTTGTGTATATTTTGTTTGTTTAATGTGTCATGGTGAAGTAGGTTTGTAGATACGTGTGCTGGAATTTTGGTAAATGCTTGAATTTGTGTGGTTTGTATGGGAAGAGAGTGGGGAAAGGTTTAAGGTCTGTGGGCAGTGCATGGATGGCATCTTTGCTATAGTTGTATGATGAGTGTTTGTAGCTTTTCCGTGCCCTCTCTCTACAGAAGGGTGAATACTGAATTAGAAAATTAGAATAGGACAAAAAGGATTTGGAATACAAAATTCCTAGGTTTGCACCTGAAAGTTGTTTAATTCTATTAAGTACATGGAGGTGAGCAATATGCTTGGTCATTATTTTCATATAGCAGCTCATACTAAATCAGAAACTAAAATCACCAACAACTCCAGAGCCATGACCCCCAATGGCCAATCAGACAGTCCATTATACATAACATCACAGATCACAGCCGTGTTAAACTATTTATTTGTGTGTCGACTGCCCTCTCTCCCCAGGCCTGAAATATAATTGTTCCAGTTTGTATTCTGCCACTATACAGAAGACTGAATATCATCCGGTTAAGTAATACAAGCCAACTTTGAATAATGTATTGAACTTCAATCAAGAAGGGAGAGTATTTAATATAGCTAGAACAATATTAGTCTTTCAGTAGTAATGAAACCTAATATAAAATATTAAATATCATAAAAACATTCTTGAGTGGGATAATAATCACCTCTGTGCCCTCAATTGGAATAAAACTTTCATTTGCAAAAACTAGAAAATGTTGTATTCTGTTTCAGCACCGGGGTGGGGGTGAACATTATGCTAGTTCAACCACATTTGCTGTAATACAAGGAATAGCCCTAAAATCAAATTTCTAGAATGTTGAATCATTTGACTTGTCTGCTGCACTTCTAATCTGATCAAGAACTACACCTACCAGATACGGTGTCATCGCCCTCGCTTTTCCTTGTCTGAATGTGCACCATATCTCTTCCTATCAGTGCCAGATTCTGACATCACCTGACTGGCCTACGGTCCAGACTGGTGCAAAAGGTTTAAACAAGGAAAATAAAAATGTTCTTGCTCTTCTGAGTCTTGTTCTATTCTCCTTCTCTTTTAGACATTGAACCACACAAATTTGTGGGTTATCTTGAAAGGCCGGGTATAACACAGACCTTGCAGACGTTTTAGTTCTCCTAGCAATCACAAAAGTCACACTTTCCACTCTAAACAGTTTCCTGTTGAGGTACAAGGTGCTAATGTTGGATTTTCTCAGTTTGTCTCACAACTGTTTGAGACAAGTTCGCATTAGCTGGCTATGTCTTCAAATATCTGAGGACCACATTAATATCCCAAAGGGACGTGTATCTGGTTTCTGGAGGGAAAGACAAATGTATCCCTTTAGGAGATATTTTTATCCAGAGGATGTTCATAAATTAGAAGCTTGGGAACCAAATTTTGGACTGAAGAAATGGCCGGTCGGAATGGATTTACCGTTCTGTAGAATAATCCCTGATCCAACACAAAATTGACTACTTCAGTCACATCTGCCTCTAGCTGCTGGTCCAGGCACCAACTAACCCATCTCATTTTAGTTTCCAGAGCCTAGGCTTGTTTGATGAAAAAGGAAGCCTGTTGCAATTAACCAGGCAGTTGCCATTGTTCAGAGAAATTTGCCACACTTTGAATGTATCTGTCCTGAAAGTGTCAATGGATGTGGATACCTCAGATTGAGAGAACTCCTAGTAAGAAGTATTGGAAAGGTTGAAGGTCAGCCTTAGACGACAGGGAACTACACCTGTGACCTCTAGAAAGAGTCCCCATCACCAGTTCTGCCTGTTAATGCCTGACTTATGTAGTAACCCAAGGTATTATGACAAATGGAGGTCCAGCATAATGAAGATGACCTCGCTAGTCCGAAAAAAACTCAATCCATGGTTTCTGCCTGCATATGCAAATGCCAGCTTAAGAATTGTTTCAGTTGGCTATTCAACCTTGATTAAAAAAAGAGGTCTATCCTGCAAGGTCCCCAGATCTGCATCAATCTTGGAAATATTTGGATCTAGCGTCCAGTCCCTGGAATCTGACAGGAACCTGCAGTTCCAGTCTGCTACTGGATAGTACTCCACCATTAGAGGAATGTATTGGTCAAGACAGTAGTGGCAAAAGTCCTTCACCAGCTTTGCTAACAATTTAGAATTCATTACTCCTCGATTGTTGATGTAGTGCATAGCTGAAATGTCCATTTTGAGAAGCTCACGAGATTTCAACTTGTATTTTGACCAAGATTTCTTTATGAATGACCTGTTAACACGTCCTGTTTATTTGGAGTATAAATTCCTAGTTGGGCCATATCAATAGACTTCAAGCAGCATCTAACACATCCAACATATACTAGTCGCATTTGATTAGATGGCCCAGTCTGGTGGGGATCCGAAGATTGCTTGCCCGTTCCAATCTTCTATGGTTTGAAGCCACCACTGAAGTTCCCATCTACCGTGTCCAATATGGGTATCCCTTCCTTACAAGAGAAACCTTTATGTAGATGAGCTATTTTCAGTCTCTGTAGGGCTCTCTGATGGGACTTGCAGCTCTCCTTCTTTATAACCTTGAATTGTGTGTTTGCTGATGCTGACCTTATTTTTAAATCCTAGGAAGTCCGCCACCTTCTTTGGGTAGGAGTCCGGTTTTGGAACATTGATTGAGAATCTCATGTTCTGAAGAATTTCAGTGGTTAAGAATACCTAAGAAAACAGAACTAGTTTGATATGGCCCATGAAAATCATGTAAACAATCATTCTTATCCCATAGTTCTGAAATGTTCTTCCACGACACCTGTCGCCTTGGTGAAGCAATAAGGGGTGGATGAGAGTTTGAAAGGAAAACCTAAGAACTCAAACTTGTATACATGTAGCCCAAAGGAACTTGGAATGGGGTTGGAAGATTACAATGGTCAAATAGGCAACTTTAAGAAAATCAGTTATTATTTGTGGAGAATGTGATATTTACCCAAGTATTAAGTCCTCCAAATCCTGTCAGGTCAAACACACAGTTTTAATAATGAAACCTTTGGTAGCTAGAGGAAAATATGTAAACTAAACCAGTCAAAAAGTCAAAGGACAAAAATGATTCCAAAACAATCAGGGGCACCGGAGATTTGAAGTTAAAGGCAAAAATTGCAACAAAAAAAAAGTAAAGGGCCAATCAGAAATCGCTGTGCACGGTTGCCCAGGACATAGGTTCTATTTCAGGCAGATCTCAATGGAGCGGAGTTTGGATACACCAAGCGAGGCATCTCAGTCAAAGATTTTACCTTCTGTCTTAGTTTTATTTAGGGAAGTCGAAATCCTCCAGCAGTTTGACACTGTATCCGACAATGTCCTGCTTTTGAATCAGGTCCCAGTGAAGCCATTGGTTTTGGCAGGAAGTGCTCAGAGCAGGGACAGTTAAAATTTCATAGCCACCTAAGGTTGCTTGCCAGATGGAAATTTTTCGCACCTTCACCACTCGCGTTTTTGGTCCTGAACTCAGCGGCCAGCTAGGGAACCCTACCAAACCCAGACAGTTCTGAAAACTAGTCACCCAGGGGAGTCCAGGGAGGTGTGACATGCATGGATACCCCAATGTTTTCTTACCCAGAATCCCCTGCAAACCTCAAATTTAGCTAAAAGAAAATCACATTTCTGTCTGGGATCACCGTGCCGGCACAAATTTCCTACCACCCAGCGTTCCCCTCGGTCTCCCGAGTAAAATGATACCTCACTTGTGTGGGTGGGCCAACGGCCTGCGACTGGAAAGGGCCAAAATCATAGGGATTGAGGAGATAGAGCGAGCTCTAAGCACTATTTCTTTTTAATATGCATTTTTAGGCTGACTCTGAATTGGACACCCACACAAGTGAGGTATCATTTTTATCGGGAGACCAAGGGGAACGTTGGGTGGCAGGAAATTTGTGCGGGGGCGGTGATCCCAGAAAGAAATTTAAGGAAAATGTGATTTTTGTTTTAGCGAAATTTGAGGTTTCCAGGGGATTCTGGGTAGGAAAACGTTGGGAGATCCACGCATGCCACACCTCCCTGGACTCCCCCGGGTGTCTAGTTTTCAGAAATGTCTTGGATTGGTAGGCTTCCCTAGATGGCCGCCGAGCCCAGGACCAAAAACGCAGGTGACACCTTTGCAAAACCAGGTCGTTTTCTGATGGATAATTTTGATGTCTCCACAATACGTTTTGGGCCCTTCCCATTCGCAGGTACTTGGCCCACCCACACAAGTGAGGTACCATTTTTATCTGGAGTCCTGGGGGAAAGCTGCGTGGTAGGAAATTAGTGTCAGCCCAGTGATTCCACAACTTTCCCACACAGAAATGTGAGGAAAATTTGATTTTTGTTTGCTATTTTTGAGGTTTGCAGTGGATTCTGGGAAGGGAAACATTAGAGGATCAACACAAGCCACACATCCCTGGACTCCCCGGGTGTCTAGTTTTCAGAAATGTCTGGTTTTGGTAGATTTACCTAGACTCCCGCCAAGCCCGGGACAAAAAATGCAAGTGACTCCCTCACAAAACCAAGTTTTTTGTTATCGATAATTTTGAAGTCCCCAAAGTACCTTTGGGCCATTTCCTTTCGCGGGCACTATGCCTACCCACACAAGTGAGGTACCATTTTTATCGGGAGACTTGGGAGAATGCTGGGTGGGTGGAAGTATGTGGCTCCCTGCAGATTCCAGAACTTTCCATCTTAGAAATGTGAGGAAAATGTTTTTTTGTTTTTTTTACAAAGTTTGAGGTGTGCAAGGGATTCTGTGTAACAGAAACAGGCGAGAGCCACATAAGTCACCTCATCCTGGATTCCTCTGGCGGCCTAGTTTTTAAAAATGTACAGGTTTGCTAGGTTTCCCTAGGTGCCGACTGAGCTAGGGACCAAAATCCACAGCTAGGCACATTGCGAAAAAAGGGTCAGATTTCAATGGAAAAATGTGATGTGTCCATGTTGCATTTTGGGCCATTTCCCGTCGCGGGCACTCCAAATTTAAGACCGTGTGTAAAAAAGAAGTAATTTAGAAAAATACCCTCAAATTCACATGCTAATATTAATACCCACAATTTCGGCGATGTGGAAATAACCACTGCTTCTAAACTCCATATGTTGTTCCTATTTCGGAAATATATAGGCTTCCTTGATGCCTATTTTTCACTCTTTATATTTTACCAAATGAAATGCAGTATAACCGGTACACAATAAAAAAACCATTGGAAGGCGCAGCTCAGTTATTGGCTCTGGGTACCTCGGGTTCTTGGTGAACCTACAAGTCCTATATATCCCAGCAAACAGGAGGGTCCAGCGGACGTAACGGTATATTGCTTTAAAAAATCTGCCATACTTAGAAGAATTTAAAGGTGAAAACCTAGGCACAAATGGCTGGGTTTTTTTCAACACAATTTCAATATTTGTTTATTTCTATAGGAAAAAACTGAAGGATCAACACAAATGACCTCTTGCTGAATTCAGAATTTTGTCTACTTCTCAGAAAATTATAGCTTTCCGGGATCCATTATTGGTTTCACACCCTTTTCTACCACGAACTGGAAGGAGGTTGAAAGCACGAAAAATAGGAAAAATAGGCTATGTCTCACTAAAATGCCAAAAATGTGTGGAAAATTGTGGTTTTCTGACAAAAGTCTGCATGTTCCTGAAAGCTGGGAAGATGGTGATTGTAGCACCATAAACCCTTCATTGATACTATGTACAGGGGAAAAAAACAGATGCGTTCTTCTGCAGCACGTTTTTCCCTAAAAACCAAAATGTAGCTGTATTTTGGCAAATTTCTCAGTCCACTCCAGGGTAATCCACAAACTCTAGGTACCTTTAGAATCCTCAGGATGTTGTAAAAAAGGATGCACATTTGGCGTGGATACCTTATGTGGACACAAAGTTACGGGGGCCTAAGCCCGAACTACCCCTAATAGCCAAAAGAAGGCTTAGCACAGGGTGAAGGGGTTAAAAATGTTTTTGGTTACTCTTACATTTAATTGTACATCTAATAAAATTCCCAGAAAATCACATCACTTTGTATAACTTCCACAAAAGTTGCTACTAGAACAGTGTGCAGGTTAAATCCAAGGCAATCAAATCAAGCTTAGTTAAAATTAAACTGCTTGCATGCAAGCTATAGCACATATGCAGATCAGTATTTTTAGATTAGCTGCGTGATCTTTTGTTCCTTTTTATAGAATTTGACATTTAATTTAGTTGGCTTCTACAATTTTCAGCCTAGTTAATGCCAATTGGAGACATTTTGCAAACTCTCATTGCTACGTTAACCTCTTATGCAGACTTTATTCCTTTGTGCAAAACGAATAAGTTAGGCACTATCCACTTAGGTAAATTGAACCCAAACACCCAAATCTTTGATAATTGATTGCAAAGTCTGCATAAACCTGTAGACCACTGCTGGTTCAACGTGCCCCCTTCAATATTACAAAATAATGCTGCCCACGCCTAAATGGCATGCATGTCCGTGTTGGACTACCTTTTCTTAGTTTTAAGAATTGGCATTGAAATTTAGGAGTTTTAATCATAGCGATAAACTCTTGCATTTTCTCCTTTTTATCTTAAAAGATTGAACCATTATCTGAGCAATTGTTTTCTTGTGTGCAGAGCCTGTTTTGTCTGATAATACATGCTGAAGGTGTTATATAGAGCCTGAAAAAAATTTGAAATTAACTTAATGTTTAGATTTTTTGAGCTTCAACATCTTTCTAAATTAAATATTTCAGTGTAAATGCTATGTATTGGGTAGCCTATTTCAAATCTAGTTGGCCCAGTTGCTCATGGGCAATAGAGATTGTAGAGTACCTTTTTCAGTCGAGTCCAGCTGGTCAGTCCCCTTCATGTGACTACTGATGATATTGTTTACACCATAAGGCAGAGCTTTCCAAACTCTGTGTCGCGACACGGTGCTGTGTCGCCTGCCATGTTTGGGTGTGTCGCGCAACGACGAGGAGACGCGCTCTATTCTTTGATTGAGCAGGACGGTACTGCGCATGGCAGTGACTCAGTACGCGGAGGAAGGCGAGGGAGACCGTTAGGCATGTGCGCGCGGCTTCGTTCCCTTTGCCGCGCGCGTCAAATGCGCAGTCCAGTCCACAGAGCGCTTGGTACATTTTGACACGAGTGGTAGCCCGGGGACAAGGAGGAACGACGGGGAGTAGATGGTAAGTGTTATGGAGCATTAAGGATCCACGCAGAATATGCTCACTTGGGTATTATGGAAACTTCCAATGTGTGCTAAATAGAGGGGTGGTGTGAAAGTACATATTCCCTGATAACACATTGCGCAGTATAGTTGAGCTGGAAACTTTGCACTCATAAACACTGGTACCGTGCAGGAGCACCCCGATAGAGTGCTGTTGCAGATTATCCCAATAGAATGGGAATAGATGTGCATACTCAAGTTTTTGGTTGAAATGCCACTTCGAATACCCAGTTTGGTGGGGATTAATGCTGCCAATTAGCACATAGCAAAACCAAAGGGGATGATGGACGGAGTGTTGAACATTGTAAGCACTCACCCCCAGTCAACTGATCTGGGTTTAATCCATCATCATTCTTTAGCTCACTCCGCCACCCCAGTTCAGACATGGCCATATGCAAATCAGTCTGACCCTGTGCCTCATGGGAACAGTCCAGCCCGAACTGCCAAGCCATGTCTTCCCTGGACCGGAAACAAGCATCCTGGGACCGGTTTCTGGCTTACAGCCGTCATCAGCCAGGCTATCTCGAATCCAGTGGCAAAGTGAGCAAGGGACCCACGTCTGGGTATACCCTGCCAACTTAGGGCGAACATAGCATGTATCGCCAATTAGCACATGCCCAGAGCAGGTATTAAATAGAAGCAAGGGGATGGTGCAGGGCAAGTGTTGGGGGGGAGTGGGGTAGGGATGGAATGTAGGCGCTAGTGGAGAATGTGGTAGGGCAAGTAACTCCCCCCACCCTCTCCCCCATGTGTTAGAAGGGGGTCAGGTTGCAGATGTCAGGCTAAACTGGATTTAGAGGCCAGTCCCAAACCAATTTTGATGGCTGGATTTTCTGTTCAATAAAATAGGGTTCAGTGTTCCCGCGCCCAAGAAATCCGGGTGCAGAAATACCAGGCCGGGTATAATTTGGCAGAGCGTTATCAAACCCACAATACTACTTTCCTCAAGTTATAGGGCCAAAGTGTACTAAATTGGGCTACGCTGAGAACATTTTGAAAGTATGCTTTTATAATTTATAATAATAGGAGCAGCTTTCAGAATGCTGGTATCATAAACGTGAGTGTAGCTGATAGGGTGGGTTGCTAGACAGACACGTATGGCTTGCAAAAATGTCATGGGGAGCAAATAGTCCCTGAATGGTTTTGGTAATTTGTGTATTCTTTACAGACGTTATTGCAAGCAAGTATGCTGCAAGCCTTTCCCTATTAATAGCATTATTTCAATGGCACAAGGATGACAAATGATTGGATTTGTCCCTGTCCCACTGGCCTTTTGGCGGAACAAGTCTAACATGTTTCTGACTCTGCTGCAGCCCACAATAATCGAGCGCCATGATGTTGACGAGAAGGGACAGATACATACAAAATGGGGGCTTAATACATGGAGCTGATCATGGGGGAAGAGAGTGCAGCATTGAATGCATTGTGTTCATTGCAAAATAGCCTAGAATAGATAAAAGGAAGATACATGAAGACGCCACGTCAGAAGAGTAAGTAGCGGCGATAGTGCATGCCAGTTAAACCCTATTTCCTCCCAATAAAAATGATGAAGATGTCTGACATGCTGCCCGGCTGTGTCCCTTTAAAAACAAAATTTGATTAATACTGTGACTTTCATTTTAAACGGGCAGGGCCTTCTCTATTTAGCCCCCTCCCCTAATTTTGGAACCTACTATTTTACAAATTGCATCTTAGCTAATCCTTCATAGGCTTGAAAAAGGAACTTCAGACTTACTTATTTTAGGAGTATCACATTTTGTATGCCTCGCGCCTAAAGACCCTTCGGAGTACTATGTGGGCCTGAGTAAAGCAGGCAATCGGTCAACACTGACTGCACAAGAGCATTACGTGGCAGAATGAATGCAATGAATTATTCCTAGGGCGACAGTGGAGCAGTCAGTAAGCAGCCTGAAGTCTTTAACCAGCAGGACGTAATTACGAGGGTAAAGTAGCACGTGGGACTTTTTTGGTACTTTACCAGACAGTACTTTACCAAGCAGGTATTTTTTCAATGTCATAATATTTATTTTATGCCATTAAAAAGGGGGCGGTTTGAGGGTTCAGGTGGTGGGACGAGTAAGGTTTCAGTGTGGTAAGGGTTATAAGGGGTGTTTAGGGTTCATGGGTGGGTGAGGGTAAGGGGTATTTAGGGGTTTTAAAGGGTTTAGGGATCGATAGGGGTATCCGACCTTCAGAAAGCTTTCTGCGAAGTAGTCCGTAATCATGTTTACAGTTTAAACAAGCCACAGGTGGTATCTCAGCGTTCTAGTGTTAAATGTGAATAACCTGCCTGTTGCACAACTGTCTGTTTTGTTTGCTCATTCTTAGAAAAGCAGACAGGCAAAGGGCGGTTGGGTGTTTTTTTTAAGAATGGGGTTGCCAAATGTGGCCTGCGCAATTTGCCTTGATGAAAAGAAGACCGCTATTTCGTTTCTGGGATATGAGGAAACGTAATTTTATATTTCTGCTTTTTATCGCATTTATGCTCTGTAAACAAAGAAGCAGTCGCAGCTGCTGCCTGGAAGCAGCAGTGGGGCGGTGGGGGGAAGGGGTGGAAACCACCGGTTTAAATTAAGCACTGCTCTTCTCCCTATCTCCATCCTCACTCATCTGTCCTTCTTTCACCTGCTCTCCTTCCTATCGCTTCATGTCTCTTCCCCTCGTGCCTTTCACTCATTCTTATCGCCTCCCTCCCTCTCATTTTTCCATCCTCGTTCGTCCTAAACCTAAACTCTCTTCTTTGTTTCTCTTTCTGTTCATTCTATATCCTTCCTCTCATATCCATCACTAGTCTTCATGTTTCTCTCCATCTTCCACCATCTTCCACTTGTTTGTTCTTTCCATGCCATCCTTATTTCTGGTTCTTCCCTATCTTCTTTGCTCATTCTGATCTCCCTTTCTTTTTCTGACACTTTTTTCTCTTTTTTCAACCTTTCCTTTCACTAATTTGCTCTCATATGTCATTTTTAGGTCTCGCGCCTGCGTTGCAGTGCGCAGCACTGCTCGCGCAGCGCGAGACCTCTAGAAAGGGCTTCTGAAAACGACCCACACGCTCGTGCGTGTGGTTTTGTTTTCAGAAGCCCTCATTGGCTGTAGCATGCGTTTTTAGAAAAACGGCACGCGATTGGGCAAAGGCGGGCGCATGTCCCGCCTTCGCTCCTCCCATTCCCGACGGTGGCCAGAACGCGCAGCAGCGCGCGTTCGCCTCGCTGCCGCGCTCCCTGGCCCCTCGCTCTCTGTGGTGCGCGCGCACCACTGTTTACTACAAAAACAAGCATTTTTTTTAATGATTTTGGTGTGAATGAAAAAGCGATCTGATGATGGCTCTTGTAATGAAACCGATCAGCAAGTGGGCGCCCAAGCAAGTGGTGGACTGTATGAAAGGTAAGCAGATTCCGCTGTGATTCGACTGTCCTGCCTGCGCCCGCATGCTGTTGCCGATTACTGTACAATATATCGTCATGCTGCCCTGCGCCCGACTTCTCGATTGTAGCTATGTCCCGGTGAATTGGGAAGGGACCCCTGTGTCTGAAGAAACGGGGTTCTGTTGCAGCTGTGGTTGGGAGCGTGCTTCGGGGCAGATGTGAGCATGCCGTCTTTTGCTTCCTCATATGAGACCCCATTGGCTTCGAGGGTCCAGCGAGCAGCGTGTGCACCGCATGTGATGCCAGTGGTGGCTCACACCCTGATCAGGTGTCTGACACGCGAGAATCGGGGAGTTGGTGGCAGGCTGAGGTGCAAGGCGCTTCCTAGCACGAGCTTGTCAGCGCAGCGGGCTCTCTGGGCTGTGGTTCCACGCGCGTCGCCGGCGTGCACAGGCTCGGGGGCAGGGCAGTCTTCTGTGTGTTTGGGATGTGCTGCAGGAAGTACGGACTGTCTGCCGGCAGCAGAAGCATGGACTATTTCTCTAGTTTAAATGGCGTGAGATGAATTTTTCTGTGGAGGAATACCCGGTTTTCCCGCACGTGAACTGAGGAGCGAATTTGATCTCGCTGTCCGGTTGACTTTGGGTGTAAAAATGAGGCTGACATTTTGGAATTGCCCATGCACGGCATTTTCCGTTTAACCTGCAAAAATGTGTGTTTTGTAATCAATAGTATATAGTGACCGTCTTCGAGCTCTCCCGACAATGCTCTGTCTTCTTTCTTCTGTACACCCTCTCTCTCTCTCTCACACACACACTGTGACACACATATGTATATATATATACACACAGACACACATACTGAACACACTCGTGCACATAAAATCCCATAAACACACAAGCTGATGTGTGTTTAGCTGCACCGAAGATGAGTCCTCAATGACAGCCTCGTACAAAATACATTTAAAAAGTGCATAAAAAGGTATGGTAGCTGTGATTCTGAGTGCACTGGGGGCAGGGGCAGGTGGTCTGGCGACGAGGTCGGAGACGTGGCTAAAAAGAACAAAATATACTGCAGCTTTTTTGTTGGCCATTCACCTTTTGGTACATGGTACAAATGGAAAATATATTCCGAGCAACCCTTAGTCCGCCCTACTTTGTTTAACTCGTACAAAAAGCAAACATATTGAATATCGTATAAAACAGCCTCGTACACAAAGGAGGAACAGCATATGAAACCGACGTGTAAGTGCTTTGATTTCCTCTCTCGAAGGTGTTATTTTCTTTTTGATACACGTGAAAGGTGTCATATTACCAATTCAGATGTGTGCGGTTTGTTCCCTTGCTGGAATAATGCATTTTGAAATAATTGTCTTTAGAAAATGTAGCAGGTATTCTAATAACAAGCATTTGCAAAGCAATAGGTCTCGCATTATTAAAGTTTGAGCTATTGGTGTTGCATTATTTAGCAATGCCAATAGCTCAAACTTTAATAATGCGAGACCTATTGCATTGCAAATGCTTGTTGAGATATGAGAGCAAACTATCCTAGAAATTGGTCTCAGTTTTCCAAAATGGGCTTTCCCCTTCTAGTGTGAACTGGCTTGGGTGTGATCATCGTCACTTGCCACAATGTTGGCCTGGTAGATTTTTTTCCAAAGGCTTCTTTTGGTTCTTGGTCTGGTAGTGTACATTTCTAATCCAACTCGTTTAATACGTTTTGTTTACCTTACTGGTGAGAGGCGGATTTAACTTGTACACTGGAGGATGGCATTGATCCCTTGGCAAACCAGAGTAGATGGAACATAATTTAACATAGACGTCAACAGGACAATTATGTTGTCAGCATATGTATTTGTCCTTCTCTCTTATATGCAGTTAATTTTACCTCAAAGTGCTGAATGGAAAAACATATGACTCGTCTTATTTTCTGTTGTCTTTTGGCACGCTGCGCTGAGGAGAGCAGTCCCACCTGAGTTCAATGCGCAGAGACCGGCTGATAAGTTGCATGATTGTTTTACCACTCACAATTCCCCCTTCCTGAACGGATTTTTGTATAACTCATATTCAGCAAGGCAGCAGGTGGACTTTGTGCATGGTTGAAAGGGTTGGCAGTGCGTGCACCCGCCTTTTTTGTGCCGTAAATCACTGGGGCATGTGTCAATGTGTGCATGATTATATTTTTGTTTCAGGCACAAACCTAACCTTACACCCAGTTTGGCCAGTCACTGTCTTTGTTAGAACAGATTCACAATTGCTTTATTAACCTTCCTGCTTTCTCAAATTTGCTTGAAAATGCACCATTTGCCCAAACCCCCTTTAGGTGGTTCAGGATCGCTTTCTACGCTCGCTCGCTTCACTCACTGCCTTACCGTGTCACAAAATGATGCATGTCTTAAAAAGTGTGTCACCAACATGAAAAGTTTGGAAAGCTGTGCCATAAGGGATGGATCTACTGAGTGGGCCTCATAATTATGATTAAAGCGTTTTTTTCCTGTTGTTACCAACTCGTGAACCTTGGTGCTATCGAACTACTCCTACAATGTAAATTTCTCTTCAACATTAGTCCCAAAGAGGGGCAGAGGATCAAAGGTGTCTTTTTAGACAGCCTCCCATCTCAGCTTATCTGTCTACCAGAGCACGTGTCTCAGCATCTCTCCTCTTAACACTCTGACTTTATTTAATGTAATTATGTTTCCACCTCTCTCCTCTTAATGCACTTGCTTTCACTTTTCTTTTTATCACACCATCTCTTTTTAAATGGTGAATGGGATTCACCATATTTTATTATCTCTTTTCTTCCATGTCTATTTTCTACTCTTCTGCTTCTCTTTCCAACTTCCAAAGCATGGGCCTACCCTCATATTTCATTTCACCACTTATTGTGTATTGTCATTTCTTTGTACCACACTTCCTGGCTCGTAACTTTTCTTTCTGTACTGGATTCACTTGGTTGGCTCTGTCAGATAAACTCTTCGTATTGTTTTCAGACCGACCCCAGTGCAGATGCACACCATAAGTGCTCAACTGGAGGACCTGGCTGAGGATCTCAAGTGCTCCATTTGCCTAGATGTCTTTGAAGATCCTATTTCCATTGACTGTGGCCACAACTTCTGCCGTGGCTGTATTGAGGCCCACTGGAGCGGCATCTCATTACAGGGATACCGTTGTCCTGAATGCCGGCACCCCTGTCGAAAAGATCGGGTGATCCCTGACTTCCGGATAAAGAACCTTGTGGATAAGATTGTGCTTGGAGCTGCAGGAGTGGCTGTGGTGAGTTGGGTCATAAATATTAGCTTGTGGTCCTATAAAGTTCAATGACTTCAAATGAATGAGAACATACTGTTGGTAGCTTTTGTGGTTAGGGCATCACAGTCACACGTTTTAATCCTCTCCCTTTTTAAGGAAGTTTGTGAGATTGTTAACAACCTTTACATAGGTATGTGAGCAAGACATCTGGCATGTCTAGGAAAAGTCCTGAAAAGAAACCAGTGGAGCTCACTGGATGTAGTATCATAATAAATTGTGGGAAAATAGACCCGAGCCCCAGAATCCCCCTGATTTATATTTTTCTTCAAAGTTTCTTTGTCTGCTGTTTTTTGACTGACAAACAAGCTACTCTTTCTATTTGGCATCTGTATTGAGGATTGGAGGACCACCTTTCAGATTAATGTTTTTGACAGGAAGAAGTCCTGTGTGTTTTTCTAATCTCTGTTTTAGTCATATGACCTGATGGCGGCACTAAGACCATCTTTTAAGCTTTGTCCCTCATGCCCATTGAAGATTGTGATTTCTGAAGAGCACAATGTTTGTGTGGATGGTTTGTCTTGTGGTCTTGAGGCAGGGGATCGAAATGCTTGCAGAACGCTCTTGCCAAAGAAATCGAGCGCTAGGTGGAGACCATGTTTGAAAGGAAGATGTGGAAGTCTGATGATGACATGGTGGCAGCTACCAACAAGGTGAATCTTGACATTGAAGACTACTGACTCAAATGTGAGCTTATAGCAAAATCCTGTAGTAGCAGCAAAGAACATAGTCCCCTACAGGAGTGGAGTCTGTCAACCTCAGCAAAACACTAGTCCCATAACTCTACTTCATCAGGTAGGTGCTATCTGGTTAGGCACCATAATACTGGTTGACATTGTCTGCATTATTGTCCTGGTGCCAACACGGCATGTGACTGTAACATCCGATTGAAAAACCAGTGTTACAAGTGAGTAACATATTTTCAGTTACATAGTTTATAAATCTCTCATATGCTCCATAGGATAATTGTGTGTTACAGCTATGATGATTTTTACAGAACAATATGGTAACTATCACTGGGTGTGAAGCTCTTCATATATTTAGTGAGCAGTAGGGATAGTATTGGAAATATTGTTTTAATAAAAAGTGTCCAAACATGATTTTTATCAACAAAGGCCTTCTTAAATCTCTGGGATGGGATTCCTTATTGGAGCAGACAATAATTAAATAAATAACTTTTTTATGTAGCGCCTCAAATCACACCTTTTTGCCGCCCCTATACACTGTATGTAAATAAGAGGTGTTTCTATTACCCAGTTTAATGGTACTCCATATGACTGACCTTCGAGAAGGCTTAGTAGGCCTTGCCAGGTCTTGAACTCATGATCTGTCAGTCAGTGTAGACATCAGCAGTTGAGTAACTCTTGCTGGCTTTATTTTTATACCCCGCTTGACAGGAGGGTTCTGGAGATCAAAGTTCTATTATATTGAGGGCGTATGGATCGATTGCAAATTAGATTTGATTCTGCCCCTTAACCAGCTCAACGCCTTACCTTGTAATGAACTATTCAGAGATTAAAATAGCAACAAGGCTCCAAAGTCTACCTGATGGGAGCTTTGGCTGTATCAGAACAGAGTCATCGATGGACAGTTGAAAAAAGGGAAATGTTTGGAAGAGGCATGTCAGCGAGTAGACACTATGAGCAGGGCCATTGGAATTCTGCAATTTTGCAGCCGTGGCACTTTCTGCATAACTATGAATTTGCCCCATAATCCTTCATCTGCTCCATAATCTGCATATTTCAACAACAAAAAATATTTCTAGCTCAGACAAAAAGTTACTAAGAATGCAGCAACACGTGTTGCTGTGCAGTGGAAGGCCCTTTCAAAGTTTTACTGGTCATCTTTCTGTTGCTTATAAGAAATAAAAATAATGTGATTTGTAGAGCGCATGGCTACTCCTTGCAGAGTGTCCCAGTGCCTGGGTGATGACACAGTAGATGAGGGGTTACCCAGTCTGATGGAAAAGCTCACTCTAAGTCAAAAAACCAGGGGGATATGTACAATGAAGTGGCGGAGCGTGTCGTTGGCCTCCTTGACTTAACGACACGCTCCGCCACTTCGGAAACGCAAGGCTGCACCATATTCACAAGAATGTGGTGCAGCCTTGCGGTCCCCCTGCGATGGCGCTACGTTTAACAACTTAGCGCCAACGCAGGCACACTTGCACCAGAGTGCAAGGGTGTCTGCATGCAGGGGAGGATTGTTTATGTATAGGAAGGTGTCCCTTCCTGCACATAAACAATCCTAAAGTACAATTCTGTCACTTTCATGTGTGCTGCTTTATGCAGCACACATGAAAGTGACAGACTTGCATTTTTTTTAAAGGTTTGTTTATGTACAGGAATGGACACCTTCCTGTACATAAACAAACCATGGCATTTTGGTTATTCCATGTGTGCTGCACAAGGCAGCGCACATGGAAAAAGCAAAAACGAGGAGAAATAATGCATTTCTCCTCGTTTCGCCAACTTAAGACCAGGGTTTTCCTGGTCTTAATTTTGGCGCTGCCCCCTATGTACGCCACCCTTGTACATAGGGGACAGCGTCAAATACAATGGGTGTTGCGGTGGAACGCCCACCACAACACCCACTGCACGCCCCTTTCATGCTAACCATAGCGTGAAAGGGTGCCTTATGTACAAGGCAGCGGTAAGCCACGTTAACTGGCTTAACGCTGCCTTGTACATAAGGCAAGGCCCCTATCGCCATGGGAACGTCACAAAAAGTGACGTTCCTGTGGCGATTGGGGCATGTACATAAGCCTCCAGGTCTTCAACTTCTTTCTGAATAGGAGTTCGAATGGGGCTTGCCGAATTTCTAGGGCAGGGTATTCCAGTCTTTAGGAGCTAGGAGACCAAAAGAACTGCCTCCTGCTCTGGCCCCTTTAAATTTCGGGATGATGGCCTGTAGCTACAGCTGATCTCAGGTTTCTAGTGGGCACATAGAGTTTTTACCATCAGCTGAAGGTAGTGAGGACCTTGGGAGAGAAGAGCCTTAAAGCAATGAGTGCTTTAAAAAAGACTCTATGCCTTATCGGAACCCAATATAGTTTCCGCAGCGCGGGTCTCGTAGAGGCCAGCCAAGGGAGCTTCAACAGTGCCCGAGCAGCCGCGTTCTGGACCTGTTGTAGGCTGCCCAGACAGGCCTGGGACAAACCCACATATAGGATTTTACAATAGTCCAGCCTGGATATCACCAGTGCTTGGATCACCGTTTTCTGGGCGGCCTCTGGTAGAAGATGGAGGACTTTCCTCAGCGATCTCAGTATCCCGAAGCACTTCCCTGCGAGGGCGGTGATCTGAGCATCAAAAGATAGTTTAGCATCGAACCAGATGCCTAGGTTTTTAACCTGGGCCTTAGTTGCGGATAGAGGACCTAGGTCATCGGGCCACCAGGCATTATTGCTGCATTTGGATGTCAGACTGGTGCTAAGGAAGTGAAACCTTTGCCCAGATAGTGTTAACAAGTGTCAAAATATCAAAATCAGGAGGCAATACTATGACATAATGAGCCGCATTATGAAGCATAATTTGCCTTTTCTTGCGGCATAATTCAATAAACCCTGCAGCATAATTTGGGCCTCCGCTGCCGCAGACTTCCAGTGGCCCTGACTGTGAGTCCCATTCGTTTTACGGAATCACTGGCTCAGCACATTTCGTCAGAGTTCGAGCCGTGCTCTATTCAGCAGCCCTGGTCTTTGGTACTCGGAGTTGGTTCTGTATGTGCAAGTAATCCGTTGGGTAGTAAGTGGCTTCGTGAATTAGTAATGAGTCAGTATTTTAAGAGCAGAGTAACATGATACCTAAAGGAAAGCCAGCCTGTATTGTTTACCTGTCACAGCAGGAGAACTACTTAGCCCTAGAGCTTCTGAGCGCTGCACATAAAACCAGAAGAATGTTTCTGCCTGGGGCAAATCTAGCTATGCTGGCCTTCTTCATGCAAGAGCATACCTCGGTGTGGGGTCTCTGCAGCCCCTTTTCACCCAGATGTGCTTAACCTAGAAATAGATGCAACTATTGAGTGCCTCTTTATCAAGGGGGGATGCAAAGTTTAAGGGCATAACAAGGGTTACCTTAAAAAAAAGAAGGTACTATTTATTAGAGTGTCTGAAATTCGCGTAGTATGCCTTCGCGTAGTTATGTATAATTTCTTGGGAATTATGCATAATAAATGCAAAAAAAGCAAATCTGACACTTAGTGCTATATTTTACTGATAAATGCATCCGAGCATCTATAAAATAGCACGAATAACACTGCTGTTGCTAAAAACCGCCCCTCACGCTCTTGTTGCTTATTTTGTTCCCGCTCTCCCGTGCTATAATTTTGCTGTGGCAGCATCTTAATTCCACAATGTGTAATAATTCCAGGAATTTCACATAACAGGAGTAATGCAAAATTCATGAAATTCCCCGAATTGTTCCTGCGTAATTTACATTTCACACAGTCCTACTGTATATCATGGTGTTGTCTATTGTAAGGATATTTGTAACCACCCAGTATTCGGTTATCTCTTAGAAGTAAAGCATCTCTGCATAGAGGTGCTGATGCTGCCCTATTTAATGCATAGCTCCCTATGGAGAGGTTCCACTGCCCTCCAAGGTAAAGTAGGATGTTTGTTTCATAGCGGCCCTCAGGGAAGAGCCTCTGCTTCCCCATTCTAGGGATCCTGTCCAGCAGAGAAGTGCCTGTACTCTCCCGTAGAAAGTGCCATTACGTACTACCAAACCCCTGTAGTGTCCCATGAAGTAGCAGATGTTGGGGCTGTTCCACTAAAGCGCCAGTACTAAAGGGAAGGGCCTAGACAGTCCTAATAAATGTACTGCAGCCCTGCTAACAGATGCTGTGCTGTCTGATTGCAGGGTAGCGGCTCTGCTGAGGTTCCTGTGCTGCCGCATTCAAATGCTGCTAGCCATAATAAGAACTCATATCTGATTAGTGGCCTCGATGAGAAGTGTTGGCACTGTCCCTTACATGTGCTGCTGCTTTGCTGGAGGCTGCTGTGTTGCTCGGTTAAAGTGCTGTAAACGTTCTTAGAAATGAGGGCCTAAAGCAGTGTAGCTGAGATTAAAGTTAAGCATAAGTGCAGACCTGTGCAGGCACATTAACCCACCAAGCTATATTTCACAAGAAGCCATAATCTCCTGAAAGTTGTGGGACCCGGGCAGTGTCAGTCAAATCTGAAGCATCCCGGATACGCGACTGACTCTGCCCAGGCATATCGGATAATGAGTGATTGCAGTGTTTGGATTTTGTGGTGGACCATTGCCTGTGAAAGGCCAGTACATTGTGGATCATGTCACTTGCCTATAATGTCACTTACCTATCAGGAGTGGGAACGTTGATATAGGATGCTGCTTTGAGCGCTTATGATTGGACATCGCGCAGAGCACTGCAAGCTTTTGACACTGCACAGCAGTTTGTATCATGGGCTGATCTCGAAGGCAAGAGGGGAGTTCTAACCTTGGGTTCCGGAGTAGCATGCTACTCACCTCTAAGTGCTTCCACACCTCGTCAGGGGTAGTAAGTGCTATATAAATACAGTGTAAAATTACAGTTAGTCTTCTGACAACTGGTGGTACTCTCCAGTCAGTATGGCACCCATAATAAGACATGGTGGCACCATGCATTGACATACACTGCATCATCTGCCATGCTTCTATTGTGCCTTTAGAAGTGTAAAAAAAGACCAGTGTCTGTTCAGAGGTACTGCATTTTGCAGCAGTCCTGATTATACAACCCCCGCCCCTTATCAAAGTACAGCATTGCTGTTCAAAAAGGGTAGGGGGAAGTGGATAAAGTGCCATAACCAGATAGTTCTTCTCCTTCAGAACTCAGACTGCCGAGTAATGTAAATCTTCTGTTATGTAAAAGGACAGATGAACTGATGCACGCAGAGACATGTACACTCAGCAAGAATCAGAGTTATTGGCTAAACGGGAAAGCCATGACTTCAGTCCAGGCGGTCAGTGTAGGAAGCTGGCTTTGTATATACTATACCAAAGTGAGGTATTGTGTGCACAGTGTCCAGTGGAACCCAAAAGGTAGGCAGAGGTAAAGTAGATAGCACCCCACTCTCTATTTGTGGTAGTGTGGTCGAGCAGTAAGGCAGTATCAGAGGACAGTATTAAGCATTTGTTGTACACACTCAGTCAGCAAATGAATTCACACACTCAAAGACTGAACTTCAGACCAATTGTTTTTGTATAAAAATATTCTTTTAGTTATTTTATTTCCTAGAACCAAGCAAGCCTGGCACAGGTAAGTGATAAGTACTTCAGAGTAAATATACAGTTTGTAACACAGTTTGGATTGCAATTGTAAACGCACTTTGTTTTGACTTACAGTATTGTTTCTGAGAAATGCAATGCTTTGTAAATACAGTACATATACTTTGTATAGGATTTTCAGTAAGATTACAGGTAAGTTACTTTTGAGATTACTTTTCTTACACAGAGTAGTATACCTGGATACTACTTTGGGACATTTCCTGTAAACAGGTAAGAAAAATCGTTTTTGTTAGTCAGTACAATTTTAAAGAATTTCTTTAGGTTTTCAAACTCCACACTTAAAAACTTTTCCAAGAAAAACAGTCAATGTTATCCTCTAGAGGAAAATAGTGTTATCGGTTTTAAGGTAAGTATTTGGTAGTGGGAGCTGAGTTTCTGGGGTTAGACTCAGGGGTCCCCCAGGGTCAGGGATGCACTCTTGTTACACCCTCAGCGGCACTAGGGCGGCCGGGTGCAGAGTGCTGAGGCCCAATGTTATCCAATGGGGGATAGGAGGCCTCCGGTTGGTGGCTGCTGATGAGCAGGCCACTTGGTTGTGGGAGCAAAGCTCCTGGACTTTAGCTCAGGGCAAATGGGAAAACAAAGTAGCACCAAAGGTGCACCCTCAGCGGCACTAGGGCGGCCGGGTGCAGGGTGCTGTTTCGACGTCGGGCGCCCTGTTGTTTGCAGGGGGAACCTCCGGTTTGCAAAGACACTGCAGGCTTGAGGACGAAGATCTTCTGGGTGCGACCACCACTTTGAGAAGTAAGTTGGGGGTTGGTTAGGCACCGTCGGTTTGGCCACCCAAGGCTGTGGGGCGTCGGGTGCAGGGGTGCCTTTTTAGGGTTGGACCTTCTTACCAACTCCTGGTCGCAGTTGGGGGGAGCTTCCGGATTTAGGCTGCAGGCGTCGGCTGGAGGTTTGAGGCAGGTCAGGGGTCACCGGATCTCAGGTTAGGATAGCCGGGGAGACCTCCTCGTGGAGTTTGCCCACTCGAGCTCGGGACGTGGACGGCGGGTGCAGAGTGGGGCGGATTCGCGGTGTCCGGCTGGAGCCAGAGGTTGGAGATGAACAAAATCCGGTGTTCACGGGAGACACAGTCTTTGTGGTTGAAGGCAGGCAGGTCCTCTGGGGTTTTCGAGGTTGCTGGCTGCAGGACACACCGGGATTTCGCAGGAGCAGGTTCGAGGTGGAGACAGGCCGTTAGGGCTGGGGCCAAGTCAGTGGGCGTCTTCCTCTTGTTAGCTTCGGCACGGCTGTTCGGTCCTTCTTCTTCTTTTCTTGTAGTTTCTTCTGGTCTGAGGAAGCACGGTTCAGGGTTGCCCCTAAATACTAGATTTAGGGGCGTTACAGGTAAGTAAAAAGGTTGGGACCAATGGGTCCCTTCCCTGGGGTGGATACACCCCCTATTATGCCACCCTCCAGTGGGAGGGGGGCATAAGCCTTTCCCTGGTTGGCTGAGTCCCCCCATCTGCAAGGTGGCGGGGACTGAGAGTTGTGCTTCACCTCGCCTCCCCCACCTGAGGAGTGGAATTGGCAGAGGTGGGCACACCTCTCTTCCTCACTTGTTTTTCCCACCGGTTCTCCCGCCCAAAGTGGGGGTCAGAACCAGTGGGGACCAGTTGTTGAAAGCAGCAAGTGGCCTGGGGAAGCTCACAAAGGCGGCAAGCCTTTGAAGCTTCCCCTTCGTGAACCCTGCCCATCCTGGGGGAGGAGGCTTGGCACCTCGTCCCAGTATGTGCATTGTTTCAGGCCCCCAAGAGCAGCAGGCTCACGACCCAGGCATCCAGAAACATGTCTGGTGGTGGCAGCTGAAAGCAGCCACTCAGCATGGACACTAGTGGTAGGTTCGTTTTCAGGGGGCATCTCTAAGATGCCCTCTGTGTGCATTTTTCATTAAATCCCACACTGGCATCAGTGTGGGTTTAATGTGCTGAGAAGTTTGATAGCAAACTTCTCAGTTTTCAGTGTAGCCATTATGGTGCTGTGGAGTTCGTAATGACAAACTCCAGCACCATATACTCTTAATGGCAGCTTTGCACTTACAATGTCTAAGAATGGACTTAGACACTGTAGGGGTACAGGGCTCATGCACCTGTACCCTCACCACTGGTATAGTGCACCCAGCTAGAGGGGTGACTGACCTATGCCAGGGCAGTGGGTTGTAGGCATGGCACACAGGGTTGTGTGCCATGTCGACTCTTCACTTTGTTCTGCACCAAAACACGCAGCCTGCAAAGGCAGTGTGTGAGTGTGAAGGTACAGGACCTCTAAGGGTGGCACAATAAGTGCTGCAGCCCTTAGAGGCCTTCTCTGGTCACAGTGCCCTGTGTACCTGTGGTACCATTTACCAGGGGCTGACCTGTGGCCAGAGATGCCAATTGGGTTTAGGCTTCAATGTAGTTTTAGGGAAAGAACATATGCCCTGGGTACCTGATTAGCAGGAGCCCAGGGCACAATCAGTCAAAGCACATCAGCAAAAAGTGGGGGCAACCATGCAGAAAGAGGGCACTTTCTCACAGTCAGTCACCCGAAACTCTACATAACTCACTGGTATCCTGCACTCTCTCACACACTATTTTTTATAGTCCATTTTGTCAGTACTTGTTGATCTAACCCTATATTTACTAGCCTTCTTGTTCCTTCTTTTATCACGTGTGATCCGAGCTGGGCGTTTGAAGAACAGATACCAAACGCAGAAGTGAAAATGAGTCACTCTGAAACCGGAACGGCCAGTTCTCAGAATAACGTAGCAAAAGATGCCATTAGGCCTAATGCAAGCTAGAAAGTCCCTCTCGCACTCCTTTTTTTTTTTTTTTTTTTTTACAACTACGCAGTGTTCATTTAGTACATTTGTTATTAATATTCTCATTTGGACATCAAGCGCTTTTACTGAATTGTGCTTTTGTGAATTTGGCGCCACCCTGTTCTGTGTGGCGGCAGTAGGCCTCTGAAGACGAGGTATGTCCTGGAGAAGTGAGAGGCCTAGCGCCGGCCACTGGGAATACCAGGCGGTGAACGAGCATGGTTGCCTAGGAGGTCAGGCATGGCTCAGTCATTAGCATTCCCCTGTGTGTTCGATGTCTTTCCAAAGCAAAAATATCTTACGTGGAGGCAAGGTGCTGATGCAGGTTAGCTGACTTCTGTGCCCTCAAGTAGCCTTCCCTGTAGCCCTGGTGAAGTAATGCAAAAAGAACAATTGATGGACAGAATGCTGAACAATGTCAGACATTCGCCCCAGTACAGAGATCTTACGCCTAAATCCATCGCTTTTTTGCTCCCCATGCCATTCCAGTTCAAACCCAGCCATATGCAAATCAGTCTTGACCCTGTTTCCCAATAGGAACAGTCCAGCCCAAACTGCCAGGCCTGGTGAGGTCCTCCCCGGACCGGAAAAAAACATCCTGCGACCGGTTTCGGGGTAACACCCCTCATCAGACAGGCTTGCTTGACTCCAGTGGCATGGAGAGCACGGGACCCACGTCTGGGCACACCCGTCCCACTCGAGGTGACAAATGCAAAAAGAACAATTGATGTACAGAATGCAGAACAATGTCATACATTCACCCCAGTACAGCGATCTGGGCCTAAATCCATCGTTCCTTTGCTCCCCATACCATTCCAGTTTGAACCCAGCCGTATGCAAATCAGTCTTGACCCTGTTCCCTATGGGAACAGTCCAGCCCGAACTGTGAAGTAAACCTGAAGAATTGAAAGCACTCTACAGAAGGTGTATTTTGACCGTAAATTGCTTTGTGCTGTTCATTGAGTTGTTGCGAGGGCTTCACCTGGTCAGTTATTCTGGCGCGAAGTCTGTCCAGCTAGGCAAGTCCAGCTGTCTTTTGGTGAAAGAATGAAGCGGATCTGCTCAGAGTGGGATGACGCGTCAGAGAGCCTTTGGGGATTGCGCCATTCTTGGATCAGTGGTCAATGCTGCTTGGATGTATTTCTGAAAGCTTTCTGGCAGTTTCACAAGCACAGCTAGGTGGATTTAAAATGCTGCTTAATTGTTCTTTTTAGAAATCTTAAGGAATGGTCATCAGTTGTCCAGATCCTCACAGCGCAGCATTCAATGCGCCTCGGTTGATGTATCATGATCAACAATTCTGTAGTAATTCAACAAGTGGCTTCTAGGCGCAAAAGGGCTTATTCGCTGTGGGTTCTCAGCTGTGGTCTTCTGTGGCTCCTCATAAAACCGTCCCATAAGTAGCTGTCTCTAGTCAAGTACAGCAGCGATGTAGGACACCGGCGTCTTAATGAAGGAAGCAGTGCCCCTGTGGTGCGAGGTACAAGGCAGAGGCTGTTCCCTCATACCCACCTCACATTTTTCTGCTTACCAACAGGGAAAGTTGCTCTGCATTGCTGGCTGGCTCAATTCTAACGTGATGGCACAGCTTGGCATAATTCTAGGGACATCTTATTTTGTGATTGGTGTCAATCTCAAGCCCTAAAATACCTAAGGAATGGTGACCAATTAAATCCCTCTTACTACACTTTCTTATGAGTCTAAATGCTAGCGGGTTGGGTATCTGTGATGAAAATAGCCCTGGTGTTCTCCTGTCCTCATAAATGGTGCCTGGGAACATTTTGAAGCAAAATTCTAATCTGTGAAGTTGGCAAGATAAAATTGCCTTCCACAGGAGCGAGTGTTCGGACATCTGTCGCTTCACCTGCCCTTTGCCAAACCTGGTCGATTGTGTCACCTCTCATCATTGTTCTCCATTTTCGACCAGCTCTGCCACGCTGAATGATTCCCCACCCAGGAGAAGTATCTGTCATTTAAGTGGTATAGAGGATAGTTTGCTATTTCTAGGAAAGGCGTGGAAAGTTTGGTGGATCTTTTCTCAAGCCAGAGGACTCAATCCACACTGAGACACGTTTCAGGAAAGTGCACCTAAAACTATTAAGTTCACTTCCTAAAACATTACACATTGGAAACACCACCAAACATGTTTTTTGATATCTGTGTCTACTCATGCTGCAAACATTAGGAGAGTTTAGAATCATTTGCTGGCCCCGTTTTAATGTTGGGCTTTATATCATTTTATTTGTTTCTAATAACAATGAGGCTTGAGTGGCTCGTTACCAAGCTACCGTGTGGCAACTACTCAACACTTAAACCAGATGTCGGATTGAAGTAAGCTATTGCCAACAATTCTCAAAGTATCAAGGGTAAGTACTAAAGTGAGTGTTTGAACTTCATGGAATTCTATGAGAGTTGAAAATAATTTAGGAAAATGGACCACTTTTACTTGGGAATATTGTTCCTGATACATGAGGTCAGCCTATGCAGTCCGCTCTGGCAGAAAAATAAGCAAGCTGTGTGCAACTTTTGAACTGAAGTTAATGACTTGATGCAGTAATTCCTGGAAGCATACCACTGAAGAGACAAATGCCTTAGCTAGACTTTGAGCCTTGATCAAAGCGCATTAAGAGCGCAGGATCAAGCAAAAAGATTATAGGTTGTAATAGTGTTTCTGTTGTTAATGGTACTTCCTACATCTTTCCGTATCTGTCTCCCTGATCCTGCCTCCCAATTTTCTCTCTGGTAGTATCTTCTCTCTTATATTTACCCTATTTTTTCTTCCATTTACATTTAGTCTCCTCATCTGCTCCTTCCCTGCCATTATATTTTAGTCTCTCTTTATTCAGCAGTTGCCCCCTCATTTTCTGAAGTGCTTGTTTTAATACCCGTTTCAAGATAGCAACAGAAATGTTTTTCTAGAAGTGACTACAGTTGATGGGGGTTTGGATTTCTAGAATTTCTTTGATGGATCCACATTACCCAAGTGTGTCTTAAGCTTCTCAGGCATAAGTGTATTTCTTGCGTTCAAATGTCTCTCAGCATCTCCTGTACATTTCTTCCAGGAGACCAATGAGCAAACCGATCCAGGGACAGCAGTGCAGCTGGTGGGGCTGGATGAAGATGGAAGGCTTGTCGTTCACGAGGAAGCTCTTAGGAGTTGTTTACAGTCGGACGAGGTGAAGAACCGCTTGGTGTGCATGATCTCCATCATTGGCGAGCAGCGCAAGGGGAAATCCTTCCTCCTGAATTATCTCCTGAGGAAACTAAAAAGCCTGGTGAGAAATGAGAGCAAGCTGGAACATTTTGGGGATGAGACTTGCTTTTTAGATGAGCATTCTCCATGTCATTCACTCAATGTGTGGATTTTGTCCTAAATGATGATCGTTGTTTGTTTTTGTGGAAAAGGAGTAGAATCTCTAGAGTGGCTTGCAGTTTTTGGGCTGATTTCGTTTAATTGGGACAGTGGATTTAATCGGGTCCTGGAGCTCTGCCTGTTTGACCACGCAAGGGAGGTGGAGAAAGAGGCTGGAGTTTGTGTTAATAAAGTATGGCTAAATTTGCAACACTCCACAGGCGGCAGACTAAAAGGTAGTCACCTGACCTGCTGAGTACCCCCCTAGAAGAGGATGAATGAGTTGAATGGCTGCATGTGCTGAGATGGTTCCACAGCTGCGATGTTAGAGTATGGAGGCTGCATGTTCATCGAATGTACGCTGGTCAACTAGAGTTGTGCGCCTTTGGAAGATACTTGTGTAGAAACTAATAGCACGTCTGTTAGAACAGATAAGGTTGCCCATGGTTCACTTTAGGAAAGCTGGTTCTGAGTCTTCCAGAATCGCTTTGCCCTGTGGCATTGCTTCACACAACACTGAACCTATGAAAGTAAATCTTCAATATTGAAATGACACATTCATCAATGATAAATAAAATCCTCCACCTCTCTGCGTAGGACTGATGGGATTTCCACATAAATGTACTAACATTAAAACCCCTAATTGTATCATTAAAATAATAATGCTTTAATACTTCATATAAACCATAACTTCGGTTCTTGAAAACAACCCTATGTGCTTGAAACTATTTACAAAACATTTAATTTCATCCATATGCAGTAGTTTATGCACTTCTGCACAAGTTCTTCTTATGGATTGTTGACACTATCTAACCACAGATTTGTCACTGCCAGCCGCACTACCAACCTGTGGAGTGGATTCTTTCTAAGATCCCAAGTTACACTTCACACACTGTTATCTAAATTTGTTGGATGCTCCGAAACGGAGTATAAGATTGGCTGTTGATGAATTGCCATGCGCTGGTGTGGCTGCCAATATGCGACTCCACCGCTGGAGGTGGGATGAAACTACCACGAGTCCGATGGTGCCATCGACCGGCACGCAAAGCTATTGCAGTAGGTTTTCAGGATCCACTGTAGCACCCAGAAGGATTCAAAAGGTGAGGAATCTGCAGTTAGATGAAGTACACCAGAAAGATCATTACTGAAAATAAGTAACATGTTCATCAGCTCTCAAGCGAAAACTCAGTTGATTTGTGGTTTTCGGCTCTTTGAGTCTGCTGAGGAAATACATGGCTTCAGCGTCTGTAGAGAAATGCAGAAATTATTTGAGCTTTAGGTGAACTTGCCTGCTTATTACCTGGTCTTCATGTTCTGTCTACGTGAGCTCTGTCTCTGTTTCAGATAAATCCCAACCCAGTGTCAACTGACAGTTTCTACGTGTGTTCCACTCTCTTGATCTCACCTCACTGCACTGCCTGCTGGGATCATAACCATTCTAGAAAATGAACGACAACACTTCCTGGTCCTTGTGAGAAAGGCTCTGTTAAGAGAAAGAGCAGAGCTTTATCAGAAGTCATATGTGAGTTCAGGGAGCTCTGGGGTCAGTCACCGGTGAGAAAACTGTGTCTCACCTGTGAGCAGGCTGCCCCATCGAAATACCCTGCAGGGGCTCAGAGATGGATTCCCTCTCAAGGTGAACTCCACTTCAGAGAGAGGCTGTCACTCAATAGTTTGGTCCAGGGGTAAGGATTCTCAGTCTGAGTAGCTGGGTGGTTGGAGGGCGCTTACCAGCTAACAGATGGGTCTACTTGTGCTACTGAAGACTGCTGGCAGCAGGCAAAATAGTCTGGTGAGTGGACTTTTTCTATACGGGCCACTGGTTTTTGAGAGATCGCTCATCTTTGAGTCTTTAACTGCAGCTTGAGCCAGAGTAGAGGGGGCTGGGAAGGCCCCTCAACATAAAGAGACCCCAGTAGGGCTTCTTCTGGCAGGGGTCCTAGTCCAGAAATTTTGAAAGTTATGTGAGGTGTTGGGAGGGACTGTATTCCTGGTGAAGGATGAGAATTTCGGTGTTTGTGATAATAAATAGTGTCCTAACTGTTGAATGAGTAAATCAAGAGAAAGAAATGTTTGTATGATAAAATAACTTGTGTACAACAGGTTTGTGTATAGATAGTTTTCTCATCAATAGGTTGGCATTGCTAGCTCAGCTTAACATTGTTTATGTTGTGAGAGCAAAGTGAGAGCACAAGTTGGAAGTGGAAACCACGGTTTCTAACACAGTCTGCATGCATCAGAGTAAGTCCCAAACAATTAATGGGGCACACATCATAAATAAAAATGCACAAAAAGTAGCCCCTTTCCTCAGATTAATGCCAATATTCACCCAAACACTCATCCATGGCTCAAGATCACACAGCTGCCTCGACCTGACCTCCAAACTCAGACGACTGAGTAGCATGGTAATATACCACAATATTGAGGTTAGAAATATTGACGTGTAAGAATAGCAACTCAAGATCTGTCTCTGAACTGTTACTACGGAAACTGTCAAGTATGTTCCTCTTGTTGACACATACAATGTATAAGTATATCCATGCCTGTGCTATTCATGTATCATGATTGTTCTCTGGTTTAAAATTAATTTTTAAAAAAAAGGAATAGCAACTCAAAAATATCAACTACTTGTATGTTTAAATGTCGATGTAAAATGTTACCCTGTAACGATCTGTTCCTATAGCATAGTGCGGCAGGTTCACATTCTCTGCACTCTACTCACATCTAGTGTTGAGCCTGGACGTTTCCAACTTGTTTTTCATGCAAGAAGTCTGAGGAACAAGACCTGTTCAGACCCCACCTTTGGTCCACAAACCAGCAGCATACTGGCTCCACCACAGATTGTTTTCCTCCCAACGAGCGGGTGGTGTAAAGAGAGTGCACTATCAAAGCCTGAAAGTGCTGTGAAGAGTAAAACGAGTAAAGAAGGGCAAAGAATTATCTGTAATCACCGCTGGCTTCTGGGAAGGAGGGTAGGCACGTGAATCTACTGCTCTACATGCTACGCACAGATTGAATAAGGTTTTCCATTCATATCACGAGTGGCTGTAGATATGCATGCTCTACATTGGCTGTGAAGCAGTCCCTTTCCAAAACGGTGGCTAGTAAGCAGATGATGCAGATGTTTGAGAAAGTGTTCTTATTTCAGGTTGCCCAACCAAAGCCGGTTGACATGCTAGAAAGTCTACATAATAATGCTTGGTAAAGGCATGTGGTACTGACCAAGTAGCAGCCTTGCAGATATTGGTTAGAAGAATGCTGCCAAAAAAGGCTAATGTGGCCCCCTTTTTAGATGTCGCCTAGGCAGTGCTTGCGCTGTCTCTTCGAGACATGCTGTATTAAGGTATGGAGTTGAAGCTTTCCCCATGTTCCGCCCATCTTTTCAATTGGCTCCTGTTACTGTCCTTTCTAAATGGTTGCTTTTGTTTGGTGAATAGGCTTCATAGTCCCTCCTTAGTACCGCCTTGTCTCGTTTTGTAACCTCCCATAAGGACTGGCTCTTTTACTGATGTTGTATCTCCCTGTGTTTTATTTACAGTTTGTGTGCACTGTTTTTTTTAAATGACTTTCTCCTATTGCACGGGGTACATGCTTTCCTGCAAGGAACCGCTTTTCAACTCTGCTCCTCATCGCCCTGTCGCCGTGCTTAATATTTCAGCACAGCGCCCGCTTCCATTCAAACAACGACGCAGGCGGGGGTGGGCGCAATACAAACAATGGTGGCAGCAGCTTTTTTTCTTTTCACAGCAGGGGCCCGCTATTTTAAAGCACCGCAGGCATGCAACCCCTGATTAGCAACAATAGTGGTCGCAGCTTTATTTTCCCACAGCAGGCTCCCGCTTTTATAAAGCGCTGCAGGTATTTATTCTTCTTTAAAAAAAAACGCAGGTCGCAGTTCTTTTATAAATGTGGGTGCCGGCTGTGGGGGGAAAAAACAAGCATTTGCAATGCAACAGGTCTCGCATTTGCGAGAGTTTAAGCTATTGGCATTGTAAATGACAATGCCTTTTATTGATCTGTTTTAAAAATAAAAGGCATTGTCATTTACAATGCCACTTGCACAAATTCTGGCAAATGCGGGGCCTATTGCATTGCAAATGCTTGTTTTCATTGCTGGGGAAGTCGAAGGATGATGGGGGCAGAGGGGGGAAAGAGCTTTTTACTTCAGTTGATCGTAGCTTTTTCCTGCTCCTTACATGGTGCTGTATGCAGGCGGACGGGCTGGGGCAAGGCATGTCAACTGTATTAGACTCCTGGTTTGGTTTATCAGATCCAGAGTGGATAATTCCGGGACCAGAGAAACCCCAAACCTTGGGTGTATTTCTCTCTTGGCAACTCGTTACAAGGGCCAAAGTAAGCTACTGTACGCAAGACATCACAGGGCGTGAAACATTCCTAGCACACGACTCAAGGATGGTTAATGCACCCGCTGTGCAGAAACTGAAAACCCCCATCTTATATAGTGCAACTGCCAGCGCCATGTTTTCGTTCCTGACAAAAAGAAACACTCTGGATACAAATATCTCATGAATGTGAAACAAAAAAAACTGGTGAGCAAAATCGTGAGGAGTAAATGGTTTAAAGGAACAATGGCAATGCTGGAGGTAACTATAGAGTAAGGAAAGGGTTACATTTAAAAGGTAAATGAAGAGGGTTGGTTTAAATGAAAAGGGTTGTAGGAATCCTCCCGGGTAAATTTAAAAACAAATACTCACTTTGCATTTTAAATAACAAGCATTTGTAACACAGGGACAACGGAGAGAGGACGTGAGAGCAAACCAAATGAGTAGCCTGATAAGATTTATGGCCCGATGAGGGAGATAAACTATGCGGCCTGGGGATATTGTGAGGTCTGACAGGGAGGGGCCCAGAAGAGAGACTCCGGAGGCGAAGCTCTGCATAATTTAAGTGAATACGCTTGTCCTGTGCTGGCGCATCGCTCAGGGAAATGGAGGTAAACACCTATTAACATATTTGATACATATGGAGAGACGATGTGGCATAACATGCAAAGTTGGAGACTTTGGAATTGTGAACGTGGTTCGAGTCTCCGCGCACTCTGTGCCTTCCAAAAAAAAATGCAGACATGTCATGTATTAAAAGTTTTGTAAAACAATAGCGAAACCCTGCTATTTATTAGTGCCTTTGTATGATTTAAAAGGGGACGGCAAGTGGATGCAGTGGCGCGAGAATACTTAATGACAAATGAAAACAAGTGCTTGTGTTTTCAGGCGATCCTCGTAAGTTGAAGCAATTAACGAGGATCAGCTTAAAACAAACGTGCTAATTAAACACACACACGTTTTACCCCTATCTACAGCTATTATACTGGGGAATGACTACCTTACCTGAGCCCCAGGGACGTTCGCCGCGTCTAAAGAAAGGGGAACAGCGCATACGCACCACATCACGTCTAGAAAAACAAGCATTGGCATAGCCAATAGGTCTCGCTTTTGGGCCCTTATAAGTGTTTAGGCAGAGCTATTGACTTTGCCAATGTGTTTGATTGCTGCAAAAGTAAAGAAATAGAAAAAAACATCTATTTCTTTACTTTTGTAGTATCAGTAGTCACCGGCGCTTTACTTTTAACATGGTTAAAGGTAAAGCGCCGGTGCCGCGATTAGGCCCAGCTCAGAAAATGGTGCAATATGATTTTGCCTTAGATAGACATTTCTGAAGTTTTAGTTAAAGGACCCCGTGAGTGGCTGCATATGTGAGGCAAATTCTAAAAAAACATTTTGGGCCTAATTCACAAACGGCCTCCTCAGTCACTGCGGAGGCCTTGCAGTCGCGGCGGGGGTCCCGCACTCATGGTGGGACCTCCGCAATGGAAAACTGCTGTAAGGAGGTCCTGTCACGAGTGCAGGGCCCCCGCCGCTGCTGGGAGGTCTCTGCTGCGACTGAGAAGAAAAAGAGACAGTGATCTGGGCAGGAAGAGATGCATGCAACATCTTAAAGCAACACAGTGCGACCAACTAAGCGTTAACAAAATATCCAAATATCATAGTGTCTGTTAGACAAACATTAAAAAAATGTCAATGTCCAGTATTTTGGTTTACAAATTGAGTCACCCGACAAGGAGGGGAGCGAAGACACCGACAACGGAAGTGGTGAAACGGGAAGATCAATGGAAAGGGATATAGAAGAGGTACACAGCTGAGAAGGATAAAGGTGACAGAACAGGCACACCAAAAGACTGCAAAATGGAGGGGTAGAGTAATGACATTAAGTGGTTAAAACAATACAGGAGCTAGATTTGGGGATAGAAGAAGCTGAGAGGGGAGAGAAAAAAAGACAAGCATTTGAAGGCACGAGCGGGGAGGAGGGGGGGCGACGCGAGTGGTGCGCGTGAGACATCTGGTTTTAATTATCGCGCCCGTGTCAGGGCACGATAATTGAAATCACATGGCGCCCGTGCGGGTAACCGCAGGGAAAAGGCCATGACGCACGAGCGTCTGGTCAGCTTTTTCAAACCCCCTACATAAAGTCTTCGCCAGAAGCAGCGCTTGCGCGCTACTCTAGGCTCGACCTAAAAAAAACGATGGTGCTCCCAAAAACATTGTAGCAGGTGTATGAGCTACAATACTAATGTTAACCTAGCCTTTCTAGTCTTTATGCAGCAAGACTGAAACCTCTACCATTTACTCTGAATCCGGCACCCTATGCTGTGCTCTGTGAATACGTAAGAATAAAAGAGTCTGCTTTGGCCCTTTAACAGAGTTAGGCGGTCATGCAAGCCTCACAGATGTCAGACCTCCCACTCACCCCCTTGCCGTTTGGTAAAATAACGCTTTGACGCCCTCGTCTTTGGTAATGAGGACAGATGCTATCTTCTAGGAGCAACAAGGTGGTGCCTGTTTTCTATTGGCGCCCAGGGAGTCAGAGAAAACACTTAATGTAAGCAGGGGCAGGTTAAAGGGGAGTAGCTTTCAAGCAAACAGATGTATTTATCACACGTGTCCAGAGTGCGTCACCCATGGATCAGCTCTAACGCTGCTGGTATATTCCGGCCAGAAATAACTCCATGAGAGTACCGATACGATCTCTTACTTGTAACTACGAGCTCGTTTCGGGGAAATGGTAATTGGGAAAATGGTTGAGGTAAGTAAAGAATGAGTAACGGTAAAATAAAAATCAAAGGACAACGCAAATAAAAAAAAAATTAAGACAACAGTTATTTTCAACTTCTTAAAATGAAATGCAGAAATATTTACAAACACCAGTGCAGAGAAAAACTACAAACAGATGATCTAAGCTAAAATTGCCCCGTTATAGCCCTTGGATGGCTGTACCGGGTATTTGTAGTTTGCGTGGGGCCGCTGCTCCCATGCATTTACTGCCAAATAAAACGACTTTCATTTTTGACGCTGATTTCTGTGTGGTTGGTTGATTAAAAGATGTACCTTTTCGAAACATAGCAGCCTTTGTTTTTCGGGGACTCTCCTTACGCCATACTCTAGAAATCGGTAAAAGCCCCCATGCCGTGCTGCCTGGCCTCAATTCAGATTCATGGGAAAACCCAAATTAGCGTACACCTTGTGTGTCCTGCATGCAGATGAGCGTGGCTTCATGTGGAACCGCGCCGAAGCGTCAGATGGAACTGAAATGTGCTTTTATTGTTGGTGCTTTGCAGCGCATCTTCAGTCAAAATTGCGTGTGGGGGTTAAACAAAACGGCAACGAAGGACCTACAAAAACACTTGGGAGGACAAAAAGCACTGCCAACAATTATTATACACTGGCGCACAAACGGTGCTCGTGATGGGCTATTTTACAAGGGAGGGGTGGGTGGCTGGGTTCTCCTACTCTACAGAGGTCCAGTGTGTGTACGGTGTGGGAAGGAAGGGCAGCTACTCGGACAAAGTGACGGAAATGGTCTAACTCTTTAATAACCCACGTGCCTCGATGGAAGTGCACATTCCAAAAGAAACCCCGAGTGATGAGCGTCTCAGCTTACAGTCTTTTTTGCAGTCGCTGAACTCGAATTAAGAGAAGGGAACTCATCTACTCGTATCAAAGTAATGAGTTTCTTTAACCCGTCAAAGTCCGACTAATGGCTGTGCAGCCAAGCCGCCTCCCTCCTGACACGGTTCCAGCTCCTCTTCGAGAATGTGGTGGGCAGGAGTGAAGCGCTGTGTTTATCATCTGACTGCCTCGTCCTGTCTGTCACAAAAAGGCTCTTGCAGCCACGTCAGAAAAGTTCTGCAGGGAAGGTTTAAACAAGCAAAAAAAGTGCTTACCCCACTAATTAAAGGACACCTTCTAACGCCGCAAGCAAACGATCAAGTCCGGATGGGCCGTCCGAGAAGGAGACAGGGCGGTCACCAAAAAGCCTCACTTTCAATCGGAGGCCAGCGTTTACCATAAAGGATGACGCAGGCCAATAGAAAGGATGGGCGGAGCTTCCACTCCACTTCCGAAATCTGCTCGATTACAAGAGGTCTCATAGAGCGAGCAGCGCATGCGCTGCAACACTAGGCAAGACCTAAAAACTACGCCCGCCATTGTTTGTTTTGTGCCCGTGCCTCTTTTTATTCGCCGCTCTCCTAACTCGTTGTTTTTTGGTCATGTGACTCCGGCTCCACCAATAAATTGTGGACCTGGCTGTGTGTTCTTCCTGTGACTTTTATCTGTGCTGGCCCGCTACCAACATTTGTGAAGAAGAACTGAGTTGCAATGGAGCTTGCACATTGCTTAAGTGAAAAACTAAAAATAAACCAAAGTTGAGTGAATTTGATTCCAGCAAGGCAGAGCGAGTGTTGTGTCAATCAGAGTTTTATGCAGTACGGACACGCTGATACTGTAAGAGGCCCCGGTATCGCTAGTTTGCAAGCTGAGGCTGATGCTCTGTACTGCGCTGCTCATGCTCGCCTTGTACTCTGTAATGTCGGGTTCGAAGGCAGGCTCTAGTTTACCGGATGAGATAGCTAGTTTGTCCAGGACACAGTTATTCATGGCTGTAGGTTTCGGATGTAATCCTGCGGGGCGATGAAACTGAGCAGTGTTCTGCTGTAAGTGTGGTTCTATGTCTGTAATCTCAATGTCGTTTCTGTGGGAACAAAGCTGTCAGTAGTCAAAGAAGCAGCAGGACTGCGTCCTCGGATTTAAATTTACCATCACACATAGCCTTTGCATACACAAAAGCAAATACAACGGACAGTAAGTAAAAGCATTAAAGCGGAAGACCAGTACAAGTTAGGTTACTGAACTCATTACAATTTAAGAATGGGTTGAAAATGACCAACTCCACAACATTGTGTATAGTTTATACATATAATCCAAATTCATTATGGCCGATAATCTCGTGAGATTAGATGTAAAGGGACAATATCTCAGCGAGCACGTTTGCTAAAAATTTGAAAATCAGTTTGTTGCATGTTTAGACGCACTGAGTTGCTTTAGGCTTTCAGCTCTGAGATGTAAACCATTGATATAATTTACTGTGGGAACTTTGCACCCAGTTTCTGTAGTTGTTAAATGGCCTGTGCTTATGCTGCCAGACCAGCACTCCATGGATAAAGGAAAGCCACTTTAAAACCTCAGCTGCTTAAGGACCTCTGGCTGCAAGCGTGACTCAATTTAATTTCAGTTACAGGGAAACACAAGTGGCACTAGCCAAACTGCACTCACGACAACTGTGCCTTGCATATGGGGATCTTTTAAGTGGCACCGTGTCACGCATTACAGCATCCATCATGTGTCACGCATTACAGCATCCATCGTGTCACGCATTACAGCATCCATCATATGTCACGCATTGCAGCATGAATCATATGTCACGCATTGCAACATCAATCATATGTCACGCATTGCAACATCAATCAGATGTCGCGCATTGCAGCATCAATCATATGTCACACATTGCAGCATCAATCATAGCTGATAGTCTTTTTATTTGTGGACTGCATACATGCCAACATTTTAGAAGAGCAAAGTGGGAGATTAAAGAAAAAAAATCGGGAGAATGGGGCCTTGAATCGGGTTACTGTCATGTATGGGCTTTGCAAGTGTGCTGCTGCAGGATCGGACATTTGAAACGCAAATGCACGTTTTTTTCTTACCTTTCAGACGCATGGAGTGCAATGGCAGGCAGAAAGAGGGTGATATAAGTGTTGTGCACTGGCCTGCAGGAGCAGGTTGCTGGCAGTGCATACACCACGTTACACAATACGAAGCCCTGTCAGCTGAAACCCCAGAGTAATCGGGTTTTTGCTTGAAGGAATCGGGAGGCGGGAGACTAGCCTTGAAATCGGTAGTCTCCCGCCTGAATCGGGAGGGTTGGCATGTCTGGGACTGTTACCTGGTCAAAAACTCCACCTACACGTAGTGCTGCTGAATAAAACTCGGCAGGTTTAAGAGGCCACACCTGACATGGGGCCTGTTGACAGGAGTGCGCATGTTAACCAAGGAAACAAGAATTTGCAATGTAATAGGTCTCGCATTTGCGAGAGTTTGAGCTATTGGCATTTTAAATGACAATGCATTTTATTTATATGTTTTGAAAACCTGCAAGCGGTGCATAAACACGCACTTTGTACTTATAGTCCTTGCTTAGGAGAAGCAAGACTTCCTGTAAAAGAGGCGCAGTTACTGCCAGCCTTGCTTCTCATAAGCAACAACTATAAGTACAAAGTGCGTGTTTACACATCGCTTGCAGGTTTTCAGAACACATAAATAATAGGCATTATCATTTACAGTGCCAATAGCTCAAACTTTCCCAAATGCGAAACCTATTGCATTGCAGATGCTTGTTGTATTTAGAGTGGGCTCTAGGGGGAGCAGAGAGTGTATACTGGCCTTAGCATAGCATGTTTAATGCATTTAACTATCCACCTGGCAATGCCAATTTAAGAGATTACAGGAGTGATCTGATATGGCAATTTATAAATCACAAACAAGTACCCAAAGGCGTCAAGGCGCTAATGTGGTTAGTCTACTGAGGAAGGAAAAGAATTGCATGGTCCCAGCCCTAAGAAGGCATTACAAGGAATCCAACATGGAGTAGGTATGGGTTCCGAATATAACTGTTCCACTACCACGGTCTGTGATCTACTCCTGTGGGGTTTGGTGAAGGCTACAAAAAGTTGAGTTGGGTTTTTAAAGGGCTTAGTTCAGTCTAAGTAATTCATGAATGCCCTCCTAGCATCCAAAATGTGAAGAACCCTTTCTGCTACAGACTCTGGTTGTGGGAAGAAGACTGGGAGCTCAACGTTGTGGTACATGTGAAAAGGTGAGACACCCTTAGTCAAACATTTAGGGTTGGTATGAAGGACTACTCTATCTTTGTGAATCTGAAAGAATGGTTTCTGTACTGAAGAAGCTTGGAGCTCACTAATGCTTCTAATGAAGGTGACTGAGAATAGGAACACCACGTTCCATGACAAGACGTGTAGGTCACATGAGTGTAGGAACTCAAAGGGAGGACCCATAAGTTATGTGAGGACCTCATTCAGGTTCCACACAGTTACAGAGGGCATTTTTGGAGGTATTACCCTGTTTATAATCTTTATGAAAGCATTAATGGGGGGGGGCCTTAAAAAGAGATGAGTGTTATCTGTTTTGTTGGTATGCTGCAACTGTAGTTGAGTGTAAGCATATGTAAGTGTAATCAAGGCGTGCCTTGTACAGGTGTAGGAGAGACAAAACAATCCCCTGCACAGAAACTTTATCTGGGTTTAAGCACTTAGGGGTGCAGTAATGCATTAATCTTTTCCTCTTAGCTACACAACAGGTGTGCGTAGTGGACTCTAACCCTTCATGCAGGATAGACATGCATTCCTCAAGATGATTAGGGTAACCAAACTCTAGAAACTCAGGTGCCAGATCACGTGGTACAGCTGTTTGGGATCTGGGTGTTTGAGCTACTGTGATACTGAGTAAGAAGATTCGATCTCAGCAGGAGCTTCTTGTGGGGATTACCTGGCCTCCCCAGGATCATTGGTCACCAGGGCTTTCTTGCTCAGGTTGGTGTCACTAAGATGTATGTCATGGATCCCTGCCGTATTTTTTCTCAACACGCTCGGGATGAGGGGGAGAGACAGAAAAGCATACGTAAATATCCCTGACCAACTCATCCATAGTGCATTGCTCATGGACTGCAGGTTCGGGTACCTGGAGTCAATGGTTTGGAATTTAGCTTTTATGGGCAAGGCGAATAGGTCTATTGTGGCGGTCTCACACCGCTGAAAGTACTTGTGAAAGACCTGTGTGTGGAATTTCCACATTTGAATCTGTTGGATAGGTCCTGCTGAGGAGGTGCACAAAGTCGTTCTCCACTGCTCTCCCAACAGGTGTATGTTGTTGCGGGTCACCCATAGCCAAATCTGTTGAGCTAGTGCAGAGAGTTGGGGGTGCTACCCTGCTTTGGGATTCAATACAATGCTGTTATGTTGTCTATCTTTATTAGTACTGTTTTCCCCTGAATGAGTGAGAGGAATGTTTTTAGGGCTACTCTGATGGCTAGGAGCTGCAGGTAGTTTGTTGCGTCCCTGGTGCTGAGGGAGTCCAGGTTCCTTCAACAGTCATTTCATGGAAGTGAAATCCCCATCCACTAGAGACGCATCAGTGATGAAGGTCACCTGCTGAAGAGGACCTAGAAAGGACCTGCCAAGCCACAGGTTTTCATTTTCAAGCACAGCAGAGAGTGCTGGGCCTGGTCGATACCTAATACTAGATCCCAAACAATGTCCTTTCGTTTGTGTTCACTGCCGTGAATGGCACTCTTGTATTGGACGAATGTGTCATCTGGCATGTTGTACTGTCGCTATGTAGGAAGCCATCATACAAAACCGTTTCATCATAGTTGGAATAGTGATAGAAAGATTTGTCTGAAAAAGAAGCAGCAGCTGTTGGAATGCCATCACCCTTGTTCATTGGGATATGCTTTACTTGCCTACCACATACAGAATGGAGCCAAGAAAGAGTTGAAATCTGTTGTGGTTGAAGATGTCACTTTTTCGTACTGATGTTGAAACCTAGTCTACTAAGTTGGGATACTTCTGTTTGAGTGTGTGCTAGGCATTGCCGTTTGCTGCTATTCTTGATTAGCCAATCACCTAAGTAAGGAAATATATGTATGGTATTTCTGCGTAGGCGCACTGCTGCTACCGCTAAGCACTTTGTAAACACCATTGGAGCGGTACTGACTCCTAAGGGTAATGCCTTAAACTGGTAGTGTCATCCACTTACCTCGAACCAAAGGTACTGGTAATGCACTGGGAGGATAGAGAAGTGAAATGATACCCCTTTTCGGATCCATCACTGACATTGACGCCTTGTGTAGCTGTGAAATGACGTTCTGCAAAGGGACCATATTAAAGTGTTCGGAGAGGCTGAATCTGTACAGTTTTCATGGTCCATGATCGTCCAGAGCGAGCCATCCATTTTGGGGATCAGAAAGTACAGGGAGTACACTCCTGCTTTGCATTGGTGTTCGGGTACTGGTTCCTTGGCACGTATTGGTAGGAGCACTTGAACCTTTTCCTCCAGAAGGTGAAGGTGACCTGTACTTAGTACATGGCTGCGGGGCAGGATGTTGGGAGTGGTAGTGTGGAATTAGAGCCAATACACAGGAAAAAGTACAAACTAATCTTGAGGATAAAGAAAGTGGATTATCACTACCAAGTATGGGACAACTTAGTTACCACATGGAAGGTTAAAAATACCAGTTTGTACTGGCATATGGTAAATTTAAGTAAAATGTCTAATGGCTGTAACTCACCACTGGACAACAGTATGAGTCCTGACAAAATGGGTAGATCATTGTTCCCATGTATCCAGTCCAGGGGACACAAACGAGGAGTGCACACATCAATCTTGGCCAAAATTTTAGCTGGAAATTGAATTCTCCTTCCTCAAACCCGCTGTACAAAACACCTATGCACCCGAGCCCCCAGCCCAAGTCCATTGAAACAGACAGTGCCTCTGTGGTCATGAGACCCTCAAGAGCCGAGCGCGCCTTTGGGTTCTGCTGAACTGATCCCCCCAGTCTCCACTTGCAGCCTTTCTTTGCAGGTACTGTTCCCGATTGACTTCAATGTGTAGCTTTCGAGGCTACCACCACGAAAAGCAGCTCTGCAGCTCGACACCCCAGGGTAGATAAACTTGAACTGTTGACGCTTTCTTGGACCTTACCCTTACTTACCTTAAGTCCAGAAGAACAGTTCCGGAAGTCGTTTCCAAGGGACCCTATGCAGTGTATGTTTCTCTCATAGGATAACATTACCGCATTCGAGGCTCATGCCTTAAATCTGACAGCTGTATTTTCTGTTTCTGAAAATCGCTAACACGAAAAGTACTTACCTGATCCCGAAGATCTTGGTGTCTAAAATTATATAAAAATCTGTGTTATTTTTACAAATTGGAGTTGGATTTCCTTATTAGGTATGTTTATCATTTATTGACTCTTTGTGTGCAATAAATGCCTAACATTCTCCTCTGATAAGCCTAAGGCTGCACGACCACACTACCACAAATAGAGCACCTTGGGATTGTTAAAGCAAGGTCCTGTATGCTAGTAAGGAATGCCTAGACTCTCTAAAAAAGGGCACCTCCTTTTGGTACACTATATAGAGAGCCAGTTTCCTACAGAGAGCAGATACTCTGAGCAACCTCTCCTTGGCTGACCACAAGTGGGAATTTAATCCCAAAGTGACGGAAGTGGTATTTTCAAAAATTGGGTTGTACATGCGTTAATGTCATCACCATGGCCCTGAACAGAAGTGCCCTCAGTTTTGTACCATACCTTTACCTCTGAATGGTTCCCTAGTGGATGCCTTCAGGTTAAACTGGTTGCATTTCCAGCAATTGTACTTCACTATAGAGTCCTGCAGAATCTAGTACAGGCGATCCTAATCGCCTCGGGTTGTGCTGAAGAGGAATTGTTACTGAACTGTTGGAACTCAGAACTTATCCCCTTCTTTCCATCCTGCACAGGATGGACCTGCTCTCTCAGCAGAGTGGTCCGGTTCTTGTGTGACTCTTGAGCAGTGCCTGAGTACCTCTGCTTACCATCTGAAGTAGCAGATGTCTTCGTGGTTAATATGAAACACAACACATAATCCATTTGTGAGGGTCCCTGGAACATGTTTGTTCAGTGGTGCGAAAAAGCGCGTCTGGACACATTTCAGTCATGCCTTGCCAGTGCTCTGCACTTCCCAGGCCTCTAGTCCCAAATGGCTACCATAAAATATTATTTGACTGCCCTATACACCTTCATGTGTCTCCCTGACCAGCCTCATCTATTTTATTCAACACTAGTGAGGAGTTTTCCGAAAGGTTTGCTTTACCTGTTTTATAACACTCTGTTTATTGTTCCTCTGTGGCATGTAAATCTTGTGTTAATGTTCCATTTGAGCTAATACACAGGATCCGGTTTGACTTCTGACTCTGAAAACCACCTTTTTGGGCGGAGTACCTTTGACCCATAGGGAAGGAGAACTACAGGCCCTTTCAGTGCAGCAATCCTTCACAATCTTCTGTCCAGGCAAATTGGTTGTTCTTTTTTTGTCTGTACATATTGCCAAACTGTATTTGCCTTTCACATGCGGCAGTGTATTTCTCTTCTATCTGTTTTCACTGCCTTTCATCCCATCAAAGAGGATAACCATCTGCATAGACTCGACCCCAAGCATGCAATATTTTACTACATTGATTATAATCAACAGGACAGAGTAGATGATCAGCTCATTGTTGGCTTTGTCTGTGCCATGAAGTGCATAGTGGTGACCAAGTACACCATTTTGCCTTGGGTTACCTTGCTTATTACAATTGTTCAAGACTCTGCCACATAAGACCCTCTGGCTGGCATTCATACCTGCTCACTATGGCTGGTTCTACTGCTCTCACCCGATCGACCAGTAGTTGACATCTGCTAGGCAGCCATGTGGACATCCTTTCATGCTTTCACTAAACACTACTGCTGCACAGCGTAGGTACGTAGTGATGGCTACTTTGCCAGAGCTGTGTTGCATGACTTACTTGTATAATTGGCACTACTACGAACCCACACCATCGAGTCTATTGCTATGAGACTCATTCTGCTGGTAATGAGTGTGTTAGAAGAACTATCCACCAGAAGAAAAAGTTACATAACTTCTGTAACAGTATTTCTGGCGAATAATGTATCTTCCTGCAGATTCCCCACCGCCCTCTCCACCCCGGAATGTTATTGCTGTGATTACTAAGATCACAAGGTACGCAAACATATTAGATGGTGTACGGTCATGTGCTCTCTCGGTTTTTCTCTACACGCCTCGATGGTGTGATGAAAGTACCAGAATTTTATGCTAGTGCACCAGCGGTGCCTTATAAACTCCCATGTCACCACATCCAGGGCACACAGAGTCATGGTTGAGGCTGCATGGTGCCACCTGCTGGTGCTGGAATGCTATTGGTGGGAATAAAAGTTTACTGATCTATGCTAGTATCTGGAGGATATTCATATGGTGAGGAACCTGCGGGAAGCCATAGTACCCATCAGAAGTATAACTACCAAAAGTAACTTTTTCATCATTAAAGTACATAGATATGGCATTAAGTAAATCTATACTTATCTATATATATATATTTACCTTGATGATGTAGTTGATATTCAGGAGTCAGGGTTTTTGCAGGTCATTAATAAATACATGATATTGTAGTAGAACACACATGATGAGGGCGTAGCTTCAGGTTGCTTGGAATGTGACATTCCCTTAAATAAATGCATTCTTGGCTTGGTAGTTGGCTCTGGGGACCATGATTCGGGTCTACTATGCTTGTGGTGGTTTTTCTTGTTGTTTTCATTTCACTGAGAAGTTGTAACTTCTTCATTTTTTGGATTGGGAACTTAAACATTTATGTAGTCCCTGGTTTACCAAAATGGTAATAAATCTGCACCCATAGAAGTATTTATTGAATGGGTGCAAATTTACTATTTTTGTGAATTCACAAACTTTTGCAGTACTAGGTTTGGAAAACTGCATTATTCTCAGGTTTCCAGGCATACTTCTGGCAAACCCCTCGAAAGGCGATGGTGTGAATGCTTGGAAATCATCTAACCACTGGTAATTGCTTAGGGTAGTATTCTATCTAGGTCTGGGAGAAATGTTATAATAAGCCGGCGTCATGATGTGAATCTCACGGGACTCTGTTAAACGTTATTCCAAAAATTATGCTACTTTGCGTTATTATGCGCCGTTTGCAGCAAAAATTTACAGCGAATGCTTCAATTCGCAATAAAAAATTACAGTGAAAGGACAGGAACAACAGAACTCGAGTGGCTGTTGTTCACAGTGCTCTTGTTTACATGCATCCTCCTGGCAAAACTTCTTGCGAGGCTTCATAAAATATAGAGCAAAATGACGGATTTGCATTTCGCGTAATTTTACTGTATTTTCACTTAATTATGCAAAAGCGAATTATGCAGATTTTGCACACCCCTAATTCCAACCCATTGTTTTTCGCCCACTGTGCCACTTTAGACAGGCCCTGCAAAACAGTATTCACCCTGTTGATCAGGTGAACAGTCCTTTCCGAACCATGGTCATCCCAACACTTCACCCTGTGGTCCATCATTTTTTTTATTTCAGAAATGTGAGATTCACCTCCCCCCCCCCCCCCTCCGAGTCACACTGAATTGGCTACACCCCTGACTAAATTGTGGACTTTAGAAAGAAATAATGAGGAAGAAGGGAAAAGAGGGGAGAAAAACTGTGAAATGGCATGTAATCTGCTCCTCCAGAAACTCTTCTCCGTTTCACTTCATTGTTGTCATCTGCACTGTTCCTTGCAGGAGACGGAGGACATCTCTTGGATGGGTGAAGAGGAGCAGGTCCTGGAGGGTTTTGAATGGAGAGCTGGTGTCCAACCCGCCACCAGGGGACTGTGGATCTGGAAGAAACCCTTCATCATCAATAGCAATGGAGAGAAGGTATGGAGGGGAACAGCCTCTCGGCCCGGAGGGGCTCACTGTGCTCCCCACCTACAAGAAAAGGCCAGCATGTTAATATTTGTGCAGTTGTTCTACAAGGCTTTGTTTCTCACCTTTAGGTTGCACTTTTGGGCTCTATACTTTGACTGTTGCAAATAGTAGTGCATTTTGTTACTTAATTAGGATTTGTGTATTTCCCCTATTTATCAGATATTGTACTGCAGTCACTCTTCCTTTGCACTTCCTCCAGAGGGTCTCTTCTTAGTTTGCTACACCTGGAATTAAAGGGCCTGTACATTGTAATGCACTGAGTGTCTGGGAAGGGAAGCATTTGTTGTAGATATCTTCAGTTTAGTTGAAATTACTGGTCTATCCAAAGTGGCTGTACTTTCTGCTCTCATTGATTGCGGGAAGAACATCAGTTCTTGAAATGTAATCCATATTAGTAACTAAAATTATTTTGAAGGTGAAAGTAATTTTGATTACTTTTCTGCCTTCCTGCTTTTATTTTACTCAAACACCGATTTTGGCTGCAAAACAATGGGCCACGTTCCTCGAAGGGAGACTATCAAAGTACCACTGTTAAAGGGAATGCTCCCAGCGACTGAATATATGTCCATTACACAATGGTAAAATACTGCCCTACCATGAAATGCACTGCACCGTACTACCCCCAGTGGCATTACTGCACACCAGTATTGGAATTGCCATTGGTTTTTCATTTGTAAGAAATTCAACTGACTTTATTTGGTAAAAATGAGATTAGCTATGAGCTGGTCTTAAGTAGCATCAATGCCTGACATATACTGCAACTTGAGGGATATATTGGGTAATGACGGAGGAGTGGTTTAGTCCACTTGGTTCTCGCCCCTACAGTTCACACTTGTGTTTTTTTTAATCACAGTTCTGCCTACTGCCAGTGATACGTTTACTTCCGGTGTAGTATCTCCAACCTGCTGATCAGCACAATCACAGGTGTTAAATATCACATCCCTATAGTAATATGTGATACAAATACCACATCAGCAGTAGTGTTTAGTGAAAGCATGGAAGGATGTGCAAAAGGCTGCCTAGCAGATGTCAACTACTGGTTGATCTGGTGATTACGTTTTTGTTAACTCTCAACAGAACTCTTCTTGTCGGCCTAACAATACCATAAGCTTGAGTTAAAACCTGCAAGGATTCCAACTTGTGCCTTACAGGTTACACACAACTGTTTGCAAAGTGTGTATATCTCACTGAGACATTTTACGAGAATTGTAACTTGTCACCTGCAGGTTACACAAGGATATCTGCAACAGAAGCCTAAACCCACTGAGCTACCACACACAAAATATGTTGTTGAACACCAAGTTACATGCAGTGACTACGAGCACACACACAATCCATTTATTAACTTCATGATAATAAAGATGTCTCCAGGTCCCCGCCCCACGCCCCACTCACACCTCTCTCTTTTTTTAACTCTTGTTTTTGTTTCAAGTTTTTATGATTAAGACATGTACAACAATACCATGTCAACAGTATAACATTGCAGCATTTCCCCCACATATGCAATACACAGTTCCCATCAGTGCTTTAAATGGGAAAAAATAAGTGCAGGTACTCATTAAAATGCGCTAGAGGTGTAGTGAGGGGGCGGGGCTAGGGGCGGGGCTAAGGGCAAGACATGATGATACTTAACTTCTATATTAGTTGCAGCACATACCAAAACACATGAGAAATGTGTTTATATAAACAAAGCAGGTTAACTCATTACACAAAATGAAAGAGAAATGGAATAATATGTTAACAGTACCTTTTTTTGCAATAGTTGCACCTTCTTAATGTCATACTGTTAATTGTTGTTAAGCACAATACTATATATTTTTGAGCATGCGAGTAGGAAGAAACTGCAAATACCCCCACGTCGAATCAACGCTCTTATGGCACCAAGCAAATGAAGCAACTCATTATGACACTCCCCAGAAGATATCTCTTGTCTCTTCCATCGATCTATCCATTCATCCTTTCATCCTACCATTTACCTGCTGATGTCCACCATTTAACATTTACATCCTATCGTCTATTCAGTCTTTCATCAATCATTCAGTTTTTCACCATTCCGTCTATCCACCCTTCATATCCAAACCTATCCATCCATCCATCTCCAAACCTATCCATTCATCCTTTCACTCATCCATCTCTTTATCCACCCTTTCCCTCATCCATCAATCCTTTCGCTCATCCATCCATCAACCCTTTCACTCCTTTATTCCACCCACCCTTTCACTCAATCCCTCCTTTCACTCATCCATCATCCACCCTTTCATCCATCCTCCCTACCTTTCATTCATCCATCCAATCTTTCACTTATCCAACCATCATCCGCCCTTTTATCCAATCATCCACCCTCTTTCACCCATGCATGCTTTTACTCATCCATCCATCTATTCATCCATCCATCCACCCACCCTTGCTCACTCATCTATCCACTCACTCACCCACCCTCCCTTTTACAATATTTATGAATCTTTGTCACCGAGCAGACATGTACAAACAAAGTGCCACCTATTTTCTTTAAAATACCTACTGAGAGTGTCTGGATACTCTCTCTTTTCTCTCACTTTTTTCTTACAAAAACAGGCATACACACAAACATAGCAGACACACAAAAGACTAAGGAAGATGAAAGCCATCATTTCTCTTCACCTACCATGGCTTTTTAATTGCCACTCAGGGCTGGACTGGCCGTGGCCTGATTGTCACTGCCAGGGGACTGACATGATTCCTGTGCTTGCAGGAGATAGTGTGAATGTGATTGACAGCACAGGGCCTGAACGGACACTGCTCTGTCAAGATGATTGTGAGCACCCGACATTATTCAAATGAGCCCTGCTGAATAGCTCAGCTGGGGCTCAGATCAGGGCTGCAGAAGCGGCGCCTTGGCTGCCAGAGACACGTCCCACTCCTGCTCACCAGCACAGGCAGTGACTTCCATTATGATTTTACATCTGATCATATAAGGCGCCTCTATACCGCTGTTGTTTCCACACCAGTAGAGGCATGGATCCAAAGCAGGAATTTTCTTAGGTTATCTTTAGCCATTTTGTTGAAAAACTAAATCTTTTTCTTGGGGCCATTTCTCCCCAAAACTGTCTAGCTTCAAACCCTGCACTTCTGGCCGATGTCAGTGATGACCCATATCTACAATGTATGTGGTGTTTATGGAGGCCGCATAACATGGCACCTTGTGATCTCTGTGCCCTTATGCAGTCCTAGGCTTTAAGTGAGAAAGTGGCGAAGCTCCCTAAGGGTTTGAATAAGTTAAAATCAGGTCTCCACACAGGTTCAGGATTGGGAACCACACCTCCTTGTGTTTTAGACGCCATTCCCCTAGAAGACATTAAAAAAGGAAACGGGAACACTCTTCAAGCACAGAAAGATCAAGCGGTTGAAGGAGATGTCTTCTTCATTTTAAGAGTCCATGCAACCCGCTCAACCGGTACATTTTCCTCCCAGGCGGTGCCTAGGCTCAATATTTTGAGGGTTTTGAAAAGACCATATTTAAGCAACTGCTCTCTGGTGCACTTGCAGGAGCTTCCATGATGTATCTGTTACCAATGGCACTGGTCGGTTTTGGTACAAAGCTATCTTTCTCAGCTTCTAAGACTTCTACAGAACCACACTCCAATTAGTTTCAGCTGTGGTGTTTGATAGGTTGTTGGTGTCTGTCTCCTCTTCTAAGTACAGTCTCAATTTCAGTGGTTCCAGTCTTGACGTCTGTTCCAACTCCGTCCAGCCTGCCTGAATCAATTGCTTCCTGGCAGGTGAGGTCACACCAGAGGCGCAACTAGAGTCAAATTTCGGGAGGGAGGCTTAGAAAAATTCCGGGGGCGGGGTGCTGATTCTTCAACCAAAAGGCAGAGTGGAGCTGCAGGGGCTCTAAGAAGGGGTGAAACACATCAAGCCTCATTAACAAGCAAAAGGTCTTCTAAAGACCTGTGAAGTGCTCGGGTGCGGCTGTGTGTGTGCCCGGAAGCTGTCTCATCCCGGGCTACCACACACGACAAGGGGGTGGGGGGGGCTGAAGCCCTCTGAGTCCAATGGGCGTTGCGCGCCTGGGTCACACGTTGCTCTGACTTGGCGTCACTGCCCTCCTTGTGAAATCACCAATATGTGAGCATGCGCCGCAGTGTAGAAATGCGATGCATGCTCACATGATTATGTGTGACAGTGAGTACCGGTACTCTATTTCGTAACGGAGAAGTGCCGGTACTCTTGGGGGGGAAAAAAATAAGTGCCGGTACTCAGTACCGGTGAGTACCGGCCCATTTAAAGCACTGGTTCCCATGAGAAACCCATGCCTGGCAGCACAAGGAAATGTCGTTTGCTCGTACTGCATTCCTACAGTTAACAACATACATTGGCTCAGTCCAGGACCACAGGACGAGCAGACGTCCAAAGCGCCCGTCGCCACCAGGGGTCACCAAACTCCCACAGCATCTCAGTGCTTCTCTGGAGACCCACTCCCGCCTGAGAGGTCCCCTCATCTGCACCAGGGGATACTGGGTGGGGATTACCATTCTCCCGCTCCACCCCCTCCGACTGCTCCATCATCTCTCCCCATATATCTCTAGGTCACGTTCCGCATTCTCATCATTTCTCACCCTTTTCAGCCTGCGCTCCTCAGCTATAGTCCACTCCTGCAGGTCAGCTAGCCATTGGTGTAGCAGGGGCAAGGTTTTAGGGTGACCAACCGTCCGTAAATTTAACGGACCGTCTGTTAATTGGAGGTCACGTCCGTTGTCCGTGACGATCACTCTTACGGACACCTTTTGTCTGTAATTTTGGGGGTTACAGCGACCTGCACTGCTCACTTCTGACAAGCCTCAGTGGTCTGAGAGCTCCCTGGTGGGGCCGCCTCGCACTCCTCTGTGCTCAAGAGCAGCCCCTCCCCAGCCACTCACAGACTGTGATGGACCCATTGTCCTTCTGTCTGCCAGCTGATTGTGGCATACAGAATGACAATGGGCCTGTCTGGACAATTAAGGCATGTGGTGGGCCTGAAGGCAAGGATTTCTTTTTAACAAATTAGATGGAAGTAACATTGTCCAGTTACTTTTAAAAAACAAGCATATGTAATCGGCCACGCATTTGTACAAGTTAGAGCTTTTGTTTACCTAATACTTAATATAAACCTATTTTGATTTGCACTTATGTTGGTTTTTTGTATTTTTGTATTTAATGCGATTTTATATAGCGCGAACATTACCCGAAGGTGTCAGAGCGCTTTACAAAAGAACCAGTTGCGTTACATAAGGACTTTGGATTACACGAGTTACATAAGAGATACAAACAGAAAAAAAATTGCAAATGTACAAGTTGTAGAGTCACTCAAGGAGAAGATATAAGCAGAATTTTTTTTTGCAAATGTACAAGTTGTAAAGTCACTCAAGGAAGAGATACAAACGGATAAACTCTATCACATAGGAATGGTAGTAAGTACAAAGGTCTACTACATATACTAATGGTTAGAGTTCTATATATACAAATAGTACATTCACAAAGGATTACATTTGACAGCGATTAGGCTTGGACAATTATATATTACATATTTACATATATATATATTTATGAGTTACAGAAGCATGGCTCAGGCATAGGGAAAAAGCAGGCAAGGGGAGAGAAATTCAGGGGAGAGAGGAAAGGAATAGGGGAGGTAGAAAGAGAGTGAGGGAGGGAAGAGGTAGGGGAGGGGGTGATGAGTGATGGGATCAGGGGCATCAGCATTATTCACAAACGATGAGTAGATCCGTGGAGAAGAAAGACGATCGAAAGGTCGCCCAGCTAGAGACCGGCGGGACCAGAGGTACGGACCAAGGTCGCTAATATGGCGGATAGGACAAGAGTGTCTTTAGGAGATGGTCCCAAAATGGCGGGGTGCATATGAGTCCTAGTCCAAAAGTTCAAAAAGATATGCACCGACTACTAAGAAGTACAGAGAAGGGACGTGTGCCCAGAATACTGTGGACAACTTTCTGCCCAGCTCGCACACATTCATTTATTTATTTACTTATATATTATTGCGCGATCTCCTCTGATGTGTCTTTAAAACTTACCTTTTGTCCCAAAATTTTGTCCTGAATTTTGACCTTTTGTCTTGAATTTTTGTCCTGAATTTTGACCTTTTGTCCTCAATTTATACACGCCGTCCTGAATTTGCACCCATGCCAGTTGGTCACCCTAGGGGTGGAGTGGTGGGGCTCAGGCCTAGTCGAGTGGACCACTATACGCCGCCTTGCCAACACCAGTACGAGCACAGCAAAACTTTGCCTTATCTTCCTCTCTGTTTTGAGGATCGGTAGGAGACTGAGAAGACAATGTACAGCCGTTAGCGCTATCTGGGTGCCTGTGACCTCTCGAAGTGTATGCATCACCCCAGCCCAGTAGCCCCCCAGCCTGTGGCATCCCCATGTCATGTGTAAAAATGAACTGGGGTCGCACTACGTCCAGTGCAGCCCTCTGCCCGAGCCGGAAATATTCTGTGCATGCGCTGTGGCGTAAGATAAGCACGGTGCAGGTAATAGAACTGCATGAGCTTAAAGCGTGAATTACTAGCAGTTTCCTTCACTTGGGCACACACTCTCTTCCACTCGCCATCCGTAAGTTGTTCATCCTAGTCTACATTCCAGCTATGGTGTGCAGCCGCCGTGCCAATGCATCTGTCTCCCTTCAACGCCGCATACAGACAGGAGATGAGGCCCCTGCTGGACCCCGTGTGTTTTTTCTCTCTCTATCTCCATTTTATCTGGAAACTTGCTGGATACACAAAGATTGCTGCAGCAGTCTTTCAACTCCTTAAGCTGCCTTAACATTAAAATACAGTTTAGTAAGCTAGAACAGCTTCACTATTGTGTCTTCTTCAATGATACCAATACCTTTCGTGGGCAGAGATTGTAAAAAAATAAATAATTCATGGCTGACACCACTTACCATAACTTCAACTCTAGCCACATTTCTGGGCACTGGAGTATGTTTTCCCATTTCCAACACTGCCCACACAATTAAGGTTGGATTGAGCACGCACATTGTGTTGTGTACAAATTTTGAAAGCTTGTCCCGAGTGTGTGTTTTTTTTCTGTGCTGACAATGTTCGGTCAGTAGGTGGGCAACGGTCTCATCCCTTAAGTTTTCAAACCCAGCCCTGGTTGAAATAGTAGGCAACAGGCAGCCTTGCTCCTTGGTGGGCTTCTGTTACCCAGGCTGTGCTGACCGCGACGGCACCAAAACCTGTCCATAGCAGAGGGGCTTGGTCCGCAGTCTCCATGGCACTCCCACATAAAATGCTGCCATGTCTCCAAGTGACAGCACCATGAAGACAACATGAAGTAAATCTCATATTTTGAGAAAGGCTGCGAATGGCAAGCTGATAGTTCAGGACACTATACAGGCTTTTGCTGCAAATGACAAGCTGATCTTGTGGGACAAATGAGTGCATCTAATGCATATGACAAGGAAGTAAATGGGGAAATATTAGTTCATTTGATGCAAGTGACAAGTACAAGGTTTGGGACACTTAAGTGTACTTTCTGCAAGTGACAAGTAGATTTATTGTTCTAACGACCTATTTGCAGTAGTATGATGTGCTTTGTATGTGAACAGAGTAATATAGTAATTGCATTGCAGCAATTTGTTTAATGGAGCGCTCTCCATGAGTGCAATGCAGTTCTGTGTTTCAGACAAATGTTAGTCTAGTTTTTGAAGTTTGTGTTCTATTTGGATCCTAACTACTGGTTTTTGGTCTTCTTGATCCATTTCATTGCCATTTCCTTTGATAAATTTTCCCCTAAAGTCATTTTCTGTAAGATTATAGATGTCAAAGGTCATGTGAGATCACTTCGGGGCATAGCATCTCTTCATGTCCGCCCTCAGTGTATGGCTTGCAGGCCCTGTGGTGTACAACCTATTTGCAACCTGGGCTGACTCAAAAGGTTTGGCACAGCTGAGTTAACAGGACCTCTTCAAGCCATGATATTCCTGAAATTTCTTCCAGAAAGACTGTCCATATTATTCTATTTAGCTGAAATTCTTGAATAAACCGAGTGTGAGACTGAATCTACTACGTAGCATTCTGAAGTGGCTCTAATGCAGCGGGTTTTAGCACTCCACAAAACTCCTTAATAACTAAATAAGCGTCTTCCAGAGTTAGGCACACCCTGTGTAATAATACACACCAAAGACTTTTCCTCAATGCGTACGAAATCCTTCCAAAAGTGAACAAAAATGTTTCATTTGTAGCTTTCAGAAGTCACTGTAAGTAACTGATAACTATGGGTATCCTGTATTTTTAACCCACAATCTATACACTTTTGAAACTAAATGTCATTACCAGGTAATGTCTCTTGCTGTTTCAAACCTAGATGAGACATATATAGCCAATGGCCACCTTTGGTCTTTAGCTGCATGTTCTATATGGCAGGACCTCCATCATCCGGTCATATTTGCATATATTCTTCCCCCTACATGACCTCTTGTGTGTACTTGCCACTTTTCTACTCAATCTGGTCATTAGATTCCAATTGTTTCCTCACAAAATTGAAGCCTGGAGTCTCCATTTAAACACTGAATCCTGTTTCTTCCATTGTAGGACTCTCTGCATAATTTCCTCACTGTGGTAGATACACTGATGCCATGCCTTTGTGTCTTTAGCATCAGTGCTTATTTAATCCTCCAAAAATAAACCCATAGCTCTACACCAAAAGGTCCATGCCTTGGCAGCATAACTGCTTTTTGACCCACATGGAATCACTCCATACCCGCCACTGACTTACTGTAAGCTTCGCTTGTACTGCATTCTATTCCACGTGTCCATCTGTTCTTGACTAGGTTCTCGCACAACTTCCCAGACTGTTTCCTACACTCAGCAAATCACTGCACTCTCAAAATCAATACATTTTTAAAAATTAGGATCAGATACAAAGATAATGCTAGACAGGATAGCAATTGTTTGTACACCCTTCAAGTCACCTTATCTAAAGAAATTATCTATCTCCCTTTCTTGCAAATTACTTTAGATGTGGGGCCCCTGTAGCGTTGGGTGGTAATGAAATAGCCTCCGAATTCTGGAAGTGCTAAGATCGGTGGAGATTCCAAATGGGGAACTTCCTCCACCATACTTGCAATGGAGGTAATTCCACTGGTGAGTTTTCTCCAGTTTCAGCACATTTTTGACAGAAATTGAAGGATTTTTCATTACCACACAATTTGAAATGAGGCCTGTGACGCAGCACTTACCCTTCCGACTGAATTTTATGCCTTCCTTATGCCTATGCCTTTCAAGAGGGCAATGCTTACTTCATGAGGACATCCTGAAAACAGAAGTTTGCATTTAACAAAGTGTGTCATATACAAGAATCCATAAAGTATACAACAAATAATGGATGCAATGCATGACTTTATCTCAGCCACTGGTAATTACTCGGGCCGTATGCCAATCCATCGGTATTTTGCACACCATGCCACCTCAGTTTGGACCCAGCTATATGCAAATCAGTCTTGACCCTGCTCCAATGGGAACAGTCCAGCCCAACTGCCAAGCCAGGTCCTCCCTTAACCGGAACACAAGCAACCCAGGACCAGTTTCATCCTTGTTATGGGCTCATCAGCCAAGTATAGCTTGGTTCCAGACACACAGTGTACACAGGACGAACGTCTGGCCATTCCCATCCCACTAAGGGTGACATACTAAAGTAAAGAAAAAGTGATGGATGGAATACTTGTATTAATCTCGGCCACTGGTAATTACTCGGGTCGCATCCCAGTCCATCCTTAGTTTGTATACTTTCGTGTAAACAGGGCACCAACAGCTGATGGCCCTTTAAAAGAATGCTTTCTAAAAATAGCTTTTTTGGTTTCATTGCATGGAACACATAATAAAGTACCAGAGCCTCTCTTAACCCTATAACTGACCAATAACCAATCTACAAAAACTTTTCTTTACAACACCAATAGTATACACCCCTTTGCAGCTCATAGGTTATTTGTTGACTGAACTTTGCAGGCAGTTAATAGATCCATTGTCCAAAGACTTAACAGAAAACACCAAGCTGAAAATGTCTTTGATCAGAATGCTCTAATTTCCAATTAGGGATTTATGACTTACCTAATAGGTAGCATATTGTATAATCCTCTCGAAATATTAAATTGTTTTCTCTGTGATCATCTTAAGTGTTTTTGTTGTCTCTTCTTGGATTTGTGGATTGTATTTTTGTTTTCCTTTTCTTTGAAATTAAATTTTGACAAGTAAGAGTTTACACCAGATTCAGTATTTCAGTCACTTACTGAGAAACATGTATGATATTGAGTACAATATGGTGATACATGTCTAGTCACAGCAGCTCCACTTCAAAGCTCCACTTCTAGCAGAAGGGGTGGAGCTTGACACCAAGAACCCATTATAATAACTTTGTGTTCTGTTAGAACAGCCTGCGGTTTTATTTACAGCGATTTACTTTGTAGTTCATCATGATGCTATCTAGTGTGTTGAAGTCTGTGACTGTGTATTCTCATTGGCCAGATTGCGGTTTTCTTGGTGGATACAGAAGGCTCCCTGGACATTGCAGGCGACAAAGAGCTCACCGTGAAGATGTCTGCACTGAGCATGCTCCTCAGCTCCCATCTGGTGAGTAGAGAAAGAACTGGCATGTACATGGCTTCCTCAGAGCCTGAATTGTTCTTTTTTGCCAGAGAAGATACTGTGCTATCTACTCTCTTAGTTTAATAAAGAAATGGGAACTGCTCCGGTCTCTCCACTCATGAAAAGGCAGTACCGACGTCTTAGAAGCAGTTGGCTAGTAGTGCTGGTAGGCTTATCGACTTATTCCTGAAATCTGAGTTTGTTTGTATAAAGGGATTTTTCCTCTTTATTCCTCTGTGACACAGAGGTTACACAAAACCTTGATTGCTATGTAAGCACCTAACCCTCCACACTCATTGTTATAGGGGCTACCCTTTGCTTGAAAATGCCATATATTTCTTTCAGACTCCCATGACTTGGTGGAATGGCTATCCTTCTTCACCATTCTGTGTTTAGCTTCCAGAAATTTGTCCAGTCTCGCAGCCACGTGTGTTTTTCTCCTCAACTCTATCCACCAAATATTCAAGACGTACTGGGTCACTATTTCACATGCGTTCTATCGCATGACAAAAATATGACATCCACTTTGTCGACCTAACCACTACATTGCAAGTTAAGTATAGTGTAAGTAGATATGGAGTCAAGAATACCAGGTATATACTTACTTTGACAATACAGTGGTAGATGATGTAGTGGGTGTGATTTCTTTGTCAGTAGATGTTAACTACCTTAATATAGTATCATATAACCATTTGAGAAGTTGTTAATTCACTATTGCTAAATTCTGAACCAACTTTTTTCGATGAAAAATAGTCAACTGTATTGCACCTCACTAAACAACTTAGTGAAAACCTTGTTGCACACATTGAATACTGGGGCAGAACCCAAAAAGCTACTATATTGCCTCTTCAGTCAGCTGGTTGCCTGATTGACAAATGGGTGGACCTTTACTGTAGCTCGACCCGAGTCTTGTCCAGCTGTGGTCCCTTGCGCTCTATAGTTCACTCTTGTCTTGGTAGGCATAGTTATCTGAATCTTGTTTACTGCTGTCAGATGTGTTTGAAGGAGTTGCCGTCTGTCTTCCATCAATGGTATGGTTTAGCCGCCCTTTTTTTCGCACTGTTGAAACAGTAAAGTCATTTTTATTATCTGGGGTGCTCATACGAGGAGCACTCCCATATGATTAGTTTTAGAGCTTGTGTAAGAATTATTAAGAGTACTTGAACTGAACTGTTAGCTGGAGCTGGCAGTAGTTGATGTTAAATTCTATGTTCATGCCTTCAGTCACCTCTACCATAGATTCCAGGGGGTTGGAACCCGAAGTACTGTTCAAAGACGATTCATTCATGATAACTCAGCGACACAAGGGGGGGCGGAGCTTGCTCGCGACCAAGATGGCCGCTTGAGTCCCGAGCTCCGTGTCGCCGACACATACTCCTGCATATATCCGACAGCAACCTGTAGACGGCCACCTCACAGGCCAAAATTTGAGTATCGGAATACGTCCGCTACACGAGGGACGCCTTTCGAGCTGCGCAGCTGCAGTGGAGCCGGAGATATCACACCGCATAGCTGGTGACTCGCCAGGCCTGAAAAGCCCCGGCCTCTGGTGGAGTTAGGGGCTGAGCTGCGTCACCGTGCGTGCCGGGACGGGCTGGGTGCACAGGCCGGTCCCAGTGGAGTGATCCGGGGTGCCGCAGCTGCCGTGAGCGAGGAATCACTGAGGGGACGCTGCAACTCTGGTTGAGACCCGGGAGAGACGGAGGCGCTGCCAAGAGCAAAGCGCATCGGAGTCGGTAGTGCGGAGTGGCAGCGACGAAGCAGCGCAACGATCCCAGGCCCGAGTAAGGGCGGTGGAAGACGGCCTCTGGTGGACAAGCGGCACCCCCCAGAATGAGGTGCAGCACACAGAACCCCACCTCTGGCGTAAAGGACTTGAAACGCCGCGACGACCTGCGGTGCCGCGCGGCATTGGGAGCGGATGCTGCGCATAATGGCACGGAGATGAAGTGGAGGGGCGTCTGGACCGGAGACCCTGCCACCAGTGGTCCTACTCACGCGGTCAGTGAAGGAGCGGAGTGTTCGCCTCTGTAGATCTACCGCTGCCTGCCCTCGTAGCGGTGTCATAGGCGGGAAGCACTGGATCTGCGTGGGACATGCTCTGACGCGGAGAGAGTGCTGGGGTCTGTCGAGACTTTGAGAATAGCCGGGAAGGACGAGGAGAGACCTAGGGACCGGGCTGTGAGGTGAGCGTGCAGTGCTGCACGAAGAGTCTGGAGAAGACCCGGAGTGCGGTGGCCTGGATGTGCAACTGGGGGCATTGACGATCCGCAAGAGGAGTGCTGGTACTATGGTCCCCCCTGGGCCTGGTGGGGGAATATAAGAGGTGGTTGCTGCAGTTGTCCCCTGTAGGGAGGATCTTGCAGGTGCCCCACAAGGTCAAGGAGTGGGGTCTACGGTGGATCGCACCCGCAGTGTCTCTTTCGGATTAGGCCTTGGAGGTAGCGAACACGCGGTCACTAGAGGTATTGACTAGCCCGGAAGCGGGAATGGGTCGAACAGACAGAACGCAACCTAAACTCTCGCTTGATCAGAAACGCTCGAAGTCACATGATGCCGCGACAGAAGAGGCCACCAGGGCGCCATCCTCGACGGCAGGAGAAACGGATATTCGTAGTATGCTCATCTCAATGGAGAAAAGTCTGCAGAGCAGTATCAACTCCTGGGCACAAAGATGGATGCACTCTCGTATAGGATGGATAGAATGGGGAGCGGCTGGACAAGCACGCGGAAAGGCTGGACATGTCAGAGAGGAGAATCACGGAAGTAGAGGAGACACACACGACGTTGGACGCGGAACATAAGCAGTTAGGTAGGGTGATGCGTGTCCTGCAAGACAAGACTGAGGACTTGGAGGCGCGTTCGAGGCGCTGCAATGTACGCATAATTGGCCTGCCGGAGTCTACCCAAACCGGAAACATGGAACACTTTGTTGAGAAGCTCCTGGTGACTCTCCTGGGAGACACTGCTTTTTCTCGTATGTTTGTGGTGGAAAGGGCCCATCGTTCCCTGGGCCCGCGCCCGCCGCCGGGAGCGCCACCGCGTCCAATTATAGCAAAACTGCTTAATTACCGGGACAGAGATACTGCGCTACGTTTGGCCCGGGAAAAGAAGGACCTGGAGTATGAGGGGTCGAAGATATCGCTGTTTCCGGACTTCACAGCCCGAGTGCAGGAAGCACGCAGACTTTTTGCACCCATGAAAAAGCAGCTACGTGAGATGGGACTGGACTACGCTATGCTTTATCCGGCTAAATTGAGGGTTAATACACAGGGTCGCTCTCAAATCTTCACGGACCCGAAGGCCCTACAGAAGGCACTGAAAGACTGGGCTAAGGAGCGACATCAGAGCCCTGACCGACATCTGCCAGACGAAGTAGAGAGTGGAACGCTGGATGATCAGGATTAAGAACTCCCACCACATGTCCAGTTGTAAAGTATCCAAGGCTGTTGATGGGCAAGGGGCTGGTGAGGTTGATGAATATTGCCAAATGATCTACTGGAGGTGGACTCTCCGGCCTGGAAAGTAGCGGGTGGCGCATAAGGGGAAACTTCCCAGCGTGGTGCAGAGTATACATGCCCTGTACCCGGGGGATGGCTAGAGTACGATAGGTTTTAGGGCTCTACGCAGGGGTCCCCCTACAGGCAACGGAATATCAGTTGGAAATTTGAGCTGGCCACGACTATGCGGCACTGTCCGGGATGGGCCAGATCTTGATGTCGGCGGGCGGGGGGGTGGGGACGTGAGTCCAATCACGTGTGATTGTTTAGTGTATGTCGAGTGACCTCTGCCCACGCGTGCTTTGCACTAGAACTGTACACACAGTTTGGGGGGGGAGGGTCATTAATGGGGCGCTGCGCGACCGAGTTGGGGGTGGTCTGCTGTGGGAGGAGGGAGGGAGATGGGGGGTAAAGGGAATGTTATTCAAAAAGTTTGACAAGTTGGTTTTGTTTTTGAATTTGTTGCACAACGCGCGTAAGCTACACAGGCTGGGACTCATAATTGGCTTTGGATGGCAAAATGACGACACCTAGTGGGGTGGCAGCTCCGAAAGTAATAGACTCCCTCCGAGTATTGTCGTGGAATATTAGGGGACTTAATGATTATCGAAAATTGCGTAAAGTATTAAGTTACCTAACGAGACATAATATAGATGTGGCTATCCTCCAGGAGACTCATCTCCCCTTGCATAGCTCTATGTTACGAAATAGAGGTCTGCAGGGCAATGTAAATGCTTCGGGCTTCACTACCCATGCCCGTGGGGTGTTGACCTGGGTGAACCCCAGATCGGAGTATGGGCTAGAACAGCTGACGGCGGATAGTGAGGGCCGCTACGTAATTTCTAGATGCCGGGGTAGGGGTTAGACTTGATAGTAGTGAACTCATATGGCCCGAATTATGACTGCCCGGAGTTCTTTACAACACTGGCGAATCTGATAACTGATAGTCCACAGACACAGGTAATCTGGGGCGGAGACTTTAACCTCATTCTTAATTCGGAATTGGACAGATCAGGTGGCCCGGCATGGAGGCCGATTGCGGCTTCTAGGACCCTAGAAAGCATCATGATTAGCAAGGATCTCTGTGATGTGTGGAGAGAACGGCACCCGGAAAGGGGAGGGTTTACACATTACTCCGCCTACTATGATCTGCACACACGCATAGATTACTGGTTGGCTTCGGCGACTCTGATGAGCCAGGTACGTTCATGTCAGGTACTCCCTCGCACACTGTCTGATCATTCACCGCTTTTACTAGTATTGGACACTCCGAGGAAAACGATTCCCCCATTTACTTGGTGATTTCCCCCATACTCGCTGCTGGACCCCCTCTTTAAAGAGGAGTTAGCGGAGGCTATCGACACTTTTTTCGAAGCCAATGTTGGCTCGGTGGCAGACGTCCAAACGATATGGGAGGCCTTCAAGGTATATATTCGGGGGGTGGTGATGGCCAAACACTCGGGGACATTGAGGGCTATACGACGGAGACTGGCGGACTTGGAACAGCAGTTAGGGATTTAGAAAACGCCAACTGGCCGGGGAAGGGGACGGGACAGCGGCTACGATTAAAGACCTGTTAACAGACTACCAGGAAACGGCTGACAGAGAAGTAAAGCATTTGGGCAAGTATGCCACGGCGAGGGCCTATGGGGAGGGCGACCGGCCTGGATCGGTATTGGCACGGGTCTTGAAAGCAAGGCGCGGTAAAACTCTGGTCTCTGAACTCCGGTCTGAGGAGGGCGAGATGTTGCACGAAGAAGCAGACATAGCGAATCGGTTTAAGAGATATTATACAGATTTGTACACTTCCCGCTCGTCGGACATGGATGACGAAATCCTAGACTATTTAGAACATATTAAATTACCCTTCCTCTCCGACTCACGGAGAGAATTCTTAATGCAGCCAATAGAAAAAGATGAAATAGTGGAGGCACTAGCGGGAATGAGGGCGTCTAGTGCCCCGGCACGGATGGCCTCACGGTGGGGTTCTATAAGGCCTATATTGACCTCCTGCTTCCACATATTGCCGCGTTATTTGACGAGTTTGGCGTAACAGGCAAGATGCCTCAAACTATGAGGGAGGCGCTGATAGTGGTCATCCCGAAACCTGGAAAACCCCAAGATGAGTGTAGCTCTTATAGACCACTATCGCTGCTGAATGTGGATACTAAGCTGTTTGCCAAGATCTTGTCTAACCGACTGTCGCTGTTGACCCCAGAGCTAATAGCTCCAGAGCAGGCGGGGTTCATCCTGGATAGAAGCCTTACGTATAATATACGCACAGTATTTGGTACCATACAGCACGTCAAACAGGATGTAGGGCTGGTGGCCATCTTCCTGGACATGGAAAAGGCGTTTGACTCGGTGGAGTGGCCCTTTATGAGACAAGTGCTGGTTAGGATGGGACTGGGCTCGGTTTTCATACAACTGATAGGTGTATTATATAATGCCTCCTCAGCGCGTATCCGTTTGGGGAACCTGGTAACGGATTCCATATCCACCGGCCGGGGAACGAGGCAGGGATGCCCCTTGTCGTCGACGTTGTACGCTCTGGTCGCCGAGCCACTGGCGTGCGCACTCAGACAATACCATGGACATCGTGGAGCGCGCTTTCCTAATTATAATATAGTGGTGTCTACATACGCCGATGATACACTGCTGTATGTGAGGGAACCCGAAGTAAATCTATCCCCGGTACTCAGAGAAGTGACACATTTCGGAGTCCTCTCTGGCCTAAAAGTTAACTGGTCGAAATCTATAGCTTTCCCGCTTACGCCGGCCACAACACGTTCTGAGATGGATTACCCCTTGCAGTGGTCAGAGGAACCGATACGGTACCTCGGAATCAAAATACATACGGATTCGGAGACTGTGTTCCTAGAGAATTACGGTCCTGCTGTAACAAAATTGGAAGATGACGTAGAAACCTGGATCAAGCTACCACTGTCCCTAATAGGCAGGGTCTCCCTGATGAAAATGGTGGTGCTCCCTAGGTTTCTGTTCTTGTTTGTGAACATCCCCATAGTGCTGCCGCGTTCCTTCTTTGTAAGAATGAATAAAATATTGTTACGATTGGCCTGGGCTGGTAGACAGGCGCGGGTACAGTGGAAAGTGCTCACCCTTCCATACCATATGGGGGGGCTAGGCGTGCCAGATCTTGAGCTGTATTACCGAGCGGCGCAGGGCGCGCACTTACACTGCTGGATTCATGGCGCAGCTGATACCCCATTCCTACGAATGGAAAGGACTTTCTCGGGCCCCCTCCCCCTCCCAGCTGTGATCTTTGAGGCAACGGATCGCAGAACGGGGATCTTGGACTCTCTCAACTCTACGCTGCATGCTTGGCATAGATTATTGCAACTCCAAGATGGGGCGCTGTTGTACTCCCCGGAAATGCCCATAGAATGGATGGTTTGGCTGGCCCCCTGCAGAGATGCTGGTGTCATACAAGCATTGCGCAAGTTAAATATAATTAGAGCAGGAGACTTGTTTTTAAGTGGGGTAGCTAAATCGTGGGACGTGGTACGAGAAGCTGCGGAAAAGCCCACACCACTGCAGTATTTTCAGTTTCACAGAGTGCGCAGAGCGCTACTCCAACAGTTGGGAGAAGACATGATCGAACCCCCTGAGGTGAAAGAACTGTCATATGTCATAAAAACTGTCTCTCCCCGGAAGGTGGTCTCCAGTATCTATAGGATTGCGCAGTCTCATCGGGCAAACCAGTACTCCAAAGCCCGGCTGGCCTGGCAGGGAGATTTGGCAAAGATGATAGACGACGATATGTGGCATTATGTTTGCATGAATACTAGACGCATCTCCATGCATGGCAAACATAGGCTTATACATTTCAAATATGTTAATAGAGTATATCACACACCGGAGAGACTTCACAGATATGGTTTACGAAGTGATGCTAAATGTGAGAGGTGTCGCTCCCCGACAGCGGACTTTATGCACTTAGCATGGAGATGCCAAGGGGTGTATAACTACTGGGAACACCTTTTCAGGGAGTTAAGTGCTATAGTAGGCACGGAGCTTACCCCAGATCCTGCAGTAGCTTTGCTTGGATATTCCAAATCACTGCCCAGGGCGGTGCGCAGAATGGTTGACATGGGGCTGCTGGTTGCAAAACGTAGAGTGGCCATGTGCTGGATGAGGGGCCCTCTCCCGACGACAAGGCAGTGGTCGCATGACTTGCTGTATTGCTGCACACAGTCGGAAAATTTTAACGAACTGCTCCCTCCCCGTAGTAGGCCAAAAAATGTTTGGGGGCTATACACTACCTATTTGCTTACAAAGGGGGTTGGAACCACCGACAGAGACTAGGAATGTAACGCACAGTAACGGGAACGGCATCACATTGTAGATGCAGGTTATGATATATATGACTAGACACATGGATCCCTATGTACATGGAGGAAGGCCACGATGGTACCGTGGGGTGCGTGGAGGGCCGAGCTGGAGACGGACGGACAGGGGAAATACACTGGTTGGAGGTACGTCCTGGATAGATGTAGCAAGTAGACAGCCCGGAGTGTAGCGAAAAGTGAGTCAGAAATTTATAAAAGGGTATAGGGTTTTTTTGGGGGGGTTTTTTTTTTTTTGTTTCTTTTTCTTTATATAAGATATGTAACGTTATGATTGATGATACAAAAAATATGACATACAGTGATCTATAAGCCGTTAGCCTAACAGTGTGAGGAATGTTCCCCGACGGGGTGTTGGCTATTGTGTTGTGTTAATAATCTCTTACAACTTTGCCGCCGGCCCCCGGGTTGTAGGCGAAAGGCTGTGTATCGTGGCAGTATTGTATAACAAGCTTTTCTGATGAATAAAAAAAACTCAGCGACACAAAATGGTGGGGAAAGCCTCTTAGCCACATATGTCTGTGTTTTTACTGGTTGTGCTCTGGTTCTTTCTACAATAAAAAAGTAATTTTCCAATTAATAATGTCAACTACCATCACTGTGCATCAAAATTCAGTAAGTTTGTTCCACTGTGGATTGATGTCACCAGTTGGATAATCCACCCTATCACTTTTTGGTCATCCAGTGCTTTGGAAATCTTCTGGCAACCCTCACCATATTTGACCTCTAATGTTGGGCCCTCGTGTATGGCCATATACGGAACTTGCCTGGTTGATAGCATTTACGAGGGAGGAGGACCATTTACTTATTGTGGTATGATAATTCTCACTGACATCCCTTCATGTCAATGAATGGCTTATTGATAGATTATCAGCACTGTCGGTCCCTTCACCACCAAGTCCCTTTAATAATTAACCAGCAATATCAAGTCAGAAATTAGTGTTGTGATACATGTTGGCAACATGAATGATCACCCAGGCCCATTTTACTGCCGCCACAACAACATGCGCCCTCCTTAGTTACACACTTGGCTTTGCTGTTCTTTTACAAATATTCAAGTCTCTCTGCAGACCTTGTGTAAAGATAGGATATGCATAAGAAATGAAGATGGACCTGCTCAGGTGGGAACTGTTTACTGGGAGAACTGTCTTGATTCTTGCCCCTTCCTAACATTGGAAAAAACTCAGTGGACAGTCATAAGGTTGAGCAAAGAGCCCTCTCCTCAGAGATTGCTAAAAAAAAAAAAAGGTGAGAAGCCATTTTCTGTATTCACCTACAGCTCATCATAGGCTTTATATTTACCACTCATCAACTTTCTTCTGGTTCTCTTGTAGATCTTCAATGTTTCCTGCAGCTTGAAGGAAACTGAGCTGGAGTACCTGGAGGTGAGCTTCTTTTATTTACATGTTGTGTATATGCAGCCATCCAAGTAGCAGAACATACTTTTCATGTGGTGGACCCTGGGAGTTGAATCACATTTATGCACTTGGGCTTGTGCACCTGTGAAAGAGGTGGAATTAAGGGTGCTGGCCTATAGTTTAGTATACGCAGTTGGTCCATGCGTCCCAAACCGGCTCAGAGGGGTGAAAAAGAGCCGATGTAGAATTATGCCAAGGGGAGATCACAAAAACCATCCATCTAACCCTTACCTTGTAGATGGTTTATGCATGCCATCCTGCTCTCTCCTTGGTTCCTGAAGTGGATGGCTACCCCTACCCGTGCCCATGATCAGAATACGCACTGACTGGATAGGACGACTGAGGAAAGTCTGAAATCAGACTGAATCTGTGGTCCATAGTGCAGTGCACTGCTCCATGACTGTCTGACAGCCTTGCTTACATTTTATGCCCATGACTGCAGCAGTACCATGGAAAATGTGCCGATCTCAGAGCATTTCTGAGCACCTTTGTGGCTAAGGTATATTATCCAAGTAATTCCATGATCCCTTCCTGTGCCACAGTTGTATTCTCTGTTGCACATGGCAGCAGAAGCCCTGTGGATAAGAGATTTACACCATCGTACTGAGCAAACTGCGCTTACTCAGGAATATAAACCAGCTTTGGCTATGCTGAAAGGTCTGACTTTAAAAGAATGTTGGATGGCAATATGAAGCATTCAAGTAAATAGCATGGGAATGGATATGTATTTGTGTGGAGGCAAAGAACTGTAGAATAATATTGGTGTACGTTGAAAGACAGGTGCAGTTGCACTGTAAAAATCCATGTAGGTTAATAACTGCCCTCCTCCCATCTGTGCTGCTGGCAGAGAAAAACAACATAAATTATCTATTTATATAAGACACTTTCATAGCATTACAACCCCCAGTGTATTCCATTAGGCAGAACTAAGAGCGACAGCAATTTTGTATGTAAACAGGAGAGGCTAAAGTGTGAAGGCTGTCTGTGTGCGAAATCTACGGCGGGTGTCTGCCCTAATGTTCCCGTGTCAGGGCAGAAAAGGTGCTATCCATGTATAGAGCACCCACTGGGTTTAAAGGCAAAGTAGCCTATGACTCCACACAGTAGCGTATATAGAGCATTGCGTGCTGCGCCAAGTGTCAGATTGTTTTCTGCAAAATACCTGCAATTTCGCGAAATTGTGTGTATTACAGGAAATCTATTCTGTTGGTATATGGAGTAGCATTTCTGTGCAAGGGATGCCTAACCTAGGAAAGTCACATGAGACACCGGCGGGAAACTGCTTCGTGAGCTAAAATCAGGCTCATTTTGCACACATCTCTTATTGCAAAATTCTGAAATTATTCAAGATTATAATATTGCACAGGTTTAACATTAGCACAGTACTCAAGTGCACAGCTTACACGTTGCAGGCTCTGTATCAGTGATCAGTAAGCACATGATCCTTCTCAGGTCGAAAAATCCCAATAAAGTATCATGGGAAAGCCCTCATACCACATGATTATGCTATCCTCGCAGTTTGGAGCTATTACCGAAATATGAGTAGTGTGTTCTAGGTGTATCTATCTTCACACGTTTCTGTCCACACTAGACTACCCATTTCCTGAATCACTTTAACTGGTAGTGTGCCGTCCTAACTCTCGGTAGGTAGGTGACTACTGGAGACAGGAACAAAACATTGTAGACAGTATTGCATAGGCCTGTGACTCTAGCATGGTGGTCTCCCTCCTTTGCTATTGTTGAGTCGAACAATTGGTTGCCCAGAGCCCTGAGTTAGGCACTCTAGATGCTAGATCTGTCCCCCTGGCAGTCTGGGTGAGGCCAGCGCGAACTTAGGATTTAAGTAAAGTTCTGCCTTGGGTATGCTAAACCCAACAAAGGGTTCATAGCCTTATTTTAAGGTCCAAACATTTCTTCCATGAGATTGCTGCTCCATGTCGATGTCAGAATCCGAAGCCACTCCAGTCCAACCAAAGCATTGGGGTGCTCCCCTGTCCACCTCTTCTATGCCCCGGAGCATGCCTGGTCATTAGAGGGTGCCTTCTTCGGGAGCACCCCTTACACTGCACTGGACCTGCAGCTGACCTTGGCAGCTCTTCCCTCCATGCCATCATGAAAAATATGTTCTCTGACTTCCAGAACTCTCTTACCCCACAAAGACCACAGGCATCCCTCCAACCAGTCACCCAACCAATGCCATTCATGCATTACACAGGCTGAAATCCAGGGAGTCCCGAGCAGTCTTTCCTCTTCCCTCCTGTTGTTAGTGGTACCTGCAGCTATCAAATACCCTTGACACCTTGTTGCTGACCTGCACTTACATCACAGTGGGTGTGTGGCATTAAGAGAACTCGCACTACCCTAATCGGGATCTCGCTTGTGACATGGCGCAGCGTGCATGAATCCACCACCCTGAATAGGTGGCTTTTAGTATAGGTAGGAAAATGTCATGCTCCCAACACGTTGTTAACTAGCTGAAAAAAATTCTTCCACCACGTTGTTGCTCTAGACACGCTTGAAAAATTACAGTGAAGGATCAGGGTGAACGAACACTAAAGCACTGCAATTGTTCCCAAAGTCTCATTTAATTTTGATGCAGTTCGTATAGGGCTGGACAAACTTTTTGGACGGACATGTATGAAGTGGGCTCAGATCTAATGGAGGGGGCAAAAACAAGCCCCTTGCAATATGTACTGCAATTATATTAACCCTGGTGAGACTTCGCCAGATATAAAAAGAAATGGGCTCTTCTGTTTCACAACACCTAATTAAAAAGAAAATCTGGATGTTTGTCTGTTATCACTGAGTCTCTTTCCACAAACCTTGGACAAAGGGACTCACTGGATGTTGCAGTAGCCTCTTAAAGCATGTTGTTTGAATACTAGTGGAAGGATGCAAAGGTCTTTGCTGCTATTTGTAGCTCAGCGCTGTTAAATAACAAGCTCCTTTTTTTAACAGATGTTTGCACATGTGGCGGAGGAAGTCGGGAAGACGTTTTGCTTGGAGGCCATTCAGGTAAGCATCTCTTGGGTTCCCCTCCCGGCCAACAACTGGAACGGGTGCAGAGTATTCTCACACCTTTATTAGAGGGCTTAATGGGCTGCTGCAAACTAGGACATTTTCAGATAAGCTTGTGTCTCTGAAAGACCACTGTGGCTGAGTGGACTCAATCATGAAGCGATACAAAAGGGGGATGATGGACGGAACGTTTGAGCCAATCAAACACTCACCCCCAGTCAACTGATCTGGGTTTAATCCATCATCATTCTTTAGCTCACTCCACCACCCCAGTTCAGACATGGCCATATGCAAATCAGTCTGACCCTGTGCCTCATGGGAACAGTCCAGCCCGAACTGCCAAGCCATGTCTTCCCTGGACCGGAAACAAGCATCCTAGGACCGGTTTCTGGCATTCCAGCCGTCATCAGCCAGGCTTGCTTGAATCCAGTGGCAAAGTGAGCAAGGGACCCACGTCTGGGCATACCCCCGCCAACTTAGGGCGAACAAAGCGATACAAAAGGGGATGATGGACGGAACGTTTGAGCCAATCAAACACTCACCCCCAGTCAACTGATCTGGGTTTAATCCATCATCATTCTTTAGCTCACTCCACCACCCCAGTTCAGACATGGCCATATGCAAATCAGTCTGACCCTGTGCCTCATGGGAACAGTCCAGCCCGAACTGCCAAGCCATGTCTTCCCTGGACCGGAAACAAGCATCCTAGGACCGGTTTCTGGCATTCCAGCCGTCATCAGCCAGGCTTGCTTGAATCCAGTGGCAAAGTGAGCAAGGGACCCACGTCTGGGCATACCCCCGCCAACTTAGGGGCGAACAAAGCGATACAAAGGGGGATGATGGACGGAGCGTTTGAGCCAATCAAACACTCACCCCAGTCAACTGATCTGGGTTTAATCCATCATCATTCTTTAGCTCACTCCACCACCCCAGTTCAGACATGGCCATATGCAAATCAGTCTGACCCTGTGCCTCATGGGAACAGTCCAGCCCGAACTGCCAAGCCATGTCTTCCCTGGACCGGAAACAAGCATCCTAGGACCGGTTTCTGGCATTCCAGCCGTCATCAGCCAGGCTTGCTTGAATCCAGTGGCAAAGTGAGCAAGGGACCCACGTCTGGGCATACCCCCGCCAACTTAGGGCGAACAAAGCGATACAAAAGGGGGATGATGGACGGAACGTTTGAGCCAATCAAACACTCACCCCCAGTCAACTGATCTGGGTTTAATCCATCATCATTCTTTAGCTCACTCCACCACCCCAGTTCAGACATGGCCATATGCAAATCAGTCTGACCCTGTGCCTCATGGGAACAGTCCAGCCCGAACTGCCAAGCCATGTCTTCCCTGGACCGGAAACAAGCATCCTAGGACCGGTTTCTGGCATTCCAGCCGTCATCAGCCAGGCTTGCTTGAATCCAGTGGCAAAGTGAGCAAGGGACCCACGTCTGGGCATACCCCCGCCAACTTAGGGCGAACAAAGCGATACTGAAAGGGGGATGATGGACGGAACGTTTGAGCCAATCAAACACTCACCCCCAGTCAACTGATCTGGGTTTAATCCATCATCATTCTTTAGCTCACTCCACCACCCCAGTTCAGACATGGCCATATGCAAATCAGTCTGACCCTGTGTCTCATGGGAACAGTCCAGCCCGAACTGCCAAGCCATGTCTTCCCTGGACCGGAAACAAGCATCCTAGGACCGGTTTCTGGCATTCCAGCCGTCATCAGCCAGGCTTGCTTGAATCCAGTGGCAAAGTGAGCAAGGGACCCACGTCTGGGCATACCCCCGCCAACTTAGGGCGAACAAAGCGATACAAAAGGGGGATGATGGACGGAACGTTTGAGCCAATCAAACACTCACCCCCAGTCAACTGATCTGGGTTTAATCCATCATCATTCTTTAGCTCACTCCACCACCCCAGTTCAGACATGGCCATATGCAAATCAGTCTGACCCTGTGCCTCATGGGAACAGTCCAGCCCGAACTGCCAAGCCATGTCTTCCCTGGACCGGAAACAAGCATCCTAGGACCGGTTTCTGGCATTCCAGCCGTCATCAGCCAGGCTTGCTTGAATCCAGTGGCAAAGTGAGCAAGGGACCCACGTCTGGGCATACCCCCGCCAACTTAGGGCGAACAAAGCGATACAAAAGGGGGATGATGGACGGAACGTTTGAGCCAATCAAACACTCACCCCCAGTCAACTGATCTGGGTTTAATCCATCATCATTCTTTAGCTCACTCCACCACCCCAGTTCAGACATGGCCATATGCAAATCAGTCTGACCCTGTGCCTCATGGGAACAGTCCAGCCCGAACTGCCAAGCCATGTCTTCCCTGGACCGGAAACAAGCATCCTAGGACCGGTTTCTGGCATTCCAGCCGTCATCAGCCAGGCTTGCTTGAATCCAGTGGCAAAGTGAGCAAGGGACCCACGTCTGGGCATACCCCCGCCAACTTAGGGCGAACAAAGCGATACAAAAGGGGGATGATGGACGGAACGTTTGAGCCAATCAAACACTCACCCCCAGTCAACTGATCTGGGTTTAATCCATCATCATTCTTTAGCTCACTCCACCACCCCAGTTCAGACATGGCCATATGCAAATCAGTCTGACCCTGTGCCTCATGGGAACAGTCCAGCCCGAACTGCCAAGCCATGTCTTCCCTGGACCGGAAACAAGCATGTGTCTAACGAGAAACACTGTAGAGGTTCTCTATGTAGTTTTAAGGCCAGTGCTGTAGGCCACACCTGGAGTATTATGTTCACTTTTGCAGTCCACCCGACTGAATGTTACGTTACCAGCAATGTGGTGCTAAGGGGGATTTCTAGTGATTGCTAATGAACTGCACATGAGAGTTCTACCTTTTCTCGATCTGGTGATCCCAGACAGTATTGACTTTGCACACGCGTGTAGCAGGAAGAGTCACTCGGATAATCGCAGTCCCTTCCAACGTATTTACATGTGAGTATATCCTGCTTCTCTGGCCCTAAGAGCCCTAAGTGTGGTCAAATAAGAAATAGTCATACACTGCCTGCTTTGTGGTAGGCTCTCCATTTAAATCAACATTATCCCTCATACAGAAGGCCCCTACCATCTCACTGATAAAACAACACATATTTACGAATACAGGTGCACCTCGGCTGTCCACCTTCATTTATATATTTATTAAGCAGTTTGTTGGGTGCTATGCATCTTCTTGTGGTTACTTCAGAGTGCTTTTGGTATTCAGTTAAGATAGATCTGTCTTCATATAGGAAAATAAACCTCCTCCTAGATTTCCACAGCCCCTTCTGGTGCTTTACTATGCAGCTACTGAGGTTCCAAGATTCACAATAGGGAAGGGATTGTCCACCTTTCCTAGGATCTCTCTGGCTTTCTCTCTCCTTCCAAAAAGCAATAAATCAACGAGACATAGAAAATCTATAAACCTGTATGGGAATCTGTTTCCTTAAAACCTATTTGATACACTGAAATTTGAGCAATCTTAAACTCACTTTGAAGGAGTCAACGATGGGCTCAAGCTGTATACATGACCCTTGTCAGACCATCTCTCCCTGGACAAGGGAAGTCAAGACCCACGTAAGCCGTTCTTACAATTCGCTTTGGTAGCCCTGTAAATGTGACTGGTCGTACTCTACCTGCTTACTAGCATTCAAAAGAGCCCTAGTTTCTTCAGCTGCAAACCACAGCCAACTGTGACCGACCCACAAGCCCAGGGAATTTACATGATTATTACTCAAGTTAGGTTTGTTATGACCCATGCAGCTCCTGGGTGCACAAGTGTCCTGTTCTAGCTTCGGAAAGTACTCCATTTTGTTCTAGGTTTTTTAAAGGACATGCATTTCCTGCAGCCCCACTTAGTTCCAGGTGAAAAGAGCTCACTTCCAAAGACACAACCGTTTAGTCATTTCTCATGACTCATGCTTTCATCAAAATGGTCCCATTTCAAGCACTCACTTTCTCTCATTGACTCGTGCCAGTCTGAATCTGGCCTGTGTTGTCACTTGTGAGTCACTCAGTCCTCATGATATATATAGACTCACATTCCCATCACTGCAGGCCCACAACCCTGCATCTGCAAAGGTTTGTCACACTGTCATACTGTCTCTTATGTCACTCATCTTTGCAGACTTAGTTTGTTTACAGGATTCCTGCGCTAGAAAAATTAAAGACACTGGGGCCTATTCACAAAGTTAACTTACACTTTTAAGTAATTTGCACCTGTAATTTGCTTCTAAACTTTTGAGTAACTTTACTACTTTAGGCTGTTTACCGTTTGAGTGTAAAGTTACTCAAACCTGTAGACTTATGTCTCCACCGGAAACAGGGGGTGGAGCCAAATTTTCGAGTGTTAGTTACTCCTGCCAAAATGGAGCAATAATAAGTCCAGCAACACAAATGGCCAACCACTGGTACTGCAACACCCTCCCATAGAAATCAATGGAGGTAGGGATTTAAATAAAAGCCCATAGGAAATAATGTCAAATTAAACAATCTAAATAATTTAAAAACTTAAATAAATTTAGGGCCTTATTACGATGTCAAGGGGACGTGACTGTTGTGGAATCGGGACCGACCGACCTCCGGTCGGCTGTCCTGACCTCAGTATTAGGATGCAACCGCACATTTCTCTATGGGAGCTTGTGCTGTGGTTGGAAACCGGCCACAGCACAAGCTCCCATAGAGAAATAGGAGTTTTTGTTAATCCCTGCACCACACAGTGCGTGCCACTCAGTGCAGGTATTGACACGGGGCACCATATGTGCCCCCCAGGCCCCCAACCGGAGGCCACTGTTGCAAGGGGGCCCTGCTAGGGCCCCCCAAAGTCGCTTTCTGACAGGCTTTTCTTGTCAGAAAGCCCGACATGAAAAGTCTGTGGGAAACCGACATCATAATCCCGATGGCGGAAACGCCATCCTTAAGGGATTACATGCCAGTTCCGACTGGCCGACGGGCTCCTTGAGCCAGTCGGAAGCCAGCCAGAATGAGTGGCCAGTTTCACTTCCGACGGCCGTCATTGTAATACAGCGGTCGAAAGTGAAACCGAAGATGTTGGTCGGAAAGCCTCTGACCGCAGGTCCGAGGCTTTCCCACCAACATCAAAATGAGGGCCTTTATGTTAATAAAATCTAAATATAAAACATTTATTTAATTTTAAAGCATTTAATAAAAAAATGTATTTAAAAATTAATGTAACATTTCAAATATAATGTAAGTTTTATTCATTCTATACATTACTTTTAATTCATAAATTTTTTAAATATTTGTTTTACTTTAAGTGAGGATGTTTTCAAACTTCATAAAATAATTGTATTTAATATATTGAAATGCATTAAATATTTATTTAAAAAATAGGTTAATAGTACAGTAACATGTTTTAATTTTATTCTACATTTAAAATAAATATATACAATTAATTTACTTTAATTATTTAACTTTAGAAGATTTGAGCGTTAATTTTCCCTTTAGTTTACCAAAGGGAGATCTCTGCCACCGGAGTTTATTATTGATTAAAAAGTATTAAAAGAGATGTATAGAATTAATTAAAAGAAATAAAAAATGTAATTATATTAAAACAAAAATTAATTCTACATTATTTTATCAATTCCAAAAATGTTCTTAAAGTATTTTAAAATAAAATAGATCTTTTTTTAACATTACATTGCATGTATTTATATTTTTAGCTAATTGAAATAATTACATTTAATATAACGTTCCTTTGGGGTTTTATTTTAAGTTCCTACCTCCATAAAGGGAGGGTGTTCAGGACCAGTGGTTGGTCATGTGTGGTGCTGGTCATACTCCAGCTCTGAGCTGGAGTACATTTACTACTGTTTTGGGTCTTCTTAGGTCGAGCCTAGCGCAGCGCACATGCGCTGCTCTAGGAGAGGGCCTCTTGGAATCACTCCAGACTTCCAAGAGACTTCTCCGTGTGGGTCGGACTCCTCCCACACATTCCATTGGCCTTTGCGTGTGGCTTTCAATAATGAAAGCACGCAAATGGCCAAAGGCGGGTGCATGTCCCGCCTTTCCTCTAAACTATCACTCCCATGGCCTAGGGGTCTCGGTAGCGAGCGGCGGCCCGCAGTGTGCCAGCTGCATTCCATAAATTCCTTGCAGCGCGCGCGCGTGCACCACTCCCGGGCTTGTTTTATTTTGCTGAAAAGTTAAGGATATGACTTAGAAAGGACGCGTTTCAGTGTTCATTATTTATACATTACAAACATTTAAGCAGTATAGTTTAACAGACCACATCCTTGTACACAGAGCGGTGGTACACATTTTTTATAAACTAACATATGGAAAACAGCTGATAAGGATCACATTTCACGTTTCCTCCACGTATCAGCCAGGCATTGTAGTGACTCCGGGAATGGTGCACTCTCCTCACCTCCCTTCCGAAAACAATGCTGGAAAAAAAGAGGAGAAAACGAAGGTAGCGCTTTAACTGGCCCACTCTAACATGGTCGCCTGTTGCTACTCTAGGGTGTACAGCTTCTAAAATGTCCGGCGGTTTATTTACGTTTGGCAAAATCTTTCTCGAGAGGGTATTTTTTTGAACGACACTGTGAAAATTTTCGCTTTCTCTGCCCCAGACATCTTGCTTTACAACAGTAGATGCTATCGCTACATCGCTCTGTTCGAAACTCTAGTCCAACTGGATCATGATAGCTTCAGAAAACAAAGCCTCCACAATATACTACTTCCCTAGTGGTATACGCCCCCTGTCAGACTCGGCATTACGGCTTCATGGTGCGTCATTTCCGGCTCCACATGGGCGGGCAATTTGAACTTTCTTCCCGGCATGCTTTTTGTGTGTGAGAAAGATCTGCAGATCTGAGTAGTGAAAAGACAACAAAACTGAAAATGCATGGCTGCAGGAGTCGCAGCGGAGGGGGCCGCCCGCAAGGTGAGTAGAGGGCTACTAAAATGGTTGAATTAGATAGGAGTAATGTTACGATGGATTTGCCAACTAAGTATTATTGCTGTCAATGGATCGGATCTCTTAAATAGTAGCTTAGCTGGTATAGTGCAACGACATGACATTCCTGAATTTGACTGGACACCACTGCTAACATGGAAGGGTTGCGTGAGTTTTCTCTGGATGTAACTGGAACATGATCTGTTACTTGGCTGTCAGATTCGATCCGACAATGGTGGTTTTGGATACCTGGCGTGTGCCTCGGAGTCACTGCATAACTATATAATCGCAGTTTTGTCTTGTTGATCTGTGTCACAGGTGAGATGGCTCAAACTCTTCACAGATAGCCATATGTTAATGGGCCCAGCCCAGCAAAACCTCCCTCCTCTCATTAACAACGCCCACCCTACACACTTTAAAGCCACCCGACCGCGCCTACCCTGTGCAACCCCCCCCCATCCACCATCCCCTCGCACGCTGTTCCACTCCTGCCGCCCGAAGAATCTAGGGGGTGTTGGAGGGGGGGGGCGAGGGATGGCGCTTTTGTTCTGTTTCCGGCTTCCAGCTGCTGTATGGTCTAGTCTCGGCCCCTGTGCAGGGGCTGCTGCTCGGGAGAGTGAAGCTGCATTGGCTTGTGCAGTCCCGGCGCGTGGCAGGTGCACAATCCAGGGCATCTGAGTTCATGCTCGCCGGGTACTGCTTGGAACAGAGACCATGGCGGCGGCGATCGCAGCCCCTTCTCCGCAGGGCTGTGGCAGGAAGGTGCTCACCCCCACCGTGGCGCAGATCAATATGGAGTTTGTTACCCAGGTACACGCTTCTTCTCCAGACCACTTTTAAAAGAGTGCTTATGTTACCCAAAGGCGAGACCTATTGGCTATGCCAATGCTTGTTTTCCTGTAGTAACCTTAGCAGTACAGTTTGTGAAATGCAATGGGCTTACTCTTTTTGTGGGAGGAGGCATGTCTCTCTCTAAACCCCTTCCTAGCCTTTCCTAAACCCTGCCTTACTCATCCCTAAATCACTCCTATTCAGTAGTAAGTATGCCCCATTTTCCAGCCCCCCCAGTATCTCCCACATTTACTACTAAGTAGTAAACTTATATGTGTGATGATCAACAAATAGAAAAGTTGGAGTGGTGGAGGAGATTCACACTTGTAAGTTTGTGAACAGCATTTTCTAGTAAATAAGTAGTACTAATTTACATACTACAAAATGCAGCTTGTAAATCATTTCTACTGTGAACAGTACAGAGATGAGTAGCAAAACTAGTGTGAGATTTTGCTTCCAAGTCCTGTAAGAAAAATGTATAGGTTTTCATACATAAGTGACTTATGAAGTGTGCCCTATCAGCAAAGATTTAACCAGTGTTCGAGAGAGGAAAACAAAATGTTTTAAAAAGTAGCGCACAGGAAGTGAACGTCCTTGCTGCATCACCCCTGAGGGCCTTCATCACATGACCAACAGAGTGCAGTCCTACCTTAAAAATAGTGTAGACGGTGATAAACATAAAAAGTGAATTAGGTTAATGTAAAGCGAGCGTCATCTTGGAGCTGTATAAATAGGTATACTAACAGGTATACTAATATCTTAGGCTACGCCCTATAAATCACAAAATACAATTATAGGCAGTCTGCCTCAGTGTTCTACGTAACTGAAATGACATTCCTGCAGTAAAAGCACAATCTGACCCAACGAAACCCACATGAAAACAAGTGCTGGGCAAATCAGAAAAATGTATAACTCAGGCGGGTTTGTAATCAAGGTCAATAAATCCATCAAATAGTATGAACACATGGCATAAGAAAATTCAGTAAGCTGACATCAAATAAATACTGCCAAAGGAAGAGAGAAATGTAAATCATGTGTATGCAAATCAAACTATGGGCCTCATTACGATGGCGGTCAGTTTCGGGCTCGAGACCGTCCGACAAGGAGTTGGCGGTCCCGACAGCCCAATTACGATACGACCGCCATGCAGGCGGTCATAAACATCCCTTTTTCCATTGCGGCTTGTGCTGCGGCCCAGAAAAGGGCTGCAGCACAAGCCGCAGTAGAAAAAGGGATCTTTTTGAACATTCATGCACTTTGAGCCAGACACCATGTGATGCCTGGCACACAGTACATGGATGTTTGGGGGTGGTGGGGGGACACTGCATGTGCCCCCCCAGGCCATATAGCGGAGGCCCTCAGGGGACAGGGGCCCTTCTAGGGGCCTCCAAAGTCAGTTTCCAACAGCCTTCCCATGGCGGTGGGATGGCCATGAATAGACAGTCGGAAAGGGACATCGTAATCCCTACACCAGTGCCTGCGCAGGCACCACCCCCATTGTAGGGATTACGGTCCGGCTGATGCCCCGATGGGGTCCTTGAGCTTGTTGGAGGCATCGGTCTGCTCCGACCACTGTGGTCTGACCGACCGCATCGTAATGCGGCGGTCGAACCGCTATACTGGATGTCGGCTGGACCACCACCGACGGCTTGTCGGTGACGGTCCGCCCGACATCCTAATCAGGCCCTATGTGAGGGGCCAACATCAGTCATGGATACACCAAACAGAGGGGGATACCCTCACTCTGGAACAATCCATGGCCGGAGTGTCCGGAAATAAAGCCAAAAGGGGCATATCAAACTGATAAATATCCCCTCCGAAGGTCACACACCAGACCGAGTGGGCAAGGATATAGCCCAAAGTGGATAAGGATTAATGAGCAAACCTTCTAAAAAAAAAAAAAATCCCCTCTATTTAATAAATGGCTGATTTGCACTCACAAAATAAACATAGCTACAGACACCCTGAAATGGTTAAAAGACAAATTAAAAACAAATCTTATCTGTGCAGGAACCAGACATCCAGGTGCTGCATAGGAAAAAAGGGTAGGGGGCTCCTGCCTGGAGGCAAAATGACAGCTAGGTGAGATTTCCTTCCGTTCTTCTTGAAAGAACATGTAACTGTTAAAAACCAAAATTTGCATAGAGTTACACACTGCAAAAGAATAGAAAACCCACAGAGGCTACAGAGCTAGAAATACCCAACACAAAAATGCAACCAATTAGCCCAAGCATGCAGCAAACTACCAAAGGACAGGGGGGAACTACTCATTGCCTTAGTGGACCCTTAGTACTTCTTCAGAGTTGAGACCTCCTGGGCTCTTAGTCTCGAGGTCTATGCTATATCTTGATTCTTTGCTCCTCCGTGTCATAGCCCTGTTCCCACCTCTCTTGTTTTGTATTACGTGTTATACAACAAAAAAGCTGAATTTAGATCTGTCCCTGAAATGAACCTCATCAAAATGTCTGGCATCAGGATAGTGGGGATCTGCCTTGTCGGTGGCTCTCATATGTTCGAGAACCCTTTTCTTGACTGTATGTACAGTACTCCCCAAATATGTTTATTGCAGGGCCACTCAAGGATAAAGATAACATACTGGGAGTTACAAGTGAGGAACTGAGTGATGTTTCTAGTCCCTCTCCCATATGGCACCTCAAAAACCTTTCTACTTCTGCTATTCTTACAAGCCTTGCATGGCCACAGGAGAAAAACCCTTTGTTAGATGGTCAGTAGTGTTGTTATTGATAGTCATATCACATTTGACCAGTAGGTCCCTTAGCGAGAGGTCCTTCCTGTAGGTCACACTGGGCCTATTCTCAATATACTTCCCAATGACAGGCTCAAATCTAAAAAATATTCTTGGAAATCATGTTCTTGATGTTATTGGAGCACGCATTGAATGTGATCACCAGATGGATACTGTCTATGTCAGTTTCACGTATCCTGTTCTGGAACAGAGTCTCATCCCTCTTGACTGTTTTAATGCTATCAGTGGCCTTTTTTAGTACCCACCGAGGATATCCTCTCTCGCTGAATCTAGTAATCATCCTCCTTGCCCTCAGCAGCCCCTCATAGGGGATACTCCACTTGAGAGGTTCTGGGTGACTGCTGAGGGCATGGAGAAGGCTGTTACCCACGGTAGGCTTTCTAAACAGGCTTGTTACAAGTTTATTATTCACAACATCAATCTGTACTTTGAAAAACACAATTCTGTCTCTGCTGGTGGTACATATAAACCTCAGATTGAGAGTATTGTCCATCAGTTTGTCCACAAACTCCCTTACAGCTCTTTCTATACCTTTCCAGGTGATAAAAAGGTCATCAATATAATGCAGCCAAAGGACTTCCCTTTCCATCCCTTCTGCTGTGTCCTCTGCGATGGACACCTGTTCCTCCCACCACTCTCATGAAAAGTATCTATCGCATCATACAGCATTTAAGGGACGAAAGCGGAAATAGGGTGGAAATCACTAGGAAAGGAACAATCATATACAACCCCCAAATCATCAAGAAAACCGCCCAAATTCTTGTTCTTAACCTCTTCAGTTTGATTAGTCTCTAGTGCATCTAAGGTAACAGGCAAATCAATGCCACCAGTTGTGAGATTACTAAGATTATCGGATATCCCACTTTTCTTGGAGTCCATGCTTATACTAGATCTCAGTTGGTACCATTTTTTAGAATGTATAACCATGTCAAAGACAGTGGTTCACTTTCAGTTGATCACGGTGTTCTTTTTTTTTTTTTTTTTTTTGAGATGCGGTCCTCCCACTCCGAGGACCAGCGCATGCCCCGAATCCTCGGGTCTCTACGTATCCAGGCCGCCAGCGGCTCCAGGGCCAGGGCAAACAGGAGAGGAGACAACGGACAGCCCTGCCGGGTCCCCCGACCCAGCTCAAAGGTATCCGATTTTTGTTATTGACTACTACTTGTGCCAACGGTTTAGCATACAGAAGCTGAACCCATTGAATATATTTCGGGCCAAACCCCAACTTCTCCAGAACTGCCCAAAGATACGACCATTCAATGGTATCGAATGCCATGGTGGCATCGAGGAGACTATTACAGCTGGTTCTAAAAGTGAGGTCGCTCTGCCTAGTACCCCATGCACCCTACGCAAATTAAGTGCAGTGTTGCGATGCGGAATGAAACCAGATTGGTCTGGATGGACCAGGGTTTCGATCACTGTGATCAGGCGGTTGGCCAGAAGTTTGGCCAAAATCTTGGGCTCTGCATTCAGGAGGGAAATTGGTCTGTATGACCCACAGTCAGTTCTCGGTTTCCCCTCTTTATGGATGGTGATAATAGTGGCCGTTCTCTGATCTATCGGCAGGAGCCCTCTCTCCCTTGAGTCCTCGTACATAGCCCTGAGATGTGGGGCCAGCCCGTCCGGTTTAAGTTTATATAATTCGACCGGAAGCCCGTTGGGGCCTGAGGCCTTTCCTGATCTAATGGACCTTATTGCCCTCGCTATTTCGTCGTTGGATATGTCACTATCTAAAAGTCACGGTCATCAGCTGAGACCTTGGGCAGCGTTATGTCAGCAATCATCTGGCGGGAGTCCTCTACAGAATAGGAAGTAGTTGAAGAGTAGACCGCACAGAAGTGGGCAGCAAATTTATCTACAATGTCTTGAGGATCTGTGAGGGGGCTACCTCCTCCCCTTGGAGTTCTGGTACTAGGCGGTCTGCCCATTCTCTCTTGTCTAGCCATGCTAGCAATTTCCCAGCTTTATCTCCCACCTCATATAACCGTCCCTGCGCAGCTCTACCCAAGGCCCGCGCCTGGTCGGTCGCCAGCGCTCTGTACTCCTGCTGCCGGAGCCGTAGATAGTGGAGTTTATCGGGTGTGACCTCCGAGTCCAGGTCAGTTTCTAAGTGGCCAATCTCCGCCTCCATGGCCACTATCTCTCTGTGGTGGTCCTTTTTCTTGCCCGAGATTAGGGATAGGGCCTGGCCCCGGATCACCGTCTTAAAGGCTTCCCACAGCGTCTGCGGGGAATCCACTGATCCCTCATTGTCAATAAAGTAATTATCTATGGCTGCAAGGAGCGCTTTGCGAATTTTGGGATCTCTAAAATACCACGGGTTGATGGGGGCCACCCTTCCCACTTGCTTATAATCAAGAACCATGTGAAGCCAAACCGGAGAGTGGTCGGAGATACCCCTGGCCAGATGTCTAGTCTCATGGATGTGTGCAATCTGAGATGCGGGAACTAGAAAGTAGTCGATACGTGAGAGGCTCCCGTGCGCCCCGAGTGAAAGGTGTACTGCATTGTGTTTGGGTGATAGGTCCGCCAGCTATCCACCAACCCCATGGTCTCGAGAAATTCCGGAAGCCAACTGGAGGTGGGGCTCAATGTACGGGGGGATAACGATCTAGCGCGCCCGAGACTACTGAGTTTAAGTCCCCTCCCAAGATTAACAGACTTTCTGGAATAGCTAGCAATATAGTTCCTAAGTCCCTAAAGGTGGCGGCCTGCAGGCCAGGTGGTACATAAACCGAAAGGAGTGTGATGGGGTGTCCCGCCCATGTTCCCGTGACTCCAATGTATCGTCCCCGATCGTCTGCCCAGGTTGCGCTTACCACCAGAGGAAAGGATTTCTTCATCATAATACCCACCCCTCTTGAGCTGGAGGTGAATCCCGCATGGGCCAACATTGTGTAGCCTCCTCTATGTAGTGCCTTGCATGTATTGCCAATGAGATGGGTTTCTTGGAGTAATACAATGTCGGGGGCCTGACGTTTGATGTACTGGAGAACAACACTACGTTTTATCTTGTCCCCTAACCCGTTGACATTCCAGCTTAACAATTTGATTCCTACGTCTCTCCGTGCAGCCATAATTGATTAAAAGATATCTCTACTCTTTCTACAGGGGTAGCAGCGTGTGTCTCGGCCCCCTCCTGAGGCGGTACTACTAATGATGCTGATACAACAAACACAACAAAAACCAAACAAAACATTCCCTCCCAACAACCCCCACCCCGCTGCCCTGCACTCTGGGCCTAGAACTGCCCATCGAAAACTTGCAGAGTGCCTGTCGCCCTTGAAATGAACTAAGAGTAGAAGAAAAGGGGGAAATAAAGCGCTCCGCCTCCCTGTCCCCCACAAGTCAAGTGTACATCCTCCTTGCACGAGTGTGCCAAGTCTAAGAGGGTCCACAGCCACGAAGGCTCAGAGAGAGAGAATACCCACCCACAACCCACCCCACAACAGGCCCAACATATTCCGTGCAAAGATGCATGGCGATACAGCCCTCTCTTCAGACAGGGCGCGTGTCCTCACTCTCACTTCGGACATGGCCGCCTGGGCTCCGCATTCCACGGCGCTCGATCCAGTCAGCTGCAGCCTCGGGCTGCTCGAAAACCAGGCCCGTCCATCCGCCTCGACCCGAAGACGTGCTGGAAAGAGCATCGCATATTTCAGTCCTCTGTCTCTAAGCACTTTTTTTACGGAGAGGAACGACCTCCTCTGCGTCTGCACCCTCTGTGTGAAATCCGGGAAAAAGGTTATGTCTGCGTTTTCGTAGCGGAGGGGGCCCGCGCCCTGGCGTTCTGTAGGACGACATCCCTGTCCCGGAAGTTTAGAACTCTGGCCAACATTGGCCGCGGGGCGCGCCCGGCCTAGGACGGCCGCCCGGGACCCTATGTGCCCGTTCGATGACAAAGAACTTACTGAGGCCTTTGGGCTGAAGATGTGTCAGGATGAGGTCCTCCACGAATAGGTCAGGGATTGCCCCTCCGATTTCTCTGGAACACCCAGGATGCGGAGGTTGTTGCGCCGCATGCGGCCTTCGTAGTCGTCCAGTTTTAGGTCAGTGATGTTACGCGAGTTTTGTAATTCGCGGACTTCTCCTTGGAGTTGGGCGACATCTCCGACGAGGCTCGTGGCGGTGATCTCCACCTGCTTCACCTTCTCGTTCAGTTTTCCCAGATCCGCCCTGATGAGGTTCACTTCAATAGCCATGGTGTCCATTTTATGTTCCAGGGAGGTTTTAACTCCAGTGATCGCGTCCATGACGTCTTTTAATGATAATTCCTGCTCTTCTTCGCCCAGGCCACTCTGGGAGGCTCCTCCGGATAGTCGGCTCTGGTGCGTGTCTTTGGGGACAGTGTAGCGGTCAAGTTTGTTAGTTTGCGTCCCTCTGGGCCCCCGGGTCCCAGGGCCTTTACTCCGATCCATTACGCCACTGAGCAGGCCCTCCCCGATCACTCTGGAGAGTCGGCTGTCTGGGCCTCAGGCTGTCTTCCGCCAGACGGCGAAGCAGTGGTCCCGCTGGCCCCAATAGGTCAGATGGAGGGAGAGCCAACCCAGGCTCTGAGATCCCGCCGGGAGCTCCACTCTGTGTGGTGGGGCTGCAAATGTATGTTCTGGTTTCAGGAGTGGGACTTAAGCCTCCCCAGGCCTGGAGCGTCTTCTCCCCTGGGTCGCCTTGTACGCTTCTGTCTGCCAGGGGGGGTGCCTTCCCCACTGCCCACACTACCGTAGCTCTCCCTAGGTCCTGTCGGTGGTATGCCTGTAATCCCAACACAGTGGGCCTCCCCGCTCAGGGTCCAGTGTCTGGCTTCGTCGCAATTCGTGGGGGAGCGGGATGGTGAGCCACCGGCCCTCGCGTTGCAGCCCTGCCGCTCGCCGACTGCACCCCTAACGCGCAGGACAGGACTGTGCCTGGGCCTTTCCTGCTGGATGAAGTTTCTATCCCGGCCCCACTTGCCTGCGAGTTATGGCGGGGTCCCGATTTGTTTGGGGCGAGTCGCAGTCTCTCTGCAGCGATGATGTATCCCGGGCCTCACGCCGCGAAAAGTCCCCGACCCGGCTGGGCCGTTCCCGGGCCTCTCGCCGCACTGTGTGTCCCGGCTTCTGGCTGGACGGTAGGCCTCACCACTTCCGCCCCCGTAACTTTGGTGCCAGGCGTCTGACACAAGCCGGAGCGGGCGGGGTGGTAACCGCTGGTGTTCCGATGCAGGGATCCCCTCTCGGAGGACACGGATCTATGTGCCGGATAGGTGTTTGGGAAGGGTCGGGCGGCGGAGCTCTACTCTACGCGGCCATCATGGATCGCTGCTTGGCCACGCCCCCCGGTCACGGTGTTCTTTTGCAAATTGTTGGGGGCACTGAGTACAGGTGAACACAAAACTTCTTGCCCTGTCTGGAGCAAAAAGAATGGAAGTGAAAACATATTTATTTCATTTGTCACACCAAGATAAACCCTGATGTGTTTCGGCTATCATGGTCTTGATCACGGGATAATCATATAGTCCATTGTCACTCTTTAAGGTTAATTCACAGTGATATGAATCATTTCATGTTTTTACTCCGTGTTCATGGGAACTGCAGTTACTTTGCAGTTTGAGTCTGTAAAAGCATGCAAGAAAGTGTTGTATGCAATTCTGAACAAAATTTCCAGTCCTTTTGTGAATAAAGTGATTTCTTTAATCCATTGGTGTGTCACCCTCATGATGAAATTCGATGCAATCGTCCGTAATGTTTCAAATTTTTATTAGAATCTTTATTATCATTATTTCTTTTTGAGAATTTCTTTGTACATTATTTGTATACATTTCCCCATTTAGTTTTTCTTAATAAACATCATTCTTTTTTCAAGTTTTCTCCTTTTCTCATCTATCATAGTTGATTTGATTTACCATGTCATAAAGATGTTCAGGATATTCATTTTATCTTCTCTTTGGTTGACAATACGCTTGATATGACTTTGTAATTTGTCCTGTCCCCCAGTGGGCTATTTTATTGTTTTCCACTTGCAGCAGGTATATTTACATTGCTGGTTTTATAGGCCTCAGGTCGGTGTGATACCTGTGTTGTGCAGAATATGTGTTAGGTGTGAGATTTGCTGTCCTAGAAACTGAACCAACACTGATGCCACACTGTTTCCTTTTATGTTTCAGCATTTAGACATTCTAGTGAGAGATTGGTTTTACCCTCCTGTCTACGGAGTCCCAGGTGGGCAGAAATATATAAACACTGTTACAGAGGTAAGAATGTTGCTGTCATCTTGAAGGTACTTAAATGCATCTCTGAAATGGGTGTTGCATTGTTAGCAGGCCTTTAAATCTGTCAGTCAAGATGCCACCATAGGAGATGAAGGGATTTTTTTTAACTTGTTTTTATTAGCTTTTGGCACAAGATTAAGGCACACTAAGCACTGACGTAATGGAGCTACACAGGGCTACAGTATGTCTCAGACACCTTCCAGTGTGATAGTAGAATGACTGATTGCCCAAATCTGCAATATAAACAGTAAATAATAGGGCAATAACAATACATATCCTATATTAAAGTAAAACAGCAGCAGAATAAACGAAGCCGCATGTCACCAAGGTTGAAGACCCTCTCACGCACCACCCCTGAATAAGGCGGGGAGAAGGGAAGAGGGGTAAATGTGAGATGGGGTAAGGAGCAGGGGATGCAGGAAAAATCGTCATGGCCACAGCACCTCAGACACGTCCCCCATGTCACTCCGAATCACACATAGACTAAGTAACTCACCCAGAGTCCATGTCCGACACAACGTTTGAACCATCGCTCCTGCCCCAGGTCCCCAGATGTGCTGGGGGGTTGGGGTGGGCTGTCGGTAACACCTCTTCTGACAAACTATCTAACATGCTCTTCCACAACTCCATATCATGATCAGCATGTTTACCCGTGCATACTGCTCACAGTCGCCGCTCCTCAGCCACGCCCCATTCTTGCATATCCGCCAGCCATTTCCTGCTGGCCGGAGCCGTGGGCATCCAGTGGATGGCCAACTGTCACTTGGCCAGCACCAGGCCAATGAGTGCAAACTTACGATTCTTCTAGGTCCCACGTTTAGGTGTCGGGAGCACCCCAAGCAACCAATCATTGACTGAGGAATCCACTGGCACCCTTGTGATTGCACATAATGTCCTCAAGACCTCCCCCCAAATCTCATGTAACTTGCTACAATCCCATCTCATGTGGAGAAAGGACACTGGGGCTGACCCACATCGGGGCATGCATTCAAACCAGCTCGTTTTATTCTGTATAGACGCTGTGGAGTCAGATAGGCCTAGTGTAAGTATTAAAACTGTGAGTTTGAACTTCGTGTTACTTGCTACTTCCCTAACCTGGGCAAATGTTCTCTTCAAGCCCCCATCGGTGAGAGGCTCCGTCAGAGCCTCTGCCCACCTCTCCCAACCTACTGACATGTGGATATTGTGATCCCCTTTAAGAGCCTTATAAATATGTGCGATTAAGCCCCGAGGTGATCCAGGGACAAGTATTATCTGTAGTGTCTGAGCCTCCTCAGACTTGGCTGGGAAATCAGTTCAGATCTCGCGAATCGTTCGGGATATCTTGGTGTATTGCAGGAACTGGCCTTGGTGAAGGCTAAACACATCCTGAGCCGCCGCAATTGTAAGGAACGTGCCGTAAAGATGGAGATCACCAGTGATATTACAACTGACCATAAGCCATTGCTTCAGGTCCATCACAGATTGGATCTCACGAATGGGCTTCAGCCAACGAAGGGGCAGAAGTTCAGCGCCTTGAGACCCTCACGGGTGAGTAGCGCGCTTACAATTCCCTGATTGATTGATTGAGGGGGCCCATCTTAGTATCCACTTTACCGTATGGTCCCAGGCTGTTGCCAACTGACGGACACTAAAGGGGTGATTGTCCGGAATACCCACCCCATCATGAGGAACTGCGGGAGATCTGCTTCTGTTCCCCATGTGCCTAGTAGATTCTTCTCCATGTGTGGGCCATCGGAACACCACTGAGCCGCATATTGTATGAGACTCGCAAAGTATTATAGCTGTAGGTCCAGCAGTCCCAAACTCCCAGGTCGGTGTCTAGATTCAAAATGTCGTGTTTAACTCTGCTGGGCTTACCCGCCCACATGAGGGACACTAGGAGACTATTAAGTTTAATGAAGGTAGACAGCGGGACATCATACATGGCATTTTGAAGAACGTTGAGACATCAGGGCAAAAGAACCATCTTGCTCAGTGTGACTCTGCCCATCACCGACAGAGGCAGGCAGACCCAGAAACAATAGCGAAAATTGCCCCTTTCCCATCCGAGCTCCATTACTCGGAGCGCAACAAGTCACAACCTCGCCAGTGCGGCTACAGGAAACAGCAATGTCTTCTGCTTGTTGACCCGAAGGCCTGATGCTACCTTGAATTACGACATGATGCGCAACCATGCCCTCACCAACTGCTCAGGGTGGGTGATATACACCAGTGCATCATCTGCATAAAGCGAGACAACATGGGTGACGCCGCCCACCTCCATCCCCCACTCAGCCATGTAATGGCGAAAACTAACTGCCAACAGCTCCATAGCCAACGCAAAGAGGAGCGGCGAGAGGGGGCACCCCTGCCTAGTACCCCTCCCAGTAGGGAAGCGCTCTGACACCACAGGGCTGAACCCATGCAACAGGATCAGCATAGAGAAGCTTCACCCTGGACAGAAACACCAGTCCAATCCCTATTCTCCGGAGGACTTCCCAATCGAGGGTGTCAAATGCCTTTTTGACGTCTAATGCAACTAGCGCTGCCTCTATCTCGGTATCCGCGACTGAGTGTAGCACATGGGACAATCTTCGTAAATTAATTTGAGTCCCCCCATCCTGGCATGAAGACACACTGGTCATCATGCACTAAATGGGTGACCATGACCCGCAGCCTAGTGGCGAGAGCCTTCGCAAGCATTCTAGCATCCACTCCCAACTCCCAACATAGACAGGGGTCGATAAGAACTGGGATCCGAAAGGTCTCTACCTGGCATGAGGAGCATGACTATCTGTGCTTCACGCATGGACTGTGGTAACATCCCATAACCAAGCGCCTCCTAGAACAGTCTGGGGAGGAGTAACGCAGAATACGCTTGATAATATTCCACTGGTAGCCCATCAGGGCCCGGTGACTTGCTGCGTACCATCTCATGGACTGCTTCCTTCAGCTCCTCCACCGAGAGCTCCCCCTCCAGGCCGTCTGTTTGGCTGTGAGTTGAGGGAGTGGTAGGGGGTCCAAGAAGCTGCACGCCCCTGGTAGTCGGTTAACTCCCATCGCCTCATAAACTGTCGCAAGGTGGTCGCACAGGAGGAGATTAATCGCGGGATGTGACCCTACAAGGGTGCTATCCAGAGGCCTCAAGGAGAGAATCACCGAGGCGGGCGTTCCCTTTTAAGTAACCATGCCAGTAAGCATCCCAACTTGTCACCCTCATGATGCAACAACTGATGTTAATCCCGCCAAACTAATCTGTCCAACCTATCCCAGGTCTCCTCCACTGCCCTCCAGGCTGTCAACAGCGGCTCTCGCTGGTTCCCTAATGCAAGGGCATTGCACTGAAGGATAATCAAATGCTGTTCCTCCTCCAGCAGTTGCGCCTCTTGGCGGCATCTGGTGCCACTAATACGTGACAGGCACTCGCCCTGCATCACTGCCTTCAGCGCATCCCACTCAACTCCCCTGTGTGCCGTGGAGGACCAGTTGAAGTCAGAATAACTGCCCGTCACGGTCCTAAGCCCCTTGTGAAACAGCAAGTCAGTGAGTGCCTCCAGGTATAGATGCCACAGGGGCACCAAGGGTCTGTCATCACCCATCCCCCACTCTAGTAGTAGTGGTGCATGGTCTGAGAGGAATCTACCCAATATCTGCATTTGCACTGTTTCAGTGGCAATATCCTCTGTTGCATTGCTAAGAATCTGTTGAGGTGACTATACGTGTTGTGTGTTGGGACATAACGTGTATTCCCTAACAGCAGGGTGCGTTGTGCGCCAGACATCTAGGCAGCCTCTCCGGGCCATCACTTCGCTCAGTGCAGCTGCCATATTACGCTTTGTTCCTTGTTTTGGGGGGTGTCGATCCCAGCTACTATCCAACACATGGTTGAAATCTCCAGCCCAAAGTAGGGGGTTCAAGGTAAGGGAGCAGCACTCACTCCAAGTCTAAATAGAATGCCCCATCATCCAAGTTTGGCGCATATACATTGAGCAGGCACACTTCATGTCCGTCTAGCAGGCCACACACCAGAAGGTATCTACCTCCCACTTCAGCCTGAAAGCACCACAACTTGAAAGGAACCTGACGTGCAATCCATATGGAGAGTCCACAAGCATAGTTAGAGTAAGTAGCGGAGTAAAACTGTCCCCTCCATTTCCGCTGCACCTTCTGGGCTGCACTCTCCAATAGGTGTCTTTCTTGCAGCAGGGCAGTCTGTATCCCCTGTCGTCTGAGTTGTGTGTGAACCCTGTACTGCTTAACATAGGAGTTGAGCCACTGCACATTCCAGGTCACCACCTTAAAATGTGTTGCCATATTATGAAGTAACCTACTGTACCTCGCCCACTTCACCCCACTCCATCACCCATCACTTTGCCACTCCCCTGCCACTGGGTAAACACTCCAGAACAACACATGTCTCGCAAATCATCGGAATCCTGCAACACCCACCCCAACAAAATATCTACTCCAGCAGAAAAGTCCCATCACAAGCTGCTCTCAGTGTCCAGTCAACTCACAAAGTTAGTAATATCGGTGGGGAGGCAGAGCCCGGCGGCTGCACCGCAGTCTCCACCACCAAACTCAGTCTATCCCTATCCACACACCCTGGCCACACCAGTCACACTCACACGCACTCAAGGCTAGGTTAGGCAGCAGCATGGCTGTAGGTAAATATGAAAAAGTCAGTGCCTCAACATGAAACCCTGGGGCAGTAGACTGTCCATCTTGAGTCAAGTAGAAATAGAAATGTCCAATTTTCACCTGCTGCTCCTGATCTACAAGAAGAAAACAGAGCTCTTTTAGTGCTGCCCTGCCAGATTGTGGCTTTCTCTGACAATTGGCAAAGGAAGGTACCAAGGGCCTAGGAAGAAAAAGAAAAAGCATCTTGATTGGTTGATCACACTGAAATATTAAAGAATATCCTGTGGAGTCATTTACTTAAATGTTTTTGGGGATTTTGTATAGTGCTGCATGTCGCATAACAAATGCTTCAGAGCGCTGCTTGTGAATACGAATCTGGGAGTTGTGATGAGGAAGTTGGAAACCAATTGGCATCTCGAAGTTCCCAGACCTGTGTTCTTCACTCATTGGATCAAATTGAAAAGGCTTTAAATGTGGGTAGTTCTGATCAGAAAATGTTAGAGAAACAAAAACTAGACTCCGCGCCTGGCTCACACAAAAAATATATTAATTGTCTAAATCCTCAAACTTGGATTGCGGCTCTGTTCGAAAGAACTACCTGATGTTGAAGAGTAAATAGGTATCCAAACTTTTACTTTCATCTTTGTTCCAGTGCTTGATTTTGATGGTGTCTGTGGGTGCTGGGTTTGGGGAGTTAAAAATAGAAACAGTGGTCTGCTAATTAATCAAATATCAAGGTATTATGTATCTTGAAAACCCCTATATTAAACAATGTGAAAGTGGAAATATTTTAAAAGTAGGTAACAAACCTATAAAGTTTCTTTTGAACACCCGGGACATGAAAATGTGTACATTACTAAACGTTTTTTATTTTAAAATGATCATGAACAGGATGAAGCTATGAAGAAGTGTATTTTTAAGTGTTTTTCAGCTTGAATAGTTTGGTCTACTGTGTTGTTTAATTTTGTGTGGATGCTATCTTTAATCTGACATGTTTTATAGTAGCATTAAACATTTCTTGGTTTTGATCTTAAATTCATAGAAGAAATATCAGTCTCATATTTGTCAGCAGAATAAATTATACATAGAAAAATTTAAAAAGAAATATATGAAAGTTGTTGTTCCTTCTAATGTGATTTCCTTATTTTCTTTTGCCTTTCAGCAGCTGCAGAGTGTCTCCAAGTATCCCAGAGCCCTGAACATCCTAAAGAATAGATCTCGCTGTTACTTGATGCCTTTTCCGGGCAAGAAGATTGTAATAGGAAGCACAGGGACTCTGCACGGTAGGCGTACTGTGGCCAAATACCTATGCTTATTAAGCAAGGATACTCTAAGCGCTCTTCAAATTTGTTGCCAAGTGCACCAAACAAGTAATTTTTAGCATTAAGATTGGCACAAATCCCTGCCAAGCATGAACTCCCTCACCATCCACTCATGGGGTTAAAGGTCAGTTGAGACAAGAGGCATTACTGTCTGCTACGTCATATTGAAAGACACATGCAGAACATTAGCTTAGTGGCCACAGTGAATGGTGGCAAGCTAAAGGTGCCTGCCTTTGATGCTCGTTTATGTCCGGGCTCCACACTCCTCAAAGAGTACACTTCCACCTTCACTCATTCTGCGAATACCATTTACTTCGTAACCGTACATAAACCAGCTCTGCGCAACTTGTCACAACCACTGTTTGCCTCACATGATCATTATGCAAATCTATGGCAAAGCACTATTGCTGAAAGACACAAAACACCACCATCACATCACAACACAAATCTCATCACCCCTTCCAAATGTACTTCAGCTATCTTGCCAAAGATTTAAGCCAGGAAATGGCACAATAAATTGGTAGCCACGAGCTTCATTGCCCATACTTCCCCACGCCCCCCTCAGCCCCGGCACCATAAATTCACTTGTAGAGAACAACATGCTGACATCACCTTCTCACCCCATTAAAAAAAATATGACCGCTTCCTTAGCAATGGTCCAAAACAAACCAGGCACCTGTAGCCAATCACACACTTCAAGAAAAACATAATCCTTCCATTACGCTACAGACTAGACTTGCCCGATCAGCATCGTCTTATTTCACAGACATTGACAGCCTCATAATTAATCCACCCTCAACGTGTTTACAATCAAAGACCCCAGGCTACCTGTAGCAGCTTTTGCTTCTGTCCTATGATCCCATGTTCATTAACCCATAGGAAACTGGGGCAACTTGTCACAAGAAGTATCCTTCATTTCACAGCAGTTGATGTTCTCAGTTCCAGACCTACATTGTCATTTATTTGTAGCAGCTTTCAATATGTTCCAGCCTTCAGACCTCACCACCTTGCTGAACTGATATAAATGTGTGTTTTATACAGATATGTGGCCCTGCACTGTCACCTCTGTATAATAGGAATGCACAACCTTTATGTTCTCCATAGATGCACTACCCATTCAGATGTGCTATTGTTCCATGTATTCCAGATCATTGCAGATATTGCTTCCAGTCCTGAACTTTTGTCTGATAAGCTAATGCAGTCTGGGTGTTGTAGTATTGTTTTGCTTCCATTTAACTAATTAGACTAATATACCTTAAGCAATGATTTATAGGTGAAAGGTTCAGGACTGTAAACCATTTCGGTAATCACCTCGAGTGAGATGTTTACCCTACTTACAGGACAAGGTTGCTAGTTTGCGAAACCTTCAGGTTTTGTGTACTATACACCTAAACAGTATGGATCCAAACTCCTGAGACAAAACGATAAAGTTTCTTTCGTCATCTTAAATTCGATGTGGGCAAGGCTAAAGCAGCCCAGCCAAATCTTATGGGAAGGGTGGCCATATTACTGTAACTCTGGGGTGCAGCAGTTCTAACAGTTTGGTCTTATTCCTTGTTGTTCTCACACCCACTGTAAGAAATTGGGTAATTAGTTGAAGGGGATAACTAACCACTTCAAATATTTATCACAGTTCTTGTCAGAGTGAGCCTGCAAAGTCACTAAACTAACCGGAGATCAACCACCTGGTAGCTATCACACAGAGAAGCAAGGCTTAACTTAGGGCCATGTGTAAATGTTTTAAGCAGAAACGAAATGATGACAAAATTTCAAAAATCGAATAAGGAGAACCGGAGATATTAATTTTTAAAGTTTTAAGTAGCAATAGCGCCAAAAAGCTCCAATGACATTGAATGTGGTAAAACAGGACCTACTCACAATTTGAGACTGACCACGATAGAGCACGGGTCGGATAGACTAACCGGGTTCATCCTGGTCAAAGATTTTTACCTTCTGACTTGGTCTTTTAAGTCCAACTACACGAGTACACTTCTAAGCCACAGGACCTCAGGGGAGGCACTTTGAGACTTGCAAGGTGTCAGCCAGAGACCAACAACAGGGTCCAGTCCAGGTCCAGTGGGCAGTAGTCAGCTGGGTACTTCCAGGAAAAGGGCTCTTGCTGCTTGTTATGGCCCTGTAACTTACACCGGAGGTCAGCAAACTTACCCTTGGAGTCCACTTCTTTGTCCTGAGTACAAGGGGAGGAGGTCCAGTCCTTCAGGGCTGCTCTCAAGTCACCGACCGAAGTTCCAGTCCTTTTCTGTTCTTGCTTGGGCCCAGGAATTGTTCTGAAGTGGGTGCCTGCAGTTGCCAGACTTATGCCTGGCACTTGCTAGTGAGTCAGGGTGACTCCTGGCCCCTCCATATCCAAGGAGGTAAAGGTTTCCAGGGCGATCCCAGCCCACTTTTTAAGTAGTTCATTACTGGAAATAGGTCCACAGTGCCATTTTTGTTGTGCATTTTCGAGATGGCAGACGTCTTCTGCCACACTGAACTTGGGCTCTGAGTGTTGGATGTGTGTGTGGAGAGTGTACATCTAACACTAAAATCCAGTTTGAAGCAAGCACTGTATCCAAAACAAACCCAGAGACAGAAGTCTGATGGGACAAAAGCAGGGTCCTCCAGCAACGGGACTGAAGATATAGAAGAATTGTGTCATCATTCTGTTCTCTCTTTCAAGTGCACCGTAAATATTATGTGTAAGCCAGCAGACCTGTCAACCGGGATTTGACCCTGGGATGTCTAATTGAGGCCCACAACCCCAACCCTCCTACAGAGCTCAAAGGAGTCATCCCTATCCGCTCAGGTCGAACTGCCAATCAAAGTGATCTATTGTGTATCTGATGGGAGGACTTTCACACCTATTCAAAGGTTAAACCCTGGCTGGGAGAAGCTGGAAATCCAATGCAAATTAGCTTCCAGGAACTTCAGGCAGGGAATGGGTAACTTTCTAAAAGTTACTTCTCCTTAATATTTATTAAAAACCCAACTTCACCACAGAATTGGATTTTTAATAACTATTTAAAATAATTATGTTCAAGGCATATGTGGCTGTAGATACACATGCTCTACAAACTTCCACCATCTAGTGTTGGGTCCGGATATGTGCAAGTTGTTTTTCTTCAAAGAAGTCTTTCGAGTCACAAGACGAAGTGACGCCTCCTCTGGGTGATAATGCGCATGGGCATCGACTCCATTGTTAGATTGTTTTCTTTTCACCATCGGGTTTGGATGTGTTTTCTAGCGCTCTGGTTCGAGACAGTTTCGGGCTCCCTTCGGTTAGCTGTTTATTTCTACACTCGTCAGTATTGTTTCGATCGCGTTTTCATCGTTGTGTACCGGAAAATGAAAAAACGTTGCCTTTCGATTCAACGAGCTCCACTTGCGGAATTTTGGCCTCCTCTTCATATCATCAGCTTCGACTAAGTATGCGCTGCTAGTGGAACGGACTCCATTTCGCTTCTGCCCCAGCTGCCACCGAAAGTACCCGAGAACCGACCTCCATCAGGTTTGCAACTTATGATTGTCTCCAGATCATCAGGAGGTGGACTGCGAGGCCTGTTGATCCTTTAGATCGAAAAAGACTGTTCGAGGCATGTGAGCTGCAGAGCTCACACTGTGCATTAGATCGCCATCTGGTGTTGGGCTCGGATGCCTGCACTTTGTTGTTGTCTTCGAAGAAGTCTTTGTAGTCATGTGATAGGTGACTCCTCCTTTGGACAATAGTGCGCATGGGCATCGACTCCATCCTCAGATTGTTTTTTCCGCCATCGGGTTCGGATGCAACTTCGACACTCCGGTTCGAAACTTCGTTTTCAATGTTTTTCACACTTCACGACTTGATATCGACATCTCGACGTCCCTTCCTCGATCTCCTTTCCAGCCGTCGACGCGGGCCGTTGGGCCCATCGACGCCGTAAGGCCTACTGCCCATGGAAAGGACGCCCTTCCGAAAATGCCCCCAGTGTGGAGCAAAGTTCCCCCACAGTGACCCTCACCAGGTCTGTAACCTGTGCCTCTCACCTGACCATAACGAGGCCACCTGTCCAGCCTGCGCTTCCTTCCGCTCCAAAAAGACCATTTGCGATCGTCGAGCCCGAAGGCACATCATGGCGCAACGGTCCGCTCCGGAACCCGTCAATATCTTCGATGAGGGTCCCGATGTTCCGGAGGAAGATTCCGAAGACCTCACTATCGTCTCGGAGGCAGAGGACTCAGACGGTTCCATCACTCCAGGGCAACGAGTGAGTACTACTGCCCCTGCCCCAACCCCACCTGCAAAAACGAAGGCACCGGTCAACACTTCGCCTGCGGGCCCCAGTCGCGACCGTAAACCTGCTTCGGACGCCCCGCCTTCCGGCTCGGCGCCGAAGAAAAAACTAAAGCCTTCCGGCTCCTCGGCACCGACCAAACCACACGTGTCCGTTCCACCGGCACCTTCGGCGCCGAAACCGAAAGAACACCCGGTGCCGAAATCCGGTTCGGTCCCAAAATCCGCCTCCAAGCATGCGGATCACTCGGTGCCGAAACCCAGGCTCCACGATACAGCCCCTAAACCGAAGCTGTTCGAGCCGATAGCTAAGCCGAAGGATTCCCCTACGCCTTCTAACACAAAAGAACATGCAAAGAAGCCATCACCGCGCTCGGAACCGAAAAAGTCGGCGCCGAAGCCAAATATTCAGGAGGAGGAACTGTTTCGACCGGATCCCATCGATCCTAATCAACACAAAATACATATTAATCCTAAAACTGGACATATCTCCTCTGTGCCACGCCACAAGCCTGTCCCTACAAACAAGAAGGACTCTTCTACTTCCCCTATGCCTCCTTCTTCTCCTATACCTCTATCTAACACCCCTCCTCTCCACATCCCTGTTACACCGCCTCAGCCTGTAACTTCTCCCCCACATGAATATCAGGACGACTTGGGGTATGGTGATGACCCTGATAATCTACTTCTAGACCCAGATAACCCACCACAGGACGACTGGGGCTACAACGACCCCATAGATCCTACAGACCTCCCCAGCCCTCCACCTTATCCCACAAAACCATCTCCACCAGATGATCACATTGGTTTTGGACAACTCTTCCACAGGGCTGCTGTCTTTCACGGGGTGCATATAAACACCAACCAACCAGAGGAAGATTTCCTTCTAGACACCTTTGAACAGTCTCAAAAAACTGTTCAAACTTTACCTATGATCAAAGGTGTCATTAAACATGCCCCTGAAATATTTAACGACCCTGTAAGGGCCAGAATCCTTAACCCTAGAATAGATAAAAAGTATAGACCTGCCCCTGATGACCCTGCCTACATCAAAGGTCAGCTCCTCTTGACTCCCTGGTCGTCTCTAATGCTCGTAAACGAGCTAATTCCCAAACTTCAGGGGATGCTCCGCCCCTGATAAGGAGTCAAAATTGTTGGATTCATCTGGCAAACGTGTAGCTGCGCAGGCCACCAACATGTGGCGCATAGCTAACACCCAGGCACTACTAGCTAGGTACGATAGGGCCCACTATGATCAGCTAGAGACCCTATTGCAACACCTACCTTATCAGTACAAGACACAGGCCAATGACCTCATTCAGGAGGGCAAACTTATTTCAAATGCCTCCATTAAGTGCGCCCTGGATGCAGCCGACACCGCCGCTAGGTCCGTCAACACTAGCGTACTCATCAGACGGCACACCTGGCTCCGCATTTCAGGTTTTAAGCCAGAAGTCCAAACTACCATCTTAAATCAGCCATTTAACCAAAACCAACTCTTTGGTCCTGCTGTTGACACAGCACTGGAAAAAATGAAAAAGGACACTGACACTGCCAAGTCAATGGGAGCATTGCAGTCCCCGCAACAACGTGGCTCCTTTCGCCGCTCCTTCTACAGAGGGGGCTCTAGGAACACCACCACAGACAATTCCTCTTCATATAGAAGCACCACCCAAACCTCTCCCAGTAGAGGATACTTTAGAGGTGGTTACAGAGGCAACAACACTAAGGGCAGAGGTCGAGGTAATAACAACACCCGTACCTCCACCACTCCTAAACAGTGACTTCCCTCCACTTCCCCCGACCACACCACCCCTGTCGGGGACGGCTATCACAGTTCCTACCTGTCTGGAACTCCATTACAACAGACAGGTGGGTGAGACAAATTATCCAACATGGCTACTGCCTGGAACTAACAGCTACCCCCCCAACATACCACCCAAGCAGCGTCCAATGTCCGCAGACCATCTTACACTTTTACAGCAAGAGGTACTTTCCCTGCTTCAAAAGCACGCCATAGAGCCAGTTCCTCTACTACAGCAGGGCACAGGGGTTTACTCCCTGTATTTCCTAATCCCCAAGAAGGATGGCACTCTAAGGCCTATTTTGGACCTCAGACCCCTCAATCAGTATATACATTCAGATCATTTTCACATGATCACTCTCCAGCAAGTGCTTCCTTACAACAAAAAGAAGACTTCCTTGCCACATTAGACCTCAAGGACGCCTACTTCCACATTCCCATACATCCTGCTCACAGGAAGTATCTAAGGTTCGTACTCAATGGACAGCACTACCAGTTCAAAGTACTTCCATTCGGAGTCACCACTGCTCCAAGAGTGTTTACCAAATGCCTTGCAGTAGTAGCAGCGCACCTACGAAGACAACAAATACATGTCTTCCCATACCTGGACGACTGGCTCATCAAAGCCAGATCATTCAACCAGTGTGTTCAACACACTCACCAAACAATACAAACATTACACAACTTGGGGTTCACAGTAAACTATACCAAGTCGCACCTTCAGCCCTCCCATATACTTCAATATCTGGGAGCCACAATAAACACTTCCACTGCTCTAGCCTACCCCAGCCCAGCCAGGATAGCCAGTATACAAACCCTTGTCCCCAGGTTTCAAATACAACACTCTCTCCCAGCCAGAGTGTTTATGCAGCTAATCGGCATGATGGCATCTTGCATTTTCATCGTCCCTTATGCGAAACTTCAAATGCGTCCTCTACAGGAGTGCCTAGCGCGCCAATGGAACCAGGCTCACAGACATCTTACAGATCTGGTGTTGGTGGACAGCCGCCCACATCGCTCTCTGCAGTGGTGGAACACCAAAACTTTGTCCAAAGGGCGGCCGTTCCTAGAGCCGGTTCCACAAATAGTACTAACCACGGACGCATCACTCACAGGATGGGGAGCACACCTGTTAGATCATACAACACAGGGCAAGTGGACCACTCAACAAAAGCTGCTCCACATCAACCACCTGGAGTTACTAGCTATATTCCTAGCTCTCAAATCTTTTCAACTCCACGTACAAAACAAGGCTGTCCTGATCCGAACAGACAACATCACAGCCATGTACTATATACAAAAACAGGGGGACACACTCTCCACAACTGTCCCAACTGGCACAGAACATTTGGAGGTGGGCCATTCCACAAAACATATACCTTCTAGCAGAACACCTACCAGGGGTTCACAATCAGATTGCCGATCTGTTAAGTCGACAGATACAACAGATTCACGAGTGGGAACTACATCCACAAGTTCTTCTACCTTTTTTCCAGATGTGGGGCCAGCCAGACATAGATCTGTTCGCCACACACCAAAACGCAAAATGCCCAACCTTCGCCGCCAGGTTTCCACACCCGCAGTCCCAGGGCAATGCGATATGGATGAACTGGTCCGGCAGATTTGTGTACGCTTTTCCACCGCTACCACTGATCCCACTTGTAGTACGCAAGCTCCGACAACAGTCTCTAAAAATGATACTAGTAGCTCCCACATGGGCACGCCAACTGTGGTTCACCACACTACTAGAACTATCGGTAGTCCCATACCAAAGACTACACCTCTCCCCATCAATGCTAACGCAGAGCCATGGAGAGATAAGGCACCCAGATCCATCTCAACTGAACCTTGCGATTTGGCTCCTGAAGTCCTAGAATTCGGTTACCATAACCTACCGCCAGACTGTATGAACATTATTAAAGAGGCTAGACGCCCAACTACCAGAGCCTGCTATGCAGCAAAATGGAAAAGATTCGCTATTTACTGCACTAACAATCATATCCAACCATTACAGGCCTCCACGCAAAACATCATTTGCTACTTGCTACATTTGCAAAGATGTAATCTTGCATACTCATCCATACGTCTGCACCTCGCAGCCCTTGCTGCTTACTTACAAAACAGGCAACACTTATCACTGTTTAGAGTCCCCGCCATTAAAGCCTTTATGGAAGGCCTTAAGCGGATCATACCTCCCAGATTACCACCTTCCCCAGTGTGGAATCTTAATATAGTACTTACCAGACTCATGGGACCACCTTTTGAACCCCTACATAAATGTGAACTTCAATTCCTTACATGGAAAGTTGCGTTCCTGATTGCAATAACTTCTCTCAGGAGAGTCAGTGAGATACAGGCTTTAACTATACAAGAGCCCTTCTTACAAATACATCATAATAAAATAGTTCTCAGGACAAACCCAAAATTCCTTCCCAAAGTCATTTCGCCTTTCCACCTTAACAAATCGGTAGAACTACCCGTGTTCTTCCAAAACCCAGATTCCGTGGCAGAAAGAGCTCTCCACACCCTAGATGTCAAGAGAGCCCTTATGTATTACATTGACAGAACCAAGTCTTTTCGCAAAACCAAACAATTGTTTGTAGCTTTCTCTCCACCACACAAGGGTAATCCCATCTCAAAAGCCGGGGTTGCAAGGTGGATTGTTAAATGTATCCAAATCTGCTACCAAAAAGCCAAACGCACATTATCAGTTCCCCCTAGAGCGCACTCAACACGCAAACTAGGGGCTTCCATGGCATTCTTAGGGAACATTCCCCTAGAAGACATATGTAAGGCAGCCACATGGTCTACAATACACACCTTCACTAAACACTATTGTGTTGATGTGCAAGCCAAGCAACAAGCTTCAGTGGGCCAAGCTGTCCTTAAAACCCTTTTTCAAACTACTGCAACACATACAGGTGACCACCGCTAGGGAGATACTGCTGTACAGTCTATGCACAGTGTGAGCTCTGCAGCTCACATGCCTCGAACGGAAAATGCTACTTACCAGTATGCATCTGTTCTTGGCATGTAGAGCTGCAGATCCTCACACGCCCACCCACCTCCCGGGACCTGTATGTGTTCCAGTCCTATCTTAATTAGATACACACACATGGACATCTCTTTCCTTTTCTACTAACTCCATCACTCCCCAATATGGCGAAAAACAATCTGAGGATGGAGTCGATGCCCATGCGCACTATTGTCCAAAGGAGGAGTCACCTATCACATGACTACAAAGACTTCTTCGAAGACAACAACAAAGTGCAAGCATCCGAGCCCAACACCAGATGGCGATCTAATGCACAGTGTGAGGATCTGCAGCTCTACATGCCAAGAACAGATGCATACTGGTAAGTAGCATTTTCCTTGCAGGACCATCGGGTGCATCGCAGAGAGATGCAGTGCAGCGACATAGAAGAAACACCCGGGCAATAAGATGTCGAAGAGGAAGAGCTCCATGAGTCTCTGCAGCTGAGGAAGAGGCCTTTTCCATCCAGGACTTCAGCTCTGACTCCGACCTTGAGATCGGCCTACAGATCCAGGATCTTCCTTCGGGTCAGCGTACCGCGAGTACCCATGCCCCTGTTACCGGCCAAAAGACACTCAGTTCTGGCCTACTATACGGCTCCAGGGCCACAATTGCCAACAGGCCATGGTAGGCACCGACCATCTGCTGCGGATGCCCCGCCCTCGACACCGAAAGCGAATCCGAAACCACTCCTTTCTGCACTGAGCTAGCCAGAATCTGTGCTGAGCCGACCATCTGCCTCCTCGGTTCTGAGCACACCGGCCTCGACTGCTTTGGCTCCGAGCACCTCAGCACTCAAATTAAAATCCGTTTTGGCACCGAAAAACTTCCACATCTGCACTGAAGTTCCTTCTAAAACCAACCTTCCAAACCATGCAGGAGCGGCTCGACCTGAAGCAGATAAAAACTGCATATACAGCCTCTGACTGGCCATATTTTCGCTGAGGCAGTCTAGCCGGTGCCCCAACTATATAAGCAACAGCTCTCTTTTGAGAGGCCATAGATGTACCACTGCCTACTGGAAAGAAGGAAATTGCAACAAGTCCTCTGCATCCTCCTCTTCTTACTTTTAAACCACCTCAGCCACCTCCTCCACCCCCTTCTCCACCACGATCTTCACCACCCCCACCTTCACTACATCGTTCACATGCGGACACAGGGGACATTTTGCCACAGGGGTCTCCACCATCTTCCACTGAGGATCATGGGGGGCAGGGGAGAGATGATTCTAATCCGCAACCCTCAGATCCTTGGAATAATTATGATAGTGATCCCCCAGGTGACACTGACTCAGATCTCTACCTGGCCAAGCCATCACCCCCTGATGATGCTTCATCTCATCAAGACCTCATTGCTAGGGCAGCAGCATACCACCAGGTTCCCTTACACAAAGACCCTATTGAGGTCGATTTTCTTTTTGAAACACTGTCCAGCACACATAGAGTATGCCAATTCCTTCCTATGCTCAAGTGCATGCTGTGCCACTCTGATGAGATTTTTAAGGACCCAGTGCGGGCATGTATTATTACACCCAGGGTTGACAAAAAATATAAAGCAGCAACCTCAGACCCTATCCACATCAAGGGTCAGCATCCCCCAGATTCCATAGTTGTGTCTAATGCCCGTAAAAGGGCCAACTCACAAACTTCATTGGAGGTTCCTCCACCTGAAAAGGAGTCCAAGCTTATTGACCCTTCAGGGAAGAGGGTGGCAGCACAATCCTTCAATCACTGGCGGATTGCCAACACTCAAACTTTATTGGCGAGATACGTCAGGGCACTTTGGGACGAGATGGAGGAGCTCCTCGAACACCTCCCTGAGCAGTATAAACAAAGAGGACATGAAATTGTAAACAAAGGCAAATTTATATCAAATAGTTCAATTAGGTATGCCCTAGACTCAGCGGACACAGCTGCCAGGGGCATCAATACAAGTGTATTGTTATGTAGGCATTCTTAGCTTCGTATATCTGACTTTAAGCCAGAGATGAAGCAAATACTGTTAAATGTGCCATTTGAAAAGGAGCATCTGTTTGGTCCCCAGGTGGACCAAGCATTGGAAAAAATGAAAAAGGACATAGAGGTAGCTAAATCAGTCAGGGCACTCCCAACTCCTACTTCTCGTGGCTCCTTTTGGCGTCCGTCATACAAACAGGGCACCAAAACTACATCCTCTGATGCCTCTACCTCCTCGTAATGGCAGCAACATTAGACCTCCCCTCAAGGGAATACTACAGAGTTACAAATAGAGGACACAATTCCAAGGGTCGCGGTAGGGTTGCCTCAGCACGCACTGCACCCTCCACCTCAAAGTAGTGACTCTTATCATTCCCCCCGACCATTTAACACCTGTCAGGGGCCAACTACAACATTTCTTCCCCACTTGGAAAACTATAACATCAGATCAGTGGGTATTGGACATTATCCAACATGATTATTGTCTGGAGCTCATTGCCACTCTTCCAAACATTCCACCTCGCAGACACAATCTCTCCATAGAACATCAAAACCTGCTCAAACAAGAAATGGAGGCACTGTTGCTTAAAGGAGCTATAGAGCCTGCCCCGCTTCATCATCAAGGTTCGGGAGTGTACTCCTTATACTTTCTAATTCCCAAAAAAGACTGATCACTACGGCCAATATTAGATCTTAGGCCCTTAAAATGATTACATAGTATCAGAACACTTCCATATGGTTACTCTTCAGGACGTGATCCCACTGCTCCAACAAGGTGACTTTATGTCAGCACTAGACCTAAAGGACGCTTACTTGCATATCCCAATCCATCCAGCTCATCGCAAGTGCCTCATGTTCGTTAGAGCTGGAAGGCAATACCAGTTCAAAGTGCTCTCATTAGGAGTCACTACCGCACCCCTCGTGTTCACCAATTGCCTAGCAGTGGTAGCAGCACATGTGCGCAGACAGAACATTCATGTCTTCCCATATATGAACGACTAGCTCATCAAAGCCAGTACACTTCCTTATGTGTGAACAACACACTCGCACTATTCTCTATCTTCTCCATCAACTGGGGTTTACTATCAACATATAGAAATTACACCTTCAGCCTTTACAGATTCTGCCTTATTTAGGGGCCATACTCCACACACAGTTGGGATTGGCATACCGAAATGTAGTCAGGATTTAAAACATCCAAACGCTACTACAGCAGTTTCAACCCAATCAACACAACAGTCAAGACAGTTATGCAGCTCTTAGGCATGATGGCATCTTGCATTGCAATAGTACCACATGCTAGACTACATTTGCGCCCGCTGCAAGAATGTCTGGCACGCCACTGGCCTCAATCACAGGGATAGCTACAAGATCTAGTGTTGGTAGACAGTGGCACTCATCGCTCTCTGCAGTGGTGGAACACATAAAACTTATCAAAGGGTCGGCCATTTCTCAACCCTGTTCCCCAAATCATTCTCACAGCAGATGCATCCCTTACTGGATGGGGTGCTCACCTACAGCATCTCACAGTTCAGGGTCTCTGGGATACCAAACACCAGGGTCTCCACATCAACTACCTCGAACCTCAAGCTGTTCACCTAGCATTGAAAGCATTTCTAACTCACCTGGCAGGTAAGGTTGTCTTAGTCTGGACGGACAACATGATAACCATGTACTATTTACAAAAACAGGGGGACACACACTCTCTACATTTCTCACGCCTATCTCAGACGATTTGGCGTTGGGCAATTTGTCACAACATCCACCTACTAGCGGAACACCTCCTGAGGATGGACAGCCACTTTGCCGACCTACTCATCAGGATGCGGCAACAAGTCCACGAGTGGGAACGCCACCCCCAAGTCCTTCTCCCATACTCTCACAAGTAGGGGTTTCCACAGATAAACCTATTCGTGACTGCAGACAACGCAAAATTCCCAGACTTTGTCTCCAGGATTCCACACCCACTATCCAAAGGCAATGCTGTATGGATGAACTGGCCAGGGATATTTGCCTACGCTTTTCAACCTCTCCCTCTTCTGCCATTTGTGGTTCGAAAGCTCAGGCAAACATCTCTCACCCTGTTCTAGTAGGCTCCCTCTTGGTCTTGCCAACCAGTGCTCGAACTCTGTAGTTCCCCACAAGAAGCTTCCCCTCAACCCGGACCATCTCACTCAGAACCATGTATAAGTCAGGCACCCAAATTCAAAGGTCATAGAATTTGGTTACCTTAATCTACCATCTGAATGTATGACCATTCTTAAGGAAGCTCATAGGCCTACAACTAGAGCATGTTACGCAGTGAAGTGGAAAAGATTTGTCTTCTACTGTCACAGTAAACAAATTAATCCATTTGATGCAACTGTGCAAAACATTGTTTGCTACCTTCTTCTTTTGCAGACCTTTAGCCTGGCTTACACTTCAATATGTTACATTTAGCTGCAATTGCTGCCTATCTACAAAACAGGCAACACTTGTCTTTGTTCAAGGTACCAGTTAATAAGGCATTTATGGAAGGCCTTAAAAGAGTAATTCCACCTAGAGTTCCACATGCACCCGCATGGAATCTCAATATTTTACTTACCAGACTTATGCGTCCATCATTTGAACCATTGTATAACTGTCCCTTCCAATTCTTATCTTGGAAGGTTGCTTTTTTGGTGGCCATTACCTCACCTAGGCGTTTCAGTGAGCTCCAGGCATTAACCTTGGAAGAACCTTTCGGCCAGCTTCACAGAGATGGGGTGGTCCTTAGAACCAACCCAAAATTCCTTCCAAAATTGGCTTCATCTTTCCACCTCAATCAGTCAGTTGAATTCCCTGTTTTCTTTCCGCAACCGGATTCAGTTGCAGAAAGAGCTCTTCATACGTTAGATGTCAAAGGAGCTCTAATGTATTGTATTGACAGAACTAAAGAGTTCCATAAGACTAAACAAATCTTTGTTGCTTTTTCACCCCCCTCACAAAGGAAAGCCCATTTCTAAACCAGGCAGTTCTAGATGAATAATTAAATGCATTCAGACATGTTATGTCAAAGCTAAAAGGACTTTGTCTACACCCCCTAGGGCGCACACTACTCATAAGATAGAGGTTTCCATGGCTTTCCTGGTCAATATACCAATAGCTGGCATTTGTAAGGCAGCTACATGGTCTATACCACACACGTTCACCAAACATTATTGTGTGTATGTCCTAGCACACCAACAAGCAAATGTAGGTCAGGCAGTGCTACGTACTCTCTTTCAAACTACAGCACCCACAGGTTAGCCACCGCTTTTGGAGAGGAACTGCTTTACAGTCTATGCAGAGCATGTGTATCTACAGCCACACACGCCTCAAACTGAATATGTTACTTACCCTGTAAGCATCTGTTTGTGGCATGTAGTGCTGTAGATTCACAAGTGCCCACCCTCCTCCCCTGACACCTGGGGCTGTTGCAGTTCCTTTACACTATTTTATTTGCATGGACATCTCTTTACTGATACTTACTCTCACTCCATTCTCACCCGCCTGCGGGAAAACAATCTAACAATGGAGATGATTCCCATGTGCATTATCATCAAGAGGAGTCACTTTGTCTCATGACTCAAAAGACTTCTTCGAAGCAAAACATTTTGCACACATCTAGATGGCGGAAGTATGCAGAGCATGTGAATCTACTGCACTACATGCCACGAACAGATGCTTACAGGGTAAGTAACATATTATTTTTCTAGCTGACCCCCAATCCCTAGATATAGTATTAGTATTGAATATTGCTTCCCGGTGTTTCTCTATGGGCCAGCCAGCCTTCCTACAGTGAAAATAGTGTTTGGGTGCTAGTCACTGTAAGGACATGTTAACATTATATTGTGACATGCCCTACTTTTAAGTACCATGCAACCTGCCTTCTGGGCTACAAGGCTTACATAGGGGTGACTTATTAATATTTGAAAGGAAGGTTTTACCTTCCAAAAGGGTTTACTTTGACAGACCTAATTGCTCTTTTTACACTGCTACGTTGATAGCCCTTGATCCATGTTTGCACTGCCACAGTAGTGGATGGTACAATAGATGCTGCAGCCCACTAGTGGCATTTAATTTCTAGGACCTGGGTACGCTTTGTAACATATACTAGGGACTTATAGGCAAGTTAAGTATGCCAATTAGGCATATGCCATTTTTAGTTTAAAGGGGCAGCACAGGCAGTTTACTACTGGTTAGCAAAAACATACAGTCCAGCTAAGGAAGAAAAATCTAGGATGACCATGCAGAATGCGTGGCTTTCCTACACCCACGCTTCCATAGTTTCCTTCTCCAACCCATAAAATAATCCAGAACTTCCAAACACAGTTCAACTTGCATTTTATGATTATGGATTTAGGAGTATGCCTCACTAATGAGTCACAGACATTCTTAGTTGTATCTTAAACATTGAGGCATATGCATGAACATTGATCCCAATTTTAGGGAACAAATTGAATTTCTAATACTATCCTGCTTTTGAAAATGAATGTTCAGTATTGCTTTCACAGCATGCATTGGGAACCAGTGTGTTGACTGTCTGTCAGAGTGCTACATCTTATCTCTATTTTGCTAATTTTATGACAGATCAATTAGACCAACAAATCCCAAGCTTCTGTCGCCTAGCTATGCCTAAAAAACCAATGAAAGTATATATTATTGCAAATCTTTTTACTTCATACTAACATTTGCTTCATAACAAGCACTGAAAAATCTAAAGGTCAGGTTTGCCTTTTCAGTTAAAGGCTAGACCTCCGGGCTTTACCAAAGAAGTGGAGTGTGTTCAATGTCATCAGCAGCCGGGTACCAACATCAGAGGAGGCACTGGGCCTGCTGAATTACTATTTCAGCAGAAATTTTGCAGCAGCAGCGTAGCTGTGTGGAATGCTGGATTTCTATTTCAGCAGCTACCAGCCTACAGCAGCGTTGGAGCTGGGGGGTTGCTTAATGTGGTTGGTAGGATTGCCAAAAGGCTGTTCTTCTAACAGAATCTAAACTTGCCATTAGAGAAGTAAACCTTTGGCACCTCCAACAATCACATGCGACTAAAGCAGGGTGCTTCAGGGGGAAGAGGGAGTGAAGAAGCACGAGGATAGGCTAGGGTGACTGTTTCAACAAACACTGTAGCAGTTGCAAGAAATACTTTATGCCCTAGAACCATTCTTAGTGGAAGCTCAATGGAACAGTGTTGAACATCTGAAAAATGCAGTGGGCTTAAGACTGCCCATCCAAGCAAAGGCAAACCAGGAAAAATCAGGAAAGCCAATGACTGAAGGATGCTAACCCAGAGGCCCCTCTTACTATACTTCTTTTTGTTACTTTTTAAAAGAATTTATGGCATCAGCTCCCGCAGCAAACACCTAGCGCAGTCTATAGCCAGACATAAAAACAGAAGGCGAGTGACACAAAGACCTCAAACTCTTGGATGTGATGAAGGATAATTCGACTTCTGACAGTTAATGCAAATAATAGCCTGAAGTACATAACACCTAATGATTCCAAACTAAAAAAACCTGTTTACAACGATGTCTTTTTCTGAGGTATGCCAGAACTCCTTGTGCAGGTTTACTACTCCAGACAGATTTGTTGCTCCAATTTGGTACAGGCGAGCTTATTGATAAGTTAGATAAGAACAGTGGGGGGTTTGACACAGATAGTACTCATGTGTTGCTTAACACACAATTTCTTGGCAGAATGGTCATGTACTGTATATGAAGCCTACATATTGTCTACAATTTAGGGGATTACAAGGATGGAGAAATATGATATGGAGCACCTCCCCACAATACTAGGAGCCTGCTTAGAAAACCTACTTAGAGGTGATGGGTCCCTTCATTCCTCTGGTCCCTTTATGTGCAATATAATAATATTGTCCCTTAGCTGCAGAATTCAAGATGCTGAATCCTCAATCCAATGCCCAACTTTAACGTTATTTTGATCAGGATATTGCTGTGGATAATAAATCTTGATTTTAAATAGGAGTGGTTTGACCCATGTTTTATTTTCGTGCCCATCAATCATAAGAGCTTTCTGTCGTTAAAGTAGAGAGAGTTATCTTTATACACCGTCCTATTCACTGATCTCTGTTTAACATTCTGGTACCAGGCTTAAGTACTTTTCAGTGAGTTAAGTGCTAGCCATTGAGATATGTAGTAAGTATCCAGGTCACTGTTTTGAATTGTGGCAAGGCTGACTCAGCCTTCCATCCATTCAAGGTTGGTAAATTGAGTACACTGCCACACCAGGACTTACAGCGATTAAAGAAGCACACAATTTAATGCAATATTGCTCCTGGACTGGCAACCAGATGGTTAGAACAGTCTAGCCAACACTTGTCCACTTATCCTGAGGAGAAGATGACGTGATAAGATCATTGGACAGATTGAACAAAGTATTTTGGTGAAGAAAATACAGAAGTCCTTCACTCGGCTAATTCACTTTTAGTAGGATTGCCATGAAAAACATCAAGCCTCTTTCACTGATTAATTTCTGATCAGCCTTATTAAAAATGCCACTGTTTTTATGAAATTAAATGAGAGTAAAACCAAATTCAATTTAAAAGTGGCGAGTGGGAAGACAGGATTCCACTATAAATTCCAATATTATGACCATGTGGTAATGCTTTTTGAGCTGGGTATTGCCAAAATATCTGCTAGGTTTGCCTTAGCCAAACCTAGCAGATATTTTACCAGTACCAAGCCTGAAGCATAACCAGCATAATGGCTCTTTCGATCTTCAAATGTGGTGTCTCCGTTCTTCTCTATGAGATTATCAGTGTTTTCTCATAAAGTGCAGGCCATATTGAATTTAACTCATCCAAATTATGTGGAAAGACTACAGCATTTTTTGGGGATTCACAAACGTTTGTAGATATTGCACTGTTCACTTATCCAGGAAATTTAACCAAAACTGAAATGCTTTCCAAAGGAACCATCAAGGCGAGCACGCTGCACAATCCATCACAATGCAGGCTCTGCATGGCAGGTTCTACACTTGGGCATTTGCAAGTACTCAAAAGGCTTAATACTTACCCTCTTAAAGCTTGCTCAACTGAACAGGCCTGTTCCTTTATAGCAAAGTCCATCATACGATGTTAATGCTCGATTTGATGGCCTCTTCATTAACTTGTTTATCGAAATGGAATAAGTAGGGTGAAGAAATCCAAGGGCCGTTCCTTAAATGAAAACACTTTGCTGTTATTGCAAGACTTTTATCCATTATGTCAAACAATACCTGAAACGTTTTTCCTGAAAATTAAAAAATCTGTAAAGATTATGTTTGAGGCATGTGAGCTGTAGATCACATGCTGTGCATAGCTCACCATCTGGTGTTGGGTCCGGATATTTGCACTTTGTTTTTCTTCGAAGAAGTCTTTCCAGTCACGAGGTAGGTGACTCCTCCTTTCGGTGATAATGGGCATCGACTCCATCCTTAGATTGTTTTTTTCCGCCATCGGGTTTGGATGTCCATTGCTGCGCTTCGGTTCGGCACCGTTTCTCGGACCCCTTCGACGCGCAATCCACTACCCTCAGCGGTATTGTTATCGATCGCAGTTTCCCATTCTTCGCGTATCGTCTCGACTCAAGACAACTTCGATCGGAAAACTCATGGCGGGCCTGCCCGCGCCGACAGGGCTAGCAGTCGATGGAACGGACTCCTTTCAAACTCTGCCCCGGGTGTCGTGCTAAATTTCCACCCACCAATTTGCACGAAGTGTGCAACCTCTGCCTGTCCCCAGAACACAATGAGAAAGACTGCGACGCGTGCCGATTGTTTCGATCGAAGAAGACGCTTCGTGACCGTCGGGCTCGACGTCACGAGATGCAACATTAAAGCGGCTCAGCACCAGACATCCTCGGTGAAGATTCCGACATGGAAGAAGAGGAGCAGGTTACTCCGGCGCAACGTACCGTGAGTAAAGATACCCCCTTGGCCCCTCAACAGACAAAGAAAAAGGCTCCGGTCCCTCCTCTGCCTTCGGGCCAAGGTCGGCACCGACAAAAAGTTTCGGACGCCCCACCCCGGGCCCGGCACTGAAACAAAAGAAAAGCCTTCCGGCTCGGGCTCGAGTCGGCCCCATATCGGTGCCTAACCAACATCACCAGCACCGAAAGCCAAACCGAAACATCTCTCGGTGCCAATCCCATCAGGATCAAAAAATCCACCTTCGGCACCGAAAGCTTCGGAACTGAAACCTTCGACACCAAAACCGGCGAGTAAGGTCAAAGACACTCCGTCTAAAGAGCCTCGGCCCGATGCCCCGCCTTCGGATCCGAAGCAGAAAAAGCTGATGATAAACCCAGAAACAGGACATATCCATGCCACCCTTCCAAAAAATTGGAAAATAGACCAGCTAGAGGATTACCACATTCCTCTCAAAAGGAAAAGTGTGGATACTAACCCTTCTCCACCTTACATTCCGCCTCCTTCCCCTACTGATCCCAACTTACTGATCACACCCACAAATTCACCACCACCACTATCACCTGACCCACAGGATTTCGGGATGGGGATGAGGATCAAGATAGGCCACAGGACACTGACCCCTGGGAGGATTATCACACTGACCCAAACATGGATAATGACCCTGATCTATATCCGTCCAGACCCTCGCCACCTGATGATAACATTGGATATATTGAGCTACTTAACAGAGCTGCTCAATATCACGGGGTGGAGCTACATAAGGAACCATTAGAAGAGGACTTTCTATTGGAGACCCCAAGTTCCACTCAAAAAAACACTCATACACTGCCAATGCTTAAAGGTATGTTAAAGCATGCAGATGAAATATTCAAAGACCCTGTTAGGGCAAGAATCATTACACCTAGGGTGGAGAAAAAATATAAACCTGCACCTATTGACCCCACTTACATCAAAGGTCAGTTGCCCTTAGACTCTCTTGTGGTTTCCAACGCACGCAAGAGAGCTAACTCACAGTCCACAGGTGAGCCTCTCCTCCTGACAAGGAGTCCAAGCTAATTGATGCCTCGGGCAAAAGAATAGCTTCCCAAGCTGCCAATCATTGGCGTATTGCTAATACACAAGCTTTGTTGGCCCGGTACGATAGGGCTCATTACGATGAGCTAGAAAAGCTCATGCAATTTCTCCCTGACGAGCATAAGGCTAGGGCTAATGATCTTATCCAGGAAGGTAAACTCATTACTAATACTTCCATCAGATGTGCCCTAGACGCAGCAGACACGGCAGCTCGTGCAGTAAACACTAGCGTACTGCTAGGCAGGCATGTTTGGTTGAGAATCTCAGGATTGAAGCCTGAGGTGCAAACCTCCATTCTCAATCAACCATTTGATAAAGAACATCTCTTTGGCCCAGCAGTTGATACCTCGCTGGAGAAAATGAAAAAAGACACAGAGGTCGCAAAGTCCATGGGGGCTTTGCAGTCATCTACAAATAGGGGTTCCTTTTGTCGCTCCTTTTACAGGGGTGGTTCCAAGACTGTATCCACAGAAACTCCCTCCACCTCTTACAAGGGTAATAACCAATCACCCTCATCAAGAGGCTATTTTCGAGGGGTTTTAGAGGAAACAACGGAAAGGGAAGAGGCAGAGGCAACTCCACACGTACTTCCCTGCAAACAAACAGTGACTTCCTTCAGGTACCCCCTGATCATTCCACTCCTGTCGGGGGACGTCTCTCTCAATTCCTACCTGTCTGGAATTCAATTACCTCAGACAAGTGGGTACTACAAATTATCCAATATGGTTACTGCCTGGAGCTTACAGACATTCCCCCAAATATTCCTCCAAGAACACATACGATGTCACAAGAACATATCACCCTCCTCAGACAGGAGGTTCTCTCTCTGTTGGAAAAACATGCTATAGAGCTAGTCCCCTTACAATACCAAGGGTCCGGGGTATACTCCCTGTACTTCTTAATTCCCAAAAAAGATGGTTCGCTCAGGCCGATACTAGACCTCAGAGAATTAAATCTATACATTCAGTCGGACCATTTTCACATGGTCCCACTTCAGCAAGTGCTCCCACTACTTCAACAAGGCGACTTTCTATCCACTCTGGACTTAAAGGACGCCTATTTCCATATTCAAATACACCCTGCTCACCGTAAATACCTCAGGTTCGTGGTAGAGGGTCAGCATTATCAATTCAAGGTCCTCCCATTCGGAGTAACTACCGCACCCAGGGTTTTCACAAAGTGCTTGGCAGTAGTCGCAGCTCGTCTACGAAGACAACAAATTCCCGTTTTTCCATACCTAGACGACTGGCTCATAAAAGCCAGCTCGCAACAAAGCTGCCTACGCCACACTCAAAAAACTGTGCAACTACTCCACGAACTTGGGTTCACCGTAAACCTGACCAAGTCTCATCTACAACCATCCAACATACAGGAGTATCTAGGAGCCACAATAAACACTCAACAAGCATTGGCATAGCCAATAGGTCTCGCTTTTGGTATGTTGTAAGTATGTAGTTAGGTAGCACTAAAACACGCGAGAGGAGCGCGGCCCCTGCAGTATATTGTATAATGTAGAGAAATTTTAGGTATTTTCACTCGTGGTGGCGAAAATAGTAAAACACGGAAGACAGGAGTGGGGGCGAGCAAAGGAGCGAGATAGCAAAGCGAACGCCCTCATGGGACCTGTGTTGCGTGTTTTTGGAAAAAAGAGGATGCAAAAGAAAACCGAGGGCAAGCAAGCGCGATGCTATTAAAGCGCTGTACTATCTTAAAGAAGACTTATGTGTTTTCTCTTGTAGCGGCGAAAATACTAAAATATGCAAAAGAGGAGAACCAATGAGCGAGACAGAGAGCGAGCGCGATGCTATTAAAGCGCTGTACTATCTTAAAGAAAACTTATGTGTTTTGCCTTGCAGCTGCGAAAATAGTAAACCATGCAAGAGCATGCAAGAGAGGAGCTAGGGCGAACGAACGAGCGCGATAGCAAAGCGAACGCGCTAGACTCGTGCAGGAAGCAAAAAGGGCCGGCGGAAATACTAAAACACGCGAGAGGAGCGGGGGCGAGCGAGCGACCGAGCGCGGCAGCAAAGCGAAACCACTAATTCTAAACACATGCTGCTGCTGTGCGTAACCGCAAGCAATATGCAATGGGCGGGTACATTTGTTAAGGAAGGTGGGACATGCGCCCGCCTTCGACTAATTGAATGCTGCCTTTGTAACGAAGACGCACGCAAACGCCAATAGCAGTTAAGCACACGCACGAGTGTGTGCGGAGCATGTGCGAGCGTCTGGTGCCATTTTCGAAAGCCCTTACATAAAGTCTCGCAGAGCAACGCATGCGCGCTGCGCTAGGCTCGACCTAAAAAGCTCTAGCGTGTCCCAACCCAGCCATAATCCGCAACATGCAGACTCTGATCTCTCAGTTTCGGTCCCAAGACTCATTACCAGCTCGAGTGTTCATGCAATTACTAGGAATGATGGCGTCTTGCATCCTAAACGTACCTTACGCAAGACTTCAAATGCGTCCTCTCCAAGAATGTTTAGCACGTCAATGGAACCAGGCTCAGGGTCGGTTATCAGATCTGGTGTTGGTGGACGGCCGCGCCCATCGCTCTCTGTAGTGGTGGAATACACAAAACCTTTCAAAAGGGCGGCCCTTCATCCACCCGGTTCCACACATAGTACTAACAACAGACGCATCGCTCACTGGCTTGGGAGCTCATCTCCAAAAACATACTATTCAGGGCATGTGGACTCTGCAACAAAAGCAACTCCACATAAACCATCTAGAGCTGCTAGCGATTTTTCTAGCGCTCAAAGCGTTTCAACTTCATCTAGTAGGCAAGGCTGGCCTAATACGTACAGACAACATGACAGCAATGTACTACATACAAAAACAGGGAGGGACACACTCTCCCCAGCTGTCGCAACTAGCTCAATCCATCTGGAGATGGGCGATAAGTCACAAAATGTATCTCCTTGCAGAACACCTTGCAGAAGTAAACAACCAGATTGCAGATTTGCTCAGTCGTCAACGACACCAGATCCACGAATGGGATCTCCACCCTCAGGTTCTCCTCCCATTCTTTCAAATGTGGGGCTTACCAGAGATAGATCTGTTCGCCACACACCTAAACACAAAATGCCCAAACTTCGCATCCAGGTATCCACACCCATTGTCCAAAGGCAATGCACTATGGATGAATTGGTCAAAGATATTTGCCTACGCTTTTCCACCTCTCCCACTCATTCCATTAGTGGTTCGGAAACTCAAACAACACTCCTTGACACTAATCCTAGTTGCTCCCACATGGGCCTGTCAACCCTGGTTCACAACCCTGTTGGAGTTATCAGTAGTTCCTCACCAAAAACTACATCTTACTCCCAATCTCCTCACTCAGAGCCATGCAGACATAAGACATCCAGATCCCAGTCATCTCAACCTTGCGATCTGGCACCTGAAATCTTAGAGTTTGGCTACTTCAATCTTCCATGACAATAAACACAAAGACCTGATTGAAGAGGGCAACAACAGGTTTTCTTTTGTAAAACTGGCGGCGGGGGGCTACAACCTCAACCCACTTGCTGGTTATATCCAATTACCAGTCTTATCCAGTCCCCAAATGCCCAGGAGAATTCTATATTTATAAACATATGTTTATCAGTCCACTCTCTACAACAGACCCTCTACATGAAAAGGTGTGTGTAAATAAAAAAAATTGTGTGAAGGTGAGAGAGTCCCTCACGTGCGCTTCACCAGAGGAGCTACTGGTAGGTTCTCACCAGTTTGCCCACGTTTCTCATCATCGGTAACTCTCTCACCTGTGAGAAAAGGAAAAAGAATAATGTGTGTCCAGTCAAAAGAAGAGAGGTGTAGACAGTGATATATGTATGTCTAAAGAAGACCCCGCAGTGTGCATAAGAATAAAGTTTTACTCCAAAAATACAATTGAGTTAGGACTCACGTGCATCACGTTCCAATTTTATTTGAGATTGTGAGCCTACTCAAATTTTAAAACCAAGTTACACGTTGTAGACCATTTAAAGATGGGCCAACATGTTTCATTGCCTATCCATTGTTATGGCAATTTCGTCAGGGCACGAGGTCGCAAATCACCTCACTGGACTCCAACTTTATACGGAGAGTGACTGATAAACACAAACCAAAAACATTAGTTAAAAACCCAACCAACCGGACAGGCAATTCTCCATTACATCTATTCAATGTTGAAATTTATATAGCACCATTATTAATGTATAGTTACCACGTGGTAGCCAAGGGCAGTCATACCAGCTCCCCACCATGTCTGGGGGTAATGCCTTCAAACGTAAGTCCCCCACCGGCACCTGCGGTTGCCGTTAGTGTGCCTGCAAAAATATACATCGCAAGTTCAGTGGTTTCTTATAGGGAATACCCACTGGCCAGTATGACCCATTACGGTGCATCAAAATCCCATAAGCAAAACGCGTTTACATCGTCCTGCCTCAACTCGTTTTCTAATGTGTCAAAACGCGTCATGCTTCCCACAAGCACATACTGCCAGCAAGGCAGAGTTACATGATACTGCTATATCAGCCCGTCCTCTCTAGACTTTTTCACTCATGCTATTCACTCCCTTTTTGCTGGCCCAAATGCCGCCCGTGTTTTTTAGGATTCCATAAAGGGGAGAATCCCCGCTGCATTCGTCATGGCCACAATCACACCCTTTCCGCGTCTACCCGATCGGTAGACTTTTTCTCATTCCAGCGTACTTTCCCTCTCGTCGCGCTCTGTTTTCAATTGCGCGCACCGGAAGGGAAAACGCCACGTAACCTCATCGTTTAGCACAACACGTCGGGTCCCCGACGTGAGCGCCATCTTTGAATGGTGTTGTTTCATAGTCTAAATTCCTATGATGTACAAAGTAACATCTTCACATTTACAAAAGGAACTCAATTCAACAGCAATATAGGTGATATTTCCTAATTCACGCTTAGCAAATAATTCAGCATCATGTGACCTCATCACCTGGCACTTCACGGCGGGACCCCGACGTGAGCGTCATATTTGAATGGTATTTTTTCAAGCGCGGTGATTTCCTAGAGGTTCTTCTAAAGAGGCCCCCACCCGTGTCAGTCAGCGTCTACCCGTACATCCAAATGTGTCCACTCCCAATTCATGATGACCTATCTATTGACTACAACTCACTGACAAGTAGTCATGCAGGTCACCCAATTTTCTGTGCAGTTCCTATTATGCCCACACCCATACTTCAATGAACTCACATGTTCATACCTTGTATGTGATAATATAGAGTGACACATTCAAGTCACTCAAGACGGATATTCTCACCGAGACCAGGGTTGCAACCAGCATCTCTCAAGTGGGGACACACAGTGTTATATGAACACGTTCCTCAACTGTAGTGGTTCATCTACTGATCTTATTCCATTCAATAAAATAATTTAGGCCAACCTGGTCCGCTTTTTCAGAATAAATCCAACGGGCCTCTTTTCTTGCTAGGCTCCCTTCTATATTGTGTGCCTCACAGATTACACGTTCTAGCACAGTCCATTTAAAAGCTCTGTGGTCATGGCGTTGTTCCTTGAAATGACTTACCAAACATGTTGTTCATTTTCCTGCCTTTATTGTACTCAGATGTTCTTGAATTTGTACCTTGATTTTACGTGTAGTTAAACCTATATAGTGTAAACCACATTCACAGGTAAGTCTATATACCACGTTAGTAGTGTTGCAATTGCTGAATTTGTTCTGACACCACATTTTACCACTCAGCAACTGCACACTACTGGTTTTTTCAGTCAAATCACAAACCAAACAACTGCCACAGGGGTAGTGTCCGGGTGGGATAGTCACATTTTTTATATGCTGCCTCGGACGAGTGTGGACCAATTTATCTTTTACATTGCTAGCTCGCTTGAACGCAAACCTGGGTGGTGGCATCTTGAATTCAGTTGTAGATAGCAAAGACCAGTGCTTCCTAATGACTTGTCGTACTCGAGTAGACAAGGGGTCATAGGTCATGACCACTGGCAGACAATCACTTTTCTGTCTTGTATTCCTTTCGAGAAGAGCAACTCGGGGTGTATTTAAAGCCCTTTTATTGGCTCTTTTCACCACCTTAGTGGGATATGCCCTTTGCACCAACTTGTCAGTCAGATTCCTCCAAATATGCCTCCGTAGAGGAACAGTTCCTGCGATATCGCAGGAACTGACCCAAGGGGAGATTGTCCCGAAGGAACCTCAGATGAAAAGATTGGTAGTGGAGCAATGAGTTTCTGTCTGTGGGCTTTTGATGAACAGTGGTACATAGTTTATTATTAACCACTGAGATGTCCAGATCCAAATATACTGCCATCTGATTGCTCCATGTCCAGGTAAACTTAAGACAACTGTCTAATTCATTAAGCCAGTTAAGGAATTCCAAAAGGCCAGTCTCGGATCCAGACCAGATACATAGCACATCATCAATATACCTCTTCCAGAGGCAGATATTCCTCTGGAAGGGGTTTGATGTGTGGTAGATATAATTTTCCTCAAACTGGCCTACATAAATGCAGGTCAGGCTGGGCGCAAATGTAGCCCCCATAGATGTACCAGACACTTGGAGAAACAGCTGGTTCTTAAAGCTGAAGTAATTTCGTGTCAGAGCCACCTCTATACATTTAAGCACAAATGTTATGTTATGTTACAGATATTTCTAAAGCGCAGCGGTTACCCGGAGGTGTCCTGGCGCTAGTCACTTGTCCTTTAGAAAAAAGCAGAAGAAAAGCATGACTGGGGTGTGTCATAAAACCAGTCTTGAGCCCCAAGTGCTTGCGCTGCTGCCACCAGCGTGGCATCTTGGGGTATGCTGGTGTAAAGTGACTCAATATCTATAGTCACCAAGATATTATTTACAGGGTCAAACGCCACTTCGTCAAGAATTTTTAAAATGTCCGTTGCGTCTTGGACATAGGAGGGCTGTTTCAACACTGACTCCCTCAAGAAGAAGTCTGCAAATTAGGCAGTGGCTCAAGGACAGACTGTATCCCCGAGACTATCGGGCGACCTGGAGGGGGTCGTTTCTCCTTATGAAGTTTTGGCAGTATGTAAAAAGCCGGTGTCCTAGGTTCAGGGTTCATTAAAAAATCTGCCTCTTTACTAGTGATCCACTTCTTCTCCCTTGCTTGTTCAACAAGTGTCTTAATCAGAGAATGTAGTTCACTCACTGGGTCCTTGGGGAGCGGTTGGTAATTTTCACGTGCCCCAAGTAGTCTTTGGACTTCAGTCTCATAGTCGCTGGTATTCATTACAACTACTGCCCCGCCCTTATCGGCTGTTTTTATCGTAATTGCCTCATTATCCTGCAGGGACTTAACTGCCTGCCAGTCATCGCGGCTCATGTTGTTAAATGTACGTTGATTCTTAGATTGCTCTAAAACAGTTATGTCATGGAGCACCCGTTGCTCGAATACCACCACCTCAGGTCCTACAGACGAGCTCAAAGGGCAAAACTGAGAGGGCTGATGTAAGTTTGTTGAGAATAGTGAAGGAGGATCACAGTTCTTATTTGCAAAGAATTTTTTAAGCTTGATCTTCCTCATGACTTCTTGAAATTCCATCCTTAGTTTAAAAGAGTCATGTTGAGGAGTGGGTACATATCCCAAACCTTTATTCAAAATGCGTAGTTCACTGCAAGTTAATACATGGTCAGATAAATTAACCACTATATTATTCATAGGGGAGTCCTGCCCCGACTGCGAGTTATTCGTGGTGAATAGGTTTGCCATTGCTGCACCTGATTCTGACGTGCCCGTCCTCTGCCTCTCTGTCCTCCCCCTCTGTTGCCTCTCTGACTCTGTCCTAAAAAAGACCTCAACAGAGCTCCCAGATCTTCGTTGGACCTAGTCTGGGGATCAAATCTCACTCTATTCTGATTTGAGGACTGTGCACTTGTCTCTCCTTCCTTGCTACTGGTGTTATCGAATGTCCAGTTTTGAGGAGTTCTTCTGGCCTGTTGGCGTCCACCCCTTTGGTAGTTAGATTGTTGTGGTTGCTCACTGCCTGGTTGGTAATACTTGTCTTCCACGTAGGGAAATGCCCACTCGTGGGAGAATCGATCTAAATTGCGTTTAAGCCCCTTAATTTTTTGACTGACCATATAATTCTTGTAGTCTGCAAGGTCCCCCTGAATGCGCAACAGCTGCTCCTTGGTATCAGTGAGAGTAGTATCCCGCCTGATCGCTTCCTCAAGCTCCAAAATCTCTTTTAATAATTTCTCACTAAGTCTTTTAGCTGTGTTTATAATTAAAATGAGCCAATCCCGGGTGCATTTATTTGAGATGTAACTCCAATCCACCCGGAACTGTTTGTCTTCCAAAAATATTTTGGGCTCAATTCTAACTATAAGACTCGCTGGGGCGGCGCCTGCTCGAAGGTACCCTGTCATTAACGCCCCATGAAGGGCGACCCTTACTTGTCGTTTTTTTGTATTACTCAACTTTTCCCTCTCCTCTCTAGCTGATGTTGTACTAATCAGTGGGGAATCTGGGAAAAGTGAGGGGCCAGACAATATTGAGGCAATCTGTTCGTCTGTAAACGCTAGGCAGTTCCTATCCATACTCGTATAATCAGAATGCAATCTCTCCTAACATAGACCCACAGGTGTATGTACCAAAACATTCCTCTTAATAAGGTGCTCTACAAACAGTAGGACAAAGGATTCCAGTCCGGTTGGTGGTGTTATATTCTCCACAGAGAGAGAGTTACCGATGATGGGAAACGTGGGCAAACTGGTGAGAACCTACCAGTAGCTCCTCTGGTGAAGCGCATGTGAGTCCTAACTCAATTGTATTTTTGGAGTAAAACTTTATTCTTATGCACACTGCGGGGTCTTCTTTAGACATACATATATCACTGTCTACATCTCTCTTCTTTTGACTGGACACACATTATTCTTTTTCCTTTTCTCACAGGTGAGAGAGTTACCGATGATGAGAAACGTGGGCAAACTGGTGAGAACCTACCAGTAGCTCCTCTGGTGAAGCGCACGTGAGGGACTCTCTCACCTTCACACCATTTTTTTTATTTACACACACCTTTTCATGTAGAGGGTCTGTTGTAGAGAGTGGACTGATAAACATATGTTCATAAATATAGAATTCTCCTGGGCATTTGGGGACTGGATAAGACTGGTAATTGGATATAACTAGCAAGTGGGTTGAGGTTGTAGTCCCCCGCCTCCAGTTTTACAAAAGAAAACCTGTTGTTGCCCTCTTCAATCAGGTCTTTGTGTTTATTGTCATTTTTGAGGGGAGGGCGACCTGATTGATGTATTCCCTCTTGAGCTCCTTATTGTAATTTACTTCAATCTTCCGCCAGACTGCATGAATATCATCAAAGAGGCTAGACGCCCTACCACAAGAGCATGCTATGCAGCAAAGTGGAAGAGGTTTGTGATATACTGTAATAACAATCATATCAACCCACTTGATGCTTCAATACAAAACATCATTTGCTATCTATTACATCTACAGCGTAGCAATTTAGCGTATACATCCATACGCTTACATCTCGCTGCATATCTACAGAACAGACAACATCTGTCCCTTTTTAGAGTGCCTGCTATTAAAGCATTTATGGAAGGACTTAAAAGAATCATTCCCCCAAGACTTCCACCTGCTCCAGTGTGGAATCTGAATATTGTCCTTACCACACTAATGGGACCACCTTTTGAACCATTGCATAGGTGTGATCTGCAATTTCTCACTTGGAAGGTAGCCTTCCTCATAGCTATCACATCACTGAGAAGAGTGGGTGAGCTTCAGGCACTAACCATAAAAGAACCCTTTTTACAAATACACCAAAATAAAGCGGTCCATCGAACCAACCCAAAGTTCCTACCTAAAGTCATTTCTGCCTTTCATATCAACCAATCTGTTGAGTTACCTGTGTTCTTCCCTCAACCAGATTCTGTGGCAGAACGTGCTCTACACACCTTGGATGTGAAAAGGGCATTACTCTACTACATTGAAAGGACAAAACCTTTCCGTAAAACCAAGAAACTATTTGTTGCTTTTCCTCCACCACATAAAGGCAATCCTATATCAAAATCAGGTATTGCACGGTGGATAGTCAAGTGCATTCAAACATGCTATATGAAAGCGAAGCGTACATTAACAATCCCCCTAGAGCGCACTCCACTCGCAAGCTAGGGGCTTCTATGGCATTTTTAGGAAATATACCCGTAGATGACATTTGCAAAGCTGCAACATGGTCTACACCACACACATTTACAAAACACTACTGTGTAGATGTCTTAGCTAGACCGCAAGCTAGAGTTGGCCAAGCAGTTTTACGTACACTATTTCAAACAGCTGCAACAGCTACAGGTTAGCCACCGCTTTGGGAGATAACTGCTATATAGTCTATGCACAGCATGTGATCTACAGCTCACATGCCTTGAACGGAGAATGCTACTTACCACAGTATGCATCTGTTCTTGGCATGTAGAGCTGTAGAGTCACATGCGCCCGCCTCCCCGGGTACCTATACATGTTGCAGTACTATCTTACTTAGATATAATACACATGGACATCTCTATTTACTACTCTTACTAACTCCATCATCACCCTCTGCGACAAAACAATCTAAGGATGGAGTCGATGCCCATGTGCACTATCACCGAAAGGAGGAGTCACCGAGCTCGTGACTGGAAAGACTTCTTCGAAGAAAAACAAAGTGCAAACATCCGGACCCAACACCAGATGGCGAGCTATGCACAGCATGTGACTCTACAGCTCTACATGCCAAGAACAGATGCATACTGTGGTAAGTAGCATTCACCTTCTAGATGGAGGTAAACCTTTAAGGATGCGCCATGCGTTCAAGTTATGCTTGTGCCTCTGCCCGGCAACCCCTTTGACTACTAGTAGACCCAACAATTGATCATTATCAGTGATATCCTGTTTCTTGTTCAACTCTCTACTCTATTTGTTAGTTTCTCCGGTCAGCTCTTGTTCCTACTCAAGCCAGAAGGCATTGGGCATAGATTTCTCACGGTATAGAGACCACTTCAGATTCCACTCCTGACAAGAGGACGTCAACCCAGACCCACCATCATATGGAGGCCATGACAGCCCTGACCATATTCACTGAACAGTGACACAGGATGGTCACTGCTGTAGCTGATTGATTGCCCTGTTTCCATCCAAAATTGGACATGGGGATGCCACAGTAACAGAATGCTGTGTCTATCTACGGTATGAATTCCTTGCTCATGGTAGTTGCTTTCTTGGCATACGTAGCACTTGCTATTGCACCAAGTTTGCTACCTCAAAGAGCCTAAGGCAAGTACTTTATCTACAATGAGCATGTGTTATGTACCTTTTATTAGCTACCGTTAGAATACTAGCTATAAAAGAAAGGTTGAGTTCAGCTCAAATTTCCTTTGTTTTTCTCCAGAGTCCACGCTGTGTACATGATTTTTACAAAGAAGTATTTATTGAATTTTTTAAATAAAATATTTTCAAAACAGTAGTTGAAATAATAGTAATTATATTTCACACAAATTACATTTTAATCAGGTCAAGAATTATAATAATATTGGTTTATTCACGCCATGAACTATTAAAAATAAGATGAATCATTAAATCTCACATTATTATAACCTAGGTTTTCTCTATTTAATTTGTATTTCAATAATAAATACCAGTATTGTAACGAGATATTATTTGCACAACAAACATATACATTACCACAACGTACAGTACGAATATGAGCAATAATTAAAAGAAAGCGAAAAAAACATGACCCTGTTGATCACCTTCGAACATAAAATGAATTAAACAGATACCAGATTTCTTCATACTTTACTCCGTTATCCAATCTCTTAAAATAAATCTTTCCACACTTAAAAGGCAAAGCTTGTCAGCGATCTGAAATTGAATACCTTGGCCATCATATGATTTCAACAATCAAAGAATTTGTCATCAAAATGTCTGGATAACATGATTTTATAATCGGTCTTCGTGTAGCTGACTATAATTTACGGCCTCTTCTCATTGGTTCCTGGATGTTCCTGTTCCCGTCTGGGTTCACCAGGTTCTATCAGTTCGCAGCTTCAAAACCTCTCGTCACATCCCTGCTCCTATGGTCATCTCATTTCACCAACTGTCCTCATGCTTCATTCATCAGTCGTCTTGTGCTGCAAACGTCTTGGGATTCCAAGATATCGTATCCCTCAGAAGGTATCTGATACCTCCAGCTCGTGTTTAGAATCCCACAATTTCTTATTAGAGCTTATCATTGCCCAAAGAGTTTTAATTTGTGACATTGAAATCATCTAAAGAATAGGCGTCAGAAACATAAAGCCGTCTTCAAGTGCTGAACAATCCACAACTTCCACATCCTTGATTTTAAAATCATATATTGACAAGAAATTATGAGAGGAGGGTGGGAATTGACAGGTTGTCTATTCTGCGATTGTGTCCAGGATTTAATTTTTTTTTTTTTTTACTTGTATGCTGATCATCACTGCCATGCATCATTTTGCTCATCTCTAGGTAATTTTGTGGCGTATCCCTATTTAGAGCTTATTTGTGCCCGTGCAGTGGCACAGTTTGTTTTTAAATTCTCTGCAATTAATTTGACTTGTTACCTGGCTGTACTGCATCCATTTGGTAGTATATGCTGGTACCTACAATATCTGGTGTCTTTGAAAAGACATGCATCCAGTTGAGGAATTTATGCATCAGTCAAATACTGTGTACTTTATTTTAAGCGTTCTTGCTTCCTTTTGCTTTCTCTCTCCCTGCATAATGACTAGCTACCAGGAGTTGAGCGAGTCAACAGCAAAAATGCAGGTGTTGTTTTTTGCAACCAACTGTACGTGATTATCTTTGTATGTGTGTTACCCATCAAAGAGTTTGGTTGTAGGTTCTACCAGTTAGCACTGTACTTGTCCACTACGAGCACACACGTAAAATGGCGGCTGAAGGATTTATCAGTGCTGCTTTCCCTTTAAATATAAATATAAAACCTGTTCTTGTAGAACTGGGATGGCAAGTATTAGAACGATTTCTGCATTGATCTGTATACCTCAATGACTTAATGGAGAGGGGAAATCATGTTTCCAGAAGTGTGCTTTCATTTAATAACATTGTGCCTTCTGGGGGTTGTGTTGTTGGTTCACTTCGTTTGAACCAGTCAGTGTGCCTTAGTCGGGGAAACCCATGTATTGTATTCCATCATTTCTATAGTGCTTGCTATCCCTAGGTAGAGATTAAATTAAAAGGTAATGGATTGGAATGTTTTAATATATCCTAAACACTGCCAATTACTCTGGACTGCATTCTAGTTCATTATTTGTTTGCCCCCGTGCCACTCCAGAGACTAGCCATATGCAAATCAGACTTGGTCCTGCTGCAATATGATCAGTCGACTCTAACCCAAATTGCCAGGCCATAGCTCCACTCAGCAGGAGCATAGGAAAGCCTAGCTGGGAGTTTCTGGCCTCATCAGGAAGGTGCAGCTTGAGTCCCGTGGCACAGAGTGCACAGGAGCCATGTCTGGCTATACGCATGAGGGGCATCTCACCTAGAAAAACCGAAAAGTGATGGATGAAAACCTTGAGCGGGCACTGGCAATTAGTCTGGGCTGCATTTCAGTCCATCATGTTTTTTTGCCTCGAGCCCCAGCACAGTAAATGTATTGCCCTGACGACCTAAAGACATATGGGCAACGGCGCTCTTACAATATAATTTTAGGCTAAGGTGAGTGAATTATTATGTCACATGTATGAAATATCTCTATGCAGAGGTCTGGTTCATTTGGTTGTCCTCGCTTTCTCTTTCTGTCAAAGATATGGATGACGACTTTCGAGACACTCTGAAGACATATATCAACAGCTTGGTGAACGCAGCTCTCAGTCATGTGAAGGTGGACAACAGGGGGTTCAAACTGACAGCTGGAAAATTGGCAGAGAAAATAAAGGTAAGAGGCACTCAGTCAATGGACAGGCACTAGGATGCTCTATTTAGGAAGAGGTCAGGGTCTCGGGCAAGAGGCACCCTAACCCTAAGAGCTATGGCACTTCCTGTAAGAAAGAGACAAAAAACAGTAAGATGTTTTTCATGCCAACCTATTGCTTAAGGAGCTGTTCAGAATTCTCTCAGAGATGTCAAAGTCCCTAGCTAATACTGATTAGTATGCTCCTGAGAGTGTGTGCCTTTCTGAACTGTAGTAGACTTCTAAGAGCTTTAACAGGAATACAGTAACAGACCATCCTCACTAATATGTACATTGATAATTAATGGAACACAGTGATGGACAGCACGAATGAATAACTCAAATAAAATGCTTTAAAAGTATGAACGTTGAATAGGGTGACCACAAGCTCCAAATGTATTTAATAATAGTTTGCGTGTTTTTTTAGTATATGATATCTAGAACCTGCCCATTTCAGTCTTAATAGTTAAACAGTTTATTATTTGCGAATAAGGGGTTCTGCTCCTTGAAGAGAAAGCAACCACTCAAATGTTAGCACAGATCATGATATTGTGACACTTGCATTCAGCCTCATTACGTGGACATGTCATAGATTCTGTCCTACCCTGAAAGTATGGCACAGCAGGCCACCAAACTTCTGTAACAAAATGTAGTGTTTAACAGATAGCAATGGTCCTAGCACCAGAGGTAGGTTTTAGCATTATACTTAAATAACATGAAAATGCATAACTGACTCCTCATTGTTACCTTCCTGTCTAATGGGGAATAGGGTCATAGGTCAGTATGCCATCTTGACGCCAGTGAGGTTCCCACTGTCGTTTCTAAAAGGTCTACTCCATGTGCAATCCTGAATACGCTGTTCTCAGTTTTTTTAACATATTTTCTTAGACTTTTTTCAAAGTTGATATATTTTTTATATGATTTGCCTTAATCATATGGGTGTGTCAGGAAAATGACCTGATAGGCAAAATATGTAAACAGCTACATCTGGTTTCTCTTCCATATACTGTTGTGCACTTCTTTACATCTGGCTCAAGGTCTACGATATTAAAGTTCAGTCAGTTTGAAAGTATGAAATTCCCATAAAAACTCCTTGTCATTTAATTCCTCAAGTAATGCTTCGGACAAATGGCATTCTTCAAGCTTTTATTTACATCTGTTCCACTTTAAATCCATTTAGTGACCATTCATATTTTCGGAGAGAGAGCATTTATCAATCAAAACTTCAATGCATTCAAGCCTTTTTTGTACATCACATATTTGTCTGTGCATTTCACACTTACGCTTCATCAATTCTGAAAAAATAATGATAACGTTACTTTTTACATATCTACATATTTCTAATTTGGGAAATAAATTCAATGTTATTTTTTAACTTCTATATATTTTATTGTTTTAACAATAATCAGTGACAAGAAATATTAAGCAGTACATACATTAGCATTGTATAGATGTCAAAAGTTATAAAATGTATGTAGTCTAGGAATATGGGTATAGGATAGAATGATTACATAATAAATTATTATTATTTCCTATAGTTATAAACATTTTAATTGTAGACTAGCATACCACTAATCAGACCCATGCATATATCTAAAAAGAAATGAAATTAGATGAGAATAATATGTAAAATAAGAAAGAAAGAGAAAAAGATAGTGTAGAAGAATGTATACCAGAACCTACCTGATTTTGGTGAGATAAGTCGGATAGTAAGTCTGTTTGAGCTGTCAATTATGGAGTGGGCAAAGGGAGGGAGGTGACAGGGAAGGGACAGGGAGGTTGAAGATACTTTAAGCATTCTGCTTCTGTTGGAGGGGTGCGCTGTGGGGTAGACTTTGTCTGGTACTACAGAGTTTTAGACATTTCTAAATAGAGGTCACGTTTGTTCCATAGTGGTTTTGATGAAGTTTCCGATAGCCCTTGTTTAAATAGACTCCCAGGTGACCAGTAGCAGGGATTTAGAGCCTAACAATTACACTAAAACAGTAGAGGATAGATCTTATGTCTTAACTGATTTGTCTAGATTTTGGTCGACTCTTCATCCGTAGGGGATCTAATATTAGAGATATCACATAAAAGCTTCTATTTTCCAATCATATTTTTATTTATGAGGGTATTTGGTTTTTCAAGAGCATCATAGTGTCTACTAGCCACATGGCGTAGGTTAGCTACTTTCTCTAAAAATACTATGCAATCCGGAATGTGTGTGCCAGGCACTATGCGCTCAAATAGTAAAGGTATTATGAGGGTGGTTCAGGCATTCTACTCTGCATTTTCTAACCCAAATAGGACCAACAGCTTAGAAGAGTGCAGTAGGTATCTGGAAAAGCTACATCTTTTGGATAAAATAGAATTAAACAAAGAGATACAACTATCCAAAATTTGCAAGGCAATAAATCACTAAAGATGGGGAACGCCCCTGGGCCTGATGGCCTTCCAGCATCTTTCTATAAAATAAACTACAAAACGCACCTTCTCCCTCACTTGGAAACTATTTTTACACAATTTAGCACTTCTGGGAAAGTTAAAGGTATGGCCTCAGAAGCCAAAATCATTGTCGGGTTTTATTAAAGGTACATATGCATCGGATAACATAAGACTATTTACTCATGTCCTTGAAAAGACTCCTTTACTGCACACCCCCTCCATGGCAATGGCACTGGATGCACAGAAAAGTTTGTTTAGGTCTCGTTGAATTTCCTGCATTCAGTGCTAAGAAAATGTGCAACAAAAATATTTCCTATAAATGCCTTGTGCCACCCTAGTATAATTAGTTCATCAAGGCTTAAGGGGCAAGCAAATCAACTTAAATATTTAGTAATAGAATTTAAAAGAACTTAGACCTGACAAAGGAACAATTAGAAGTATTTAACAAAATTAAATCATTAACAGAAGCAGGGTCTCCTAAGTTCATCACTTGGTGGGGAGATTAGAATGTGTCAAAATGATATCCCCTCAAATATTTTTCTACTCAAGTATGTTTAAATTATTCGTCTCAGCAAACGTTTTAACAACAATTGATAAAATAATGCCAAATTTTATTAGGATTTTACAATACTTATGGATAGTGCTTTGTACAGAATATTGGCATGTGTTTATAGACCAAACAAAGCCCACAAACGTATGAAACCCCTGATCTCCTCTCTGCAATGTGTGATTTATTGTTCGTAAATTTAAGGTAGTTAACTATGACTTTACCTGCTCTGTTTCACTCCACTACATTTCTAGACTTCAGACTGGTAACCCATTTGTGAGCTCTTTGACAAAGAAAGTTGTTATATTCTTATTTTATATATTCCTATATCTGGTTCGTATTAAATCCTTTTTTAACTTCCCAATCTCTAATTCCAGGGAGTCTATTTTGGTATTTACTATTTTATTTTTTTGGCCATAATCCCAATCATTACATCACGTATTGTTGCTTTCATAGCATCCCAGATCATTTCTGGTGAAATGCTATTAGATATTATGTCCTCAAAAATGTTGATAATTGAGGATAGGATTAGGTCGGTTGAGTCATCATCTTTCAGTGCTTCTTCATTCATCCTACATGTTTTGTCTGTGGGTCCAGTATTAGTAAAGCTTAGCTCGATGGATATGCATGCATGGTCAGAGATTAAAATTGGCTTGATTTTGGGATTGGTCGATACAGATGTCAGATGTTGATTTGTAAGAAGTTAATCTATTCTCGTGAAGGCTTTAGGTGGGTGTGAGTAGAATGTAAATTCACTGCCAGTGGGATTATGGAGGCACCCTAGGCGATTTAATCCTAGAGATGAGATCAGGTGTTTCATACATTTGTGGGCTGTGTTCGTCTATAAACACATGCCAATATTCTGTCCAAAGCACTATCCAAATATGGCAAAATCCAAATACAACTTGACATTATTTTATCAATTGTTTGTAAAAAGTTTGCTGAGAAGAATAATTGAATGTGCTGTGCAAAGAGTGTGAAATGAAAGGCTGTATGGTGTCAGGTTTTTTTCTAAAACAACATTTAGATAGCTAATAAGTGAACTGTACAAACATTTCAAAATATATTTCAGTAGTTATAAAGCCCATTTTTTTGTAATTCAATGTGATGAAAAAAATATTTTAATGGGATGAAAACAACGCAGAACACTTTACTTGTTAATGTGCAAAATGATAAATATGCTGAAACCCAATTGTCACAGATCATTTTCATGGGAAATGTACTCTCTGTAAATGAAATGGTGCTACCTCATCATGCTTTAGTGATGCATTTATAAAAAGTGAGTTTTTAAACATAAACTGAGAAACACTCCTGCCCCTGCCTTAATGGCAATGCTATCAGTGAACCAAGAGACAAGTCAGGTATCGCGTATACCCTATATGTGGGCAGGTTCTTATTCTACATGGAGCAAACGTTTAGTCTATTAAATCAAACGGGAGAGGTTTTTTTGTATAGCAGAAATGTTGAACTCACAATTTTGAATGTGCTCTCAAATGTGATAATGAAGAAAAGGCAGGTCTGTAAAATAAAATATTTGCCTTGGATCACACGATTTGAGACCTGTTATCTGAAAGAGACACGTTAGTGACAGATTCCTTACCTTAGAATATCCCCAGGCGTCAGGCTGGATCCGGAAAGTTTTTTGCGTAGCAGTACCCTTGCGCGTCGGTAGGCGGCGTCGTGCGGCTCCGCGTCCGTCGTCGGCGTCGTGATCGCCGGGATGACGTCGCGGGCAGTACTTAGACGCCGCCCCTGCGCGCTGACGTCAGTTCTTCTTTTTCCGCGCCAGTAAGCGCAGATCCGGGAAGAGCAGTGCCCTAGTCACTTTTTGACTATCTTTTTGTGAAATTTTTCACTGTTCTCTTCAACGAGTCTTCACGACTCCTAAGGTGTCGTAGGGATGCCCGGCTTTAAGCCCTGCGAGGTATGTGGTCGTATGATGTCCATCACGGACCCCCACCTCGAGTGTCTCTTCTGCCTCGGCCGAGGCCACGACACGAAGTCGTGCCCTGACTGCCGGAAACTTCATCCGAAGGCTTTGCGAGAGCGGTCTCGAAAGCTCCTTGAAGTCCGGCAGTCGGCTCCGCGCCGCAGCAAGCCCCGGTCCCGGGAGAGGTCGAGGGGCCGGACGCGGAGTCCCCGCCGTTCGTCGGAATCCAAGTCTTCGCGCTCCTCCGGTAAGTCGAAGCACAAGAAGTCTAAGCGGCGTCATCGCTCTAAGACTTCGCCTCGCCGGTCGCGCGACTCGGCTGAGGTCCCTGTCGGCACCGTCCCCGCCCCGCGGCCCCGGACGTGCCTGTCGAGTTGCCCCCGCATTACCCGTCCTTCCCGGGTTCGGGGGCGACTCCGGCCGAAGTACAGAAATTCCTGTCGGCCATGGCCCGCCTCTTCGGGCCTCAAGGTCCCTCCGGTGCGCCTTCGGGCCCCGCGGGCCCAGATAGGGTTGCTCCGGCGTCGCCGTCGACTCCGGTCCCGGCGTCGCCTGTCCCACCAGCCTTCGTCCCGGCCTCGGCTCCGGCCCCGGCCTCGACCCCGGTTCCGGTGGTGCCGCAACCTCCATCGACGCCGGTTGACCTAACCACGCCTCCGCCAACGCCGATGTCCCCGGTGCCGTTTCCGACGCCGTCCGGGGCTCCGGGCGGCGTCGTTCCCCGGTTCTCCCGGGTCCGGACATGGAGCCGGACCGGCGTCGCCCGACGCCGGTTCCGGCGCCGATGAGGCCTTGGGTCCCTTATGTCCCTCCTCCTCCATCTTTTCAACCTGAGGAGGACCAGGAGAGCTGGGAGGGGTCTGACGACCCTCTCACACAACAGTGCGAGTTTGACCCGGACTGGGTTGAGGAACTTGGGGATGCCAGTGGGCTGGATACCTCCCCCGACTCTGGCATGCTGTCTCCTCCCGTGGCAACGGAGGAGGGGGCTAATTTTGCAACGGTGTTGCGTAGAGCTGCTGGAGCCTTAAATCTCCAGTTGCCTACAGTGGCCGTCAGGACTAACCTCCTGACTGAAGTGCTTCAGCCGGCGGCCTCCTCTTCGGAGCCTGTGCTGCCGTTCAACGATGCACTCACTGACGTTCTTTTGGGTGCCTGGTCCAAACCCACCACAGGGGCTCCTGTGGATAGGAACGTGGCCCGACGCCATCGCCCGGCTCCGGGCGACCCCCTGTTTCTCTCCCAACACCCCACCCCTGAGAGCTTGGTTGTCCAAGCCTCTGCCTCCCAAACAGCCTTCCCTACCGCCCCTCCGGATAGGGAATCCAAGCGCCTGGATCACTTTGGGAAGAAGGCTTTCTCTTCCTCCAGTGCTGGCTTGCGGTCTGTTAATACCGCTTGCCTCTTGGGCCGATACACCCACTCCCTGTGGGATTCGGTGGCTGATGTTTTGCCGCAGTGTTCTGAGGAGGTCCAGACACTGCTTACCCGCGCTATTGCGGAAGGGCGTGATGCGGCTAAGTATACCATCCGCTGTGGCCTTGATACCGCCGACTCGCTGGGCAGATCGCTTGCAACGACGGTGGCGCTGCGTCGCCACGCCTGGCTGAGAACCACTGGTTTTTCAGGGGATGTCCAGAATACTCTCATGGACATGCCCTTTGATGGAGTCGGTCTCTTTGGTTCAAAGGCGGACCATGCGCTGGAGCGTTTCAAGGATTCACGGGCTACTGCTAAGTCCCTGGGCCTTGCTGTTGTGCGCCCTACGCAAACGTCTGCTTTTCGCCCCTTTCGTGGCCACGGAAGGGCGCCCAGTCACGTCCACAGCCCGGCCAACGGCCCGCGCAGCAAGCGCCTTCGCGTGGCCGAGGACGTGGATACCGCCGTGGCGGTTCGGGCAACCAGCGTGCGGGTCAGGCCACCACCTCCAACCCGTCCGCGGCCTCCAAGCCCTCCTAGTCCCTCCTTTCAGGTGCACAGCACGCCAGTCGGGGGCAGGGTCCGCCATCACCTTCACCACTGGCGTCCCATCACCTCGGACAAGTGGGTCTTGGACATTGTCCGAAGGGGCTACTCCCTCCCCTTCGAGACCACCCCCCAGCCATGCCACCTCAATTCCACCGCATGTCAGGGGATCACTTGGTGCTTCTACAGAAGGAAGTCACGGCCCTCTTGGCCAAGAGGGCCATCGAGCATGTTCCGACCCCAGAAGTAGGGCGTGGTTGCTACTCCCACTACTTTCTGGTGCCCAAAAAGGACAAGGAGGACATGCGTCCTATCTTGGACCTCCGGAACGTCAATCGCTTCCTCCGGAAGGAGAAGTTCAAGATGCTCACCCTAGCTCAGGTCTTGACTGCCCTCGACCCCGGAGACTGGTTGGTAGCGTTGGACTTGCAGGACGCCTATTTCCACATCCCCGTCCTGCCGGCCCACCGGCGTTACCTTCGGTTCACGGTAGGCCTCGAGCATTTTCAGTTCACCGTGCTCCCCTTTGGCCTTACCAGTGCCCCTCGGGTGTTCACGAAAGTGATGGCGGTGGTCGCAGCTCATCTGCGCCGGGCAGGGGTTTCAGTCTTCCCCTACCTCGACGACTGGCTGCTGAAGGCGGGCTCGTCCCAGGCAGTTGTCTCCCACCTCCAGACTACGGCCGAACTCCTGCACTCGCTGGGGTTCTCCATCAATGTGCCAAAGTCGCATCTGATTCCTTCTCCACAGCTCCTTTTCATCGGAGCAGTTCTGGACACGACGCAGTTTCGGGCCTATCCTCCCGAACGGCGAGTCCGGGATATTCAGGCTATGATTCCGATCTTTCAGCCCTTATCCTGGGTTTCGGTACGGATTACCCTGAGGCTGCTGGGCCTCATGGCCTCCTGCATCCTGCTGGTCACTCATGCCAGATGGCATATGCGGGCTCTGCAGTGGGACCTGAAGTTCCAGTGGGCGCAGCACCAGGGCGACCTGTCCGATCACGTCCAGATCTCGGAGGGGACTGCAAAACAGTTGCAGTGGTGGCTCTCGAACCGGCAATGGGTCATGGGCAGATCCCTCTCCCTTCCCCAGCCAGAGCACACAGTTGTGACGGACGCGTCCCTTCTGGGATGGGGCGGTCACATGGGAGAGGCGGAGATCAGAGGCCTCTGGTCTCCGGGCGGAGTCCCGGCTCCATATCAACTTTCTGGAGCTCCGGGCGATCCGACTTGCACTCAAGGCATTCCTTCCCTCTGTCAAAGGGAAGGTAGTGCAGGTGTTCACAGACAACACCACTGCCATGTGGTACTGCAACAAACAAGGCGGGGTGGGGTCGTGGACCCTTTGTCAGGAGGCTCTGCGCCTCTGGACATGGCTGGAACACCAGGGCATGTTCCTGGTGGTTCAACACCTGGCAGGTTCCCTGAACGCCAGGGCGGACGAACTCAGCCGCAGGTGCATGATGGATCACGAATGGCGTCTTCACTCGGAAGTGGCGCAAGGACTCTTTCTACAGTGGGGAGAGCCTTGGTTAGATCTATTCGCCACCGAAGAGAACGCGCAATGTCATCAGTTCTGCGCGTTGGAATTTCCAAGGCGGCACTCGCTCGGCGACGCTTTTCGTCACGAGTGGAGTTGCGGTCTATTGTACGCCTTTCCGCCTATACCACTTCTACCCAGAGTGTTGAAGAAGATTCGGCACGACCGGGCCCAAGTCATTCTTGTGGCTCCGGACTGGGCTCGAAGAGTTTGGTATCCCGAGCTACTCAATATGAGCGTAGATCCCCCGATCCGTCTGCCTCTTCGGGAGGATCTTCTGTCGCAGCAGCAGGGGACGGTCCTCCACCCGAACCTGTCCAGTCTACACCTGCTTGCGTGGAGATTGAGCGGCGGCAGTTGATTCCTTTCGACTTGCCTCCCGAAGTTTGTGATGTGATTCTGGCAGCCAGGCGTCCCTCCACTAAGGTGGTATACGCCTGCAGGTGGAACAAATTTGTGGCATGGTGCACAGCAAAGGCTGTGGATCCCCTTTCTGCCCCTCTTTCTGAGGTCCTTCTGTTCCTTCTCTCTCTGGCCCAACAGGGTTCTGCCCTGGGTACCATCAAGGGTTATCTTTGTGCTATCTCGGCCTTCCTCAGGCTCCCTGATCAGCCCTCCCTTTTCAAGTCCCCTGTTGTTAACAGGTTCTTAAAAGGCATTACTCACCTCTTCCCTCCTGTTCCGTTTGTGATGCCTCAGTGGGACTTAAACTTGGTTCTTACCTTTTTAATGTGCGCTCCCTTTGAGCCTCTACATAACTGTCCTCTTCGTCTTCTGACTCTGAAGACAGCCTTTCTGGTGGCCATCACCTCCGCTCGGCGGGTGAGTGAGCTCCAGGCTCTATCTTGCAAACCTCCCTTTCTGTCTGTTCATCCAGACAAGGTTGTTCTTCGGACGCGTCCGTCCTTCTTGCCAAAGGTGGTTACTGCTTTCCACATTGGGCAGACCATCACTTTGCCCACCTTCTTTCCGCCTCCGCATCCTTCCAGAAAGGAAGAGAGGCTCCACCGTCTGGACCCAAAACGTGCGCTCTCCTTCTATATTGACCGCACAAAACACTTCCGGGTGGATGACCAGCTCTTTATTGGCTACGTGGGCGCCAAAAAGGTCGGGCGGTGCACAAGAGGACCATCTCCCGCTGGGTTACCTTGTGCATCAAGACCTGCTATTCTTTGGCTAAAAGGAGCCTCCTGTTGGGCTGCGTGCCCATTCCACCAGGGCAACGGCTGCTACCACGGCCTTGGGCCGCGGTGTTCCGCTGCCGGTTATCTGTCAGGCAGCTACGTGGGCCTCGCTGCACACGTTTACAAAGCATTACTGCCTTGACAGTCAGGTCCGGAGGGACGGCTTCTTTGGCCGTTCTGTCCTCCAGGACTTCCTTGTCTGATCTTTGTTCGCAGACCCACCACCGGGGTTGGTATTGCTGGGGTATCTATTCTAAGGTAAGGAATCTGTCACTAACGTGTCTCTTTCAGATGCACAAGTTACTAACTTGTGTAACGATATATCTGTAAGAGACAGTAGTTAGTGACAGATTCCTTACCGCCCACCCATCCTCCCCGTTCTGCGAACTGATTTCTAGGGTTAAGGACATCCCTTTCAGGGCCCTAGTATTTTTCAGACACCTATGTCAGCTTCTTGCATGGCTCTGCGTTCCTGGCGCGGAAAGTCGTGTACAGAACTGACGTCAGCGCGCAGGGGCGGCGTCTAAGTACTGCCCGCGACGTCATCCCGGCGATCACGACGCCGACGACGGACGCGGAGCCGCACGACGCCGCCTACCGACGCGCAAGGGTACTGCTACGCAAAAAACTTTCCGGATCCAGCCTGACGCCTGGGGATATTCTAAGGTAAGGAATCTGTCACTAACTACTGTCTCTTACAGATATATCGTTACACAAGTTAGTAACTTGTGCTACGGGTCAAGTACATTACAGTTTGGTCGAGTAGATTATTGAAGCCACTGAACCTGCTGGTCTAGTAAAAGTTTTCAGATTTTTCAAGGCCTGATCTCCTATCGGGGCATAGATGTTGGCCATATAGAACACTGATTTGTCTTTAGGAAGTTTAGATTGTGGCCATCTGCCGTCATTGTCATCTGTATTTTCCAGACAGCTGATGTCAGCATTTTTGAAAAACATTGTGACCACACCATTCTTCTTTTTATGAGCCGGCAATAGTGAGACAGTATCAAACCCCGAATAGAGCATAAGTTGGGATTCATTCTCCCCAATTCTTGTTTCCCAGAGTAGCATAAAGTCACCTTTGAATTTACAACAGTAGTCTAACACCTTTTTTCCTTTTAACCGGACGATTATGTCCCTTAGTATTCAGCGATATTACTTTAATCCGTTTGTGTGCCATGGGCTATGGATGGGTTGTGATTTGCAACTGTACTGTGTAAATAGACAGGATGATAATTATATCTGTAAGGTGTACATTGTATGTGGTTGTATGGAATTGGAGAATAATGATGTATGAGTTATATTGTAGTACCCGAAACAGATGTATCAGTGGCATGAGATATGAGCCTTTTTCCGAGGGAAATCAGTGGGAGTTATAGGGTATACGGATGTACAATCACGGGAAATGTAAGAAAGAGCCTGTTTTTAATTGACTAAGGAAGAGCTCAATAGGAGAGAGAAGAGAAAAGAGAAAGGAAACGCATAAGTAAAATGATAATAATAAGATCCATCAAACTTTACCCGCCCCCACCCCCTCCTCCATTCACCCACCCAACATCCCTTCTTGTAAAACTACAAGGCAGTGGATGCCTTAAGAGGCCTCTGGCAGAACCAACTCCATCTTATCAAACAAACAACAAAAACAGAATTACTGCTGAATTGCTCAATAACATGGGTTGGGATTAATAGCACCAGAACAAAGGTGCGAACAAACATCAGTAATATGAGAATCAGAGATGTTATGAAAAAAACAGAATTATTCCCAGATGATTAGGTTAAATCATTAGAGATGCCAGAACCAAGACAATGACGAATGAATCAATGACTAAACATCTGTGCTATATACTGATTTGTGACCCGAATCAAAAAGGCAAGGCAAAGCTGATTGAAATAAGAACTCACATGAGCAAGTGACTATTACCAAAACTTCGTTAACAAACAACAATTTCCAGAGAAGATGCTTGGAAACTCTCCCCTTACAAGCGCATTGCGCCTACAGTTGTCACTTTATGTTCAAAATTGTAAGCAGAAGGTGGTTAGGGAGCAGTGGAAAAAATTGTTTCCATACAATATGTCAACGATTGTAGCCTAGTTAACACACATAGTTAGCCACACATTTACAGGATGTTAACTATGCCTTCCAGCCTACAAAGTATAAAGGTTTCTCCAGATCCAGAAATGTTCCCAACATGAGCGTAACAGAAATACAAAGTAGAGTAGAACTTATGAGATCATCATGATACAAACTTAAGTGTCCATTTGAATTTGATATAGATTTTTGATGGAGTCCAATTCTGCCGGTTCATTAAAGACGAAGCCTTTTCTTTCATGTATTATTCTTATTTTCAAACAACCAGCAAATGAGAAAAGAATATTGTGCATTTTCAACTCTGGTCTTAAAGACAGGGAGCCTTTCCTCCGTACTACCGTCGCCTTGGCATAGTCCTGATATAATCCTATCTTTGACCTATTCATCTGGTCGAGAATGAGTTCCAAATATTGAAATCTAAGCAGTCTGAATGTAAGGGCCCAGGGTGATTTAGAATTTGGTGAGCCTGGTGGATATTCTGTGTGCACATTTAATCTCCATGATTGTAAGAAGCTTGCACAGTCTTAAGTGCCGTTTTCCAAGTTTTCTGGCAGGCTGAATATTCTAAGGTTTCTCCTTCTACTCCCGCCCTCCAATTCCGTGACCTCTCTTTCCAGGATTTCAACCATTTTTATAAGGATTTTCCGATAAAGTTTTTTAATGCAGACTGAGAATCCTCTCTCTGGCTTATTCTTGAGTCAGCCTCGACAATCCTGCTTGATAGTGCTTTGACATCACCCCTCAAATCTATCATTTCATTTTGCAAGAACTCAGTATTCAATTTCGTACTTTGTTGGAGATCATGTAGGGTGTTCAACCTTTGAAGGATTAGTTCCATATTTGTGTCTGAGTCCAGTTTGTCCTTATCAGGGATGTCTGGGGTAGGCAGCTCCTGTTTCGTTCTTTTATTTCCTGTTTTTTGCTCTTTGAGATCTTTATGTCTGGATTCCACCATTTTATAAGGTCTTGTAGTTTTCAGAGTATATAAATGAAATGCAAACCGATTATGTCTTGGAGAATCCTCTTTTTGTGGGTCTAGGACGACGCTGCCAGGATGTAAATTGTCATCTCGATGCTACTTATCTGTCACATCATATCGAAAGCATATCATTGACACAGCTGAGTTTTATACTTTTAGTGGATATGTTAAACAACATTAGAATCCTGCATGTAGAAATCACCTTAGAACCCCAGGGGATGAGCTTTACTGGCACTTGATATCACCATGTTGTACATCAGAGAAATGTTCAGCTGTAACTGAGGCCCACGCTCAGCACTAGGCCACATAGAGCTACAATGTAGAGTTAAGCATCAGTGTCTCACAGTGGCACTAAAAACCTAGTTTTCACCTCTCCACATCACGAGAGGTTGTCAGGGCTCGAAACTAGTGTGGACGAAGGTCCGGCAGCATCACCGCAGGATTTGTTCTGGAGCCGCGAGGGCTCTATGGCGCTGTTATGTCGTCAGTTGGTTGGCACAAGGATCAAGGCTCTACAAAGGGAAACAAAGCAATTCTCAGATTCAGCGCAGCTACCCAGTCCTTTCAATCACTCATGTAAGCCATCACCTGTCTTCAGGAAGCATAAAATTGGGTTTGTTCGTGGAGGAGCTCTGCTCCTAAGCGACATCAACTGTACTTATGGCCTACTTACTACTATCGAGAATCTGAGATTAATTATTGAATAGCATGTGAACAAACACCGTGATAACGATGTAGTGGAGTCAGGCAGCGAAGTGACCGATTGTATCAGTGAGATTTTTCTTATTTTGTACTTCGATGAACCTCAGGAACCAATAAACACTTCTTCTTGTACATAATGGGGATCTTAATCAACTTGTAGAAAATATACTAGTATTCAACTCAACCTCAAAACTAGAGCCAAAATAACCGATTGATTCTCCTGCAGTAGTCCTCTATCCAATCATCTATTTTTCTTTCCTCTTATATGCTGATATCACTTAACACCATCTTATAAATGGACTCCTGTTTCCCCACTTGCTGTCTAGTTTGGTGTTGGAGGAAGGAGGTTTTTTGGAGAAGGGTTGCTACTTTCTTGTAACTGGTCCTCAATATGCTTTTAAAATCGGGACGAGTCAGGTGACTCTCACTACTTCTCTGTCGTTGTGCTGCCAACTCAGAAGCATGTCTCGCCTTGGCTTCTGGGTCACGACAATTCTTGTGTCCACCCCTCTACCTAGCCACTGAGGAAGGACTCTGCTGCCTGCCTTGGCCCAGTGCTGTGTTTTGAATGGCCCACCGGTGCCTGCTGTAGTGTATATGGGGAAATGGGCAATACTGACAACATACCACCATATTAGCCGCTAAATGGGGATAGGGATTCCTCTCCTACAGAACTTGAGTAGTCTTCTAACCTTAAATGAACACAAGACATTTCCTGTCATTACCATAATGCATGGAATGACTGAATCTATTCTGTACCTTGTAATGGAGATGAAGGAGGGAAAATGGCATTCTTCGTATACACCGTATCTGAAAGAGACACGTTAGTGACAGATTCCTTACCTTAGAATATCCCCAGGCGTCAGGCTGGATCCGGAAAGTTTTTTGCGCAGCAGTACCCCTGCGCGTCGGTAGGCGGCGTCGTGCGGCTCCGCGTCCGTCGCCGGCGTCGTGATCGCCGGGATGACGTTGCGGGCAGTACTTAGGCGCCGCCCCTGCGCGCTGACGTCAGTTCTTCTTTTTCCGCGCCAGCAAGCGCAGATCCGGGAAGAGCAGTGCCCTGGTCATTTTTTGACCATACTTTTTGGTGAATTTTTCACTGTTTTTCTCAATCGACTTCAAGGTGTCGTAGGGATGCCCGGGTTTAAACGTTGCGGCGCCTGTGCTCGGATGATGTCCGTCACAGACCCGCATTGGGAGTGTCTCTTCTGCCTCGGCCGAGGCCACGACACGGAGTCTTGTACCGACTGCCAGGCCCTCAACCCGAAAGCTTTGCGAGAGCGGTCTCGAAAGCTCCTCGAGGCCCGGTATTCGGCTCCGCGGAAGCCCCGGTCGCGTGAGAGGTCCAGGGGTCGATCGCGGAGTCCACACCGGTCGTCGGCATCGAAGTCTTCTTCGTCCGGTAAGTCGAAACACAAAAAGTCCAAAAAGCATCATTGCTCTAGGACTTCGCCTCGCCGGTCTCGCGACTCGGCTGAGGCCCCTCCCGGCACCGTCCCGCCCCGCGGCCCCGGACATGCCTGTGGAGTCGCCCCCGCAATACCCGCCCTTCCCGGGTTCGGGGGCGGATCCGGCCAAAGTGCAGGAATTCCTGTCGGCCATGGCCCGCCTCTTCGGGCCTCCAGGTCCCTCCGGTGCGCCTTCGGGCCCCGCGGGCCCTGATGGGTTTGCTCCGGCGTCGCCGACGGCTCCGGCCCCGGCGTCGCCCGTGCCTCCAGCCTCGATCCCGGCTCCGGCTTCGGCCCCGGCCTCGATCCCGGCTCCGCAACCCCCATCGACGCCGGTCGACCTAACGACACCTCCGCCGGCGCCGATGTCTCCGGTGCCGTTCTCGACGCCGCCTGGGGCTCCGGGCGGCGTCGTTCCCCAGTTCCTTCCGGCTCCGGACATGGACCCGGACCGACGTCGCTCGACGCCAGTTCCGGCGCCGATGAGACCTTGGGTCCCAAATGTCCCTCCTCCCCCTTATTTTGAACCTGAGGAGGACCAGGAGGACTGGGAGGGGTCTGATGACCCTCTGACACAACAGTGTCAGTACGACCAGGACTGGACAGAGGGTCTAGGGGATGCCAGTGGTCTAGATACTTCCCCTGACACTGGCATGCTGTCTCCTCCCGTTGCTACGGAGGAGGGAGCCAATTTTGCAACGGTGTTGCGTAGGGCGGCTGGAGCCTAACATCTCCAACTCCCTGCTGTGGCGGTCAAGGTTAATCTCTTGACAGAGGTGCTTCAGCCGGCAGCCTCCTCTACGGAGACTGTGCTGCCGTTTAACGACGCCCTCACTGACGTTCTTTTGGGCGCCTGGTCCAAGCCCAACACAGGGGCTCCTGTGGATAGGAACGTGTCCCGACGCCATCGCCCAGCTCCGGGCGACCCCCTGTTTCTCTCTGTCCACCCCACCCCTGAGAGCTTGGTTGTCCAAGCCTCCGCTTCCCAAACCGCCTTCCCTACCGCCCCTCCGGATAGGGAATCCAAACGCCTGGATCAATTTGGGAAGAAGGGTTTTTCTTCCTCCAGTGCTGGCTTGCGGTCCATCAACACCGCTTGCCTTTTGGCCCGATATACCCACTCCTTGTGGGATTCGGTGGCGAATGTTTTGCCCCAGTGTTCTGAGGAGGTCCAGACACTGCTTTCCCGCGCCATTGCGGAAGGAAGGGATGCGGCCAAATACACAATCCGATGTGGCCTTGATACCGCCGACTCGCTGGGCAGGTCTATTGCAACGACGGTGGCGCTACGACGCCACGCCTGGCTGAGAACCACTGGTTTTTCAGGGGATGTCCAGAATACTCTCATGGACATGCCCTTTGATGGAGTCGGTCTTTTTGGGTCCAAAGCAGACCATGCGTTGGAGCGCTTTAAGGACTCACGGGCTACTGCAAAGTCCCTGGGCCTTTCTGCTACACGCCCTCCGCTGACTTCTGCTTTTCGCCCCTATCGTGGCCACGGTAGGGCGCCCCTTCACGTCAGCAGCCCAGCCACCGGCCCGCGCAGCAGGCGTCTTCGCGTGGCCGAGGACGTGGATTCCGCCGTGGCGGATCGGGCAACCAGCGTGCGGGTCAGGCCACCACCTCCAACCCGTCCGCGGCCTCCAAACCCTCCTAGTCCCTCCTTTCAGGTGCACAGCACGCCAGTAGGGGGCAGGGTCCGCCATCACCTTCCCCACTGGCGTACCATCACCTCGGACAGGTGGGTCTTGGACATTGTCCGAAGGGGCTACTCCCTCCCCTTCGAGTCCACCCCCCAGCCATGCCCCCTCAATTCCACCGCATGTCAGGGGATCACTTGGTACTTCTGCAGAAGGAAGTCACGGCCCTCTTGGCCAAGAGGGCCATCGAGCATGTTCCGACCCCAGAAGTAGGGCGTGGTTGCTACTCCCACTACTTCCTGGTGCCCAAAAGGACAAGGAGGACATGCGTCCTATCTTGGACCTCCGGAACGTCAATCGCTTCCTCCGGAAGGAGAAGTTCAAGATGCTCACCCTAGCTCAGGTCTTGACTGCCCTCGACCCTGGAGACTGGTTGGTAGCGTTGGACTTGCAGGACGCATATTTCCACATCCCCGTCCTGCCGGCCCACCGGCGTTACTTTCGGTTCACGGTAGGCCTCGAGCATTTTCAGTTCACCGTGCTCCCCTTTGGCCTTACCAGTGCCCCTCGGGTGTTCACGAAAGTGATGGCGGTGGTCGCAGCTCATCTGCGCCGGGCAGGGGTTTCAGTCTTCCCCTACCTCGACGACTGGCTGCTGAAGGCGGGCTCGTCCCAGGCAGTCGTCTCCCACCTCCAGACTACGGCCGAACTCCTGCACTCGCTGGGGTTCTCCATCAATGTGCCAAAGTCGCATCTGATTCCTTCTCCACAGCTCCTTTTCATCGGAGCAGTTCTGGACACGACGCAGTTTCGGGCCTATCCTCCCGAACGGCGAGTCCGGGATATTCAGGCTATGATTCCGATCTTTCAGCCTTTATCCTGGGTTTCGGTACGGATGACCCTGAGGCTGCTGGGCCTCATGGCCTCCTGCATCCTGCTGGTCAATCATGCCAGATGGCATATGCGGGCTCTGCAGTGGGACCTGAAGTTCCAGTGGGCGCAGCACCAGGGCAACCTGTCCGATCACGTCCAGATCTCGGAGGGGACTGCAAAACAGTTGCAGTGGTGGCTCTCGAACCGGCAATGGGTCATGGGCAGATCCCTCTCCCTTCCCCAGCCAGAGCACACAGTTGTGACGGACGCGTCCCTTCTGGGATGGGGCGGTCACATGGGAGAGGCGGAGATCAGAGGCCTCTGGTCTCCGGCGGAGTCCCGGCTCCATATCAACCTTCTGGAGCTCCGGGCGATCCGACTTGCACTCAAGGCATTCCTTCCCTCTGTCAAAGGGAAGGTAGTGCAGGTGTTCACAGACAACACCACCGCCATGTGGTACTGCAACAAACAAGGCGGGGTGGGGTCGTGGACCCTTTGTCAGGAGGCTCTGCGCCTCTGGACATGGCTGGAACATCAGGGCATGTTCCTGATGGTTCAACACCTGGCAGGTTCGCTGAACGCCAGGGCGGACGAACTCAGCCGCAGGTGCATGATGGATCACGAATGGCGTCTTCACTCGGAAGTGGCGCAAGGACTCTTTCTACAGTGGGGAGAGCCTTGGTTAGATCTATTCGCCACCGAAGAGAACGCGCAATGTCATCAGTTCTGCGCGTTGGAATTTCCAAGGCGGCACTCGCTCGGCGACGCTTTTCGTCACGAGTGGAGTTGCGGTCTATTGTACGCCTTTCCGCCTATACCACTTCTACCCAGAGTGTTGAAGAAGATTCGGCACGACCGGGCCCAAGTCATTCTTGTGGCTCCGGACTGGGCTCGAAGAGTTTGGTATCCCGAGCTACTCAATATGAGCGTAGATCCCCCGATCCGTCTGCCTCTTCGGGAGGATCTTCTGTCGCAGCAGCAGGGGACGGTCCTCCACCCGAACCTGTCCAGTCTACACCTGCTTGCGTGGAGATTGAGCGGCGGCAGTTGATTCCTTTCGACTTGCCTCCCGAAGTTTGTGATGTGATTCTGGCAGCCAGGCGTCCCTCCACTAAGGTGGTATACGCCTGCCGGTGGAACAAATTTGTGGCATGGTGCACAGCAAAGGCTGTGAATCCCCTTTCTGCCCCTCTTTCTGAGGTCCTTCTGTTCCTTCTCTCTCTGGCCCAACAGGGTTCTGCCCTGGGTACCATCAAGGGTTATCTTTGTGCTATCTCGGCCTTCCTCAGGCTCCCTGATCAGCCCTCCCTTTTCAAGTCCCCTGTTGTTAACAGGTTCTTAAAAGGCATTACTCACCTCTTCCCTCCTGTTCCGTTTGTGATAACTCAGTGGGACTTGAACTTGGTTCTTACCTTTTTAATGTGCGCTCCCTTTGAGCCTCTACATAACTGTCCTCTTCGTCTTCTGGCTCTGAAGACAGCCTTTCTGGTGGCCATCACCTCCGCTCGGCGGGTGAGTGAGCTCCAGGCTCTATCTTGCAAACCTCCCTTTCTGTCTGTTCATCCAGACAAGGTTGTTCTTCGGACGCGTCCGTCCTTCTTGCCAAAGGTGGTTACTGCTTTCCACATTGGGCAGACCATCACTTTGCCCACCTTCTTTCCGCCTCCGCATCCTTCCAGAGAGGAAGAGAGGCTCCACCGTCTGGACCCAAAACGTGCGCTCTCCTTCTATATTGACCGCACAAAACACTTCCGGGTGGATGACCAGCTCTTTGTTGGCTACGTGGGCGCCAAAAAGGTCGGGCGGTGCACAAGAGGACCATCTCCCGCTGGGTTACCTTGTGCATCAAGACCTGCTATTCTTTGGCTAAGAAGGAGCCTCCTGTTGGGCTGCGTGCCCATTCCACCAGGGCAACGGCTGCTACCACGGCCTTGGGCCGCGGTGTTCCGCTGCCGGTTATCTGTCAGGCAGCTACGTGGGCCTCGCTGCACACGTTTACAAAGCATTACTGCCTTGACAGTCAGGTCCGGAGGGACGGCTTCTTTGGCCGTTCTGTCCTCCAGGACTTCCTTGTCTGATCTTTGTTCGCAGACCCACCACCGGGGTTGGTATTGCTGGGGTATCTATTCTAAGGTAAGGAATCTGTCACTAACGTGTCTCTTTCAGATGCACAAGTTACTAACTTGTGTAACGATATATCTGTAAGAGACAGTAGTTAGTGACAGATTCCTTACCGCCCACCCATCCTCCCCGTTCTGCGAACTGATTTCTAGGGTTAAGGACATCCCTTTCAGGGCCCTAGTATTTTTCAGACACCTATGTCAGCTTCTTGCATGGCTCTGCGTTCCTGGCGCGGAAAGTCGTGTACAGAACTGACGTCAGCGCCCAGGGGCGGCGCCTAAGTACTGCCCGCGACGTCATCCCGGCGATCACGACGCCGGCGACGGACGCGGAGCCGCACGACGACGCCTACCGACGCGCAGGGGTACTGCTGCGCAAAAAACTTTCCGGATCCAGCCTGACGCCTGGGGATATTCTAAGGTAAGGAATCTGTCACTAACTACTGTCTCTTACAGATATATCGTTACACAAGTTAGTAACTTGTGCGTCTGAAGCTCTTCTTGGTGCAACAACTATCCCACTGACAAAGTCTTGGAGGCTCAGACCCGCATCTATCTGCTTTTATGTTAATCTGTGTACTCATTTAAAGAATGCTTTATCTGTTTTGATATTAAAGTAGCGTTCTGAATCATTTTAATGCTAGAAAGGTCCAAAAGATGTGATACTCACACCTGTGGTGATAGTAACTTCTGTCCTTGCCCAGCACTGATCAAAATGTTTCCCTTCACTGCCTTACACTAGCAGAATATGCATGTGTTTTTGGTTTCAGAGTTGTGATTGTGCTGTCATTTGTGGGTTTTTTCATTCTCCTCTTTGTTCCTTATTCCAGAAATTTGTGGAGCTGATGAAGAAAAATGAATATAGTTTTTCGTCCCCTTTAGAGGTAATGTGTATTGTTCTTTTGTTTTCTGTTATGAACAACATCCTTTTGGTACATGCTGTTCCCAGCTCCAACAGCCTGTATGCTTTGTCCTTGGATATCTGTTCTGCCTGTCCATCATACACGTTGAACGGATGCCTTTTTTCTCCCCTTTCCTCTGCTTATCTGTCTACTGATCTAGATGTCTCTGTTGTTCTCTAGCTTTCTTTCCTGTCTTTTTTAGATGTATTTTTCTGTTCTGTGGCAGCCTTTTGTATGTCCTCTGGATATCTCTCCACTCTTCTAGAGTTCTTCTTCTCTAACCCCCTCTCTTACCCTCTCCTCTAAGACCTCTTTTATTTCCTGTCATTATCCCTGTTATTCTCCTCCTTTACAGCGTCCTACCTTTCCATGGTTTACTTTTAAGGATCTTGAGCTCCCAGCCAATGACGTTATCCCTAGAAAGAGACAGAAAACATAATTGTGGGCGAATATAGCTCATTTCTGTTGCCAATCCTGCTGCCATTTGAAGAGTAAAATGTGTTATATGTGGAATGAAGAATGCAGGTTTTCACTGACATTTCCATTTAAGTAATCAGTAATGAACAATATCACTCTGAATACATCAAGAAATGTTGGTAATAGCACAGAACTTGTAGCACAGCATCCGCCTGTGCTCGATCTCACACACTACCATCCTCTAACATGAATGAGCAGAAATAAGTACTTTCACTCTCCTGATAAATGTTCCATTAAGCACAGAGCATAGTCATGGAGCTCAGATCATTGTCCTTCTCTGATGTCCAAACCCCAGCCTTCCTACTGCTCATGCAGACCCTCCCCCTTCTTCCGTGGCATTGTCCATGATCTTCCTTTGTTCCACCCCTCTTATTTACGCCTCCTGCCATGGAACGCTGCCCTCCTAGATTGACGGGCCACCCTGCATACCCTCATGTGTTCCAAGCATGTCATGTTTGAAGAATCTTAGCAATCCCATTGGGAGTTCACTGCCCAGGTACGGCTTACATTGATGTCTGTTAATGACATCACTAGTTTGTGACATCAACATCGTATAATCTGTGAACGGTCATGTGCACACTGGAATCCCCATGTTATTTTGCACCCAACGCCTCCTACGTGTGCACAATGGCGCTTCGGCTCCTGCTCCTCTTTCACAGACTGAGCTCCCATGACCCAGCAGCGCCCTAGGCTTTTCCTGAAGATATAATGTACTCTAGCAGGTGCACAGCCTCTGCACTGTGTAGAGCCTTGAGCTACAATCTTCCGTTTTGTGCACTTCCAACCATTGATTTTATAGGAACGTCTCAGCCTAGAAGCACACAGGGGTCTCCCCTTGCACATAATTTGCTTGGATATGTGCTGAAGATGTCTTACGCTTTGGACATACTCAAATATGACTGTGTGTTATAGACCGAACACTTGTGTGCCAACATTTAAATTTGTGTGGGTGTGCGAGTCTTCCGGACACAGATTACCGATCAGGTCTGGGAATGTTTATAAATTGTTTGGAACTGCTTGTGGCAGTAGTTTATCCTTACCTATTTCCCTTGCACAGATGGCCATAATGCTTCGAAACTTCCGAGCCAACGACGGCATGAAGAATGAGTATGCAAGCTTCATCGAGGAACAGGTAAGTACACATTGTGGCAAACCTTGTATCTGGCTCCAGGAAATAAAAGTGAATGGGAATCGGTGAACTCTACTGAAGTAGGCATGGACATTGGTGTTGGCCATGAAAGTCATGCTATTGAAATATGCATTGCAGAGGTGACAGACTGAGAGACTAGTTTGTAGATTGTAGAAACAGCCTTTCTAGGAAACGAGATTTAATCTGTGCAAAATACAATTTTCAGTCCACTAAGAAAGGGGCTACACAAAGCACAAGCATCCATAAATCAGGTTCTCATCTTAAATTACCTTCTCTGACAGTCTATAGGGCTTGCCATTTGCTTCCTTCAGTACCAAGTGTTGGATGTTGTGTCTCCTTATCCCTGGAAACCCTAAGGAATGAATATTCTGTGTGGCTAAAGGCCCTCTCTTTATACAAATGTATTATGTATGAGTAGTCTATTTACACAGTGGCCCCTCCTTTGTTTACACAATGCATAAGAGAAATCTTTGCACTGAGTGATCCTGTGCACGTGATGAGCACCAATACAGAATATGTTCCTTCTTGTGTAACTTTCACACTGTGTGTGAATTAAAAACAAAACAGTGGTTTGCAATGCTTTGTTACACCCAGAGGTAAAGTGAACGACTTGGTGCTTTCCTCCACCCTCAGAAATATGTTCTCTTATATTCCGCCATGAGGAATATTTGTGACCGCCGTTGAGCTTCTCTGACAGCCTCTGATCCGCCTTTCTCTCCTGTGTGATTTTGCGCCCAACTGTCACTTACCTATTGTCCAAAAAAAAAAAAAAAAGAAGAACACTTGATAGACACTATTGTTATTTACAATGCTTTTCACACAAAATGTCCTCATGAAGCCCATGTAGGAACACTGTAAAATCCCATGGTGCTATGTTTATCAAATATGCAAATACATTTAACATACTTAACTTAAACATTCCGTGCAAATAAAGTAAACTAAACTTACCTCGGTTTCAGGAGGTATGCTGAACAATCAAAGAGCGAACAGGCTGCAGAAAACGTATGTCTATGAAAATAAATCTCCATATTGTACCAAAATGTAGCAAATGTTTGCCAGAGAGAGCAGCCTGAGTTTTAGAAGTCTTAGAAGTCTGAGGCAACCCTCATTCAGGAGGTAAGCTGTTTAGATCCATTTTCACTAGAAGTGCAGCTATATCCTAAAACCCCATCTACCAGGCAGAATATTTACCTCAGAGAAAGTGTATTGAATCCAAAACAGGGAAACTGAAGGGCCCAGGGCTCCATTTCTCTTATACAAAGACAGGAACCTATTTTTGTGACAAAGCCATAGTCAAAATGGCCTCAAGTGAAAGACATACCTAGAGTGGTAATAAAATTCTAGCCTAAGCTTTCTTTTCTAGAATCTCTGATTTTCCAGTAAGAACCATACAGTCTTAGCTAGTTCAGCATACCTTCCATTTTTGGGAGAAGAGAAAGTAGATAGAGGCTGTAACATGTCTGGCCTGGCAATAGAAAGAGGTGCAAAGTGAGTTCATAGTTATTTTCCCGATTGGCACACCTTCCAAGACCAGGTGGTGGCAGCTGTACATCTGGCTATCCTTCGTTACCCCAGTGCGTTGGTTGCAAAAGGTCCCACACTCTCAGTCGGTGTTTGCACCCAGCTTGTAATGCTCTAATGAAAGACCTTGCCCTCTACATTTGTGCACCCCTTAATAATGTCCTGGTGTTCTGCATCATACCAACCATGTCTTAATCAAGCCCTAGTAGCCACAGTCCGCAGACGTATACTCCTGTTATACTGCAAATGAGCAACTTCAACCCATGATCCAAACCTCTTTCCCTCTGCAAAGTACTCCGAAAATGCAGCTGCCCAGCATTAACAATTATAGAATCACATCCTCTTCCACAACCTCACCCTGGCCCAGGAAGGACTGAACTTTCATCATTCATGGTTCTTCATAAGGTACTCAACCATCGCACCTCTGGAAACGATGCTTGTCGCCCGCAGCCTTTCTGCAGTGTCAAACCTTTGACCTCAGCATCCACAGCTAAGTCCTACAGGGCCAAATGGCTGTTTGTGTCAAATCATCTCTGACCAACAGAGCTCTATCAATAGCAGTAGGCCTTCAGCCCTTTCAAAGCCCTCCTGCAGTATTCTTCAGGGTTCTATTTTATCTTCTCTTCAATGCTTATATCTCCTCCCTTGGTAGTAAGAGCTCTAGATATTTATTTTTCCAATAATCAGATGATACTTCAGTTTTCTGAAACATTAAAAAGATGTGGCAGCTTTGGCCGAATGCCTGAATTCCGCCCGCAGATGAATATCCCCTAATTGGGACACAAAAAAAGTATTTCTACTTCGAGCCAGAATAATAAAGGTCTGTAACAAACGCTCACCCTAAATGCCAAAGTACACTGTTCAGGACTAGGGCCTTACTTCATCCCTCGCATTAAAAAGTATTAGAGATGTCATCGTCGGAGCTCCAGGCATAAGGAACTGAATCCTGTGTACTCCTAGTCCGACTCTGGTTTTATAAATGTGGGCCAATTCTTTGCAGAGACATACATGTTAAATGACGGTCCATTGAATCCTCAATTGAAGAAACAGACATAAAGATGGAAAACTGGGTGACTTTCAATTGAAAAGAAGCAAAGTGCCTGTTGGATACAGCACCCTTGCATCCACAAACGGTAGCACTTACTATGGTTCTGAGGCCAGAAGGAGCACCATCTCCCAGTGCCTCGCTCAGACCTGAGAAAGGGAGAGGAGGAGGTGCCCTGCACACAACACAAGTGGGAAATGGCAGGCTTGGAGGACATGACAAGTGAGAGGCACCCTAGCGTTGAGTGCACTTAAGGCAGAGACAACTTTTCTACTGTCTCGTGGCCTAAAAGTAGGTCAGATGGGCTCTGCTTTGGGTTGGGTGCAGGTGGCACGTGTCCCCTCTGGTTAGTGGAGGAAGGAAGGGCGAAAGATGTGAAGGGAGCTTTTGGTAACAGGTACCAGTGATCCCCCCCACAAAGCAGCACCTAAACAGATCATGCTTTACAGAGAATGAATGCCGTGAGACTTGAATGATCCAAATGGGATGTATCGCTGGAGCTTACTTTGAAAATAGTGAACTTGGGCTTGCATGTCTCTCGTTGCCTGCATGTTCCTGGATCCCTGCCCATGAAACACACAGCACTGGCTGGCAGAGGCTTAGATTGATAAATGTGAGATTTGTGTATATGTATCTGGAAACTGAACAAATGTGAAAGGGTAGGCGGACATGTGATGCAAATGCTACCGGTGACTAGTAGAGGTGCTGAAGTGAACGCTCCTGTAGATGAAGAGGCAGGGTTAGACACGCTCTGTTCTTTCATTTGTAAAAGGCCTTGTAAAAAATAAATAGATCTGTACATGCCAAACTAGTGAGCAAGCTAAAAGTTCACACCAACTGCTGACAAAACCAGCTCCAACCGAACAGACTATTGTACTTGCAAACAGGACTATAAAACTACCTCTTTGTAGGTCTAGGAAACCCCAACGTTGCCCCACAGTCACTAATCACATAATGCAGTGGCCATTCTGATTGGTGGCCTCCATCGGAGAAACCATATAGCGCCCACTAGCACCAACTATGCTAGTTATCCATGAAATCAGATGCATTTGAATGAACTGTGTCAATAATAAGTTCCTCACTCTTGAAACTAACATACCATCAAAGAAATATCACCTCCTTCCATGGCCCTAGAACGTCATACACAACTGCTTTCCTTTCTGGCTTTGATCACACTCTTCTCAGTATCCATTGATCAGTGAAATTAGGTTCTGTGATCTGAGCCCTTGATCATAATAAGATCATGACGGAAAGATGCGTGGTGGATCGGGTGCCAGTCTGCTTCCACTGCTGTTCTTTAAATAAACATCTGGGATTAGGAATAACCCATAACAAAATCATTGTAAACTTCTCACTAAATAAAAGCATTAACTGACTTATTGAGCTAACAATATTCCATGTAAAATATTGTAATAAAATTAATTTGTGGATTTCATCAGTTAAATAAATGACAACTTTTGGAAATACATTGGGAGACATACTATTCTGTTGTAAATAGTACAACAGAATTGTATGAACATGAAAGATAGCGTGGAAGGGAAGCCCGTCAGACAGTGATGGTCACTCCGCTGCGCTGCCTCTCGTCAGGAGGATTTGTCACTCCCTGTGCCTGTCCCATAGTATCCGGGGCACGGGCTTTGTTGCTCTTAACACAAGAACATCTTTTTAACAACGAACAGACCAGATGGGTCCCCGCAGATCCAGTAAACTCAGGGGTATTACGACTACCCTGATTAAGTACAATATTATCTACTGAAGGGTGAACACTTCCCTCACCACCTTGATTATATCGAGCCAGAACTTACTTATACACATAATACACTGGTCACACAGATGTCCCATCATTTTCAAGTCCTGATGAGACCCTTCTATCTAATACCTTCTGCCTCAGTGAGATTGTGTTTTTTATGGGGTTTTACTGTGGTTTTACACTTGAGGCACACTGCACTCATGTTTTAGTCAATGTCAAGTCTTGGTAGGTGTCAATTTTGGATAAACTTTATAAATAACAAAGCAAGTGTGTTGGCCTCTAATTTTCATTTGGCATAGCATTTATTGGTGAGGGGATTTCTCCTCTAAAGAAAATGTTTTGAATTGATATCACTGAGAACCGTTGTTGCTGTTATAGAATGAAAGATAACGTGGCACATCTGACTCTAATGCCCCCTTCTTACACAATCCATGTAGATAATTTGTAACTGTGATCTCCTCCCTTGTTCTCGGGGTTGTGGCCTCTGGTGGGTTGCATGTCACTGTTGCGGTCGAAAAACCGAACTACAAAAATATTGCATCCAGGACATTGCCTTCCACTGTATGGCAAGATATGCATATATTCACTATTCTTAACACTTCGTCCACTTTCCTAGACTTAACTTGCAATGTACTGGTAATGGTGATATATTGGATGCAATATTTTTGTAGGTCGATATTTAGACCACAGTATAGTAGTAGAGCCCCCCTCTGGAGTGCATTTATAAACAGGCACTTTAAAGATCAATTCTCATCATCCATCTCATACTATGATACTACCTACAGGGATGGTAGACCTCGTCACAAAGCTCCATCTCTTGGGCTCAATAGTCAATCAATTGACCCTACACCTAACACAGTCTTTCATCTCCATCCTAGCAGAAGACTTTTCCCAAGTCATCAGTGCGTCTGTTGAGTGAGGAACAGAGCTCAATAAGCTAAAACAAGCTATCAAAATCCCGCCCCTAAAAAATAAAAGGTTCACATACTATACCTGCGAACTACAGGCCCATTTCATCTCTGCGTTCCTGGCCAAAATCACTGCATTGCCGTCTCTCAGCTGACCAACTATTCTCAGGTTGCCAAACCAAACTGCTGCACAGAAAAGGCAATCCTAAATATCAGGAAACAGTTACTCAGCATTCGTGACAAAGGCCACAGTACAGCACTATTATTAAATCGCGCTGCGGTCTTTGATAGAATTGACCACAAAATACCCTGCTGCCTTAACACTGATTTTACCATTTGTGGAAAATCCCATGCTTGGAAACGATCTTTCCAAACAAACAGAAACCAATACGTCAAACTAGATCAATACACTGGTAAACACAACAACGTCATCCACTAGGTCCCACAGGGCTCGTCCCTCTTTCCTATACTGCCAAGCATGTACATGTGACCCCTGGTTGTTGTGATCTCCTCATTCAGTATGAAATTTCAAATGTATGCTGGCGACACTCAGATTTTTAAAAGACCTCCACCAAGACAGTCCCTATTCCTCAGCCGTTGGCCTTTGCCTGGCTGCCACCAATACCTGGATGAACTAAAATGCCCTGTGGCTAATCATGGACAAAACAGAATACTAATGTGTCTTATTAAACAAATCCCTCCCCACCAAAAATACTTTATTTCGGGTCTACACCATAAAAGCAATAAATAAAATCCACAAAAATTCCATAGAGCATTTCATCTAGATAACATACATTTAAAAAATAAGCAATTTAGATACACAGTGACGTTTAGGTGCATCATAAAACTATGAAACGGCGCATGAGAAGTACGTGTGACCATAAGTAAATTTTTCCATATACTGAGGTCATGGCTGTAGAAACAAGTCAGCATGAGTTCAGACGGTTGTGCAGGTCGATTCAAGCTTAGAAGATGAAACACTCCTATACTCACAAATAGACCTTTGCACAGACTCTCAGCTGGCAAAATTGAGGTTGTTGCACATGAAATTACCCATTCCATAGCAGCAAACATATACATTTAAAATGAAATACACCATAAAAAATCTGAGCAGATAAAAAAACATGGAAGTGGAGTGGAACCTAAGCACAAGTACTCCTCATAAACTGGCAAATGTGCATATTAATACCAATTCACGAAAATGTGGTTGTTATATTTGACTCTCATTCACCCCACAAGTCCAATCAATTATTACAAATGCATATGATCTCATCTATACTATCTCCAAGATCTGCTTCATGCTTGCCTTACCTCAAAGGATCCTCCTCATTCGAGTTCTAGTATTATCCACATTATTCTGCTACTCATGCGTCTTTCTTAAACACCATTGAAGACCTGGACAAAACTGAAGATGGTCCTTATTGGAGTAAGAAGAATCATTTTTTGGCCTGCAAAAACATAGGCATATATCATTTTACCACGCCAAATTAAAGTGTTTGCCCGTAATACAACAAATCAAATTAAACACCTTCTGCATCATCTGGAAAGTCATACACTTTTGCTGCCCCAAATACCTTATAGAACTGCTCAAACCGAGCAAGCTGAAAAAATCTACACTTCAGCAAAGACACCGAAGTTCTCTATAACCAAATGGAGAAGGAAACATCTAAGAGGGTTAAACTCACCTCAGCAGGTATAGAACTATGGAATGTGCTCCCTCCTTCTTGCAAAGGTGTCCCATCCCTCAGGCCTTCAAAGCCAAGCTGAAAACTCACTTGATGAACATCATCGCTCCGGATATCTAGTGACCTTCTATCAGTTTTCATTATTCTTTCCCTGGCTGAAAATGCTTGTTATGGACAGCAGCTACTTTATCTCCAAACGACCTGTAACCAGCATATTTTACCCTCGCCTTCATCTATCTCCCACTTACTTATGCAGCATGATTACGGAACTGTGTTGAATGCCTCTTGCATCCACAGTTACGCTCTCATTCTTCTTATCCCTGTTGATGCTGTCAGTTTTGCACCATGAAGCTAGAGTTTTCTGGCATTCGTGGTGCATAATCAATGAATGCAAATGTAAATATTCTGTGTCACACGGGGAGATGTGCAAACAATAGCCATGTTATTTCACCCTAATTCTGACAGCAGCTTGCCTCTAAAAACTAGGTTAAGTGGAAAAGCTAGTCAACACACCACACTCCTGTCTCTTTTTCCCTATGGAGGACGACAAAATTCACTTTTGAGAAAATAAGTTGAAAAATAATTGGTGCAAAACTGGGTTCACCTATAGGGCCTGTCAGCCCTGTAGGTTATTTGCCTTAAATAGGTCCCTTAGGATTTTACATTCAGTAAGAACTGAATTTTAATGCTCAAACCTTTATTGAAATGAGACTGCTCAGTCTCTTACATTTGAGGTTATTAGGATGGATAAGAGAATCACCCACACTCATATCCACACTTCGGCTCCCTCTACTGGCCCACGTGTCTTGTCTAACCCAATCATATTTCAAGGTCCTAGTTTTCCATAAAACTAATGGAATCGTAAAGTTGATCTGGGTAATGCTATGGCATGGGCTGCTTCTCATCTTTTTCAGGCCTCATACTCAGTGCTGTTCACTTTGAACTCAAGGCATGCCTTTTCGGATTCTCTCCCTGTGTAGCAATGGGAGGCTTCCAACGCAACTCCACTGGTAAATAGGTAATCCATGAGTAATTGTCAGACAATCTGACACGAGATTTTCTCAGCTCCTCTGTTGACTTTAACTCTTAACATTCAGCAGAGACGTTTTAAGGCCTGGGCAAAGTGGGCAATTGCCCAGGCTCCCCACCTACCAAAGTCCCCCTTGGAAATAAAACTTTCTCTCTATTTGACTTCTATCTATTCTACTTATCTAATTCTCCATATCTACCTCTGACTCCCAGTGCCATCTTAAGGATTTTTGTGGTCCTAGGCAAGACACTTTTCAGCTGTTTTTGTGTGACTCTCTTAGATATATATTTTAGTATTGTTTGGCATCATACTTTCTTGAATTAGCAGAAAACGGGTAATAAAATTCAAATTTGTTAGGTAAAAGGGCCCCTAAAATGTGCCTTCCCTAGGGCCTCCAAAATCATTAAAATGACAGTGGATTACAGTAGCACCAGCTGTCTTACACACCTCGCACACTATTTTTCGGCCAAATAGGATGCTTGTTTACTATCCGATGTGGATGACGTGGACACATGTTCAGCCTAACTGGAGAATTTCAGTAGCGGAGATTCTTTTCATAGATTGACTCAGACGAAACTAAGAGCAGCACTTTCTGATCCTGCTGCAGTTGACAGGGGTACCACATATGCACCAAGATGCGGATTAATATGATCTGTACCTTAAAATTAGAAGGCATCTTCTCTACAGGAGCACATCCCATCCCCTCACTGCAGGCACTGTCACTTACTCTGATCTACGTGCAGCTATATCTGGTTTTCTTACCCCTCTTTACTGACAAGGATGCAACATGCACGCTTCTTTTTGGGCAGACTATTGATCAGTGCTCGGAGACCTGCAAAGCTCTGAGCTATGAACAATATATATATCCGGTCAAGACTTTAATGTCCCTTCATAAGCTTAAACTAGACCGATCATAGAGTAAGTTCCTACTTGGCTTCCCCTCCACATGTAAGCTCCTCATCCATTAATGAATGTATGCCTTACTGAATGATTGCCCTGATGCTGGTTTCAAATGAAAATCAATGGGAAGCCATCTAGAGAGCAAAATCAGAGGGAAAAGTACCGCATAGGAGCTCCGGCGAAACATAAATAAATGCTTCCTTGAAACAAACTATTAGTATATAAAAGTAAAACTTATATGGGAGGCAGCAGAAAGGACAAGGCTAAGCAAGTATTCTTCATTAGGAGTGTCTCCCACCACCTCTGCGTAGCAGACGCTTGCAACAATAGGTGGCACATGTTCCATTAAAAGAAAGTCATGTAAGCGGTATGTTCCTTGAAGTAAACTTTATTTCCTGCATTACAGACCAAACCCCATACCAGTGGTGTGTCCAGATTCCTTCCCAGCCTCAACTGACAAACGTCGAGGACCGGTTCTGGAATCCTGAGCACACTTGCACGTTCAAGCTCCAACACAGAATAAAGAGTCACTTAGAACACAACACACCTCCTCCCCTTATAAATTAATAAATAGTTAATTCCTAATAATAACAGGAAATAGGCTTTACCTACAAAATGACAAGCAACATATAGGACAATTACTGATAGTACATTACGGTTCTGGAATCCTGGGCACACTCGCACGTTCATGCTCCAAAACAGAATAAAGAGTCATTTAGAACACAACAACATGCATGTGTGTGTGAGGTGGGAGTCGGTGTAAGGGGGGGGGATTGGCATGTATGGTGGGATTAAATCGCTGCTGTCCGGCCCTGGTCAAAACAAATCACAGTGGACTCCACCACCGCTGCAACGCTCAACCGACGCCTAGGAACCCCCCAATTGCAAAACCACAACAATGATAACACTTCCAACAAGACCAGGACAGCTTTGGACTCAGCCATTCTGTAGACTTGAGGGGGGAAAAATGTGCGGGCAAAATAAACAATGTTTATAAAGTGATAGGAGGGGAAGTCTGCTGTCCCTTGGGGCAATCCATTCTTATCTCTCTGTTGTCCTTGGCTCACTCCATGCTTAAGCGGAAGACGTCAGCGCCAGCCCCCCACCCCCGCCTCTTCCCAGACTCTTGAGTCGTGCCAGATGATCTTGCAGTGTTGTCTTTCTGAACTCACTGTTGTGACTGGACTCTGCCCGATTTCACAGGCCATAGGGAAGAAACAATGCAGGGAACTGCAGCTTTTACCGGGGTAAGCAGGGTTGCATCATCTAGGGCTGTTTTAGTGTTACAATTTATGAGAAAAACTCGAGTTTGGACGGATCACCGCCATCAGACCCCACACATATGTTTAGCAGGTCTATCATGAGCACATTTGAGCACATTACAATGTTTAGCAAATTAGATTTTGCGTTGTGAGTATGCCAAGAAAATGGCGCAATCCCCAATGCAAAATATGGGCATCCACTTACACATTAATTTTTTTAATCCCTGCCACAAAGAAATTGGCAACAAGGAAGAACATGGCAGTAAATCTGTTCCGCTTAATTGGTTGCAAAGTCTACATTTTAAAATATCTAAGTGGGGTTAAGGCACCTGCTGCAGAGATCTTTGTGTGCCAACTAAATCTCGGGGAATAATAATAATGGTAAGATAACTCTGGAGGTTAACGTATTTGCTGGAAAGATCTGTGTTTTGTCTAGTCCCAGTTTTGAATCAAAGTACCATAGAGAGTTAATTTGTCTAATGGAAAGCACGTTAATGTAACACACAGATGACATATTTTTACTTTATGTAAATGCAGAGGTGGCTCCTCCGTAATGGCGGAGGCCCGTCGCCCCACTGAGTCAGTCAGTGGAAAATAAAATGATAATATAACAATATTGTCATTTTTTTCCCCCGATGACTCAATGAGCCAGGGAGTCTTGGGCGGGGAGGGGCCGGGCATGGCAGGGAGCAGGGGGTAGTGCACACTTTAAAGTGCACATGTCGGTTTGCCGGCCATCTTAGCCCTGCCTAACAGACCTGCGCACTTGGGTTTCTCCACCCCGGCTGTGTTGCATGTAGCACTGTCAGGTTGGAGAAAAGCCACAGGCACTAAAGCACTGTCGGAGCAGCAAACGAGGCCGCTCAGACCAATCCTGTTGCTGCTCTCATGCTATGCAGGCAGCATCTGGATTGGGTGGGGAGCCGGTGCTGGTGTCCCAGGGACTGCTTCATTAGAAGTGAAGAGACGCGCTGACGAGTCGGCGACAAGACAGGTACTTTAAAAAAAATTATGATATCTGCCCGCCCCCAGCACACCCCTCATCCTCCTCCCCCTGGAGTTTTGTGGCGGCCGTCACTGTCTAAATAGGTAAGTAGGTTACTTGTTTAATACAGAGATCGTTTTGTTACTTGCAGTTTATAAATTTCAATCCTTCTAATATTGCACAGTGAGCTATGGAGGACATGTGTCTCCTACACCTTGTAACCCTCATTGTCCTGTGTAACACATCCTACACATAGATTTACACACACATGATTTTTTTATCAATGTATAATGTGTACGTGTGATATAAAGAGCTCTGACACCCTTCATTGGGGTGAGCAGCACTATAAAAGAAATAAATCAAAATAGTGGTATTTAAATTGTTATTCGTTTAAATACTGGGACATATCAACACATCTGACATTCCTACTGTGCATGCACATGTCTTATATACAGGGACTGAACAAAGTCAAAACAATGCCTTTCTGAAGTACCTGTGAAGTGATAGCAAGCTGTGTGCCTTTGTTTCCCATCCATTGCATCTAGTTGTGAGGCTTCTGATAGCTCCCAGCCGGGATACTCCAAGAAAAGGAGGCCTGATAGATGCTTAACTTTGACGATTGTTATGGGCCCAGCTCGAATCTGATAAGCCCCCTTGCTGCCTAAACATTGCTACCCAGAATGAAAGCAGACAATGTGCAGGCGCTGCTGAAAGTGCCCCAGTGTCTGAAAATTACACCAGGACGAGTTCAGCATATTTCTGTTGGGCACAACTTCCTGGCAGGGTAGATGATGTCCTCCCTGTAAAAAGAGTGGGTAGATGCTGTGTACCCGCATGTCCCCTCGACTTGTGCCCCGCCCATTAGTGAATGGCCTATGTTTGCAAGTTGTAGCGGTTTTAAACTTGTAATGACGCAATGTATAAGTGTTTTGCAAGGTTTGGAAGGCTGCATGGATTTGAGTTTGCTGCCGGGAATGTTTGTTTTATTACCTGGGAAATCAACATTAAAAACTGACTGAGCAGACTATAAAACAGGCCCACAAACAGTCAAAAAACCCGGCCCAAACTGACCTGCCAGACCCGTCTTTCGGGCACTGCCTGACTTCCCTGTAGGCCAGTCCAACCCTGACAGGATAGCCTCCATTTCCGAAGTGTACTAAAAAGTAATGAGTGGAATGCTTGAATTTATCTCAACCACTGGTAATTACTCAGGCCGCATCCCAGTCAATCATTATTTTGCACACTATGCCACCACCTTAGTTTAGACACAGCCATATGCAAATTTGTCTTGACCCTGTTCTAATTCCTTGGCAGTCCAGCCACATCCAGAGATGCAAAGCCCCCCGGCACAGGGTCTATGACTTCACCCCCCCCCCCACCCCGGCTTGTTGCAGTACCACAAGGTGGTGGCATTGTCCATGAGCACCTGCATCAGCTTCCCTTTGATGGAGGGCGGTAAGACTTTCAACGCCAAGTAGATGACTTTCAGCTCCAGAAGACTGATATATAGCCATGCCTCCACCAGAGACCAGACAGCTCTGGTCTCCACATTTCCCAGATGGCCTCCTCACCCCCAAAGAGATAAATTGGTCTCCTCTGTGAGCTCCAGGTGGGGTAAGGAGACAGGTCTGCAGCTGACCCAATCATAGTCCCTCAGCCACCACTGCAAATCTTTTGCAGTCTCCTCCAAAATCTGAACCAGAACGTGAAGACCCCATTGCAGAGCCTGCATATGCCAGTTAGTGTGCTTGACTAGCAGTATGTGTGAGGTCATCAATTCCAGCAGCCTCAGTCATACTCACTGAGATCAAGGACTGACGTTGAAACATTGAGATCATAGCCCGAATGTCCTTGTCTCTCTGCTCCTGGGTATAGGCTTTAAACTTCACATGTCCAGAATGGCTCCAAAGGAGAGGGAATGTCTGCAAAGGAGTCTAGTGTGACTTCGGCATGTTACTAGTGAGCCCCAACAATGTTAAGATGCTTGCCATAGTCTGGAGGTGGGCAGCGACTGCCTGGGTCGAGCCTGCCTTTAGCAGCCAGTTTTCGAGTTAGGGGAAGACTGGAACCCCGACCTCCGAAAATGTGCTGCAACCATCGCCATCACTTTCGTGAACACCCAATGAGCACTAGTAAGGCCAAGAGGGAGCACAGAAAACTGAAAATACTTATGGCCATTCATGAACTGCAGATAATGCCGAAGGCCTGCAGGGCGTTAATGTGAACATAAGTGTATGTAGGTCCAGTGCTACCATCCTGTCTCCCAGGTCACAGGCAGACAAGACGTTCGCTTTTTTTCAGAAAGGCTTTGAGAGGTCGAAGGTGTAATATGGGACTGAGGGCCCTGTCCATTTCGGCACCAGGAAGTAGTGGAAATAACAGCCACAACTTAACTTCTGGCACCGGAACCCTCTCTATGGTTCTTTTGGCCCAAAGAGCCTGCATTTTCTGTTGCAAGAGAGACAAATGGTCCTCCATCAGCCATTCCGAAGTTTGTGAAAGATGCGGCGGAGTGCTGATGAACGATAAAGAGTAACCCCGCAATTGTAGAACCCACTTGTCCAAAGTTACCTCCCGCCAAATGACAGAAAGTATTGTATCCTGCTGTTGACAGGGTGACTGTGGGCTCCCAAGGGCACGCTAAAGAGGGTTGGAAGGGGTGGCAGCTTGCGCTGTGGAAGACTGGGCTGCCTGCAGTCCCTGTTGTCCCCTGCTGCCACGAAAAGGTTGTGGAGACTGATGCACCTGTTGGGGCTGCTTTGCTGTATTGGGGGCTCTATAAAGCCACAAAAGAGTCAAAACGTTTCGCGGGCGGGGGGCAGAAAGGACCAAAGAACTTGCGAGGACCTGCTACCCTTGAAGTGCTCCAAAGCTAAATCCGCTTTATCATCAAACAATCTGGGAATATCAAATAGCATATCCATAAGGCTGGCCTGAAAGTTTCCCGATAAGCCAGTGGGCTTCAACCAAGCGTGTCTGCGGAGTACCAATAGCTCTACATGGAAGTAGTAAGTCATATCCAGTCTGCAGAGGATGTTGAACTTGGCCGGAAAAGGTGGCCTGGAATGGGGGATGACCTCTGGCGATGCATGTGTGGACCTTAACAATGCTTGGCCCGGGTGCCTAGGAGCATATCTGTAAGGGCCTCATTAAATGGTAAAAGAGGCTCAGAACTCATCTGGCCAGGTTGCAACACCTTTGTCAGGACATAAGTTTTGACCTCCTGAGGTGGAGATTAAGGACCTCCGCTGCCCTTTGCATAACCACAGTAAAGAAGGCACTGTCTCCAGTCTCAGGTCCTGGTGGAGAAATTAGACTAGTGTCTGGGGAGGTATCCAGACCACTGGCATTCTGGAAATCTTCGTACTGGTTATCCTCTAAGTATGGTTGGGTAATCTCGTCCCCAACATCGTAGTCTCCATTGTCTAAATCCATACCGAAAGCCCAACCGGAAGGTAGAGACATTGTGGCCGAATCAGAAGGTTAATAGGGGTTGCAGTTCAGACAAAGGAGCACGTGGCCTCGTTCAGGGCAGCACTGTCTTCATGTCGGACCGCATTTTGGGTTGGCCTTCATCATCCAGAGTCAATGGAGCCGACGTCTGTGTTTAGCGTACTGGCTTAGGTCATGGGGCCAGGGAGGGAACAAGTACTTGGTCTGTCCAGAGCACTAAGCAGATTGGGAGGGCCCGACTGGTGCTGAGAGCGGACAATAAGCCCAGTTAAGAGCACTTAATGCTCCTTGGAGCTCAAAGGCACACAAAAGGGAGTCGATAACGTGCCAAAAAGGTGGAACATAGTATCGCAAAATTCCTCTATTTGCTGCGGGATGACCGGCTGACCCAGAAATTCAGGTTGCCGTGGGACCAAGGTCAGAATAAACTCTCAAGGGGACAGACTTCTGGAGCGTGTCCTAAAGGCACTATGATGCCCTCACACCTTATCAGAGGACCAAGAGTGGCAGGACAGGGCAGACGCCTGCTTGGACTTCTTGCACTTTTTTTTCAATTTGCCTGAGGACTTGAAGCGCGAAGAAGACCGGTCACAAGAGCACACTCTGGAGAGGGACCTACCTTTTGAACTCCATAAATCTGGCACCAGGTCTTGTGGTGCTTAGTCACTAAGAGCTTAGCTTCTTGATCCCAAATAGCCTTTGGGGGCATTAATCACAATGTTACCACAGTGCACTCCGTATTAATAAGCTGTATCGTTCAGTAAACAAGATTCTTCTGAGTGTGTCCCGGTGAAAAAGTGCAATGTCTGGAGTTGCACTATGGAATTAAATTAGAAACAATTTGTCAGAGGCGGGTGCCCGCCTGTTGACTCCGGTCGCACTTCACTTCAAAACACGTGTGTTTTTTATCCAACTCTCATCAATGAATTCCACATATTCAAGAGTTCATCAATATTTATTTACACCAATTACATCATTGGCTAATGTAGTTGTTCTTCGTATCCACATTAAATCCTTGATTGACAATCTGCTCAGTTAAGTGGACTTAACCCCAAGTCCTGCCCAAAGCATTTCGGGTCATTGACCCTTCATCAGGGGAAATCCGGAAAAAGATTTTTCGTCCAAAGGCTATTATTCGCACGACTCGTGGAGACCATTCACAGACTGATCTCCATGAGGCACGCAAATAATTTCCTTTGGATGAAAAATCTTTTTCCGTCTCCACGAGTCGTGCGAATAATTTCCTTTGGACAAAAAAATCTTTTTACGGATTGCCCCTGATGAAGGGTCAACGACCCGAAATGCATTGGGCAGGACTTGGGGTTAAATCCACTTAATTGAGCAGATTGTCAATCAAGGATTTATAAATTAAAAGTCTTTAATGTGGATACAAAGAACAACTACATTAGCCAATGATGTAATTGGCGTAAATAAATATTGATGAACTCTTGAATATGTGGAATTCATCGATGAGAGTTGGATAAAAAACACACGACCTTTGGGGGCATTAAGCCACAATTACTGCAGGCCTTGGAGTCATGAGCTGATCCCAGGCAAACCACATGTGGGTCAGTCATAGACATTTGTTTGTGACATTCCCCACAGGGTTTAAACTCTGTAGATTTAGGTGGTGACAAAATACCCTTGCACACTGGATTTTGAAAATTTAGAACAATAAAAAGTCTCAAAGAGATGTGGGGTACTAGCTCTGGATCTGCATCTGTTGGCATGGATAGAAAGGAACTGATGTCAACATGCATGTGGGGGAGGCTCTATAGTCTCAGGCACGTTACATCCAGCACAAATCAACGTTGGTGTGGACAAAAAAGGGCCTCTTCCCATGGTGCCCTCGGTGCAGGCCCAATACGCACACTCTGACACACAGGAGGTGTGTAATTTATGCCTATCCCCAGAGCACAAAGAAGACAAGTGCGCGGCTTGCGCATTGTTTAAAAACAAGAAAATACTTTGGCCCTGAAAAGGATCGACAGCTGACACACACCATGGAACTGGCGGCCGAGGTGGAGTTCTCGCACGACCGCGATATGGAAAGCGAAGCAGCTGCTCACTTCCAGTTCATCATCTGGGGTAAAACAGACTCTGGTGCATGATGAGAGGCCCACATCGTCGAGGCTAATCTCTGGATCTGGGCCAAGGACTAAGACGCCATGTACTGGGAGTACTGTTGACTCCTGTGTAAAGAAGATCTTCCACTCACCTCCACCACCCCTGCCACAGTGCACCACAGCCCTCTGGCTCAGACCAACACTGTGAGCACGACTCGGAGCCGAGAAGGGACGAGAATGTTCTCGATCCTAATCGGGCAACAAGGTCAAAGCATGGGGATGGCTCAGGCACTATGCCAGCACATAAGCACAAGTTTGCACCAACTGAGCCACCGACACCAAAGCATAGGTAGGCACCGGCAGACACATCGGCACCGAAGGATCCAAGAAGGTTGTGACCCCAAGAAAATCATTGAATCCGAAAAAACACTCAGGCTCGAGTGCATCGCAATCAAAATAGTCGTCGGTTCCGAGGCCTAAAACACAACATGGACACTCCTCTGGCCAGAAGAAAAGTCTTATAGCTGGGGTTCCAAAGCCACACAAAGTTTGAGGACACACCATCGGCTCCAAAGGAACAAATGACTATGACACAAAGAGCAAGTGAAGACCAAGGCATTGCCTGCAAGGACTGCAACAATTTATGCAGGAAAAACGTAAAGAAAATGCCAAGAGACAGGCCCAGGAACAATCCTTGCTTCAGCCTCCATCAGACATAGGCACAAGAACATGGGGCCACAAGCTCAATGACTTTTAGCCCCCCCCCCCCCCGAGTCAACACAAGCACACTTACCCTGTCCACAAGAGGAGGAAGACGGGGAAGATACAGGACACAGATTCCCACGGAACACAGGACACCCACTATACCCCTGACCCATGGGATGATTATGATGTGGTTCTGCCTGACCCAGACATGGAGCCGCCAATACCTACAAAAAAACTAGAGAGAACTCCCACACAACCTGTATTCCTTCTCTGTAGGTGTCCAAAAATACAGACTGAGTGAAAGCTTTGATCTTGCAGCGGTATTATTACAGCCAAGAAGCATTATTTGGGACACCATGTGCCCAGGCTGCAGCCTTGTTTACTGGATATGGCTGTTTTAATTCAAGAGCCTGTCTGCATAGTATTCTGTGCCTGTGTGCGGCCGTGTCTCCCATCTGGTGTTTCTCACATGGAAGGAGAGAGACCACAATCTGTATTTTTGGACACCTCTGCTACTCATTGGATGAACCTGCTAAAGATATAACCAAATCGAATCCTTGCCTCGGGCTCGATGTATTGGCTTCATCTTTAAATCTCTGTGAGCCTTTAGAAGCCCTTCAAAGAAAGCAGTAGAGAATTTAACGATACCCCCTACCACTCACCTATAAACAAACAAATGGGTGGTCCTGATGAAAGTGGAAGTAAAGTAGAAATTCCACTGAAACGTGCGTTGACCTGGTTGATTTTAAATCCCAACCCACAACACTATTACGGATATTTTTTGAAGTGTTCGCTCTGTGATTATTATCGGTGTATGTAATTGTGGTTGGGTAGGTCATGTATGAGATGAGTGTGATAGCTTGTTATTGCGTATGAGGTTTGAATGGTTTTGTGTGGTTGGCTTTAGGGGGCATACTATATGTTTTAACACACATGTATTGTTTTCAAACTGTTTCATCATGATAGGATAAACATCTGATGTATTACAATGTGGAAGAACTGTATATTGGTATTAATGAATCATTTGTGGTTTCACAAACATGTTTTTAGCTTTGTATAACCAGAAGATCTCATTGAAAAAATAAGAACAAGTTTAAAAATGTAATAAAATGATAAATATCAGTATGTCTATGTTCATGACAATAAATTTAGTGATGGTCAGCCCATAGAGCTCTAGCAAGCCTACAGAGAAGGAATACAGGTCGTGTGGGAGTTCTCTCTAGTTTTTTTGTCTTTTCCCCCTTGCTCCTTGACCAACTAAGTACTTCTAGGGTGTTCCTCTTTCTATATAGTGGCCGCCAATACCTACTAAAGCGTCCACTTCAGATGACACATCCTCATACCACAGTGTCATCCAAAGAGCGGCAGAGTACCACAGACTCCCCATGCACACTATGGAGGAGCCAAATGACTTCCTAGTGGAAACACTTTCGCACACAGAGCGTACAATTTAATATCTGCCAATGTATCAAAAGACATCTTCAAAGACCCAGTAAAATCCAGGGTCTTAACTCCTCGCATTGAAAATAAATACAGGCCATCTCCAACTGACCCTGTTTACATACGGTGACATCCCCCAGCAGATTCCCTTGTCACCACAGCCAGGAAAAAAGATGCAGCACAAGGTACTGGAGAGGTGCCTTCTCCAGACAAAGAGAGTAAAAGAATTGATGCAGCAGGCACTGGAAGATCACCAATTCAGTTGGCCTACTCTCCTGATACAATAGGGCTACCTGGGATGAGATGCAAGACCTGATGCAACATCTCCCAGATGAATTAAAAAAACGAGGGGAAGACCTTGTAAATAAAAGGAGGCCGATATCAAATGCAACAACCAAATGTGCATTCGACGGAGCAGACACTGTTACAAGGGGCATCAATATATCACTCATGCTCCATAGACATGCGTGGCTACGCATATCCGGATTCAAACCCGAGGTGCAGCAGCATATTATTAATATCCCATTCGATGGGGTAAAACCTCTTTGGGCCCGCTCTAGACACACAATTTGAAAAAATAAAAAAGGACACCTACACAGCCAAATCTATGGGTTCCTTACAGACAACATCACAAAAGCAATATTGGTGTTACCAGGGGCAAGGGGCAGCAGAAGCCTCTACCCCAGAAAACAATTCATGTCAGCGCCAACAACAGCAGTATCACCAGCAAGGGTGTGGATTCTATTCTGGAGGCTACAAAAACAGGGGCCGAGGTAAAGGTGCCCCCAACAAGGGCATTTCCACACCACCAAGTAAATGACTAGTCCACACTTTCCCCCGAGCACAAAACACCTGTCAGGGGAAGGCTACACAATTTCACCACTTGTGGCAAAACGTCACTTCAGATCAATGGGTACTACAAATAATCAGGCAGGGAGATTGCCTAGAACTATTTCAACAGCCACCAAATTTCCTACCAAAACAGCAGATGTTAAATCTACAACATCTACATCTGCTAAAGGAAGAAGTAAAGGCATTACTACTAAAAGGGGCCATAGAACTAGTCCCACTCAAACATCACAACAAAGGAGCATATTCCCTTTATTTCCTCATACCAATTAAAGACTGCTCACTATGGCCTATTCTGGACCTGCGACCGCTCAATCGATACATACTATCCGAACACTTCCATATGGTCACATTGCAAGATGTAATACCACTACTACAAAAGGGTGACTTCATGACTGCATTAGACCTGAAGGATGCATACTTTCACAATCCAATCCACCCAGCGCACCGCAAATACCTACGGTTCGTGGTAAGTGGAAGTCATTATCAATTCAAGGTGCTACTGTTTGGGGTAACAGCCCCAAGGGTGCTCACAAAATGCTTAGCTGTAGTAGCAGTAAAACTAAGAAGGGAAAGCATACATGTCTTTCCCCATCTCGACGATTGGCTGATGAGGAGTCCAACTACAACCAAATGTCTAATAGACACTCAAAACACAATCAACCTACTTCATCAATTGGGTTCACTATCAGTGCAACAAAATTGCATCTCCAACCATCCCAGGTACAACCATACCTAGGAGCAATACTTAATTTAATATCGATAACAGCTTACTCCAATCCCCAAAGGGTTCTCAAGCTCCAGAACCAACTGGGTCTTTTTTAGCCACATCGTCACCTGTCAGTCAAAACTGTGATGTGCCTTCTAGGGATGATGGCATCATGCACAGCGATAGTGACACATGCACGACTACACATGAGACCTCTCCAAGATTGCTTAGCATTGCAATAGTCACAGGCGGGGAGGGTGGGGAGAACATGGAAGATCTAGTGCTAGTTTCACTTAGGGTCCATAAGGCACAACAATGGTGGAACACCTCAAGCATACTAAAGGGAAGAGCCTTCAAGGACCCAATCCCGCAGGTGACAATCACAACCGATGCATCACTCATGGGGTGGAGTGCTCATATGAAGGACATTACGGTTCAGGGACACCGGACCTCACAACAACAGACAATGCACATCAACATGCTGGAGCTTCTAGCCATCTACATGGCTCTCAAAGCGTTCCTAACTAACATTACAGGGACTAATATCCTTCTACGAACAGACAATTTCACTGCAATGTATTACATCCTGAAACAGGGAGGGACCCATTCCATACAACTGTCACAACTAGCGCAGACCATATGCAAATGGACAAACTAACACAAAATCCTCCTCCTGGTCAATACATACCAGGGCAGGAGAACTCCATTGCAGACCTGCTCAGCAGGACACAGCAACAAGTTCGTGAGTGGGAAATACACACTCCATTACTGCAACAATTCTTCCACCGGTGGGGAACCCCTGCAATAGACCTGTTCGGCACTGCCGAAAACTCAAAAGACCAAAGCTTTGCATCCAGATACCCACACCCACTATCCAAAGGGAATGCTCTATGGATGAACTGGTCAAAGATATTTGCTTAGGCCTTTCTTCCTCTCCCACTCATTCCATACGTGGTCAGAAAACTCAGACAGACTTCAATGACCCTAATACTAATTGCTCACACATGGGCTCGACAGCCATGGTACACAACACTGCTAGAGCTATTCCTAGTACCTCACAAGAAGCTACCCAACTATCCAAACCTTCTCACTCACAGCGGAGGCAGGGCACAGCAGCTCAATCTTGCGATCTGGCTCCTGAGGTCATAGAGTTTGGGTACTACCTCAAGAATGCATGACTATTCTCAACGAGGCCAGAAGACCAACCACAAGGGCTTGCTGGGAAGCACAATGGAAATGTTTCATCCACTACTGTGTGTCCTTAAACATCAACCCTTCTTCACCAACAGAACGAGTCTGTTACCTGTTATACGTACAAAAGGCACATTTAGCATATACCTCGATACGCTTACATTTAGCAGCCATTGCAGCATACCTACAAAACAGACTGGACCAGAAACTGACTATGAAGGAGCACGCCACATCTATTACTGGGTCATATTTTCATGTGCTTGGTCTCCTTCGGAAGGTATTTCCCTTTTTGCCTCTAACCACGCGGAAAACACTGATCCAGGCATTAGTGTTAAGCCGCCTGGACTAGTGCAATGCCCTGTTGATCACAGCAAATGAAGCATCTTTAAACAGGCTGCAGGTAGTCCAGAATACCGCAGCTCGCCTGGTATCCAATGCTCTTCCTCGAACAGCCTTCCACCCCCTACTGCTACAGCTCCACTGGCTGCCAGTGCGGATACGGATTAGGTTTAAGATCTGTTGCATGGTGCACAAATCTCTGAACGGCAAAGCCCCAATTACCTTGCAGAGAAACTAACTAAATACTTGCCGCCCAGGTCCCTCCGTTCGGGTTCCAAATCTTTTCTCGTGGCTTCCTGCTATAAAAAAGCACGCCTAGGAGGCAAAGCCTTTTTCCACCTGGCGCCATCTTGCAGGAATGCTCTCCCGGTACAACTGCGACAATGTTCAGATCACCTACAGTTTAGAAGGCTTCTTAAAACCGTACTATTCTAACCTGTTCCATGTATGTAGCTGGCTGCAGCAATCCGTTAGAGCAGAGATACCCCTTGGGGGTGATTCAGGCCCTTTACAAATAAATCAAATCACCAATCACTTTTCCGTATTCCTGTCATCAAAGCCTTCATGGAAGGATTAAAACGAGTCTTTCCACCACGTACACCTCAAGTACCCACGTGGAATTTAAACATTGTCCTAACACGACTTATGGGGCCACCATTTGAACCACTACATAACTGTCAAATACAATTTTTAGCATGGAAGGGGGCCTTCATTGTAGCAATAACATCCCTACAAAGGGTTAGCGAAATACATGCGCTCACTGTGGAAGAAACATATTTCCAAGTGTTCCCAAACAAAGTGTGTTTACGCACAAACCCAAAGTTCCTACCTAAAGTTATCTCCTTTCCATTTAAATCAAACTTTAGAGTTACCGTTTTTTTCCCCAAAACCAAAGACAGTCACAGAACGTGCTTTACATACACTGGATGTTAAACGGGCACTTCTGCACTACTTGGAACGTACCTAACCCTTCAGGAAAACACGACAACTATTTGTTTCATTTTCAAATCCACATAAAGGAAAAGATATTTCAAAAGCAGGAATAGAAAGATGGATTGTCAAATTTATCCAAATCTTTTCTGCTAAAGCAAAACGAACATTGACAACTATGCCAAGGGCTCATTCCACAAGGAATAAAGGAGCAACTATGGCCTTTTTGGGCAATATCCCTCTTAGTGACATTTACAAAGCAGCAACATGGATGAACCCACATACATTTACAAAACATTATTATGGTGGATGTACAAGTAAGACGACAAGCTCTAGTTGAACAAACAGCCCTTAGACATTATTTCAAACAAACGCACCATCTCATGCCTAAAGCCACTGCTAGAGGGGTACTGCTTTACAATCTATGCATAGCATGTGTATCTGCGGCCACCGCATGCTACGAATGGAGTATGTTACTTACCCTGTAAGCATCTAATCGTACCGTGTAGTGCTGCAGATTCACATGCACCCTCCCACCTCCCTGAAAGGTATTAGCTGGTGAGAAGAATGCACAGAAAGACAACATTTTGAAAAACAAATGCTAACTTAGCAGACTATACCCTCACAAAGGGAAAAAAACATCTAACAAAGGAGCCGTTGAACATGCGCAATACCTCGAGGGGGAGTAGAAACGTCACTGATCATAAAACGTCCTCGAGAAAAACAACTTGAAGAGTCCGGGCCCAACACTAGATGGCAGGAGTATGCATTGCATGTGAATCTGCAGCACTACTTACTAGAAATCGATGCTTACAGGGTAAGTAACATACTCCTTCAAGTGGGCAGAGGCTGAGAGCAAGGCCCTCGATAGGGAGGAACCCAGAGTCCTTCATAGATGCCCTATAGCTAGGGATTGGGATGCCATCCTGAAGGTAGTGACGAGAACCAAGTTACTTGAAGATGCACCGATGAAGCACTCCCCCCACTCCCTGGTGGGTTCTCCCCTTGGTGCTACCTCCTTAAACTGGTGAGGTTCCAACACCAATAGAGCGCACCCCAGTCATAATACCCCTTAATGCCCAATCAGTTGTGTATCACAAATCGAAAACGGTCCAATATGAATCTAGTCCGTTCTCTCTCCCGACTTTACTCCCCATTGTTCCTTCTACCAATTGAGTGCCAAGATCATATTAGTAATCTATAGGTTGTTGTATATTCACTTGGCACATAAATTCTCAACAACCCAGATGCCACACTTTTGTGGTAACATCGGATAATATCATCCCTATTGTATCGCTAATTCTGTAATGTTAACTAAAATGAAGAAAATGCCAATAAAGTTTTTGGGAAACAAAATCAATTTGATGTGATTGGTGAAGGTCTCTTGAGACAGAAGGTTGAATGAGCTCTGCTTTACGCTGTTTATAGGAGTGGGATGGGATGCCAGAGTTCTCAGCTGGGTTGTCAGCTCCGTATTAGTACTTCTGTAGGTTTTGGCGTATTAGCAATTCCTGTTTAGGTTTGATATGGTAGCACAGAGAGTATAGGATGTGGCTAGGCCACATTATTTATGCAGGTATCAGCAAAGTTATAATTCCTCTATAACTGTACCTCAGTAACAACTCTGTTAACGTTTTGACTTTGTAATGATGCTGAGTTTGTCTGCATCTCACTAGCATATCAATGTTTGTTGTATATGGCATGCCCATCCCCTACAGACCCTGTAAAGTTTGTGACTTCTGTTTACCTCCTTACTGCAGGACCTGAATTCCAAATCCATATTTACTAATTTGAAGACATCCCCCAGCAAGATGAAAGAGCGGCTGAAGGACAAAATGGCTGAGCTGATGAGACGCTCCGAGACAGTGCTGGAGGGGGATGAGTTTAGGAAGCTGGACCTGAAGTTGGAGCTAGAGATCCGGATGAGAACTGACATGGAGCGCTTCATGGTAGCCTACACCAAGCGGTTCAAGATCAGTGCCATCAAGGCTGGTGTGGCTGTAGGTATAGGCACAATCGGTCTAGCCGGAGGCGTGGTTGGTGGTGTGGTGGCAGGGGTGGTTGTGGCTGCCGAAGTTGCAGTGGTTGCAGTAGGTGCTGTGGCTGGAACAGGCACCTTTGCTGTTATTGGGGGCAGTCTAGGGGCTGGGGTGGGCAATCAGATTGGGAAGAAGGAGGCTAGGAGCTTAAAGGATGATGATGCATACCTCGACAACAACAACTTTTTAGACAGTGACGGAGATGGCGGAGATCCTCCTGGGTTTGTAGATCTGTCAGATGAAGCTCGTCTCCTGCACCTGAACCCTTCGGCTTGAACCAGGCTTCTCAGACACTGCAAACTCAGAACTAACCTTAATGTAGTGGCAGCAGAACACCATCAAGGGGGCTGTTGGTGCTTCTTGAAGCCACAGTGAAAACACTTCTCGAACTTTGTAAAAACAAAGGTGAAGATAAGAGTGGATAGGAGCAAGTAAAAAAATAATTAGACTAGATCAAAAGAGCCCCTGTCTAATGCACTGACTACTAAAGCACTTTCTAAGCCACCCGATGAAGAGGTTGCACGGTTTTAGTTAAGTTAATCAAAAGGTAAGAGGATGTTCTGAGGAGGCAGAGGGAGAGAAGACAACATGACTAGCCTGCTACTCCCCAGGGATGTAGAGTAGGAGGAGGCAGACGACCTGGGACCGGAAAACCAATCAAAAGGAAGTTCGGAAAGGGGAGTTACAGGAGGGATAAAAGTAGAAAGAAAGGGGATGGAAAGAAGTTAAACAGAGGAAGGCAATGAAGGGAGTAGATCTAAACAAATGAATGGCGAAAACGGGATATGCTGGAGAAGATGATGTAGAAGCAACTTCAATAGTGGCAAAAGCGACTCTAGCAAGATGGACAGATATCTGCAAGACCAGTGAATCCAAAGGACTGCTAGACCTAGGGCAGAGCCAGTTAAATGCAGTGATGTCTAACTCTTCTCTTTAGTTTAAAGTCGTTCATCTTTTTCTTGGTGCTAGAAGAATGGTCACTGCATGCAATGCTGATCAGCCACCCTAGCGACTATCCATGAAGACCTCCTTGGTAGATGAAGGTCATGGGGATTTAAGAAGGAAGCTAAAGTACCCAACTGCTGCTCGCCCATGCACAGGGGAGAGATTGTGGAGGGGGAAACGGCGCGATGTGAAGAGCAGAAATGCAAGTAGGGGATGATGGGGATCAGAGGGAGTAGAAGGGCATTGGTAAGGATCTGAAAATATATGAATGAGAAGAGATCAGGTTGTGGGGCTTACGGGCACAGTACCAAGGAACGGTGGTGATTGGGGAGGACAACACTTCGAGTTGAATAATTGGTAAGAGTAAAGTGATGGAGACTGAAGGAATGTGAGATATGAGACAGATACCACACAAAGAAAACAAGAGTGAGGAAGATGGTAGATATTGGGGGTAAAGCAGCACAAAATGATGAACTGGTGAAATGTCATGTTAACGATTTATATGGTGGTCACTGTGGAGGGAAGAGGAGCACTAGAAGCTGTGGAAAGAAACATTTAAAGAAAATCAGATAGAGCAACATGATGGAAGAACTGATGTCAGAGCAGAGCTTCAAGCAGGAAAGTGAAACTGGAGAAGATGCCAATAACCATGGCATGAAGGGAGGGAATCAGTTAGATCAGAGACGATAAGCAACATGGGGTTTACTGTTGATCTCGCAGTGTGCTTAAAGCAATAAGACCTTTTGTGTGCATTTCAGCCTGACCAGGCTCTTGGGGGAACCTGCTTATCTTCTGCTCTCCTTAGCAGACAGCTGATGTGGTCATGTCAGGCAATATCTACAAGACACAGAGAGATCTTGTTCTGTTATACTGAGGGAATGCTTCATTTCAACAATGTAGCGGATTGCCCTGATCTGATTGATGCAGCAATAAAAACCAAAGAAGGACATCCATCTCCCGTCTTCTCAGTGGAGCAACAAATGTCCTATCAAACTTTTACTTACTTTCAGCCAGGGAAATCATCTTTCAACTGGAAAATGACGCGTTGCATCCAAAGCCTAACTTAATTGTGTTGTAGCCTTTGTGAATAAATTCCAGCTGTTTTATGAAAGCTGTTTAAGAAAATGTACTACTTTGATTTGGTTGTGCATGAGAAACAATTTCTGCCAAACTCAGTCTTTGAGTTAGATAATCACTGCTATATGTGGTAATGACACATGTGGTAAGGGAAAGTCTTTTTTCAGCAGATGCCACACACCGGGTGATGAGGCGACAGGAGCGGAAGCCAGCGCTACAGAATGACAAAAGTACAATTAAAGTGCCTAACAAAAATAAATGTATCCTTGCGTAACGCAACTGGTGCTCATGTAAAGCGCTCTGATACCCGATGCCTTCAGGTCAAGTGCGCCCTATATACAACTAGGAAATGAACAAAAAGTGATAACTCATAGAGGAACATGCTGAATAAATGGAACATAGAACAGAGATTCAGAACCTGGAATGTAAAGGAAAGCAGGCGGGGGAGGGAACCGTGCAGGCAGGGGACATAGCATTCATAGGCAACAAGATACAATACTTCCCTGTGGTGCATGTGCACACCAGACTGTCGCTAGGCCCGAATGTTTGTCAAGAAGGAATAGAAGCAACGGGTTTTCAACCACAGGTGAGTTTTCGATTGTATCGTTATAAAGGTCTGGGATTGTCAAAGGAGGACACTCTCAAATGATCTAAATAGAAAGTCCTAAGCTGGAAGATGCTCACAGTTCCTTTGGTTTTTAAAGCCTTTCTTGATCTGATTCGCTTGCTGTCCCAATTTGCAAGCTCTGATCTTCAGGCCTGATATGATAGCAGTTCTGGATATGAACCCCAGATGCCTGGCCTCTACTGAGTCAGGCAACGCTCAAGAACCCTGCTTCAGGCAAGTATCCCTTCCATAGCAGGCTTCAGGTTAGCTACCTGGCTGATGGCAGATAATGAAATACAATAAATATGAAGGTGTGCTGTTGACTACTCTACTGATTGCTGATGGCGATGTCCAACAGACGTTCCTTTCAAATCCCGAGAAATCTTTTGCAGCCAAGCCTTTTCTAACTCTGGTAAATGAATTAAAAATAAACGAATGTGGCAGCTCGGATTAATGTCTTGTTTCAATCCTGGTAAAGTGCGATTCATTTTGAGCTCTGTGATAAACATAGTGCAGCCCTAAAATGTTACTTGCTATTGAGGGGTGTATTTATTTTCTTTTTCTTAGTAGATGGAATGAAAACTTGAGTTTTTGGGTATTAATGTCTGGGGGTCATAATATAACAAAGCCTGTACCAAGGTGAAAGTGTTGAGCTTTGGGTTGCACAGGGTGTGGGCCATCATTTCCTAGCCCTTTGTTTCTTGCATAACATTCTCTCATCACATTAGGCCAGCATGGAGGTCAGCAACGTTGCCACTGCCACTCAGGATGCAAACTCTACAGGACATCTGAAACCAGTGAAATCTCGGGCAACCAAGGAGATTTACCCAGAATGCACTTCAGATGTTTAAATATGTTACTGAGTCACATGTTGGCCATATCCAGCTAATCGATGATTGGGGTGGCGAGGTCGAGTTGTTTTTCCTAAAACTTCTTAGGATGCTGACCCAGCTCAGAACTGCACGCTTCCGTGCAAACTTTAGCAGTATTTATTTCTGTCACCTTGTTCAGTCTCAAGGTAGAGAAAGGAGAGAAAATGAAGATGTCATGCAAGATCCGGATCTCAGGGGTATCTACATGACAGTGACGTTCCGCCCTCTCTCATTAAGTCCATGTCATCCTTGCAAATGGCAATCATTTTTACGGTACACACACATCACACAACTTAAAATCAGCTCTCAACATCCGGCATTCAAGAGCGTGAAAGATCAGACCTCAGAGGGACTGAGCATGTTTTACAGGGAAAACGTTATCTGCTTCTCTCGCATGGGTTTTTAGTAAAAACATATCTCGAACTACAAATATCGCGCCCATCATTTTGGCATTCCCATTACTTGGTGAGGAAGGGGCTGTGTTTAATTTGAGCTGATGGTTGCAGGTTGGGTCCCCCGGTACTTATTGTGCCTTACCAGACTGATCGAGAGCAGGAGAGAAAAAAACACAAAAAGGGAAAGATGAGAAAACTGACATAGGAGGGAGAAAGCAATGTAGACAAAGAACCTGCAAGAGTGAGGTAAAGGTGCAGGGGGGTGTCTGGTGGTGGATTAAAGAGGCATGATGTGGAATCAAGACTTTGCAGCCTTGATATTAGGCATCCCGACCTTTGATAGAGCAGGCTGTGGGCTTCTGAGTAGAACTTTGGTTTGCAGGGGTCCCCTTGGATGTATGTTCCACCCATCTGGGTTTATCGCTGTGTTGACAAGCAATCTAAAAACATAAAAGCCCTGTAATCTTGGCATGAAAGGCCACTGTTGAAATTAGACGTATGATTGAACAAAACATAAGAGGGCTGAATCGCAAGGCTGGCCACATAGTTCCAGCGCTTTTGGTCATACACTGCCTTCGGTATAAAAAGCACAATACATTTTTTTTTTTAAAGCAGGTCATGTTAAAGACCAACAGGTTGCACAAACAAGCATTTGCAATGCAATAGGTCTCGCATTATTAAAGTTTGAGCTATTGGCATTGCTAAATAATGCAACACCAATAGCTCAAACTTTAATAAAGTAGAGACGGTGAATAAGAAGCAGTACACATGACGGCAGAGGATTGGACTTGTATTTTATTACATAAGCCGCGCATATATTCGTTTGAATTCGTTGAAGCTCAGTGAGAGCAAATTGGAGTTTGTTCCTTGCCCTTCCCTGACCTCTTACGTGTATGTGTGTGTGTACACCACCCTTTCCTCACAGCGACTAGTCTATTCTAAATGACTAACTTACTGATTTGAGTGCCTCCTACGTTTTTGTTCGCATATGTTCAAAAGCAAATATAAACAGGAAACTTGTACGTAAGCACGTAAGACACAAAAGGAGCAGAATTCGAAAAGGTAGTTTAAGGGCGTATAGTTCCTTTTACGTTACATTGTATTTTTTGCAACGCTTGGGTCTTTATAATTGGTATGTGTTTCGGAAAGAGCTGTGACTGTATCAAACTGTAGTTACTAGAGTTGGCGAGTCAACCATCGTCTGGCTTACAGACTTGCTGGTACCAAGAAACACGCAAGCCGCTTTATACCTTACCGAGCTGGAGGTAAGCCACAAAGCACCGCTGTCACGTCCACGGCCATGCCCACAGATGGCCGGCAGGGGCGCTGTGGGACCGGCGCTCTCTCCTCTCTGCCTGCTCCCGACTCTATGGTGAGGGAAGAGTGACTCGGACAGCGCGCGCGGGAAAACTGCGAGCAGTCAAACTCTACACTCAGCCTCCACCGCTAGCAGCGTTCCGGCGGCGCCCTACCTTCTTCGGCAGGTAAGTGGTGAACCGATCGCTGTCACTACGGATAGGCATCCAGCGCCCGCGGGGAATCTCGGGTTAGCATGCTGCACGGGGCTTATGAAGAGAATAACTCAGAAGTGATGATCCGTCTGACCCCCAGGCACTGCAGGGTCAGTCGGCCACAGCAGTGTTTCCGGCGTAGACCAGAGGGTTGATGTCCCACCACCATGAGTCTGGGAAGTGAAACACTCTACAGCTCAGCTGAGGGAAACCGCTATAAAAGTGGAACCCCCAGTTTGAAGCCTAATTCTAGTAAGACATATCTGAAGTTCCCCAATTCTGAAAAGAGCTTCTCCCCAGCTAAGTAGTTTCCTTATGGAGGATGCCACCTGCTCTAAGACTTTATCCTCAATGCTAAAATCGCCTGTACTGTAGGGCGCAGGGTACCAAACGCTGTACACTGGTGCTTCAACGTGACTGCCCCATTCAACAAAAAATCCCCTCATGCACTTGTGTAGCCCGCAGCCCTCCTAGCATGCCCGCGTACACACCATGAAGCCTACAAATTCTTGTCGTTTTGTCCACCCAACTGCCCCTTTTCTTGTCTGCCATGGTATAAGTATAGGAATAATGGTTGTGCAACTGGAACCTCGTTGAGTAATGTTTCACAGATTCGTGCCAGTGTGATTCATTTACCCAAATACATACAGACACACGGAGCTGGGATACGTTTCACGAGAGATCTCTGTTGCATGATCACATTTTTCACATTTGGATGGCAACCTGCCACTTTATAACTGAGATGTTATAAGAAAGTAGTCGGAAATTGGATGGATCTCCCGACGAAAATAAAAATGCACTTTCGGTTTTGTTCTGCGGTTACTGCAACAAAAACAAGCACGGAATCGAAACCTGTGGTGGGCGCGCACCACAGAGGAGCCGAACGCGGGAATCGAAACCAGTGGTGCGCGCGCACCACAGAGGAGGGGGGGGAGAGGGAACCTGTCATCTGTGCTGCGCGCTAATGCGCGTCCTAGACACGGACGGGAATGGGCGGAGCAAAGGCGGGACATGCGCCCGCCTTTGCCCAATTGCGTGCTGTCTTTCTTATAAAGATGCACGCAAAGCCCAATAGCCGGGGGGAAAACGAAAAGCACACGCACGAGCGTGTGCGATTCCTAGGTCAGTTTGTAAACCCCATACAAGAGGTCTCGCGCTGCGCGAGCAGTGCTGCGCACTGCAACGCTAGGACCGAGACCTAAAAAAGCACAGACATTGACAACCAGAAAGGGTTCTGCATAATTCACTGTGTTTTCCACACTGCAGTTGCCTCTTTCAGCACAAAGCATCTAATGCTAGAAAGTTGATTGCCATTGCATTTTGTATCGCACACCCAGTTTAGCATCATATGGTTGTTGGAGATAAGCTAAAACAAATTTGGGCCAATATATGTTGATGATTTATATAGTAGGTGTGCCTCAAAGTGCAGAGGAAAAGATGGCGGAGAAGTAGAAAGTACACTTATAGAAGGGAGAGACCAAAGGCAATGAGAAAGGAGGGTGGTGGATGAGATGGTCTTCTAAATGCTAATATCTCACTGGACAGGAGAGGGACCATAATAGAATTCAATGGGGCGGTGAAAGTTAAGAGAGAAAGCAAGACATTTGGAGTTGGAAATCATGGTGAACTGTTGAAGAAATAACTAGGACAGGATAGAGAAAGTTATTCGGAATGAAAGGCACTGCTCCTCTCCACAGTGTCTGCAGGCAGACCTCTCATGAGGCCTCGCCCTAATAGATATATTTGCTTGCGACCTCACAGGTGAAGGATCAGACAGATATTGACTACTCATTTTCCTTGGTGCTTTGGACTTCAGGAGGACCACCTAGAACATAGCAATACAACACTTAGGATGCAGAATACTGGCATGATGGGTCCCCCATGTCCCTCCGAAATGAGCACATGGGTTATCCAAGAGTGATACATAGATGACAGATCCCAAGTGTCCCAGTTTCTTGAATGGACAGCTCATTCGGTTCAGTTTTTTTTCTTTGCAGTCTGTTTGTTGTAGGCTTAGATGTCCTAGTTACACCACTAGAAGTACCATACTGAAAAGAAAAGAAACCTCAATTGCATGAGCTACTCGGACCTGGGATCAGGAAACCAGAGAGCTCTGAGAATGCGTTTTTCTATGCTTCTTTTGTACCAGACAACTACCCATTAAAAGCTGCTTCTTCTATCTGGCATGCCTCTTCAGAAGAAAGATACTAAGCTACCCTTGTCTGAGATACAAATGTCACCCATGCCTAGCATAGTGTGTGCAGTCATAAGACATGCGCACACAACGCCATTCAGATAGAGGCCTTTGCCCACATCCTCCTTCAGATGGACCTGCTCACCTCTGGTGCCAAAGACCTCTCTGTCTTCTCACTTCTCCTTGCAGTGCCTTCTGTGGCCGAGCAGTTCTCCAAAGGCCTGCCTTTTGATTTGGACCCTGGGGAGGAAAGCACGAACAGCCAGAAATACCAGATTATGGAAAACAAGGAAGGGAGTTGGGGATACAGGACACTGGGATGTTCATTAAAAGTAGGGTTTGAGTGCCATCTGAGTTGGCTGGTCAAATGCTTATGGACAACACCACTGCCATGTGATATTGCAACAAGCAGGGAGGTGTGGGTCCTGGACCCTGTGCCAGAAGGCCCTACGTCTGGCATGGCTGAACCATCAAGGGATTCCTGGTGGTAAACCACCTGGCAGGATCTTTAAATGCTAGGGCAGACGAGATCACCCTTTGACACCTAGCATATCAGGAGTGCCAGTTACACACAAATGTGGGGCAAGGTCTCTTCTGCAAATGGAGAGAACCTTGGCTCGATCAATTCGCCACTGCAGCGAACGTGGAATATCAGCGCTTCTCTGCGCTGGCGTTTCCAAAGTAGCTCTCTCTTGGAAACGTGTTCCGCATAGAGTGGAACCCGGGAATCCTGTACGCCTTCCTGCCTAAACCACTCCTGCCCGAATTCTGAAGAAGATCAGGAATGATCAGGCCCAAGTCATAATAATAGCCCCAGATTGGACATGAAGAGTATGGTCGCCAGAGCTCCTGGGTGTGAGCAGTTGTCCTCAGGATGCCCCTCCAGGAGGACCTGCTGTCGCAACAACAGGGCAGGGTCCTGCACCTGTGCCTTCGCAGTCTCCACCTTCATGCATGGCGATTGCGCGACAACAGCTAAACAATTTCTACCTTCCTCCAGAGGTGGTTGATGTCATTTTGGCAGCCAGACGTCCCTTGACAAACACTGTACATGCCGGTCGTTGGGACAAATTTGTGGATTGGTGCAGCACATGCCAGATTGACCCCCTCCAGACATAGTTATCTGACGTTCTGTTGTTGTTTTGTCTCTTGCCTTGCAAGGCTTTGCTTTGGACACAGTTGAGGGGTACCTTTCGGCCTCTTTACGGTTGCCGAACCAGCCCTCATTATTTAAGTCATTGGTTGTGATGCGTTTTTTAAAGTCTCCTATACTTGTTTCCTCCCTCTCTCTTCGTCATGCCTCAATGGGAAGGTAACTTGGTCCTCACGTATTTGATGTGCACTCCCACTGATCCTCTTCACACCTGCCCCTTGTGGCTTCTCACTCTCACATTGATCCTCCTTGCCATCATCTCAGAGCAGCGAGTGAGTGAGCTTTAGATTCTATATGTTGACCCGCCATACACCACCTTCTTCCCAACCAAACTGGTTCTGCGGACATGAACTTCCTTCTTGCCAAATCTTGTGACGCCATTCCACGTCGGTCAAACCACCAACTTTCAGCTTTCTATGCTTCCTCTCATCTACTGGAAGAGGAGAGACTCCATCGCTAGGACTGAGGGCTAAGGTTTTACATTGATCGTACCAAAGAACATCGAATGGACGATCAGCTGTTTGTGAGGTTCACTGGGGTAAAGTAAGGCAAGGCCTTGCAAAAGAGGACTATCTCCCGTTGGATTGTACTCTGCATCAAGATCTGGGTTGCCCACAAAGCAGCTTCCCAAAGCTGTGCAAGCTAAAGCTGCAACTACTTCGTTGACATGTGGAGTTCCTATCCTGGACATCTGCCGGGCGCTTAGCCGGTGTAGCTGCTGCACGCCCTCCGGTTGCATGAACTTCTGCATGGGACAGCACCTGGTGGCCGACCGCCCTCGGAAGCCCACCTACCCCCTCAGACCACGCCAAGAACCTCGGCATCGTACTCGACTCATCACTCTCCATGAACCGACAGGTCAACGCCGTCACCTCCAGCTGCTTCAACACCCTCCGCATCCTCCGCAAGACCTTCAAGTGGATCCCCCCTGAGTCAAGGAAGACAGTCACCCACGCACTCATCACCAGCAGACTGGACTAAGGAAACGCACTCTACGCCGGCATCAACAAGTCCTTACTCCGCAAACTCCAGACAGTACAGAACACCGCCGCCAGACTCGTCCTCGGCATCCCCCGACACGAACACATCAGCCAACACCTACGAAGTCTCCACTGGCTCCCCGTGGAGAAAAGAGTCACTTTCAAAATCCTCACTCACGCCTACAAATGCCTACACAACAACGGACCCAAATACCTCAACGACAGAATCAACTTCCACGTACCCAAAAGAAACCTCCGATCTTCCAACCTCGCACTGGCCGAAACCCCGCGCATCCACAGAGCCAGAGCAGGCGGAAGATCCTTCTCTCACATTGCAGCCAAGACCTGGAACGAGCTACCGGCAGACATCAGACGCGCCCTCCCTGAACACCTTCAGGAAGACCCTCAAGACCTGGCTCTTCGGCTAATCAGATCTGCGGACCCCCTCCTCAGCGCCTTGAGACCCTCACGGGTGAGTAGCGCGCTTACAATTCCCTGATTGATTGAACGACCACGGGGGATTGACTGCCTCACAGAAGTTAAGAAGTTTTCTCATATGGATAAAGATGGCAATATAAACATTGTGTTCTTTTCGCAACTGTTATTAGATTGTATGGGTAGGAAGGAACCTTGAAATAGTGATAATTATCACATCACTACCTTTTGTATTCGTTGGATGTTTTGTATGTATGTGAAAAATATAAATATATGTTGGATATTCATTTCAGTAAAATCCGTTTCCAATGGCTATATTATAAAGAAAAACACTTTTAATTTGGAAATGTCTTAATTATATATGTATTTGGACTCTCTGAGCCAAGCGACATCAGGCCGCAGACCCCCTCACCTCCCTTCTCTCTGAAGCTCTGAATGGGGGTGCTGCTCTGGGCTACCCTGCAGAAGACAGGAACCAAACAAAGGCAAGAACAATGGTTTTGACTAATTGTATTGAGAGGCAATTATTAGAAGTGATTGTAATCATGAACTTAGAAACATTAATGCCCCTCCGCCACTGCCCTGATGATGATGCGATTAGTGAACCACGAGGGAAGTCAGTTGTCTTTTACCCCATATATGTGACCTAGAGTGTTACTGTAGATGGAGTAACATTTCAGTCATTTGTTTTTGTGCAGCACACTCCCTGAACTGATGTATTTAGAGATGCTTTTATGTGATGTGAAGGAAAAGTTGGCACTGCCAAAAAAGTAATTGGCTGTGATCCAGGATATGGATGTTTTATAAGTATAGGCGGTGGTAGTGTTTGGGAAGGGTGATGTTTTAATGCACAAGCTTAAACGAAAACCAGAGCATGCACCATTGGCCAATTCAATAAGAACATTTGCTCCACGTAGCTAAAAGTGCTTATTATTTTTCATCCATTCTTGAACTAATTCCATCCACCTACTCCTCACCCATCCAACTATTCATTAATTCATGGAGCCATATAGCATGTCTGCAACTCCATACATCCATTCAATGATTGGACAAGGTTCTGTAATAAAAAAATGTGTTGTAAAACAATTTTTGCAATTTCTTTCAAAACGTTCTTTGGGGGAAACCCCTCCAAGCACCCCTTGTAGTGGTCTGGCCTGCTTGCTTTTTTTTCCGGAGTTTTATATAGCGCGAACTTGACCCGAAGGTATCTGAGCGCTTTACATGAGCACCAGTTGCGTTACATAAGGACACATTAATTTTTGTTAGGCACGGGGAGATTACGTGATTTGCCCAGAATCAGAGAATGCTGAGCGTCGTTGCCGAGAATCGAACCTATTTCCCCAGATTTGAGGTTGACTGCCCTAGCCGTTAGGCTACATCCTCTCCCCTACTGGGGAGCTTGCTACATTTATTTATTTTATTTTATTTACGAGTTTTATATAGCGCTGGCCGGAGGTATCAGAGCGCTTTACATGAGGAGAGTTACATAGGTTACATGTTACACATTGTTACAGAAGGTACATCAATTACAAGTTACATCTGAAGGTACATCAATTACAAGTTACATCCGTTGGTTCATGGCGTGTAGAAGGGTAAGGGGGTAATGTAAAAGGGCGACGGGGAGGGAGATTAAGCGGAGAATAGGCACAAGGAAAAACAAAGCAGGTAGGGGGAGAGAGATTCAGGGGAGAGAGGAAAGGAAAAGGGGAGGCAAGCCAAGAATGAAAGGAGGGAGGGGGAGGGGGTAGGAGACACAGCGAGGAGACGAGGAAGTAACTGTGTCCGATGTCCGGCTGGGTGGGAGACGGCTCCCTGCGGTAAAGGGGTCATTCCCAGTCTTCCATTTTGTGTGATTCCCTTGTCGCGGTGGACTCTCTCAGCGGGGTCGCTGAGACTCCAGGGCATTGATGCTGGATCCCTCCCCAACAAGGGGAGAGGAGTGCTTTGGTCACGGGCACACTTAGAAGAATGAAGGAGGGAAGAGGAGGGGGAGGGGGTAGAAAACCCAGCATGAACACAGTGTCCGACTTCCGGCGGGTAGGAGACAATTCCCAGAGGTAAGGGGATCAATCTCAGTCCTCTACTATGTGAGACTCCCTTGTCACTGTGAACTCTCTCAGAAGGGTCTCTGAGACTCCAGGGCAAAAATGCTGGATCCATCCCCAACAAGGGGAGTAGGAGTGCTTTGGACAAGGGCATACTTAAGGGGGCCATTTTAGGGAGTCAGGCTGGTAGGGTTACATAGGTTACAAGTTACCCATTGTTACAGAAGGTATGTCAATTACGAGTTGCATCCGTTGGTTCAAGGCGTGTAGAGGGTAAGGGGATAATGTAAAAGAGCGACGGGGAGGGAGATTGAGCGGAGCATAGGCACAAGGATAAACAAAGCAGGTAGGGGGAAAGAGATTCAGGGGAGAGAGTAAACGAATAGGGGAGGCAAGCAAAGAATGAAGGAGGGAAGAGGTGGGGGAGGGGGTAGGAGACATGGCGAGGAGACGAGGAAGTCCAGGCTAGGCCCGGAGGTATCCGAGCGCTTTACATGCGGATTAAGACGTGTTACAGCGTTACATCAGTTACAGTTACATTACAGTTAAATCCGTTGCTAGTGCATTCAATAAACATAGAAAAACAAGATCGATGGAGGGCGGGAAGGGAACATAACGGGTAGATGAGGAAGAAAACAATGTCTGATATCCAGCTGGGTAGGTGCCAACCAAGGGGGGTGACCCAGAGTCAAGCTCCTCTATAGCTACATATGATAGCTCCACCGGGCATCAACCAAACGTTACTCTAGTTCCGCGATAAGTCCGAACAATTATGGATTCCGCCCAGGGGACAACGTCATAATTCTATCGAAGCAGCGTCGGTCGCCTCGTCCTCCAGCTTGCCCCCAGTGAATGTGAAAACAATAGTGAGTGTTTGGGCATTTGTGCAGGCACCTAGTGTTTTCACTAAGTGTCGACACGTATCCTGAATGTTAATGGTGTTAATTGGGGATCGGTATAAATCAGATGGAATGATGGGAAAGGAGGGAATGAGGGCTGGCCTGACCACATTTGCCAGTTCCCAGTCAGCCCTGGTTACCCACTGTCAACAGGTAGCGTCTAGAAGTGGGGGAGGCTTAGCAGGGCTCAATTCTCCTAGTGAAGCATTTACCGGACGCAGCACTCCAGAATAGTTGTCCCCATTGGGTTACATGCAGCCTGGTCGCTGTTGCTGCTGGCTCTCTGGCAAGTTTACCTGTCTGGGTCAGACTGGGACAGAAAATAGGCCCAGGCACCAAAATAAAAGTGACCCCCCCCCCCCTTAGTGAATTAGCTAAAAAAATAAAAGTGCTCATGTTTGCAAATTGGGCAGTTTTGAACTTGCAATGACACTGTATAAGTGTTTTGCAAGGCATTGAAGACTGAATAGATTTGAGCTTGATGCAGGCAATGTTTGTTTTAGTACCAGGGAAATCAGCTGTAAAAACTAGCCGAGCAGACTATAAAAGCGTCCCTCAAACAGCCAAAAACACGGCCCACACACTGACCTGTCAGATCCGCCTCTCGGGTTCTGCCTGATTGCCCTGTAGGCCGGTCCGACCCTGTTCCCTGTGAATAACTACATTTATCCTTCTCTCCCTGCGGTCTTGTCAAACTGTCTGCTCGCTTTAGCCATCCAGGACGCTAACTTTGGCAGAAGGGAAGGGATTTTAAGCAAAAGAACGAGCTCTCCCTTATTAGGTACATTCAATAAAGTCCGCACGAGTTTTCATTTGTTTTTAACCGCAGTTGTGCGTGAGCCAAGTTATTTTTTCGGGCCTTGTGTTTAGTCTGAGATCGTGTGTTCCAGGAGAAACACCGGACTCGGCCCCTCCCGCTCACGCTGGAGCCGCGGAGCTCGGGCCTCATCAGTCAGACAGTGAAGGGTGTCCCCCGGGGCGACGGTAACACGGGCCGTCGGAGCCCGGAGCGGTCTGGCCTGCATCCGCTGCTGAACGCCGAATAGGCTGCGACAGGTTTTATGGCCGGAGAGATAGCACTGTCGCCCAGAGCCGGCCTCTGCTAAGATAGCGCCTGGTCGGAGAGAAATTTGGCGCCCTTGTTGATGCTAACGAAATAAATGAGACAGCAGGGGTGGCTTTTGAATTCCCTGGTCAGCCCCTGGCAGAGCAGGGACAGGCCCCTAAACACAAACGTCCACAGACCGCCCCCAGCTCACCTAAACACCAGTAGCTCAGCTGCCTCACGGGGATGATGGTTTTGTTGATGTGTGTCAGTCAGTAGAGGTCAGAGAATGAAGGGGGGGCAAGGAAGGGAGCTAAATGGGTGTTAAAAACATCGCCCGCCCTATGATTATGAAGGACTAAAACCACTTTACACTGGCAAAGCAGACAGAAACGAACAGGCAGGGACAAGGCAGGAGCAAGATGAGAAGGGCGCTGCTGTTGTCATAACCTTCATGCACACAGCTCCATGCGCCCCTCAGAAAATTGGCGCCCTGGGCCTGAGCCCAGCTCGCCCATGCTAAAGGCCGGCCCTGCAGTGTCGCCTCTCTCCGGTGCCTTAAAATGCGTGTGCTGTGTGAAATCTCTTGGTGCCTCAGAGAAGCAGCTGGGATCTGTGGAAGAAGGACTCGAGCCGGACCTGTAGCATGTTTGCAGACCACGTCCTGCATTTACTAAGGCTTTGCTCCAGTGCAAAGTGGCACGTGGTGTTTACTAAGCAGCACAAAAAGGTGTTTGCGCCGGAAAGGTATATTTTCTAAGCACAAAAACGCTTTGTGAAAAGGAGACATTACAGGGGTGGATCTGCACGAACACCCATAAGTTTTGATGCAAAGTCTGATCAACTAAGGTAGCAAGACCAGGCTTTGCCTTAAAAGCTAATGCCTACTTAACGTGGGCGTAAACGAGAAATGTGCCCATTTCACCATAAACGCCAAATTGTATGTGTGATGCAGAGTGCAACACACATGCAACGATTGGTGTCCTTCTGAATTTGTCTGGGCATATAAATATGAACTGAAAGGGTATAGTTTCAGTATAAATCCTATGCTAGACAGAGCACACTCACCCTCTGCACCATGGCGCGGACATGTGCGCTGCGCGTTGGAAGATTTGTTATAGTGCCAGCACAGGGTATGACAGCAGCAGCTAGACAGTCTTAATAAATATGGCTCTGGGCTTGTACAACACAGCAAATGTGGGTGCTGCGTTGTGTGAAAACGTAGTAAATCTCAGCCGTATAGTATAGCACTGCTGTTCAAGGCCTGAGTCTGGGATGTTTGCTCTTAAGGAATGTGTGTGCTCTTCTGACAGCACAAGCTGAATCAGAGTCGCATCTGCGATGGAAACCTCAGGACAGTTTGGAATCAGTTTTCCAGGAGGAGTGGTCATCAGGAGCTCCTTGCACCCGAACCAGGGTCCCCTGCCTTCTTGGCTGCAGTATTCTACAGTCTTAATTCTAAACCCTTGGCTACATCATTAGTTGACTTTGGCTAAAACCCCTTATTGTATTGTATTGTATTGTAATTGCATTTATATAGCGCTTACTACCCCTGACGAGGCGTCGAAGCACTTTTTCGGCGAGTAGCACGCTACTCCGGGACCCATAGAGGATCGACAATCTTATGTTCTAAATCAAAACATGCCTGGTTATAGCATAAATGCATCAGATGTGATAACATTTTAAAGACGCCTTTCTCTGTATTCTAAGTTTTTTTATTAAATACAATGAATGCACACATTTGGTGCTTTGGGGTGAAAAGTTGACGAGAGTGCTTTATTATTATAAGCACTGTGCAACTACTGTGATGTTACTGTCCCCTACCTCCTGCATTTCAGGTGTGGTGGAAAATCCAGATAATATATAAATATAAATGAATTGGGAAAGACACAAGTCAGCAACAGCAGCATTTGTATGGACTGTTTTGATAAATTGCATGGGTTTAGTTCTTGCAATGTTTAGCGTGTTAGTGCTGATGATGATGTACTTCGACAATGAGCAGAGTCGAGGCTGCCCTTTATCTTTGTATCTGGTCAGTTTATATTCTACGTGGTGCTTGGTGGCGGTTCCAATTGGTTTAGTGTGGTGCCCTGTTGTGTGGATATGTATAGGGGACTTTGCCATTTTTATATTTATGCAAGAGTGAATGGTTGTCTGTCGCCTTGCGGTTTGTGTTGGGTTGTTAGCTTGCCGAACTGAATGACTTTGGTACTTTATCGTATGACTGAAATTGTGTGTGGACTATTTATTCTGTGTTGTTGTAGTTGCAAGCAATGGATTATGTGATATATATATATGTATGTATGTATGTATTATCTACTGGCGGTCGCCAGTAGATAGTTATAGTTACAACCTATTATCCATAGGAAATCCGCGACATTCTATTTGAAATAACTCTCTTGCCGGTTGACGTATCTTCGCAAAATTTTCAAACTTTGTGGCCCGCTCCGGTCCGCTCCTACCCTGAAAGTCTCGGGGGGGATTCGTCAAGCGGGGGCCGAGAAAAAAGGGGGTCCCAAAACGCATTTTCCCCATGCAATTTTCCATAGGAAACTTTAGACACGGCTACAGCCTGAACTGCTGAACGGAATTACACCAAATTTGGCAAAGAGGTAGTTCTTGGTTCAGAAAGAACCCTTTTTGTTAAATGGTGTAAATCCGTTCAGTAGTTGCTGAGAAAATCAAAAGAAAAAAAGATAGGTATATCTAGGGCCGCGGATCCTCCCGAGCACGAGCTTTATGTTAATTGGCTGTCAACACTCCAAATCAGGAAGTGTTGGCAGCCATTTTATCCCTCGGTAGAACCGAGGGACAGAAACAAGTGCACAAAGCGCACAAAGGGGGCAGGGTAGAAACACCCTGACCCCCTAGGTCTGCTCAGGGGGTCCCACAAGGACCCCCTGGGCAAAATAATTTTTTTTTTTTTTTTTTTAAATCGGCAGGATGCGCTCAGGGAGCGCGAACCCTGCCGAAAAAAAAAAAATCGAAGCGCTGTCTCCCGCGCTTCGATGTTAATTGGCCCCCGGGTGGGCCAAGTCCCGGGGGCATGCTGGGGGGGGGTTAATTTTATGTGTGGGGGCCTCTAAGGGCCCCCAAGCCCCGGGGACCACCACCCCCGGGGCTTTATGGATAATGGTGCGGGAGGGCTCTGAGCCCTCCCGCAGCCCCGGGGACCACCACCTCCCGGGGCTTCTTTTTTATATTTGAAAAACCTGTGTGGGGGGCTCCAGCCCCCACACGCCCCGGGACCACCACCTCCCCGGGGCACTAAGAAAAATGAAAATGGGGGTCCGTTTTGGACCCCCAAGCCCCGGGGACCACCACCTCCCCGGGGCTTTCTCGATGTAGGGAGGGGGGCCGCGCGGCCCCCTCCTGGAGCCTGTGGTGGCCCTGGGGACCGCCACCCCCAGGGCCGGCTCCTGCAGTGTCCCGGGGTGCCTACCCCCGGGACACTGCTGTTTGCAATGACAGGACGGAGCCTCGCGGCTCCCGTCCTGTCATTGCAAACTTGCTTTGGATATTGGAAGAGAGAGCAGGAAACCTGCTCTCTCTTCCAATATCCAAAGCCGATAGCTTTCCACATGGGGAGCAGCATGTTAGCTGCTCCCCATGTGTAAAGCAATGCCGGCTCCCGTAGGACACGGGGAGCCGGCGGGACTGTGGGGGGTTTGGGGACCCCCACAGTCCCCAACGAGAGGCCAGGCCCCGGGGGATGGGGTCCCCGGGGCCATAAGAGGCCACGGAGGGGGGCCACGCAGCCCCCCTCCCCAAAGTAACAAAATTAAAAAAAAATTTTTAAAAAGTGCAAGGCCGGCCCCGGGGGATGGGGTCCCCGGGGCCTTAAATGGCCTGAGGAGGGGGGCCACGCAGCCCCCTCCAAATAAAAACAAAAAGAGGCCATGCCCCGGGGGATGGGGTCCCCGGGGCCAATACAGGCCCAGGGAAGGGGGCCACGCGGCACCCTTCCCGTTTTTTTTTTAATTTTAATTTTAAAAAAGGGGTAAGGCCCTGCGGGATGGGGTCCCCAGGGCCTAAAAATAGGAAAAAGGAAGGGGGCCACACAGCCCCCCTTCAGGGGGAAAAAAAACGATCGGGCCCGCAGGCCCCGCCCCTTCCTTCACCACTCTGCAAACGCGCCCCTGGCGCGTTTGCAGAGGGGAACGAATTCCCCTTGAATACTGGGGGTCCCTGGGGCCAACTAGCCCACCAGGAACCTCCAGTATGCGCCAGGGGGCTGCCTTGCAGAGAGGTGTACAGAGGCCACGCCCCTTTTACACCTCTTTGCAACGCAGCTCTGTGGCGCTTTTGGAGGAACATGGTGGGCTAGTTGGACTCCAGGGACCCTCAGGATTCAAGGGGAGTTAATCCCCGACTTAAAACGCGCCACGGGCGCGTTTGCACAGTGGTGAAGGGAGGGGGCGGGGCTTCAGGTGACATGTGTGCAAACAGGCCCCGTGGCGCGTTTTAAGATGGGGAATTAAATCCTCTTCAATCCTGAGGGTCCCTGGGGGCCAACTAGCCCAACAGGTACGTCCAGAAAGCGCCACAGAGCTGCTTTGCAGAGAGGTGTAAAAGGGGTGTGGCCTCTGTACATGTCTCTGCAACGCAGCCCCTGGCGCATACTGGAAGTTCCTGGTGGGCTAGTTGGCCCGTAGGGACCCTCATGATTCAAGGGGACTTAATCCCCCAACTTAAAACGCGCCACGGGGCGCGTTTGCACAGATGTCACCTCAGGCCCCGCCCCCTCCCTTCACCATTGTGCAAATATTCCTCTAAAATCAGCCGAAATACGAATTCCGATTTACTCACCTGTTATCAGGAGAGACCTCAGTGCTGCATCTTTCAGCCCAGTACTGATCCTCAAAAGTAATTTTAACCGTACTTACCGGTAACTTGAATTTCCTTCATAGGCTAACATTGACTGGTTTCACTTGGAAATTCTTCTAAGTGTGGAGTTTTGAAACTTTAAAATATTCCTCTAAAATCAGCCGAAATACGAATTCCGATTTACTCACCTGTTATCAGGAGAGACCTCAGTGCTGCATCTTTCAGCCCAGTACTGGTCCTGAAAAGTAATTTTAACCGTACTTACCGGTAACTTGAATTTCCTTCATAGGCTAACATTGACTGGTTTCACTTGGAAATTCTTCTAAGTGTGGAGTTTTGGAACTTTAAAATATTCCTCTAAAATCAGCCGAAATACGAATTCCGATTTACTCACCTGTTATCAGGAGAGACCTCAGTGCTGCATCTTTCAGCCCAGTACTGATCCTCAAAAGTAATTTTAACCGTACTTACCGGTAACTTGAATTTCCTTCATAGGCTAACATTGACTGGTTCCACTTGGAAATTCTTCTAAGTGTGGAGTTTTGGAACTTTAAAATATTCCTCTAAAATCAGCCGAACTACGAATTCCGATTTACTCACCTGTTATCAGGAGAGACCTCAGTGCTGCATCTTTCAGCCCAGTACTGATCCTCAAAAGTAATTTTAACCGTACTTACCGGTAACTTGAATTTCCTTCATAGGCTAACATTGACTGGTTCCACTTGGAAATTCTTCTAAGTGTGGAGTTTTGGAACTTTAAAATATTCCTCTAAAATCAGCCGAACTACGAATTCCGATTTACTCACCTGTTATCAGGAGAGACCTCAGTGCTGCATCTTTCGGCCCAGTACTGATCCTCAAAAGTAATTTTAACCGTACTTACCAGTAACTTGAATTTCCTTCCATAGGATATCATTGCCTGCTTTTTGCTGAAAAAGTTTCTAAGTGTTGATTTTTGAAACATACAAATATTCCTCTAAAATCAGCCGAAATCCGAATTCTGATTTACTCACCTGTTATCAGGAGAGACTTCAGTGCTGCATCTTTCAGCCCAGTACTGGTCCTGAAAAGTAATTTTAACCGTACTTACCGGTAACTTGAATTTCCTTCATAGGCTAACATTGACTGGTTTCACTTGGAAATTCTTCTAAGTGTGGAGTTTTGGAACTTTAAAATATTCCTCTAAAATCAGCCGAAATACGAATTCCGATTTACTCACCTGTTATCAGGAGAGAACCCAGTGCTGCATCTTTTAGCCCAGTACTGATCCTCAAAAGTAATTTTAACCGTACTTACCGGTAACTTGAATTTCCTTCCATAGGATATCATTGCCTGCTTTTTGCTGAAAAAGTTTCTAAGTGTTGATTTTTGAAACATACAAATATTCCTCTAAAATCAGCCGAAATCCGAATTCTGATTTACTCACCTGTTATCAGGAGAGACCTCAGTGCTGCATCTTTCAGCCCAGTACTGGTCCTGAAAAGTAATTTTAACCGTACTTACCAGTAACTTGAATTTCCTTCCATAGGCTAACATTGACTGGTTTCACTTGGAAATTCTTCTAAGTGTGGAGTTTTGGAACTTTAAAATAGTCCTCTAAAATCAGCCGAAATACGAATTCCGATTTACTCACCTGTTATCAGGAGAGACCTCAGTGCTGCATCTTTCAGCCCAGTACTGATCCTCAAAAGTAATTTTAACCGTACTTACCAGTAACTTGAATTTCCTTCCATAGGAATCCATTGTCTGGTTTTCAGCAGAAAAGTTTCAAAGTGTCGATTTTCACAAACTACAAATATTCCTAAAAAATCGCCTGTATGACTTAAACGCATTCTTTCAACTGTTTACAGGAGATGCACCAGTGCTGGATCCAGGATCCAACACTGAGTAAGAAAAAGTAACGATAACAGTTTTTAACTTCTAAGTGAATTTCCTTCCATAGGATAACATTGGTGATTCTATGAGAAAAAGTTTCTAAGTGTGAACTTTTAAAGTACAATAATATTCCTTAAAAATCACGACTGTAACCAAAACGCTTTTACTCAACTGTTTACAGGAGATGTCCCAGGACTGAATCTAGGATCCAGTAATGTGGTTAGAAAAGTAATCCATAAAGTAACTAATTGCATTTAACTAGAAATTCACATTGAGCTGAATGTTGCATTGTGTTTGAAAATGTGTTGCCCATTGCAACAACTGTAACTACTGTACTTAAAAGTCTATTGCCTATGTGCAAAGTAATTAAACTAAAGTAATTCATTCTGAGAAAGTATTTTTTGTAATGTAATGTATAATGTAATTACAATGTAATTTAAAAAATAAAATATGTAAAAAAAAATTGTTTCTAAAAAATTTGGAAATCAGTATGAAAAAAATTTATATGACAATTAATACATTTAAAAATTGTCATTTACAAAACCTTTGAAATTCACTGAAAAAACTGTAGGTTTCAGACATGTTATAGTTACAAATTAGCATTTAAAAAACCTTTGAAATTCACTGAAAAAACCATAGGTTTCAGGGACGTTATAGTTACAAATTAGCATTTAAAAAACCTTTGAAATTCACTGAAAAAACCATAGGTTTTAGGGACAGTTATAGTTAGTTGGACATTGCACTCGTACAAAACCCGTGAAATTCCCCCGTTATAGTTAGTCCAGCTAACTATAACTCGCGCCCCGTAATGCACTGCTGATGACGTCACATATTACATCACTCATGACATGGTCAGTGACATCACTGATGACATCACTGATGACATCTCAAATGACATCACTGATGACATCATCCACGTGATAATCTGATGCACCTCCTCACACTCTAATATAACCTTTGATACACCCACTCTAAATTACAGACTGCCATTCGCAAAACCATAGACACTCCAACACCAATAACTACATACCCACTCACTGATTCTTAGGTCTACGCACACATCCACTCACTCACCCGTACAGTCACTCATACTTACGGTCACTCAGTACAGGACTATCATATGCACTCATACTCCTATATAGACACTCAAACACCGCCACTCATCCATAGAGGTACTCACACACCTAGTCAGTCATGCAAATAATTAAACACACTACCATTTACTCACCTATACAGTTATACACACACCAGCTCACTCATACAAATAGTAGCACATTCTTACGCTCTTATACAATCACTGATACAAGCACACACTCATCCATACAGCCACTATCACAATCACTCACTCTCGCTTATAGCTATTTATATACTCCAACACACATATATACTGCCTTTCACATATGTAGTTACTCACACATGTACCACTGGGACATACATTCACTCACTAACACACTCTTACACACACTTACCCACCCATACAGTCTATTACAGTTGCACTCTTGAAACCATCCACCCAGTGAATCACCCACTCACACATCTATGCACAGAGTTGCACACACCCCTCCCACACAAACACTCAGGCACCCATACAGATACTCAGACAAGCATTCAATAACTCATATAGACACTCATGTAGCTAATCACAAACACATGCAGCCACTTACACAGCAACAGACAGACGGATACAGACATTCACCCAGTTTAGTCACTAACCCATGCATTCAGTAAGATACGTTAAATCACTCACTTATAGAGTCAGTCACGCACCTACTAAATCATCCATACAGACACTTACACACCCGCTCATTCTTCAATACGTCTTTTCCTATATATATTAAAAATATTTAAACTTTACAGAAACACACAGTCACTGGATGATGTCATCAGTGATGTCATCAGTGATGTCATTTGAGATGTCATCAGTGATGTCACTGACCATGTCATGAGTGATGTAATATGTGACGTCATCAGCAGTGCATTGCGGGGCGCGAGTTATAGTTAGCTGGACTAACTATAACGGGGAATTTCACGGGTTTTGTACGAGTGCAATGTCCAACTAACTATAACTGTCCCTAAAACCTATGGTTTTTTCAGTGAATTTCAAAGGTTTTTTAAATGCTAATTTGTAACTATAACGTCCCTGAAACCTATGGTTTTTTCAGTGAATATATATATATATATATATATGTGTGTGCGTTGCTGAGCAGCATCTAGAAGCCCGCTAAATTCCTATGCTCCTGTATTGTTTGCACTATGATACAGTGTACTGTCTAATTGTTCAGTGGCACCTATGAGCGTTGGTGTCTGGGCGGAGTGAATTGTTCCATTTGGGACCATTGCTTTGTCAACAGTACAGTTGTGGTGCTAAGTGGTAGGCAAGGATGCTGGAAAGATGGTCTAATGTTCTGTTGTCTCTAGGAATTATGCATGTTTTATTTGAGTAGGACATACCATTACGGGACATCGCTTTGCTTTCTTTATTACTTTGGAGCTGTGTTGTGAAGATAATGGGGTGGGAAGGTAGACCATGTTCTGTTGAAGTTGTGAGCATTGTGTAGGCTTCGGTTTTATGTAAAAGACCATCAACACAGAAAAACTGTGACGTCTTTTTCTAGTTTATTACCTCACGATAAACACCTCGAAGGAATTAAACCACAAAACTTAAACTAGTGCAAACAAGAACAGTGGGGAAAACCCAGTTAAGTACTGGGGTTGGAGTTAATTAAAAGAATAGTAAAAAATATTTTCAAATGAAACTGGACTAATTAAGAACCCCCTCCACCCCCATTAAATAATTACCTTCAATTCCAAGTTTCTATAAATCGAAATATGCAGGATATCAAACCCCAAATACGATGAAGACAATAAACAGGTTTGATAAAATATGTACCACAACTATTTTATGTGGTAGACTCCTAGTTATTTGGATTTGAACTTCACAGCTCTTTTTTTGTGGTACTTTAAGGTACTGACATATCTGAATGGATTAATGGTTGCTATTTTACGCAGAGCTTCGCGGCTCCAACTTGCAGTCTGAGTTATATGAATACATAGCAGTGACTGTACAAAGTACAGATATTTGAGAGAAAAAGCAGGTTCTACTACATTAGAGGTGTCCAACATTGGTCCTTAGGTTGCTGTACAAAGTGATAGAGGATGGCCTTTGTTGGGGTCAGGAAGGGAGAGAGTACACCTTCCAATCTTTGCCCCCAACTCAACCACTGATCAGCCAAGTCCTCTCTAGGTGGTTGTCATAAGTGGAGACATGTTCCTTTAGTAAATGCAGGTAAGAGGTCAGGAACAGATGTGAGACACTCATCTGCCATGTTTTGCACAGCCGAGGTCTACATGTGGCTGTTTGCAGGCCACCGAATGACATTCCCTTGCTGAGAAAAAACGTTCCAGCACACTGTCCCCTCCGTTCCTCTCCAAGATTAGCTTGCAACAGTAATACAGTCAGGACTGACAAGAAGCAACTCTATCCTTTCCTCTGAAAAGTGTAAAGCCTGTGAAGTAAGCGATGCAGCGCCATCTCTGTAGAAGGAAGAGGTCTTCAGCCTTCTTTTGTGAAGGTGTACAGAAGGGAGGGAACATTGTTAATAGAAAGGTGACCCTCCACCCGAATACACTTTCATGATCATATGTGCACACATCCACATGGCTAAACCACATACAAGTCAATTCTCCCTGTTTAGGAGGCAGCCTTTTTTCCTATAATATTGATATATCCCCACCCTCATTTCCCTTTTTTGTTCCTAAAAGATCACAAGCCTTCCTCTAAATCCCCCCAAATCAGGTTCTTGTGCTTCCAAATATCAGCATGCATTTCAATTCACCCCACCTCTCCTCATGTCCACCTATCTTCACTTATCCAGTGTCAGAACATCCTCTGTGTCAGCAATTTCTGAAATCTTAAATTCCTTAGAAGGATTGAGAGCAAGCCAAAACCACAGTCGGAGAGAGGAAGAAGACTCAAGACTTGAAAACAAAGAGTGTTTGCGATGTTAAGAGGAAGAAGGGAAATAGGCAGCGGAAACCCATGATACTGGTGATTTCCCCTCTATTGCCGGTTGCGCCACATCTAAAGTGTCATGTCATGTTCACAGTGAACAGCCTTAGCCAATACTGAGGCAGCTGTCTCTTATCCAACTGAGACTTTCCTTTTAAAGTTGTAATCTTATTTAACTCCTGTTTTCTTGCTGCCGGCTACACAGTGGCCCCTTTTCCCTAATGTTTTGCCCTCATGCAAAGCAAAACACAGTGAGGCGTATTTACAAGGAAACTGTCGGAACGCATGTTAAGCCAGGGATGCGGCGTATTCACAAGAATACGGTGCACCCCTGCCTTTCCCTTAGCGCTGGTGGTAAATGTAGGCGCTTAGCCCCAACGCAGGCACTCTTGCACCATTGTGCAAGGGTGCCTACTTTGCAGGGAAAGATTGGTTTATGTGCAGGAAGGTGTATCTTCCTGCACATAAACAATCAGTAATGGCGTTTTGTAACTTCTATGTGTGCTGCAGAAGTTGCAACTCATAATTTTTTTAATGATTGTTTATGTGCAGGAAGGGACTCCTTCATGCACGTAAACAATCAATGGCGTTTTGCTGTTTCTATGGGTGCTGCACAATGCAGCACACATAGATACAGCAAAAACGAGGAGAAATAAAACATTTCTCCTCTTTTCGCCATGTTAAGACCAGGTTTTCCCAGGTCTTAATTTTTGGTGCTGCCCCATAATTACGCCACCCTTGTAAATATGGGCCAGCGTCAAATTCAGTGCACGTTGTCGTGGAACGTCCACCGCAACACCCATTGCACGCCCCTTTCACGCTAACTGTAGTGTGAAAGGGGGCCTTATTCACAAGGCGGCGTTAAGCCACGTTAAGTGGCTTGACGCCGCCTTGTGAATAAGGTGAAGCTCCTATCGCCACAGGAATGTCGGAAAAAGTGACGTTCCTGTGGAGATAGGGGCTTATAAATATGCCCCAGTGTCCTTTAAGGCCCACATGCCCTGCACTAAACTGCATCGCATCACAAGTTCCCGTATAACCTTTAGTAAACAAGGGACACTTTTTTACCTTATCTAGCATCTGAATGTTGGTGGTGCTACCTGTGTCCTTCCTCCTTCCGCATCCCTCATGTCTAGGGTGCTACTAGCACCATTGTTCACCCCTTGACTGCAGCACTTTCTGTGCCCTCGTCTTTCCAGTGGCCTATAGTGCAAATAGCATTTCTCCATCCATGTCCCTATAGTGCTACTGGTGCCCATGTGAATGGTGTTTTTTCCACTCTTGTCCATCTCGCCTTTGTCTATAGTGCTACTAGTGATGTCTGCCCCTATGTCTGTGGCGCTGCTTTTCCACTCTTCGATTTACAAGCCTATGGTGCTTCTGGTACCCTTGTCCACCAAGGTGTATACAGTGTTGGGGAACCCTTTTACATACCTCTTTCTACAGTGCTAGAAGTGCTGCCAACAATTAGGGTTTATAAATGTATCTAGTGATCCGCTACCCTAGTCAATTCCCTCATGTATGAGTGTATAGGTGTCTCTGCCCATTCACACGGTTGTGGTGCTACTGTTGTACCTGTCTATCTGCCACTATATTTTTACAATCCTATTAAACTATGGTCTATGCCTGTGCACACAGTGATACTGTTGATTTTGCTCGTGCTTGTGCCTATGGTGCCACAGCCACCCATGTCCAACTATGTGTTTACGATGCTTCGGCTGCCAGTGTCCATCCTCGTATCTGCAGCTTGTCCATCCTCGTATCTGCAGCTTTCCTACCACGCAGGTCCAGCTTTGTGTCTATAGTGCTTGTTCATCTCTGATCTGTGGTGCCACTGGCCACACTCTCTGTCCCCATTTTCATGGTGGTGCAGGTGCATGTCTCTATATGCTTATTTACTGTTGTACTTGTGCCTTTGTCCATCACCTGCATACCAGTGTAATGACTTCCTTCTCCATGCCTTTTCATGCTACTAGCACCATTGGCACACCGACTGCAATGCTGTCAGTAAATTTGTCCTTCCCATGTTCAACAGCAGTACTCTGCTAACCTAGATCTCTATGGTGTAACTTCTGCCCCTGATCTACCCTGGATGGAGGTACAATATAGGCCTGAGGCCCCCATCCTTTTTCAGAATGAGGAAATATACCTTTTTGGAGACTGCTACCTTTTCTTTTACAACTTTGGAAAACAACAAGTGCACCTCCTGTAGAAGGATGCACAGGTGCATGGGAGGAGTATTTCATGGGGGGGGAGGGGGGGGAAAGAAGAAAGGTTAGGGCTTAGCTGTTTTGAATAATTAAAAAAACTCATCTGATGGAAGTGATGGATCACCTCACCCCAGGAGGAAATGTTGGATCCTACCTTCCACTGGGTGGGCAAGAGAAGCTGAGGGCAAACTGAAGTGGTTTATTAGTCAGTGTAGAAAGGGAGGAGTTGACAAATTGGTGGCCCACACATTGTCTGCCAGATTTGCGTTTGTATTCCTGAAAGGTCCGGCTTGCCTGCTGCAGCATTGGTTGTGAAGGTCTTTGTCTATACGCCAGACCCATGGATACACCTCTAAATTTTTAAAAGTGGTGTGCAAATTGCTGTGCAGGAGCTAAAAGCCCCAAGCTCTGCTATTGTCAGTAAAGGTCCCCAGGGGGCTCAAATTTAAGGACCAAATGTCTGCAGTGCCTCAAGAAATTTAGGGGGATATTCACAAGAACGTGCAATAATCATCGCCAAAATAGGTTAACGCAAGTTTTCATATCGCCGTCAATCACGGGAAAATAACACCGTTTTAACGTGGCATTCACAACACGGCGGTAACATGCGATAGTACCCCTATAACGCGGCAAATGTCTGCGATAACACTACTGGGACGGTGATAAAAATCTCAACCCGAACGTGGAAAAAGGTGCGATGGGCCCAACCGCGATAGAAAAATCGGCGACAAGCAGCGGCAGGCTTGCAATTCCCACGTCAGGCGGGCTAAATCACCATAAAAGCAGCAAAAAACCCAGAAAGAAATAAAAAAGACATAACAACTGCGAAGCACAATGGAGGGAGCTGGAGCAAGTACAGAGGACAACCCGAACCCCCACAAGCCCCACGGAGGACCAGCCTGGGACCTCGGGGCCAGGGAAGGGCAAGGAGAAGAAGAAGAGGAAGACGCGGTTCAGTCCGCAGGAAAACAGGATCCCGATAACGGAGGTGACACACCCACCAACCAATTGCCATTGGTGTAATTGACATCACTAAATGTTGCACATACACTTGTCTGAGCGATGTGCCAATGCAGAGGAGTGACATGCACACAAGGAATGTGTCTAGGAATGAATTTATTTGCATATGCTGTGCCTGTGGTCATCTTGACCTGTCCCATGACTGCTAAGGACAGTCCCCATGTGACGTGCCTATGTGAAGAAATTGTGAATGATAGTGTCCCTTCGGGCTATTCCAGCTGCTGCTGCACCGGGGTGTGGTCCACCTGCCTCATCTTCATCATCCGGTGCATCAGGCACTTGGATCCATGGGGCATTGGTGTGTACACACAACATGCAATGATCATCTTGCACACTATTTGCGGGCTGTACAAGAGTCTTCCACCTGTGATGTCCAGGCACCTGAAACGTGACTTCAACACGCCAAATGAGCGCTCCACAATGCCCCTGGTGCGTATGTGGGCCGCATTGTACTGCCTCTGGGCCTGGGTGTTCGGGGCTCGGAGGGGTGTCATCGTCCACAGGCAGAGTGCATATCCTTGATCACCTGTGACAGGGGAGAGAGATGTGTCAATCGGTGGTTCGGCATTCTGTGTTGGCAGGCTCATTAGTATATTGGTGTGTGATGTGTGGGACTTTGGGATACATGTCTGACATGTCTTGCATGTGGCAAGTGAGCGGCATCCATGTGTAGTACGTTGCCTCACAGCTGCTCCTCACTCCCCCCAAGCCTATTTACTTGTGTGCGCTGCGCGGTTGCAACACTTGCACTCCTAGGACACACCATTGTCATGACTGTCTGCGCATGTCTACAAGCCTGACAACAACACTGTGATATTGGCCGTTGAAGGTGGTTGGCCACGTGTGTGTAGGCCTATGGTCAGGATATGGAGGGGAACAGAGACGCACGCAGTAGTTGCCTTGGTGGCCATCCCGGAAGTGAACCACACCCTGAGCCCCGGGCTATTGATTGTCACTCCTACGCAGGCCCAGCCCACTCCGCTTACGCTTACAGGGGGGGACGACATGGCTACATGTCCAGGGTCTACCCCACTGCCTGAGGTAACATGGTAGCGCCCACTGTCTACGACACTACAAACACCAGCAGTATATGTCCACATGGACATGTCTGTACTCTGCATACTTAAGTCTGTCCAGCACATCCCCTCCACACTTGGCATTGTGTACATTCTGATTCATGGGTCACTTGCCTCCCTTGCACATACTTGGTTCCCGCCTCTCACCACATCCTGCTATTGTGTGGCAGAGGTGCCATTACGTGGATGGCTTGTCTGCATGTCTGGCCCCTGTTACAACATTTCCATGTGTTGTCGTGTCTGGTAGGTGGGCATGTTGTTTGGCATGTCGTATGTGATGTTGTAATGTGTGCATTCCCACAGTTGTGAGTTGTATGATTGTGGAGTTGAGGTGTGTGGTGTGTTCCGTTGGTACTTACCGACGAGCAGGGCATTTCCGTAGGTGCCATCCTCGAAGCGCTGGTTGATGATGGACTGTCGGAAGATGTAGGAATCATGCACACTGCCTGGGTAGTTGGCGACGACGTTGGTGAAGAGTCCCCGGTGGTCCACTATTGCCTGCACATTGATGGAATGCGAGTGCTTCCTGTTGCGGTAATTGTGTGCAGTGTCGGCAGGGGGCACAAGTAGAACATGTGTGCAGTCAATTGCCCCTAACACGTGTGGGAAGCCAGCTATGGCGTAGAAGCCTTGCTTGGTCTCCAGCTGTTCCTGCGCAGTGTGGGGGAAGTGAAGGTACTGGGGTACCAAACTGATGATGGCATCCAAGACAGGTGTGAGGAACTTTGATAGGGCTGGCTGTGAGACTCCTCCGACTCTGGCAGTTGTTGGTTGGAAGGTACCAGAGGCAAACCGGTGCAGCACAGCCAGCAGCTTTGTCTGCGGAGGGATGTTGGTTGTCCGCTGTGTTGGTACCGTCAGCCTGTGGGCAATGTGGGTCAGGATGCGGAGGATGGTCGTCCTTTTGAGCCTCTAGTGGGCAATGACTTCCTCTGGCGTTAAGTCTCCGAGGCTGGTGCGTTTTCGGAAGGACCACTGTCTCATTCTGCGCTGCCTCGGTGGTAGTCCGGAGGTGTGTGGTCCTGGGGGGGTGGGGGGCCTGGGGGGGGGGTGGCGGTGGGTGTTGTGGGCCTCTTGGGGCTCCGAGCTGCATTATCAGTAGCTCCATGACGTGTTGGTCTGCTAATGTGGCTCTAGGCTGGGCTCCCTTTATACTGCAGGTTGTCGTCCTGCTTAACACCAGTAAAAGGCAGGTGTTAAATCCCTGCTACTAATGCGCCTTATCGCCTGTTCTTGGTTCGCATCGCAGATCTGACTGGTCGTTGAGAATATCGCGAAGTGGTGTTTTCGTGTGTTTTTGCACAGGAATGCCTACTCGCATATCATTAGCGTTAGTTGTCTCTCTCATCCGTGGCGATGTTTTTTGTGGCAGCTATCGCTGGTATACTGGCGATGTGGGGAGTTGCACCAGCTTGTGAATGGGGCGATAATTCTTTCGCCACTTTTGTTGCGCTAAAGTGCCGTTAACTCGGCGATGAGTCCTTGAGAATATGGCCCTTAGTTCTTGCACTATATTCATTGGCCCACCACACTTACTAGTCATTCCTACGGCACGCATTTTGTGAGTAATGTTCAAATAGGGATATGGAGCAAGTTGCATGTGACAAAGTGTGTTAAACACCCGATTGCTAACCAGTCTGGTTAAAATCTAAGACACGCTACATACCAATTTTCCTTACTACTTAGCTAAATGCAGATATCTGCAACTGAAGAGAAAACCCACTGCCTTTGAGGCAGGCTGCTACAGTGGAGACACAGTCTCTGAAAATGTAAGAATACGTTTATTCAAGAATGCCTGTAAATAGGCAACCACCAACAGGACTCCTCAAATGGCTCCACCACCTTCTCGCTCGCATCTACTGCTCCTCATCCTTTCTGAATTCCAAACGAAACAGGATTCTAGCATTCTATGTTGGCAGTAGGAACACAAGTGCTAGGAAGACAACAGGTTATAACACATCTCCCCCCTCAACAACAACACATGAGAATTATTAGGAAAAAAAATAAAAATAAAATTAATTATAAAACGTAAAATTCTAATTAGATAGACAATTCATTTATTATGAACTTTCAATACCATGCATAAAGAAATAATTCATTCATTTTGAATTTACAATACTATGCTTGAAAAACATACATTTATTGCCTAACAAAATTATTAAACTTTGCAAGAAGTCTAGATTTGTGTTTACTGCAGGAAGAGATGCCTTCCCCTTCACTTCTAATCCTAGAAGGAAAGAAATCACTTTTGGCAATTTCAATCACTTTCACTACACGAGCCATATTCCACCATTGTCCATTTCCCAATCTCATAGCACACCCATCCTGACTCACTTCCGCAACCAGGCATGATGTACCAAACTTTACCCTGCCTTTTACTATCTTAGCATCAGGTAGTTTGACCCAAACCCAATCTACCCTTTCAATACAAAAGATTCAGGGGCATATCTACAAGGGCTTTATCTCCGCTTTTTTGGCTTTTAAAGCCAAAAAAGCTGAGATAAAACTATTGCCCTATTAACAAGAGGGTGCTAACATGCATTGGCGCATGTTAGCACCCTTTTACCCGACGTCTCCCTTTGCATCTCTAATGAGATGCAAAGTGGGCGTCACTGGGCAGTACAACCTTGTAAATATCGCTGATGTGCACATCGCGATATTTACAAGGCTGCCAACGCATTTTAGCAGACGTTAGTTTTGGGCGAAAACCGCTGTTTTCGCCGAAAACTAACGTCTGCTAAAATGCAGACTTAGGCATACCTATTATGGGGGTGGATTGTGCTGATACGACCACAGGGTCGTATCAGCAAGGTTATCGCCGTTTCGCAGGGAACATCGCTGGAAAACCAGCGATGTTCCCTGCAAACGGCGATTTCCCCCGCTATCGCTGGTAATTATATCGCCCTGGGGAAATGCGTTGTAGATAACGCGCTACCAGGGCGATATAATCAAGCGATAGACGGCGATAAGTGGAAAAGCGCTAAGCGCGCTTTGCGTTGACTTATCGCCGTCCTCGTAGATATGCCCCTCAGTTTTTACATATATCATATCTGATTTTACTGTTCTTTTGGCTGTGTTCAATGTTCGAACTCATCTTACCAATGTGTTGTTTGACATCAAAATCAGACTTTAAGCTAGACAAAATACTCAACCAAGCGGGCTTAAGAAAAGTCAGAGAAAATCTCCCCCTTAATGTCAGAAATGGTGGTACCCCTGTTACACTCTGCGGAGTGTTGTGGTAAGACCACAATATACCACGAACTGCATCCACAATATCCACCCCTTCGATGACTGCACTTCTTACACATTTACTTACTAGTATGTTGGCTCTCTCCACCTGGCCTTTGCTTTGGGAATGATACAGACTACGGGGCTTATTTACAAGCCCCTTGCGCCGCCGGTAGGTCACTTTTTCTCCATACTAAAAGTGACGCACCAGGCTTGTAAATACACCCCTACAGTGTGTGTCTCTTAAAAACTCAATCATCTCAGATTAAATAAATTGCACAGCATTATCAGAAAAGATTTCTGATGGGATACACTCTCTTGAAAATATATCAGTCAAAAAAGTAATTACTGTCTTGGTGTTTGCTTTACTTATAAATTGGACCTCCATTCACTTGGATAAATGATCAAGCAGAACTGTAACAAAATGTTGGGCGTTTGGAAGTAGACAAAATGGACCGAGAAAATCCAGACGCATTCAACTCCACACCCTTTCTGGACTACCAACTTCCACAATAGGCGGTGTAACACACTTAAGGTTTTTGTCATTTTGTAAACATACTGAGCATTTCTCAATAAACCCTTCCATATCCCTGCCCATACCTGTCCAGCAATATGTTTGTCTCAATCTTTTCCTGTTGAGAGTCATACTAAGATGACCTTCATGACTTAGTTGTAGTAGTTTGCATCCGATGGTGCTTGGTAGAACCAACTTGTTCCCTCTAAACAAAAACCCTGTCTCAAGGGACAGTTCTGATTGCAATATACTATAAAGTTGTAAAGCCACTGGAAGATTCCTTTCTCTGGGCCAACTTTTACTCATTTATTCAATAACTTTCTCCAAAATAATATCCTGAGCCATTTCTTTTCTCCATTCACCTTAGCTGGCACATTTAATTTTGCCCCATACGACGCCTGCCACCAAACATCCACATCCTGCTGATCATCCAGAACCTCTTCTAGTTCCTCAACTGATCATGGAAGATGAGATATACAACCTGCATTTTTGTTTTTACCACCTAGAATATCCTCCACATCAAAATGTTACTCAAGGCGTTTTACAATTAACCTTAACAATTTTGCTGTCACTTTTGTGGAATGTACATTAGAACCACTTATAATTGGTTCCAGAGGTTTGTGGTGATAACGTAGAGGAAATCTAGTCCCCCACATATAAGCTTTAAACCTCTCCACGGCCCATACGTAAGCCAGCATTTCATGGTCAATAACTGAATAAAGGCACTCCTGTGGTTTGAATGTATGCAAAGTAAAAGCAATCACACATTCAGAACTGCACTTCCCCTGAGAAAGAACTGCCCCCAGACACACACTACTGGCATCAACTGTGATGTATAAGGACTTCCTTGGAATGGACGAAGACAGTAAAAAAGCATTAAAAAGTTCCCTTTTGATTGTGTCAAAAGCGTCTTGTTGCAGTTGACCCCATATAAATTTCGACTTCTTTTTAAACAGAACAATAAGGGGCTCTGCTTTGGTGAAGAAATTACGGATGGATTTAGCATAAAATTCACACATACCTAGAAAAGCCTGAAGATGCTCACATTCTAATGGTATTAATACTTCTTCAATTGCTTTCAGCAAGCCTGGGCATGGGGCAACTCCATCACCCGATACATAGATATTCTAATCTGGGTATGCCAAATTCACATTTGTCCCTTCTTAATCTCTTTAAGGCCAACAGAACAGCATTTAATCTTGAGATGTGCTCATCAAAATATGTTGCATACACCAGAATGTCATCCCGGAAAACCAAGACACCTTCCAGTCCCTTCAAAACTTCCACAAAAACTTGTTGAAACAAAACAGTGGCTGAAACGAGTCCAAAAGGCATCCTGCAAAATTGAAATACTCCAGCAGGGGTGGTTCCTCTATTAGGGAGTGGGGGTGTTGCCCACATATTTGTGCCCCCCAGCCCCCGTATTAAATGTAAATAAATGTGTAATAAATAAATATAAATATTAAAGGTTTTTTTCTGGCTGTGGCAGTCAGCTTTTTTTTAGCCGTGCCACAACCCAGTTGCTTACAATTCCTGAATCCTGAGTGAGAAGGGCAGTGCATGAGGGCCTGCGGAGTGGAACTTCAAAATAATTGCCAGCAGTAGACACTACTTGACTTGCCTGGTCTGGCTCACCTGGGTCCCTACTCTGTGCGCATGTTGGGTTGGACAGCTGCCTTTCTGTGGCCAGCCAGACATGTGCAGTAGAGCCCTCTATCCACCTGCGCAATTAGTCAGCAGGGGGAATCACAGCCACAGCCCCCCAGCCTCCTAATGAGCACTGAGTTCACCTGCCCATGGCAATCCTGGTGCTGCTCTCATGCTGTATGGTAACATAACAAAGCAAGAGAGCAGCGTTTGGATTCGCTCTGGTGCAGTGGCCCTGCACATGAGGCTGCACGGGGATGGGACACTCGGGTCCAAGGAGCATGACCAATCACTGTATGGCTTCATCTTGAAGCCATGCAGTGATTGGCCATTTCTGATCTTGCGCTCTGTTCCCTCTTTGTGCACATTGCCACCAGTAACAAGAGCGAGCGCGGGAAACAAGACCGTTTCCTCACCTCGTGAAACCTATCGCAGTCTTGAATGTCCCACTGCTGGGACCAGACGAAACTACAAGCACTCTCATAGTTGGAGAAGCGGCCACAGTGTAAATAAACAAATAAAAGGTAAAAATCAGTTTAGTCAATTGTTTATGGTTGTGCTTTCGATTTTAGTGTTTCTGTGGTGTGCAGTGTGGCCAGTGTTCGACTATGTGGCTACCTGCAAAGGCTCAAAGGGGCATATTCTCAAGGACTCATCGCCGAGTTAGCGGCACTTTATCGCAGCCAAAGTGGCGATAAATACATCGCACCATTCACAAGCTGGTGTTAACAGCCCAGAACACCATTTTACCCGCGATAGCATCCGCAAAAATCATCGCCACAGATGACCCTCGCAACTATCGCTAATGAGATGCAGAGTAGGCGTTCCCGAGCAAAAACCCGCGACAACACCACACCTCAACATTCTCAACGACCAGCCCGATCAGCAACAGAGCCACACCTGAAGGGCAACAGATGCCATGGAGCCACTGATCATGCAGCTCGGAGCCCCAACAGTGCCACAACACCCACCGCCACCACCCCCAGGACCCCCCCCCCGGCCAAAGACATGCCACATCAACTATACGGAACATGTACCAAATAATCCGCCAGATGTCGCACAATCACATTTGGTGGCATGCATGTGTCGTCACAAAAATGAGCATCACACATCCACCTTCGATGTAATAAATGAAAATGTATTCAAAGAAACACAGATCAGAAATGAAGACACATGGCGGCTCCCCTCGGGACAATCCGTAGTTCACAGCCTGCAAGACAAAAATCATGATGAGAAGGTGTGTCTTGCGCACATCAAAGGACAGAGAGAGAGCGAAGGAGAGAGAGAGAGAGAAAGAGAGGGAGCGAGAGAAAGACGGACAGAGAGGGGGAGCGAGAGAAAGATGGACAGAGAGGGGGAGCGAGAGAAAGACAGACAGAGAGGGGGAGCGAGAGAAAGACGGACAGAGAGGGGGAGTGAGACACAGATAACAGAAGAGATGGACAGGGAGAGAGAGTGCCCACAATGCGCACCCAGGCCACGCTGCCCACCTGCTGCCACAGGTGTGTCACCAACCACGTGCCTGTATGTAGTGCAGTTCACCAGGTCACACATCTGAAACAGATCCGTCATCTGAAACAGAGTCCAAAGACACGAATGGCAAAGTACACACAATTGCACAAGACATCATCGCCTGTCTGCCCCTGCGCACCCAGGCAGATGTACCCCAGCCCCTCCTGCCGCCCAGCGGTGCATGCCCGCCCCTGCGCACCCAGGCCTCACTGCATACCTTCCGCCCTTCGCGTGTAGTAATGATGGCCCACCACGTGCCGCTGCAAGCCACATGCCCGGGGCCCGCGGACATGGCACCCTCCATATCATGCAGCCCCGCTCCGCAGGCCACCAGGTCTCACATATGATTCTGGGTCTTCATTTCGCCATGGCAGAGGACATACCAGTGCACCGGGCATCATCGCAGGCTGCACACCCGCTCAGCCCTTGAGGTGCCACTAACTCTGTGATCCGGGCTGCAACGCCACGAGGCGGTAGGCCCGCGCTGCCCGCTGGCTCTGGCCTACTCTGCGGACCAGCAGCGCACTCAAATCCTGAGCAGTCCGGACGGCCGGGACGGGGCATCATCGCAGGCTGCACACCCGCTCAGCACTTAAGGTGCCCCTACCTCGGTGCACCCAAAGTCACCATCCCGTGGCGGTATGCCTGTGCTGGCCGCAATGTATCCGGTGCCACCAAGTCTGTGTCCCAAAGTCATGGTCCCTGTATGATTGGGTATCGTGTTGCGGACGCCATCATGTCACCTCCGGTCCTGTGGAATGTGATGTTGCAGGGCCCGAGGCCCTCATGCCTACATTAACACCACACGGACGCACCCAGATAGAGAGTGGAAATGGCGTCGAGCACGTGCGCCCGTCCCTTTTCATTGGCAGGGTCACATGTCCCGTGACGCGTGTGCTGGATGGGTGTGGTGTGGGTGTAAACCAGCCGTGAGGGAGTGGCTGTGGCATGCTGACAACTAGACCTGTGAGCAGCAGATCACCACAGGAAAGACAGGGGACATGTAGCGTTGCCGTCCCCCCCGTGAGCTTAAGCGGAGTGGGCTGGCCTGGCGTATGCCAGTCCAATGTAAGGGTCTGTATATGACCCCGGGGCCCTGGGCGTGGATCTGTACTGGGCTGGACAAGGAAGTAACTCATGCGTGTGCCCCTGTTGTTGTGTCAGCGCCACCCGGACCGCATTGGGCAATGTGTCACCCTGTCACCCCTGTTCTACGACATGAGCCACATGGACGTAAGAGGAGTCCAGTGAGCCCACATTCATCCATACTTCCACACTTAAAAGACCATAGACATGACACATCTGTGTGTATATGAATGTTTAATGCATATTCAGTGGAGTGTTGCATCTGGAGCAGTACAGGGCCATGCAAACCCCACATGACGATGTTGTCCCGTGGAGGTCCAGCCAAGGTCCTCCAGGGAATGACAAGTCCAAAGGAAGAGGACGAGTACAGTCTGCAGTCTGATTGCTGTGTCAATGGCGATCAAACATCATATGGCAGTCCATGTCGAGGTCCAAGGTGAGTGTCGCAGAGTGCATCGGGGGGACAGTGGAAGGTGATGATGCAGAGGGCAGTACCAAGCTGAAGCCGGACCTATGGATGAGATGCATGCTGCTGCGTCCTCCTTACCACAAGGGCAGTATCATCCGCATCTTCGTTCTCTGCTGTTTCATGTGCCTCACGTGTGGGTGGTGGTGTTCTGTCTCCAGCACTGTGTGGCAGTGACACATCTGTGGCCGGAGGTGGAAGGTCTGCCGCACTGTGTGGCACTGACACTTCAGGGGGCGGAGATGTGGATGGAGTGGTGGCAGCAGCATGCATCCGCACCAGGCCTTGTGGCAGCAATGCCATGAGGAGGGTCCTGAGGTCATTGAGGAACCCAGCTACCGCTCGCTGGTGTGCAGCCATGGCAGCCGCTCGTTCTGCATTCGCCCGCTCCATGGTCTCCATTAACCTCCGCATGTATTCCAACTCCCGTGTGACATCGCTAGAGCCACTCGGACTGGACAGTTGTACTATTCTCTGAGTCAGGGCTCCAGCGATGTCAGCCATGGTCCGTTGGAGAGCATGGAGCGGACTGTGGGTGTCCGTTAGGGACCGTGAGTGGTCCCTGATGGGACTTAGACACCCACGTATGGCATCTAGTTTGTCTGCCATGCGGTCGAAGCCCACCCGCACCTGTTCAGCCAGATTCTCCTGGCACTCCAAAACACGGCGTTGGAAGGCCATGTGTTCTCCGTGGGGGTCCTGGGAGGCAGCAGTGGTGGTGGGTGCTGCCTGCTGTGTGGTCTGTGCAGGGGGTGGGGTCTCCTCATAGCAGCTGGGCTGCCCAGCTCCTGGAAGTGGGCTGCGGAGGCTCTCCACAAGCAGTTGGAGGGCGTCAGAGTCGAAGCTGTGGTCGTCCTCTTCGTCTCCAGAGAAGAGAGGGTCGGACTGCTCTGCAGGAGGTGTTGATTCACCCTCTGCAATGTGAAGGTGAGATGCAGTTTAACAATGTGTCCACATGTATGTTGTCGCATTGTACATGTTTACATACAGACAGCATGACTGGGTACATTGTGGCTGTTTGGGAGGAGCTGCCTATTTGATGGGGGACAGTGGACATTTCGACAACATCACGGATGTGTGTTTGTACTTGTACATTATCAACGCACATATCCCTGCAATGCCAATTGTGATTGGCCTGTGTCTGCACCCAAGCGGCACCAGTAGTGTCCTGTGTTCTGTTGTAGGTGTTTTGCGGATTGTGTCACATCGTTGTCAATGTAGATGTGCTCTGTATGTGATGTGTGTGCTGCATTTTTGGGGAGTCGCCCCTGCAGCTCAGATTTTGCTGCCCCTTATCACTTTCATGAGGTGTGCCTCTGACTTATGTGCTTGTACAGTGTTGACATGTTGCATACTGGGGTGCGTTGGTCTCTTGGTGGGAGTTGGTGGTCTGGGGCATGGAGTGTCCGCAGATGTGCTCAAATTAATTGTGCATGTGTGCCATTGTGCCCATCTCCCCCCGTCCCCCCAGGCCCTGGTGGTTACTCATCCTGTTGCTGTTGTGTCGGGTCCTGTTGAGCAGTGTCCGGGCCCCCAACTCCTGCCACCGTCTCCCCACTGATGACTGTGGACACCATTTCCTCCATGTCGTCCAGCTCCTCCTGTGGCACTGGGCTCCCACCTCCAGTCTGCATTGCTGCCTTCAGGTTGTTGGCAACTTTCTGCTTGGTTTTGCGCTTGACATCATTCCAGCGCCTCTTGACCTCGCCCATTGTCCTCTTCAGCACTCCGACTGCATTCACCTTGTCCACGATGGACTGCCATAATGTATTTTTTGTTGCCAATGACACAGTGGAGGTGACGAACAGTTGTTGATGGTGTTCTGTCACCTCCGTTATCAGGATCCTGTTTTCCTGCGGACTGAACTTCGTCTTCCTCTTCTTCTTGTCCTTGCCCTTCCCTGACCCCGAAGTCCCAGGATGGTCCTCCGGGGGGCTTGTGGGGTTCTGGCTCTCCTCCGTACTTGCTCCGGCAACGTCCATTGTGCTTCGCTGTTGTTTGGCATTTGTTTGTCTGGTTTTTTTCTGCTTTTATGGTGATTGTTCCCGCCTGACGCGTGTGGATTGCAGGCCTGTAGCTGGGTTTCGCAGATTTTCGTATCGCGATTGGCCTCATCGCAGCTTTTTTTGCGTTGGTGTTTCGCATTTTTGCGGCGTGGCGTTGATTCTAACGCGGTCAGTTGGCGCATTATCTGGGGAGTATCGCATGGGGCCGCCGTGTTGTGAATACTTGGTTAACAAGGCGTTAATTTCCCGCGATGGACTGCGATATGCAAAGTTGCGTTAAGCTAAATTTGCGGTGGTTATCACACGTTCTTGGGAATATGCCCCATACTGTTTAAGTTAACGGTGCTAAATATAAATGTGTGTGACTAAATATAAATTACAAGCTAGTTCATTGTATTTCATATTGTTGTTTTCACCCAAACACTGCACATCTCCTGACAATGTAAAACGATTAGTCGCAACTCTTCTTGAGACAGTCGCTCTCACCTGACGCAACCCATATTTCAGAAAATAAAGAGAGCAAGTGGTACTGGTCGGTGGCACTTATTCACGAAAAAATGTACAACTAGAAAATTGTGGATGCTCTAAAAAAGGCACTTAAAAAAAACTGAAGCCGTACTGTAACATATTCACAGTTTGGGCTGGCAACTTTGTTGGTGGTTGCATTGGGGATTCCGAGTGTACATATCCACCATGGTCAGGGTTAGGGTCAGACAGGGGTGTGAGCAGCTTCCCCATATAGGGTTTTCATCCATTTGCTGAAAGGAAACGACACAAGCCACATTCTGGCACCAGCTTTATTAGCCAGTGCGCTCCTAGAGGGCTTCAGGCCTACAATTTGTTCACCTTTGCACCCAGGCATGAAAAGTGCCTTTTTTTGTGCTAAACAGTAGGGCCTAAAACATGTAAAAAATCCTACATGTTCAAATCAAATCTACATGTGGTGTAATGGTAACGGCCAGAGCTGCCAATTTGGGAGCTGGGGAACCAGGTTTAAGTCTCTACGTCGGCTCAACCTCCTGAGATCTTGGGCAAATCACTTAATCTCCCCGTGCCAAAAATAAATGAATGTGTCCGTGTGTAACGTAACTAGTGCTCATGTAAAGCGAGCGCTCCAATGCCGTCTTACACCCTGGCATTTTATTTTTTGCTAGTCGGTAGGGCCCTCGTAAGCATGCAGCGCTGGTCGTGACTCAGATACAATGGAGTATTTAAATTATAGTGAATGTCTGAGCGGTACTTAGCCGGCCATGGTGCATGAATATCAAGGCGCTCTGCACTTGGTCGAGACTGTGACTCACTCACATCAGACTGTGCGTGGCCATGGTGGTGGTGGCAAGAACCATGTAACTGTAGGTAGATTGTGGCATCATGGCTGGCAATGCTAATTAATTATGATAGAGACTGAGAGAGAGATATTGCCTGTCAATTTGAAATGTGCTGCTTAATTATAAATGAATTGATTGATTGTGAGTGACTGACATCCCTGCAGCTAAGTTGAGCTTCTCCAACTGATGCTATGCTTAACTCAAAAGCTATACCGGCCATTAAAGGCCTGAGCCGAAGGCGAGGGCCTTTAACAAGGGAGCAGGGCTTTAATGCTGGCATAGCCCAGCTACGGAGGCCTTTAAGAACATTCCGCCACTATAGGGCAGAATGTTCTAACAAATAAAACAAAGGCCTCAGGGAACCCGAGGGGATTTAAATCCCCTCAGGCTCCATGATGCCTTTGTTCACAGCAACTGCTGTGAACGACAACATTCGAATGTTGGCAGTGGCGGCTCCTCCGCTATGGCGGAGGAGCGTTGCCCCAATGCTTTCTCGCAGTGCGAGAAGCAAAAACATGAAATGGTAATAACTTTTAGTTATTACCAATTAATATTTCCTTTGCGGGTGGGCGGGGCTGCTCTGCTTACGGAGCAGGGCAGGTGAGGAGTGGTTTGCCGACTCCTGAGTGCGCAATGACTGTTTGGTCGGCCCTCTCGGGCCGCCCAAACCAGTCATGCGCACTTTTTCTCCTTCTCCATGCAGGCTGCATTGCTGCCTGCATGGAGAACATGCCCACCCCTCCAGCCCCTGGCTGAGGACCGTGTATTGCAGCCTTGTGATTGGCTTAGGGGAGGGAGCCTGCCTGCTTCCTGTTCGAGTCGCTGGCAGGAGAGCAGGCACAAAGAAGACGCGGGACCCAGCCTCAAGGTAAGTTTTTTTTTTTATTATGACCCCCCCACGCGACTCCCCCACGCCGGCCGCAACTGAATGTTGGAGCTCTGGGCTTCTACCGGCCATTAGAAGCCTGGAGCACTCTTTTGTTTTCAATGGAGCTTCCAACATTCCAATGTTCTAATACTAATTATAATCAGCACTGCAGCACGCGAAGTTGACATCCAAAATGTCGGCACGCATCACTGCCGTTACTTTCAGCTCAGAGACAGACTGGTCAAAAAATGTTGTTTCCAACTATACTAAAAATGCCAATGAGAGAGGATATAGTGTTGCTGACTCTCGTGCTTGCTTCGATTTATTTACAGCTTACTACTACACAGTTCTTCTTTTAAATGGTCCGTATAGCTAGGTGTTCTCTCGCCGTGCTATTACAATTCTTAAAATAAATTGCCAAAAGCTACTGTTGCAAATGATCCAATCCAGCATCACAGAACATAGATAGAACACTTCCTTCCTAAGCCTTCCAACGCCATCTTTGTCATAATTCCTAAAGTTTAAAAGTTTTTCAAAAGAGGAAAGGCCTGTTAACTTTTCCAAATTTATTGCCAATACACTGCGGTTTATTTGATTTTTGTGATCTGCTGGTTGCACATATAAAGAAATATAACATGTAAAATTCACAATGGACTGTTGTGCTTGCACATCAAAGGGAATAGCCTGATGTTTCCTTCACCAACATAGTTTTACAGCCGGTCCTGCAAACCCTATATTTATGGCCTGACAAATGGCTTGTAGCTTGAATAATAAAACGTGTTTGCCCCTTCCAAATGCAAGCAATAAATTCAAGCCATTTTTTTAGGACATAAACTAAAACACAGGCTGCCTGATAACAGATCAGATGGCCTTGGTCTGTAGTTTGCTCTGCTGTACAAAAATCTTTGGGAAAGGAAATCCCTGGAGGACCCAGTTGCCTTTGATCATGCACACTAGTGTGCTCTTGTGACCAGGCCAGGGAGTTAGCAGACGTGCTGTGCAGTGCAGCTAGCTTGATCTGCAACATACCATGACATAATACATATATCTATATAACTTATATTCTTATATAGATATACCTTATAAGTTAAATAAGATGCAGAAATGGAATCTTACTTACAAGCAATTATAGAATATTGTCCTGTCTCTTTGTGCCTTTTGTAATGATCATAACTATTAGCAACTGCTTTTAAAAATTGTATCTCTTCTAATGAAACCTGTTTTATTGTAAAGTGCTCTGAACCCTTTGGGCAAAGTCGCAATTTTATAAAACGTCTTGCTTTCTCAAATTTGCTTTAAAATGCCCATTTTCTCACTCTTTATTAAAACTTTTCCCAGGGGAGAACCCCTCCCCCCGAACCCTTTGTATGCGGAACATTCATCCCCAACTTTTAAACCCCACCACTTTCAAATGTCACCAGCCACCACTGTATTCCAGATGCTGTACCAAAAGCACTGAGATGCCTAGACTCTTCAGCAAGAGTCACTTGGTGGTAAGCTGATTTCATGTCTAGTTCTGAGAAACACAGAGCACCAGATAATGTGGTAATCTTCTCCTCAGGCAAGGGATGTCCATCCACCCAAGTAGCCTTGTTCAGACTTCTAAGGTTGATGCACATCCTTAATTCATTATTTTTCTTGTGTGCTGCGACTATGGGTAATAACAATAAAGAGGATCCAACTGGTTTTATTACACTATCATCACACAACTGAGAAATAAGTTTATCTAGACTCTCCTTGTCACTTAACTGAACACGTCTCAATTTGTGCTTCACAGGTATACTTCCTTCCTTGAGTTTGATGACGTGCTCAAAACCAATGAGTTTACCTAGCTTTTCCTCAAATATTTCATTATGTTCTGACAACAACGTCACAAAGCTTTTTTTTTTACTTGTATTCACATCATCCTCATCTACACACAAAATTTGCTTCGCACACTGTGGCATCAACACGATGCCTAAACAGCCCTGCTGATGCCAACCAAGACTATCTGCAGACCATGATGAGACACATAGACCATACCTTGTACTTCCCACCCTTTGAATTTGTAACAGTGTCAAAAAATCCTTCCAGATCAATCTTTTCACTGTTGTAGCCTTGAGGGTTTATATCAGGTGAGCCTAATGTATTCTTAAAGTCCTTGCTCAAAAAAGACTCTTTTGAAATGATGGTTATTTTAGCACTTGAATCAGTTAACAACGGGACATTCACATCACCAACAATAAAATGTTCTATAGGAACTTTACACTTTGAAAAGTCATTCTAATTTATTCTTACACATAAAAGCATACTATCCATGCTATTAGGTAATTCATCTCTATTACCCTTGTTTACCACATTTACACCGTTCTTCCTTGGTTGAGTGTGACAGACTCTAGCAAAATGTACAGAAGTGTCACACTTGATGAATTCTTTGCTTAAAGCTGGACATTGTTTAAATGAAGCAATGTGAAATTTGGGTCCACACAATAGCATGCACCACTACTACCTAGATTCTTCTTTTTATCCAAGAACTTGTTGGGGCCCGTTTTATTTCCTTTTACCATAAGAACAGCTTCATCTATCTCTTTGTTGAGTTCTTTAACCAATTGTTTTTGAAACTTGGATGCTATTAGCAATGTCCAAAGCTTCATCAAGTGATGGATTCTTACATGTTAATAAACTTTCCTGGATTTATTTTATTGGACCATCTAGTTACAAGTTAATCTCTGATAAGCTTATCAGTGAAACTACCAAATACACACTTGGCAGGCAAAATTCATAATGAGACGCATCCACTGACTCCATCACAGATTGTTCTCTTGAGAAGAATGTATGTCTTCTGACAATGAAATTTGGAGATTTACAAATTGTTCATAATGTTTCTTCACAACTACCTCATATTCATCAATGTTATCTTCCTCTGCTTCTGGTGAAAGGTCAGGTAGTGTGGCATAAACTAAGACTCTGGCTTAGCTCTCTACAATATTTGCTTTCACACCCACGGGTGTCATGAGTGAATTTAGTTCAATGCACCAGTGATTGAATGTGAAGAAACAGGTTGTTGTAGCCCCACGCTCCCCCACTCAATGCATAGTTGATGTGGTGTCCATGCTTTCTAGGTTACTAACAGTCCTTAAATAGGGATTCAGGCAGGCATTGGTAATTTAAAAGCCCAATTTCATTCTTTACAATATCTCACACCAGGCTCATCAAGTTGCTTAGCACATTCAAAATAACCACACAGAATATTATGAAAGCAGTACTAAAGCATGTTGTGAACAATGAAAACAACCTGAATATTTCTACCATAGTGGAAACATCATCGGGCAACCTAACACACTAAAACCTACTTCTATGCGCTATGCTATGAGAGCATCAAGTAGCGTAACTTGCATCTAGAGTTTCTTAAGGAGAATCAGAGCACTGCATACCTGTTTACAGCATGAGGCTGTAATTAACAGTAGCCGGGAGAGAGTGTTCCCTCGAAAGTAAAACATACATCAGCATCTGCTCCTCTCCTCCCGGACTTGGAGCGGTATTAGCTTTCAGTGCGGAACGGGATGCTAAGGCATCACAGCAGCCCATCTGTCTCTGTCAAGAACTTTTAGCAGTATCTTTCATGATAATCTGGAGCGAAGGACCACTCCTGCCAAGTTGGCACTTGACGGGCCTTATATAGTGTGGCTTATCTGATATGGGAATTTCGAATATAACCATAGGAATGTCTGACATAACCTGTGTGCGTCAAGATGCTATGTATAGATGCATTCTTATAAACAAAGATGGCAAGAACATGACAATTCAGACTACGTCGTTTATGTTATCTAACCTAGAAATAGAAATAATAAGGCACTTGCCGTAGACTGATGTCGCATCAGGTGTTTTATCAATGTCATTGTCTGAATGACTTGACACTTTCACAGGTTCTTGGAAAGATAAGGACAGACAGCATATGTGTCAAAGGCAGACTTGTCGATGATTACGCAAAAATAGAGAAAGTTGAGTCTGGCCTTCAGACTTTATTTCAGTAGGTGTACAAGAATCTCTTGACATTCAATACCAAGTAAATGTTATTTCTGGTTTATATTTAAAACCAGAAATGGCCCCTAAAAATGCATTAAACGCTCTGACCCACTCTTCCCAGGCTATGGGTGGTTCACCAGGTGATTGTACAAAATGTGATGGAGAGCCGATTGCTTGCATAGCGATGAAACCAATAAAACAAGGACAATTTTCCAAAAGAATTTATCAATCCAAATATATGAGGAAAACTCGTGAGTGACATTCAAAATGTAGGTAAATGTTGTGCAGAGCAATAGTCACTCCACTTCATGAGTGCCACACCTTCTTTTTGAGACGCAAGCATGCACTTAAAATGCCCACCACACTGCTGAGAAGAAAAAAATCTAATGCTTGACTCTCACGTTGGGACAAAGGCGCTTGAAATGGCTGCTAGACGTGCACACTAATTCTGGCATGCATGCGGGAAAGAGAGCATTGGAACTTCCCCAAAGTGAACACCGAAACAGAAGCCCATAAGCTGTAGTGGTTCCCTTGAAATGCCCATATAAACGCCAGCGGTTTACGATGGTGAGAGAACGAGGACCAGCGCAATCAGCAGTCAACTCCAGTTGGCTTGTAACACAATAGGTTTGTCCGCTTGTCACCAGTGTTACCGCTGAGACAGACATTGAAAATGTAAGAATACGTTTATTAAGAATGCCGGTATATAGGCAACCATCAACAGGACTCCTTAAATGACTCCATCACCTTCACCCTCTAGTCTCCTGCTCCTCATCCTTTCTAGAATTCCAAACGAAACTGGATTCTAACATTCTATGACAACACAAGGAACACAAGCGCGAGGGAGACAACAGGATATAGCACAAGCTCTCTTGTGGCTGGGTTGCATTTGTTGGGCCATGAGATGCCCCAATACGGCTGGGCATGTGCTGGAAATCAATCCCCACAGGAGAGTAAAGAGTTGTATACTAAAGTATGTCCTCTTTATTTCAAAACTCTGCACACCACAGATACTTGAGTTCTCTCTCAAATATCTGTGGTGTGAAGAGTTGTGCTGGAAATCCTACGAGACAGCCACATATCATGGCGGCCATCTTGAGAGAACCGAAAGTATTTAAACCACACCCAGGGAAGTCTTGATGCATACTGTAATCGTGAAGAACGCAACTTCCTTCTGGAGTTGTAACTACTACTGAATGGAATCGAGGCACTTACCAAGACAGAGCTGAACACCAGACAATTAAGTGATCAATTGTTTAAATGTCTCAAAGGATGCTTTCAGGCATATGTTCGCCCGGGGTGGCAAAAAGGAGTTGCGTACTTGAGTTTGGCAATGCATGGTGACATTCATTGACGCTTACAAAGGCAACAGGCAAACTCGTTAATTGTTTAAGTGAAACTGGAACATTAAATGTTGTACGAGTGGCATTCACAATATGCCATATCGAATCCAGTGTCATTTATGTTAATGCTGATGTTGGAAGGATGTTCTAAAAATAACCACTGTTATCAGCAGACTGTAGAACATCCATTGTTTATCATTGACCCTGTTTGATGAATAGTCAATTAATTACCATTGATAATATTTGATCTCTTGCTGTGCAAGAAGGAGTGAGTTCCCTGGAAGGGAGAGTGTGATGGGTTTTCTTGGTGGGAACCAATTGTAAAATTTCTGACTCTTTCTAAGGGGTGAATCGTTTTCAACCCTGTGTAAAATCAAGAGTTGCAGGTACAGCACTGGAGAGAAGAAAGCCTCATCTCACCCAAGCGCCAACATGCACAATTTCAGGTGGGCACAAAAGGTTGTGGGAGAACGCTTGTTTTTACAATGGAACAAACACAACCCAGAAGTGGGTGTGCTTTTAGCTATTTTCTATTAATATCAGACAGGATCTGACACTTTGTCTGCTGGATTACCTAATGGGTGTGAATGCGGTCTAAGCAAACGCTATGATGCAGCAGCACAAGTGAGTAGGAACAAGAATACATTATAAATAAGGGAGTAGTACAGACTCTGATATTTGAAATGCAAGACTGATGCCATCACTGTTTGCTTTCTCTAAAGGCACAAAGGCGCACGCACCTGCCTTTAATTATTTTAGCTTATTTTATTCGTTTGGTTTTTGATTTCAAACTCCCTTCCGTTAGGCTCATCTGACGGCCACTAGCCCTACTGAGAAACACAGTGGCCGTCAGGTGTCAATGAAGGATTGTAGGGACCATGCTGCCTCTGCAACTAAAACAGAGAGGAGAATGTGTTCCATCTTGGTCCTCTGACATAATGCAAAGCACAAAATTAAAACTCATTCAGGGAACATGGCTTTAGGGTCTTTTGATGTTTCCGCCCTAAACAAAACGTTGAGAAATCTCCAAAGACAGGTGGAGTTGGCATGGGTGGATAATCAAACACTGAGACCCCACATAGTAGGCATGTCTCAGTGTTTGAAAGGGTTGCAACAGGGAATGAATGGAGCAAACTCAGCACACAAGGCTGGAACAGCTTCCTCTCCAACACTTCCTGCCCATGCGCCATTCTTTTACGATCAGTTAGCCATTCTGTTGCCACCACCAGAAGGACCCAGAGGCGACCCTCAAAAACGAAATATCTTTCTGACTCAACGGCTTCATTTTCTCTGTCGGCCACCGGCATTTCCAACTCCAGAGTCAAGGGTAGCATTTGTCTTGTATCTTCTGGTGATGCAGCTGTATGATCGACAACCTTGGTAGCCAGTAATGACCCTGTATTATTCTCTTTTGATCGGATCACGGTAGAACTGAGACGTATCTTAGATCGCAGTACCATAACCCAAACTATTGAAAATGAGTTGTTGGGATTCAAGTAAGGCAATTGAGATTTGCTAAGCTATATTGTTTAATTAAATTGTTTAGTGGCCAAAAGAGTGTCACCTTTTTACAGAGGCCTCTGGGACGAAATGAAGGACATGCTGGCACAAGCTGTGGACCAACACCCGGATTGTGATGTACTGCAGCTAGATCCTTGGTTTTCTAAATGAAAGGGTGAAAAGACACGTTCTGAGGCCCAACTTAGTGCACAACTGCCTAACACACAACCTACAAGTCAAAAGACTCTTTCGAATCCCACTGAGCCAATGCAGAAAGAAACTATTTGACCTCCTCTTTCTAATGCAGAAAAGGAAAGGAGACGATGAGGCAAGTTATGTCTCTATTATGACTAAGAATGTCACCTCTATGAAATTATACCAAACACCCCAAAAAGAATTAAGGAATTTGGGGCGGTTAAAATGTGTGGCTGCTAACAATCCTCAGGTGGCAATCGCACGTGACCATGGATATATTCTTTATCAGGCCCATAATGAAGTTATGTAATATATCTGTAATGCTCGATTCGGGCCCAACAGGGGATTTTTGTGATTGGTTCTTTGCTTGTATGCACCATATTCCTATAGTCTGATAGGCCTTTGTAGAACAGGTTTGTGTTGTGGATGGTTCCCAGTTGTCTTCGGGACCCATAACCCATCAAACTACAAAACTGACCATGATGGAGCGTAATGGTCAATCTAATCTGTCAACTGAATTTAATAAATGCATCTCAATGTGGGATTATACAATGTAGTGTGTGGTTAATGGAACATAATCTAACTATAGACTGTGATCCAGCGTTACTAATATAATTTCTTCTCCTGTGGACATGACATCCAGGTTGAAAACACTTTTTAACAACTATACCAATATGACGGTGGGGCCCATGACCGCATAAACATTCACTCACTCAAATATTCCCTGGATCCCATCCACTTTCACCTAGGAGAAAAAGTTATGACTGCTGGAAGAGAACGGGATACCTTTTTAAAGTCGACAAGATAGTTTCTCAAACATCGTACATAATTAGTTTTAATCCTGTCAGTTTCTAAGACATCAAGGTATTCCGCTCTTTGGTCGATGGACCAACTAGTAAGAATAAGTTGATGGTGATTAAGACCAGCTCAATCACGTTTAAACTCATTAAAACATTACACTTATTATTGAGCTAAAGAACCACAGACTCGTAATTTTAATTGTAATAAAGTTTATCTACTTCTTTTAAATGCATGAATACGTTTCAATATTATTAATCAGTTTAATACGTTCATATCATTATAACAAATAACCTTTAAAGAATTTATGCATACCCTTTTAGATGGAAAATAAAAGTTCACCTCGTCAGATAATTGCAGATCACAGCATAGAACTCCCAAAAACTGACTGTATGTCCCGATAAACAGGCCTCCTCGACGTACCACCTATACAGGTTTCCCGCAACGATCTCGTTCCTTCCCAGTCAGATTTAAAGCAAAAAGATCAATTATATTAACAGAAATGGCCTATGGAAAATAGCAGCAGTTCTCCAGCGTCAACGTCCAGTGCTCAAAAATTATGTATGATTAGCGCTCCTCCTACTTAAGAGTAGGTCCTCTTATACCCTATTACTAGCTTACTAAACAGAAATGTTTCATTCTTTGGGGGCGAGATTCACGCTAATTGGTCCATTGGAGGGGTGGCAAGCATCTCCTCATTGCCCTCCTTGCTTAAACCGGTTCCAAAAATGTTTATAACTTTTGGCCTTTCTCACGGCTTTAGGACATTACCAATCCGATTGACAGTTCCTTACATGTATCTTCTTTTGTAACTTTATTTTAAACAGTTCATTGTTAATTCACAGCTGCATCTTCGGTTCTCATACATTCTAGCTGAGTCCTTCTTGGCACTCATCTGGTGACAAGTCACGCTGTCCTTGACTCGTTTCACTCTGGGCTTTACTTTCAACCACGTGACATATTTCTACAGCTTTCTTCCGCTTGGAAGCCATTTTGCACTTGCGCATTAAGCTCATCTGCCTCGGCAGCCATCTTTACAGCTCGGCCTAACAGGCCCGAACGAACTATCATGAAAACAAACACAATCATAATTAAAAATAAAGAAAATAAGCCTTTTCGTTTCCCACCCGTCATTCTACGTACCCCAATTAGGTGTTACCTAGCGAAAGCGACATATAAAGCCAGGTTTACTTACCATCCATATTCTTTTGCCACAATACAACTTACTACATAGCACAAATCATGCAACATCACTCTATTTAGTACGCAAACCATTATGTTAATATTATTTTACTCTTACAATTGTAAGTAAGTTAGTTTTGCACATAAATTGCCAGTTACCAAAAATATAAAAGATGCAAAATGTTGATTAGTCGTCAAAACAATTAATAACATTAATTATTTACATTAATATTAGGGGGTTCAAAAATTTCTTATTTACCTTGCTCCATCAACTCCCCCCTTTGGTGATTTTTAATATCACCACAAAAACCCATGTTATACAATTTTACGGATAGCATGTTTCTTGTTCATTTGCTTCTTGTTAGTTTTACACATCAGTATCCTTTTCATTTGTCTTTTTGTTCTCTCATACATGCTTTCTTTTAGTTCCTCAAGTTCTATTTCACCTAATTCTCGTTCTCTTTCTTTATTTATCTTATTTTCTCTTTTCATTTTGTTTTGTCTTTTTCTCCTTTTAATACATATAATAACAAATTTCGCAAATAACACCACTAATATTACTACTGTTGCTGATATTAAAACTTTCCCTACAATAGAACTACCTATTTCAGTGAACCATTTTGGTATTGAGGAAAAACTCTTACCAAGTTTCTCCCAAGCATTTTCAACCTCCAGTGGAACAAGTTCTTTGTGTAAATTAGTAATATTCTTTATATACTTTTGTATATTTTCACTTTTATCTGGAATGTAAGTGCAACAATGTTGGACTTTCAGCATTCCACAGACTCCTCCCTCTTTTGCCAAAAGAATGTCAAGGGCAAGCCGGTTTTGCATCACCATAGCTCTCATGGCAACCATCTCGGTATTTACCATCAAGAACCCTCCAGCAGTATTCGTTGATAAACGATCTACAACTGTGGACAATTTTCGAATTTTAAATGCATTCAACGATATTCCCACTGCTGGTATCATTGCTCCAAAAATGTCACCCACTATTTCTGAAAAACTTTCCCTTTTTCTACGTGTGAATGTTTCACCCATTTCGTGGGTTCCTTTTTCTTCTCTATCTACATGAAAGATTTTTGGGAAGACCAGGCCTAAGTAGCATGACCCATACCAATGATCCGGCAACCTGTAATAAGCTCTATTTCCACAAATATAATAGATCCCTGGAAATATTGGATCTTTTCCTCCTTTGAATCCCCATCCTCCTAAAATTTCATAATTGTCTCGGCAGTCACTGGAACCCACGAAATAGTTGTCATACCTAGTTCTATTTCTACTAATGCACAACTTTCCCTGTTGGGGCCAATCTAAAGTCATAGCTGCATTTGTCTTTTTCTTATCATTACTTCCTCCTTCAAATGTCCAAAAGGGTGTTTTCATCTCTTCCTCTATTACCTTTCTTTGAAATTTGACTCTCCTGCTTTCTACCATCTCCAAAAATACCTTTTCCTCTTTCTTTAACTCACAGGTAAGGTTGTGTTTAACTACATCCTCTAATATCAAATCTTTATTTTCTAAGAAAAATTCACCAAACATCTTTGCTTCTTTCACTTTGTTCAATTCAGGAATTATAGGAATTTTTGCAAAAATCTTATTTATGTCAGTGTAATAATATTCTAATCTACCTGTTTTGTAAAACAAACTAGCTAAAACACTACATGTCATTCCATACGTCAAAGGAAGGTGATGATAGGTCACACCTTCTGAAACAGACGCAGGTAATTTCATACAAACATAACAATCTCTTACATCAGTGGTTCCCAAACTTTTTCGATCCACGGCTCCCTTGACCTATTGGCCATAAGCCGTGGCTCCCCATTATGTTAATTTTTTTAGTGGGTGAGGGGATGTCAACCCTACCTCGGTAGAACTTCAATTTTTCTCCCTGAAAATAATTGCCATGAAGCTGATGAAGGTATTATAATCATAGATGCAATTAATTTTTTTATAACAGCTGTTTAATAAAATATTTTTTGGGTTTAGTCACAGTGCATTCAAAACAAAGTTAACCTTACAGGCCAGTGCAGGCAATGTATTGTGATGAATGCCCCCAACAGGTGGCTCAATAATAGACAGTGTATGACCCTGACTGTTCATGATTAGTAGGCAATTAACCTGAACTCTTTTTGTAATCATATTAAATATTTGTAGTTAACTGGTAAAGTTCAAGACTGAAGATACCTAAATCCAAAAGATGTTGAGGAAAGTCATGTCAATGACCTCTTAAAATTGTACTGCATTCTAGTGTCAAACAATTTTGAGGAATGACATGTATAGTGGATAACTATACATGTCATTCCTCAAAATTGCCTAAACATTGAAGGTAAAAAGAGAAAAAGATCTGAAAATCTTCCACACTACTTCTGGACCCCACTTGCAACTCTTAGATTTAATTTCCCACCACTTGGAACAGTTGGACCCCCACATTTTGAATTAGTTTACTAGAAATATTTAATTTTTGGAATAAACTGCATTTTGTGTTCAACTCAAAATTTCCTACTGATTTCTGTTAAGAATGGGATATTTTACTGTGAGGGGAAAACAACGTACCTTTTGGGACGAGATAGTGCAAATATTGGTTCAAAACAATTGTTGCAGCCAAGAAGTTATTAAAAGAATTGGGGGGAAAAAAGTCTGCATCGTAAGACTGTTTTTGGCTGCAAGATGCACGTCTCAGGCAGTCTGACCTATTCAGCCTCTTGTGCGTGGAGAGAGAGAAAAAGAATGCAGAAAGATGAACAGAGGGTTTCCAAATGTTCCTGCCTGCTCAGTTCTGACACAGGGGTGAAGGTGGCAGGGTTAGGACTCATCATCTGCCGTTGTGTGCGCAGCTCTGATTGTTTTCCCCTTGTAGCAATAAAGCTTTGCAGCCCGTGGTGTGCGTTTTGGTAGTGCATTGAAAAGTTATTTATTGGGCGTTTCTGTTGTTTCTCTTGATGTCATTTTCTCTCGCAGCTTTGGCAGCAGAACTGTGCAGTTCGGAAGAAGAGGTCAAAGGCCTTGACAGTGGTTCCCAAATTGTGTTCACGGCGCCCCTGGCTAGTTTTGATGGCGCACCAGGGTGCCATGGCGCACAGATTGGGAACCACTGTCTTACATCCATTGTTTCTACATATTCATATAATAATTTTGTGAAGACATTTTTAGAAAAATCAGTTATGGACTTATCGCTATGTAAATCTGTTATGGATCTATCTTTATGTAATTCTGCACTATCTATTAATGTGGCTGTGTTCTGTATGTTAACTTCCTTATCCTTCTTTGTGTTGTTCTCTAATATGGACGTTTCTTCTACAGTTAATCTAATTGGAATGGTGATTGCTAAGACAAGCCATACAAACATTAATAAACCTGTACAAAAGAAACACATTCTACACAATCTACGTAAAAACTCACATCTATTCTCTGTTTCTACCATCTTATTCTATTACCTAAATATATATATTTGTACAGAAAATGTGTCACCACACCTCAGAATGACGTTTCAGCCACTCCACTTTCTCACTTTGTCTCGTTTGGTACTCTCTTTAGTTCTTCTCAGAACTCTTTCTTGTCTTATTCAGGTTTTTAGTGTCCAGTCCGGCTTTTTCTTTTCAATCTCTTCAAACTTGTTGCACTTCACTTTCACCCATTGGTTTGTAGCTTTCTTCTGGGTTATCGTGAATGATTTCTTCTTCTTTGATATCAGTCAATGTGATATATAGCCATTCAGGTGACTTATATTTCAAATTAGCTTTCTTTACTCTTTTCGTTTTCTGCAATTGTTTTCCACTTTGTTTTTCTTGTTCCTTTTGACTTGTTATTTCATTTACTTGTTCTGCATTATCTCTGTTGATCTTTATGATTTTATATCTCAATCTTTTGACTTCGTGGGGCCAATTATCTCCTTTTCTCTGCCTTTTCGGTTCACTTTCCTTTTCTTCTCGTTCAGCTCTCCAAGTTCTTTTTCTTGGTCCTAGTCTCTGTTTTCTCTCTCCTTCACTTTCTTCTGATTCTGTTTCAGACCTTACTTCATTTCCTCTTATTTTGAACTTTATGATTTCACCTTCTTTATCTAGCTCTTCTTCTTCCTGTGCCTTTTCTGTTCGATCACTTGTTTCTATCCCTCCTCGAGGTTCTTCCGAATTTTCGTTGATCTCTCTGTCTGTTTCTATATTTCCCTGTTCTTTTGTTTGTTGGTCTATCCCTATTGCTCCTCGGTGATCTTCCGATTCTTCTATCTCTCTATTTGAATCTATCCCTCCCTTGTCTAATTTGACAATTTCTGAACGATTTTTACCATAACTTGTGCTTGGCTGATCACTGTCACTGTCTCTTGGTTCAGTTTCTTCGTTTACGATGTCAATGTTCCGTTTATTCGTTAGCTTTTCATCACAATCTGATTGATCTGTATCAGATGCTGAACTGGTGTCTGATATTTCCAGATGTCGACTTTCAGGTCGATCTTCAAATTCTGGAACCTTTGCTATTTCAAATTCTTCTCCTGTTGTTAGACTTGTACCTGGGTCTTCCAGATGTCGACTTACAGGTCGAGCTTCATGATCTCGAACCCTGTTCGTTTCATCTTCTGCATCAGATGCTGAACTGGTATCAGATATCTCCAGATGTCGACTTACAGGTCGAGCTTCAGGATCTGGAACTCTGATAGTGTGGCTGGCATGTACCCAGTTTTTCACTCCTGCACATTTGACTGCAGTTGTTGTCACCAGGATCACTTGTCGTGGTTGATCCCAGCGAGGAACCAAACAGTTTCTTCTTCTGTGGACTTTTATGCGGACCCAATCTCCTGGACTCAAATCATGAGCTGGTTTTCTTTCAAGAGTGGTCGCATCCGGTCCAAACTGATGAAACACAGAATGTACCACATCAGCCAATCCTTTGCAATAATTCAACACGAGATCATCAGTTATAGTCAGCAGTTTGTTGACAGGTACATGTGCTTGTCTCATTGCTCGTCCCATGATTATTTCGTGGGGACTCAGACCTGTTTTTCTATCAGGTATGCTTCTGATAGTCATTAGTACAAGTGGAAGGGCATCTGGCCATTTGAGTCCTGTGGCTTGACACATTTTCCCTAACCTATTCTTTATTGTTCCACTCACTTGTTCTACCACTCCAGAAGCCTCTGGTCTGTATGCACAGTGCAATTTCTGTTGAATACCAAGAGCTTCACATATCAGTTGAATTAGTTCGTTTTGAAAATGTGTTCCTCTATCTGTTTCAATCGTTACTGGAAATCCGTACCTTGGAATGAATTCTCTCAGCAAGAGCTTAGCTACTGTAATCCCATCATTCCTTCTGGTCGGATAGGCTTCCACCCAACGAGAAAACAAACAAACGACCACAAGAACATACCTCAGTCTATTGCTTGGGGGCATTTCTATGAAATCCAGTTGCATTCTCGTGAAAGGACCTCCCTCTCATCCTATTGTTCCTAAACTCACTACTGTTTTCCTTCCTGGATTTATCTGTTGGCAGATAAGACATCTTTGACAAAGACTTTCAGCTATGGCCCTGAATTTTGGGTTATACCAAGTTTGTCTGAAAAGTCGGATCATGGCATCCCTTCCAATATGAGCTTGTCCATGGTACATCCGTGCCATGTTAGAAATCATGCTATCAGGCATAACTGGTCTTTCATCTCTATAAACCCAAACATCATCTTCCTCCCTTTTCCTGCATCCTGCTTTTATCCAGCTATCTTTTTCCTCATCATTTGCAGCTTCTTGTGATTGTCTCACCTCAGCCCATGTTTCGATAATGTTAGTAAACAGCAAAGGACATGAAACATGCTCTCTTTCTCTTCTCTTGTTCAACGAGACTACATTTTTAGCACAATACTGAGCTATCTCGTCAGCATACTTGTTGCCCACAGTTATGTAGTCTTCCCCATTTTTGTGCGCAGTGCACTTCACTACTGCAATCTGTTTAGGCAGCTGTATCGCCTCAAGTAATTTTTTCACAAACTCACCATTTCGAATTGGAGTTCCTACAGACGTCAAGAAACCTCTTTGGGACCAGATCTGCCCAAAATCATGGACCACCCCGAAGCCATACTGGCTATCCGTGATCACTGTGATTCGAACATTCTTTCCCAGTTTGCATGCCTGAATTAGAGCAATCAGTTCAGCCACTTGGGCGGAACGTATCCCTCTCAAACAAGATGCTTCCATTATTGCAGCTACTGTACATACAGCATACGCTGCACTCAAAACTCCTTCACTTGTCCTCAAACATGAGCCATCCACAAACATCACATAATCTGATTCTTTTAAAGGCTCATCTCTGATATCTGGCCTTGGTTTTGTACAGTATTCAAGTACATTCAAGCAATCATGATCAACTTCATCTTTGTCTGTCACACTCTCTTCATCCGGCAATGATGTCGAAGGATTCACACTTGTGCATCTGTCAATGGTTACATTGTCTGCACTTAAAATCACTTTTTCATACCTAGTCAGTCGACTATGTGTCATGTATTGAGTTTTGGTTCTTGTCAAGAGAATTTCGACTGAATGTGGAACATATCCTCTCAGTGGGTATCCCATCACAATGCCTTCACTTTGTTCCAGACTCAGACAAGTAGCAGCTACTGCTTTCAGACATCCAGGCAACGCTTTTGCTACCGGGTCTAAAACAGCTGAAAAATATGCAGTAGGTCTTTTCATATTTCCATGTCTTTGTACTAACACTGAAAATGCACACCCATCTCTCTCACTACAGTACAGCTCAAATTCTTTTTCATAGTCAGGCATTCCCAATGCCGGTGCTTCACACAGTCTCGCTTTTAGTTCTCTAAATGCCTTCATTTCTTCATCAATCAATTCAAACGGATCTTTAACATCCTTTTTGTCAATCGCTGTAAGGGTTTCGCAATTAGTGAAAATCCACTTATCCACTGTCGACAATATCCAACCATTCCCAGGAACATTCTCACCTCTCTTTGTGTCATTGGAGCTCTCATTCCTCTGATAATTTTTATTCTCTCAGTCGTTACCTTTCGCACTCCTTTTTCAATTTTATGACCTAGGTATTGAACCTTTTGTTGACAAAACTGTAATTTTGATGGGGACACCTTATGTCCTCCTTCTGCTAAATGGTTCAGTAAAGCAATTGTGTCAGCAACACATGCTTCTCTGGTTTTTGATGCCACCAATAGGTCATCAATATACTGAACCATCACAGATTTTTCAGGCATTTTTAAATCTTCCAACGATTTCTTTAGGATCTGATTAGAGATCGAGGGACTTTCTGTATACCCCTGAGGAATTCGGCACCATGCCAAAATACGCTCTCCGAATCTGAACGCAAATAATGGCTGGCTATCTGGATGTAATGGAATAGAGAAAAATGCATGGCACAAATCAATGACGGTGTACCATTCTGCCTCATGTGGAATCTGATACAGTATCACAGCAGGGTTTGGTACAATTGGACAACAAGGAACGACGATTTTATTAACCTTCCGTAAATCTTGCACTATTCTATATGTTCCATTCGGCTTTTTCAGTCCCATTATAGGCGAATTACATGGACTGCTCATTATTTCTTTCAAAATTCCTTGTTCAATCATTTTATTTATTACAGGTGTTATTCCTTCAATGATTTCTGGGGTCAATTTATATTGTGGAGTATTTGGGTAATTTGTTCCTTCTCTAACAGAAATTTTAACAGGGTCTACTCCTCTCATTAACCCAATGTCTTCGCCTGTAAAATCCCATACCTCCTGTTTGACTGTTTCTTTTAACTCAATTGGAATTTTCTCTACATTGAACACAGGAAACATGTCATTCACTCCTGGCTCTAATTCTGCCATTGTCATTTTATATAATACATCTTCATCTGGTGTCTGGAATGCAATCCCATCCGGAGTACAATAGATGGTGCAATTCATTTTGCAAAGTAGATCGCGTCCAAGTAAATTTACAGTACTGCAATCACACACCACAAATCGGTGCATTTCTCTGAATGGTCCAACTTTAACTTCTACTAATTTAGTAAGTGGCGCCTTAATTTGCTGATTTGAGACACCAACGACTTGGATATATTCACCTGAGAGAGGAAGGTTTGGAATTTCCACAGATCTAACAGTAGAACGGGTAGCTCCAGTGTCCACAAGGAATGTTACATTTGCACTATTCACTTCTCCATCCACAAATGGTCCTGCCTGATCTACCTCTAGAGTTGCGCCAAGTACGCACTCTTCCTCCTCTCCTAGGCACCGTCATAAACTTTCATCCGATTAATTCCCATCCTGTCGTAACCAATACTGCGTTATCGCAGCTGCACGCGGCAATTGTGTTACCTGCTCTCCTCCGTAGAATCCTGTCTCTGCACTGTATCTCTGTGGATTTACACTCTTGGGAAGTCGTGGTTGTGGCACATGACTCTGCTGTGTAACTACCTGCGGTTGCTGCAGCTGTTGGTAACTCACCTCACTCTGCACCTGTAGATTTAATGATTGATTTTCCGTATTAGCTTTTGGAGGAAATTTACACTCGTTTCTCCAATGCCCTAACTTTCCGCAGTTGTGGCATGGCCACTTCTTCTTTGCTTCTTCTATACTCATTTGGCCTTTGCCTTTACCTATATTCGGCTTGGATTTTGTTTGTCCTGTTTCATTACCCTGATTATTCAGTTGAGCTTCTTGTTTTTCTGCAACTTTCACTTGCGCCCACATTGCTTTCTCCTTTAATTTACGCTGTCTACATTCAATGTCATCACTACAATATTTGGCATACCTCAACACTTCATCCACTGTACTGTTCTGCCAGCATATCATATGCTGTTTAATCATTTCGCTTATTTCTGGTTTCAACCCATAAACAAATCTATATACAAAATGACTCATGTCCTTCTCATTCAGAGTCTCATAACCGCTATACTGTTTGAAAACCAAAAGTAGCCTCTCATAGTAGGCATGTACAGACTCCTTACTCTCTTGCGTAGTTCTGTCAATTTTTACCCAATCAGTTTCTTTAGGTGGAATTTTGTTTTTCAGAAAGGTAATAACCTGATCATATTTCCTCATCACTTCTGGTCCTGGCGCTCCTGTTTTTGCGTCTCTTGGGTTTTCTACAGTTGGCCAATCAATGGTAATTTTACATTCTGTCCATAAATCGGCTGGTACTACAATGTCAAATAACCCATCCAAATCTACCCACAACACCTTCGAAACTTTGACAAACCTTTCCACTTGTCTGTACCATTCTACAGGTTTTTCTCTCAATTTCGGAAAGTCATTTGTAAATGACTATATCTTGTCTGGACCAAGGGACATGTACATAACTACCTCCTGGAGTTTCTCTCATCGGATACTCCCGTACAACTGCTTCTTTATCTGTCACCGCAAAAGCCAAAGATGCTTTGTCAGTTGTTCTCTCGTTTCTTTTAGTCCACCTGCTTCTCCATCTGTCCACATCACCCCATTTTCTCAATAAAACAATCAGTTCTTTTATCTGTGTTAACCGTCCAGATGTGTTCAGATTTTCTATATCTTTCTCACAAAAATCTACCCTATACGGTTTCTGCAAACTCCTGACTTTTACAAATTCTACTCCTAGTTCATTCGCTGTCTCTTCCAATTTGTCATGTAGATTTCTAGCTCTCCAAGTAATGCTCTTGCACAGGAACATTATCTCGTCGTCCTGGTATGTTTTCAATTTTTCTGTACCAATAGTCCCTAAAATTAATTCTTCCCTATCTATCTTTAGCCTAATTACATCTAATGGTTTCGGTTCTGTCTCTTTCTTTTGCAAGTTTCTCATCCATTCACTTAACTTGTCTGGAGTTGGACCTACAGGTGTACTATTTATTTCTATCCAATTTCTATTCCTCTCTGGTGTTTCTGATGCAGACTCGGTTCCCATAGGAATCCTCCTTATCTCACTCTCATTTACTGTCAGGTTAGTAGGTGGGCTCGGTCTATATGAACTGACCACATTTCTTGCCCCTTCATTTTCTAGTCCCATTTCTTCCCTCATTCTTTGCAAATTTGAGTTCATGGGGATGACTAGGGAATGCTCATCTATTTTCTGGTTCTCAAAAACTGGTATTACTGGTCCTATTGTTACTGGCACAGTCACAGCTTCCATGTTCATTGTTAACTCTCTTATTTTCTCAGTCAATTCTTTTGTAGTTTTTGCTAACTCGGCTGCATTGTCACTGTCAACTTTTTCACTTTGTGGGGTTTTTAGCTGTTCATTTGACCTATTTATCTCGTATCTTCGTTCTGGACTTTTGTTCCTCCCAGTTTCCATTGGCGGTGCATTGGGTGTCACCACCGCAGAATTCTGTTGATATGGAGGTGGGTTTCTGTTTAAAATGTCTTCCAGCAACTCATCCTCTGTTTCGCTACCTCCATACCCGTACTTTTCTGTAACTGTATGCTTCTTTTTCTCTGCACACTTCTTTCTTGTACCCTCTTCAATTGTAAAAGTTGGAAACAACCCTTCTGTCATATTAGCATATCTCCAACGCTTCATTCTGTCCTCATGATTCACTCCCCCACAACCTTCCATGAACTATACTATGATTCTTTGCACCTCTGTATCTTTCTCGTTCATACATCTCGTCTTCCCACTCACCTAACGCTTCAAACTGTGTCGGTCTAGGTCTTGGCTCAAGCTTCGTCATTTTCTCTCTCAAATTTCGAAGTACTGCTATGCTAAACGAACCATTCTCTGGAAAAGCCAATACTCCATCATTCTGAGTATATTTTGTCCAATTTTCTAACCAAATGCAAGTATGATAACCGTATTTCAACATCATATGCGAAGCTGGTGTTTTCGGCGGAGGAATTACCTGTCCCTCTCTAGTCACTACCTTTTTGTCTTTCTTAAAGAAGTTCTTAATTTTCGCCATCCATGATGGTTTCTCTCTACCATATTCATAATAAGCCATTCTTCATGATTTCCTTTCCTTCTGTAAGCCCGTAACTCTGCTCTGATCTCTATGTGCTATCCGGACCTATCTCACACCAACGCACCAATCCGAAGCCTCTACGTCACTGCTTTTCAGACCTATCTCAGCGTGTCTCACACCAACGCACCAATTAGGGCGTTTTCCGTGTTCCTACCGTACTGGCCAATCCCAGCGCGGTCTTTTGTCAACGTCAGTTCTACTCCTGTCCCCTCCTTTACAAAATTTATCGGCAGTTCTTTTTCTTGACTAAATCTTATTAGTTACAACATAAAACACATTTCCATTGTCTGTTCTCGCTAAACAAAAGTGATAGTTTACTCTATCTTACAAGAATATCGTTTCGTTCGATAAGTGTAGCACTTCCCTCTACCTTACCCTTCTTTCAAGCAAGGGGTAAACCCGTTTCTCTGGGGATAAAACACATGTGGAGACTACACTGCTCCTGAGAATTAAGGCCAGAGTTTCACAAGAAAACCGGTTGCTATTTCACTCATACATGTTTTATACAGAAAATGTCCCTCTCATAACACAACCTGTGTTATCACCAATTTGAAAACCAGACAATGCACTATTCCATGTGGCTAATCTTGCCACACGTGCCCACTTCCTACTTCCCGGAAGCTTCAAAATTTCGACTTACATATAACGTAATACAACTCAACATGAAATGTTAGACATGAAATAATCAATAATCAATAATCACCAAACTAATCTATAGTAACCATAACTCTGCTACCAAGAAATCTGATCCAGCGTTACTAATATAATTTCTTCTCCTGTGGACATGACATCCAGGTTGAAAACACTCTTTTTAACAACTATACCAATATGACGGTGGGGCCCATAACACCGCATAAACATTCACTCACTCAAATATTCCCTGGATCCCATCCACTTTCACCTAGGAGAAAAAGTTATGACTGCTGGAAGAGAACGGGATACCTTTTTAAAGTCGACAAGATAGTTTCTCAAACATCGTACATAATTAGTTTTAATCCTGTCAGTTTCTAAGATATCAAGGTATTCCGCTCTTTGGTCGATGGACCAACTAGTAAGAATAAGTTGATGGTGATTAAGACCAGCTCAATCACGTTTAAACTCATTAAAACATTACACTTATTATTGAGCTAAAGAACCACAGACTCGTAATTTTAATTGTAATAAAGTTTATCTACTTCTTTTAAATGCATGAATAAGTTTCAATTTTATTAATCAGTTTAATACGTTCATATCATTATAACAAATAACCTTTAAAGAATTTATGCATACCCTTTTAGATGGAAAATAAAAGTTCACCTCGTCAGATAATTGCAGATCACAGCATAGAACTCCCAGAAACTGACTGTCTGTCCCGCTAAACAGGCCTCCTCGACGGACCACCTATACAGGTTTCCCGCAACGATCTCGTTCCTTCCCAGTCAGATTTAAAGCAAAAAGATCAATTATATTAAAAGAAATGGCCTATGGAAAATAGCAGCAGTTCTCCAGCGTCAACGTCCAGTGCTCAAAAATTATGTATGATTAGCGCTCCTCCTACTTAAGAGTAGGTCCTCTTATACCCTATTACTAGCTTACTAAACAGAAATGTTTCATTCTTTGGGGGCGAGATTCACGCTAATTGGTCCATTGGAGGGGTGGCAAGCATCTCCTCATTGCCCTCCTTGCTTAAACCGGTTCCAAAAATGTTTATAACTTTTGTCCTTTCTCACGGCTTTAGTACATTACCAATCCGATTGACAGTTCCATACATGTATCTTCTTTTGTAACTTTATTTTAAACAGTTCATTGTTAATTCACAGCTGCATCTTCGGTTCTCATACATTCTAGCTGAGTCCTTCTTGGCACTCATCTGGTGACAGGTCACGCTGTCCTTGACTCGTTTCACTCTGGGCTTTACTTTCAACCACGTGACATATTTCTACAGCTTTCTTCCGCTTGGAAGCCATTTTGCACTTGCGCATTAAGCTCAACTGCCTCGGCAGCCATCTTTACAGCTCGGCCTAACAGGCCCGAACGAACTATCATGAAAACAAACACAATCATAATTAAAAATAAAGAAAATAAGCCTTTTCGTTTCCCACCCGTCATTCTACGTACCCCAATTAGGTGTTACCTAGTGAAAGCGACATATAAAGCCAGGTTTACTTACAATCCATATTCTTTTGCCACAATACAACTTACTACATAGCACAAATCATGCAACATCACTCTATTTAGTACGCAAACCATTATGTTAATATTATTCTACCCTTACAATTGTAAGTAAGTTAGTTTTGCACATAAATTGCCAGTTACCAAAAATATAAAAGATGCAAAATGTTGATTAGTCGTCAAAACAATTAATAACGTTAATTATTAACATTAATATTAGGGGGTTCAAAAATTTCTTATTTACCTTGCTCCATCAACTGCCATAACAGAATTACACAGTGTTCGATGAACTACTGGTCGTTAATTCAGCATTTCAAGAGTCGAGGCATTATCTCATTGGAGCCAGACACCTAGGGACAGTATACACTGATGACAGAAATCTGCAGTTTTTAAACTCCACAAAGGCATTAAGCCCATGGCAGTTGAGGTGGTCATTGTTTTTTGTAGATTATTCTTTTGTATTAACATTCAGGCCAGGTTGGAAAAATTGTGAGGCGGACACCTCAACACCCAAAATGATAATTGTAAAAAACAACTCCTTCAGCCGGTTTCACACATAGATATTACCACCTGGTTGAAGGAACACCCAATGGACAATTAGTGCAAGGGGTGCTGTTTCACGATGAATGGGTATATGGACAACATCTTGATTTTCTCCTTGTCAGTGGCAGAACACATTGGGTATGTATGTCAGGTCCTTCGAACCTTGCAAGGATATGTGTCACTGCATTCCAGTTCAAGGAATACTGGATGCAACTTGATTAGCCTCAGTAGTCTTACAACATTTTGCTCGCCTGCACTGTCTTCTATCCACTATAATCTTGGATTCAAGAATGCAATTTGTGCCCACTTTTTGGCCAGCGTTTTGTAAATCATTAGAAACCTCTCTAGAATTGCCCTCTCCCTTTCATCCCCAATCTCATGGACAGATGGAGCAGGCAAACCTGGAGCAATTCCTATGTTGTTATGTGACCAAACAGTGGGTCGACCTTGTTTGGTTAGAAAAATTCTCCTGTTTTAACACAGTCAATTCTTCTACTGGATTTTCCCCTTTTTTTATACCTTATATGGATCACATCCAAGAATCATGCCTATATTAAAGACATTTCTCAGCAAAAATGTCTCGGCTAATGAGCAATACAAACAATTCAGAAACGCCCTAACCAATGTAAAAGAGAATTTAGCTCAAGCAAAAGCTTCTTAGAAGCAAAACGCAGACAAGAAAAGACAACCGGTTCCTGCATATGCCATAAGTCAAAACTTTTGGCTGTCTACCAAGTATTCACACATAAGTGGACCCCCGAAAATGAACACCTCCTTTAATGGGCCCATTTCAAATATTTACATTTGTTGGTAACGCTGTAGTGTGGTTGCAATTGCACGGCTCCATGATGATCCACCCTACATTCCATGTTTCCTTGATTAAGCCTGCACATCCGGAATTATAATCTGTCATGCCACCTGCCCCCTTGAAATCCTGGTGCTTTTAGAATATGAAGTTGGTTCTAGTATTGACTTGCGACTTGTTCACAGGAAGTTGTTTTATCTAATAGAATAGAAGGGATCATGAGAGAACTTGGGAATCAGCCACACAAGCCCAGCCACTACGGTTGCTTCGAATGTTTAATTTACACCCGTTTCGGGGCCTTGGGAGGGGAGTATTGTCAGGAAAAGTCCCTGAAGAGCTCCGATTCAAGGACAGAAGGTCCACTGTGTCTCCAGAACATTAGGATTTCTCCCGCTATATCAATTGGACTCTCATCCTTCCTGGGCATCTCTGTGGCACACATTTTTTCAAGTCCTGGGCAAATAGGGATATGGTGCAAGGTGCATGTGACAAAGTGTGTTAAAAGTAATGCACCTTGTATAACACCTAATTGCAAACACAAGCCTTATTGAAATCTAAAACATGCCTTGTACCAGTTTTCCTTAATACTTAGCTAATTGCTGACATAGGAAACAGAAGACGGTACCAACTGCCTTTAAGGCATGCTCCCTTGTGTTTAGGGCTGTGCTTGTTGGGCCATGAGCCAGTCCATGGTGGCTGCGGCTGCGCTGGAAATCCTGCAAGACAGCGCCAAATCTCGCAAGCCATCTTGAAGGAACCGAGGCTATTTAACCCATGCCCATAGAAGTCTTGATGCTTTGCATTGCCACTTCCTGTTGGGCGGTGAGCGCCACCCATTTGCAAAGACCGCAACTCCAGCCGGGAATTAGAATCGAGGCACTTGCCAAGACAGAGCCAGACACCAGATGGACAAGTGCTCAATTTGTTGAATGGACGATTTCAGGCATATGTTGGTAGTACATACTTTAGCATACAACTCGTTACTCTCCTGTGGGGAATGATTTTCAGTACGGATGACGAAAACAAGCTACATGCTTGAGTTCGGCAACAGTTGGTGACATTCAAGGATGCTTACAAGCACAACAATCAAACTCAATAGTGTTTTAGGGGAAACTTGAGAATTGAAGGTTGGATGAGTGGCATTTATAGGGCACTATAGCAAATCCAGTGCCTTTGATATTAATGTTGATGTTTGAAGGACGTTCTAGAAATAACCACCGAACCACATCTGCAGACTATAGAACATTGTTGTTAATCTTTGAACCTGTTTGATGTTCGATGGATATGTAATTAATAACCATTGATACTATTTGGTAATTGTGATAAGAAGTGAGTTCATTGGAAGAGAGAGTGTGAGGGGTGATATGCTTTTCTTAGGGAGAATCAAATGTAAATGTTTAAGACTCTCTCTAAGGTGTGAATCTTCTCAACCCCTGTGAAGAATCCGGAGTTATGGGCACAACATTTGAGAAACGAAAGGCACCTCACTCCCAAACACCAAAGTGCACCATTTCAGGTGAGTGTAAAAAGTTGTAGGAGAAGAACTCCTGTTTTCACATTCAAACAAACGCAACTGTGAAGGGGGTGACCTTTTATCTGTTGTCTATTCATATCAGGCAGGACCGGGCATGTTGTCTCTCCATTACCTAATGCGTGTGAATGCGGTCTAAGCAGACATTATCACGCAACAGTGCAAGTGAGTAGGGACAAGAACGTGTTATAAATAAGTGAACAGTACAAAGTCATATTTCAAAGGCTAGACTGGTGACCTCACTGTATGCTTTCTCCACAGGCATTAACGTGCACCTATCTGTCTTTATTTATTTTAGGTTATTTAACTAGTTTGTTGCTTTTTCCCCAACCCTCCTTCCCTTTGGGGTCATCGGTTAGCCACTGGTTCTACTAAGAAACCCAGTGGCCATCAGTTGTCAACTGGGGATATAGGGTCCATGCTATCTATCTCTGCGACTAAAGCAGAAAGAATGTGTTCCATGTTGGTCCTCAGACAACTATCTTTAAAGCCTTGCAAATCAGTGTCTGCCTTCTCAAAGAAGAGGCAGGACCTGTCAAACGGCATGTCCACCAGTGAAGTCTGCACATCATCGGAGAACCCAGTAGAACTCATCCAGGCATGCCGATGAAATACTACACTGGAACCAACCACCCTGTGAAGGCAATCCATGGTATCCAAACCTACACAGATAACGTTGGCAATATCTTGACCATCATGAATCGTCTGAGCTGAAGAGGCCCTTAGATACTCCGTGACTGCTGGCAGGATCACACTGGCCATATCCCAAAGGGCATGGTGTTAAAACCCAACAGGCAGATTGCACTGACAGGCCCAAATGCCAAACTAACTGCAAGAAACATGAACGTACAAAAGGCCTCAATCATCTAAGATTTCCTATTCCGGAGCAGTGGTGCGGAATGAACTGGGATTCACTTTAGGGGTCGAGGCCTGCACAATAAGACGGTCTGGAATAAGATACTTGGTGAGAAAATCCAGCTCACCAGGTGCTAGTCTATGATGTACTGCCACCTGCCTGTTCACAGGTGGGCAAGAACATGGTTTTGACAAGGTAACCATCAAAATAGCTGTAAGTACATCATTGAAAGGAAGCAAGGGTTCAGATGCTGCTGGCCCACGTGGTAGCATTTCTGTTAAAAATATTTGTTTTAGGCTCAGTGGAGGTCAGCTGTCATTCTAGCACTTTGGCTGCCCACCACCGCGTATGAGGCACTTTACTCCAATTGGTGGCCCATGTGGTGAGTCAAGCTCCGCCTCAGGGGAGGTGTCAAGCTCACTAGCGTTTTGTAAATCAGGGTGTAAGGCATCATCATTGTAATGAGTGGTAACAAGCCACAGCTCTCACCATCATCATAAATCCGGTATTTTGTAGAGCGCAAACTAATCACCCCTAAGGGTCTCATGGTGCTGGGGCCGTTGGGGAGATTAAGTGAGCTATTGCCCAGAGTCACATGTGTAGGAGAGTAGGATCTGCTTCTTATGGTTACCCCCACTTTTTGCTGATGTTTCACTGTTTTTCGACTTTAGTCTGGCTGGGGCCCTGCTATCCAGGCCCCCAGCCTAGCTGCTTCCTCTCTAAAATGGATTCCTAGTACCTTAGGTACACTTCAGAATGGATTCTGGGGTGCCCTTATAAGTCCCTAGTATATGGTATACTATGTACGCAGGGCATAGGTACCCCAGAGGCCTACCAGGGGCTGCAGCATGTATTATGCCACCCCTGGGAAGCCTTCCAAAATGACACCACAGGACTGCTACTGCAGCCTGAGTAAGGTGGTGCATGCACCCCTTACTGAGATATAGGTTCACTATATCTCACCCTATCACTGCACACATAAACCTATCAGTCACCCCTATGGCAGGCCTTATCAATCCTGAAGGCAGGGTGCTTGGTTTTGTGTGAGAGGATGCCCATGCATGAGCAGAGCCCCTCTGCAGCCTTCAGAATCTATCCTCCGGGGTTGTCTGTGAGGCAGCCTGACCATATACTCTTAAGTGCATTATAACCAAACGGTAAATGCTAACTTTGTGATGGCTGCACGGAAACATGTCGTGTTTGGTGTCAAACACATTGGAATCATGGGAGTATGATCCCACCCTTCTAGAGGGAGAGACATGACAGCACCAGTATACCCGGTACCAACAAACAGAGCCCTGGCATCACAAAATGGATGCTGCAGCCACAGACACGAGTCTGGCCTCCTGCTGCTGACCGAAACTCCGGCAGGGGAGGCCTGGACAATAGGTTTCCTGTCACAGGGAGGTGTTACCACCTCCCAGACAGGCTTTAGTGTATTGGGGCTGGGTGGGTGCCCTCTCAGAGTGCTTTGAAGTCCTGCACTGGGGGAACATTTGGTGTCCCTGTGCATAGCCCAGTTCAAACCGGTTGCAGGGGCTACCAGCCCCTGCTCTGGCATGAAACTGGACAAAGGAAATGGGTGTAGCCACCCCTCTTTCCTGACCCTCCCATAGGTGGGTCCCCAGAGTATGTCCAACCCCTTCCGTGGGTATAAGATAGGAACCCCTGGCAACAGGACTTTAGATATCCCTAGACGAAACTCTGAAACTGAATCCTGGACCTTCGACGATCTGTTAAATGCCAGATGACTGAAGAATCTCCCTTGGAGTAAAGGAGTTACTCCCCTGCTTGGCAGGCACCAAAGACGCATCTGTCCGGTCTGCATCTCCGAAGCTCCCGCCGGACGCCGACAACTCTGCAACCCAGGAGGTGGGTTTCCAGACTTCCCAGAGGCTGACCCGAGTCCCCAGCAAAGCTGAGACCCATAGCCCTCGTGGGTACCGTGGAACCGGAACCCCTGGATACCGTGCACATTTGCAAGTGCATAAGCTTCTGGTCGATCCTAGAGGCTGTGCTTTGGGTTACTTGTAGCCCTGATCCTGAGCAGTGAATCCACCGAAGATTGCTGGCCTGGCCACTCCCAGTGACCCGTGGGCCGCCATTTTGTGATTCTGCTCGAGGTTCCTTCGTGATCCCTTGTCCATCGACTTGTGGGTCCCTCAGAAGGAGAACTCTACTTTCAACGGGCCTCCCTGGTTGCTCCAGGCCTGCCCTGACTCTCCCTTGCTTGGGGAGTCCCTCGGACCTCGCTGCTCCGCTCCGAAGCCTTTGTTCTCTTCCTGCGTGGGTTGCTGTTGCCAAGGCTTGTTGTGTCCAATCCGGAAACCGACACCGCAGCAAGCGACTTCCTTTGTGGGACAGCTCGAATCCAGCTCCTGGTTGTCGTCGACACCTCCTGGTCCTCGTGGCTGCAGAGACAATCTTCACCTCTTCGAACTTGAAGCACCCGATATCGGTGGGCATTCGACTATCTTGCCCCTGGTCACTGGCTAGTGACCCAGACTCTGTCCCCTCTGCTTTCAGGTTCTTCCCATCCTCGATCCAGGCTTGGATCTCTTCGGACACTTCGCATCTTCCCGGCAGCAGCACTTTCCAGCAAGCGCCCATTGAAAACGACGGCGCGGCCCGACACCATTTGACACTATGCACCCGGCTTCCCTGGGTGAGGTAACACGAGTACTCCGGTGCTCCCGTGGGTGTTGGCCCTAGAACCCTCTAAGTCCAAAAGGGTTTGTTCCCAGTCCACTCTGAAGTGTCCCTAAACTTTAAAACTCTAACCGCGACTTTCCCCATAGACGCTAACGGGGCTCGCGGCTGTGTTCACACACTGCACACGTCCCCCGTGGGTCCCCTGTGTCACTACCTTGGGTGGTTCCTTGGGGTCCCAGCGATTCTACAGGCTCTAGGCCTTGTGTCTAGTCAAGTCGTGGTTCGTATACCACTTTCTTAATATATGGTTTGGTACGCCCCTAGGGCTAATCGTATATTGTGCTAATTTACTGTGATATTTGAAGTGTAACATATGTGCTTTGACCTCTAGCCTCATAAAGAGACTAGTAGGGTGTGTTTAGAAATAAATACATATATCTTATATATATACCTGGCGTGGTCTCCTTTCATTTAGCCATTCACGAGATTATAGACTGGTAAAACAAACAGCTTTACACTCCTTCAAGACTTAGCCTGAAGGCTGCTCTCCATAGCTACCACTAGGATAGCTTTCAATAAAGGTTGTCTTTAAACCTATCATCAATAAAGGTCGTTTGGACTGGTGCAAGGTGCCCACTATAACTAGTGGACAGCATATACCAGGCCAACTTCTCACAACATGATGCTGAGCTGAGCTGCCACCGGGGATGAATCGTGAGCCCCGCGCTCCGGAGTCAGCCACTCTGGCCACTGCGCCACACCTCTCCCTCCTATCTATCATCAACATCAACAACCCGAAATGCACACTGATCTGGCAAAGAATCAGAATAAGAACCAAAATGGTAATAGAGCCGCTGTTGATAGCAATGATGAGGTAGAGGCACAGTATTGGAGTCAGGCTGCATGACAACTGGTTGCACTTTTGTAATTTGGTCGCGCAACATCGGTCAAGCTAAGGCTGACGTCTGTTCGGGATCTGGCATCAGTGTTGACAGTGATGGCACCAGCATTGGGATCGTGGAAACTTGGGGTGGATTGGAGGGCCGTTTTGGAGGTCTGTACTGGAGGCCGTACAGAGTAGCTGTTAGCAAGGGGGCAGACGGTGCTGGGGAGGACCCTCCGACTGTAACCCAATGAGAGGCTTTTGCAGTTCCTTGGTGTAGGAAAGTGCCCTTTTTGTACGGTCACGCCCCCACTTTTTGCTTCCATGCTGATGGTTATGACTCTGAAAGTGCACTGGATATTGCTAACCTGGCTCCAGTGCCAGTGTTCTCTCTCTAAAACCGACACATGTGAATTGGTACTCCCAATTGACAGGGACTTTAACCCCCTTATATGTCCCTGGTAAATGGTACCAGTGGTACTCAGTGCATGTGAGTTAAAGGAGCCACCAGGGCTTGAAGCACTTATAGTGCCACCCTGAGTGACCCAAGTAAACTACTGACAGCAGACTTGCCACTGCAGACTGCAGCAGCAGTGCAAAATGCTCGAACTTGACTTTGCCCTCACCATGTGTGGCAAAGTAAAAGCACTATTTTTAATATATGCCAGTCACCCCTAAGGAAGGCCTCCTGAGCCCAGGAGGCAGGATGCATTATATTAAAGGTGAGGATATATAAGTGCAAGCTTATATATCCCTATAGAAGCCTTTTCCATTAAAAGCTACTTTAAGTGATCAACGGGCCATATGATAACATGGGCTGGAACCCAGGCAACCTTGAGGTAGCCAGCTCCATTATGGTACCATTGAAATATGTTTGGTATCAAACAACTTGCCTCTGCACCCCTGACAAGATTCTCATGTCAGAGTCTATGTGGCATGCACCCAGATGGCTACCTTAGAGGTTGCAACCAGTGCATAACCAATACACCAGTACAGGGTGCAAGGCCTGAAATCGTACCATAGGCCATTGTGTTTCAAACAGTCTCATTTTTCTCTAGTTTCATCCATTTTCATCAAAAGTAATCGAGCAGTCCTCCTGAGGCTTGAGCCGGGAGTGACCGACGGAACGGCGATTAAAACTGTACCTTGATTGTATTGCACATATTTTTAGATTGCTTGAGCACTGCTTTTAAAAAAAACTAATTTGCTTACTTTGCACATAGTTGTGGACAGCTCTTTTGACTCCCGGGATCCGCATTTGGAATATCAAGACCGCCATTTTGGGAGAGTCGGGTCAGCGGGCTAGTCTTTTCGCCCCTGACTCCATTTAAGGTGAGGCCGGTGCGAGCGCGCGCAGCGGGCGCGCCGAAGCCGTGCCAAAGGCAAGCCCGTCTGCGCCCGTCCGCGCACAGCGCCAGCACCCCTGCTCATTTTGGAGCAGGTAAGCCCATTTTAATACAATATTCTGGCAGTACTCTGCATAGTTTAAACACTACTAATCCAGACACTAGATGTCTATGTATCCTACCATGCACTAGGCCTCAACACGCCCAAGTGACTTGCCCTGGTTGTGACACTAAGCTACCTGAACTAATGTTCCGGTCGGTGGAATCTTTACAAAGTTCCGGCAAGGATAGTAAAGGGCGCACATACAATAAAGTGTGTTCTGCTTAACGCAAGGTCATTGGTGAAGCACAGTACGGAATGTGCTTCCCTAATTGAAGACGAAAAAATAAGTGTTGCATTCATTACTGAATCATGGACTGATGATGCATCAGGCCCAGATTTGGTTAAAGCCACACCCCCTGATTACTTGTGCTACACTCTAAATAGGTTAGACAGGAAAGGTGGGGGCTTAGCGGTTATTTACCACAACTCAATAACGGTATCCTTTAATACATCGTCTAATGCGGAATACGAAGCTCTGGATTTTTGCTTTTATTTTTCACATCATCACACTTTTAGAGTTACCCTCATTTACAGGCCACCGGGCCCTAGAAGTCTGTTTCTAACTTCAGCAGGCAGCATGCTGGAAAATGGGCTTTGCGCTAGCTCATATACGATATTGGGAGATTTTAACTTCCATTTGGAAGCACATTCCGATCCAGATACATTAAATCTGATAGATCTGATGAGTAATGCTGATCTAAAGAAACATGTCATTGGTGCCACTCACCAGGCAGGACATACATTGGATGGCATTTTCTCTAACAATTCACTGCTGCTGGTTACGTGCCTTCTTCCTTTAGTCTGGTTGGATCACAAGGCAGTGCTATTTGAGCTTACCATGACTGATCGACAGGCCAGGAAACCAGTTAAAAAACTGCTGGTGAGAAGAGCGTGGAACAAGGTAGAAGCTGAGGAACTACAGGAGCTGTTAACCTCTACATCATACAGTCTACCTACAGACCTTGATGAGGCTACCATGTCCTATGCCAATTGGCTGGAGGCAGCCGGCAACAAGCTAGCTCCAAAGAAAATCCTCCGTCCCAATAGGGCACTACCTTCCTCCCCTTGGTATTCCCAAGAACTTAGGGGGCATATTATCAAGAACGGCGTTAAAAATTATCGCCGGTTTAGCGGCAGAAAACTGCCGCTAAAGCGGCGATAATGGGCTTGATAATATGCCCTTGAGAATGCTCAATAGAAGTCCATGTTCTGGTGTGAACATGGGCTTCTATTGAATTCTCCAGGGCATATTATCAAGCCCATTATCGCCGCTTTAGCGGCAGTTTTCTGCCGCTAAACCGGCGATAATTTTAACGCCGTTCTTGATAATATGCCCCTTAGAGATCAAAAATTGATTTGTAAGCACCTAGAAAGAAACTGGAGGAAGGGGTATAACGATAGGGAAAAGAATGAGTATAAGCAAAAGTTTAGTGCAGTATAAACAGCTTCTTTTAAAAACGAAACAAGAGTTTTTTGCCAAAAAAATTAACTTTGCTAAAAACTCGACTAAAGAGCTGTTCAAAACTGTAGCCACTCTGGCACACCCATGCTCTCCTACGATTCCAGCTAGCCAGGATCTTTGTGATAAAATAGCCAATTTCTTCTTCAATAAAGTTGAGGCTATCTTTTCCACTTTCACTAACTCGACGACCAGTATGACAATGGACCATACAGTAGGTCTCAAGTCAGGAAAAAGCCCTTCGCTGACTTTTGACAAATTTGCCCCAGTGACTGCCACGGATACACTCAATCTCCTTATGACGGCTAAATCTGGCTCCCCTTACGGTCCGTGCCCAGTGTCAATACTAAAATTAGCACCTGAGCCTGTCACACTAGCACTGACTTCTATCATGAATGCTATGTTTGCCGAAGGCTATTTTCCCAAAGCCTGGAAAAGTGCATCTATATTGCCCCTGCTCAAAAAGCCGAGTCTAGATCCTAAAGATACAAACAACTTTAGACCTATCTCAAGACTCCCTCTTCCTGCGAAAATTGCAGAGAAAAATATGAATGTACAACTTAGTTTGTTTTTGCAGGAAGCCCAGGTGCTGGACTCCACCCAATATGGTTTTAGAGAGGGGCACAGCACGGAGTCTGCGCTTCTTAAATCCATGGAAGAGATCAGGGCTATCCTAGACCGGGGAGGTAGAGCCGCAATGATTATGTTAGATCTTTCGGCGGCCTTTGATACGATCCACCATGACCTGTTGATGGACCGTCTGCGAGAGAGTGGAGTCCAGGGCAGCGCCTGGAAACTACTTAAATCCTTTCTGTCAGATAGAATACAAACTGTCTCTCCAGGCGACTTCTCTGCCAAACCATTTTCACTGCCTTGTGGTGTCCCCCAGGGGTCGTCTTTAAGCCCGACTCTTTTTAATATTTATGTGTCGTCATTGGCTCCCCTGATTGAATCATTTGGCTTTAGTCTGACATCATATGTGGACGACACCCAAATTGTGGTGTCGTTACTGCCGGGGAGGGAGCTGGGAACAGCTACTCGACTCCATTACTGCATGTCAGCGGTGGGAAACTGGATGGCCCAAAATTGTCTCAAACTCAACTCCGGTAAGACGGAGGTTGTGCTGTTTGGGAATGACCCCAACTTCTGGACCCCTGCTTGGTGGCCGGATACGCTGGGCCCTCTTCCTACTCCCATCAGAAAGGTAAAAAATCTGGGAGTCTGGATAGATAACAAACTCAATTTTGGGGATCAAGTGACTGCGGTGGCCTCAACCACATCATTTATTCTTAGATCTTGCAAGAAAATTATGCCGTTCTTGCCAAAAGACAGTCAGCAAACAGTTATTACTGCTTTAGCCATGTCCAGGCTGGACTACTGTAATAGCCTTTACATTAATATCCAGGAAAGGTTTATGTACAGACTTCAACTTCTGTAGAATGCAGCTGCCAGATTGGTCACCGGCATACCAAAGTATGCCTCAGTCTCCGCGGAGATCAAAAGGCTTCACTGGCTACCTGTTAGGAAGCGTGTACAGTTTAAATCTCTGTGCATTGTTTACAAAGCCCTTCAAGGCACTGGTCCCGACCACCTAAAACAGCAATTTCAGTGGTATGTACCAAAAAGATCACTTCGCTCTTCAGAAGCAAAATTGGTGACAGTGCCCTCTGTTAAAAAAGCCAGTTGGGATGGCAGAGGCTTTGTGGTCTGTTCGGCCAAGGCATGGAACAGTCTGCCTTACCACTTAAGATGTATGACAAACTTACTGGCCTTTAGGAAGGCCTTGAAAACTTGGCTTTTCACTGTATAACTCCGGCCTTATCCCTTTGTCTTTAGGTTTCAGTAGGACTTTTACACAGCGCCAGGACACCTTTGGGTAGCAGTTGCGCTCTATAAATGTCATTAACATTAACATTAACATAATGAGCGAGTAATATTCAGGTCTTCCAAAGATTTATTTTTAATGTGCTGATTCCATAAAACAAATTGCAATGTTGATGTCATCCATAATCATAAAACCCAATGCATTTTGGGAAAGCTCCCTTCTTCAGGGGCAACTGCAATATAAACATTTTTATTTGTATTTAAAGGTACTATCAGATTATGCATCAGATAACTTGTATGTAACACATTATTAACACAAAATTAAATGTCAACATTCACAAAATAATGTACTCCCACAACATATCATACCTATCAGGCGACACTTAAACAAACCACATGTGTTATCTTCTAACTAATGTCACACTATGAACTCACCCAAAATATCCATCCAAGAAAGTATAATTACCTCCCCAAAAAAAACTGAAACATAAAACCTAGTGACCCACATGCAAATAGCTTGATACCCTCTATTAAAACCACGCTTAACTAAAATCAACAACTAATTAAACTTACCTTATGTGCGCTGTAGAAGTGAAATCATCTAACATCCGGAAAAACCGGTATACCATTCTTTTGTTAGCCTTTCGTGTCAGAATGTTAAAATAGCTGCAGATACAGCGAATTTCTCAAATCATGCCACCCGTGAAAACCCCAGGTCTACAAAGACTGAGCACCATCGCGTAACTGCGCCAAAACATCTTCTCAGCCAAGCTGACTAGGGCAGGGTTTACAAGTCCTGAAGTTAATTAATATCACGTGACCCCGGGTGCTCCATGCACGAACAAAAAATAAATAAATAAACAAAATACTGGTGTCCCAAGGTTGCCAAATACGAATGTGACCGTGAAAACAGTCACACATCGGAGTGCAAAATGGAACTTAAACAAAAACTTATATCCTTGTATACATCGATTGCAATAGACTCAACATATTTTTATTTTTTTTAGCAAATTATCAAAAGCAGACTGAGACTTAGAGGTTGCCCACCTAGTTGCCCCAGCCTTTTCTGTGCCCTGGCTGACAGCCCACAGCTGCTGCTGCCAAGACAGGAATCTGACCCCCTGCCAGGAGTTGTGAACTCTCCCAGGAGTCAGAAACAATGGCCTGCATGGGAAGGAGGTGACACCTCCCTCCGTGACAGGATGGCTAATGAAGTGGCACATCAAGACAGTATGCTTCAAAGCTTTCACCGCCTCTGATATGCATCCATGCTGCCTCCCAGAGGAGGACACAGCTATCCCCCTGCACCCAGGCAGGCAGGAAAATTATGTAGTTAGGAGGTGTACACCCCCCAGAAGGGTAGCCACAACCCTAGGTTGGGCTACCTGGTCTGTACAGCCAAAAAAGGTTTCTGCCATTTTGAAAAGTGGCAGAATAGAGGGTTCTGGGTAGAAAAGGTGACATACACCCCCAGATGTGGTCACCTCGTGGTTGATTAGATGCTGGGGCTAGTAGCCCATTGGCCACTTGCGCCCACATCCCTAATGCCCCTAAATCTAGGATTTAAGGGGCACCGTTGGCACCAAACCCTCAATTCAGATTTGAATTGCATCAGAAGATAAAGAACTGACCTGAGTCTGCGACAACAGGACCTGCACAAAACAAAGGCGTGATAATCTGCACCTGTGGCAACCATCCTGATACTGCATGACTGAAACTTGTCCTGGACCAAAGACAGGTTTCCCCAGACAGAGGGACCCCTTTGAGAGCCAAAGGCAACTCCAGACTCCAGTGGACTAGTGGCACTAGTCCCCTGCATTCTGTAGGTAAAAACAACGTACCGGAACCAAAGAATCACTGGCCATCGGGCCCTCTGAGGGATCGCCCAAAAGGAGATGGTCCAGTGCATTGTAGGAAACGTAGTCCTGACCTCCAGCAAGTCTCAGGTGGCTACCGTTTTCTCCCAGACCACCTGACGTAGAAGCGACTTTTCACTGACTTTACAGCTGCCAAGGCTTGTTGGTGGCCAGTCCGGCTACCACTACCTTTACTCAACGCTGCAACCCAAGGGAACTCTGCCGCACCTTCAACCAACTACAGCAGTGGCCCCGTTGTCGATGTTTTGCACTTGTTTCTTCACCAGAACCGTATAAGCGGTAAAACCACCTCCCCCACAGCTCCCGCTTTAGCACCAAGGATAGCCAGGACAACTCTGCACCCGGGCCTCTCACTCGAGCCAGGTAAAATCAAACTGACCATTGTGACTTGGTCCTGGGACCTGCATCATCTTAAACCCCAGTGGGTTCTAAGCAACTCAGCCTGCAATTGGCCGATTGTCACTCATGTTTTTTACCATTGACCGCAATGCTAAAATTTTGCAGTATTTATTTGCACTGATTTTTTTTTTTCTTCTAAAATCCATAACACAGGTTCTGTTTATCCAATTGTCTTTGTTTTGGTGTATAAATTAATATAAAAATCTGCTTTATGTTTATAAATTGGTCTTGTATTTGTTTCAAGTCGTGTCAATTACTTATCGTCCATGTTGGTACTCTGAAATGCTTAACACGTGTTCCTCTAGTAAAGCCTGACTGCTCATGGCCACACTACCAGGACTGAGATAAGGATTTATTATTGTGAATCCAAGGACCATCTTTGGGGTATTGTAGGACTGTTACATAGTGAAATCTACTTCGCCTCACTAATTAATACTCCACTTTACTATACTGGGATCTGAAGGAATGCCTGAGGGAGACGGAAGTGTGCTCAATATCTACAGCATGGCCTCTTTGAAGGCCTCAATCTGCGGTGGGGTTTACGATGGCCCGGAAACTTGGGGCCTATTAGGATCAGCCGAGGAATCAGCTAAGTGACTGGCATCCTCACTTGACGTTCAACTTGCATCTTGTCACCCTTGTGCCTTCTCCTTGGAGTCAGAGTGGCGGGATTGGGTCAGGTCCTGCTTTGCTTTTTATGCTTGCTTTTGGATTTATCTGAAGGCTTCAAGTGAGCACTGAGTGGAAATGGCCTTGAGATTGGGACTGAGTCCAGGACTGTGACTTGAAACGTGACCAACGTGGCAATTTTTTGTGCTCAGCAACATACAGCTTCGCCTCTCATTCTTGAATCACCTTTGGATGCTTCAGAGCACATTTACCAAACTACGAAAGAAACGTGTCCCGAGGCCAGGCACAAAAGACACACCTCATGCGGATCGGTGACCGACGCCTGCTTCCTGTATTTGTGGCACAGCTTGAAGCCTGTCATTTTCGGGGTGGGCATTGTTCCCTATCACACTGTATGAAATTTGGAAGTTTTAGGAAAACAACAAATTCGGGCCCTGAGCTCCAGATTCATGTTAAAAGGGTTGGAAAAAAAGGAACTGACGTCAGTACAGTTCCATGGCAATGCAGAGACGCACAGCATCCTCTAGTGGAGTGTGGGACTATTGCTGTGAAAAATCTGTGGATCCAGTTTCAAACCTTGGGAATATTCTAAGGTGAGGTATCTGCAGTTAGAAGTATCCATCAGAAATGAAATAGCCTCTTACTCAACCACTCAGAAGTGTTTTGTGCCTCATCAGGCGGATAAGGCGCTAAACAAATGCTACAGGAAAGATTTATCCTCAGTGCCTAGGCACGTAGTAAAGTTAGTAACTGGGGGCCTCATTTATGAGGCCACTTGTGCCGTCGGAACGTCACTTTTTGTGACGTTCCGTGGCGCAGGAACCTGCTCCATATTTACGAGGCAGCACTAAGCCACGTTTTTTGGCTTAATGCTGCCTCGTAAATATTGTCCTCTTTAACGCAGTTTTCTGAATTAAAGGGGCGTGCAATGGGTGTTGCTGGGGCGTTCCCAGCAACATTCATGGCATTTTGACACTGCCCCAGATTTACCAGAAATCGTAAATCTGAGGCAGCGCCCAAAACTTACGCCTCCCCAAGGGAGGCACAATGAGGAGAAATATCTTTATTTCTCCTCGATTTTCCTTTTTCTATGTGTGCTGCATTCTGCAGCACACATAGAAAAAGGGAAAAGCCTCTTGTTATTGTTTTTGTGAAGGAACGTTTCCCTTCCTGCCCAAAAAAATCATCCCCTCAACGCAGGCACCCTTGCACCATGGTGCAAAGGTGCCTGCGTTGGCGCATGGCGTCCCATTGTGCACCGGCGCTGGGGAAAAGGACAGGAATGCGCTGTATCTCATAGATACAGCGCATTCCTGCCCTTTTCTTCTTCCGTAGGGCAGCGCAGCAGGGAGGCCTGCGGTGCTGCCCTACGGTAAAACCTCATAAATGAGGCCAGGGCCGGCTCTAGGGTGGTGCGACCGGTGCCACTGCACCGGGTGCAGACTTCGAGGGGAGCCGTGTTTGCAGGTATATTATAGTTTTATCAGCACCTGCTGCCGTTACTCGCCTCCAGCAATTTTCATATAACAATAAAAATGTCAAGATAACTTGTTGATTATTTTTCTTCTTGGATAGAGAACGTAGTTTTGTCTAATGGAAATTTTGACTCAGCCTAAGGTAGCGCAGCGGGTTAATATGCCTACTGCAAAGAACGTGTACCATGGGGATCGCAAAGTGCATAAAATGTAAGAGAGATCCTTTTGTTACTTGCAGTGTCTAAGTTAAAATCCAAATATAGAACATTGAGCTAATAACTGTCATCAAAGAGCTGCATGCAAACTGCAAGGTATAGATTAGAGTGTATGATTTTTCCACCCAGCCTTTCATTATTCTAATGTTAAAAAAGAGTTCTTTGCTGTGAAAAAAAAAAACAATTCTTCTTATTAAATGTAAACCCCCAACCATAGTGTTATGTTTTAAATTCTGTGTCTGTGCGTCTCCTGACCAAGCATTCTTAAACTATACTGTCTTATCAGTATGGACAACATGTACCTCCTACGCCTTGTAGTCCTCTGTCTTAGGGAACATTCCTATAAACTGATTTACACTCTTATGATTGATTGTCTCTGTGCAATGTGTGTGTGATGTAAAGTGCTCTGACACCCTACACTGGTATGAGTGGCATTATAAACCTAATTAAATGCATCTGAGCGAGAGAGTGGTTATGGAGACTTGAGGGGCACTGTTAAAGGGTGGTAGTGAGGGAATCCATGGCAAAGGTGGTCATTGGGGGGGCGCCAACAAACATTGTCGCACAGGGCGCCACCAGAGCCTGAATGAGGCCCTGGATGTTTAGAACCTGATGGAGAGAGGTAAATGAAAAAAAAATTGGAACCCCCTAATATCCATACCAATAAATTAATGTTACTAATTGTTTGATGGACTAACCAACACTTCACACTTTTTGGTAAACACTTATATAAACGGTAATCGCAATTTATGTGCAAAGGTAACTTATTTACAATTGTAAAGGTGAAGTAATACTAATATAGGGATTTGCGTACTAATTAGAGTAAAATTGCATGATTTGTGCTATGTAGTAAAATTGTATTGTGGCAAAAGAATGCAGATGGTAAGTAAACATGGCTTTAAATGTCGCTTTTGCTAGGTAACACCTAATTGGGGTACTTAGAATGACGGGTGGGAAACAGAAAGGCTGATTTTCTTTATTTTAATTACGATTGTGTTTGTTTTCATGATAGTTCGTTCGGGCCTGCTAGGCCGTGCTGTAAAAATGGCTGTCGAAGCAGATGAGGTCAATGCGCAGACGCAAAGATGGCCTCTAAGCGGAAGAAAGCCGCAGAACCATACCACGTGGGTACGAGTCGAGCCCAGAGTGAGAAGTGTCAAGGTCAGGCTGACCTGACACGAGGAGAATGCCAAGAAAGACTCAGCGTGCATCCGTGAGAACAGGGGATGGGCTCCAGTGAATTAACAATGGACTGTTTAAAAATGAGCAACAAAAAGAGAAACATTAAATGAACTGTCAATCGGACTGCTATTACCCAAAGGTCGTGTGAAAGTATGAACCACAAACAATTTTAGAGCCGGTTTGAACAAGGAGGGCAATGAGGTGATTCTTGCCACCCCTCCAATGGACCAATTAGCGTGATTCTCGCCCCCAAAGATTGCAACTTTATGTTTAGTAAGCTAGTAGTAGGGTATAAGAGGACCTACTCTTAAGTAGGAGCGGCGCTATTCCTGCATAATTTTTGAGCACTGAACGTTGATGCTGAAGAAGCTGCTGCTATTTTCTATAGGCCATTTTCTTGATAGAAATATTCATTTTGAACTTTAAAACTTGACTGGGGAAAGGAACGAGACCGATGCGGGAAACCTGTATAGGAGGTCCGACGAGGAGGCCTGTTTAGCGGGACAGACAGTCAGTTTTGGGAATTCCTTGCTGTGATCTACAACTTATCTGCTTTGGTGAACTTTTCATTCTCCATCTAAGAGGGGTATGCATAAAAATTCTTTCTAAAACTTATTTTCTTATATGATATTGAAATGTATTAAAACGATTAATAAACTTGAATCTTACTCATGCATTTAAGAAAATAGATAAACTTTATTATAATTAAAACTACGAGTCTGTGGTTCTTTAGCTCAATAATAAGTGTAATGTTTTAATAGGTTTTGAATGTGATTGAGCTGGTCTTAATCACCATCAACTTATTCTACTAGTTGGTCCATCGGCCAAAGAGCGGAATACCTTGATGTTTTAGAACCGACAGGATTAAAACTGATTATGTATGATGTTTAAGAGTATATCCTGTTAATTTTAATAAGGTATCCCGTTCCTCCAGCAATTTCGTTCTTCTCTTTGATAAAAGTGGATGTGACCCAGAGAACAATTGAGGGAGTGTATGGTTATGCAGTGTTATGGGCCCCACCGTCATATGGTATAGTTGTTGTGAGTGATCTTTACCTGGAGGGTATGTCCAAAAGAGAAGAATTTATATTAGTCGCGCTGGATCAGACCCAAGAGGGTTTGTTTCTATTTTATCAACCTCATCTGGACAAACCGGTGAGTCTGCCCTGCAGATATTTGAAAGAGAGAAACAAAGAGAGTACAATTGGGTGAGAGTGAGGCAAGATGGAGAGAGGAAGAGAAAATAAGAGAAAGAAATGAAGAAAGGGTGTGTGGAAGAGGGAGTAAGAGGAAAGAAGAGTTGAAAGGAAATTCAGAGAGAGTAAGCTGAGTCAGGAGTCCCAGCTGCTCTAGCATGCGCAGAAGCACATGAGACTGTCTGGAAGTGAATGGAAAGGAACTAGACCTCGTCCAGCTGTTTTCCAACAAAGCCAGAGTGCATCACACCAAGCATGGTGTCCCGCCAAGCCGCGAGTGTCAGAACGTGCCTGTCTGCGGGCGTGCAGATTGTGCTCACAGGTCCAGATGGTCTGTGTTTTGGGCTCCACAAAGCCCTCACTCTGTGCAACCGTCCAGCTGGAGCAAAGGCCTGGCTAAGAGCCTTGGCCGGCGGAGGGAGGGGGGGGTCGCATCGGGAAACTGCTCAAGCATTCCAGCCTCCAAGCCTAGAGCAGCTACTCAGAGAGCTCCAGATCTAATATCACAGACAGCAGAAGTCTTCTCTCCGGGGCAACCAATGACATCTTCTCATATCACAGAATGCAGAAGTCTTCCCTCCGGGGCAACCAATGACATTGTCTCATATCACAGACAGCAGAAGTCTTCTCTCCAGGGCAACCAATGACATCGTTTCATATCACAGACAGCAGAAGTCTTCTCTCCAGGGCAGCCAATGACATCGTCTCATATCACAGAATAGCAGAAGTCTTCTCTCCAGGGCAACCAATGACATCGTCTCAACTACATTGTCAGACATTTACTTTGTCCCATTCAGTCATAACCTACTTTCACAAAGCAATTAATTACATTGTCATCATTTACACTGCCATTTAACATTTTAGTTGGTGAGGGTTTGGTTTGGGATTAAGGTTTACCCTTTTATGGTTCAAACTGGGGCAGTGTTACACCTTCTTTAACCGCCATGCAGCCTGACGGAAATGCTGATATAAATGCATTGCCAAAAACGGTGATGATGATGGAGTAAACCGATGTAGTGGTAAATACATGCAACATGTTTAGTTACTATGTAGTGGTATGATGATGTGTAGGTACCAGTGTAAATGTTGGAAATGTAGTCGTTGGACATGTGGTGATTTACACTGACCTATGCCTAAGGTTCGAGCACATGGGGACGTATCTATCAGACGTGCCTCGTTCTGCGCAGTTTGATACATCGCACCACTGTTCGGAAATAAGGTGTAAGTTAAACCACCTTCCGGTTCCATACTTGTTACATAGAGGTAATTAGTTCTACTGAGAGGCATGATGGACACAAGGCACGTGTAGCACTTGTGCAATTCTAAAAGTAGGGATTCCCATTATTTACATGGGGACGTGGCACCATGCAAATGACAAAAACACTTTGCCTCTGCTCCTGTGCTATATTATGGATGCGGGGGCAGAGGCAAAAGCTATTGGAGGGCACACTGACTGTGCACCACAAAGTGGTTGAGCACAGTCAGGTCATCCCATAAGAGCATCCCATGGAAGAGGGGAAAGTGGATCCCATGGCCTCTCCCCAGATTTCCTCCTACAGAGGGATCTCAGTCTCCCTTGTAAAGCAGGCGGGGGGTCTCCTGCACTTTGAAATACGGAGAGGCTGTCTCGGTGAGTGTAGTAGGGTACACCTTGTCAAAGATGCACCATGGTGCAAATAGAAAGAGTGCACCCCTTACATAATGCAGGCCTTGCTGCTCTTGTGAAACAAGGAGTACGTCTCACTATCCTTAGGATCTTACTTTATGATTTTTTTCAGTGCCATGCTTGGCAGCCACCCCTCAATGGACATTGTCTGACAGTTGTGTGTGGATGGCATTGATTCAGCTCTGTTCTGACATGAACTTTGCCTTTAGAAGTAGGTACAATACTGACATAGTGGCAGGTGTCAAGTGGTGTTTCCAGGAGAGTTTAGTGCTACACCTTTCTGGCTTCTGTTTTCTCATTTAATTACACAACTATTGAGATACGTCTGAGGGTTGTTCTTTCACGTTTGATCAGTGAACAGTGCTCAGCAATGACTCCAAGAATCAGGCTACTTGTACCCTAATGTACATGCTATCTCCAGACACAGCACTAGCGTGCTCATACGCAATGCATGCTTCTGTTACTCATGTGTTCTGTGGTGAAGACTGCAAGCAGAGGCTGCGTGGTGGATTCTCAGTCATGGGTTGCACACATGCAATCAGTTTCAGAGGAAGTTGAATGACTCACCGCTATAGGCAACATGGAATCTCTGCAGTTCATTCAGGTCCCCGCGTAGGAGACTCAGCTGATCCCTCAGCACCAGAGCACACTACCATCTGTAGTGTGGACTACAACCTGGTCTGGCTGCCTGCTCTGCCCCCCCCCCCAAGCTTTTTTTGTCACACAGGCTGGGAAAGAGTAGCACTCAGTGTGTGGACGCTTGGGTACCTCTTATGACTGCTCTCTCGCCATGCACTATAAAGTTGGACATTTTAGGGGGATCCTTGTTTCTCAGTACAGTAGGGTACTGGTAACAAGACTCCATGTTGTTGGGTTCCTGTCCATGTCCCTTTCCATTTATAACCATGTATTGTAGTCCCTCCCAGTCACTCACTTGGAAGTCCCTCTCCTTGCTCCTTGTAGTAATTCAAGACTTGCTTATAGATTAATTTTCATAGGTAGGCAGGGAGCTTTAAATCGGATGGGTCCTGCCAGTGCTCACCACCGCAGGAATAAAAAAAGTGACTTCAGTAACGCCTTATATTGATGTCCTTAATGTTCCAAGCAAAAACATGTTTTCTTCCTTCACATGTGTCCGAATCAGCTTATCTCTGAAGGATGCAGAGCAGTGGTGCCAATATAAAACTATTTAATATGTACCTTTAGCACTTCATGTTCGACTGTGATTAAGTTTTTCACTTTTTTATCTCTATTTTGTATGTTTCCATTGCTGCACCCCCTGGCAGTGGACAGTATCTACCTGTGGCAGTGCCCAATGCTATATGAACCAATCTGTGGTAATGTCCAATGAGTAGGATTCCCCCGCAGCGGGACCCCTGCAAAGGCCCCAAGTTTACTGTGCCCATTGACTAGGCCCTAAACCTAGGTGTCATTATATAGGCCCTAACCATGACATATCCATTGATAAGGCCCCACCTTTTCATTGGCCAGATCCAACATATGGCTGTGACCAGAAGACTAGGACACAACAGGGAAAGTGTCAAATAGTTACGTCCCACTTTCTCACTCATTGCAATGCCTATGATAGAAGTCTCGCTCTTTGTAGTGCCCATTGCCTGGGCTCCACACTTTCCAGTGTTCATTAGATGCACTCATCCATGGCAGTGCCCATTACCTTTGGCCCATGTGGTGCAAAAACCACTGACCAGACCACATGAACAGCAGTCATCACTGAATGGACTCACATGTGGTAGTGGTTACAGACTAGGCTTGGCCTGTTGAGTTGAAGGGATCACCACACAGGCTACACCTTTTGCAGTGCCCATAGATTGGACCTCACCCACAGGAGTGACCACTGACCAGACACCACCAATGGAAGTTCCCTCTACTTAATTCCCACCTTCTCACCCATCGTAGTGGCCTGTACTCCAGCCCCTCTCTTCACAGTGCCTATTGCCTAAGCCCAACCGTTGACAGTTGCCAACTCCGAGAACAATTGTGGCTGCTCTCATGGCATAGATGCCACAGGTGGCAGTGCCAGTTAACATGGACAGGGCTTTAAGAGGGCAGGTCCCGCTGGGTCTCAGGCAGAGCAGCAATTAAAAACTGACTTTGAAATGGGTTCTTATCGGACTCTATATCCATGTCCGTAACTTTACTGGCAAAAACATAGGTCAATTACTCAGCAATGACTGTAAAAACCGTCACGTTAATCCATGCCAGTGATGCAGGCCATTTTACATTTCATGCTTTACTTGATTTTACATTCCCTACAAGTATTTGCTTTTTCCAGATGTGTTTCTGTAATATTTGTCCAAGCAACATATGACTCTTGTGTGGTACATACTGTGAACTGAGTGGCATCTCTGTGTCTGGGTGAGTTCAGGTAGTGTGGCTGGCTATTCTTGACCTGCACGATTGAGAGCTCTGAAGCAAAGGCTTGAAGGCATTGTGAGCTTCTCATAGTGGCTGTCAGTCAGTAGGTCATGAAGGTGTTCAGGCTAAAAGCACATCCAATCCCTGGCCTCTCTGCAGACCGCACTAAATGATGGTCATAAATTTGCCAATAGTCACTGTGTGAGAAAGTGTGTGGCAGTACAGAACTGTTAAAATATTGACAGTGGCAAAGAAAATGCAGTGCTTGCAGGTGAGTGTGTTGGTTGTGTGCCGAGAGGGATGGTTAAGTGAGGATGAAAAAAGATAGATGCAGAAGGAGAGTCTAAAAGGCGTGGGGAAGAGGAAACAGATGATGTGTAAGGTATGCAGAGGGAGGATTTCAAAAAGAGGTGGGGATAAAAAGGCCAGACGTGTCTAACAGTGAAAGACTGCAGCAGAAAGTGGTGTCAATGGGAAAACGGGAGTGGTTGAGACGCTTCGAAGGCCCCTACCTCTCAACAGCCCTTAATAATGTTTAAGTCTCACCTCATACGTTCGGTATTAAAACATTTTTAATCCTATTTGTTCAAACAAAATCATTGCTGTTAATCATTTGTTTGATACTGCTAAAAAGCATTGGCAGAAGAAGGGACGCTTCATCTCCCACCTTCTGTTTGATTCTCTCCCTTTGGGGCTAAAGCCTGTTCCTTGCGACTCCAAGTGGGCTGAGGGGCTTTGGTGGCTCTCAGGGATGGAAAAACTTTCTAAAAGGGCCAAAGGCGAGGACTCAGACTGAGTCTGAGAGTGCTAGGAAACCTTGAACACTCTAAACTTGATTTATTTGAGTCAAGAAGTCCTCAATGAGGAAGATGAACAAACTGCTGAGAACAAAATGGCAATCTGCAGTGATCAGTGCCAATGGGAGGGGAGTTAAAGGAGGGCAGAGTTTGGATTGTGTGTGTGTGGGGGGATGGGTTATTTTTCCCTGTTGATCCAGTACATTCAATTGTCATTGAGTGTTTGAACTAATTGCCAATAAAATGTATTCAAACTCTAAAAAGCCTTCCCAAAACCAATAAGCTGCCTTGTTTTAGGCCTATGTCTGCTGAGGAGCTATATGTATGGAGGAACTAGCAAAAAAACACATAAAGGAACCCAAACTCTGGGCAGGAGGCATGCTGTGTGAAACACGGGATTGTAGTTTACGTGTTATAAGTCACAGTTCTTTGGCAATGCCCGTTTTAGAGATCCCCCTCCCCCGCGTTTCATCCCTCTTAAAAACTGGGCATGCGCCCACATTATCCAATAGATCCGTCCGTGGTGGCTCTTTATTGTAGAGAGAAAGACGTCCCAGTGCAAACAGGCTCTCGTGTCCCAGGGCCAGTGTTTGCGCGGTAATGTGCCCCTCCACGTTTGGAATGTTATGGTGACGTAGCCCTGGCGCGTGCAGAGGATTCTTCCAGTTTTGTTGGATTGGAAAGGAACGCGCTTTCTTGCCTCGGGGTATTCTTGGCAGCCTCTCCGTGCTCGCGTTAACGAGGGTTCGATTACACTGCTAGGATCCAGATGTGTGCTGTGGACAGGCGCTAGACAGGCGTCCAGAACGAGTCATTGAGCTGCGTTAAAAGTCTAAGGCACGGGTTCTGCGACCCAGGGGCGTAACAAATGGCCCTGCGGCGCGTGGGGCGGGGGCAAAACTTTCAAAGGGGCCACATTCCTCACAAGGCCAAGGATTATCTGTGAAATATGGAAGACTCAGGGGCCCCTCTTCAAATTCTGCAGATGGGGGGGGGGGGGGCGTCATTTTACGTTACGTCACTGCTGCAACCCCCTATGCAGCTTTGCTAGTGTCCTGCAGAGCCCTCTGCTAGTCCAGTGCTAAGGGCCCACCTCTGCCAATGTGGCACAAATGTGGCCACTAATGTACCTCAGACAGCTCTGTAAATCAGGCTCGCAGCTACTAGTGGTGCGGCCGGTGCGGTGGCACCGGGACCCAGAAGCCTGAAGGGCCCACTGAACCCTCATTTCTCCGGTATTTATTACCCAAGCAGTGGTGGTGGGGGCCGTTTCCTTGTTTGTGCTATGGCCCTTGGCCCGCACATCTCATTCCCAGCCTGCTTCTCCTACTGATATCCTGACCTACAGTCCCCGCTTTAGTCCCAGGACTGAGATACGCACGCAGCTCTGCCAGTGTACCTCATTCCTATCCTGCTGCCTTCACAGGATCATTTCCGAGACACCACTTCGATTTCTCCATTCGACTCATCGTCATCAAATAGCAGTGTGAGTAAAAGCCACCCTCCTCCTCACCACTCTGTAGTGGTACTGTATGCAACTAACTTCTGCACGCAAACAATTTTCATATAAAGTAATAACAGCACACATAAATATTAAAATGTTTGACAAAAAATAACAAGTCTGTCAATGCTCTAACGAAGGTAAACTGGATCTGGACATCAGAGCAGGGATAACATGGATCATTCTAAATCTTCACAGGCCACGTGCAAGACGTGGGGCCAGGCCAGGTCAACCCAAGAGAGCTCATTGGCACATCCAAGGCCTTCTCACTACAAAGTACACACTGATGTTTTTTTAATCTGTTTTCCTTCCTTTACATCAAACTCCCATGTTATTTTATAGTACTATTACCAACGCTCTCTGCAGCCAAACAACCCAGTACCCACCCCAGGTTGCGACAAGCCCCTTCTGCACATGGTGTGCAGAATATTACCGATGGTGGGGTATATATTACAGAATTGCAGTAGCACCACTGCGGTTATTGGTGACACCTTCTTCAATAGACAATCCGTCTTTCACTCTTAACATTTTTGCTCTCCACCCCTTGAACAAACTACTCGAAACTCAAGCCTTTAGCAGGAAAATTTGGTGCAGATTGGAAAACGGATCAACAGTTAGTTATAAAGGTTCAGAGCCCTACACACCCCGCAAAGTGGGGGAGAACAGACATCTTACATCCTTGGAGAAGGCGAGGGGCTTACACACACTCCTCAGCACCTTTGAGCAAGACCTAAGTGTAATTGTAATTGTAATTGTAATTTGCATTTATCAAGCGCGTTATCACCAGCAGGTCTCTAAGCGCTACCAGAGGGACACATAACCTAGTGAGTGGTGAAATGGCAGAGGTTAAATGATGCCCCCGGCTTCTAAGAAAAGTACTGTCTTCAGCTTCTTTCTAAAAGGAGTAGGTACAGTTCCTTGCGTAAGTTTATGCGGGAGACTATTCCACAGCCGAGGTATTGATGCTGAGTAGGCTCTTCCTCCAACTGAGGACAAGTTAAAACGGGGCAAGCCATTAGGCAGGCCTCAGCTGACCGAAGCACCCTACTAGGAACATAGTTAGCTAGACGGTCTTTAATATAGCTAGGGGCTTGGCCATACATGGCCTTGTGGGCAATGCAGAGACCTTTGAACTTTATTCTCTGCCTGACCGGGAGCCAATGTAGCTCGTGTAGTAGAATAGTGGCATGGACTCGCCTTGGCTTTCTGAAAATTAATCTAGCCGCGTCGTTCATAACAACCTGAAGTCTAGCCAACAGTTGTTGCGGCAGACCAATATACAGAGAGTTGCCATAGTCCAGGCGCGACAGTATCATAGCAGAGACTGCCCGTCTGAGTGTAGCAAAGGTAAGAAGTGGGGCCAGTTTCCGCAACTGCCTTAGCAGGCCAACACAGGTTCCCACCACTGCCGACACCTGTTGTGACATAGAGAGCTTGGCATCGATTTTGATGCCCAAGCTTTTCACGGCACCGGCCGGTTCCGGAAAAGGGCCAAGTTCATGTGGCCAAAAAAGATCATTCCAAGGATTGGATGCTGTGGTGACGGCCAGTACCTCAGTCTTGACTGGATTAATTTTAAGTGAGTTGGCCGTCATCCAGTTAACCGTGAATTTTAAAATGTTTTGCATCCTCAGATGGGCCATCGGTGAGCTGTCAATCTGGATAATGATTTGGGTATCGTCGGCATAATTAAAAATCCTGCACTCCATCATGTTTAGTGCTGATATCAAGGGCTGAAGGTAAGCATTAAAAAGGAGGGGTGACAAAGCCGAGCCCTGAGGTACCCCACATGAAAGTGTGCCTAGGTCAGATACCAGGTCAGCCAGCTGAACTCTCTGTGACCGATCCTTAAGAAAGGATGAAAGCCAGGCCAGGGCCGTGCCCTGGATTCCCAGATCCGAAATCCGCGACAGTAATTGATCATGATTGACCGTATCAAATGCCGCGGACAGGTCCAGTAAAACCAGGGCCCAAGGCTTTTTCTTATCTGCACTTCGTCTTAATTCATCCAGCACGGATAGCATAACCAGTTCCGTGCTGTGATGTGCCCTAAACCCTGCCTGGTTAAATTCAAGAAGGTGATTGTTTTCCAGATGGCATGAGAAGGAGCGGAGTACATGCTGTTCTAGTACTTTAGCAAGGAAAGGTAGCTGCGAGATAGGCCTAAAATTCTTTAGGTTCTTGATGTCTGCCCCAGGTTTCTTTAGGAGCGGGATAACCCGGGCCTCCTTAAAGCTGACAGGGACAAGCCCTGTTTCCAGGGACTGATTGAGCAGCGAGAGCACCTCGCTATCAATTCCGGGGAGGGCCATCTTGAAGATCTTTGGCGGGCAAGGATCTGCTGGTGAGCCCGATTTCACCCGGCCCATTAGGAGTGCCAGTGAATCATTTGTGAGTAATGGCAGAGAAGTTAGAGGGTCCGAAAACGAGGGGCTGGACAGGTGAATCCTGTAAGGCCGGGAAAGGTCGGGGTGCAGTGAATTTCCGTCATGAGGTCCTCTATTTTTTTAGTAAAAAAGGACTGGAATTTATTACAATCATCCTGACAGAAAGAAGGCACCTGTCCCTTATTCTTTCTTAACTCGTTCAAGATCCTAAAGGTCTCCTTCTGAGGATTAGTTGCTGCAGCAATCCTAGCTTCGAAGTATTCTGCTTTCCTTAACAGAATAGCCTTTTTATAAGAGGCTAACATTGACACGTAATCTATCCGGGCACTGGGTTCATACGCTTTACGCCAGGCTCTCTCACATTGGCGAAGTGTTTGTTTCAGAGTCCTAAGTGCATCATTAAACCAAGGTGCCCCTTTGTCCCTAGTTCTTACTCTACGCGCTGGTGCTACCACATCGATGGCCATCTTAAGCCTTGTTGATAGAGAAGAGCTGGTGCCATCGAGGTCCCCTTGTAAAGTCCTTGTAGGAGCAGAAGATCGTAGGGTATCTACCAGATCTTCTGCTCTAATCCTGTTCCAACTTCGCAGTATTTTCCACTCTGGAAGAGTGTAGGAAGGTGGAATCTGACTATATGGTTGCCCCCACTTTTTTCCTGGTGTTTTGCTGGTTTATGACTTAGTTGGACTGGGACCCTGCTATTCAGGGCCCCAGTCTATCTGCTCTCTCTAAACGACATGGAGTGCACTCTAGGTGCACTAGTGATTGGATACTGTGGTGCCTTATGAGTCCCTAGTATATGGTACCTTAGGTGCCAAGGGCATAGGTACTTCACAGGCCTACCAGGGGCTGCAGCATATATTATGCCACCCCTGGGAAGCAGTCTAAATCTGACACCACAGGCCTGCTACTGCAGCCTGGGTGAGGTGGTGTTAGCACCCCTCACTGAGATATAGGTTTCCTATATCTCTCCTGCACACACATATAAACCTATCAGTCACCCCTAAGGCAGGCCCTATCAATCCTGAGGGCAGGGTGCTTGGCTTCTATGTGAGGGGGTGCCTCTGCCTGAGCAGGGCCCCTCTGCAGCTCTCAGAGTCTATTCTCTGGTGCTGTTTGTGGATGCGGTTAAACCATATACTATTTAAGTGCATTATATCCTCGCGGTAAATGCTAACTTTGGAATGGCTGCATCAAAACATGTCGTGTTTGGTGTCAAACATCTTGGAATACTACCCCCGCCAATCTTGGCAGCGGGGGTAGCATTCCACCCTTCTAGAGGGATAAGACATGTACCTGCTGTGGAAACGCGGTAGAATCCTAAAGAGCCCTGGCATCACAAAATGGATGCCACCAGTCACAGACACTGGGCTGCCCTCCTGCTGATGACCGAAACTCACAGTGGAGGAAGCCCAACAATAGGCATCCTGTCACAGGGAGGTGTAACCACCTCCCAGACAGGGTTTAGTGTATTGGGGCTGGGTGGGTGCACTCTTAGAGTGCTTTGAAGTCCTGCACTGGGGAGCAGAAGGCTCCTCTGTGCATATGCCAGTTCAAACCAGCTCAGGGGCTACCTGCCCCTGCTCTGGAGCGAAACTGGACAAAGGGAAGTGGGTGTAGCCACCCCTCCCTTGACCCTCCCATAGGTGGGGTCATAGAGCTAGTCCATCCCCTCTTTTTAGTATAAGAGGGGGAACCTTGCCATTGCAAAGCAGATAACCCCTGGACGACGCTCTACAGAAGAATCCTGGTCCTTCGACGTTCCACTACCTTTGGAAGACAGAAGAATCTCCCTTGGAGTCAAGGAGTGACTCCCCTGCTTGGCAGGCACCAAAAACGACAACGACGGTCGCAAACTACGCCGCTCCCGCCGGAGTCCGAAGTCCCTGCAGCCCAAGAAGTGGATTTCCTGACCTCTCCCAGGCCATCGTGAGTCCCCAGCGAAGCTGAGGCAAGTGGACCCCACGAGTGACGAGGAACCGCGACCCCTGGGTACCGTGCACTATTGTCGAGTGCAACCCCTTCACAACGTTCTACGAACCTGTGCTTTGGACCACGTGTGGTCCCGACCTCCAGCAGGAATCCCTCCGAAGATCAGAGGCCTACACCGTCCCGAGTGACCGTGGGCCCCTGTTGAGTGATTCCGCCCGAGGTGTCTTCGCGATCCCTTGCCCGCTGGCTTGTGGGTCCCCAGAAGACTTCTTAACCAAACCAAAGGGCTCCCCTGGTTGCTCCAGGCCTGCCCTGACTTACCCTCGCTGGGAGAGTCCCTCAGACCTTGCTGGTCTGCGCCATCGACTTTTCTTTATCTCCCCAAGACTTGCGGCTGCCAAGGCTTGTTGGCTCCAATCGAGTTGCCGATACCGCAGTCAGCTGCAGACGTCGAGGGACACACCGAATCCAGCTCCTGGTCGTCGTCGACGCCTCCTGGACCACGTGGCTGAAGAGTCAAGGCACCTGCAACCGACCTGAAGCGACCGACGACGGTGGGCATCCAGCTTCCTTGCCCCGGGTCACTGCCAAGTGACTTTGAACACTGTCCCCTCTGCTTTCAGGTCATCCTTCTTCAGAATCCAGGCTTGGATTCCACCGGACACTTCTTCAGCTCCCGCAAGCAGCAAGTCTTCTTTGTTCGCCATTGAAAACGACGCCGCGACCCGACACCAAAGGACACCTGTGCACCCGGCTTCCCTGGGTGAGGTAACTCCAGCACTACGGTGCTCCCGTGGGTGTGGGCCCTAGAACTACTTACCCTGTAAGTGACTTGCTTGTAGGTTCTCCCGAAGTATCCTAAAACTCTTTATTTCCAACCGCGAGTTGCCCCATTGAAGTTAACGGCGATTCGCGCCTGTGTATCCACACTGCACGCGTCCCCCGTGGGTCCTTTACTTACCTGCCTTGGGTGGTTTTGTGAGGCCCCAGCACTTCTGAAGGCCCTAGGCCTTGTCTCCCTGCAAGTCGTTGTTTCTAAGTCTCTTACTTAGTATATGGTCTGGTACGCCCCTAGGGCCCCAGCCATATTTTGTGCTTAACTTATTGTGAAACGTTGATTTGTGCATATGTTTGTCTTCTAATCTCATAAAGAGATTAGTAGAGAGTTATTTAGAAATAAATACATATATATTTGATATATATACCTGTGTGGTGTCTTTTCATTTGGTGATTCAAGAGATTATATGGTAAAACAAGCTGCTTTACATTCCTCCGAGACTTAGCCTGAAGGCTGCTCTCCACAGCTACCACTAGGATAGCTTTCTTTAAAAGGTTGTCTTAAACCTATCTACCATAAGAGTCGATTTGCCCTGGTGCAAGGTGTCCACTTTAATTAGTGAACAGCATATACCAGGCCAACTTCTCACATTGGTGGGCAGCGTGTGGGATTCCAGCTTGCCATTGTTTTACCAGAAAATCTCTATTTGAATTACTAACTGAAAACCATTATAGGTACTCAAGGTACATATAAAGTCAAGCTTAGTATCAATAAGTTCTACTGAACTTAGAGCTGTGTGCCAAGGGATAGCACACCCTTTCCACAGCTCAAGCTAGGATCAGTAGGCCACAAACTAGTGTAGGTAGTACAACACTGCACAACACTAGAATGTCCTTAAAGGGTGGACCCAGTGGATCCACTCAGCCTCAGTATAAGGACATGGCTTTCTCTGACTTGAGAGCCATGTGTGTTGACAGACACCTGAGACTAGGACAGAGTCCCTCAACACTACACCTGATAGATCTGCTGACAGCAGATGACCTTAGATTGGCTCTAGGAGCTAAGGGGTCTGAATCAGTGGGTGGGTCAATCATAGTATCTGGGTCAGATGAGGACAATCCGAATGACCAAGACTCTGTGGTTGAAGGGCCAGGCTTCAAGGAGCCTGAACAGGACAGAGGAGTTCTCCCTAAGAGAACTGGCAGAGTGGATGAGAGGCACAGATCCCCTTCCAGGGAATCTGAGCACTCTTATCACTCTGGCAGAGAATTTGTCCAAGAGAGGAGCTCATACTTTAACTTAAGAGAGACCTCCTCTGAGAGAAGGTGCAAACTGCTCCAGTATGAGGAAGCCAAAGTGGCCCTCAGAACCAAGCAGTTGGCACTGGATAGAGAAGCCCTGGAGATCCAGAGAGCTTCCAGAAGGGAGGGTTTAGAACCCCCTGGTGGCAGCAACAGTGTCCCTAGAGGCAGAGAATATATTCCTGACCATAGGAACCTGAGCAAGGTTGTTCCTCCCTACCAGAGTGGGGATGATATCCACAAGTGGATAACTGCTATGGAGAGGGCCTGTAGAGTACAGCAGGTCCCCCAAAAGCAGTGGGCAGCAATCTTGTGGCTCTCCTTTTCAGATAAAGGAAGAGACAAGCTCCTCACTGTTAGAGAGGAGGATGCTGATGATTATGAGGTCCTGAAGAGTGCACTGATAGATGGGTTTGGCTTAACCACTGAAGAGTACAGGTTGAAGTTCAGAGATACCCAGAAGGCACAGACTCAGGACTGGACAGACTTTGTAGATTGTGCATCCAAGGCTCTGGAGGGTTGGCTGGTTGGCAGTAGGGTTACTGATTTCAAAGGATTTTATAATCTAATGATGAGAGAACAGATCCTTAATAATTGTCAAAACCAGCTTTTACACCAGTACCTGGTGGACTCTGATCTGACCTCTCCCCAAGAATTGGGAAAGAAGGCAGACAAATGGGTCAGAACCAGAGTAAGGCCTAAGAATCAGGGTGGTGACCACAAGAAAGATTCTACCAAGACCCAAGAGAAAGGTGGGGATAAATCCAAGGATAAGTCCACTACAGGGCCCCAAAATTCCTCTTCTGGGGGTGGGTCCCAAACTCCTTCCTCTCCTGAAAAGAAACCCTATTGCCATGTCTGTAAAAAGCCTGGGCACTGGAAATCTGATCCCAGTTGTCCCAGGAATGGCAATAAAGAAAATGTTCCTCCAACAACTACTACCACCCCTCCTGGTACTACCAGTAGTAATCCTCCAGTTGGGAGTAGTGCACCCAAAAAGTTAGGTGCGTTTGCAAGAGGAACAGAGGTGGGCCCTAGTTTAGACAGGACCCCCAACAGACTCCTCAGATTCTGATGGTGGTGTAGGATATGCCACCTTTACCATGGGTCCCATAGCATTGGGCAGGTACAGACTGGAGCCAATAATTAATGGTCAGAAAGCTGTGGCATTTAGGGACACAGGGGCTAGTGTCACCATGGTGGCAGGGAAACTAGTCCCCCTCACCAGCTTTTACCTGAGTTTAAATACCAGGTGACCAACATTGATGGTGTCAGAACAGATCACCCCATGGCCATAGTCAATCTCAGCTGGGAGGGGGTCACAGGCCCAAAGAGAGTGGCAGTGTCCCCAACCTTACCTGTAGATTGCCTGATGGGCAATGATCTGGAAATTTCAGCCTGGGCTGAAATTGAACACCAAACCCATCTGAAGATGTTGGGTGTCCCTGTAAGGTTAGTGGGGCTGTGATGGCCACAGCCCCAGCCCAAGATTTTGGAGAGATGGAGCCTGGAAGAATGGCCCACTCTCCCCCAGAAGAGAGCACAAGGGTTGAAGAAAAGTCTTCTTCCCTCCAGACAGTAGGTAAGGGTCAGCCTCCTCAGGGAACTGACCCTACCCCTAGTGAAGGAACTGCCACAGAGGTAGTCAGGCCTGGCCTGGCCACCCCCTGATGGCAGAGGACCCTTACAAGGTGGTACCCAGTCTGGAGCAGGTAACCTGCCCCTCTCTACCCTGCCTCAGTCAGCCCAGGGCTGCAGAGGTCAGGGAGGTCAGTGGACCCCCCAGGGCCCCCTGTCCAGAGGAACCCCCCATCAGCAGATTAGGGGCACCCCGGCTAGTAGCCCTAGCCAGGTGGAAATTCCTCAACCCACTGAGGGATCCCCCATACCTTTATGTAGGGACCTCCCCCAGAAGGACTCTGTTAGGCAAGGGCAAACCTGGGACCAAAAGGTTCCAAACATGCCATGTCCCTCCAGTGTTCCACCCAAAGGGACCCAACCCACGGCTGTAGGCAGTCAAAGGTTGACCCTTAGAGCAAAGTACCACTCAGTCATGGAAAGACAGGCATACATGGTGACCAGTGAGCTGAGAAAGCTGAGGCCAACATTCCTAGGGCCTCACTTCCCTACTCAGACACCTCACCAGCCTGGTACTTTACCAAAGCACACCACAGGTAGTGATTCCCCATGGTGGAGACCCTCTCATACCCTTAGGGTGAGGGATTGCTTAGTGGACCATAAGACAGGGGGCAACCATGCTAGTGCAGGTGCTTCCTTATATGGCCACTTAGTCAATAAAGGCTCAACTGGCCAAGGTTAGCCTTATCTCCTTTCGTTTGGGGGGGTTATGTAGGAAGGTGGAATCTGACTATATGGTTGCCCCCACTTTTTTCCTGGTGTTTTGCTGGTTTATGACTTAGTTGGACTGGGACCCTGCTATTCAGGGCCCCAGTCTATCTGCTCTCTCTAAACGACATGGAGTGCACTCTAGGTGCACTAGTGATTGGATACTGTGGTGCCTTATGAGTCCCTAGTATATGGTACCTTAGGTGCCAAGGGCATAGGTACTTCACAGGCCTACCAGGGGCTGCAGCATATATTATGCCACCCCTGGGAAGCAGTCTAAATCTGACACCACAGGCCTGCTACTGCAGCCTGGGTGAGGTGGTGTTAGCACCCCTCACTGAGATATAGGTTTCCTATATCTCTCCTGCACACACATATAAACCTATCAGTCACCCCTAAGGCAGGCCCTATCAATCCTGAGGGCAGGGTGCTTGGCTTCTATGTGAGGGGGTGCCTCTGCCTGAGCAGGGCCCCTCTGCAGCTCTCAGAGTCTATTCTCTGGTGCTGTTTGTGGATGCGGTTAAACCATATACTATTTAAGTGCATTATATCCTCGCGGTAAATGCTAACTTTGGAATGGCTGCATCAAAACATGTCGTGTTTGGTGTCAAACATCTTGGAATACTACCCCCCGCCAATCTTGGCAGCGGGGGTAGCATTCCACCCTTCTAGAGGGATAAGACATGTACCTGCTGTGGAAACGCGGTAGAATCCTAAAGAGCCCTGGCATCACAAAATGGATGCCACCAGTCACAGACACTGGGCTGCCCTCCTGCTGATGACCGAAACTCACAGTGGAGGAAGCCCAACAATAGGCATCCTGTCACAGGGAGGTGTAACCACCTCCCAGACAGGGTTTAGTGTATTGGGGCTGGGTGGGTGCACTCTTAGAGTGCTTTGAAGTCCTGCACTGGGGGAGCAGAAGGCTCCTCTGTGCATATGCCAGTTCAAACCAGCTCAGGGGCTACCTGCCCCTGCTCTGGAGCGAAACTGGACAAAGGGAAGTGGGTGTAGCCACCCCCTCCCTTGACCCTCCCATAGGTGGGGTCATAGAGCTAGTCCATCCCCTCTTTTTAGTATAAGAGGGGAACCTTGCCATTGCAAAGCAGATAACCCCTGGACGACGCTCTACAGAAGAATCCTGGTCCTTCGACGTTCCACTACCTTTGGAAGACAGAAGAATCTCCCTTGGAGTCAAGGAGTGACTCCCCTGCTTGGCAGGCACCAAAAACGACAACGACGGTCGCAAACTACGCCGCTCCCGCCGGAGTCCGAAGTCCCTGCAGCCCAAGAAGTGGATTTCCTGACCTCTCCCAGGCCATCGTGAGTCCCCAGCGAAGCTGAGGCAAGTGGACCCCACGAGTGACGAGGAACCGCGACCCCTGGGTACCGTGCACTATTGTCGAGTGCAACCCCTTCACAACGTTCTACGAACCTGTGCTTTGGACCACGTGTGGTCCCGACCTCCAGCAGGAATCCCTCCGAAGATCAGAGGCCTACACCGTCCCGAGTGACCGTGGGCCCCTGTTGAGTGATTCCGCCCGAGGTGTCTTCGCGATCCCTTGCCCGCTGGCTTGTGGGTCCCCAGAAGACTTCTTAACCAAACCAAAGGGCTCCCCTGGTTGCTCCAGGCCTGCCCTGACTTACCCTCGCTGGGAGAGTCCCTCAGACCTTGCTGGTCTGCGCCATCGACTTTTCTTTATCTCCCCGAGACTTGCGGCTGCCAAGGCTTGTTGGCTCCAATCGAGTTGCCGATACCGCAGTCAGCTGCAGACGTCGAGGGACACACCGAATCCAGCTCCTGGTCGTCGTCGACGCCTCCTGGACCACGTGGCTGAAGAGTCAAGGCACCTGCAACCGACCTGAAGCGACCGACGACGGTGGGCATCCAGCTTCCTTGCCCCGGGTCACTGCCAAGTGACTTTGAACACTGTCCCCTCTGCTTTCAGGTCATCCTTCTTCAGAATCCAGGCTTGGATTCCACCGGACACTTCTTCAGCTCCCGCAAGCAGCAAGTCTTCTTTGTTCGCCATTGAAAACGACGCCGCGACCCGACACCAAAGGACACCTGTGCACCCGGCTTCCCTGGGTGAGGTAACTCCAGCACTACGGTGCTCCCGTGGGTGTGGGCCCTAGAACTACTTACCCTGTAAGTGACTTGCTTGTAGGTTCTCCCGAAGTATCCTAAAACTCTTTATTTCCAACCGCGAGTTGCCCCATTGAAGTTAACGGCGATTCGCGCCTGTGTATCCACACTGCACGCGTCCCCCGTGGGTCCTTTACTTACCTGCCTTGGGTGGTTTTGTGAGGCCCCAGCACTTCTGAAGGCCCTAGGCCTTGTCTCCCTGCAAGTCGTTGTTTCTAAGTCTCTTACTTAGTATATGGTCTGGTACGCCCCTAGGGCCCCAGCCATATTTTGTGCTTAACTTATTGTGAAACGTTGATTTGTGCATATGTTTGTCTTCTAATCTCATAAAGAGATTAGTAGAGAGTTATTTAGAAATAAATACATATATATTTGATATATATACCTGTGTGGTGTCTTTTCATTTGGTGATTCAAGAGATTATATGGTAAAACAAGCTGCTTTACATTCCTCCGAGACTTAGCCTGAAGGCTGCTCTCCACAGCTACCACTAGGATAGCTTTCTTTAAAAGGTTGTCTTAAACCTATCTACCATAAGAGTCGATTTGCCCTGGTGCAAGGTGTCCACTTTAATTAGTGAACAGCATATACCAGGCCAACTTCTCACAAAGAGGATCTGCTTTTACATTGATGCAAGCGATTCTGCCGTGGATTAAATAATGGTCTGACCAAGCGCAGGGAGTGGTAACTATAGGGCCGGTTAGCGGGTGAGATGACCAGACCAAATCCAAAGTGTGGCCCTTCTCATGCGTGGGTCCATCCACAAGTTGGCAGAGTTCTAAGGAGGTCAATGCCTCATCTAGCTGTTTTGCCTGGCTATCTTTGGGAGTTTGCTCCCAATGAAAGTTAAAATCCCCCATCACCACCAGCTTTAGGTAGCGTGAACGAAGATCTTGGGCTAATTCCAGAAAGAGTTCCATGAACCTGGACGGCGTACGAGGCGGGCGATACACTAATAAAATTACTAGGCAATCCAAGGGGGAACAAAACTTGACCCCTAGTACATCCGCACCCTCCAAGCTTTCAGAACAGAGAGTTTCTGTCTTTAATAGACAATTATAGAGCATTGCGACGCCTCCTCCTCTGGAACTGCCCGGTCTATTATGATGGAGAGCCGCATAGTTTGGTGGGAGTGTAGCAACCAGGTCCGGGGTGGAGGACTCTTCCAACCAAGTTTCAGTGACACCCAGAATGTCCAAGTTGTCCCCTTGAAGGAGCGAAAAGACCTCAAGGCAGTGCTTCTGCAATGAACGTGTATTCAGAGTGGCGAAGCTGAGTCCACCAGGGCTAGAGGGCAGAGACAACCTCGGTGGAGGTAGGCAGTGGCTTAACCTCCTCGTACTAGCCGATGACATCAGAAGCCCATCCCCCCTGAGCGTGGCTATAACTTTGTTATGCAGAGGCCGCATCCCTTGATTTAAGGATTTGAGCTCCTGAGATGAATACATAAGGCGGCGACCAGGGGTCTTGGCCCCTGGTCCCGGCTGGGCGCGGACGGGCGCAGACGGGCTTGCCTTAGGCGCGCCTTCGTCGCGCCAGTGGCGCGCCCGCTGCGCACGCGCGCTGCGCGCTTGCTCCAGCTAGGTTTTAAGGCCAGGAGACTCCTCCCACCCACCACTCAGCCCTGCTATGCAGCGGCTGCCTATTCCAAGCACTAGACCGTGCCAATCTCGGAAGTGCAAAATGCGGAAGTGAGGGGGCGCTGGGAGCGAGCACGAATACAAAACAATCACAATAACAGATAAAATTCTTTAAAATTTTAAAATGTCAACAGTGCAGTAAGCAGCTTTCTTAGCAGCAATTAGGAGGCCAAGCACAACGGTAACCGAAGCAGCCTACCACCACTACCAGTGCAGCCCTCTGGTCCCGCGCGCTTGCTCCAGCTTGGTTTTAAGGCCAGGAGACTCCTCCCACCCACCACTCAGCCCTGCTATGCAGCAGCTGCCTATTCCAAGCACTAGACCGTGCCAATCTCGGAAGTGCAAAATGCGGAAGTGAGGGGCGCTGGGAGCGAGCACGAATACAAAACAATCACAATAACAGATAAAATTCTTTAAAATTTTAAAATGTCAACAGTGCAGTAAGCAGCTTTCTTAGCAGCAATTAGGAGGCCAAGCACAACGGTAACCGAAGCAGCCTACCACCACTACCGGTGCAGCCCTCTGGTCCCGCGCGCTTGCTCCAGCTTGGTTTTAAGGCCAGGAGACTCCTCCCACCCACCACTCAGCCCTGCTATGCAGCGGCTGCCGATTCCAAGCACTAGACCGTGCCAATCTCGGAAGTGCAAAATGCGGAAGTGAGGGGCGCTGGGAGCGAGCACGAATACAAAACAATCACAATAACAGATAAAATTCTTTAAAATTTTAAAATGTCAACAGTGCAGTAAGCAGCTTTCTTAGCAGCAATTAGGAGGCCAAGCACAACGGTAACCGAAGCAGCCTACCACCACTACCGGTGCAGCCCTCTGGTCCCGCGCGCTTGCTCCAGCTTGGTTTTAAGGCCAGGAGACTCCTCCCACCCACCACTCAGCCCTGCTATGCAGCGGCTGCCTATTCCAAGCACTAGACCGTGCCAATCTCGGAAGTGCAAAATGCGGAAGTGAGGGGGCGCTGGGAGCGAGCACGAATACAAAACAATCACAATAACAGATAAAATTCTTTAAAATTTTAAAATGTCAACAGTGCAGTAAGCAGCTTTCTTAGCAGCAATTAGGAGGCCAAGCACAACGGTAACCGAAGCAGCCTACCACCACTACCGGTGCAGCCCTCTGCTCCCGCGCGCTTGCTCCAGCTTGGTTTTAAGGCCAGGAGACTCCTCCCACCCACCACTCAGCCCTGCTATGCAGCGGCTGCCTATTCCAAGCACTAGACCGTGCCAATCTCGGAAGTGCAAAATGCGGAAGTGAGGGGCGCTGGGAGCGAGCACGAATACAAAACAATCACAATAACAGATAAAATTCTTTAAAATTTTAAAATGTCAACAGTGCAGTAAGCAGCTTTCTTAGCAGCAATTAGGAGGCCAAGCACAACGGTAACCGAAGCAGCCTACCACCACTACCGGTGCAGCCCTCTGGTCCCGCGCGCTTGCTCCAGCTTGGTTTTAAGGCCAGGAGACTCCTCCCACCCACCACTCAGCCCTGCTATGCAGCGGCTGCCTATTCCAAGCACTAGACCGTGCCAATCTCGGAAGTGCAAAATGCGGAAGTGAGGGGGCGCTGGGAGCGAGCACGAATACAAAACAATCACAATAACAGATAAAATTCTTTAAAATTTTAAAATGTCAACAGTGCAGTAAGCAGCTTTCTTAGCAGCAATTAGGAGGCCAAGCACAACGGTAACCGAAGCAGCCTACCACCACTACCGGTGCAGCCCTCTGGTCCCGCGCGCTTGCTCCAGCTTGGTTTTAAGGCCAGGAGACTCCTCCCACCCACCACTCAGCCCTGCTATGCAGCGGCTGCCTATTCCAAGCACTAGACCGTGCCAATCTCGGAAGTGCAAAATGCGGAAGTGAGGGGCGCTGGGAGCGAGCACGAATACAAAACAATCACAATAACAGATAAAATTCTTTAAAATTTTAAAATGTCAACAGTGCAGTAAGCAGCTTTCTTAGCAGCAATTAGGAGGCCAAGCACAACGGTAACCGAAGCAGCCTACCACCACTACCGGTGCAGCCCTCTGGTCCCGCGCGCTTGCTCCAGCTTGGTTTTAAGGCCAGGAGACTCCTCCCACCCACCACTCAGCCCTGCTATGCAGCGGCTGCCTATTCCAAGCACTAGACCGTGCCAATCTCGGAAGTGCAAAATGCGGAAGTGAGGGGCGCTGGGAGCGAGCACGAATACAAAACAATCACAATAACAGATAAAATTCTTTAAAATTTTAAAATGTCAACAGTGCAGTAAGCAGCTTTCTTAGCAGCAATTAGGAGGCCAAGCACAACGGTAACCGAAGCAGCCTACCACCACTACCGGTGCAGCCCTCTGGTCCCACGCGCTTGCTCCAGCTTGGTTTTAAGGCCAGGAGACTCCTCCCACCCACCACTCAGCCCTGCTATGCAGCGGCTGCCTATTCCAAGCACTAGACCGTGCCAATCTCGGAAGTGCAAAATGCGGAAGTGAGGGGGCGCTGGGAGCGAGCACGAATACAAAACAATCACAATAACAGATAAAATTCTTTAAAATTTTAAAATGTCAACAGTGCAGTAAGCAGCTTTCTTGGCAGCAATTAGGAGGCCAAGCACAACGGTAACCGAAGCAGCCTACCACCACTACCGGTGCAGCCCTCTGGTCCGCGCGCTTGCTCCAGCTTGGTTTTAAGGCCAGGAGACTCCTCCCACCCACCACTCAGCCCTGCTATGCAGCGGCTGCCTATTCCAAGCACTAGACCGTGCCAATCTCGGAAGTGCAAAATGCGGAAGTGAGGGGCGCTGGGAGCGAGCACGAATACAAAACAATCACAATAACAGATAAAATTCTTTAAAATTTTAAAATGTCAACAGTGCAGTAAGCAGCTTTCTTAGCAGCAATTAGGAGGCCAAGCACAACGGTAACCGAAGCAGCCTACCACCACTACCGGTGCAGCCCTCTGGTCCCGCGCGCTTGCTCCAGCTTGGTTTTAAGGCCAGGAGACTCCTCCCACCCACCACTCAGCCCTGCTATGCAGCGGCTGCCTATTCCAAGCACTAGACCGTGCCAATCTCGGAAGTGCAAAATGCGGAAGTGAGGGGCGCTGGGAGCGAGCACGAATACAAAACAATCACAATAACAGATAAAATTCTTTAAAATTTTAAAATGTCAACAGTGCAGTAAGCAGCTTTCTTAGCAGCAATTAGGAGGCCAAGCACAACGGTAACCGAAGCAGCCTACCACCACTACCGGTGCAGCCCTCTGGTCCCGCGCGCTTGCTCCAGCTTGGTTTTAAGGTCAGGAGACTCCTCCCACCCACCACTCAGCCCTGCTATGCAGCGGCTGCCTATTCCAAGCACTAGACCGTGCCAATCTCGGAAGTGCAAAATGCGGAAGTGAGGGGCGCTGGGAGCGAGCACGAATACAAAACAATCACAATAACAGATAAAATTCTTTAAAATTTTAAAATGTCAACAGTGCAGTAAGCAGCTTTCTTAGCAGCAATTAGGAGGCCAAGCACAACGGTAACCGAAGCAGCCTACCACCACTACCGGTGCAGCCCTTTGGTCCCGCGCGCTTGCTCCAGCTTGGTTTTAAGGCCAGGAGACTCCTCCCACCCACCACTCAGCCTTGCTATGCAGCGGCTGCCTATTCCAAGCACTAGACCGTGCCAATCTCGGAAGTGCAAAATGCGGAAGTGAGGGGGCGCTGGGAGTGAGCACGAATACAAAACAATCACAATAACAGATACAATTCTTTACAATTTTAAAATGTCAACAGTGCAGTAAGCAGCTTTCTTAGCAGCAATTAGGAGGCCAAGCACAACGGTAACCGAAGCAGCCTACCACCACTACCGGTGCAGCCCTCTGGTCCCGCGCGCTTGCTCCAGCTTGGTTTTAAGGCCAGGAGACTCCTCCCACCCACCACTCAGCCCTGCTATGAAGCGGCTGCCTATTCCAAGCACTAGACCGTGCCAATCTCGGAAGTGCAAAATGCGGAAGTGAGGGGGCGCTGGGAGCGAGCACGAATACAAACAATCACAATAACAGATAAAATTCTTTAAAATTTTAAAATGTCAACAGTGCAGTAAGCAGCTTTCTTAGCAGCAATTAGGAGGCCAAGCACAACGGTAACCGAAGCAGCCTACCACCACTACCGGTGCAGCCCTCTGGTCCCGCGCGCTTGCTCCAGCTTGGTTTTAAGGCCAGGAGACTCCTCCCACCCACCACTCAGCCCTGCTATGCAGCGGCTGCCTATTCCAAGCACTAGACCGTGCCAATCTCGGAAGTGCAAAATGCGGAAGTGAAGGGGCGGCGGGAGCGAGCACGAATACAAAACAATCACAATAACAGATAAAATTCTTTAAAATTTTAAAATGTCAACAGTGCAGTAAGCAGCTTTCTTAGCAGCAATTAGGAGGCCAAGCACAACGGTAACCGAAGCAGCCTACCACCACTACCGGTGCAGCCCTCTGGTCCCGCGCGCTTGCTCCAGCTTGGTTTTAAGGCCAGGAGACTCCTCCCACCCACCACTCAGCCCTGCTATGCAGCGGCTGCCTATTCCAAGCACTAGACCGTGCCAATCTCGGAAGTGCAAAATGCGGAAGTGAGGGGCGCTGGGAGGCGAGCACGAATACAAAACAATCACAATAACAGATAAAATTCTTTAAAATTTTAAAATGTCAACAGTGCAGTAAGCAGCTTTCTTAGCAGCAATTAGGAGGCCAAGCACAACGGTAACCGAAGCAGCCTACCACCACTACCGGTGCAGCCCTCTGGTCCCGCGCGCTTGCTCCAGCTTGGTTTTAAGGCCAGGAGACTCCTCCCACCCACCACTCAGCCCTGCTATGCAGCGGCTGCCTATTCCAAGCACTAGACCGTGCCAATCTCGGAAGTGCAAAATGCGGAAGTGAGGGCGTTGGGAGCGAGCACGAATACAAAACAATCACAATAACAGATAAAATTCTTTAAAATTTTAAAATGTCAACAGTGCAGTAAGCAGCTTTCTTAGCAGCAATTAGGAGGCCAAGCACAACGGTAACCGAAGCAGCCTACCACCACTACCGGTGCAGCCCTCTGGTCCGCGCGCTTGCTCCAGCTTGGTTTTAAGGCCAGGAGACTCCTCCCACCCACCACTCAGCCCTGCTATGCAGCGGCTGCCTATTCCAAGCACTAGACCGTGCCAATCTCGGAAGTGCAAAATGCGGAAGTGAGGGCGCTGGGAGCGAGCACGAATACAAAACAATCACAATAACAGATAAAATTCTTTAAAATTTTAAAATGTCAACAGTGCAGTAAGCAGCTTTCTTAGCAGCAATTAGGAGGCCAAGCACAACGGTAACCGAAGCAGCCTACCACCACTACCGGTTCAGCCCTCTGGTCCCGCGCGCTTGCTCCAGCTTGGTTTTAAGGCCAGGAGACTCCTCCCACCCACCACTCAGCCCTGCTATGCAGCGGCTGCCTATTCCAAGCACTAGACCGTGCCAATCTCGGAAGTGCAAAATGCGGAAGTGAGGGCGCTGGGAGGCGAGCACGAATACAAAACAATCACAATAACAGATAAAATTCTTTAAAATTTTAAAATGTCAACAGTGCAGTAAGCAGCTTTCTTAGCAGCAATTAGGAGGCCAAGCACAACGGTAACCGAAGCAGCCTACCACCACTACCGGTGCAGCCCTCTGGTCCCGCGCGCTTGCTCCAGCTTGGTTTTAAGGCCAGGAGACTCCTCCCACCCACCACTCAGCCCTGCTATGCAGCGGCTGCCTATTCCAAGCACTAGACCGTGCCAATCTCGGAAGTGCAAAATGCGGAAGTGAGGGGCGCTGGGAGCGAGCACGAATACAAAACAATCACAATAACAGATAAAATTCTTTAAAATTTTAAAATGTCAACAGTGCAGTAAGCAGCTTTCTTAGCAGCAATTAGGAGGCCAAGCACAACGGTAACCGAAGCAGCCTACCACCACTACCGGTGCAGCCCTCTGGTCCCGCGCGCTTGCTCCAGCTTGGTTTTAAGGCCAGGAGACTCCTCCCACCCACCACTCAGCCCTGCTATGCAGCGGCTGCCTATTCCAAGCACTAGACCGTGCCAATCTCGGAAGTGCAAAATGCGGAAGTGAGGGGCGCTGGGAGCGAGCACGAATACAAAACAATCACAATAACAGATAAAATTCTTTAAAATTTTAAAATGTCAACAGTGCAGTAAGCAGCTTTCTTAGCAGCAATTAGGAGGCCAAGCACAACGGTAACCGAAGCAGCCTACCACCACTACCGGTGCAGCCCTCTGGTCCCGCGTGCTTGCTCCAGCTTGGTTTTAAGGCCAGGAGACTCCTCCCACCCACCACTCAGCCCTGCTATGCAGCGGCTGCCTATTCCAAGCACTAGACCGTGCCAATCTCGGAAGTGAAAAATGCGGAAGTGAGGGCGCTGGGAGCGAGCACGAATACAAAACAATCACAATAACAGATAAAATTCTTTAAAATTTTAAAATGTCAACAGTGCAGTAAGCAGCTTTCTTAGCAGCAATTAGGAGGCCAAGCACAACGGTAACCGAAGCAGCCTACCACCACTACCGGTGCAGCCCTCTGGTCCCGCGCGCTTGCTCCAGCTTGGTTTTAAGGCCAGGAGACTCCTCCCACCCACCACTCAGCCCTGCTATGCAGCGGCTGCCTATTCCAAGCACTAGACCGTGCCAATCTCGGAAGTGCAAAATGCGGAAGTGAGGGGCGCTGGGAGCGAGCACGAATACAAAACAATCACAATAACAGATAAAATTCTTTAAAATTTTAAAATGTCAACAGTGCAGTAAGCAGCTTTCTTAGCAGCAATTAGGAGGCCAAGCACAACGGTAACCGAAGCAGCCTACCACCACTACCGGTGCAGCCCTCTGGTCCCGCGCGCTTGCTCCAGCTTGGTTTTAAGGCCAGGAGACTCCTCCCACCCACCACTCAGCCCTGCTATGCAGCGGCTGCCTATTCCAAGCACTAGACCGTGCCAATCTCGGAAGTGCAAAATGCGGAAGTGAGGGCGCTGGGAGCGAGCACGAATACAAAACAATCACAATAACAGATAAAATTCTTTAAAATTTTAAAATGTCAACAGTGCAGTAAGCAGCTTTCTTAGCAGCAATTAGGAGGCCAAGCACAACGGTAACCGAAGCAGCCTACCACCACTACCGGTGCAGCCCTCTGGTCCCGCGCGCTTGCTCCAGCTTGGTTTTAAGGTCAGGAGACTCCTCCCACCCACCACTCAGCCCTGCTATGCAGCGGCTGCCTATTCCAAGCACTAGACCGTGCCAATCTCGGAAGTGCAAAATGCGGAAGTGAGGGGCGCTGGGAGGCGAGCACGAATACAAAACAATCACAATAACAGATAAAATTCTTTAAAATTTTAAAATGTCAACAGTGCAGTAAGCAGCTTTCTTAGCAGCAATTAGGAGGCCAAGCACAACGGTAACCGAAGCAGCCTACCACCACTACCGGTGCAGCCCTCTGGTCCGCGCGCTTGCTCCAGCTTGGTTTTAAGGCCAGGAGACTCCTCCCACCCACCACTCAGCCCTGCTATGCAGCGGCTGCCTATTCCAAGCACTAGACCGTGCCAATCTCGGAAGTGCAAAATGCGGAAGTGAGGGGCGCTGGGAGTGAGCACGAATACAAAACAATCACAATAACAGATAAAATTCTTTACAATTTTAAAATGTCAACAGTGCAGTAAGCAGCTTTCTTAGCAGCAATTAGGAGGCCAAGCACAACGGTAACCGAAGCAGCCTACCACCACTACCGGTGCAGCCCTCTGGTCCCGCGCGCTTGCTCCAGCTTGGTTTTAAGGCCAGGAGACTCCTCCCACCCACCACTCAGCCCTGCTATGCAGCGGCTGCCTATTCCAAGCACTAGACCGTGCCAATCTCGGAAGTGCAAAATGCGGAAGTGAGGGGCGCTGGGAGCGAGCACGAATACAAAACAATCACAATAACAGATAAAATTCTTTAAAATTTTAAAATGTCAACAGTGCAGTAAGCAGCTTTCTTAGCAGCAATTAGGAGGCCAAGCACAACGGTAACCGAAGCAGCCTACCACCACTACCGGTTCAGCCCTCTGGTCCGCGCGCTTGCTCCAGCTTGGTTTTAAGGCCAGGAGACTCCTCCCACCCACCACTCAGCCCTGCTATGCAGCGGCTGCCTATTCCAAGCACTAGACCGTGCCAATCTCGGAAGTGCAAAATGCGGAAGTGAGGGGCGCTGGGAGCGAGCACGAATACAAAACAATCACAATAACAGATAAAATTCTTTAAAATTTTAAAATGTCAACAGTGCAGTAAGCAGCTTTCTTAGCAGCAATTAGGAGGCCAAGCACAACGGTAACCGAAGCAGCCTACCACCACTACCGGTGCAGCCCTCTGGTCCCGCGCGCTTGCTCCAGCTTGGTTTTAAGGCCAGGAGACTCCTCCCACCCACCACTCAGCCCTGCTATGCAGCGGCTGCCTATTCCAAGCACTAGACCGTGCCAATCTCGGAAGTGCAAAATGCGGAAGTGAGGGGGCGTTGGGAGCGAGCACGAATACAAAACAATCACAATAACAGATAAAATTCTTTACAATTTTAAAATGTCAACAGTGCAGTAAGCAGCTTTCTTAGCAGCAATTAGGAGGCCAAGCACAACGGTAACCGAAGCAGCCTACCACCACTACCGGTGCAGCCCTCTGGTCCCGCGCGCTTGCTCCAGCTTGGTTTTAAGGCCAGGAGACTCCTCCCACCCACCACTCAGCCCTGCTATGCAGCGGCTGCCTATTCCAAGCACTAGACCGTGCCAATCTCGGAAGTGCAAAATGCGGAAGTGAGGGGCGCTGGGAGCGAGCACGAATACAAAACAATCACAATAACAGATAAAATTCTTTAAAATTTTAAAATGTCAACAGTGCAGTAAGCAGCTTTCTTAGCAGCAATTAGGAGGCCAAGCACAACGGTAACCGAAGCAGCCTACCACCACTACCGGTTCAGCCCTCTGGTCCGCGCGCTTGCTCCAGCTTGGTTTTAAGGCCAGGAGACTCCTCCCACCCACCACTCAGCCCTGCTATGCAGCGGCTGCCTATTCCAAGCACTAGACCGTGCCAATCTCGGAAGTGCAAAATGCGGAAGTGAGGGCGCTGGGAGCGAGCACGAATACAAAACAATCACAATAACAGATAAAATTCTTTAAAATTTTAAAATGTCAACAGTGCAGTAAGCAGCTTTCTTAGCAGCAATTAGGAGGCCAAGCACAACGGTAACCGAAGCAGCCTACCACCACTACCGGTGCAGCCCTCTGGTCCGCGCGCTTGCTCCAGCTTGGTTTTAAGGCCAGGAGACTCCTCCCACCCACCACTCAGCCCTGCTATGCAGCGGCTGCCTATTCCAAGCACTAGACCGTGCCAATCTCGGAAGTGCAAAATGCGGAAGTGAGGGCGCTGGGAGCGAGCACGAATACAAAACAATCACAATAACAGATAAAATTCTTTAAAATTTTAAAATGTCAACAGTGCAGTAAGCAGCTTTCTTAGCAGCAATTAGGAGGCCAAGCACAACGGTAACCGAAGCAGCCTACCACCACTACCGGTGCAGCCCTCTGGTCCGCGCGCTTGCTCCAGCTTGGTTTTAAGGCCAGGAGACTCCTCCCACCCACCACTCAGCCCTGCTATGCAGCGGCTGCCTATTCCAAGCACTAGACCGTGCCAATCTCGGAAGTGCAAAATGCGGAAGTGAGGGGCGCTGGGAGCGAGCACGAATACAAAACAATCACAATAACAGATAAAATTCTTTAAAATTTTAAAATGTCAACAGTGCAGTAAGCAGCTTTCTTAGCAGCAATTAGGAGGCCAAGCACAACGGTAACCGAAGCAGCCTACCACCACTACCGGTGCAGCCCTCTGGTCCGCGCGCTTGCTCCAGCTTGGTTTTAAGGCCAGGAGACTCCTCCCACCCACCACTCAGCCCTGCTATGCAGCGGCTGCCTATTCCAAGCACTAGACCGTGCCAATCTCGGAAGTGCAAAATGCGGAAGTGAGGGGCGTTGGGAGGCGAGCACGAATACAAAACAATCACAATAACAGATAAAATTCTTTAAAATTTTAAAATGTCAACAGTGCAGTAAGCAGCTTTCTTAGCAGCAATTAGGAGGCCAAGCACAACGGTAACCGAAGCAGCCTACCACCACTACCGGTGCAGCCCTCTGGTCCCGCGCGCTTGCTCCAGCTTGGTTTTAAGGCCAGGAGACTCCTCCCACCCACCACTCAGCCCTGCTATGCAGCGGCTGCCTATTCCAAGCACTAGACCGTGCCAATCTCGGAAGTGCAAAATGCGGAAGTGAGGGGCGCTGGGAGGCGAGCACGAATACAAAACAATCACAATAACAGATAAAATTCTTAAAAATTTTAAAATGTCAACAGTGCAGTAAGCAGCTTTCTTAGCAGCAATTAGGAGGCCAAGCACAACGGTAACCGAAGCAGCCTACCACCACTACCGGTTCAGCCCTCTGGTCCGCGCGCTTGCTCCAGCTTGGTTTTAAGGCCAGGAGACTCCTCCCACCCACCACTCAGCCCTGCTATGCAGCGGCTGCCTATTCCAAGCACTAGACCGTGCCAATCTCGGAAGTGCAAAATGCGGAAGTGAGGGGCGCTGGGAGCGAGCACGAATACAAAACAATCACAATAACAGATAAAATTCTTTAAAATTTTAAAATGTCAACAGTGCAGTAAGCAGCTTTCTAAGCAGCAATTAGGAGGCCAAGCACAACGGTAACCGAAGCAGCCTACCACCACTACCGGTGCAGCCCTCTGGTCCGCGCGCTTGCTCCAGCTTGGTTTTAAGGCCAGGAGACTCCTCCCACCCACCACTCAGCCCTGCTATGCAGCGGCTGCCTATTCCAAGCACTAGACCGTGCCAATCTCGGAAGTGCAAAATGCGGAAGTGAGGGCGCTGGGAGCGAGCACGAATACAAAACAATCACAATAACAGATAAAATTCTTTAAAATTTTAAAATGTCAACAGTGCAGTAAGCAGCTTTCTTAGCAGCAATTAGGAGGCCAAGCACAACGGTAACCGAAGCAGCCTACCACCACTACCGGTGCAGCCCTCTGGTCCCGCGCGCTTGCTCCAGCTTGGTTTTAAGGTCAGGAGACTCCTCCCACCCACCACTCAGCCCTGCTATGCAGCGGCTGCCTATTCCAAGCACTAGACCGTGCCAATCTCGGAAGTGCAAAATGCGGAAGTGAGGGGCGCTGGGAGCGAGCACGAATACAAAACAATCACAATAACAGATAAAATTCTTTAAAATTTTAAAATGTCAACAGTGCAGTAAGCAGCTTTCTTAGCAGCAATTAGGAGGCCAAGCACAACGGTAACCGAAGCAGCCTACCACCACTACCGGTGCAGCCCTCTGGTCCCGCGCGCTTGCTCCAGCTTGGTTTTAAGGCCAGGAGACTCCTCCCACCCACCACTCAGCCTTGCTATGCAGCGGCTGCCTATTCCAAGCACTAGACCGTGCCAATCTCGGAAGTGCAAAATGCGGAAGTGAGGGGGCGCTGGGAGTGAGCACGAATACAAAACAATCACAATAACAGATAAAATTCTTTACAATTTTAAAATGTCAACAGTGCAGTAAGCAGCTTTCTTAGCAGCAATTAGGAGGCCAAGCACAACGGTAACCGAAGCAGCCTACCACCACTACCGGTGCAGCCCTCTGGTCCCGCGCGCTTGCTCCAGCTTGGTTTTAAGGCCAGGAGACTCCTCCCACCCACCACTCAGCCCTGCTATGCAGCGGCTGCCTATTCCAAGCACTAGACCGTGCCAATCTCGGAAGTGCAAAATGCGGAAGTGAGGGCGCTGGGAGCGAGCACGAATACAAAACAATCACAATAACAGATAAAATTCTTTAAAATTTTAAAATGTCAACAGTGCAGTAAGCAGCTTTCTTAGCAGCAATTAGGAGGCCAAGCACAACGGTAACCGAAGCAGCCTACCACCACTACCGGTTCAGCCCTCTGGTCCGCGCGCTTGCTCCAGCTTGGTTTTAAGGCCAGGAGACTCCTCCCACCCACCACTCAGCCCTGCTATGCAGCGGCTGCCTATTCCAAGCACTAGACCGTGCCAATCTCGGAAGTGCAAAATGCGGAAGTGAGGGCGCTGGGAGCGAGCACGAATACAAAACAATCACAATAACAGATAAAATTCTTTAAAATTTTAAAATGTCAACAGTGCAGTAAGCAGCTTTCTTAGCAGCAATTAGGAGGCCAAGCACAACGGTAACCGAAGCAGCCTACCACCACTACCGGTGCAGCCCTCTGGTCCGCGCGCTTGCTCCAGCTTGGTTTTAAGGCCAGGAGACTCCTCCCACCCACCACTCAGCCCTGCTATGCAGCGGCTGCCTATTCCAAGCACTAGACCGTGCCAATCTCGGAAGTGCAAAATGCGGAAGTGAGGGCGCTGGGAGCGAGCACGAATACAAAACAATCACAATAACAGATAAAATTCTTTACAATTTTAAAATGTCAACAGTGCAGTAAGCAGCTTTCTTAGCAGCAATTAGGAGGCCAAGCACAACGGTAACCGAAGCAGCCTACCACCACTACCGGTGCAGCCCTCTGGTCCGCGCGCTTGCTCCAGCTTGGTTTTAAGGCCAGGAGACTCCTCCCACCCACCACTCAGCCCTGCTATGCAGCGGCTGCCTATTCCAAGCACTAGACCGTGCCAATCTCGGAAGTGCAAAATGCGGAAGTGAGGGGCGCTGGGAGCGAGCACGAATACAAAACAATCACAATAACAGATAAAATTCTTTAAAATTTTAAAATGTCAACAGTGCAGTAAGCAGCTTTCTTAGCAGCAATTAGGAGGCCAAGCACAACGGTAACCGAAGCAGCCTACCACCACTACCGGTTCAGCCCTCTGGTCCCGCGCGCTTGCTCCAGCTTGGTTTTAAGGCCAGGAGACTCCTCCCACCCACCACTCAGCCCTGCTATGCAGCGGCTGCCTATTCCAAGCACTAGACCGTGCCAATCTCGGAAGTGCAAAATGCGGAAGTGAGGGGCGCTGGGAGCGAGCACGAATACAAAACAATCACAATAACAGATAAAATTCTTTAAAATTTTAAAATGTCAACAGTGCAGTAAGCAGCTTTCTTAGCAGCAATTAGGAGGCCAAGCACAACGGTAACCGAAGCAGCCTACCACCACTACCGGTGCAGCCCTCTGGTCCGCGCGCTTGCTCCAGCTTGGTTTTAAGGCCAGGAGACTCCTCCCACCCACCACTCAGCCCTGCTATGCAGCGGCTGCCTATTCCAAGCACTAGACCGTGCCAATCTCGGAAGTGCAAAATGCGGAAGTGAGGGGCGCTGGGAGCGAGCACGAATACAAAACAATCACAATAACAGATAAAATTCTTTAAAATTTTAAAATGTCAACAGTGCAGTAAGCAGCTTTCTTAGCAGCAATTAGGAGGCCAAGCACAACGGTAACCGAAGCAGCCTACCACCACTACCGGTGCAGCCCTCTGGTCCGCGCGCTTGCTCCAGCTTGGTTTTAAGGCCAGGAGACTCCTCCCACCCACCACTCAGCCCTGCTATGCAGCGGCTGCCTATTCCAAGCACTAGACCGTGCCAATCTCGGAAGTGCAAAATGCGGAAGTGAGGGCGCTGGGAGCGAGCACGAATACAAAACAATCACAATAACAGATAAAATTCTTTAAAATTTTAAAATGTCAACAGTGCAGTAAGCAGCTTTCTTAGCAGCAATTAGGAGGCCAAGCACAACGGTAACCGAAGCAGCCTACCACCACTACCGGTGCAGCCCTCTGGTCCGCGCGCTTGCTCCAGCTTGGTTTTAAGGCCAGGAGACTCCTCCCACCCACCACTCAGCCCTGCTATGCAGCGGCTGCCTATTCCAAGCACTAGACCGTGCCAATCTCGGAAGTGCAAAATGCGGAAGTGAGGGGGCGTTGGGAGCGAGCACGAATACAAAACAATCACAATAACAGATAAAATTCTTTAAAATTTTAAAATGTCAACAGTGCAGTAAGCAGCTTTCTTAGCAGCAATTAGGAGGCCAAGCACAACGGTAACCGAAGCAGCCTACCACCACTACCGGTGCAGCCCTCTGGTCCGCGCGCTTGCTCCAGCTTGGTTTTAAGGCCAGGAGACTCCTCCCACCCACCACTCAGCCCTGCTATGCAGCGGCTGCCTATTCCAAGCACTAGACCGTGCCAATCTCGGAAGTGCAAAATGCGGAAGTGAGGGGCGCTGGGAGCGAGCACGAATACAAAACAATCACAATAACAGATAAAATTCTTAAAAATTTTAAAATGTCAACAGTGCAGTAAGCAGCTTTCTTAGCAGCAATTAGGAGGCCAAGCACAACGGTAACCGAAGCAGCCTACCACCACTACCGGTTCAGCCCTCTGGTCCCGCGCGCTTGCTCCAGCTTGGTTTTAAGGCCAGGAGACTCCTCCCACCCACCACTCAGCCCTGCTATGCAGCGGCTGCCTATTCCAAGCACTAGACCGTGCCAATCTCGGAAGTGCAAAATGCGGAAGTGAGGGCGCTGGGAGCGAGCACGAATACAAAACAATCACAATAACAGATAAAATTCTTTAAAATTTTAAAATGTCAACAGTGCAGTAAGCAGCTTTCTTAGCAGCAATTAGGAGGCCAAGCACAACGGTAACCGAAGCAGCCTACCACCACTACCGGTGCAGCCCTCTGGTCCCGCGCGCTTGCTCCAGCTTGGTTTTAAGGCCAGGAGACTCCTCCCACCCACCACTCAGCCCTGCTATGCAGCGGCTGCCTATTCCAAGCACTAGACCGTGCCAATCTCGGAAGTGCAAAATGCGGAAGTGAGGGGCGCTGGGAGCGAGCACGAATACAAAACAATCACAATAACAGATAAAATTCTTTAAAATTTTAAAATGTCAACAGTGCAGTAAGCAGCTTTCTTAGCAGCAATTAGGAGGCCAAGCACAACGGTAACCGAAGCAGCCTACCACCACTACCGGTGCAGCCCTCTGGTCCCGCGCGCTTGCTCCAGCTTGGTTTTAAGGCCAGGAGACTCCTCCCACCCACCACTCAGCCCTGCTATGCAGCGGCTGCCTATTCCAAGCACTAGACCGTGCCAATCTCGGAAGTGCAAAATGCGGAAGTGAGGGGCGCTGGGAGCGAGCACGAATACAAAACAATCACAATAACAGATAAAATTCTTTAAAATTTTAAAATGTCAACAGTGCAGTAAGCAGCTTTCTTAGCAGCAATTAGGAGGCCAAGCACAACGGTAACCGAAGCAGCCTACCACCACTACCGGTGCAGCCCTCTGGTCCCGCGCGCTTGCTCCAGCTTGGTTTTAAGGCCAGGAGACTCCTCCCACCCACCACTCAGCCCTGCTATGCAGCGGCTGCCTATTCCAAGCACTAGACCGTGCCAATCTCGGAAGTGCAAAATGCGGAAGTGAGGGGCGCTGGGAGCGAGCACGAATACAAAACAATCACAATAACAGATAAAATTCTTTAAAATTTTAAAATGTCAACAGTGCAGTAAGCAGCTTTCTTAGCAGCAATTAGGAGGCCAAGCACAACGGTAACCGAAGCAGCCTACCACCACTACCGGTGCAGCCCTCTGGTCCCGCGCGCTTGCTCCAGCTTGGTTTTAAGGCCAGGAGACTCCTCCCACCCACCACTCAGCCCTGCTATGCAGCGGCTGCCTATTCCAAGCACTAGACCGTGCCAATCTCGGAAGTGCAAAATGCGGAAGTGAGGGGCGCTGGGAGCGAGCACGAATACAAAACAATCACAATAACAGATAAAATTCTTTAAAATTTTAAAATGTCAACAGTGCAGTAAGCAGCTTTCTTAGCAGCAATTAGGAGGCCAAGCACAACGGTAACCGAAGCAGCCTACCACCACTACCGGTGCAGCCCTCTGGTCCCGCGCGCTTGCTCCAGCTTGGTTTTAAGGCCAGGAGACTCCTCCCACCCACCACTCAGCCCTGCTATGCAGCGGCTGCCTATTCCAAGCACTAGACCGTGCCAATCTCGGAAGTGCAAAATGCGGAAGTGAGGGGCGCTGGGAGCGAGCACGAATACAAAACAATCACAATAACAGATAAAATTCTTTAAAATTTTAAAATGTCAACAGTGCAGTAAGCAGCTTTCTTAGCAGCAATTAGGAGGCCAAGCACAACGGTAACCGAAGCAGCCTACCACCACTACCGGTGCAGCCCTCTGGTCCCGCGCGCTTGCTCCAGCTTGGTTTTAAGGCCAGGAGACTCCTCCCACCCACCACTCAGCCCTGCTATGCAGCGGCTGCCTATTCCAAGCACTAGACCGTGCCAATCTCGGAAGTGCAAAATGCGGAAGTGAGGGGCGCTGGGAGCGAGCACGAATACAAAACAATCACAATAACAGATAAAATTCTTTAAAATTTTAAAATGTCAACAGTGCAGTAAGCAGCTTTCTTAGCAGCAATTAGGAGGCCAAGCACAACGGTAACCGAAGCAGCCTACCACCACTACCGGTGCAGCCCTCTGGTCCCGCGCGCTTGCTCCAGCTTGGTTTTAAGGCCAGGAGACTCCTCCCACCCACCACTCAGCCCTGCTATGCAGCGGCTGCCTATTCCAAGCACTAGACCGTGCCAATCTCGGAAGTGCAAAATGCGGAAGTGAGGGGGCGCTGGGAGCGAGCACGAATACAAAACAATCACAATAACAGATAAAATTCTTTAAAATTTTAAAATGTCAACAGTGCAGTAATCAGCTTTCTTAGCAGCAATTAGGAGGCCAAGCACAACGGTAACCGAAGCAGCCTACCACCACTACCGGTGCAGCCCTCTGGTCCCGCGCGCTTGCTCCAGCTTGGTTTTAAGGCCAGGAGACTCCTCCCACCCACCACTCAGCCCTGCTATGCAGCGGCTGCCTATTCCAAGCACTAGACCGTGCCAATCTCGGAAGTGCAAAATGCGGAAGTGAGGGGCGCTGGGAGCGAGCACGAATACAAAACAATCACAATAACAGATAAAATTCTTTAAAATTTTAAAATGTCAACAGTGCAGTAAGCAGCTTTCTTAGCAGCAATTAGGAGGCCAAGCACAACGGTAACCGAAGCAGCCTACCACCACTACCGGTGCAGCCCTCTGGTCCCGCGCGCTTGCTCCAGCTTGGTTTTAAGGCCAGGAGACTCCTCCCACCCACCACTCAGCCCTGCTATGCAGCGGCTGCCTATTCCAAGCACTAGACCGTGCCAATCTCGGAAGTGCAAAATGCGGAAGTGAGGGCGCTGGGAGCGAGCACGAATACAAAACAATCACAATAACAGATAAAATTCTTTAAAATTTTAAAATGTCAACAGTGCAGTAAGCAGCTTTCTTAGCAGCAATTAGGAGGCCAAGCACAACGGTAACCGAAGCAGCCTACCACCACTACCGGTGCAGCCCTCTGGTCCGCGCGCTTGCTCCAGCTTGGTTTTAAGGCCAGGAGACTCCTCCCACCCACCACTCAGCCCTGCTATGCAGCGGCTGCCTATTCCAAGCACTAGACCGTGCCAATCTCGGAAGTGCAAAATGCGGAAGTGAGGGGGCGCTGGGAGCGAGCACGAATACAAAACAATCACAATAACAGATAAAATTCTTAAAAATTTTAAAATGTCAACAGTGCAGTAAGCAGCTTTCTTAGCAGCAATTAGGAGGCCAAGCACAACGGTAACCGAAGCAGCCTACCACCACTACCGGTTCAGCCCTCTGGTCCCGCGCGCTTGCTCCAGCTTGGTTTTAAGGCCAGGAGACTCCTCCCACCCACCACTCAGCCCTGCTATGCAGCGGCTGCCTATTCCAAGCACTAGACCGTGCCAATCTCGGAAGTGCAAAATGCGGAAGTGAGGGCGCTGGGAGCGAGCACGAATACAAAACAATCACAATAACAGATAAAATTCTTTAAAATTTTAAAATGTCAACAGTGCAGTAAGCAGCTTTCTTAGCAGCAATTAGGAGGCCAAGCACAACGGTAACCGAAGCAGCCTACCACCACTACCGGTGCAGCCCTCTGGTCCCGCGCGCTTGCTCCAGCTTGGTTTTAAGGCCAGGAGACTCCTCCCACCCACCACTCAGCCCTGCTATGCAGCGGCTGCCTATTCCAAGCACTAGACCGTGCCAATCTCGGAAGTGCAAAATGCGGAAGTGAGGGGCGCTGGGAGCGAGCACGAATACAAAACAATCACAATAACAGATAAAATTCTTTAAAATTTTAAAATGTCAACAGTGCAGTAAGCAGCTTTCTTAGCAGCAATTAGGAGGCCAAGCACAACGGTAACCGAAGCAGCCTACCACCACTACCGGTGCAGCCCTCTGGTCCCGCGCGCTTGCTCCAGCTTGGTTTTAAGGCCAGGAGACTCCTCCCACCCACCACTCAGCCCTGCTATGCAGCGGCTGCCTATTCCAAGCACTAGACCGTGCCAATCTCGGAAGTGCAAAATGCGGAAGTGAGGGGCGCTGGGAGCGAGCACGAATACAAAACAATCACAATAACAGATAAAATTCTTTCAAATTTTAAAATGTCAACAGTGCAGTAAGCAGCTTTCTTAGCAGCAATTAGGAGGCCAAGCACAACGGTAACCGAAGCAGCCTACCACCACTACCGGTGCAGCCCTCTGGACCCGCGCGCTTGCTCCAGCTTGGTTTTAAGGCCAGGAGACTCCTCCCACCCACCACTCAGCCCTGCTATGCAGCGGCTGCCTATTCCAAGCACTAGACCGTGCCAATCTCGGAAGTGCAAAATGCGGAAGTGAGGGGCGCTGGGAGCGAGCACGAATACAAAACAATCACAATAACAGATAAAATTCTTTAAAATTTTAAAATGTCAACAGTGCAGTAAGCAGCTTTCTTAGCAGCAATTAGGAGGCCAAGCACAACGGTAACCGAAGCAGCCTACCACCACTACCGGTGCAGCCCTCTGGTCCCGCGCGCTTGCTCCAGCTTGGTTTTAAGGCCAGGAGACTCCTCCCACCCACCACTCAGCCCTGCTATGCAGCGGCTGCCTATTCCAAGCACTAGACCGTGCCAATCTCGGAAGTGCAAAATGCGGAAGTGAGGGGCGCTGGGAGCGAGCACGAATACAAAACAATCACAATAACAGATAAAATTCTTTAAAATTTTAAAATGTCAACAGTGCAGTAAGCAGCTTTCTTAGCAGCAATTAGGAGGCCAAGCACAACGGTAACCGAAGCAGCCTACCACCACTACCGGTGCAGCCCTCTGGTCCCGCGCGCTTGCTCCAGCTTGGTTTTAAGGCCAGGAGACTCCTCCCACCCACCACTCAGCCCTGCTATGCAGCGGCTGCCTATTCCAAGCACTAGACCGTGCCAATCTCGGAAGTGCAAAATGCGGAAGTGAGGGGCGCTGGGAGCGAGCACGAATACAAAACAATCACAATAACAGATAAAATTCTTTAAAATTTTAAAATGTCAACAGTGCAGTAAGCAGCTTTCTTAGCAGCAATTAGGAGGCCAAGCACAACGGTAACCGAAGCAGCCTACCACCACTACCGGTGCAGCCCTCTGGTCCCGCGCGCTTGCTCCAGCTTGGTTTTAAGGCCAGGAGACTCCTCCCACCCACCACTCAGCCCTGCTATGCAGCGGCTGCCTATTCCAAGCACTAGACCGTGCCAATCTCGGAAGTGCAAAATGCGGAAGTGAGGGCGCTGGGAGCGAGCACGAATACAAAACAATCACAATAACAGATAAAATTCTTTAAAATTTTAAAATGTCAACAGTGCAGTAATCAGCTTTCTTAGCAGCAATTAGGAGGCCAAGCACAACGGTAACCGAAGCAGCCTACCACCACTACCGGTGCAGCCCTCTGGTCCCGCGCGCTTGCTCCAGCTTGGTTTTAAGGCCAGGAGACTCCTCCCACCCACCACTCAGCCCTGCTATGCAGCGGCTGCCTATTCCAAGCACTAGACCGTGCCAATCTCGGAAGTGCAAAATGCGGAAGTGAGGGGCGCTGGGAGCGAGCACGAATACAAAACAATCACAATAACAGATAAAATTCTTTAAAATTTTAAAATGTCAACAGTGCAGTAAGCAGCTTTCTTAGCAGCAATTAGGAGGCCAAGCACAACGGTAACCGAAGCAGCCTACCACCACTACCGGTGCAGCCCTCTGGTCCCGCGCGCTTGCTCCAGCTTGGTTTTAAGGCCAGGAGACTCCTCCCACCCACCACTCAGCCCTGCTATGCAGCGGCTGCCTATTCCAAGCACTAGACCGTGCCAATCTCGGAAGTGCAAAATGCGGAAGTGAGGGGCGCTGGGAGCGAGCACGAATACAAAACAATCACAATAACAGATAAAATTCTTTAAAATTTTAAAATGTCAACAGTGCAGTAAGCAGCTTTCTTAGCAGCAATTAGGAGGCCAAGCACAACGGTAACCGAAGCAGCCTACCACCACTACCGGTGCAGCCCTCTGGTCCCGCGCGCTTGCTCCAGCTTGGTTTTAAGGCCAGGAGACTCCTCCCACCCACCACTCAGCCCTGCTATGCAGCGGCTGCCTATTCCAAGCACTAGACCGTGCCAATCTCGGAAGTGCAAAATGCGGAAGTGAGGGGCGCTGGGAGCGAGCACGAATACAAAACAATCACAATAACAGATAAAATTCTTTAAAATTTTAAAATGTCAACAGTGCAGTAAGCAGCTTTCTTAGCAGCAATTAGGAGGCCAAGCACAACGGTAACCGAAGCAGCCTACCACCACTACCGGTGCAGCCCTCTGGTCCCGCGCGCTTGCTCCAGCTTGGTTTTAAGGCCAGGAGACTCCTCCCACCCACCACTCAGCCCTGCTATGCAGCGGCTGCCTATTCCAAGCACTAGACCGTGCCAATCTCGGAAGTGCAAAATGCGGAAGTGAGGGGCGCTGGGAGCGAGCACGAATACAAAACAATCACAATAACAGATAAAATTCTTTAAAATTTTAAAATGTCAACAGTGCAGTAAGCAGCTTTCTTAGCAGCAATTAGGAGGCCAAGCACAACGGTAACCGAAGCAGCCTACCACCACTACCGGTGCAGCCCTCTGGTCCCGCGCGCTTGCTCCAGCTTGGTTTTAAGGCCAGGAGACTCCTCCCACCCACCACTCAGCCCTGCTATGCAGCGGCTGCCTATTCCAAGCACTAGACCGTGCCAATCTCGGAAGTGCAAAATGCGGAAGTGAGGGGCGCTGGGAGCGAGCACGAATACAAAACAATCACAATAACAGATAAAATTCTTTAAAAATTTTAAAATGTCAACAGTGCAGTAAGCAGCTTTCTTAGCAGCAATTAGGAGGCCAAGCACAACGGTAACCGAAGCAGCCTACCACCACTACCGGTGCAGCCCTCTGGTCCCGCGCGCTTGCTCCAGCTTGGTTTAAGGCCAGGAGACTCCTCCCACCCACCACTCAGCCCTGCTATGCAGCGGCTGCCTATTCCAAGCACTAGACCGTGCCAATCTCGGAAGTGCAAAATGCGGAAGTGAGGGGGCGCTGGGAGCGAGCACGAATACAAAACAATCACAATAACAGATAAAATTCTTTAAAATTTTAAAATGTCAACAGTGCAGTAAGCAGCTTTCTTAGCAGCAATTAGGAGGCCAAGCACAACGGTAACCGAAGCAGCCTACCACCACTACCGGTGCAGCCCTCTGGTCCCGCGCGCTTGCTCCAGCTTGGTTTTAAGGCCAGGAGACTCCTCCCACCCACCACTCAGCCCTGCTATGCAGCGGCTGCCTATTCCAAGCACTAGACCGTGCCAATCTCGGAAGTGCAAAATGCGGAAGTGAGGGGCGCTGGGAGCGAGCACGAATACAAAACAATCACAATAACAGATAAAATTCTTTAAAATTTTAAAATGTCAACAGTGCAGTAAGCAGCTTTCTTAGCAGCAATTAGGAGGCCAAGCACAACGGTAACCGAAGCAGCCTACCACCACTACCGGTGCAGCCCTCTGGTCCCGCGCGCTTGCTCCAGCTTGGTTTTAAGGCCAGGAGACTCCTCCCACCCACCACTCAGCCCTGCTATGCAGCGGCTGCCTATTCCAAGCACTAGACCGTGCCAATCTCGGAAGTGCAAAATGCGGAAGTGAGGGGCGCTGGGAGCGAGCACGAATACAAAACAATCACAATAACAGATAAAATTCTTTAAAATTTTAAAATGTCAACAGTGCAGTAAGCAGCTTTCTTAGCAGCAATTAGGAGGCCAAGCACAACGGTAACCGAAGCAGCCTACCACCACTACCGGTGCAGCCCTCTGGTCCCGCGCGCTTGCTCCAGCTTGGTTTTAAGGCCAGGAGACTCCTCCCACCCACCACTCAGCCCTGCTATGCAGCGGCTGCCTATTCCAAGCACTAGACCGTGCCAATCTCGGAAGTGCAAAATGCGGAAGTGAGGGGGCGCTGGGAGCGAGCACGAATACAAAACAATCACAATAACAGATAAAATTCTTTAAAATTTTAAAATGTCAACAGTGCAGTAAGCAGCTTTCTTAGCAGCAATTAGGAGGCCAAGCACAACGGTAACCGAAGCAGCCTACCACCACTACCGGTGCAGCCCTCTGGTCCCGCGCGCTTGCTCCAGCTTGGTTTTAAGGCCAGGAGACTCCTCCCACCCACCACTCAGCCCTGCTATGCAGCGGCTGCCTATTCCAAGCACTAGACCGTGCCAATCTCGGAAGTGCAAAATGCGGAAGTGAGGGGCGCTGGGAGCGAGCACGAATACAAAACAATCACAATAACAGATAAAATTCTTTAAAATTTTAAAATGTCAACAGTGCAGTAAGCAACTTTCTTAGCAGCAATTAGGAGGCCAAGCACAACGGTAACCGAAGCAGCCTACCACCACTACCGGTGCAGCCCTCTGGTCCCGCGCGCTTGCTCCAGCTTGGTTTTAAGGCCAGGAGACTCCTCCCACCCACCACTCAGCCCTGCTATGCAGCGGCTGCCTATTCCAAGCACTAGACCGTGCCAATCTCGGAAGTGCAAAATGCGGAAGTGAGGGGGAGCTGGGAGCGAGCACGAATACAAAACAATCACAATAACAGATAAAATTCTTTAAAATTTTAAAATGTCAACAGTGCAGTAAGCAGCTTTCTTAGCAGCAATTAGGAGGCCAAGCACAACGGTAACCGAAGCAGCCTACCACCACTACCGGTGCAGCCCTCTGGTCCCGCGCGCTTGCTCCAGCTTGGTTTTAAGGCCAGGAGACTCCTCCCACCCACCACTCAGCCCTGCTATGCAGCGGCTGCCTATTCCAAGCACTAGACCGTGCCAATCTCGGAAGTGCAAAATGCGGAAGTGAGGGGGCGCTGGGAGCGAGCACGAATACAAAACAATCACAATAACAGATAAAATTCTTTAAAATTTTAAAATGTCAACAGTGCAGTAAGCAGCTTTCTTAGCAGCAATTAGGAGGCCAAGCACAACGGTAACCGAAGCAGCCTACCACCACTACCGGTGCAGCCCTCTGGTCCCGCGCGCTTGCTCCAGCTTGGTTTTAAGGCCAGGAGACTCCTCCCACCCACCACTCAGCCCTGCTATGCAGCGGCTGCCTATTCCAAGCACTAGACCGTGCCAATCTCGGAAGTGCAAAATGCGGAAGTGAGGGGGCGCTGGGAGCGAGCACGAATACAAAACAATCACAATAACAGATAAAATTCTTTAAAATTTTAAAATGTCAACAGTGCAGTAAGCAGCTTTCTTAGCAGCAATTAGGAGGCCAAGCACAACGGTAACCGAAGCAGCCTACCACCACTACCGGTGCAGCCCTCTGGTCCACCAAAAGATATATACCCCCTGGCTTTCGCCAACGTAGGGCAATAAAACACAGCACCCCTGCGATTGGACAAAGTGGGGGTGGGAAAAAAGATTCCACCCCTGCCCTTGAGCAAAGGATAGCTGCTTGGCCAAAGAGTAAACCAGTGTTCCTGGGCCTGTTTACAACACAATTTAGTTATATTCTCCCATTAAATTGTGTTGTAAACAGGCCCAGGAACACTGGTTTACTCTTTGTTAGCATCATTGCAACCAGTGCTGTCTGTGTGAAATTAAGATACCATGATCTCCAGCTGTTTCTTTTCTGATTTCCCCTTTTTTCACTCACCTCACCCATGAGCACTTTTCCTGCACTTCTCATTTTAGACAGCCGTTTGTTGTTCTATTGATTATGCAACGTTTATAAATAATATATAAAGATGATTATTCTCTTGAGTTGAGTTGTTTTGTCTTTCGCTCTTGTGTATGTTGGAAGAGTATTTTTATTCTCTTGTTTAAAGTAATCATAAGAAAACTTTTTGGGTGACTCAGTAAATTAATGTGAAGAGTCTTTTGCCTCTTTGGTCTCCAAAAGAGGCACGTCTGGACCAATTGTTGTTCTTACTGTACTGTACCCAGGTCCTTTGGCGAATTCTGGGCTACCCCATTGGTTTGAAATGGTTTTTCTGAGCAGGTATTTACCTGCAAGGGTTCTATAGATTGTAGCTGTAAATGTATTCACATTACAATAAAACATTTCTTTAAAGCCAGACCTATTGGCATTGCCAATGCTTGTTGCCATTGTAAACAAGATAGAAGGACAGTTTAAGTTGTCCCTATACCTCTTTTAACGTAAAATTAATCATTGTGAAGGATGATCAGGGCACCTAACAGCTGACCAATTACCCTCTGTGTCTACACCAGTAGAAGAGCTGTATGTCTTTTTTTATTTAAAGAAGGCAATGAAATTAATTATGTTAGATAGCGGTGTAATGTGGGTGTAGCGCAAAACTTCAAAAGCAGGAACTTCTCAAGTTATGGTAAGACATTTGCCTCAGCTGTCCTTATGCAACCTGTACTCTGTTTGAATGGAAAAGTCCTCTGCATGGTAAAGACATGTACCCCTGCCCTGAGCGCCCAACTGTACTGCTGTCTGGATCGGTAATGCTGATTTTTTTTGTCGTAGGTGAACATGGAACTTGTGTGCACAGGCCTGTCTCACGGATTGTGGTCTTGTTGGACTGGAGAAGTGCCCAAACCGCTACCGTCACAGTGGTGGACGGCTACCGCCTTCAACCCCAGTTAAGCACCACAGCACGGTGGTGGCAGCATACCATGTACTGTACGGTAGTAGTGAACAGGACCTTTTTACTCTTTGTCACTGGAGTGAGGCCTACAGGCTCACTCATCTTTTTAAAAGTTCTGCTGATGTGTGCTTAACTCATCCTTGGCCTACATCAGGGAGATGTGAAGTGCTGCACAGAGAAGGATTAGTACCTCTGCGTTGGTTGTATGTGTGCCCAGGAAGAATACAGTACAATGATGGAGCAGTATTACGCAGTACATGTGTGGTTAGTACATGTACTGGGTGCATGTATGCCGGAGAGGAATACATTACGTGAGAGATGTAGTGCTGTGCAGTGCATGCGCAGGGAAAGCGTGTGCTGGGTGTTTGTGTGGTTGCGTGAAGTACAAAACATGAAGGGTGACGAATTGTGTAGCACACGTAGTGAGTGTGTGTGCTGGCAGTGTGTGTGTTTGTAAATTACACACCCTAGTTAAAGATAGAACAGCGTCAGTGCTGAACAGTGCATGCACATTGAGTGTGTGTACTGAATGCATATGTACACTTTAAGGTACAATGCATAGAGGTAACAGGGCTGTGCCAAAAGTGTGCTGTGAAAGTACATTAAGTGAGTGTGCCTGCAATGGTGCATTGTATGGAGGACCCTGGGTTCCATTTCAGGAAGCTCAGGCCTGGCTGGTGAAGACATGAGGATGCGAGGAATCCCACACCCCAGACAGAATGTGTATTGCTGCATTCCCGTGAGCTGGGAGGGACACACACTGGAGGGAAAAGAAAGAGAATCCCTTTACATTTTAAAAGATTGTTCTTTGATTCAGTAATAGATCGCAAGGAAGGAACCTGGACACATCTCAGGGAGGGAGATGAGGTTGATAAGGGGGTCATAATGAGTAGGGCTGGGAGCCTAGGATTAACCTTTTGATGCACATATCACTGTGGCTGGCATCCAGTGAGGGCTCCCTGTGCGAGGTGTGAGGATTCGGGTGTGCACCGATGGGGCCGTCACCTGTGTGCACGATTGTTTTCTGAAACCCTTGTATGCCAGGAGAGGGCCGCTGTAGACTGAGCCATGTGTTGAGCTCTGTGTGAGTCTTGCTACTCCTATACCGCCACGCTGCAGTGACCCCAAATGCCAGAGGGGGCCACTGGTAAAGTTACCACTTTAAGGAGTTCCAAGACTTGTTACCATCTGTGCCGTGGCACTTGTGCAGGACAAGCCTGCACCCGTATAACTACATGCGGCAGAAACCCTGTATGCCAGGACCGGCTGCCGGTACCAATGTTGCCAAAGGATTCGGGCCATCGCCCGAAGGAGAGACTGAGGCTACTATCCACGGGTTGGACCCACACTGTGAGGGAACTGCGCTGGACTCACCACAGAGTACTGCCAGAGACTCCTGTCAGGAGCTGAAGAAAGGAGCAAAGTCAACTTACTGCATCTTCACAAGCATGGAGCCGCTCCAACATGTGAGAGCCCTCGTGCAGCGCCGCTCAGACGAGAGAGCCTGCAACGCCGGGTGCTGCCACATGGGCCACGAGCAGCCCGACTTCTTCGAACTGAGTAGGACTCGCGGATGCACATTGGAGGCTCCTGCCGTAAGGCTGAACTTTTCCGTGCTACAAGAGGGTGTAGGATGTGAGTTGGGCAAATTGGGCCACGTGGGGCACAGTAACCTCTGATTCCCCGTGGCCCTCTGAAAGGGATTCTGGCATACTCCAACCTCCACAACAAAGTGTTTCCAACATTAAACAACTTTCCATTTTACCTTACATAATGTACTGTTTCACATATTACACCTTAATGAAAAGATGCTCAGATTCTTATTCAGTAGTTCATTCACATCCTATTTACACCTTTCACAATTGAAGGGGAGGAGGGAAGTTAATGCAATACTTTAACATTTGATCTCATCTTTATGGTCCTCACTCTAACATCATTCCAACCCTGCAATCATGTTTGAACTGTGAAATTGTATATTATTTTATTTATATGTTCGTAGTCATGTTTGATGTTAAAATTCAGCACTTCATGCACATGACCAGATGCTTCACCCATAGAGCACAGTGGACATGTGGGCGCGGCTAAGCAGGTGCAGGTGGGAGAAGCAAGGGGCTTGGCTGCGGGCCAGCCCTTGCACCTGGAGCTCACTGTACACATCAAAATGTCATGCACAGTTGCATGGAACAGAGACTGGGCAAAGGACCTGACTAGAGGCCAGGCCCTACCTCCAGAGCCTCCTTTACACAGCAGTGTAACTTGGCTGTGTTAGTTCTGACTGTCCTGAGATATGGTCATTATTTCTGTAGCTCTTAAAGCTATATACATGTAACAGTAAAATACAATGGCATATAAGTCACCAGAGGGTCACCTCAAATCTCTGTAAGTTAGGATAGAAGCTATGATGGATAGAGATTTTAGAAAACTTTTACTTGATATATACCTTTTAAAAGTATTTTAGAATAGGAATTTTACCGCTCTTAAAACTATTTATGTTTATATATAGGTGTGTTTATGACTTATGTGTGGAGTATTGTGTAAATTTGAGAGGAAGTATATGGAAATCGGACTTCTACAATGGCGTTGGTTGATGAATTTGTAATGATTTTAGAATATTTACATAAAATGTTATGTTTTTATGGCGTTTAAAGACCAACCGTCTAAATAAACGTTACTTTTGACTGACTGACTGACCTCAAATCTCTGAGTGTGGCCAGGCTCAGGAGAAAAGGAAAAGAGGGACCAGGAGAAAGGAAGGTGAGACATGATGAAGAGGATGAAGAAGGGGTTAAAAGCGGCCACGTAACACCTTTCAGTGGATCTGATTTTGTGAAAAAGGAATACATCTGCATCCGCAGGTTTAGAGCCTCGTATAGGTGCTGATATACGACATTTTAGACTTCTCAAATCTTCTCCAAGTTACACCTGGCAAACTGCGTCAGTTGCAGTTTTCCTGACGCAATCTTAGTAAAGCCTTGCCAATTTTATTTCCGGAAGTCAAAATATACACGTTTATAGTTTTGCAGAAAGAAAAAAAGCAAGTGGAAATGCACTTGCCAAAATGTTTCTTTACCAGTAAAATATTATTAATTTCACTCTAAGGATCCCCTTCCCCTGCACTGTCATCCTGGAAGGGGATTTACTCCTGCCCTTAACTGGAATAAATCTCTGACCACTTCTGAAGGGGGCGTTTGGGGAGCTAGGAGAGGAGTTTGTCAATGCCCTCCTACATGTAAGTTATGGGTGGTTACAAACTTTCAGGGCATTCCTGCAGAGGAGATTTCTTCATATGCAAACTTCTCTCTGAGTAAAACGTTTGGGAATTACACTTAAGTGAATGAATATAGGCACCAATGGCTTTATGCTTCGGGACCATGTTTTATAGCTCTTGGCCACAGAGCTTCTTTTCCCCGATAGCAACAGAGTTGTCTCCTGTTTTACCATCATATACTTCAAATAAGGTAGTGTGTACTAGTAAACGCAGCATTCAAAATAACTGGAGAAATGTCCTGTAAAAACACCCTCTTTCGCAGGACGTTGGGCTGAGAGAGTGGCTGGGAAGAGGACAAGGGACCCGATTCACAAAAGGATTTATGGGAAGTAGTACTACAGTATTCTTTTACATATTTTTACCTGCATTTAGGAATCCGCTCCAAAACGCCCAACTCCCTATTATCAGAAGCACAAAGAGGGCACGCTGCTTTTTTATTTGTACCTAATTGTACAGGAATCTTCTCATTGCATGTATTTTGGCACCAGTTCACAAAGGTATGTAAGAATACCTAAGAGCACTTCAAGAGGATTACATTAGGTACTCCAAAATGCCTGTTAATAGACCCCATCGTTTTTAGGTCGAGCCTGGGCAGCGCATGCGTTGCTCTGCGAGGCATGCTGTATTCGAGTATAGACCTGAAGCTCCGCCCACTCTCCGCCCATATTTTTCATTGGCTTGTGTCGTCCTTTGTAAATGCTGGCTTCTTATTCGTTAATAGGCTTGTTAATCCCTCCTTAGTACCGCCTTGTCTTCATTTGTAACCTCCCATGAGGACTGGCCCTTTTACTTCTGTTGTTACACGGTATGTCTTATTTAGTCTGTAAGCACTATTTTCTATAATGAGTTTCTCCTACTGCAGGCAGGACATGCTTTTGCAACATTCAGCGCACCATGCACGCTTTCACTTTCCAAGCAGCTTGGGACAATGGCGGCAGAGGTCTTGCATTTACAAGAGTTTGAGATATTGGCATTGTAAATGGCAATGCCTTTTATTTATGTTAATTATCAAAACAGATAAATAAAAGGATTTGTCATTTACAATGCCAATAGCTTAAACTCTCGCTAATGCGAGGCCTATTGCATTACAATGCTTGTTTGAATTGTACTGATACAGTTCATCAAAGAAAGCACAGGAGGCTAGTGCACCTGTTGCAAAGACGCATCTCCTTGCTACCAGCAGCTACAACGCTGGAGATTAATATAAAACTGTGTTTGAATCAAGTACAATCATATTTACAGCACCACATGTTCTGAGGACTGAGGCAGCAAGCGAAGCCCTATATGAAAATAGTTATTATTTATGGAATGCAAGAGAAAGGCCGACTCTCCGCCAAACACATACGCACTTCAAGCCTCCCTGGTGGGGAGCAGAGAACCTGGCAGACATCACTGGCTGGCTGGCCCGAAGCCCCGGGTGTCTGGTTACAAGCAGAGTCTGGGCAGATATATACCGGCTGCCCCCGCAGGAGGGGAGCACAGCGCAGCAGAACAGAAGGGGGACCCGGCCCGCTGCAGGCAGAACCATGCAGGTAGGACCCAGGCTTTAACAGTCCGTCTTTTCATACAGCACTGATTCACAGCTCTCACAGTACTAATAATACATGGGTGACATCATTCAGAACTCAAGGGCCCTCTTTACAGCAATCTCAGGCATGCGAAGGACTCACTCAGCCAGTCCCACGGGTTTCCAAACCGTTTGCCCGGGAGGTACATAGTCCTTCCTGGCTATGAAAATCTAAACATTGAAATACGGACCTGGCTTGTGCAGCAGGCGCACAACCAACTGAGCCGTTCGGCTGGGATTTAAACCCGGGGCCACTTGATTACATAAATCTCTGCAGTACGCGCATTAACCTGCTGAACTACGGTAACATCTGAGCTGCAGCAGACGCCAACGTTTCTGCCCAATGAAGTTTCTCTACAGATAGCTTGCCTCCGAGGATGGCAGGTGACAGTATTTTCATAGCTCTTAGTGCCACAGGTTTGCAGCTTCAAAGCACTGTACATGCCAGGTGTGATTATTGGCATGCGTACTTATTACGAGCTCTGAATAAGTGGGTTTGTAATGAGGTCTACGCAAATTGCCCCCCACAGAATGTGATGAAGGGCCCCCGAGTCTCCCATGTTTCACAGATATTCATAGGTCTTGGGCTCAGTGAGAGATCCTTATAGGGTTGAGGGGGGAATGCGCCGCAGGGTCCTGTGTCACGTCCCTGAGTGAATACTTTATTGTTTTGTATTTCGTTTATTGTACATGTTTTGTTTGTAGCTAAACGTTGCACCCCTGCGCCGGTTCCGAGAGTCTTAAAGTCGTAAAATGTCGTTTTGCAGCAAGAGCTCGCAAAAACAGGTTCTGGCAGCGAGAATGCATAAGTGTGGCGGCTTCTTTATGAGAGGTGGGCATGCCAAGCAATGTTCGAGCGAGACCTCTGGCTCTTGCAAACCAAAACAGCGCGGCACTGTTCCTCCCTTCCCTAATGCAGTTGTATTTAGAAACTATTATAAATTCCACTCAATCCAGTCATATAATCGGACGTGTTAAACTGAAGCTCACATTAACGAAACAAACAATCTTAAGCATTTTAAAGTCTTCACCATATGTTTACATGAAGTTTATTGTGGAATGTAGGTGGGAAATTTTCAATGGGTTGGATTATGTGTTGGCTCTGAGAGTGAAGCTTAGCCACGGTCTCTACTCTAATAATTTCGACTCTCTCTCCAACTGTTCTACATTTGCTGGCTTGCCTACCTATATTCATCAAAGCAAGTTGAAAGTTGAAGCCAGGCAGGGGGAGTCCTAGGGGCGTAGCCTGGTCAGTGGGATTGGAGGTGTGTGAATCTCACATTTCCCAATTTAAAAAGTGATGGACCACGGGGTGAAGGGTTGGGATGACCATGGTTCGGAAAGGACTGTTCACCTGATGAACAGGGCCAATACTGTTTTGCATTAGCTGGACCTCTGTCTAAAGGGGCATAGTGGGCGAAAAACAATGGGTTGGAATCAGAGGTGTGCACAATTTGCGTAATTCCTTTTTGCACAATTACGCGAAATTATAGAAAAATTACGCGGGGTGCACATCTGTCATTTTGCTCTATATTTTATGCAAGAGCGCCTGGCACAGTTAACAGCGGTGGGGCGGGGATTAATCGACAGACGACAGGATAAGGAAAGTAAAATAAATAAAACCCCTTACCTTGCCCTCGCCGTATCGCGCGCAATGTAAGTGGCTTTATTTTTTATTTTATTTTACCTATCCTGTCATCCGTCGATTTACCCTCGACCCCCCCCCCACCCCCACCATTGTTGACTGTGCCGGTCGCGCCTATTTTATGGAGCCTCACGTCAATTTTTTGCTGGAGGATGCATTTGAAAACAAGAGCACTGTGAATAACAGCGACTCGCGTTCTGTTGTTCCTGTGCTTTCACTGTAAATTTTTATTGCGATTTGCACCATTCACTGTACATTTGTACCGCAAATGGCGCATAGTTATGCAAAATGGCATAAAAGCGTAATTTTGGCAATTACGTGAGATTCTAATATTACGCTAGCTTATTATAATATTTCGACCAGACCTAGTTAGAATACTACCCCAAGCAATTACCAGTGGTTAGATGATTTCCAAGCATTCACACCATCGCCTTTTGGGGGTTTGTCAGTAGTATGCCTGGAACCTGAGAATAAAGTAGTTTTCCAAACCTAGTACTGCAAAAGTTTGCGAATTCCAAAAAGTAGTACATTTGCACCCACTCCATAAATACTTCAATGGATGCAGAGTTATTACTTTTTTGGTAAACCAGTCACTCCATAAATGTTTAAGTTACCGATCCAAAAAATGAAGAAGTTAAAACTTCTCAGTGAAATTAAAACAACAAGAAAACCAACACAAACATAGTAGACCCGTCTCCTGGTCCCCAGAGCCAACTACCAAGCCAAGAATGCATTTACTTAGGGAAGAGTCACACAACAACACCCCCATCCTCCCCCGAAGCTAAGCCCCCGGGGAGTCCACACGCTATGCTCTCAAGTGTCCAAGTTTCAGGCAGCAGCCTGCAATGGTGGTTGATGCGTATTTACATACATTTTGTTCTCTTAGGGGCACATTCACTATTATTTCACACAACACGGTGCAGCAAGAGAACTTGCAGTGCTGCACTGCGTGAAAGGGAGAGCAGAAATGCTCCATATTTACAAAGATATGGACCATTACTGCGGTCTCCTAGTGCTGGCGCACAGCGCATGTGCAGGCACCCTTACATCCTAGCGCAATGACGACTCCACTACGGGTAAGATTATTTTTGTGAAAGAAGGAATACCTTATTGCACAAAGACAATTCTTAGAGGCATATCAGCACACATAGAAAGACTAATGAACAAGGAGAAATATAGATATTTGTCCTCATTACGCCTCAGCTGGGTAGCCACACCATTTTGGTGCAAACCCAGGTTTACAAGTCTATAAGTTTTGCATCGAAATTTATGGGTGGATGCATGGTAACACCCATGCACCACTCATGTAATGACTAACTGACGCAACGTAACACGTGGTAGCGCTATGCGCTGTGTCGAGTTAATTTGTATTTACTAAACCACGCAAAGTGGCTTTGTGTGGCTTGGTAAATGCCAAAAAGGATTTTGGGTTGTTGCTGCACCACAAAAGTGACACCACCCCAATGCAAAATCATAATAAATCCGGCCCAAATATATAGGCTTCACGTGTAGTTGATGCACTAGGAAGTGCATTTTAGATGCATTTTGCATAGGCTCAGTATTTATTACAACGAACAGTGTCAGTTTGTGTGCATTCGCTTGCTCAGTTTTAAAAAGAAAACCCTTTCGTTCAAAGCATTTCTATGAGGAGTAGGAACTGAGCATTACCCTCCTCTAAACCCTAAAGATCACTGTTTGCATCTTTTTGTTTTCTTATTGATATGTACGCACCGTTCAGTGCTTAATTTGAGCTGGTGGTTTCCGGTGCTCAGCACCGGCACTTTTGTCAACACCCTCACTTATGGCGGTCTGTCAGATGGTGGCACTGTTTCTCTAATTTAGAGATCAGCACAACAACAGTTGATTCAATATACATCAAAAATGACTGATTCCTGCCGCCTAAGCCATTTTCGTAGCCTTGGGGGGGCCTGTCCGAATTGTCACACTTGTATGCATGTGATTGGTAGTAGTTTTAGTACTGTCATTGTCAGCACTGGTAGAAGCAATTGGTAGTGCAAGCTGCAGTGACCTCCTCAGAGGCCCCTGGCACATATTTTTTATACAAATTAAGCACTGGCACTGTGACAATTATATGCAAATGTTTCATTTTCAGCTTTTTATAATTCTCTGGGGACTGTATATGTGCACTTTTGTATACCTCGTTTTCAGTTCCGACAGTCAGGGGCCAAGCCAAACAACCAACTAATTTGTGAAATGAAAATAAAAAAATAAAAAGAAAGGGATGCCAAATACCATGGTGGTCTACTCTTAATTCCACTTTGAGCCTCTCCCATCCACAAATCTACAATTATGGACCCAGTATCTCACTCTTGCAGGCTCTTTTTCACTCCTTCTTTGTCCTATTGTCACTGGTTTCCTACCTTTCTCTTCCTCTCTTCCCTTTTCTGCCTTTCTGTCTCTTTCTCTGGGTCAAAGTCTGATGACAAAAAATAAGGATCAGTGCCTAGCACCTCCAAAAACTATGCATTGGTCTAGGCTCTCCCAGTTTTTGCAGATAAGGGAACTGATGCACACTCGTTTCAAGTGCTTTGGCCAGGATCCACACATGCACTGTGTGACTAGGGGCCCAGGGTATGCAAGGACAGTCTCAGTTTTCACCATCGGTCCCAGCAAATTTCAGAAGATTTAACAAATCCTGGTTTTCAGACAGGGTTGACTAAATGCAGACTAAATACAGAGGGAGCCAATTTTTAGATCTGGCGTTAGCCAAGACCATTTGATTTCATTAAACTTATATGTAATTACTTATATACTTACAAGGGGCTTTTAGCCAGCCCTCTTCTTCCATTTGTCTGTTATTCTGCCATTCACATTTTCTTCCGCCCACTACAGCATACAGCATGGCCATTGGGTACCTTTATTGTGAGCTATGGCATTGTATCCTTTTACAAAAAGTACATTACTCGATGTAGTTTCCTTAAGTGCCAGGAACTTATATGTCAAAGTGTGCTTTTTGGGACCCATAAAATATTTTTGATTTTAGCTAACGTTTTTAGACTGATGAGTGATGTTTAGTCCCCAAACAATAAAGTTCATCAGAAAAACATGACCAAACAAAACAAGAATTGTCAAAGCGAAAAGGTGGGCGGCCAAGGCAAGACCTATTGGCTTAGCTAGTGCTTGTTTATTATTCCTTCCAAAGGAGGACGTTAGCACCCCATATCTAAAAGTAATTTGTTTAGCACAGATGATACTGTATGTGTAAAAATTGCATTACATTTCCAATTTGTGCCTCATTATCATGTGTTTTCTGTCAGTGTATACTTTCAATTTAATCATTCTGTGCCTTTGATCGATGCTCAATTGTTGTCCTTCTTTAGATGTGAAATGTTCGGGTTTCTGGATATCAAACTCTGATCAACTTACACATGCAAGCAAAGGATCCTTAAAAGCTTAGCATAAGAGGCACGTAATTCTAGCAAAAACGTTCCCTATATGTCTGAGTATCATTAAGTGTCCGAGACACATTTTATGCAAAAAGCCTGTTAAAAATGCACTTTTCTGCCCTGAACCTCCAAACTGTTCAATAAGGGCAAATGCATTCTAGATGAAGAAAATTGGCCTTTCATGTTTCTCTATAAAAAACAACCCCATTACTAGTTAAGGTTCGGATTGCGCATTTTATCCAGTTCTTGACATTCTATTTTGAGTATTGTGTCCATATCTAGAGGCCGCGTCTCAAGTGCTGTGTCCAGTTAAGGCCTCATGACAGAAGTGTGTTCAAGTCTGGAGGCCTCACCTAGAAGACTGTGCCCCGTTGTGAATGACGGATCTGGAGAGTGGTCAACATTTGTGAGCGCCTCATATCTCAGAATACAGTATCCAGTTCTCGGTGTCACATCTAGAGCATTGTATACAGTTCTGGTGACCACTCCGCTTCTGGTGTCCATCCTATTCTGTAAGGCACAAGTTGAGTTTTAGTTGTGTTCACTTCTGCACACTATAATTGGAGCATTATGTAGCTTTTGGGGCTGCATCTGGACTATTGCGTCCGATCTGGCAGGGCGCCAAGTGAATATCTTGGTAGAACTATATGTCTCAGGGCTGTGAGTGCACACAGTGACTTTGCTGTTTGTCAGAGAACAGTGTGCAATGATTGCACTGCATGTGACACTTTCTCTGCAAAAACACCCAGCAGGTCTGGTGGGATCTTAAGTCAGTGGTAGCGCACTCAGCGCGGACATGACCAAGCTCCACTTTTCCCTCCAAGCGGTTTTGCATGATGCACGACTGTGGGACTTGGCCCGTTTGGCTAAAATTCCCCAAACTTTTTGCTTTTCCCCTAGACCTTTTTTCTGACATTGTTTTGCCAACTTAGATGCTTTGGACACTTTGCCACTGCTAAACAGTGTCAAAGTGCAAGTGCTCCCTGTATAAAGTGTAATGGTAATTGGTTGTCCATGATTGGTATGTTTGCCTTACTAGTAAAGTCCCTAGTAAAGTGCACTATGTGTGCCAGGGCTGGTAATGCAAATGCTACTAGTGGGCCTGCAGCACTATTTGTGCCACCCACACAAGTAGCTTTGAAAAGGGAACTCAGGTCTGCCATTGCAGTGCTTGCGCGCAGTTTGTTAAACTGCCATGTTATTCTGACAAGTGCACCCACTTGCCAGACCTTACCCTTCCCTTTCTATGCACATCAGACACCCCTATGGTAGGTCCAAGGTACCCCCTGGGCAGGGTGCAGTGCATGTGAAAGGTAGGACATGTACTAAGGTGTGTACCATGTCCTGACAGTGAAATAATCTCCATTTCGTTTTTCACAGTTGAAAGGCCATCTTGCCCAAAGGACAGAATGGGGAGGCTGTGTAATATGTTTTCCAGCCTATCTTCCCAAAGGCTTAAGATGGGGAGGTGAAGTTTAGTATGCCTGAACTCACAATGTAATAACACATCTTTTTATGAAGGTGTTTTTTGCGTTGGGAGTTTAGAAGCCACTCTTTTAGAAGTGGCTGGGTTTTTGTGCTCTAACATTTCTGTGTGTCTCTGACTGGTTGTGGATTGACTGTCTGGATTTCAAAGTGATAGGATCTGGGGAATGTCTTGACCCAGAGGAGGAGGTGAGAGAGCAACAGGCTGACCTGCATCTGGAGTGTAGGGGGAGGAGTAGCCCCTAGAGGTGAAGAGGCCTGGGCTGCAGCCATAAACCAATGGCTCCGGCCCCTGCTGAGTGATTGAGGATCCAGACCCCCACTATCAAAGGAATAAAGGTGTCACTGGCAGGGAGGCGCCCAGAACTGGTTTGAACAGGGGTCAGTGCCCCCTGAACACAAAGACTTCAAAGCCATTGAGGGGTATAACTATGAGAGCTGAAGACCCTGAACTTTGGAGAATGGCTTGATCAAGATTGAACAAGACTGGAGCTACTTCGTGGTCAAAAGGAACCTTTGCCAAGGAAGAAACAACTGAAGAGACTGAAGGATAGGACTGACCCTTGCTGTGTGTTCTGGGGCTGGCCTGCAGTTTGCTGTTTTAACCAAGGAAAGGCTAAAGGGACTTTGCGTGTGCTGTGTCCCCCTGCTTGAAAGGACTTTGCTGTGCTGTGTCCTGAAGTAACTTATCCCCAAGGGCCCGAGGTGAGCTGGCTCCCTGTTGCGGAAACTCAGGAACACAAAAGTTTCCAGGAGAGTCTCAGCGACGCTGTGTGCATGTGCTTGTTGCTGCCTTCGTAAGAAGTGCCCTGTGATCGTGGGCACCTGGAGTCCAAGCGAGGATCAGCGACGCTGTGTGCGTGTGCTTTTTGCAGCCTGAACCCTTTGTGAGGATTGTCCAGTTATCGTGTGCACCGGAATCCAAGTGAGTCTCATCGACGCTGTGTGGGTGTGCTTTGTGCAGCGTGAGACCTTCGTGAGGATTGCCTTGTTATCGTGCACACCCGGAATCCAAGTGAGTCTCATCGACGCTGTGTGCGTGTGCTTTGTGCAGCGTGAGACCTTCGTGAGGATTGCCTTGTTAACGTGCACCCGGAGTTAAAGTGAGTCTCAGCGACGCTGTGCGCGTGTTCTTCGTGCAGCCTGAGTCCTTCGTGTGGAGAGCCCGGTGATCGTGCACCCGAAGCTCAAGGGAGTCTCAGCGACGCTGTGTGCCTGTGCCCTGTGGCAGCCTGAGATCTTCGTAGCAGTAGCGGCCCGGCAGCCTCGGAGGAGCTGAGCCACCGGCCCGAGCCCGCCGCTATCAATTCGCAAAGATTGCATCGGAGGCCCAAGTCGTTGGACGAGGAGAGGAGAGTGAGTTCGCACCCCCCAGGTAACGTGTGTCGACTCCTGGGGTGGGGTGGGGTGCGGGCTCGGAGGGAGATGCTCTCGGCTTCTCTCTCAGTCCAGCAGCGCGAGCCTCTGCTTCGGCTCGTATCGTGGCCCGTATTGCCAAGGGAGTGGCAGTACCGGGGCCGGAGTGCGGAGCTGCACTTTTTGTTACACCATACCCGTGTTGGGGGCAACTGTTGACAGAGGCTGACTGCGAGTCAGAAGGAGTGGTGGAGAGACCGCCTAAGGCACCGTGATCGGTGCCGGAGTGTATTACGCATTATCTTATTTCTGCATAACGAACTACCTGATTGTCGTATTACACATTGCATCATTTCTGCATAACGAACTACCTGATTGTCGTATGACGCATTGCATTATTTCTGCATAACGAACTACCTGATTGTCGTATGACGCATTGCATTATTTCTGCATAACGAACTACCTGATTAGCGTATTACGCATTGCATTATTCCTGCATAACGAACTACCTGATTAGTGTATTACGCATTGCCTTATTTCTGCATAACGACGTACCTGGTGGTTGTATTACGCATTGCATTATTTTTACATTGCAAAGTGCCTGATTGTTGCGTTACGCATTGCATTATTCTTACATTGCAAAGTGCCTGATTGTTGCGTTACGCATTGCATTCTTTTTACATTGCACAAGTGCCTGATTCTAGCATTACGAACTGCATAACATGGTATTAGGATTACAGTGGAATGTTTAGAAGTGCTCAGTAATATCGTTAGAACTTACAAGGGCTGGCTGGCCTAACAACCAGCCAGGAGAAATACTACACATACTCATATGTTGGATTTATATTGTGTGGTCTTATCGTAGATCTTTTTATATAAAATTTATACTCGTTTTATAAAACTCGTGTGGAGTCTATTTGTGGTGTCATCATTGGGTTGCTGTGAGCGTGGTTGCAAATACTTTACACATTTGCCTTGAAGATAAGCCTGGCTGCTCGTGCCAAGCTACCAAGGGGGTGAGCGAGGGCTATCTCAGAAGGTGACCTTCCTTTCCCTGACGTGGAACCGCGGGTCCCTATTTGGCCTAAGGTACCTACCTCAGCCAACCAGGGATCCCGGGTCTAACAACGACGTGTATGGTTTAAAGCTAAAGGATTGCAGAATAAGATACCCGACTGAAGAAGGAAGGTGATCATGATCCACACTGGTAGTGACAACGGCTTGGGCATGCTTACGGACAGGAATGGAGGCTTGTTTCGAAAAAACCACCAAGACGCAGGGTACTGGCGTGCTGAGCTGGTACAGAGCTAAGACATAAGAATACTTAAGCTATGAGATAAATTTGAAACTAAATGTTTCTAACTATTCACCTAACGACGTGTGGAGCATGTACAGATATATAAATCGGATTGTAACCTGGAAGCCAGGGCAACAATCGCATTGCTGCAGAAACATGAGTTCTAATTCAGGCCCAACCACAGATTAGCTGCCTGATTCTGCAGACACTGTAAGCATTTGATCAGAACTGTTGGCAAACATAGGTACAGACTCCTGGATAGCACAATGGGAACAAATGCTGGGAAAAGGTTTCGGTTCCAAAAGACTGTTTAGATGCCTTAATGTGAAAAGGCCCAGGTTTACCACTTCTTCCAGTTGTGTTAGGTAAATCTCCAAGGACAAACAACAAGCATTTGCAATGCAACAGGTCTCGCATTTACGCAAGTTTAAGCTATTGGCATTGTCAAATGACAATGCCTGTTATTTATGTTTTAAAAACGAAAACAAAAATAAAAGGCATTGTTATTTGCAATGTCAATAGCTCAAACTCGCGTAAATGCGAGACCTATTGCATTGCAAATGCTTGTTTTACCTAGCCATGTTGCAGGGTGCAGTACCTTATGTGGCCAAAAGAGGTCCCATGGGCCCTCTTTTGCCCACATATAGTACTGCACCCTGTAAAGTTGGAGTTATTGGTACTATAAATACCAATGTTTTTTACCTAGCCATGTTACAGGATGCAGTACCATATGTGGCCAAAAGGGGTCCCAGGGGACCTCTTTTGGCCACTTATGGTACTGCACCCTGCAGAGGATATGATAAATCCACTCTCCCCATAATGCATTGCATGGAAGACAGTACCACAAGTACTTTCAACTAACTATGTCCATATATAAAATTAGTAGCTTTGAATTGTGACATAAGAATTATTATAAAAACAGAGTGCCTATACACGCACAAGAAACTGCTCTGCCACTGAGTGTCTGTGTTGGTACAAGAGACTGGTTAACACACATGCACACTGTGACAGCCGACAGCCGCGTGTGACCGTGGGCAGGGGACGAGGAGGAGTACTCGCCGCTATGGCCTGCAACCGCTCCTGCTGGTTCACAGCCTCGGGGCTCCTGAGAGGACAAGGAGAGATGGGAGGGGTCCAAGACAGAGATTGGGGGAAATGATGCATGGGTAAAGCATGCATGGGTAAAGCATGCAAGGGGAAAGGATGCATGGGTAAAGGATGCAAAGGTGAAGGATGCATGCATAGGATGCATGGGTAAAGGATGCAAGGGTAAAGGGTGCATGGGTAAAGGATGCAAGAGTGAAGGATGCATGTGTAAAGGATGCAAAGGTGAAGGATGCATGCATAGGATGCAAGGGTAAAGGATGCAAGGGTAAAGGGCGCATGGGTAAAGGATGCAAGAGTGAAGGATGCATGTGTAAAGGATGCAAAGGTGAAGGATGCATGCATAGGATGCATGGGTAAAGGAAGCATGGGTAAATGATGCATGGGTAAATGATGCATGGGTAAATGATGCATGGGTAAAGGATGCAAGTGTGAAGGATGCAAGTGTGAAGGATGCAAGGGTAAAGGACGCAAGGGTAAAGGACGCAAGGGTAAAGGACGCATGGGTAAAGGACGCAAGGCTGAAGGATGCAAGGGTGAAGGATGCAAAGGTGAAGAATGCATGGGTAAAGGATACAACGGTGAAGGATGCATGCACAGGTAAAGGAAGCATGGGTAAAGGATGCATGGTTAAAGGAAGCATGGTAAACACGGGCGTGTAAAACTGTACAGCGCCGGGTGAGGATCCGAACAACCCTCTGTAAATTTAGCTCAATATTTTCTTTTGATGCACAGTGGCATTTTGCATAGAAAATCTCTGCACGAGCTGAACTTGCGGAGAAAAATCCTCATAAAAGTTCCATCCTTGCTGGGGTTGAATCTGAGGTGAAAAACAACTCGCTCTGTGCAAAAAAACTTCACATAGGCGCAGACGGGGAGGCAGCTGCTAGCAGGGTCGGATTGGGATCACAATTCGGCCCGGGCACCCCTCAAAAAAGTGGCCCACATTCGCGGATTTCACCCATTTATAAAACAGCATTTGGCTAGTCTCATTGGGCTCATTTTTAGAGAAATGTTTCATAAATTACATATTTTAAAGCTCATAGAGCCAGAAACATTGATGAAAGCTAGAAGCACTACTTTTTGGCTGGGAGAGTGAGGTGAAATAAAGTGGCCCAAAGGCCACAACTTTTGATGTTGCTATGTTTGCCACCTGCCCATTTTTTAACCAGCATTACTGGTATTTTATTGTCCTGGTCGTAGGAAAATGAAGAAAATCACCTAATGTTGGTATATTCTCCTTTGATCAATATGTACTTTAAACAATAAACATAAAGTGAACGGAGTTTAAAATGAGGTCTAAATCTACTTTAATGATCCATGACGGATAGTTAAAAACTAAACAAAGGCAGAAAAGCCATGTCAAGAAGGAATAGGGACATTTTTATTATTGTATAAAGAATCCTCTTCTTTGCCGACTCTTAAAACATGGCAAACAGAAGATTATTTTTATTGTAGTTTTAGAGTGAACTCAGCCCAGGGGCAGCGATTATATGAGCACCAGTTACATTAAAAAAGATCAAATTAATGTTTGTTTTAGGCCTTGGGCAATTAAGTAATTTGCCCAGAATCACAGGATGTTGAGCTGAGGCTGGGACTCGAACCTATTTCCAAATTCAGCAGCACTGATCCCGACATTACATCCTCTCAAGTTTTCTCTCTGAGAAAGATGCCTCACAGCGAGGCCTATGCAAACAAACACCCCCTCTGCCAAGGCCTGAAAGACTCTGGCGCTGAAGTGCTAACAACAGGCCCCCAGCGGGGCCCCTTCACTTACTCTTCCCCCTCCCCAGCCAAGTATAGCCTCAGGCCCATGGCCTGGCAGGGGGGAGGGGGGTGTTGAAGTAAAGCACAGAGCTGCTGCTGCTCCAGGGGAAGCTGAGGTGATAATGGCCCAAGGGCCGTATAACCTGCTCCCAGCCAGGCGCCTCAGTTTAGCAGCACAGAAGGGAGGTGAGACACTGCTTCTGAGCGGCTGCCCAGGCCCCACGTGGGCCAAGCTAAAGTCTGTAGTGGCCAGAATACTGACCGAGTGACATTGCTGCAAGCTACCCCCTCTGAGCCTACCTGCTCATGATGCTGACTCCACATTACAGTGGACTGGTGGGGAAGAGACTGAGGGGCCGATTCCGATCTCGGCCGGTAGTGCTCCGAATCGGATTCGGATTTACCGGATCCGATTCGGAGCCCTGTTTCCCGACCAAATCGTACGCGGGTCCGGCCGAGCGAGTACGATGCGAGCGCACGCGAAATCGCCGACCGACTCGTTCACGGGTCCGAACCGCACCGACCGACTCGCTCGGACTCGACACGCACCGCGCTATGGAGGCGTTTCCCGGCCGGGTAAGTACGATGCGCGCTGCGAGCAGTCCGACCGACTCGCGCCGTCCGGCTCGAAAGAGCTGTCGGAGCCGGACTGTGGGGGTCCGCGTCGGACCCCCCTGTACGCGTAGGCGCGTGAGTCGCACTCAGGGGGGACCCATGTGTCCCCCCTACCTGTGCATGTATGCCGCGATGCGCATGGACGCGTACCCGCTGTAGGGGGCGCCCTTGTTCGCCTCGCACCCATTGAGTCAATGGGAGCCCGCGTACGCGTTGTACGACCGGCTCCCATTGACTTCAATGGGAGTCCGACCGAATCGAGTCCGATAGCATGCGAATGCATCGTACTCGTCCGGTCGGACTGCTAGGGTCCGATTCGGTCGGAATTCTCTCCGGGTCCGGCTCGGTCGGAGAGATTTCCGGCCGGAATCGGAATCAGCCCCTAAGGCTCTGTGGGACGGTTTATAGAGCTAACAAAAACCGGCCCACAGGTGACCCTGAGGCACCGGCCCTTCGGCCAATGCCCGACTGCCCGCCTTCCCAATCCGATGCTGGCTGCTAGGTGCTGCAAAGGTCACCAAAGGCGGACTGGTTACTGCCTTCGGCGTAGAAAACTGTTTAACGCACTTATTTCTACCTGTTTATACAGTGTTGTAATGCCGCCTCGAAGCGCTATGTTGCATTTGAAGTGTAGCTCCACGAGAAACCAGAGCCTACTTCAACAGGTATTTCAAGTGAAAGTCTTGCATCAATGTGAGCCAGGTAGTGATACCGAACCGGTTAGAGATGGTAAGAGATCTCGCATTGTCTCCATGCATGCGAAGTACAAGGATTTTATATACACTGAAATTCTTCTGTTTATTAATTATGAAGGTGAAGATGATGTAGTGATAGCATGTTTCTCCACATAGTCCTTTGTTAGTGTTCATGCTTTGTGTGCCCCTTTACATTCTGTCCCTCGCAACAGCGTCTAGTGTGTTGTTTACATCTGTAAGAGTTTAACTATTGATTCAAGCTCTCACATGCATTCTCCATGGCATCAAACCACTCCTGAGCCAGTTGCAGTTTGGATTCCTGGAGGCTGGACCTACGGGGTGTGGGCTTCTGCATTTATGATAAACTTCCACTTTGTGTGTATTGGATGCAATAGTGGTGTTTCATTTATACACCTACACTGTCCTTGCTGTAAATTTGACGTTTGATTTTGCACTAAACATCGAAGTAGCGAAATAATGTAGTACGAGTGTCCTGACCAATGATTTCGCCCATTAATGAAAATCCCAAAATAGGATGCAGATAGATTTGTTATCCATATCTATACTTCTAGATGCTGTGCTGCTGGGAGGGCATTTCAATTTCTTTTCAACTATCTACAATAGACTTTATGCTGGCTATTTGCTCCTTTTTAAAGATTATAAGTAAGGGACGAAATCTATTCCTATCATACTTTCCCAGCTTTGCGTGAACATGTACATGTTTTATGGTTATTAAGGAAGGTCAATGGAATCATGCCTCAGGAAAGGACCAAATCATGCAGTAGGGCCGACTAAATTACACAGCAAGAAAAGGTGAAGTATACAGCACATTTCTTATTTTATTATGTCACCATTACACAAGTCAACTCTGTATGGGGAAATGTTTCATTCCATTATTATCAACTAAATACAGCAAACAAACAAAAGGTGAGCTACCCCTTCGTGACAAAAGGCCTCCTAATCCACTGCAACATGTGTGGTATCGTTTTATGAAACTTTTGATCCGTTTGAGCTACAAACAACTTTTTGTTAAGATCTGCAAGCTATGCGGAAGGCGTTTATGCTGCAAATCCATAAGCGTGCAGAAAATGCGGCATCATTGCATAACTCCAATGGCGCTGGAATTAAGCTGCCCAATAACTCAAATTAGAACATAAGTCTGAAAGGTCGGGAGACGACCATAATCAGATGCAGTAAAGTGCGAGAAAGGAGAATCAAAAATCAAGTAGTACTAAAAGCAGTTACTAGAAAATATTTAAGGAAGCAATAGAAATGTGAAGAGAGCGTGACCCTTCAATTAAATCACCAGACTGGTCATCCGATTGACACTTGGTTCAATGTGGAGAGTTTAAACAACCCAAAAAAATACTGAAGCAGGAACAGTGCGCTTCAGGAGCAGAAACACTAGGTAACGCGAACATTAAGGTACCGAAACCATGTAAGCCAAGTTATTTGGATATGACTGTGCCGTCATCTGATCATAAGATACGAAGAACAAGACTAATGACAGGCTAACATTTTAGGTTATTGTTGCTATGGATGCAGGAGCTCAACATGACGATGTGGCTACTAGTAGCATGACGCAAGATTTTACAGCAATTCACGAAAGCCACAAGCAACAGCGCGTTCGCTTTAAAGCCCTCCTCAGGCTTACACTGTAGGTGGCCCGAGGAGACACACAAGTTAACTAGAGCCTGACCACGCTCAACCCTTCACACGGGGTCCCTGGTCCATCGAACTGAGGTAAATTAATGTGTTAAGCAAGGAAGCGCCACACGAGCCTGGAGGTTTCTCGGCTACTACAGGGAAGGAAGGCCGTTTAAACTCCAGGATTGTCACTAGCAGTAACGATGGCCGGTCACTCCTCGAGATAATACATAAAGCTGCCTCTCTCGTTGAAGAGCGTTTTTTAAAAAGTCCGGTAAGGTACATTTCAAGAAGGTATAAAGTTGGGGCCTTCAGTCTGCATATCCTGATTAAGTAAAATTTTGAAAAAATTAACGGCAAACGCGGAAAACAGATTGGCTACAGAAGCCCTGAGAACCCCGTGCGAGAAGCCCAGCCGTCCGGAAACCGCCGAGGTTGTAAATAACCCAAGGGGGTTAGAATACCCCACTCAATGAGGGACATGCTAACCCACCAGAAGCAGCGTTACGGCTTTCCCGCCACCCCTCCATCTCAGAAATACCAAATTCAGCGCAACCGCCACGGGCTGCCTACATTTATATACGCGAGCGCGTGACAACTTCCATCCCAGCCCTTTGAAAAACAAGTGTTGCGCGCACGCGTGCCACAGCTAAGCATGTGATTTCAATTATCACGCCTGTGTCTGGGCACGATAATTGAAACCACATGGCCTATTGGTGTCTATTACGCGCACCAAGCGCGTAATAGACACCAAAAGGCCATGGGAGGAGCATTGCTCCTCCCATGGCCTATTGGTGTCTATTACGCGCACCAAGCGCGTAATAGACACCAATAGGCCATGGGCGGAGCAATGCGCCCGCCTTTGGCCAATTGCGTGCAGTCTTTTATAAAAAGACGCACGAAAAGGCCAATGGGGTAGCACAAAAGGAATCGCACATGCACGAGCGTGTGCGATTCCTAGGTCAGTGCTGAATCCCCGTTTTTCACCTACTAAATGTCTCGCCCTGCGCAGTGCAATGCTAGGCGGGAGACCTAAAAAGCGATCCCAGAGTGTTTACTTGCAGGGCTAGAGCGGGGTATGGTCCAAAGGAGCCAGGCCAATAATCTATCTGCTATACTAATGCTAATACTAGCGAGAGTTCAGTATTGTATTGTATGGTATGGTATGGTATGGTGTTGCCTGTCACTGTATGGGTATGGTGTTGCCTGTCACTGTATGGTATGGTATGGCCTCCAAGTGGGGAGGCACAGACACCGAATGAGGTTACAGAAATCCAAGTAGTAACACTGTTTAATCAGCTGTCAACAAACTGCAAACAATATACAAAAAAGAGAGAGCAATTCCAAGCACACCCTATTCCAATTGAGGCCACCCCAAATATTGGCGCTGTGCAAATTCTTTCAAATACCAGCTGGTAAAGATGCCTAATATTTTTACGTCAACCTGGTACATATAGTAACACACTATTCCTGATTATACAGAATATACAGAGTCCACAATGTTTGGTTTCTTCAGAAAGTTAGCATTTTTATTCATATTCTTATTTCATCCAGCACGAAAATCAGCCAACACGTGTTTCGTCTTCCCTTAGACTTTTCAAGGCGATTGACAAGAAGTATGTCGTCCAACGTGTTGCATGTGGACAAGAATTGAAATGTCCCTCATGTGGACAAAGTCTCGCAAACCGATAAACGGTGATGATATGTAGACACTCGACGAAAATTATTTCAATCCATCTCCCGCATTTTGCACTAAAATCAATAGTGTACTGGAGGACAACCCTGATAAGTATCACTCCGCAAGTACGTGGAGATACGTCCTCCACCTCGTCTCGGCTCTTAGCTACTGCGTGTTTCACGTGTTTCAAGGGAAGACGAAACACGTGTTGGCTGATTTTCGTGCTGGATGAAATAAGAATATGAATAAAAATGCTAACTTTCTGAAGAAACCAAACATTGTGGACTCTGTATATTCTGTATAATCAGGAATAGTGTGTTACTATATGTACCAGGTTGACGTAAAAATATTAGGCATCTTTACCAGCTGGTATTTGAAAGAATTTGCACAGCGCCAATATTTGGGGTGGCCTCAATTGGAATAGGTGTGCTTGGAATTGCTCTCTCTTTTTGTATATTGTATACACAGTAGGTTACTTCTGTGATAATAGCATCTTTTGGTAGTAGGTGCTAGTGAGCTAAATTAGCACCCCGTGTTAGAACTAAACAGGAACATTGATTGTGTATCGATTCACACTGCAATATAAGTTTTTAGCTAATACTTACTCTTACTGATTGTGCGGTGTTTTCCCGAGCCTGGGAACTGCTACTACCAATATACATTAAACTGCAAACAATGTTGTTTACATTAGTTGGCATAATGTAAACAATTCTTTATTTTTATTAGGGTCACCCTGCATGCATGGAACAATGTATATGTTCCTAGTTAGAATGCTTGCTTCCACTATGTATTTCTTGTCCGATCATGTGAAAGTGCAAAATTAAAGGCATATAAAGGAAATGTATGTTGGTAAATGTTATATAGTAACTGTTGCTTCCATCCGATGGTTAGCCTTTATTTTTGAAGGATGTGACAAAGGAAAAACAAGCATTTACAATGCAATAGGTCTCGCAATGACATTGTTTTGAGCTATTGGCATTGTAAATGTTATTGTTTTTTTTTTTCTCTTCGTGAAGCATTAACCCCTTCCGTGTGCGCGGAATTTCCGCGCTGTGCGGGCGTTTCCATTAGTGGGCGGGGATTCGGACGGCCGGGGGCCGTCCTGCGCACACGCCCACCGTGACGCGTGACGGCTCCCGGCCGTCACGAGCATGGAAGAGGTTAATCAAATGGTGTAATGCAAAATGGCAATAGCTCACTTAGTTGTAATTGCGAAATCTATTGCACTGCATTTGTACTAGTGTGAGTTTTGTATTGTAAATGGTACTGGCTTTTATAAAAAAATTTTAATCACATTAATCTAATGCATTAAAAATTTTAATACCCCAGACCGTGGCGCCGTCATCAAGTGGCGGGAAGGAAGCCTTGGTGGTTCCTGGAGGATTGTGACTGCCGCCTCCTTTCATTGGCTGATGTTGTTATGCCTCAATCAGGGAGAGGAGGTAGCAGTCAGTTACTCATCACAAAGTAGGATGGGGTCTGTGAGACTGCTGACCCCATCCCACTCTTTGATGAGGCATCACTGATGAACAGTCAGGCCTCGGCACTTAGGGCTTAAAATGGAAGCATCCAGGCCCCAGTCTATCTATGTTGCCCCCCCTCATTATGAGGAGGAAGACCTCTGAGCGCTTTTCACAGTGCTGTGAAATCTTAAGCCTGGCAGACTTTGGCTCAGGCAACCAGGCGACTGCGCATTTAGCGCATACACAGCACCTGGCTGCCTGGCCCAAACATGAAGTGTCTGTCAGGCTGGATTTTGTTCAGCCTGACTCACACTCTTAATGTTTGCAAAAAGGTGGGGGTGGGGCCCCCCACCCTTAAGGACAGGCCTCAACTGCTTTATCCTATGGCATTAGCACCTAATATTGACGAAATAGGACCAGGTGGAACTGCTGTCATCCTTTTGAACATCCTTAACAAGGCCAAGCCTGCGTGTGACTAGGGGCAAAACATGTGTTGGCTGCGATCCTCTGATACGCAAAAAAACAGGAACAAAAGAACTCAACCAGCAAATCTTTGGTCTTGTTATCACGTACTTCTGTTGTATATATTGATTTGTTATGCTATTATTTAACTGGGCATTATATCTAAATACAACTTTTTTAAGTGCAGTCATCCCCTCTCTTGCAATTCACCCACAGGACAGAACAGAGTGTAAACTTCACTCACTTGTACTTAGAGTCACATGCTCCCATACACAAAGCGTATTTCAATCCTGTAGGTACCAGTTCTAATATAGGCAGGAGCAGCAGGGGATACTTGAGACACGTGCACATAGATCCGCACACTCTCATACAGCAGACATGCTTTCCTCGTACCCCAAACAGGCACAGCAGAGACAAGAAGCAGATACATACAGACTGTAGCGAACATAACCAGAAGAAGTAACGCGATGACGCCAGGGCGCACGGAATTGCTGACACGCTAACTGTGTTTAATGTACAATGAAAGTGATAAAGTATACCACAATGCGTATGTACTTGTACAGAATCGAGAGGATTTTGTAGTACTGCAGACACTGTTGGAAGTATAAGTGGGAATGAGGGCTTCATTAAGTGAGACAACATGTCCCGCGCCTTGTTTGGAGTCAATTCGGGGAATTGGATGGGGATGGGTGTTGTTTTGGGGGTGAGCTGGGTTGAGGGTGGCTGCAAATGGGCAGAGAGGTGGTAGTGGCACAGCAGGGATTCGGGTGCCATTCGTTGGCGAGGGATGGGTGTGGGGCTTTGGCCGCCAACATGCAGCGACGCGCGGGATATACGGTGGGGCAGAGGATGAGGATGGTGCGAGCGGTGAAGTGCCCCTGGATGGCAACCGGGGGCACCAATGTGGATATGGGGGGGGGTTAATGGTAGTTGCCCAGTGCGGCGCGGGGGGGCTTGGGGGTAGGGGTGGCGCTCGTGGGGGAACCTCGGGATACAGGAGGCTCAGTGTAGGTTTGCGAGCGGTCGGTGGGGCCCAAATGGACCACAGTGGGCAGTGGTGGAGACCAAAGGGGGGAGCAATGTGGCCTTATGGGCAGGGCGGCCGACGGGAGTTCAGCTTGACATGCGGTGATCCTGGGCAAATGGGTCAATGTCCTCAGGCGACAACGGGCGGGGTTTTTGGCCTGGGAGTTATGCACTGAGTGTCGGAGTGGGGAGCGGCGAGAGGGGATGCAGGAGGCCTATTTTGTTCAGGTTGTGGGGTGGGCGCAGGAGTGCAGGGTTGTTGTGCAGGACAATAGCAGTGGATGGCAGGGTAGAAATGGGGAGCTGGGGGGGGGCGAGGCTCGGTCCGGCCTGCTTTGGAGCAGGGGAGTGGAGTCTGAATCTCGGCGTGGCTCAACATCCTGTGAGCCTGGGCGGTGATGTGTCTCCCAGAGTGCCGCAGGGAAGGTGTTGGTCCGGGGGTGACGCAGCATGGGCAGCATAAGACACTTCAGTGTCGGGGGCGGGTTGGAGGGAGACGGAGCGGAGGAGTGGGGGTAGCGGGGGGAAAGGAGCATAGGGGGCCTCATTTCGCCAGCTTAAGACAGGGCAGTTAGGGTCTAATTACAAGGCTAAGGCGGGGAACCAGGTTGCCATGGAGGAGGTTTTGCAAGATAAGAAGAATGGGATATGGCCGGTCAGGATCCATTAGGCGGTCCCCCGCATCTGGAAGGGGGGGCAGGGGAGTTAGCAGGGGAGTTGCGGCGCCAGCCGCCAGGCATTATAGGGCGCAGCAACCGGAGAGCATGGGTTGGCGCCATTCTTTACACAGCGAGATTCCTTTGCACACGGGGGCGCCATGGGGGTGGGGGGGGATAGAGGCACCAGTCCGGCAAGGTGAGGGAAACACTGGGGTACACGGGTACATTAGGGCTCTACCACCAAAGTTACGGCGAGCAGCAATCGGCAGGGATAATGGCTCCATTGTGGGCCACGTGGGGTACCAGGAGTCCACGCTGTTGTTCTCGTCGCTCCGAGGCCAGTTGCAGGAATTGCTGTGTCCTTGCAAATGACGGCGGGGACTGCGGTAGCGCTTGGCGGGCTTGTCACGGGGGCGGGAGGCGCTGTCTGGCATTTTTTACACTGAGAGATTCCTTTGCACACGGGGGGCGCCATTGGGGGGGGATAGAGGCACCAGTCCGGCAAGGTGAGGGAAACACTGGGGTACACGGGTACATTAGGGCTCTACCACCAAAGTTACGGCGAGCAGCAATCGGCAGGGATAATGGCTCCATTGTGGGCCACGTGGGGTACCAGGAGTCCACGCTGTTGTTCACGTCGTTCCGAGGCCATTTGCAGGAATTGCTGTGTCCTTGCGAACGACGGCGGGGACTACGGTAGCGCTTGGCGGGCCTGCCACGGGGGGCGGGAGGCGCTGTCTGGCATTTTTTACACGGCGAGATTCCTTTGCGCACGGGGGGCGCCATGGGGGGGGGGGGTAGAGGCACCAGTCCGGCAAGGTGAGGGAAACACTGGGGTACACGGGTACATTAGGGCTCTACCACCAAAGTTACGGCGAGCAGCAATCGGCAGGGATAATGGCTCCATTGTGGGCCACGTGGGGCACCAGGAGTCCACGCTTTTGTTCGCGTCGCTCCGAGGCCAGTTGCAGGAATTGCTGTGTCCTTGCGAACGACGGCGGGGATTACGGTAGCGCTTGGCGGGCCTGGCACGGGGGGCGGGAGGCGCTGTCTGGCGGTACGACGGGCGTTTATACAGTGAAAGATGTGAGGGAGGCCGAAGTTAATTTGCACAGGTGGGGGCAGAGCAGACTGTCACCTTGGGGAGAGGGGGGTTCCTCGAGGCGGGCGGCGGTTCGGACGCACGGGGAGTATGAGGCAGGCGCGCACACCCATTAGTCTCAAGGGGCTTCTGAAAGTTAGTTCTGTCAGTGCTTCTTTGTTTTGGATGGCCCATCCGGACTGGATCCTTTGATTCATGGCTTGTTTATATAACACGCCTCCTTAGATAAGAAATTGCTTCACGACAGTCGTGAAGCAGACGACCCAGTCCGGATGGGCCGTCAAAAAGGGAGAAAGGGCAGTGGCCAAAAGCATAATTTACAATGGGAAGCCAGCGTTTAGCATAAACGCTGACGCAACCCAATGAAAATGATGGGCGGGGCTTCAAGTCTCCTTCTGAAATCTCCTCTCTCACTATATGTCTCGCCGAGCGAGCAGCGCATGCGCTGCAACGCTAGGCGAGACCTAACAAGCACACAGGCATGATAAAATATCGAGGGAGGTGTAAAAATAAACTCACACTTCTGTCTATTTCATGGAGAGGGCTTTATGTGACTGCATGTCTGAAACTTGAAACCGATGTAAAGCCTTTTTTTAAGCGCGTTTTGAGAGAACAAACAGCATGTACATAAAAAGTAATGCTGCACTGGAAAAATCATTGCATTTATTTGTACCCCGATTTGATGGTGAAACATTTTTAATTGTGAAAGCACTTGAAACACACACTTAATTCACGCCTCTATCACTGCAATGTAAAGAACACAGATAGCTGCATATTTCCCCAAAACATTGTTTTAGCATGTGTTTTGCAATTAAATCACACTCACTCAGAATTAAAAGTCATATTGCACCGGCTGATTTGCCGATGCAACATTACTTTTAATTTTGAGTGTGCATGAATTCCTTTCAAAACATGTGTTTAAGCAAAGGCTTTATATCCCTTGATTTTCTTTGTAAACACGCACCCAAATAAAGTCTTTAAATTGCAGTGATAGGAGCGTAATTTAATCGTACGTTTTGTAAGTCAATCAACCACACTAGGAAATACAAGTATGCACATAATCACCAAAAATGCTCCATCTTTCAGCACTAATGAACTCTAATAACTGGCCACGGAAATCAATCTCATTGAAGACCCCGGGGTGTGCGTATTCCTTTTTAGGTTGAGCCTCGAGTAGCGTGCAAGCGCTGCTCTGCGAGACTTTATGTAAGGGGCTTTTGAAAGCTGACCACACGCTCGTGCACAATGGCCTTTTCCGTGCGGTTACCTGCAAGCAAAAGGCCATGGTGCACGAGCGTGTGGTCACGCCTGCTGCTCGCAAGCGCGCGCACCACTCGTTTATTTTAAACTTGTTCACCCAACTTGTTTATTTTAAGCAGGATCTGAATTCCCTCCCACCATTCCTTTGCTCTCCTCAGCCACACCCCGCCGCTCATCTCGTGCTTCCGCACGTCTTAAACAGGACCATCTGCTCGTGAGTCGGAATGCTGGCATGGTAGCCCAGCCTCCCTCCCAGCGCTGCCCGATTTAAAATAGCACCCATGCAGGTAATCCGCACATATTTCAGCTGCCTGGTGTGAAGTTCTTCAAAGGCAGCTTGTAACCCAAGCTGCCCTCTGCCTTCGCAGAATGTGTGTTGCAGTGAGAAAAGAGCCCGCAGGGGCTTTTCAGCACTAGGTGCTCGGGCGAAGGCAAGGAAACTGAACTCGGAGCTAGGGTTGCCAGCCAGGCCCCCCTGCTCCGAACCGAGCTCTCTTCCGGCACCACATTGAATGTCGCAGACCTGTCCCTCCTGTGCGACGCGTGCTTTGTGTTCCGGTACCTAGCGATATTAGCTGAACTGACCTCCTCGTCAGGGGTAGTAAGCGCTATATAAATACCAAATGTAGGTATACATTCGAAGAACAGGGTGCGAATCCCCGCTCCTCCACGAGACTACATTGTGTGATTCTGGGCATCATTTTATGTTCACTGTCTAGCCTCGTCTTCTATATCTTTTCAAAGGGGGTTTCTTAGAACCAGACTGGGCGAGGACGCATGAACGGCTTATAGTTTGCCCGTGGCTCAATCAGAGAGCAGTGTTTAGGAACTGGTCCGAGCAGGTTATATAAACAGGCCAGCGTGTGGGTTAATTGTCCCCGGTGTGGCCGCCCCCAATCCCTGTCTATCCGGAAGGCTGCCCAGGGAGCAGATGGGAGAGGCAGCAGCAGCAGCTCCTCCCATCATTCTGTCTGGCTCTCCCTTTTCTCTCCCCCTCCCTCACCCTGGCTTGGCCAGAGGGGCAGATGGCCCAGAGCAGCAGGCAGCTTGTCAGCATTTTTTGGACGCCTGTTGCTGCTGAATATACAGAGTTAGTGACCACAATTGGGACAAAAAGATTGGACAAATATAAATCCGTGTTTTCTGTCCATCTCTTCGCACACAACCACCTTATCCCAAAGAGGACCTATGTATGTGTGTACGCCCACCCATAGTGAGGTGTCTGTCACTCTTCGTCTCTTGTGGAAGCATAACGGAGTTGTAGAAAGGGACAGATCAAGGCGCACAGCAGAGCTGCGCGAGGAGACAAATATTAGATCGAGGCGCTATCTAACAATATACACACAGCAGGGATGTATGTAGCTTGGCAGGGCCATGGGCGGAGGTCAGCGGGCGCACACGAGGAGCTCAGCCGGGTATGACGGGAGAGGAACAGATCCACAGAAGGTGCTCTGTAGGGCTACGTAAGGAGCTCTGCACGCGCTTGAGAGGCGCGCAGAAGCAATTTGTCAGGTGCTTAGAAGCACCATGTGACGAGGTAACCAGGGCTATGTGAAGAGGTCTGCAAGTCTTTGCGGGGAGGTAAGGAACCATTCCCAGCTGACCCATTCAAACAGCTCAGTTTGGCTATGGTTCACGCTGCCTCTCTTTCATCCTACTCGGCTTCCGAAGCATTGAACACTTCCCAAAGTATTTCATTAGCAATATCCAGATATTTTAAGTTTGGACGAGAAAGGTTTGTCAGCATTTTTTGGATGCCTGTTGCTGCTGAATATACAGAGTTAGCGACCGCAATTGGGACAAGAAGATTGGACAAATATAAATCCGTGAAAACAGATGTAGGGAACCATGTTCCAATCCCATCCTCGGCTCAATGTTCTGTGATCCCTGTAAATTACTTTATCTCCTTGTGCCTAAGAAGGAAAAAGTGTGTAAAGTAGCCTGATTCTGCTTTTAAGTGTTCTAATGCAATTGTGCCAGGTTGATGCTATTAAAAATACTGCCGGTAGCAATACTTGCATGGAACAGCTGTGGTCCTTCCGTTGTAAAAAGCTCTAATGCCATTGCACCAGGTTTTCACTATTAAAAATACTGCTGATGGCAATACTCTCATGGAACTGCGGTGGTACTCTTTTGCTCCACTGAGCTTCAAACACGTCTATTAGGATCCTCCCACCACCTTGCCCAGCTCGCTACAGCACCAACTAAAATCCTCAAACTACTTTACTAAGCTCAGCACACAGTTCTACTGAACATCTAACATTCCCTCCTGGCTCCCGGCATGGCCCTGCTGGCCAGCACCCCGATCTCGTACCACAGCGCTGTTATCCCACTCAAATGGACTCACTGAGTTCTGCGCATGGACATATTTTGTCCGGATTTTCTGAGCTACTCACACAGCCTGGCTGAGCATCTCTAACAGCATGCCTGAACTCAACACACCTTCCTACAGACCTCTATGCATAGCCCTAACAAAATCCTCTCACATAGCTCTGCCCTTGGGGCCGTCGCCTCCCCCGACCCGGGGTCAGATTGGCAGATGTCGAGCAGCTGTGCGGGCTGCACTGCCCCAGACACCTGATATAACAAGGCGCAGGGGCCGGGCCTTTCATGCGGGTGATGCGCCTGTATGTACTTACCCACAGGAAGCCGCCTTGAACTCAGGCCGGAATAATCTCCACCGGAAACTCGCAATTAGATTCCGCGCAGCCCTGGGACTATCACCGGTTGACGTGATGTCAGGCCGGCTGCAGTCGTTCACCCCGCACTGTTGCGGTATCACAGAAAGGGAACAACTGGCTGTTGGAAAGATAGCTCAGTGGGCTGCGCGCCTGCGGCAGATATCTGTAAGACTATAATTTCTGCTGAGCCCAACTGAACCATTCATCCTTCCGAGGACGATAAAATCAGAACCGTGGTGAGTTAAAAAATATATATATATATAAAGTCACACGGGACATTTTGTGAAGGGCGATACGTGTTTTTTTGTTTTAGTGTTAACTCGTTGTTTTACCAAAACAGATTCTAGTTTTCGGAGCACCAGTGTACCTTTTTAACCCTTAAACAAAGTACGTTGACGTCAATGAGGTGGAGGGAGGGCTGGCAGGGACATTCTTGTGAGGATTTTGTGAAGATAGTTGGACTGACGACTAGGAAAGTGGGGGACTGGCCCTTTGCACAGTGCTTTTGTTTCTTAGGTAATGTCATGTTTGTGTAGATTGACTGAATATCTCAAGCCAGTATTTTTGTGCCCGGTGATGTGTAGGTCTGGAAGTTCAAATGACAGAGCTGGCTGGACGTGTTGCTCATGAGACTGGGACATTTAACAGATACTATAAAGGGCTATAGCGCCAAGGGCCATAGCGCCAAGACTGACTCCACAGAAGGTGAGATTAAAAGCAGCTGCCTAATGGCCCTGTGTTACATGTGACACTTTAATCAAGCTATGTTACGTTTGTTTGCTTCCGCATTAAATTATCATATATATGCACAGCCAGTAATAGGTTAGTCAAGCGTCAAATATTCAGCAGGCTAAGATTTTGTGTGCGCGGTATGTAAAGTGACAAAAACAATTTGCACCACCTGCTTCTGTTTCTTTAGTGTTTGTCCTTGCTGTCACTCGTGTGCTGTTATGTTGCCCACAGAGGCGGGCAGGTGTGCGCATGTGCAGATGACAGTGGTGCAGCATGACAGAAGCATGCAACGGAAATAACGTAGAAAAGCGCGGGGTAAGGCAGCCTTAGCGTTGAAGACTTTAAAGTGCAGGTGCAGAGTTGACTGTTGTTTCTCTCCAGTGTATATTTTGGAGGTTGGGTGTTCGAAGTTTCTGTGGGTCCTGGGTCAAAAACCCGATGCGGAACACCATTAGAAGCGTCTTCCATTTTACCAGGTGCCACAAGCAGCTTATTCTAAGTGTAAACAAGCATTGGCAAACTCAACAAGTCTGACTTTAATGTGCTGATGAATGCAAACTGCATTTGTGTATGCCTATATTTCGATGCGTTCCCACATTAAAGCCGTTTGCATTGCCAATGTTTGTATTGTATTGTATGTGCTTTATGTATTGTTGTAAAGCTGGTGGGTTGTGTGCCTTTAAGGCTGTGTGTCGAAAACATGTATGTGTATTTGTGTGTTACATTTCCTGGCTAAAACATTTAGAAAACTCTACTGCTGTTAAAAAAACAAGCATTGGCATAGCCAATAGGTCTCGCTTTGGGACCTTATAAGTATTTAGTTATGCAGCACAATATCCTTGGTGCAACAACATTAACTGTTGCATGGCTAAACACTTATAAGGTCCCAAAGGCGAGACCTATTGGCTATGCCAATGCTTGTTTTCATATTTGGTTTGCTGTCTCTGAGTTACATCCGCTCCCCAAGAGTAGCCCTACTCCGAAGAAACACACTTACAGATTCCACTGAGCAAAAGTTTTCATCCTACGGAACGGAGTGAAAAGACAGGGTAGCAATATTTGAGTTGCGCACCTTTACTAGTGTCTAGAAGTGTGTTTGAGACAACAGCGTCTCATAAAGCTTTCTGGTGCAAAGTGAGCTGAAATGGGGCAAAACATGGTAATGTTAAAAGGGCCAAGAAGCTCAATCTTGCAGCAGCCTTTCAAGAAATCAGAAAAACGTTGACTTGAAGCGGGGTAGCCTGTGTCTTGAGAAATAAGTTTGGTAAGGAAGCAGGAACCTTTATTGAAAAAGACCCTCAAAGATTCATTGGTTAAATCATTTTTCGAGATCTCATATATTCAGAAATATAAAGGATGTTCCATGGTAAAACCTTCAGATGTTAACACAACTTATAAAAAGCACATCACACTGTGGAACACGTTCCTTCTCCTTGCTGAGGTGCACTGCACTGCATTAAAAATGTCCCTTTCCCAAACTTATTTTGCCTACAAAACACACCATTCTGGGTCATGAGGACTTCTTTTTAAAATTTGACACTGTGCTCCACACGCTATTATGCGATGTGAGCACAACTAGGACTCTTTTGGCAATGCTATAAAGGAGCATTTATCACATCGGTGTTGCCCTTCCTTCCTCATAGGACTACTTCTGGGCTTCTCAAATGGTGGTACTGAAAGAAATGGCACTCCCCACCCTCCAACGACCAAAATGGTCTTGGTCTTTGATGGCTAAGAGAAGTGAAATGTTAAGTGTTATCCCTTTGTCATATGAATGAGCCATTTATTAACAACCTTTCTAAAATGGGTCTGGTGCTCTAGTATCCAAGTCTTAAAGCGGTCACTGTCTCAGCATTATAAGAACTCTATTCTGGCAGTTATGTGGTGGGAAGAGCTGGAGTGCACTGTACAACTGGGCAAATACCTTTGCCAATGTTATATAAGGATTTTTATGACATCAGTATTGCCCTTCTTAATATGAGAAAGTACTCTGAGCTACTCAACAGATGGTACTGAATGTTTCATCTGTCCTTTTGCTCCCTCCAAGAACCACCGCCAACAACTTATCAGTATGCCTTAGGCGATATCGGATATCTCAGAGTATATATGGGAAAACAATTCCAGGTGGGTTGCCAGAAAGCAAAAAAGTAGTACTCTGTTTGTAAAAATCTGCCAAGAAAATGAGTCGGCATGAGATGGTTACATTAGAGGCGCTATTATGGGATTGTGAAGTCCACTGTGACTTTGGTAGTCTCTGTTCCATCAGAAGGATCAGAAAAAAAGACCTAGTCTTGGTGACAGTTATGAAAACATTTAAAATTCTGCAAAATCTTTCTCGTACAGACACTCAGATACTGAAATTGAAACATGCCCTGGGGAAATGTGTAAATAGGCTACATAACATCCCAGGCTGTTCCCCAATAGAGAATGGGATACGGTCAGAATTCCAGGCTAGACAGCCTATCTCCATGGTCTACAAAATGTTAATTAACGCCGACACTTTGGACAGCCTGAAAGAGCAATAGATTTGTGACCTGGGTTCCATCGAAGACGGAGAAAGAGAAGAGATGAATTGCTGTCCCAGAGATGGCATTGTGATCATGGTTCTGGCTAGTACAACTGAATATCCTCCACCATATGCATTACATGCCCATGCAACCCAATAAATTACGCAAGATTCCCGCTATGTTGTGTCTTATGGGGTGTGGGCAGAAGTCTACCTTTCTCTACACTTTAGGGCAGTGCTCCTTAGGCAAAGGTCTACCCCACATCTGTGAACCACCTATTCGAACTCAGCAGGGAAACCAGCCTAATAAAGGACAGAACAGGGCTACTACACATTTTGGGCCATCAAACGCCACCCAAATATTCCATACTCTTTAGTGATAATGGATTAATCATTTCAAGCCATGCTATTGTAAAGTGAAGGGACAGCCAGCTGGATCCACATTTTGACACTTGTGCGCCCTCACGGCTTGAAGCATGATGGAATACAAAGTTATAGAATCCGTTCCCTGAAAATATGCCAGAATCTGGGTGAAAGGAAACAGTAATTCATAATGTAAATTGAACCATGCTATTCTGGAGGACATTGGGACTGTTGAATTACTGGGGTACTACTGATGGGTACTCATACTCTACTACAATATGAAATAATGTACATTGTGTTTGAAAATATGCTTTACTGCTCGGTTGCTAACCAATGGCAAGACTTGAAAATAATGTGAAAACAAAAAAACTAAGCTGCTTTTAAAAATGTGCTGTTGTCACTCAATCATGCTTTGTTGACTGGATTCACGCATGATGGTCAATCTGCATTACCAATCCATCACTCGCACTCAGGAGAACCAAGTAACTAAGTAGTCAAGAGAACCAATGAACCACTTGTGTTGTTATACTTGTCAAAACTGGCTTTATATGTACATCAATTCACTTACAGACGTGAACTTTAATTGCTAATTATGCTACTGGAGCCCCGTGTGCCGTGTGAGAGTCGCAGCAAAGGGGCATTCTTTTTCTTTCTACATCCATCTCCCAACATATGACTGAAAACATCTCCCAAGTCCACCACACACGGGGGGCGCCATTGGGGGGGGATAGAGGCACCAGTCCGGCAAGGTGAGGGAAACACTGGGGTACACGGGTACATTAGGGCTCTACCACCAAAGTTACGGCGAGCAGCAATCGGCAGGGATAATGGCTCCATTGTGGGCCACGTGGGGCACCAGGAGTCCACGCTTTTGTTCGCGTCGTTCCGAGGCCATTTGCAGGAATTGCTGTGTCCTTGCGAACGACGGCGGGGACTACGGTAGCGCTTGGCGGGCCTGCCACGGGGGGCGGGAGGCGCTGTCTGGCGGTACGACGGGCGTTTATACAGTGAAAGATGTGAGGGAGGCCGAAGTTAATTTGCACAGGTGGGGGCAGAGCAGACTGTCACCTTGGGGAGAGGGGGGGGTCCTCGAGGCGGGCGGCGGTTCGGACGCACGGGGAGTATGAGGCAGGCGCGCACACCCATTAGTCTCAAGGGGCTTCTGAAAGTTAGTTCTGTCAGTGCTTCTTTGTTTTGGATGGCCCATCCGGACTGGATCCTTTGATTCATGGCTTGTTTATATAACACGCCTCCTTAGATAAGAAATTGCTTCACGACAGTCGTGAAGCAGACGACCCAGTCCGGATGGGCCGTCAAAAAGGGAGAAAGGGCAGTGGCCAAAAAGCATAATTTACAATGGGAAGCCAGCGTTTAGCATAAACGCTGACGCAACCCAATGAAAATGATGGGCGGGGCTTCAAGTCTCCTTCTGAAATCTCCTCTCTCACTATATGTCTCGCCGAGCGAGCAGCGCATGCGCTGCAACGCTAGGCGAGACCTAACAAGCACACAGGCATGATAAAATATCGAGGGAGGTGTAAAAATAAACTCACACTTCTGTCTATTTCATGGAGAGGGCTTTATGTGACTGCATGTCTGAAACTTGAAACCGATGTAAAGCCTTTTTTAAGCGCGTTTTGAGAGAACAAACAGCATGTACATAAAAAGTAATGCTGCACTGGAAAAATCATTGCATTTATTTGTACCCCGATTTGATGGTGAAACATTTTTAATTGTGAAAGCACTTGAAACACACACTTAATTCACGCCTCTATCACTGCAATGTAAAGAACACAGGTAGCTGCATATTTCCCCAAAACATTGTTTTAGCATGTGTTTTGCAATTAAATCACACTCACTCAGAATTAAAAGTCATATTGCACCGGCTGATTTGCCGATGCAACATTACTTTTAATTTTGAGTGTGCATGAATTCCTTTCAAAACATGTGTTTAAGCAAAGGCTTTATATCCCTTGATTTTCTTTGTAAACACGCACCCAAATAAAGTCTTTAAATTGCAGTGATAGGAGCGTAATTTAATCGTACGTTTTGTAAGTCAATCAACCACACTAGGAAATACAAGTATGCACATAATCACCAAAAATGCTCCATCTTTCAGCACTAATGAACTCTAATAACTGGCCACGGAAATCAATCTCATTGAAGACCCCGGGGTGTGCGTATTCCTTTTAGGTTGAGCCTCGAGTAGCGTGCAAGCGCTGCTCTGCGAGACTTTATGTAAGGGGCTTTTGAAAGCTGACCACACGCTCGTGCACAATGGCCTTTTCCGTGCGGTTACCTGCAAGCAAAAGGCCATGGTGCACGAGCGTGTGGTCACGCCTGCTGCTCGCAAGCGCGCGCACCACTCGTTTATTTTAAACTTGTTCACCCAACTTGTTTATTTTAAGCAGGATCTGAATTCCCTCCCACCATTCCTTTGCTCTCCTCAGCCACACCCCGCCGCTCATCTCGTGCTTCCGCACGTCTTAAACAGGACCATCTGCTCGTGAGTCGGAATGCTGGCATGGTAGCCCAGCCTCCTCCCAGCGCTGCCCGATTTAAAATAGCACCCATGCAGGTAATCCGCACATATTTCAGCTGCCTGGTGTGAAGTTCTTCAAAGGCAGCTTGTAACCCAAGCTGCCCTCTGCCTTCGCAGAATGTGTGTTGCAGTGAGAAAAGAGCTCGCAGGGGCTTTTCAGCACTAGGTGCTCGGGCGAAGGCAAGGAAACTGAACTCGGAGCTAGGGTTGCCAGCCAGGCCCCCTGCTCCGAACCGAGCTCTCTTCCGGCACCACATTGAATGTCGCAGACCTGTCCCTCCTGTGCGACGCGTGCTTTGTGTTCCGGTACCTAGCGATATTAGCTGAACTGACCTCCTCGTCAGGGGTAGTAAGCGCTATATAAATACCAAATGTAGGTATACATTCGAAGAACAGGGTGCGAATCCCCGCTCCTCCACGAGACTACATTGTGTGATTCTGGGCATCATTTTATGTTCACTGTCTAGCCTCGTCTTCTATATCTTTTCAAAGGGGGTTTCTTAGAACCAGACTGGGCGAGGACGCATGAACGGCTTATAGTTTGCCCGTGGCTCAATCAGAGAGCAGTGTTTAGGAACTGGTCCGAGCAGGTTATATAAACAGGCCAGCGTGTGGGTTAATTGTCCCCGGTGTGGCCGCCCCAATCCCTGTCTATCCGGAAGGCTGCCCAGGGAGCAGATGGGAGAGGCAGCAGCAGCAGCTCCTCCCATCATTCTGTCTGGCTCTCCCTTTCTCTCCCCTCCCTCACCCTGGCTTGGCCAGAGGGGCAGATGGCCCAGAGCAGCAGGCAGCTTGTCAGCATTTTTTGGACGCCTGTTGCTGCTGAATATACAGAGTTAGTGACCACAATTGGGACAAAAAGATTGGACAAATATAAATCCGTGTTTTCTGTCCATCTCTTCGCACACAACCACCTTATCCCAAAGAGGACCTATGTATGTGTGTACGCCCACCCATAGTGAGGTGTCTGTCACTCTTCGTCTCTTGTGGAAGCATAACGGAGTTGTAGAAAGGGACAGATCAAGGCGCACAGCAGAGCTGCGCGAGGAGACAAATATTAGATCGAGGCGCTATCTAACAATATACACACAGCAGGGATGTATGTAGCTTGGCAGGGCCATGGGCGGAGGTCAGCGGGCGCACACGAGGAGCTCAGCCGGGTATGACGGGAGAGGAACAGATCCACAGAAGGTGCTCTGTAGGGCTACGTAAGGAGCTCTGCACGCGCTTGAGAGGCGCGCAGAAGCAATTTGTCAGGTGCTTAGAAGCACCATGTGACGAGGTAACCAGGGCTATGTGAAGAGGTCTGCAAGTCTTTGCGGGGAGGTAAGGAACCATTCCCAGCTGACCCATTCAAACAGCTCAGTTTGGCTATGGTTCACGCTGCCTCTCTTTCATCCTACTCGGCTTCCGAAGCATTGAACACTTCCCAAAGTATTTCATTAGCAATATCCAGATATTTTAAGTTTGGACGAGAAAGGTTTGTCAGCATTTTTTGGATGCCTGTTGCTGCTGAATATACAGAGTTAGCGACCGCAATTGGGACAAGAAGATTGGACAAATATAAATCCGTGAAAACAGATGTAGGGAACCATGTTCCAATCCCATCCTCGGCTCAATGTTCTGTGATCCCTGTAAATTACTTTATCTCCTTGTGCCTAAGAAGGAAAAAGTGTGTAAAGTAGCCTGATTCTGCTTTTAAGTGTTCTAATGCAATTGTGCCAGGTTGATGCTATTAAAAATACTGCCGGTAGCAATACTTGCATGGAACAGCTGTGGTCCTTCCGTTGTAAAAAGCTCTAATGCCATTGCACCAGGTTTTCACTATTAAAAATACTGCTGATGGCAATACTCTCATGGAACTGCGGTGGTACTCTTTTGCTCCACTGAGCTTCAAACACGTCTATTAGGATCCTCCCACCACCTTGCCCAGCTCGCTACAGCACCAACTAAAATCCTCAAACTACTTTACTAAGCTCAGCACACAGTTCTACTGAACATCTAACATTCCCTCCTGGCTCCCGGCATGGCCCTGCTGGCCAGCACCCCGATCTCGTACCACAGCGCTGTTATCCCACTCAAATGGACTCACTGAGTTCTGCGCATGGACATATTTTGTCCGGATTTTCTGAGCTACTCACACAGCCTGGCTGAGCATCTCTAACAGCATGCCTGAACTCAACACACCTTCCTACAGACCTCTATGCATAGCCCTAACAAAATCCTCTCACATAGCTCTGCCCTTGGGGCCGTCGCCTCCCCCGACCCGGGGTCAGATTGGCAGATGTCGAGCAGCTGTGCGGGCTGCACTGCCCCAGACACCTGATATAACAAGGCGCAGGGGCCGGGCCTTTCATGCGGGTGATGCGCCTGTATGTACTTACCCACAGGAAGCCGCCTTGAACTCAGGCCGGAATAATCTCCACCGGAAACTCGCAATTAGATTCCGCGCAGCCCTGGGACTATCACCGGTTGACGTGATGTCAGGCCGGCTGCAGTCGTTCACCCCGCACTGTTGCGGTATCACAGAAAGGGAACAACTGGCTGTTGGAAAGATAGCTCAGTGGGCTGCGCGCCTGCGGCAGATATCTGTAAGACTATAATTTCTGCTGAGCCCAACTGAACCATTCATCCTTCCGAGGACGATAAAATCAGAACCGTGGTGAGTTAAAAAATATATATATATATAAAGTCACACGGGACATTTTGTGAAGGGCGATACGTGTTTTTTTGTTTTAGTGTTAACTCGTTGTTTTACCAAAACAGATTCTAGTTTTCGGAGCACCAGTGTACCTTTTTAACCCTTAAACAAAGTACGTTGACGTCAATGAGGTGGAGGGAGGGCTGGCAGGGACATTCTTGTGAGGATTTTGTGAAGATAGTTGGACTGACGACTAGGGAAAGTGGGGGACTGGCCCTTTGCACAGTGCTTTTGTTTCTTAGGTAATGTCATGTTTGTGTAGATTGACTGAATATCTCAAGCCAGTATTTTTGTGCCCGGTGATGTGTAGGTCTGGAAGTTCAAATGACAGAGCTGGCTGGACGTGTTGCTCATGAGACTGGGACATTTAACAGATACTATAAAGGGCTATAGCGCCAAGGGCCATAGCGCCAAGACTGACTCCACAGAAGGTGAGATTAAAAGCAGCTGCCTAATGGCCCTGTGTTACATGTGACACTTTAATCAAGCTATGTTACGTTTGTTTGCTTCCGCATTAAATTATCATATATATGCACAGCCAGTAATAGGTTAGTCAAGCGTCAAATATTCAGCAGGCTAAGATTTTGTGTGCGCGGTATGTAAAGTGACAAAAACAATTTGCACCACCTGCTTCTGTTTCTTTAGTGTTTGTCCTTGCTGTCACTCGTGTGCTGTTATGTTGCCCACAGAGGCGGGCAGGTGTGCGCATGTGCAGATGACAGTGGTGCAGCATGACAGAGGCATGCAACGGAAATAACGTAGAAAAGCGCGGGGTAAGGCAGCCTTAGCGTTGAAGACTTTAAAGTGCAGGTGCAGAGTTGACTGTTGTTTCTCTCCAGTGTATATTTTGGAGGTTGGGTGTTCGAAGTTTCTGTGGGTCCTGGGTCAAAAACCCGATGCGGAACACCATTAGAAGCGTCTTCCATTTTACCAGGTGCCACAAGCAGCTTATTCTAAGTGTAAACAAGCATTGGCAAACTCAACAAGTCTGACTTTAATGTGCTGATGAATGCAAACTGCATTTGTGTATGCCTATATTTCGATGCGTTCCCACATTAAAGCCGTTTGCATTGCCAATGTTTGTATTGTATTGTATGTGCTTTATGTATTGTTGTAAAGCTGGTGGGTTGTGTGCCTTTAAGGCTGTGTGTCGAAAACATGTATGTGTATTTGTGTGTTACATTTCCTGGCTAAAACATTTAGAAAACTCTACTGCTGTTAAAAAACAAGCATTGGCATAGCCAATAGGTCTCGCTTTTGGGACCTTATAAGTATTTAGTTATGCAGCACAATATCCTTGGTGCAACAACATTAACTGTTGCATGGCTAAACACTTATAAGGTCCCAAAGGCGAGACCTATTGGCTATGCCAATGCTTGTTTTCATATTTGGTTTGCTGTCTCTGAGTTACATCCGCTCCCCAAGAGTAGCCCTACTCGAAGAAACACACTTACAGATTCCACTGAGCAAAAGTTTTCATCCTACGGAACGGAGTGAAAAGACAGGGTAGCAATATTTGAGTTGCGCACCTTTACTAGTGTCTAGAAGTGTGTTTGAGACAACAGCGTCTCATAAAGCTTTCTGGTGCAAAGTGAGCTGAAAATGGGGCAAAACATGGTAATGTTAAAAGGGCCAAGAAGCTCAATCTTGCAGCAGCCTTTCAAGAAATCAGAAAAACGTTGACTTGAAGCGGGGTAGCCTGTGTCTTGAGAAATAAGTTTGGTAAGGAAGCAGGAACCTTTATTGAAAAAGACCCTCAAAGATTCATTGGTTAAATCATTTTTCGAGATCTCATATATTCAGAAATATAAAGGATGTTCCATGGTAAAACCTTCAGATGTTAACACAACTTATAAAAAGCACATCACACTGTGGAACACGTTCCTTCTCCTTGCTGAGGTGCACTGCACTGCATTAAAAATGTCCCTTTCCCAAACTTATTTTGCCTACAAAACACACCATTCTGGGTCATGAGGACTTCTTTTTAAAATTTGACACTGTGCTCCACACGCTATTATGCGATGTGAGCACAACTAGGACTCTTTTGGCAATGCTATAAAGGAGCATTTATCACATCGGTGTTGCCCTTCCTTCCTCATAGGACTACTTCTGGGCTTCTCAAATGGTGGTACTGAAAGAAATGGCACTCCCCACCCTCCAACGACCAAAATGGTCTTGGTCTTTGATGGCTAAGAGAAGTGAAATGTTAAGTGTTATCCCTTTGTCATATGAATGAGCCATTTATTAACAACCTTTCTAAAATGGGTCTGGTGCTCTAGTATCCAAGTCTTAAAGCGGTCACTGTCTCAGCATTATAAGAACTCTATTCTGGCAGTTATGTGGTGGGAAGAGCTGGAGTGCACTGTACAACTGGGCAAATACCTTTGCCAATGTTATATAAGGATTTTTATGACATCAGTATTGCCCTTCTTAATATGAGAAAGTACTCTGAGCTACTCAACAGATGGTACTGAATGTTTCATCTGTCCTTTTTGCTCCCTCCAAGAACCACCGCCAACAACTTATCAGTATGCCTTAGGCGATATCGGATATCTCAGAGTATATATGGGAAAACAATTCCAGGTGGGTTGCCAGAAAGCAAAAAAGTAGTACTCTGTTTGTAAAAATCTGCCAAGAAAATGAGTCGGCATGAGATGGTTACATTAGAGGCGCTATTATGGGATTGTGAAGTCCACTGTGACTTTGGTAGTCTCTGTTCCATCAGAAGGATCAGAAAAAAAAGACCTAGTCTTGGTGACAGTTATGAAAACATTTAAAATTCTGCAAAATCTTTCTCGTACAGACACTCAGATACTGAAATTGAAACATGCCCTGGGGAAATGTGTAAATAGGCTACATAACATCCCAGGCTGTTCCCCAATAGAGAATGGGATACGGTCAGAATTCCAGGCTAGACAGCCTATCTCCATGGTCTACAAAATGTTAATTAACGCCGACACTTTGGACAGCCTGAAAGAGCAATAGATTTGTGACCTGGGTTCCATCGAAGACGGAGAAAGAGAAGAGATGAATTGCTGTCCCAGAGATGGCATTGTGATCATGGTTCTGGCTAGTACAACTGAATATCCTCCACCATATGCATTACATGCCCATGCAACCCAATAAATTACGCAAGATTCCCGCTATGTTGTGTCTTATGGGGTGTGGGCAGAAGTCTACCTTTCTCTACACTTTAGGGCAGTGCTCCTTAGGCAAAGGTCTACCCCACATCTGTGAACCACCTATTCGAACTCAGCAGGGAAACCAGCCTAATAAAGGACAGAACAGGGCTACTACACATTTTGGGCCATCAAACGCCACCCAAATATTCCATTCTCTTTAGTGATAATGGATTAATCATTTCAAGCCATGCTATTGTAAAGTGAAGGGACAGCCAGCTGGATCCACATTTTGACACTTGTGCGCCCTCACGGCTTGAAGCATGATGGAATACAAAGTTATAGAATCCGTTCCCTGAAAATATGCCAGAATCTGGGTGAAAGGAAACAGTAATTCATAATGTAAATTGAACCATGCTATTCTGGAGGACATTGGGACTGTTGAATTACTGGGGTACTACTGATGGGTACTCATACTCTACTACAATATGAAATAATGTACATTGTGTTTGAAAATATGCTTTACTGCTCGGTTGCTAACCAATGGCAAGACTTGAAAATAATGTGAAAACAAAAAACTAAGCTGCTTTTAAAAATGTGCTGTTGTCACTCAATCATGCTTTGTTGACTGGATTCACGCATGATGGTCGATCTGCATTACCAATCCATCACTCGCACTCAGGAGAACCAAGTAACTAAGTAGTCAAGAGAACCAATGAACCACTTGTGTTGTTATACTTGTCAAAACTGGCTTTATATGTACATCAATTCACTTACAGACGTGAACTTTAATTGCTAATTATGCTACTGGAGCCCCGTGTGCCGTGTGAGAGTCGCAGCAAAGGGGCATTCTTTTTCTTTCTACATCCATCTCCCAACATATGACTGAAAACATCTCCCAAGTCCACCACACATTTCATGATGGTATTGTTGTGATCACACAACATATATCTTCTGCAGCAGCTAGCTCTGGTGGCACGATGTATTCTGATATTTCATGAACATTTGCAGCCTGTCTCATCTAAAAGCTTAATTGCTTTCTGTCTGCCACGTAGCCCTTGTCTACAGTGACAACTGAACCTTAACAGTTAACTTTTTCTACAAAGTAGCTCAATGTCTGAGTCCATATCACAGTATCTTTGTGGCCCATTCAGTCTGAACCCTGCTTTTCTCTAATCACCTCTTACCTGCAAATCAAATCGTCTTCATATTTAAAAATGTAATGTCATCTGTCAGTGTTTTCACCATCATCCTACAACACTAAACATACAAGAGCTACTGAATTGCCAACGTTGTGCAAAAAGCTAAGTTCTCACCTTTTCAAAATTCCACATCTTTCTACCAAATGCCTCTTTTCTTACTTGAAGGAAGAGACTGCTAAACTGAGGTGTTACCTGCATCAAAGCACTATATAAAGTTCATGTAAACATGATGCATTATGGTTAGTAATCTACAAAATTGGAAAAAAACAATGTTGAGAATTAAAGTACATTCCTTCTATTTTCAACACAAATCTGTCGAAGTAGTGGGTCTTCTGTCACTGCCTGAGCATTCCTAAGCCCTTTTCTTTGCCATCATTCTGCATACACACACCCAATCCTGAATGGGAAACGGCCTTAACAACGCAGGCAGAGCCACGCATGGTGTTTCCCCGCAAGCTCAACCACGAATATGCATGGTTAAGATGCTGGGATGGAGGGGCCCAGGAGCAGGGAGGATTGGGAGAGGATGCAGTGAGGTAAGTGGGTCTGGGCCCCGGTTTGGACGGGGGGGGGGGGGTCAGGGTCGTTTTTAGGGCTAAGGGGGGGATTGGGATAGTGTTTAGGGCTCGGGGGGCCAGGTAGTGTTTAAGGCTCTGGGATATCAGGGTAGTGTTTAGGGAAAAGGGTAGTGTTTAGGGCTTGGGGTGGTCGGGGTAGTGTTTAGGGCTCAGGGAAGTGTTAAGGGCTCGGGGTAGTGTTTAGGGCTATGGGGGGGTCCGGGTAGTGTTTAGGACTGGGGGGTCCGGGTAGTGTTTAGGGCTCAGAAGGTGGGGTCAGGGTAGTGTTTAGGGCTAAGGGGGGATTGGGATAGTGTTTAGGGCTCAGGGTTCGGGATATCGGGGTAGTGTTTAGGGCTTGGGGGGGGTCGGTAGTGTTTAGGGCACAGGGTAGTGTTTAGGGCACAGGGTAGTGTTTAGGGCTCGGGGTAATGTTTAGGGCTATGGGGGGGTCCGGGTAGTGTTTAGGACTGGGGGGGTCCGGGTAGTGTTTAGGGCTCGGGTGGGGGGGGGTCGGGTAGTGTTTAGGGCTCGGGCAGCGTTGAGGGCTCAGGGGGGCGGGTTTAGGGCTCTTTGAGGTGTGATCTTTACCATGCATCCCTTTACCAGTCATGTCTTTACCACGAAATTGCATGGTAAAGGAGTGTGTTGTTTAGACGCATTCGTTGTTGGGGCCACGTAGTAGAGGCACACGTGGTTTAACCATGCGTGCCTCTGTCATACAACCACTGTAAACACTACTGTTCTAAAATGATATTCTGCCCTGTAATTTAATCTAATTCACTGACATCAATAAGTTTATTTCTGTAAATTGTTTCCAAATCTGGTGTTAATAAATGCTGAATTCCTCTGTATATATTTAAGTGCGTCGGTGCCCAAAAGTGGGTGTGATGCAATCATGAAGATTGGAAATTACCAATGGCCATATTCACTGGGCAATACTGCTTTTTCAATCACCCGCAAAGCAGTTCACAGCTCACAACAGTCCCAAAAAATGTCTCATTGTAATGTTCAAGCACAACTGGCCTGGCAGTTCGGGCTGGACTGGTCCCCCATGGGTAGAAGGGTCAAGTCTGATTAGCATATGGCTGGGTGCAAACTGGAATGGTTTTGTGAGTAAAAAAACTATGGATTTAGGCCCAAATCTCTGTCTGGGGGTGAGTGTTTGACACTGTTCAGCATTCCATCCATCAATTATTCTTTTTGCATGTGTCACCCCAAGTGGGACGGGGATGCCCAGACGTAGGTCCCATGCCACTGGTTTCCAGCTATCCGGGCTGATGAGTGATACCCCAAAACCAGTCCTAGGATGCTTGTTTCCAGTCCAGGAAGGACCTTGTCTGGCAGTTCGGGCTGGACTGTTCCCATGAGGAGCAGGGTAAAGACTGATTTGCATATGGCTGAGTCTAAACTGGAATGGCATGGTGAGCAAAAAAAATTATGGATTGAGCCCCGGATCTCTGAATGGGGGTGAGTGTTTGACACTGTTAAGCATTCCATCCATCAATTGTTCTTTTTGCATTTGTCACCCGATGTAGGACTGGTATGCCCAGATATGGGTTCTGTGATCGCCATGCCACTGGATTCAAGCTATCCTGGATGATCAGGGGATATTACCGAAACCAGTCCAAGGATGCTTATTTCCAGCCCAGGGAGGACCTGGCCTGGCAGTTCGGGCTGGAGTGATCCCATGGGGAGCAGGGTCGAGACTGATTTGCATATGACTGGGTTCAAACTGGAATGGCGTGGTGAGCAAAAAAATAAAAAAATGAGGGATGTAGGACCAGAATTCTGACGGGGGGGGGGGGGAGTGAGTGACACTGTTCAGCATTCCGTCCATGAGTTTTGCATTAAACACAATGTGGGTCACATGTCCTTGGGGCTGAGATATTGTAAAAGTCCAAGGATCATTCAGAATTCACAACGCGATGTCCGTTTCACCATCAGATCATAGTAAAGGTTGTGACTGATTTGATGTACAATGGGTTACTCAAAAAGGATGCACAACTCAGACTGCAACTTTACGTACTAATGATGGAAAAGTTGGTTAACCATATGTTTTACAATCAATTCAACTGCATCTTCCATGATTGCAGCAGGTGCAGTATTCTCACAGAACGTGGACACAGGCTGTGATTCGTTTTTGGTTCTACCGTGGCACAATTCCACCATTCAGGGGATAACTACCCTCCACCCAGCATGTTCTTCATCACCAGAATTTGGCCCACACTGGAGAGCATCTGGCTCTGTGAAATATCTTCCTACAGGACCATGGAATGCAACAGAGATCAGTCTGGATGCTCTGGTACCCCAAACCCAGTGCTCAGACTCCCTAAAAATATACCAAGTTTGAAATTCAAGGACGTCATGGATATCAAATCAAAAAAAACTCCCTTACATAAAAATAGGTGGAATAGATGCACCATGAAATAATCGTCCCCTCCTGTTTGCTCCATCTGTAAAATTCTTTAATTAAAGAAACCATTACCATCAATATATAAATTGATGGCCCTGTGCAAGATAACATTTTGGAAACCGCGGAAAATACACTGTCCTGGAAAGTGTCCGTTTGCTGCTGTATCGTCGTTCCAGTGTGGCTGTGCTACTAATCAGTTGTTCAGTGACTAAACTGAGAGTCCTGTCTCCGGCACACCAAAGAATATGTCATTGAAGCCCTCGCCAGGACGAGTGGGCCAGCACGGTCTGACATTCAATGAATTTCTCCATATATAGTGTCAACTGCACAAATATCCCATGCCACAAAGTTGTGGAACTAATGGGTGCAATACGTTTTAAGAAAAAAAGTAACAAAATAATTAATAGCATAAAACATATTTATTAACTGGATTCTCAGTGGGTGAAGTAATGTTCCATCTTTCATGTGGTCATTTAGCTTCAGGCAGTGGTGATGAGGTTGGAATCATTCAACTAAACATCGCTAGTCACCGCACTCAAACGCTACTAAAAAAAGGCTGGGGCATTCATACAACAATCCAAAATTCATTGCTCACTCTATGCTCATCACTAACAGTAGGAGATTGTGATGGGAATATGATGCTATATCATCGATACCTGTGGTCACAATCCAGCTGTCAAAGTGTGTTAAATTGACTCAAAACAATTTTATTGAACCGCTACTCTCCAGAACACTGTACAGGACTGGGTTATTCATTTCTCAGTGTAACATGCATGGAGAGGAAGAAGAGATACCAATAAGCGTTAGATATTTTGTATTTATTGATTCAGGTTGGCTGGTTTAGCCAACTCGGCAATGAACTCATCCGTGAAGATATTACTCAGCAAAGGTGGACTGCACATATTCTCAGATTTTTGAAAAACGGATGCATACATTACACAATACTCACACATTTAAAAAGCTTTGAAGTAAATTACACAAGGAGGTACTCTTGAATTAATTAAAAGGTTGGAAATAAAAATATACACATTTTTCAGGACATCAGCAAAGCAGTTTTCAGACTAAGTGACCAATACAAAACTGTATATTTGCACATCATATTTTTCTTTTTAAATGGTATTCTCCCTTTTATAACAACGAAAAGTATTTTGTGTTAATCTGCGCTGCTCTAAAAATAAAGAAAAGTTATCTCTATGTATATGATGCCAGTTTAGAAATTGAAGTGGAAGTAACTAGCGTTGAAGTGGGCAATAAAAACACTGTTGCCTCCCTCATGACAGAGTGAATATGCTTAGGTGTACGAAAGGTTTCGTCCTCAACATCTGAACCGGTAGATTCAGTCTGTATCCACCATCTTTGGCGGCTTGTGACACACAATGCAGTAGGCTTCACATGCACAGAAGAAGCTCCAAGGATCAAAGTTCTTGAAGTGACTGTTTTCTAGAAGCTTTATCCAGTCCTGCCTACTTGCAGAGACAATTCCAATTCAGTTGGGAAATACAAAGCGCTACATGACAAGTAAACAGGAATGAGACTGGCTAGGTTATATATTCAAATTGTTTAGACTTTTTCAGGACTATCACTTGAAACTGAGTGCACTACAAAGGTTTAACCAGAAAAGAGGGTAAAGGAAATCAGAGAAGAATGGGACAGAAACAGACAGAGCAAGGAACAGTTAGGGCTTCACCTGGGGCCAGGGAGTCGGGCATAAGCAGAGAAACTGCAGAGTGGAGGATCCTACTGCTGGAAATAAAAGTGAAAGCTGAACTTAAAACATACAAATGAGTGAAGGATAAGCAAACATAATGAATATAAAAGTATTTATCTTCACTAAAATGTTAAGTCCTAACGTTCATTTTGTATGTTTAAAGTTAACTAGCTTTCAAGCTGAAGCAATGTTTCTAGATATTTCTGTTTAAATACAATTTACAAAATTCATAGGCTCCTTTACAACCTGAGGCAATAACAAATGTAAGTGGTCGATACATCAACATTCTTTTTGGAGTAAAAAAGTTCTTCTCTCCCCATCTCTTGAGGGCCGTACAAAATATACAACAATCTGAACTTTAATTTGCGAAATATAATGGCGTGCTTTAACAAAATGTCAATAAAAGAAACGTTATTTGTGTATGTCAGACGTATGCTTCCCAGATACAAGTGTTGACATACCATGAGGAAATGGCACCACCAGTAAACAAGATTACATTGTTTCACCTATGGACAAACTGCACAGGTGTTAGAATAACATGCTTACAGCCCTTACATGGATGTGGCTATGAGCTACCTGCTCCTCTTTGGCACTGGTTCTTCATGAGTCATTTTAGAGCAGACCATTCTTGAGTGTTCAGCCCCACAATTAGAACAGATATGCTTGAAGAAGCAATCTGGCCCAAAGAGGCAGATATCTCGATTGTATGCAAAGCAAATGTTCTTTAGGACAGTCGCATTTTCTGGAGCCACTGCAAGTTTGCATGGCTGTGCTGGAGGCACTGCAAGTTTGCGTAGCAGTGGTGGAGGCACTGCAAGCTTGCGTAGCAATGGTGGAGGTACTGCAAGTTTGCAGGGCTGTTCTGGAGCAACAAGAGGCTTGCATGGCTGTGCTGGACCTACTGCAGGTTTGTACGATTGTGCTGGAGCCACTGCAGATTTGTACAATTGTGTTGGAGCCACTGCAGGTGTGGATGATTGTGCTGGAGCCACTGTAGGTGTGTACGATTGTGCTGGAGTAAATGCAAATTCACATAGCTTAGACCAAAGCCCTGAGTGTATCATTGACCAGCTTACATCTGGCTGGGCCGCTTTCAATTTACGAAATTTTTCGTCATAAAGCAGCCACCCGCCATCGGGCCCATCTTCTTGGGCCTTGCGGATAGTTTCACCATAGTCAAATAAGCCTTTCATCTTGTCCGGCGCATCTTCCAACAGGATGGCTGCCATAACAGCGAAGCATTTCTGCCACACCACAATAGATTTGCGACTGGGCTTCTTGCGGCGTTTTCTACCACTATCTCGTAGCAGAGCGAACATATCGAAGTACCGCAAAGCTGCCACAGTCAACCGGAAATGTTTGGGGACATGAGCTGCCAATGGCGAACACAAGATAAACCCACTTGGTAGGTGCATTATCGGTCTCTCAACTGCGACTGACGGTAATACAGGCATTGTTGGGACCAGCGCCACTAGTGCCGCCACTGACCTAGCTAAAAGGGGGGGAGCCATAGACTGCTTGGCCAAAGAATCAGGAGATCTGTCAAACACAGGACCATGGATCGGTGCAGCCTCACGTGAACAAACTGGGCTTCTACCAGTGGAGGGGTCCATCGGGCCATGCATTAACTCGATTCCCGATGTCGCTGACACTCCAAGGGCCAGACTGTCAGTCGGTATTTCCATACTGTAAAAACAGTCATAATACGCTCTGGTCGCCTCAGAAATGAACCGCTGTATCTTCAGATGAAGTGTTGGCTCGCTAAGAACTGGGAGACTCCTATGAGATATACTCTGTGCCTGGGAGAGGTCTTGCTCACTCCACGATGACCTTGCCATCGTTTGACCTCCGCAATCATTACTACTCAGGTCAGCTGTTTCCTCCTCCTGCTCCTCTTCTTCTTCCTCTGCTTCATCCTCAGATTCCTGGCTGGGCAATGGGATGTCAGGATCTGCTTTGAAAGTTAAGAGGTCAAAAATATCAAAGTTTTTCCGTGGAACACTGCCAAAGAGAGTTCCCTGTTGCGTGCTTCCTCTTAAATCACCGCAGAATGCCTGGTCCTCACTGCTCTCTGGGGGGAAAAGAACTACTCCACCACGCAAGAGGGTGTCAATTACAAAGTTCCAGCCCCTTCGCACCTGCACCTCCCAGGCCTTTAGCACGATTTCCTCATCACTTATCTCCATATCGCTCTTCCTTCTTAATCCCTTCACTGGCACTGAATTGACGCCGGTGGGTACTTCTGCCACTGTCCCATGCTGTCGCTTCGCCTGGAAAATGCCCCTTTGTGCTGGAGAGGAGACAAATCAAAAAGTTGATAGAGAAATAAGATCCAGTTTTGATCGAACACATTTTCCCCTCGCCCAATTATTACCTCGATTTCACTAAATGTAAAAATGTTTACGACCGTCTAATCACGGCAGCAGCTCTCAACAATTACCTATCCACCCTTCGTCAAGCACCCCCCCCCCCCTCCCCTCCCATGTCTTTTAAACCCGCTTGTTTGCATTATAGTAAACAAACAGGAGCGCCTCCCTTTAACTCTGACCACGCCAAGAGGAAGCAGAACTAGAAATTGGGAAGAGGAGTTGCGTTTTGCTGGGGGTAATAGGTTATCAACTGGTGGTCACTCCGTGTACGATTTACAAAGACGAGTCTTTGCTGTGCTTCTGTTTGGGTATCTCCAGTTAAGGTAGGATGCTGTTACGTTTGGCCACCTCGGGGAGCAACTTAATACCGAAACAGGGGCATCGAAGATTTATTCTCCTCTCACCTTCTCCGCTACAGGCACAACAAAACAGTCTTCCCAACGGTATGAAACTCGGCGCACAGTACACGACGCGGGCTCGCTTCAAGACGTCATCACGTACGTGGAGCCACAGAAACCAAGGAGAAAACGATCCAAAACCTAGCACCGCCCACAAAATGACACTCGCAATTCTAGGAGCGGCTCAAGCACAAAGGAACCCGACCTAAAAAAACAAGCATTTGCAATGCAATAGGTCGCGCATTGCCATTTACCTGAGTTTTAGCTATTGGCATTGTAAATGACAATGACTTTTATTTATGTTTTGGTTTTTAAAATGTAAATAAAAGGTGTAGTATCCGGCTGGATACAGTCTAGTGTTTCCTTTCTGCTGTAACCTACACTGTACACCCACCCACCACAGGCGTCACCAGTCAGGTGACCCTGTTAATAAAAGGGGCCGGGCGCACGTGCCCTGGCCCATTGCCAGTACCCTACTATCTGTGTGAGTGTCCGTGTGTTCCTCACCATGGGGGCCTAGGGCCCAACATTACACTGGTGACGAGGGGGCTGTGCCCGTGCGTGCAGCAGCCCAGCGGCAGAAGGAAAAGGGGGAGAGAGCTGCCCGTGTTGAGGGCACCCCCAGAAGCCGGCGCGGAACGCGCCCGAAAGTCGCAGGGTGAAGGCGAGGTGACCGGGAGCCCACCCCGCACCTCGTGTGCCTGCAGAAAATCCGCCTCTGTGCAGAGGCGCTCGATAGCCCACGGGGCGTGTGCAAAGCCCCGGGCGTGAAGGAAGCCGAGCGGGAGCCCACCCCGCGTCGGAAGAGCCGCAGACTGCCGGAGTTAGCGAAAAGTGACCCCTGACCAGCACAGGAAGTTCGCGGGAGCTCACCCCGCATCCGACGATCCCTGGCATGCTGTGAAGTGAGCCCCGGAGTGCGGCGCAAATGAAGTCTGACTGATGAGCCGAGCGGAGCCCACCCGCATCGGCCGCGACGACCAGCCAGGCAGGAGGCGAGCCCGGTGAGTGAGCGAGGGGCTGTGGCGAAAACGAGAAGCGACCCCGGCCGATAGGGAGGCCAGCGGGAGCCCACCCCGCATCAGCAGCACCAAAGGTGAACACTAGCCTGTAGTGAGGCTGTTAAGTGCCCAGGCCGTAGCTCCGACCCCCACCCTGCGCAGCGTGCCAACTTGAATGAGGCTGCTGCGGGTGAGAGGGGAACAGAAAGAAGAAAGCGTGTAGCCCGCGGCACCAGCCCCCCCCCCCCCGGCGCAGCCCGTGAAAAGTAAAAGCCTGCTGCGAGGGGCGGGAAGGTGATAAAGTGAATGGCTGCACCCCCCCTCCGCCTGGCCCGAGAAAAGAAGACTGCCCAGAACGGATCAGGCAGGTTCTTGCAGCAGCGCTGACTCTCCCCCGCTCCGCGCAGCGTGTGAATGGAGAGGCTGCTGCGGGCGGGGAGAGCGAGGAGGAGACAGCTTGAGGCCCGTGGCCGATTGGAGTGCCCAGCATGAACTGATGCCAGCCCCCGCTCCCGCGCACCGTGTGTGCAGAAAGACAGTGAGGAGAGGCCCGCAGCGGAGGTGAAGCCGCTCTGGCCCATCGGAGCGCTGCAGGGCGCGTAAACGAATTGCAGCAGTAAAGTGCTCTGATCATGTGGGCACCAGCAGGAGTTTATCAGCCCGTCATAAAGTGCACAGCGAAAACGAAGGAGGAAGACACCTACCTTGCTTCGAGTGCCTGTGATGAGTGGGGGACAGTGATGAGCAGCCAAGGTCACGAGACAATCCGGGTGACAGCACACTCGGAGAAAAGTTGAGACAGCGTGGGGCCTCGGAGTCTGAGAAAACAAAACACCCAGCCGGGATCACGCTGGAAAGAACACACTGCCATCTAGTGGCCAACTAGCGGTACTGCACCTGCTAGTGAAAATATACGGCAGCACGACTAGGACACAGCAAAGCCTGCCAGGAAAGTGCCAGGAGTGCACACATGTAGCACAGAGAGGGCAGTGAGTGCAACAGCACCGGGACGCAAGGAAGGACACTAAGGCACCAAGATGATGCACAGAGCGAGGCAGATCCAGGGTTCTAAAGAGAAGGAAATGCACAGCAGCCCTGAGACATCCTGGTGATGGGAGAGCAGGTGCAACTGCCTACGCTAATGTGGCAGACGCCCACAAGTAACACTAGGCGATTTCACAACACAGGCTGCCAAAGAGGGAGTGAGATGCGATGACACCTACTGGCCAGGGGAGGTCATCGCAGGAGAAAATGACATCGGAGACCGAGAAACTCAAGCAGCAGGAGCAGCACGGAACACGAGCATCAAGCCTGGAGATCAGAGGGGGTGTGACAGGTGCAGCATGCACCCAGTGGCAGAACGACGCCATCGCCAGAAGAAGCGCGCAGCACACGCGCCAAGTGGCGGAACGACGCCACCGCAAGAAGAGCGCAGCACACGCGCCAAGTGGCGGAACGACGCCACCGCAAGAAGAGCGCAGCATACGCGCCAAATGGCGGAACGACGCCACCGCAAGAAGAGCGCAGCATACGCGCCAAGTGGCAGAAGGACGCCACCACAAGGAAAAGTGGCACAGAAGAGGTACAGCAAACAGTACCAGAAGGACGCCACGAAAGTCAGAGACCCAGGAAGAGGTCAGGAGTCAATGACCGACTCAGAGGTCCAACAAGGAGGAGGACCGCGAAGAGGACCAGGATGAGGTCCGAAGAGAAGGACGACAAGTTTTGAACGGAAGTCAGAAGTGAGCGAACGAAAGAAGGCCGCGATGACAGGTCCAGTCTCCGAGTGAAGTGAGAGCAGTGTCCTAGGGGTAGGACCAGACCGGGGAGCCACGGGTGGAGTGCACGCCACCCGGAGAGGCCTGGTTAAGACAGAGAAAGAAGAAGAGGAGACCGGACGGTGTCGCGAGGGAGGAGAAGAGAGTGGCAGGACGCCACTCCGCAAAAGAAGAAAGGGCAGTGGCACAACGCCACCGGGCAGACAAACACCACAGGCGTGCCGGAGGAAAAGGAACAGGGCGACAGCACAGAGAACTAGTGCCATCAGCAAGATGAAGACGCAAACTACCTCTAGCCCACTCCCGCCACAAGGCCGCCGAATGCAGGAAGATCACCGCCTGTCTGCCCACGAAAGAAAAACTAACAGTAAGTTATCACCATCCAGGTGCATCACCACCAAGGAGCATCGCACCACCCGAGGGAATCCACACCTGCCCCATACCACCGGAAGATAATGAGGCGAACCACCCAGAAACCTCCTGTGCACCGCGTCAACCTACAGCCTGCCGAAGTCGAGCACAACCGGCCATTGGAAGATCCGCCTTTGGGGACTACACAAGACTGGGCCGTGGCCCTGTTGGGTGTTCCGCAGCGACCCCTAAGCGTGGCCTACGAAAAGGCCCGCACAGCCCACGCAGTCACGTGACAGTCCAGGGGACAAGGGCCTCGACGGAGTTTCCGTGCTATGGAAGTCCGGACAGGAGAGATGCGTCGGCACCAGCTCCACGTCAGGCGCGGGAAGAAGGGAGGCCAAGGTTGAAGACTGGGCATGAACAAGATCATCAGAGGAAAGCGCATAACCCAAGTCCAAACGGCGAGGATGCCCAGACGGAGACACCACCACCGAAGGCTACATGAGTGACTAGGCTGTGAGTCCGTTGGCAGTTCCGCAGCGACGCCTTCGCGCGGCTCCCACGAAGCCCCGCACGGTCCACACGGTCCCATGGCAGCTAGCGAGAAAAACCCTCCGAAAAAGCTCCAGTGAGAGAGGAGTGCCCTCCAAGAGGCTCCAGTGAGAGAGGAGTCCGGGCGAAAGAGGCAAGTCGGACGTCGCTCAAAAGTCAGGGACAAGGAAGGCCATCTAGTACGCCACCTCCACTGGAAGACCTCACACCCAAAGATCATCTCCACCAGCTGCAGGTTCTGCCATCAACCGAAGCCTGAGTGCTGAGAGATACTCCAGAGTGGATTTCGCCACAGCTCCAGATGCACCGACACTGAAGCTGTGAATATAAGATTTGGCACCGAGAGACCGGGGCGGTCCACAAGAACATCGTCAAAGCTGAAGAAGACATCTTGACCCCGTGGTCCGAAGGTCCAGCGCTGGCTGGCAGACGGCCTGAATACAATCATTTGTTCCATAGGCTGTGTTTTGTTTTATTACAGGTTGGACTCCTGTTTGTTATTTTTACCAAAGTTTGGGAGGGATGTAGTATCCGGCTGGATACAGTCTAGTGTTTCCTTTCTGCTGTAACCTACACTGTACACCCACCCACCACAGGCGTCACCAGTCAGGTGACCCTGTTAATAAAAGGGGCCGGGCGCACGTGCCCTGGGCCATTGCCAGTACCCTACTATCTGTGTGAGTGTCCGTGTGTTGCTCACCATGGGGGCCTAGGGCCCAACATTACAAAAGGCATTGTCATTCAGTGGCGGCTCCTCCATAGGGGCGTTTGGGCGTCGCCCCACTGCTTTCTCGCAGTGCGAGAAGCAGAAACATATGTTTCTGCTTCTCGCACTGCGAGAAAGCAGAAGTGCCTGGTTGGGGGCGGGATCGTGGGCGGTCGTGCTCGAAGGAAGGGGGAGTGGCTTACCCACTGTTGTGGATACTGACTGTTTGGTCGGCCCCTGGAGCTGACCAAACAGTCAGTACCCACAACAGTGGGTAAGCCACTCCCCCCCTACCTTCGAGCACGACCGCCCACTCTCCCTTTTTCTCTATGCAGGAGAAAATGGAGCGGCTGGGGCGCTCTCCCCTGCGCCTCACAAATCACAACGCTGCCATTGCAGCGTTGTGATTGGCAGAGGGAGGGGAGGGAGGCTGCCTGCCTTTCCTGATGACGAGGAGCTGCAGGAATTGGCACAGGACCGGACGGCGGGAGTCAGGAGTCGTCGGACCCATCCAGAAGTTCAGTAAGTTTTATTTCATATTTTAATTTTATTAAACCCTTCCCGCCTCCCCCCATACGTCCCCTGCGACGACCCCATTTCACCCCCCCCCACCCGCCCGTAATGCCGGCCGCGACTGTAAGGCAGGTATGTACCGATGAGAGAAGACAGTGCAGAGACGTGCTTGTGTGACTTTCTCATGGAACATGGTGAAAAAATACCTCACTGTGAACTCCCTGTGAACCCCAATGTAGTAGCATTAATATTGTAGGTTTTTTTGTATTACCTCGCAATTCATTTTATCATCATTATTATCATCGTTTTACTGGTGTTGGCACTATGGAGTCTGCGAGGGTGTGTTGAAAGGCCGCCTATGCAATAGGCCAGAGTCCCACGTGACGTCACACCATTTTTCCTTCAATCACTGCGGAGCCTGTTGCAACCGCATTGCTGAGTTTTGGGGTTATTGCACGCGAGGTGGGCTTCCGCCCCTGCACATCTGAAGTATTTTCGATAGGTCGGTCGGTAATTAGTCTGGAAATCTGCACAGTATTTTCTGATCTTCAAACCCCAGACTGTTCCCTTGTGTGTGACCAGTCGTGCAAACCCAGTGTCAGGGAATAACCCAGTGCACTGGGGCGGAGGCAGAGATGTGTACGTTTCATTGCATCGCACCTCGGAGTTGCAGTCAGCTGCTTAACAAAAATAATCATTGACAAAGCCAATATTGTTTGCTTTTTTTGAAGTGAGAGGGTTTTTTTCATACATCACGAACAGCGCAAGCGTCCCTCACGCTGAACGCATACAGCACAACAGCAGTTTAGCAAGGTTAAGGGGACATGAGAGTATGATTAAGTGCATTGCTCTTTAGGAAATATGTTTTTTGTTTCACAAATACGTTTGTCCCTTGTCAGTTCAGGTTGCGAGACCCCTTCCAATCTCTCTCTCTAACACACAATACCCCCATCACATTTTTCATTCCAGGTTCAGGCCGAATTTGTTTTTCTGTACAGACGATACACTGGAAAAGTAACCCTTGTAAGCCATAAACTGTGCCGCACAAAAGTTTTCAAAACTTACATAAAAAGGAATACATAATAATACATACACACGCTCGCACAATCATTGCAAAAATACAGTTAACATTTGTGTATCATCACATTTTGTTCACGCTTTGATAGTCGTTTTTTTGTAAGTTCGCGTAGACACAGATAAATGATATATTTAAAAAAAAAATGTCATTGATTTGCTGTTGTGTGAAGTTCCATTCACAACTGTGCCAATCTCAAGCTTTAAAAACATATTTCGGAAAAAGATGTTAAAGGTAACTTGCATATTGCTCTCTTCAGATCCCCCAGTCCCCTTTATAATGGTTTAATTCTTCTGGTGAGAACAGAATGGCGCTTAAGGGTTCTTTTGGAAACCTACATCTTGATGACAAGTAGCTTTGACTGTGTTCTTTTCACGTCATCCGGTTTTCTGGTTCTTGATGCTGTTTATCACCGAAGCACATTTTGCGCAGCTGGGCTGTTTTTGAGCCTATTTTGGGACTCCTCCGGGAGTTCCACAGACTTGAGAAATGCCTTTCTGGGTAGGCTCGGCAGAGGGTCCTGTAAAGAGCATTGCTGGTGTGTTGTCTTAATCGCCGGCATTCCGAGAGTGGAATTCTCTCTTTTTGCAGTTGCAAACAGTGTTCTGTTTGTAGCACTTATGCCCCCCATAGGTCATCTGAAAACAAATGCACTGAAGAATTACCCCAGAGAAGGCATATGTTTTGCATCCCGTCATTGCTAGAGTTCTTATGAAAGTGGAGAAATCACCTGTTTTTAACGAAGTGGTGACTTGTGTGTGGCTGAGCGTGTATGTATGTGCATGTATGTGAATGTGTGTGTGTGTGCGTGTGTATGCATTGTGTCTGTTCTTTGAGTTTGGTGGTTTGTGGCCATTAATCTATGGTGCTGTGTGTGGTCATTGTTTTGTCATGTGCTAATAGGTTGTTTAATTATGGTTTTGTGAGAAAGTCACCAGCACACCAGAGGTGGATAGAAAACTGAGGTTTAATGTCATCTGTGTGAGCTTTCACAGCGCCTTAAACGCAACCCGAGTTCTTGACAGGCAAGGGGTGGAAATCCTAGAATCATCGACGAAAATGTAAAGCTGCCCCATTGCGCTTCTTTTGTGCAGAGCGGCAGAAGGTGGTGCCAATGTGGTTAGAGTGTGCAACGGCAACCGTCTCATTGTATGGACGAGTACTGCCTTATTTAACCTTTCCTTCTGCGGGGACAGTCAGTGTTCGGTGGCAGGAGAGGCACCAAAACAAAATCCCTTGTAGAGAAACTTGAACTGGTTACTGCCCAGAACGTTCCTCCTGGCCTCTTGTCGCTTGTGTTTTTTCAGTTGTATATTTGATTTCTTAGAATTACTGTAACTTTATTTATTTAAAGTTTGAAACTCTTGAAAGGAAGTTTCCATCCTTCCTGTGTGCAATAAGGAATCTGCTCTGATTAATAATAAATGCAGATTTTTACAGATATTTACTTGTGTTTGCTCTTTGTATCACTTTGAATGTGAATGTACCATAAACGCACCCTTTTCAGTATCTCCAGCTGCTTCCTTTCCACCCCCTTATAGAGAAATATGACCATTTACGTTCTCGAAATGATACTTGATCGGAAATCAATAAGCACTTCCTTTTCATTTGCCGGCCATCTATTAATCCCCATGCTTCCGCTTATCACTTTTTGTAAAAAATGCTCATGGAATTGTGCAGTTAATTACATTCGACTCGTGCCATGCTGCACGTGTTGAACTGGTGTTTGCATTATGTAGGTTACAATTATAACAGTAAGCACAGCTGCGCTTCACCATAGAACACATGTGCAGCGAGACACCAGTTAGCTGTTGGTACATGTATACACAAATTCCCGTACTGCTTGCACCATATTGCTTATGGGAGGATATTTGTATGTTCATGCAGGGTGCATCTATTTGGGCCTGGGGTTTCCAAGAGGCGCCGTTAGCCCTGGATGGGAGAGGTTGGATGGAAAACATGTCCTGTGCACTTTGTGTATTAGAGTCAGCCTCCCTCTTTTTATTGTGCAGTGCTTGGTGATTAGCGGTGCAATTTGAACAGTGTGTATGTAGCAAAATTCAAAATGTTCTTGTGCTGAGAAACAGTATATTGGGTCGCAGTATTATATTGTTGCAGTAATCTAGTTTACTATTAGCAAGCAGTGTGTTAATCAGAACATTAGCAGTGTGGACGGGTAATGTGCTTGGGGTTATTTCTTCTGTTAAGTAGCTGTAATCAACTCATGGTAGCTGTGAAAGCTCTGAAGAACTGTAGTCACAAACTATGATTAAATAGGGTCCTTAAGTTCCAGGCAGAGGAGGAAGAAAGAAGAACATCATTGGGATCACCATCATGTAAAGGGTAAAAAAAAAGACAGGTCCAGGACAGAACCATGGGGCTCACTAACAGGTAGGAGGGCAGCAGGTGGCAAGTGGAGGAGCAGCAGAAGGCCAAGAAAGATCAATCGGTGAGATAGGAGATCCACTCTTTGGCTTTACCATCAAACAAGGTGAGATCTGCAAGTAAGGTTGGGTGGCCAGCCTATCAGTGTCTAAGATGTGCTGAGATGAGGAACTTGTAGATAAGCCTGTGAGGGCACTTTAGGCCCAGCACTAATTGCTTTATTAACCTTCCTGCTTCCTCAAATTTGCTTAAAAAAGCACTGTTTGTCCACTCTTTTTTCAAAATTTTCTTGGGGGGGGGGGGAGAACCCCCCCCAAAACCCCCGTAGGTTGTTCGAGCGAGCGTAGCAGCTACGCTCACTCGCCGCAGTGCAGTACGACAATAATGTTACGCCTCACCACTTTCAAATGCCACCAGCCGCCACTGTTGTCATTTACAATGCCAATAGCTTAAACTCGCGTAAATGCGAGACCTATTGCATTGCAAATGCTTGTTTTTTTAGCTGCTGGGGAAGTTCATTTTTCTTGCTCTTTGTGAAACTTGCAAAGCGTTCTCAGTTATACGCCATGTGAAGGTTTTTTTATGTAACAAGATAATTTCAAGGCACAGTGAGATCATTTTCCACTCTAATCGAAACCAGCTAAGCCAGAAACTGTGAAGATTTTGGTCTGCGCGAGACTGCCTTGAGCAGAGCTTATCCATGCACAGGAAAAGAGCGCGAAGTGTTCTGCAAAGTATAAGTAAGGCAACACCATTTTGTTAGTGTTTAATTCATAATTTTGATACAGATGAGGCAAAGAGAAAACGTTTGCAAACTTAGGAAGTTTTTATCATAGAAATAAATAATAGGCAAAAACCACACACCCCGATTCCCACTACACATGCACAGGCCTGATGCCCAAAGAGGTTGTTCGCAGCACAATGCTCGCTTTCTGGATTCGTGCATCCTCGCACTTGGTGCTACAAGGTTTTCTCTAATCCTTCACAGCACAGGGGCTGTTCGCAGTTAGGCCTGAACCTCTTGCCTCCTTAATATTAATGGGACGTGACCCCGTTTTACAGCGGACAGTGAACAGTAGGAAATGCTGAGACACATGCCAGCACTCACATTCGAAGGGCGCCAGCACAGGGGGCGCTCCTGCTTACACTGTGAGAACGGGTACTGCCAGATTCTCGGCAGCCGGGAACCCCTGCAAGCTTTGCAACCCTACAAGCGGGCACAAAGCATCTGCGCGTGCCATAGCGAGCTGTGAGTGAGAAGTAAAGGCCCTTTAACACGCCCCTTTTCCTCGCGACTCATAAGAGTTCAAAGATTATCTACTGCAATTCGTAATGACAATTTCATGTCCAAGGCACTTCTGCGCACTGCGGCTTAAGGTGCAGGTCACACATAGAACCCTTGTATAGTTTAGTGGGTTGAGCGCCCGCTGCAGAAAGCTGTATGTCATTTGCTGGTTACAGATTCAAAAACCGGCAGGGCCAAGTCAGGCGTTCATCCTCTCGAGGCTGATATAATGTTATTAGAGAACCCAGAGTATATTCAGTTTGGATTGTGTGCTACATAAATGGACAATAGTACTAAAACCATTACTTCAAACCAAAAGGAGACTAAGTTATTCAAGAGCCTAAAAGTTCCATTCAAGCATGAAAACCCATACCAGGCCCTTTTTGTGCCATGAACTCCAGTAGAGCACAGCCATTCTAGGCTCTCAGCTCTTATTTCCGATACCCCGATCAGTCATTTCTAAGGGCCTGGTGCAGCTGGCAGAACAAAGGATCTATTCCCAGCACCCCAGGTGTGGATCATGACACCACCCGTCCCACGCGGGACCGGAGTCTGCAACAAGGTGTGTGCTAAATAAACTACCCGCCCTCTTGGCAGGCACAGGTGCCAAGGCACAGCAGGTGCGGCCTGCTTTATGGGACGGAGTTCAGCGCAAGACGGGACCAGGCAGGACCTGCACAACACCCGGCACAGTCAGGCCCACACATCTATTTACGTATTACAGGGGTTTCGATAATGCGGACAACGCCCGGAGACAGAGTAAGAGCAGGTCACAGCCACCATGGTCCTATAACACAGCATCCCTCAGGACAATATCCACACTCTGCACATCACTTGCTTAATCCCTCAATGCAGTAATGGGGGTAATGCATGGACACACATCTTCTGTTCAAGGACTTCCATTAGGACTTACCCAGGGAAGGCACACGGTAAGTCAGGGATAACAGCAGCCCCCACTGGCCTCATGCTTCAAGCATGCGCAGGACTTCAGATGACATGCCCATTCAAGCTTTGGCCTCTCTACAGAGGCTCACTTCTGGGCCAACTGTGAAGCTGGGACTGAAGGGAAAAAAAGGTAAAAGAGGGAACATGAGTGACAGTGAAAACAAAGAGCTCAGTAAAGAGCCCAGTCATGCTGTGGGGCAGGGAGGGAGGCTGTGTGGGACCCAGCAGGTGCACCTGTTCTCAGCACGGAGGGTGAGCCGGCAGGTGGGTGGAGGCCTGAGTAAGAGCCGCACTTCCTCTGTGATGAGGGTGCGTAGACCCGTTCCCATGTTAGCACTGAGGTCTGTATAACAAAGGCGCCATCCTTCCCCCCTCAGAGAGACGGCACCCCAAGAGAGGACAGAAAGGCTGAGCCAGGCACTGGGACTAGCAGGAAGTGCTTGCACCCCACACAGGGGTGATCGGACACCTAGAACATTCCATCCTTACGTGCAGCTCGAGACCCCGTGCTTTCATTAAGGACTTGCCACTGCACCTCCTCAGAGATGCGCTTCCTCTGCAAGAGGTCTGTGCAGTCCGTTCATCCAAGACGCCAAGGGTGGCGGGAGCGGCATCAAAAACACTTTCACCACAGATGACATCACAGGATTGGGCCCGGAAAAGCTTCCCATTTTCTGTTCACGGGTGGCGTCGGGGAGAAGAAACGCAGACAGTAAACAGGACAGGTCTTGCATTTAAATGCGAGACCTATGCCGGTATTGTCCGCACATGGCGCACTCAATGTAAGCAGAGCACGTCCTGCCTACAGGAGAAACTCATTACAGTAAATAGTGCTCAGAGACTAAAGAAGAGGGACCATGTAACATCCGAAGTAAAAGGGCCAGTGGCCATGGGCGGTAACAAAAGGAGACAAGGCGGTAACAAGGCGGGACTAACAAGCCTCATTATCAATCGGAAGCCCGCATTTACCAAGGACAATGACACCAGATCATCAAAAATATGGGCGGAGAGTAGGCGAGGCTTACACTCACATACTCAACTACTGCATGCCAAAAGTTAGAGGTGGGCTGTGTTTTGGCGCTGCCACCTATTTACAAGGGTGGCGTAAATAGGAGGCAGAGACAAAACAAGGAGAAATGCTCAATTTCTCCTAGTTTTTGCTGTTTCTATGTGTTCTGAATTGTGCAGCACACATAGAAACAGCAAATCGCCATGAATGGTTGTTCATGTGGCGGAAGCTGTTCCTTCCTGCACATAAACAATCATTTAAAAAATGTGTATAAGAGGAAGGTGCACCAGAACAGAGTCAGTAAACTCAAGTATATCCAAAATATCTTTATTGTTTTTGAAGTTAAAAATTGGACATCAGCCAACGCGGTTCGTTCCACACCTGGAACTTCATCAGGGCTCAAACAATAAATATAATATGTTAGTAGATTCTGTAGTATAGCTCAACAGTCCAAAATCATGGATTCGTAGTAGTGGCCCAAATCCTCCACATTAACTGTAACGCGGTAGGGAATTGTAATACATCATTCGACGTCCCATATTTCGGGTGGCCAGTGTAACGGCCAATATCCTCAAACAATAAATATAATATGTTAGTAGATTCTGTAGTATAGCTCAACAGTCCAAAATAATGGATTCGTAGTAGTGGCCCAAATCCTCCACATTAACTGTAACGCGGTAGGGAATTGTAATACATCATTCGACGTCCCATATTTCGGGTGGCCAGTGTAACGGCCAATATCCTCGGCCTGGAGTTGCTGGCAGCTTGTGTGTAAAAATGAATTAATTTTGGCTGTAGGAAACCCCGTGGTTTTTCTTCCGGGGTTTACACACAAGCTGCCAGCAACTCCAGGCCGAGGATATTGGCCGTTACACTGGCCACCCGAAATATGGGACGTCGAATGATGTATTATAATTCCCTACTGCGTTACAGTTAATGTGGAGGATTTGGGCCACTACTACGAATCCATGAATTTGGACTGTTGAGCTATACTACAGAATATACTAACATATTATATTTATTGTTTGAGGATATTGGCCGTTACACTGGCCACCCGAAATATGGGACGTCGAATGATGTATTACAATTCCCTACCGCGTTACATGTGGAGGATTTGGGCCACTACTACGAATCCATGATTTTGGACTGTTGAGCTATACTACAGAATCTACTAACATATTATATTTATTGTTTGAGCCCTGATGAAGTTCCAGGTGTGGAACGAACCGCGTTGGCTGATGTCCAATTTTTAACTTCAAAAACAATAAAGATATTTTGGATATACTTGGAGTTTACTGACTCTGTTCTGGTGCACCTTCCCTTTTATACAAATTTTCTTATCTGGTTTCCAGCAGAGTGAAGTGCGGCGAACTCTGGAAGTAGTTGCACAGACTCTTTAATTGTTTATTTCTATCGGGGAATTGATGTGCTGAACCTTGGTCAGCCGCATTTTGTCTTTTTTTAAATCATTTAAAAAATGACGATTCACAACTTCTATGTGTGCTGCGCAATGCAGCACACATACAAGTTACAATTCGCCATTCTGGATTGTTTATGTGCAGGAAGGGACACCTTCCTGCACATAAACAATCATTCTCTCAACGCAGGCACCCTTGCACTAGCTGAATTTAGCACCAGTGATCAGCTATGTATCCGACGTACTCCTCAGTCTCACTGGCCTCTTCCTCTTGTTCCTGGGTGGCAGGCAGGGCATGCCTCGACTGATAATCAGCAGGATTGGAAATGCCTGAACGGTATTCTAGCTGACAGTTGTAGTCCTGGAGTTGAAGCATCAATTTTTCAATCCTGGGTGGCGGTTTGGATGCTGTACCTCAGAATAGGGGGGTGATCGGTGATGACCACAAACGGTTGACCATACGCATAGAGGTGGAAATGATGGAATCCCCAGTGTATTGCAATTGCCTCTTTTTCAATTTGCGAGTACCGTTGTTCGGTTTTAGTGAGTTATCGGCTAGCAAATGCCCCTGAAGTCCATTCCCCTCCATCAATCACTGCATCAGCACGGCTCCCAGTTCTTTCATTCTGGCATCTACAGCAATCATAGTCTCCCTCCGGGGATCGAAGTACGTTAATGTGGTGTCAGTAGATAGAGCTTCTTTTGTGGCTTGAAAAGCTCTTTCTTGTTCCTCCCCCCAGTTCCATGGGGTCACAGATTTGGTAACCTCGCTGAGAGGCTGCGTCAGATTTGTCAGGTCTTTTATAAAATGGCTGTAGTAATTGACCATGCCCAGAAAGCTGCAAATTTCGGACACTGGATGGGGGGGCTGCTTCTTTAATGTTCTGCACCTTTTCTGGATCAGACGCTACGCCGTCTACAGAGAATTTGTATTCAAAGAAGTTTAATCGTTGTTTAAGAAACTCACATTTGCTTTGATGAAGCGTGAGCCTGGAGTCTCTTATTCTCTGAAGTACACTTCACAGCCGGGTGTTGTGTTCTGTTATGGACTTGGCATAGACTGAGATGTCATTACTGATGTTCACCACCCCAGGCAGACCCACTAGAAGCTCTGGTATTGTGTTTTGAAACACCTCTGCAGCGCTTGAGATGCCAAAATTTAGTATGTGGTATCGCCATAGACCTACATGAGTGGTGAACATCGTTATTTTTCTTGACTCTTATGCCAGTGGGAGTTGGTGGTAGCCGGATCTAAGATCTACCTTTGAAAACCAACACACTTCGCTCAGCTCCCCTATCAGGTTGTCTATAATAGGGGTGAGGTGTCGTTCCCATTTTATGGCTACATTGGGGAGTTGATCCCTTCACTAAGTGGCCAGAAGTAGAAATGGTGTAAAAAGTTCACACCCATAGTATTATACATTTTATTTGACAAGATTTTCATGAGAGAAGTGTTGCCCAAGAATATTTTGAGTGACATCAGCCCTCAATTTACATCTGATGGTTTTAAGGCGTACTTAAAACAAGACCACATCTGTGTATCATCCAGCAGAGAATGGTGCAGTTGATCGGCTTAACCGTGTTATCAAAGGAATCGTCTAATTAGCTAGTAATAATAGCTTAGTCTGGAGGAAAGAATAACTTAAAACTGTGTGGGCATACAGGATCATTCCGTGCGAGGACACAGGCTTAAGCCCCTTTGAACTTATGAGGGAGAGAACCCCAATGTCCAAGGATAACATTGGTTGGCTGAAAGCAGCCAGAAGGGTGGATTGGTCACCAGAAGTATCATAACTTAAAGCAAAACAGCAAAGCAGTGCAAATAAACATTGGGGATACAGTACGAGTAAAAAGAAGTGGGCACATTGGAAAGAAGCTAAGTAGGTTCTCACAACCTTTTAAAGTAGAGAACATGTTTTGCAATTCAGTACTATTAAGTGATGGGAAGGTATGGCATATATCTTCCATCTCTGAATGTAAACGAAAAAATATGAGTGTCAATCCTGAAATAAAGAGTAAGGATGGTGATATGAGAAGGGAGTGTAAGGTCATCAGATTCAGCAGGATCAACAGGAGAGTGGAGGTATCTCTTTAACAGACAATGAAGGTGCCGCTACTAGCAATAAAATGAGCAGGGTTGGTTGTGCTGTAGTCAAACCTAAGAGATCACAGGATTACATTTGTGAGTAGTACCATTACTTGAGGGTATAATAGGAGGTGATTTTTCGTGTAAACTGAATTTTAGGAATTAACTGTTAGTAAGATTGTTTTATATTATATTTATTAATTATTTTGTGTTTGACATGTTGTGGGAAGTTGATGCATACTTCTACCATGACCTTATTATTTCACTCACCGGGACTTTGTATGTGGAGCATAACAGTTGTCAATAAAGGGGGGATGTGTTATGTTATTATCATCTATCTATGTTCCGGGTGAAACACCGAACTTGGTGTCATCATCTCTATGGTATTGTCACCAGTTGGACGTTCTGGAATGTTGACAGAACTGTTGTAGTTGAAATAAAGAAGATTCACCACAGGTAAGTTGCAAGCTTGTTTATTCTGATCATCCACTCTCCTAAATGACTCAACTGTCAACATTCTATTGTGAGCTCCAGCGGAACGTTCCAAGAGGGGAAGGAAGGAGGGGGGAGGAACAAACCAAGGAGAAGGAAGAGAAAGGTGCAGCCTTTATCTAAGAAGGTTACAACACATCTCCCTCCATAGGGGAGGGAGAAAATTTATGCTACGTTAACAAGTCTATCACCACTCCATGTCTGTCCATTGTCCAGGCGAACCACATTTATGCTTGCCTTTACCACTCGTTGGGGAGGTTGGTATTTACTCAATCCCGTTTGTACACAGGTGGGTTTCATTACAAGTACAGGAGTGTTAGTCTTGAAGTTGTGATCCTTAACTCCATGTTTCTGGTCATACCAACTCTTATATCTTCTTTGGTGTTGTTGGATTTTCATTTGACTCTTCCCTTGGTCGGGCGACACTTTCTTACCTCCCTCCAACCAAAGGGGATTCATCTTTGTGCTGGGTTCCCTCCCTCTTAGGGCTACAAAGGGGGAGATCTCTGTGATGAGATTAGGTGTAGTATGATATGCCCAGATGCATTCTCTAAGTGAGCCTTCAATTTTGTGGCCATTGGTGATTGCCAGTTGGATGTGTTCCTTTACCATACGATTAGCTCTTTCTACAAGTCCATTGGCTTTGGGACAATAGAGTGCGGTCTTCTCGTGTTTGATATTTAACTCCTCTAGGAACTCTCTCATCTCCTCAGACGTGAATTGCACTCCATTATCTGTTACTAAATTTTGTGGCCATTGGTGATTGCCAGTTGGATGTGTTCCTTTACCATACGATTAGCTCTTTCTACAAGTCCATTGGCTTTGGGACAATAGAGTGCGGTCTTCTCGCGTTTGATATTTAATTCCTCTAGGAACTCTCTCATCTCCTCTCTTTTATGTACTTTGGCAAATTTAGCGCGTTGATCATTTTCCACATTAACCATTTTTACTGAACTATTTTCCCCATCCCTACAAACTCTGGCGAAGTGTCCCCTTCTGTTACACTTCTTACATGTGACACCCCGAGCGGAGCAAAAGGGACTGTTGGCCAAATGGTTACTGCTGCCACACCTAAAATCTTGCCCTTCCTTAGTGGATCTGGTGGCAGGTACATCTTTAGTTGCCTCTTTGGTTTTTACTTTGAGCACTTCGCTGTGAGAATCTTCTACTTGAACAGCAGCAACTATTTCTTCCGTGACTTTCATTTCTTTTATGTACTTAGCTGTATGTTCAATGGACTGCGCTCAGGTAATTGCCTCTCTCAGTGTGAGGTTCTTAGCAAGTAGTTTTTCTTGTACTCTGTTACTGTTCGTGCATCTGACTAATTGATCCCTTATGAGGGAATCATTGAGTTCACCGAACTCACATAACTGAGTGAGTCCTCTCAAGGCAGCAATGTAGTTGTTGATAGACTCATTTTTTCCTTGCACTCTGCTAAAAAACTTGTGACGTTCGAGGACTACATTGACTTTGTCCCCAAAATGTGTTTCTAGTTTCATGAGTGTAACATCATATACATCAGAGTCATCATCATCTTCCAAATCTGGTTCTGGCAGTGTTTCGTACACCTTACGACCATGGACTCCTAAGTTATGCAACAAGATGTGTTGTTTGCGCATTGCCGAAAATTTCTCTCCCCCCCATGGCAATTAAGTATGATTCAAATAATTTGGTCCAATCCTTCCAGTGAATTTCAGGGTCCCCGCTGTCATTCAGGAAGGATGGTGGTTGACATATGCCAGGGGTCCCCATGTTGAAAAGGTGTTAGAAGGAATTCAAAAGTGCATGAGCGTATAAGAGGAGGTGCACTAAGGAGTAGGTGTGTGTATCACCGTTGAGGATGCCACAGAATAACAGCGCAGAACTGTAGAGGGGTGAGGTGTCCTATGAACAATACATGACACACTGTGAGGTGAGTGTATCACCGACGATCAGAAGGGAACACTGCCAATAAAAAGATGCACAATTGAAGATGGTGTGTGTGTCACCGCCGATATGTGGTACACAGAAACATGTATGCTGCCGAGGAACAGTAAAATGACACACTTCAAGGTGAGCGTGTCACCGCTGACTGAGGTTGCTGACGGCCAACCCGTGAAAGTAGAAATGCATGGTGTAAGTAGGGTAGGAATAAAATCTCTTACTTGTGGGATCTGTCGCAGATACCAGTACAAACCAACCTTCCCTCAATGGAGGGCAGCCGATGGATCTGAGGAGCAAGTGCCGCAGTGGAGAGACGAGGAGCGTCGTCACAGGAACCACCTTCGCTGCAGGGACCGGCTGACTGAAGGCTGGGGCACCGCACCTTGAACTTGACAGACGCTGGTGCGCTGACTGAAGCAAACGCGTAGCTGTGAGGAGACAAGGAGCGTCGTCACAGGAACCACCTTCGCTGCAGGGACCGGCTGAATGAAGGCTTGGGCGCTGTGGTAAATTAAATTTACTTATTACCTCATTTCTGAATTTCTATGCTTAATAAATCATAATTTCTTGTCAATGCAAAGCGAGGAGTCCGTGGTGCTCAAATGAAGGAGGAGAAGACCAATAACTCGAGTTAAAGGGAGCGCTTCCAGCACCAAGCGGGCACAGGAGCAATCTCTCAAGTCCCTCTCTTTAAGTGGGGGTCTCTTTATTTTCAACAGCAGAATATTTATACAGTCTTGGTCACGAGGCAAAATAGAGGAACAAACAGGTCGTGGCAGATAGAGGAACAAAGATTCAGCAAGAGGAGCAGAGTGTGAAGAAATGGGGGCGTGTCTTAGGCTTCGTGAGGGGACTTGCGATGTGAAATAGTCTGACAGTTGGAAGGGGAAGGCTTCCTCATTTGGGGGTTTGTGCTCGTGCTTCATGTCAGAAACATGAACCATCTCTGCGGGGGAGCAGGAACTCATGTACTGGTTTCCCGGACTTGGCAGAAACCACAGAGACAGATGGTGAAAATGAGGAAAACCAGGTGCAGGGGTGTCGTGCTCGGGGTCTTGGGACACCAAAGGGTGAATTAAAAACAAAATGGTGTCGGCTTTTAATGTGGGCAATTATTAATCGCGCAAAGGGGATCGCGCAAAGGGGCATAATTAGATCGCGCAGAGGGCAGCGAAGGGGCATAATTATAGATTTTATTTCCACATTCCCTCCTTGCCCCAGAGTGTACCTACATTATATCTCAATTTGCATGAGATCATTTATACATTCTTGTAACATGATTCTTTCCCTTTCTCTCTGCTGGACAAGTGGTTTAGGAATGCATTTTGCAGCGCATAGACCGCATAGGGCAGGACCACATTGGATGCAAAGGCAGCATCCAGTTATTATCAGGAATATTATGCCTGCTGCTGACAGCAGTTGCCATCCCCAGGACGATATTATCTTCCAGAACCAGTCAGACCACGTCCAAGTGCCAGGTTCTTGATGTAAACTTACGGCTATCTTGTGTAATTTTGTTATGGCCGTGTATACAGATGGGGAATTATCAGGAATAAATATACAGCAGCTAGAGCCTATAATTTTACAGGCTCCGCCTCTGTCAGCCAAGATGATGTCAAGGACAAGGCGATTTTGGAGAGTAACCAATCGTATGGCAGACTGCTCCTGGGTTAAGCTCCCCAGGGCAGACGCCGTCTGGTTTACTACAGCCTCTAAGGTCCTTGTCAACCTGCGTATAAGCTTGCTGTTCTGTACAGGGCCAACAAAGAAGAAGAACCCTTTGTTAAAATCTGTATACTGTTCCCATGAGGTTTCCGTTTGGTCAACCAAGGAGGTATCGATCGTTCTTTTATGTCTGACATGGGGCACTAGGAGGTCTCTGTGGTAAGTGGATGGGGCCACAAAGACAGGGGGTAACAGGAATGCTATATAGCAAGTTCCCCCCAGTTCAAGGGCAGCTGCACATAGGCCGTTTGGCCACAGATGAAATAAGTATGGCGAGATGCTAGAAATGAGGACTTTCCTCTGTCTTCAAAACTTATAGTGGTATGACAGTCACTGTGTCCTAATGGAACAGAGCCATTTTTCTGGATGCACAGGTGTCCTTTTACTGGTGAGACCGAGATGGAAGGGGAACCAGCATTCTTTTTAGGTTTGGTATTTAACATCTTGTAGGACATGGTCATGTTCCCTTGCTTGTATTCTTCACTTTCTAGGACTGTACCGGTCGCCTGAGGATCTCCCTCCTTATTAGGGTAACAGGCAGTATTGAGTACCTTGTTTAAATCCCCCAAGGCCACCCATTCTTGCATGAATTATTTCCGTCAGGGCAGGAGGTGGGGGTAGTAGCGTCAGCTGTTATTAGGGCGAACCAGGCTTCACAAGTTCCATTATAAGAGAATGGGAAAGAAAAAGAGGCATCCCTCCCTTTTTCTGATGAGGTGGGATGCGGCCACATATCCAACAATTGGTGCTATTACTGGCTTGCTGAGTGTGGTGTAGCATCTGTATGAAGGTATTGTTTCGCAAGGCTAGTCTATGGGCTTGTTCATGAGGGGGTAGGTCGTGATAGGTGTGTTCCTGAGTGCTGTTGGGTGTATGAGAGGTGTGTTGTGTTGGGGGAAAAACAGTGTGGAGAATCCAACCAAGACACGTCATAACTGCCATGAGGAAAAATAATACTGTCAAACATATAATAGGACCATTATGTCTTTTTCTAGAGTTCATTTTTTTTTTTCTCCCACATAGTCAAGGTGTTAAAATCCATTCCCATGCTCCAACCGCTTCACCACTGGACCGACGCCCAATGGACTTAATTAGCCAGAGTCCGAATGGCAGACCTTAACTTTGATTTGTAATCCTGTTATGGGGTTAGTTCCAAAGGCAATAAAGATTGTTCAGTCACAATGTCAGTGGGATTGGCAGGGCCATCAGCAACAGTGTCTTTTTGTCCAAAATGTTTCCGGCAGTGGCTTGCGTGGAGCCAGCCCTTCCTGCCCTCGACCTTCACTGCTGTCCGTGTTGTTAGTAGTACGAGTCTTGGCTTCTTCCACCTGGGCTGGAGGGGACTGGTCCGGTCGAAGTTCCTCACGAGGACCCAGTCCCCGGGTCGGATGGCGTGTTCTTCCGGGTTGGTTTTGTCAGGGAAGGTGGCAGCAACCTGAGAACGACAAGATTGGAGTGCAGACATCAAGGAAGCCAGGTAGTCAGTCAGCGTAGTACTGTCAACATCAGTTATTCTTTTAGGCCTTGGCGTACCCCACATATTTGGTGGTCTGCCAAAGACCACTTCATATGGAGATAAGCCAGTTCTGGAATGGGCTACCATACGCATGTAGAAGAGGGCAACCGGTAAGGCTACCATCCAGTCCACGCCTTTGTCAGTGCATATCTTGGCCAATTTTGGCTTCAAAGTTTGGTTGTGCCTTTCTACTAGACCTGCTGCATGAGGATGTCTTACACAGTGAAACTTCCAAGTGTACCCTAACAGAAGAGACACTTGCTTCATGAGTTCAGAGGAAAAAGGTTGGCCGTTATCTGAGTAGATGACACGGGGCAACCCATACCTCGGAAAAACTCTCTAACTAATTGTTTAGCAGTTGTCGTTGCAGTGTAATCTGGGACGGGATAGGCTTCTGTCCATCTGGTCAGAGCACACACTACAACTAGCACATACTTGTGACCTCTACATCTCTCCATCTGGATATAGTCCATCTGGAGAACTTCAAATGGATGGTCAGGGGGTTGGAATCCTCCCTGTTCCACCTTTGTGCCTTTTCCTGGGTTGAACTGATTACAAATCATGCACGTTTTAACTTTTTGTTTGGCTGCAGCTCTCAAATGTTTGTTGTGCCATATATTCTGTATGCTGTCTAACATTGCTTTTTCTCCCAGATGTGCTGGTCCATGTATGGTGTTTACCATAACTTGTACCATGGCATCCGGTAGAAACCATACTGCTCTTTCAGGTGTCATCCAGCCTTGATCTGTAAGGACCCCTCCTTTTTCCTTCCATTCTAGCAGTTCCTGTGGTGTGGCGTGACTTTGGACATCCTGGATGTCAGAAAAGGGGTCTCGTATTGTATATTGGCGGTGTGGTATACTTAATTCTGTGTTTGCTGCTAACTTGGCTGCACTGTCTGCAGAATCATTTCCTTTTGATATTTCATCTGTTCCTTTTGTGTGCGCTTTACATTTTAGCACTGCGATTTTCTCTGGTAACTGACTGGCCTCTAAGAGGGCAGTGATGAGTGTAGCATGCTGTATTCTGAACCCATGTGATGTGAGAAATCCTCTCTCTTTCCATAATGTACCGAAGTTGTGTACAACTCCAAAGGCATATTGTGAATCAGTGTAGATGTTAACTGACTTTCCTTTTGCTAAGTGACATGCTCGTGTTAGGGCTATGAGTTCTGCTGCCTGTGCCGACAGTATCTCTATCTTGTGTGCTTCTAAAGTGTCTGTACCATTTGTGACGGCATAGGCTGCTGCTAATTCTCCTGTGGGGAGTCTCATACATAAACCATCAACAAAGAGTGTCATTTCTGCCTTAGCAAGGGGAGTATCTTGTAAATCTGGTCTTGGTTTGGTCACTAAATCAATTATGTCAATACAATCGTGAATTTCTTCAGTAGGAGAGGTCAGTGGCAACAGTGTTGCTGGGTTTAAAATGTTGCAGCGTCTAATCTCAATGTGTGGCTGAAAAAGTGTCATCTCATATCCGGTGAGTCTGGCTATTGTCAGATGCTGTGTTTGTGTTCTGTTTAACAGAAGTTCTACAGCGTGTGGGACCTGAACTATCAGATGATGTCCCAATACAATAGAATCGCTTTGTCTAATAGCTTGTGCAGTAGCTGCTACTGATTTTAGACATGCAGGCAATGCTTGTGCTACTGGATCTAATGTGCTTGAAAAATAACCACATGGTTTATGTTTGTCTGCTTGAAGTTGGGTCAGAACTGATAGTGCTGTACCTGAGTTTTCTGTTACAAATAATGTAAAATCTTTGGTGTAATTAGGTGTTGCCAGCACTGGGGCTTGACACATAGCTTTTTAAGAGACTGAAAGGCTTGCGTGTGTTCATCTGTCCAGGGTAATTGTGGAGTAGCGCCAGCTTCGAGTGTTGTCAGCTGCACTAACGGTTTGGAAATGAGTGCAAATTGTGGGATCCACTGTCTACAATATGAGGTGAGACCAACAAAGGCTCGAACTTGTTTCTGTGTTGTTGGTTGTGGTATTTGTTGTATGAGTTGGATGCGTTCCTGTGTAAGCTGCCTACCCTCCTTTGACAGCAAGTGCCCTAAGTATGCCACTTGCTGTAAACAAAATTGGAGCTTACCAGGGGAAACTTTATGGCCATTTGCAGCTAGGAATTCTAGTACTAGTAGTGATGCTTCAGCACATGCTGCGTCAGATCTGGCCGTAATGAGGATATCATCAACATATTGTAGTATGGCTGTATCCGTGGGCATTTGAACAGTATCTAGTTGTCTTTTTAATGCTTGGCTATATACGCTTGGACTCTCTGTGAAACCTTGAGGAGCTCTTGTGAATTGGAAACTTCGTCCTTGTAAGGAGAAGCCAAAAAGGTATTGACTGTCTGGGTGAATAGGTATGCTAAAGAATGCGTTTTCAAGTCAATGACTGAAAAATGCGTTGCTTCCGCATCTATGGCTGTGAGTAGGGTGGAGATGTCTGGAACCACAGGGTGTTGTGGAACGACACATTTATTGAGCTCTCTCAAATCCACCACTAGTCTGTAGACAGGTGGTGTTCCTGGTTCCACTTTTTTATGAACTGGTAAAACAGGGGAATTGCAAATGTTAGAAGTTGTTTCCTTAATCACACCTGACTGTATTAGGTCCTGAATAATTAACATTAATGCTTGTTCAGCCTGAGGTGGAATTTTGTATTGCCTTATGCGTGGTAGTTGGGCTCCCTCTTTCAGTGTAAACTTGTGAGGTGTTATTTCCATACATCCTACTGTGGTGGAATCAGTGGCCCACAGGGTGTGTGGCAAATCTTTCAAACGCTCATCTAATTCTCTACTTGTGTAGTGGCCCTTGAAATCTCGCAGAAATAGTCTGACATCTGTAGGTGAGCAAACAATGACAGCTCCTAATTCTTTCAATGTTTTTATACCAAGCAAGTTTTCTGGACATGATTTTGTCAATATAAGATCTGTAGTTGTCATGAGGGGACCAACCTGCAAGGGCAGTGGCTTTGACGTGACGTTTGTCACAGGTTGTCCCGAGAAACCCAGAGAAATACTTTTTGAACCCGAGAGAGGAGCCTCTGGGACCTCTTGATGGCTTATTGTTGTTTTACTGGCCCCAGTGTCTAGTAGAAACTTCCTATCCTCCCCAAGAAGTCGGACCTCTATAAATGGACCTGTCTGATCTACTGCAATGGGGATTAGGGGCAGTTTGTCATCTTCTCTCTCTGGGCAACATCATGAGAAATCTGGGTAATATTCAGTGTAGGCGCTGTCTATAATATTCATTTGGGCCATTTGTGTTGTCAGTGGAACTGAAGGTGTTGAACTGTCTAGGGAATCATTCTGTTTTGGCTGATATGGGCGTGGCTGGGTCTTACCAGTAGCCAAATTGTGCTTTAAGACAGGGCAATCTTTAACGAAGTGTCCCATCTTTTTGCAATAATTACAAGTGCTTTTTATATTTGTCTGGCTACTTGGTGTCTGTTGACGCTGGGGTGCAGTTTGGGCTACTAATGCTTTCATCTTTGTGTCTTTCATGCGTTTCTTATCATTTTCTTCTTCATCCCTAATGCGATTCTGGTGATATTGTAGCATTTGTAACACCTGTGGAGGTGTATGTGCTTGCCAGGTACTTTCTACTTTTAGTACTCTGTCCTTAATGGCTGGCAAGGCGTTATCTACTAATTTGGAAACAAACAGATGCGGGTAAGCTTCACTTGTTGGCGTAAGGCCGCTATTTACCGCAAAACACTTTTCAAGTCTAGTGTAATAATCTCCTATGTCTTCACCATGTTTCTGTTTGCAGGAGGAAATGGCATCCCAGTCCTCCTTTTTCACTGTTAGTAACTGTGGTAGCACCTTTAAAATAGTGCCAGGAAGTGCTTTTAGTTTGTCTCCTATACCTTGACCTGCTACTCTAGTATTTTCGTCATTCTGAAGTTCAGTCCATTTAATGTGTTCACCTGCTACTTCCCAATCTTTTTCTCTTAGTTTGTCATATATACCTGATGGCAACAATAATTTCAGAATTGCTGTGATATCAGAAAGAGTATATGTTCCCATCATTAATACATCTCCTAATTCCTTAAAGAATCCAGCAGGATCCTTTGAGTGGGAGGGAACCATCTCTTTCATCCTTAGTAACTCAAGTTTTGTCAAGGGTACATAAATGAAGACGCGTTGTAGCGCGCCATTCGTGTCAGCTCTGGGGTGGACCTCTCTCATGGGGAACTGGCGTGTTTGAGGAAGTCTATTAGTTGATCCACACGTATTATGGGGAGATCTATATCCAGTCACTTTCTGGTATTTCTGTCTAAAATCTATAAATGTGTTAAGAAAAACTGAACTATTGTGGAGGAACATGTTATCAGCGCAGTCAGACAGAAAATCTTCGAGTCTTGGATCATGTTTAAAATGAGTGTCATTGAGTGTGATGAGATGTTGTACCATGTAGAGACTTGCTAATCTTTGATGTGAGCGTGGTAATGCTAGAAAAAGCTGGGCTATGAGATCATTGTCATATATCTTATATTGAGAGACCCATAGGGTCGCAGTTCTGGCTATTTCCTCCTCCTCCGGTGTAAGCGGAGGTTCCTGGTCTAACCAGTAGTCTAATGCATTGGATGTATTTTCAAATAACTCATCTGGAGATGACCGTTCAGAGTGACCTTGGAGGAATGTAGGCGGGGGTGTTCGTGAATTAGGGGCGGAAGAACGAACGGGTAGGACTTTTTCAGTAGGTTCAGTAATTTCCTCCTCAAGTTTCTTATTCTCTTCATTTGTTTGCAAGTTTTGCAGAATACGGGTCACATTACGGGTGAACCTGTCTAGTGCATCATTTATAAGTTCTAGACTAGTGTGGTCGGATGCGGAATCTAATAAGTCAAAAAGTGAAACTGGTACATTTCTTTCCTCTGCTTGTATGTGTTTTATGAAACAGCAAAGGAGGAACCTATACATGTGCATTTTTACAGGGTGTGATCTTCTTGTAGTCATAGCGTTAATGGCTCGTGAGTTCTCTCCAGTACGAAGAAACTCAGAGGCCGCTTGAAGAAACGTGTCAATTGCTGGTAGATGTCTTATTTCTTCCCAGGAGTCATGAAGTATTTTACTTATTCGGCCCGCCTCCCCTGTGTTGCTCGGAGTCGGGTCATAGGGGCAGTCGGGAATTGTTTTACCTGGGTCTGGACCTACGGCACCCCTTCTGGAGTGAGAGGTGGTGCGTTATGTTGTGAAAGGGGTGGCGGAGGCAGAGGGTGTTGAATGACTGGAACTTCATAGGGTGGTGGAGTATCTAAGAGAAAATTAGTAAAAGTATCCTCTGGTGGTGGGGCTGTAGGCTGTGCTGATGCAATGTTAAGGTTTTCAGGTGCAGATGGCAATACAGGATAAAAACCAGTAGAAATGGCTGATTGTTCCCTTTTATTCCTTTCACTAACTACTTCTTTCCCTATTTCTTGTAACTGTTCTTTCTTGGCCTGCTCTGACATTCTCTTACCCTTTTCAACTTTATGCAATTCCTTCTGTTGCCTCCTATGGGCTTCTTTTCTCCATAATTCTACTGAGTCACTCTGTGACTGGCGGACTCTCTTTTTCTTCCATAACTGTTCCTCTAATTTCATAATACACTCCGTATCAAAACTACCATTTTCAGGCCATCTATATCTGAGTTCTAGGTCTTTAGTATTCTACCCATAGATCACAATAAATAAGTGCACCGACACCATGTTTGGCATACATGAAGTGTCCTGGAGTATCCCGAGGAGGAAGGGGAATTTCCTTCTCAAGAATACTCCTTTTGGTTGCCATCTTACGTATTTTCGAGAAAATAGGCATGATGGCAAGACTTTCAAAGATTTTAGAAGTGAGAAAAACATAAACAGAACAAATATCTTTACCGTACCCACGAAAGAGGTGAGTCCGTCTTTTATACTAGTTTAGTAGTCCTCACAAAATAAGTGAGAAACCCACAAAAAACATGTATCTTTACCGTGCCCACAAGGTAGTGAGTCCGTCTTTTATACTAGTTTTAGTAGTCCTCACCAAAGATAGGTGAGAAACCAAAAAAACGCGTATCTTTACCGCCCCCACAAAAGCTGTGGGTTCGTTTTTATACTTTTCAGCAGTACTCACCGAAAAGTAACTGGAAGGCCTCTTGAAGATTTTGGGAAAACGCGGCGCGCAGTTTCAAGGTGGGATTTGTAGAACCTCGGACTCGTCTGCTTCGCAGGTTGGGCTTTGGTTCAGGACGTTCCGCTATTTCCTCACCGCCTCGTGTGGATGCTGGGCCGCAGTCGGTCCCCCTCTTCGCCTCGAGGGAGTTAGCGGGAATTCCCCGCGTTGTGCACTTTTGAAGTCCGTCAACGGTCAGGAGGGGACAGTACCGGGTCCAATATCGCCGGCGCGTGGGGGAAAGGGAATGTCCCTGTTCGGGCGCCAATTACTGTGGTAAATTAAATTTACTTATTACCTCATTTCTGAATTTCTATGCTTAATAAATCATAATTTCTTGTCAATGCAAAGCGAGGAGTCCGTGGTGCTCAAATGAAGGAGGAGAAGACCAATAACTCGAGTTAAAGGGAGCGCTTCCAGCACCAAGCGGGCACAGGAGCAATCTCTCAAGTCCCTCTCTTTAAGTGGGGGTCTCTTTATTTTCAACAGCAGAATATTTATACAGTCTTGGTCACGAGGCAAAATAGAGGAACAAACAGGTCGTGGCAGATAGAGGAACAAAGATTCAGCAAGAGGAGCAGAGTGTGAAGAAATGGGGGCGTGTCTTAGGCTTCGTGAGGGGACTTGCGATGTGAAATAGTCTGACAGTTGGAAGGGGAAGGCTTCCTCATTTGGGGGTTTGTGCTCGTGCTTCATGTCAGAAACATGAACCATCTCTGCGGGGGAGCAGGAACTCATGTACTGGTTTCCCGGACTTGGCAGAAACCACAGAGACAGATGGTGAAAATGAGGAAAACCAGGTGCAGGGGTGTCGTGCTCGGGGTCTTGGGACACCAAAGGGTGAATTAAAAACAAAATGGTGTCGGCTTTTAATGTGGGCAATTATTAATCGCGCAAAGGGGATCGCGCAAAGGGGCATAATTAGATCGCGCAGAGGGCAGCGAAGGGGCATAATTATAGATTTTATTTCCACAGCGCCGCACATTGAACTTGACAGACGCTGTTGCGCTGACTGAAGCAAGCGTGTAGCTGTGAGGAGACGAAGGGCGTTGTCATGGAAACTACCGTCGCTGCAAAGACCGGCTAGAGGAAGGCTGGAGCGCTGTACCTTGAACTCAACAGATGCTGGTGCTCTGACTGAAACAATGCGTAACTGTGAGAACAGGAAGGCGTAGTCACCGGAACACCGTCGCGTAGACCCAAGGAAACCGGAGGCTCTGCAGGCAAGGGACTGTAAGCAGCACCAGGAGCACCTGGAGGATACGGGCAGTCCAGTCGTGACACTAATTGTGTGGACCAATATCCTCACGGGGAATGAAGGAGAAGATGGAGCGGTGAGCTCGTTTCCCTGATAGGTGCAGACCCAATTAGGCACAGACCCAAACGTCTTGAAGTCCGGTGTACAAGGATGAAAGAACACCCACAGAAGTCTGTAGACTAGAATGAAGGAACATCCACTGGGAACGCCACATGGCAGCGGGGTTAAAGGAGTGAAAGTCAGTACTCCGACTTCTGAAGTGTAGTGGGTTGTGCCAGTGCTCCAGCGGACAAGAAGACAGAAAGCAGTCGAGTATCAGCACTCATGAAGAAAGCACAGTCTCTTGAAGAAAATCGTTGGAGAGAGTACTGAAAGGGGAGATGACCAGCTGCCCCCTGCGCAGGATCGTCGCCAGTGTTGTAGTTGAAATAAAGAAGATTCTCCACAGGTAAGTTGCAAGCTTGTTTATTCTGATCATCCACTCTCCTAAATGACTCAACTGTCAACATTCTATTGTGAGCTCCAGTGGAACCTTCCAAGAGGGGAAGGAAGGAGGGGGGAAAAGAGGGGAGGAACAAACCAAGGAGAAGGAAGAGAAAGGTACAGCCTTTATCTAAGAAGGTTACAACAAGAACGTGCAATGGAGACTGACCAGAGAGGACGTCAAGGCGAGGTGTTCCTGACTTTTCCTCTCTCATGTGTTGGAGTACAATAAATACGTTTACATCCCTCAGGTGTGTGGGGTCATCTTTACAGGGCAAGCCACTGAAACTTTGAGCCAGAGGCCTGGCTTAGCTCCAGGTCCTCTTGGAACCTTGATAGGGTGACCAGATTTTGAAAACCAAAAATTGGGACACCTAGTAAACACAGAGCAATCATTTGCAAAGCCAATAGGTCTTGGTATGCCGAGAGCTATTGGCGTTGTCAATGACAATGTCTTTTAGCTATGTGTTATGGAGTGGAGTGGATGTATGTGGTGTGGTGTGGATTGGAGTGGAGTGGAATTATGGGGGTTGGGTTGGAATTGGAATTGTTTGTTGTGGAATTATGTGGCATGAAATTGTGCAGTGTTGAGTGGAGTTATGTGTAGTGGAATTATGTGACATGGTGTGCAGAGGAAATATGTGGTTAGTAATTATGTGGTTTTCAGGCACATGCATCAATGTAGGCTTTTGCGATTCCTTAATTGCGATTATTAAGGAATCGCAATTAAGGAATTGCAAAAGCCTATGCATGTAGGAATCGCTATAAAATTAGCGATTCCCAAACATTCCTTAATTGCGACTCGCAAATTGTGAGTCGCAATTAAGGAATGCCTTCCCATTCATTCCTATGGGCCTACAGGCCCATAGGAATGAATGGGAAATTGCATGCACAATTTGCGAGTACCAATAGGTACTCGCAAATTGCGCATGCAATTTCAAGGGTGCAAGGGTGTCAAAAGGACACCCTGTTGCACCCCTGAAATTGATCTGTGCACACATGTTGCGCACACACATGCCTCAAGGGCATGTGTGTGTGTAACCTACAACTTTGAAAAATGCACTTTAGTGCATTTTTCAAAGTTTTTGCAAATTACCATCAAGTTCAAATTGATGGTAATTTGCGGCCCCTATTAGCAAAATCGCTATTTGCGATTTCATCATGCATTGCATTTAAGGAATCGCAATTGCAATTTAAGAAATCGCAATGATTTGCGATTTCTTAAATTGCGTGAGCCTTACAGTTTGATGCATTGCAGAAGCCCTTTTCGCGGGCGCAAACGGCCGATTTTTGCGAATCGCACGGTTTGCGCGCGCAAAAAGGTTGATGCATGTGCCTGTTTGAGTGCACTGGAAATATGTGGAGTGGTATTATGTATCATGGAGTGTAATTATGTGAAATGGTATTGTGTGTTGTGGAATGCTTTGTGTAATGGAGTGGAATTATGTGGTGCGGTTTTGAATTTTGTGGCATGATGTGGAATTCTGTGGTGTGGATTGGATGTAGATGGTGTGTAGTGGAACTGTGTTGTGGAGTGGAATTATGTCATTTGTTATAGAATTATGTGGTGTGGAACTGTGTGGCGCTGAGTGAAATTATGTTGAGGGGAATTATTTGGCCTGGTGTGGAGTGTATTCATGTGGATTGTTGCTATGTGGCATAGAGTGGATTTATGGTGGTGTATTTATGTGGTATTGCGTAGAGTGTAATTATGTGGAATTAAAAAATATTTTAAAAGGCTATAAATTCCATACAATTGGCCGTTGGTGTCCACATCTTGTACACTTGTCACTAGAATTCCTTGCTATCGGTCTTTTTTTTTCTCACTAGAGCATTTTTTTTAAATTCCAGTACACACTTTCATACCATTTTGCAGAATCGCAAGACCAAGGACAGCGTCTACCCTCTTCAATCTTTTGTGACATTGCTCTGAAAAGTGGGGAGAATGTTGAGCTGTACCGGTAGAGACTGAGTAACACTTGTTGTGAAAGGCGTGAGCGTTTCTTTCTGATTGAGGGGAGGCTCAGTGCCTCTTGTCACCATAGAACCCTCACGGCCAGTGTTGTGATTGTGAGCTTGGCTTTACAGGGAATGCTGGATAACAAATATGGCATGTTTATGTTGATTGCATGCCCTCGCCTACAGCCGGAAGCAAAAATAGCACAACATGAAAGAGGCATGTGTTCGGACAGAGGGAAGGTTGAAATGCCTTTCACAGATGGCAGATCATGCAGTAGATTATTAATACAAAACTGTAACTGTGTCACCACAGTTGGCTGACAATCAGACAATTAGGGAAAAAAATGGCTAACTGTAGGTTTAAACAAGACGATGGGCAGCAGGCGGGAAGTAGCAAACACCCCCCCATGAGGGTGGGAGATGTACGGGGCAAGCAGCCACAGGGGCGCAGGAGAGAGCAAGCGACTGCGCCCCTCGCTGAAACAGCAGCTTTCAAACAACAGAGATGGGGCATGATGAGCTCCATACATCTGCTTTTCATGGCTCATTTATTTTAGTGCTCTGAAGCTACCAAATCGTTTACAAGAGCCCAAACAAAGCCCAAAACTTCAGAGAATTTCTTTTTTTTTTTTAATTCTTTTTATTAACATTGCTCATGTTCAAGTACAGTACACAGCGGCAGTTCATGATACAGAAACAGGGATCACAGTTCGTCATGTGGTTTTGCATGCATGGAAATACAGATGAGTAATTGCAACAATCTCCTATCCCAACCCATCTTGTAAGGCTCGAAACCTTTGCCAGGGACCCCACACCTTCCTCCATTTGTTCACACAACCCCGAGACCTATAGACCGTTTAACTTCAGAGAATTTCGAGTTTCACAAAGACAGGCACAGGCATTGCTTGGAATCCCTTACAGCAGCCCATCTAGGGAATGTGGTGACTTGGATTAACAAGCTCAGTGTCAACACTTGATACGCAATGTAATCCAGCTAATTTCGGAAGTTAAAAAAAAACAACAATCAGGCTTGTATCAAATGCCATCAGCCCGTTTAATAGGCAGGCCAGCCAGAGCCTTCGCTGCCTGTTGATGGTAAATATATCCAGAGGGAGAATAATTCCTCACATTCTTGCATAATAATGCTCTCTGTCGCAGTTAAGGATGCTTGCCGAAACCCAACTCCCGGCTCTTGAGTTCAGATCCAGTGGCTATTGGCTAATCACTCTGGATCAATTTCTTGCACTGCTGTACCCAGTGGGTAAACACATGTCCGGTATGCCTCTGAACGCGCCTTCTATTGGCCCAGCTAAGACCACTTACGGCGGAGATAGGGGTTCTCAACAGCAGGAGCTGTAGCTACTATGGTTAGAGATGGGCGAGCCAACAGTCCGCGCAAAGCTCTGAAAGTGTTTGCGATGTAGATCATGCAACATACATCACGTAAAATATGATAGGGCATATAAAATACTGGAAGAGTGTATTCCTTTCATATGTGGAAACTTTGATATTAATACGGCACATTATGGCACGGCACTGAGAGGTACTTATTGAAAGTGTTAGCTTTTACACGTTTTTTAAAAAAGTGCGAAGAGCCCTTGCAGTTGTAGGTACAGGACAGAAGGAGAGGATGTAGCGTTATGGCCATATTTGCCGACTATGGATCTGGGAAACTGGGTTCGAGTTTCGGCGTTGGCACAACATCCTGTGATCTTGGGCAAATCACTTAATCTCCCTGATCCTACAAAAACGAACGTGTCCTTGTGTAAACTAACTAGTGCTCATGTAAAGCGCTCTAATAATGCATGCGGTGGTATTCGCGATATATAAAACTGCATTTAAAAAATTGAAAAACAAGAGGCAGAGTGAGTGATAGGGTTTATAAAATACTTGAAGAGTGTATTTCTTTAACATGTGGAAACTTTGATATTAATACAGCACATTATGGCACAGCACTGAGAGGTACTTGTTCAAAGTGATAGTTTTTAAATGTTTTTTTTTTTTAAATGCGAAGAGCACTTGCAGTCAGAGGTTCAGGACAAGAAGAGCGGATGTGGCGTTATGGCCAGAGCTGCCGACAATGGAGCTGGGAAACCGGGTTCAAGTTTCGGCATCGGCACAACATCCTGTTATCTTGAGCAAAACACTTAAGAGATGGAGATGGCAATTCGCAGGACACCCTTGATGGAGAAGAGTGAAGGAGGCCGATGATGGGTGGGTGGAGGCTGATGACAGGATACTGTCTGGAGGCAGTTGATGAAGAGGAAGAGTGAGAAAAGGGTGATGAATGCACTGGAGGATTTGAAGGAAGTTGACAAAAGAGGGAGAGAAAGAGAAGAAGTTGAGATTAAAGAGCTAGAGTGAGGAGAGACAGTGGAGGGAAATGAGTCACAGGATGAGGATGATGTAGAGGAAGAGAGGAAAGAAGATCGACATGTAGAGGAGAGGGCTGATTAGAAGTAGGAGAATGATGAAGCGAAAGGGCAGCAGAGATTGTAGGTCGAGGTGGAAAGCCAGAGAAAGCTATCAACATATAGCGTGACAGTGATCCTTGGTTTTGAAGCATTGAAGAATGGCTATGGACTAAAGGATATGCAGAGAGGTGGTGAGAGTGGGACATAGACAAAAGAGGATGATTAAGAAGAATTACAATCAGGGGTACAAGGAGAAGGGCAGTGAGAAAAGAAACAGAGTGCGGGAATAATAACAGGTCAATGGCTCTATGGTACTGCCAACAGAAAGTGCTGGCAGAGGGTCAATGGACAGGAGGAATGGGGTCAGTTAGGGAGGTTGATGGCTGAGACATGGAGCCAGTGAGCAAGAGCAATGATCGCATGGGTCTGATCAACAGGGATAGCGGCACGCGGCCAAAGGGACAGGATGAGTGGTAGGGGTTGATGATGAAGATGGATGCAGACAAGGGAATGATGCACAGGAAGAATGATATGGAGCAGATTAGGGACAGCAATGGAAGCAGCGAGCAAGAGTGACATGGAGATGGTGGAGAGCAATGATTGCCTATGGCCGATGGACAGCAAGAGCAACTTGGTCCGGTGATGGAAAGCAACAGTGGGACTGAGTGAAGGACAGAAAAAGTAGCATAAGGCTGATGGTAGGGTATGTACACACAGGACTGATGGAGAGGAGTCGGAGTCAGATGGAACCGATGAAGGCAAGAGATGGAAGGGCTGGGCCAATGGACTGCAGAGTAAATTGGGGTCGATATGTGTAGTGTGAGGCCATTTGGACCCATTTGGTTCCAATGAGTTTCCAAGATTCTTTTATTCAATCAATCAGTCAAACAGCATTTGTAAAGCGCAACACTGTCACCCCTAGGGGTATCTGGGGTATCTGGGCACTGTGTCTCCGTCAAAGAACCAGGTCTTAAGTCTCTTTCTGAAGTTTGCCAGCGAGGGAGCTATACGGAGCTGGAGGGGAAGGTCGTTCCAGGTCTTGGCAGTGATGTAGAAGGAGTGGCCACCACTGCGGCTGCGATGGATGAGGGGTGTGTGTGTGAGGGCAAGTGAAGGTGTCTAGAGGGTTTGTGGAAGTTCAGTCAATGGTTGAGGTAGACCGGTCCTAAGCCGGGGAGGGCTTAGTAGGCATGCGTGAGGATCTTGAAATGGCATCTCTTCTGGATGGGGAGCCAGTGGAGGTCTCTCAGGTAGGGGGTGATGTGGGTTTCCCTTTGGGGAGGTCCAGGATGAGTCTGGCTGCAGTGTGCTGTATGATCTGGAGTCTTCTGAGGAGCTGGGTGCAGATGCAGGCGTAGAGGGCGTTGCCGTAGTAGAGGCGGCTGGTGACGAGAGCCTAAGTGACGATCTTTCTGGTGTTTGGGATCTATCTGAAGATTCTGCAGAGCATGTGAAGTGTGTGGAAGCAGGAGGAGGCAATTGCGTTGACTTGTTGTTTCATGGTCAGTTGGGTGTCAAGGATGATGCCGAGGTTGCGTGCATGGTTGTGGGTCAGAGTTCTGTAGGCCACCAGCTGTGGTCCCATGTAGAGGTGTTCTTCCCGAAGATCAGTCCTTCAGTTTTGTCAGAGTTGAGTTGGAGGCAGATGTCGCTCATCCATTTGGCTATGTTGGTCATGGCGTTGCAGAAGTTGGATTTGGCGTTGGAGGGGTCATCGGTGAGCGAGAGGATCAGTTGAGTGTCTTCTGTGTAGCGGAATATGTAGAATCTGTGGTATCTGATGATGTCTGCGATGGGCGTCATGTAGATGTTGAACAGAGTGGGGCTGAGGGATGATCCTTGTGGTAAGCCACATATGATGTCTTTGGGTGTGGAGATGAAGGGAGGCAGTCAGATGCTCTGTGTGTGTCCTGTAAGGAAGGAGGCGATCCACTTGAGGATGTCTTGCTGTATGTCTATGTTGTAGAGTCTTTTGATGAGGGTGTTGTGGGAGAATGTGTCAAACGCCACTGAGAGGTTGAGGAGGATCAGGGCCACAGTTTCTTCACGTTCGAGGAGTGTTCTGATGTTGTCTGTGGCGGCAATCAGCGCGGTCTCCGTGCTGTTGTTGGCACGGAATCCTGATTGTGAGGGGTGCAGTAGGTGTTTTTGTTCCAGGAATTCAGTGAGCTGCTGGTTGATGGCTTTCTCAAGTCCTTTGGCCGGGATGGGGAGCAGGGAGATCGGACAATAATTTGTTAGATCCTTGGGTTCGGCGGAGGCATTCTTTAGGAGGGGTCTGACGTCTGTGTATTTCCATCTGTCCGGGAAGGTTGCTGTGGAGATGGAGGTGTTGAGGATGCTGGTGAGCTGTGTGTTATTGAGTTCGTTGCGAGGTTGTAGAGGTGGTGGGGGCAGGGGTCGGTGGGCACCCCGGAGTGGATGGAAGACATGATTGCTGTGGTGGTCAGGGCAGTGAGCAGTGACCAGGTGGTAATGGTGGCTGGTGTTCGCTAGTTGGTTGAGGTCGTTGGGGTTGAGGGTGGTGGGTTGGTGGTTGAAATTGTTGTAGATGTTGGTGATCTTGCTGTGGAAGTAGTCTGAGAGGGTGTCACAGAGTTCTTGGGAGGGGTGGATGGTGTTCTCTATGGCTGTCGGTTGGAGAATTCTTTGACTATTTTAAAGAGTTCCTTTGTGTGTTTGGCCGCAGAGTCAATGCGGGTGGTGATGGCTGCTTTCTTGGCTTCTTTGATGTGCCGGTGAGTTGCTGAGGTCTGTTTTGTGAGCTGCTCTGTCGGCGGGGATCTTGGTGATGCGCCATCATTTCTTCAGTTGGTGGCAGTTGCACTTGGTGGTCATGAGTTCTGGGGTGTACCAGCTGGCATGTTTGAAGGTCTTGTTGGATTTTGTAGGTTTCAGTGGGGCAACTCTGTCGGAGCTGTTGGTGATCCAGGCGGCAAAGTTCTGGACAGCCTGATAGAGGTCTGTTGAGGCCTCGGGTTGTGAGGTGATGAGGGCCTGTGACCACAGAGTTTCGGTGACCTTGCTCCAGCTGCAGTGGGAGGTGATGGTGTGCTGGGCGTCATTGAGGCTGAGGTGCCTCTGCTGCAAGGTAATTGGAAGATGAGCTGGGGTATCCGGGGGCACGAAGATTTTCCTGATTTGATGAGAGGCTCCAGAGTGGCAGCAATCAGAAGGCGGCCAGCTATGTCGGTGTCACAGCCCAGCATCAACAACATAGTGAAGTTATAAACAAACAGTACCTGCTGCTCTCCTCTGCATAACCTGTGGGGCTGTAATTAGCCAGAACACGAGACACAGGTGGTCCAGCACTAGGATGGTGTGATGAGGCTCGGCGAGGGAAAACTATTCATCCCTGATTACACGCACAGCAGTTCAACAGCTGCCTTCATCGTAAAGGAGATTTCTTCCTGTTTATCAAAAGTCAGCAGCAGGGCACTGTGCCCGTCTGAGATCTGAAAGAACAAGAAAGAAGAAAAGAACTAAAAACGTAAACAGAAAAAATCATTCAAAGAGTAGGGTCGTCAAAAAGATGGAAAGAACTGAAGGGAAATATGGAAAGCTGCCTAAGACAATGCACCACCATTGAACTGTCGGCACGGCCCCCTCCTTCACCCCACAGGAGTATATAAATAAGCACCATAACTCTTATTTATGTGGTGCAAAAATTCACCATTCGGCAACAGCAGATTCATTTTACGACTCGCCTGATCTTAAATTGTTTTTTCTTTTTGGCTAACATGATGCTATGGTTTAATTTACAAAGTGTTGCGGAATGGACGGCAAGCTCTGATCCCGGGAAGGGCAGATCTTAGTTACTTGGCCCGATGGCGGCCGAGGCGCTCTGACAGCGCTATGTCAATGTAATGGCCACTAATACAGGAGGAAGACAACATCATTCCCCCAGGAGGATGAGCGAGGGGGCACCTCCCCAAAAGAAAGTGTGTAAGTGATGATTGGCCACGGGGCAGCACTCACCAAAATGCAAGGATTAAAAAAACAAATAAAATATATGCGTCTTATGCTACTCTGTATTGTTTGTCTTTTTCACCGCATCCAGTTTCTCGCATGCATCCAGTGATGACACCACAACACCCCTTTGTTGACCACTGCTACTTTCACGTTGTTTCCCGGGTTCCTGTGTGTTGTATTTTTTTAAGGTCAATAATAACAATGGGGTGTTCCAGTAACATGCAGAACCTGGGGATTATCAACAGTATACGGACAGAGGTACTGCCACGAAGAAGGAAATCACTTTACAGATCAATTTGTCCTCACTGATGTAGGACTATCAATTAATGATGCATGAAAACACACAACTGACCATACACATTAACACAAATCACAAATGACAAGACTCAATTTAACTTGAAAAATTGTGTACGATATATTAGAAAATCATATATCGTATGTGATTTATAAACATGTCAATAATAATGAGCGACAGGACTAATACACATTGTACAAATTCAGAACAGAACAGGAAATACGAAAATACATAGTAGTGACATTATAAAGTGAGAGAAAAATTACACAAAAATCAACGAAAATAGAACATAAAAATATTATACATAAATAACACATAAACTTAGACTTATTTCAGCGTCCATATATACTAGATCACCCTAGATAGACATGCGATTTTCATTCCAAGCATAAATATGTCTATTTGGGCAAAGAACGCTTGTGCAGTTAACGTCAACGTGTCGACCCCCTATATATGAGTGTGGGTAGGCAACATCACTGTGGGGTCTTCATCAGGACTATAAACCAAGAGTTTACAGCCTGTTTAAGAAAATTTCTCTTGGAGAGATGATGAAAATAGATCGCGCACTGTCCCTCAGAGTCAAACAAAACCTCAATGACTGGAGTCTTTACACAAAGGACAAATCAAGAAAGGAGCCAATCAAAGGCATTCTTCTACCGCAGACCTCTTCTACTTCACAAAATTACTCAAAGGAGCAACCGTTGCTTCCTTGAATCCTCCGGCGTTATGTTCGCTCGGAATTGCTTGGCAGCGCGTTCCTCTTAGAGGGACTATAATGTAATTTCCTTCTTCCTGGCAGAACCTGTGTCCGTATACTGTATTTTTTTAAGGGGCTGGGCGGCCCAGCGGCCTGCCGCATTGAGTACCCCTCCCATGCTGCACTGAGTGCTTCTCAGCCCTACGTGCTTATTGTTGTCTACTGACAGTGACGTTGCACAAACGGAACTGTGAGGCTGACAAATAAATAAACACAGACCTGGCAGGAAAGGGAGGGAGGCTGATGTGAGACCTACTGAAGTGAAAACACGAGCGCTAAGAACTGTGAGGGTGACAAAAAAATAAACATAGACCTGGTTGGAAAGGGAATGGCAAACAGAGAGGGGAGGGCGGTGGGACACGGAACAGGTGCCCTCTGAGAACATTATTTCCCGCCGTGTTTACAGAGACAGAGCTTGGAGCGATTTAAAACACAAGCGCACCTAAGGAGGGCTCTTTAACAAAGAAAAAAGGAGTCCCTAAATCGTTATAAAATGAGAACAGTGGAGGGGTAGTGTACTTAGTCCCTGCTCTTGGGGAGTGCTAAACACAGGAAGAGGCATGACAAATGCATGCCATGGAGAAAAAGAATAGCTGAGCAACGATGAAGCTAGCAAACGGAAAGCCTATGGGTAGGCTGAAGCCCACAAAGTAGATACAGCATGTGTCTTCGAGACAGCACATGCGCTGTCTACAGCCGAGACCTAAAAAGGACTACACTTTTACATCAACCGAGGTTAACAAAATGACTTAAATGACATCACGGATCAACATAGAAACACAGACAATGAAGTACTAAGGAACTAAATTAAAACAACTTTTAAAACCAGCCTCATGGGTGTTAATTAAACTGTGTTCTGATAAGAGTTGCTAACTTGTCCTGCCTTTAAGAACATAAAGACTTTCCTCCCTCTGTTTTCACTTGATCCTCTCTAAAAAACAGAACATGAGCTAAATGTATCCAAATCTGACAGGACAGGTAGTGGAAACCTGGGACTGTCCTGGCAAATCTGGGATGCCTGGTCACGATAAACCTCAAGCCAAAAAAGACCCGAGCTTCCACGGAGGTGACGTGGCCTAGTGCCTACAACTAGCGACCATATAACAGAGAACCAGGTTCGAGGCTTAGCACCATGTGAGTCCCGAAAAAGCTCCCTGTGCCAAAGGATCATTCTTGTGACCTTTATAAAGTTTTCTGCTAGGTAAAACTGCCACAAATAAAATATGGATTCTGTCTGTCATCAGTGCTCTAATCTCATCTTCCAAGAATTAAGCATTAACCTTTGATATCAGCGACCTATCTATAGGCTGAACTGACTGTGAAACAGAAAAATCTGAGATCTATCCTGGCTTCCCTACTTAACCAAACTGTATGAACCTAGGCAAATACTCTTATTTCACTGAGTATCTTCTCCAGCCCTAGATCATGCAAATAGATCACGCCACACTGGAGCTGCGGTTAAGCATTACTTTATACTCCAGCATTTACTTGCACACTTCGCATTACATCATACTTCCCATAACCACATGCTAACACCTCCCCACATATCATGTAGTTCCTGTCCAGATTCCGCCCAGAACCACGAGGGTCCTAGCACATATAGCATCAATATGCTATATCTCCCTCTTTGCTAAATAAAAAGTGGCAGACATCATTAAAATCACATCTCCTCGATTAGTCGGCGAGGCGCTCACACTTCTCTGCCGGCTAGGTTGATCAGAGATGATCAAGGTTCACCCTGATCGGGCAACGGCAACACAGGCTCTGGCCCTTGAGCGGACCTGCCGGCGAGGTCACCTCACATGTGGTTTCAGAAGTCGACAAGTGTGGATGTAGGTGTTTGTAATGTGTCCTGAGTGATTGATTTTCCAGAGCGATGTGTTGTCACCATGTGTCCCTTGCACACCACAACCTGTAAAGGATCAGCGGCAACAGGAGTGTCCGTTTTCATGCCTGTTTAACCAGTACCCAGTCTCCTTTGTCAAAGACTGTCTCCTGGGAAGGCGGCGCTGATCTGCATACTTTTTCATTTTTCTTTTCCGAATTGAGTTGGTGTCACAAACTTTGTCAGTATTCACTGATCGATTCGGGGTCCATTGAGGTAGTTTTGTACTGATGGCTCTCCCAAATAGCAAGGTGGCTGGGCTCTCATCAGTTGTGGAGTGAGGAGTTGTTCGATAGGCCCATAGGGCCTGGCCCATGGCTTGGTTCAGATCGATTCCCTCCATGGATGCTTGTTGAATTACCCTCTTGAGGGTGCCCATAAATCGTTCAACTACACCATTGGCTTGGGGCCAGAGGGTTGTACTCTTTTCCTGTTTGACGTTGAGTCAGACAAGAAATTCTTTGAACTCTTTGCTATTAAAGGGTGAACCATTATCAGATTTGAGGATCTCAGGGATATCCCCAAGTTGCATAGATGTCATCAAGTCATTCTATGACTGTCATGGGTAGTCGAAGACAGGGTTTCCACCAAAGGAAAAGGCAAATATTTGTCGACGACTACCATGAGATGGTGTCCATTCCCTAAAGCCTCAAAGAAGTCAACTGCAACTCTCTCCCAGGCATGGGTAGGAAGGTCAGATATTTTCACTGGGTGCTGCATCATCTTGGGGGACAGGCAATTGCACGTGGCACGCTTTCAACTCCTTCTCAACTGGCTCATCTAGTCGAGGGAACCACACAATCTCTTACGGCTCTTTTGGTGGGTACGATACCATGGTGTTCTTCATGAGCCAGCTCGATGACCCACTGCTTGAGGCTCTCAGGTATGACAGTTCTCGTGCTTCTTAGTATGATGCTTTCTTGGGTGACCAATAACTCTTCCTGTACATTTTTGAACTTTTAGAATTCAACATCATCGGCAAGGTGCCGGGTGCTTCTTCTCCATGATTGCGTTTTAATAAGGTCTTTGATGATGATCATGTCTTTGTCTGTATTGGTGACAGCAATGATTTGTTCCACAGATAGAGTCGCTGGTATGCTGGGCCTCACAATAAAATTGAGATATTCCTCAGCTGTCCTGGATGTCGAACTGTGATGATGTAGTGGCACTCATGAAAAGTAATCTACTGGGTTTTGATCCTTCCCAGGTTTGTGTACGATCTCATGGTCGTACTGTTGCAGCCTTAACCCCCACCTATTGATGCGAGGGGGCATCTTAGCCTTCGGGTTTCCAGAGATAGTAAGCAACACCTAGTGGTGTAGTGTAGCTCCTATTTCCCTAATAGGCTCTGCGCATTGGAATAATATCCCCAATAGGTTTGACATAGGACTAAGGTCAGTATGTCCCTATCGAGTATATTAAACTTAATTACTTGTGCCAGCTAGCTCAGAGGCCACTAGAAACTCCTTGACAAACAAGAAGGGAGTAGTTTCTGGCAGCCGCAAAACATGACCACTTTGTTTCCCTTTAGAATCAGAACGTGTCCCAGAGTCGTGGAAACAATAGATAACTATTTCACTCAGCTCAACCGTGCATACTTAGTTTTCCTCAAAGTTACACAGAAAGAATAGACGAGCGTTTCAATAAAAGATTTATTGAACAGTCTTGTTTCTCGTGTAAGTTAAATGTGCTGTTACGATCACAAGACAGTATGCGAGATAAATAATGTACAGCGTAAGCAGTAGAAATAAATAATACTGCGATAGCATTATCTTTAGCAGATATTCATTCACATAAATAACACAGACTAAAAATGCGAGTACTCATACGATGCGTTGCTAAGCTAGTTCTACCCCAATGTACCTAACCTAGGTGTAGGGAGAGGTATGAAGTAGGTGAAGTATTCTTTACTATGGTATACTAAGAGTATGTTAAGTCTAGTATGCCTAGTATGCCAAGAGTCCCTCTAGGTTCTAGTCAGCTCCATACCTTAAGAATGAGAGAGGTAGGAATCTCTTGCCAGATTCGAACTCCAACACCCCGCAAGGAAGTCAGATCACTGGAAGCTGGATCTGCGTGCAGGGATGACAGCGTCTTCTCAGTGCGTCAGGCCGGGAAACGGGCTCCTCTGAAGTCGAGGTCTCCTCTAGTTTACAAGGGCTAGGGAAGGTATATTTATACCTGAGAGGTACCTCAGAATGTTAGCATTGACGTGAATCGGACAGCGGAAGACATCATGAATGAACCCCTAAGGTATAATGGTTCATGCATAATAGATGAGTCCTTGAAGAAATCAATAGTCCTGTGCTAGGGAAACTCCCGAAGCCTAAGGGTCTGTACTTCAAGAACTTGTTGTGACGTTAGGGTGGACGGATGTCGGAGACCATGCCTGTATTTGGAGTGCACGGTTTAATGCCTAAAAAGGACTGGGATTTTATGCCTATATAAGGGCAGGGCGAATTGTGCCTATATAAGGACATGATACAGGAAAGCCCGTGTATGGACACTCTAAGAGGAATACAACAGTGGTCCGTGTTGACAGTAATCGTTTTCCACAGAGAAATACAAAAAAGTTTTTGCACGCCCACACCACAGCCAGGCTCTCCTTCTCCGACTGAGAGTAGACATGTTCTGTTTCAGACAGACTTCGACTGGCATAGGCCACAATGTGACTCCGAGCATTCGGATGGCCGCTGTGTTGAGCAAGAATTGCCCCCATCCCCACCAGGCTCATATCAATCGTTATTTTGGTATGTAACTTGGGGTAGAATTAGGCTATTTTAGCTGCATTCTCAATCGCATGCTTTATTTCTTTGAAACTTTGGTCACATTCAGGTGACCACTGAAACGGGTAATTTCACTTTGTCAAGTCTCCTAATGGAGCACTCACTGTAGCAAAATTACAAATGTATCTTGAGCAATAACTGGCTATGCCTAGAAAGGATCGCAGCATGGTAACATCTTGGGGGGCACAAGTGGATGACAGCGCTTTCTCCTTGTCTGGGTCTTGAGTAATTCCCCCATCAGAAAATATGTGCCCAAAAAACATTAAGTTCGGTTTTGTGAAACTCACACTTAGCTGCATTCAGAGTGAGACCTGCATTAGGATGTAACTGGCACACTTGGGTAAAGGCTTTGTAGTGTTCTTTCTGTGTTCTCACAAAAACCAGTATGTTGTAACTGTAAATGAAAGCATGTATAACAGACTGGATTACTCGGCGAATAACATCCTGAAATATCTCAGCAGTCAAAGACACTCCAAAACTCAGTCTCTTATAGCTGAACAAACCAACATGAGTCGAAAAAGTAGTAATATACCTGCAGTTCTCCTCCAGGTCGAGTAGATGGTATCCTTTATTTAGGTAGAGACATGAAAAGACTTTGGTTCTGTTCAATTGCATGACAATGTCCGCTATATGTGGACCAGGGTGTCTTTCCCTCTCAATTGCTTTGTTTGCCTGTCGCATAGCAACAGAAATGCGCACCGCTCCACTTATGTCCTTTTTTCTGTACAACTACTATGGGAGAAACCCACTGCGTAGGGCCTGTGGAGCGTTCAAAGAAGTCATGTTTTAAAAGTATTTCCAACTCCTTTTCTACAGCTTCTTGTAGATGAAATGCAGCTCTACGGTGCCACTGGGCAACAGGGCGAATGTCTTCGTTCATATGAAACTGCACTTTCATTTTCTTGAGTTTTCTCAGGCCATGGAACACTGACAGGAATTGATTCATGATCTCAGACTGAGCACAGAGGCTGTAGTTGAGGGATATCAACCCCATATCGGCAGCGGTGGCAAAACTGAGCAAGCATGCACTAGACGAGGTTCTTGTAGAACATGAATGGTAGCCTACACTGACGTTGTTTTGTGTCGCACTATCGCTATGAACGACCCTTGGCTTCATAGTGGCTTAGAAGTGGCCCAGGTATATACCTTCGTGTCTGACGGAGTGAGGTCGCACACAGGGGATAGGCTGTTCAACATTTCCAATGGCATATTAATCAACGCACCACTGTCTATGATGAAGGTTATTGAGTAACTATTCACTTTCAATGTAATTTTAGGACAGTGTCCAAATGAAGTTAGTCGCTTTGTTTGGTAAGTTTTCCTTGAACTTTGAGCTTCCCTACAGGCAGCTAGCTGCACATGTGCATGCCGTCCTTTGGTAGATGTCAGCGCACACCCATCTTCTTCACTGGTACTCAGTAGAGACATTGAAGAACCTCAGTACAACAAACTTGACAATTATTGATTTTGCTTGGTTTTTACTTGTCGTAGTTGATGTTGCTTTTTGGTTTTGTGGGTGTGGCAAGAGGGCTTCTGGAACATTCTTGAGTCAATCTTTTCTTTCCGTCATAACGCACTTGATTTTTCCTTAGCTCGGCACACAGTTATGAAATGGTTCTTTTTCCCACAACCTTTGTAGACTTGTCCTAGGGCTGGGCATTTACCTTCATGAAGAAACCAAAATCCACATAGGAAGCATAGCTTTGTTTTCTTCAAAGACGTCGACTTGCATGAATCTGTTTTGTGCTTGTTTTTCACGGTCAAAGCGGATTCATTGTGAGCCGTCCCTGCTTCCATGTCAGCAGCTTGTTGTTCTGCTCAATCTTCTACTCACAACCATCAGCATTTTCTCTCTCAACATGCACCTTTTAAAAGTATCTAAAAGACAGCCATCGATGACTCGGAGGCGCATGGCTTCTTTATCTGTAAAGTCACAGAACTTGCTATGTTTAATAAGTGCGTCAAATCTTTCAACAAACTCATCCATTGTTTCACTAGCCTGTTGTCGCGCTTGGTTGAAGAAGTACCTTTCATAGTCTACATTCGCCATTGGATTGAACTTGGCTTCCAGCTCTTTTACTCTTCGATACAATGTTGCATCAGTCTCTGAAACTTTCTTTAGCACTTTTTTCACTCCAACACCTGCAAGGTTTTTCAAGTATTTGATGATCTTCTTGTCATCTTCCTCCTCTAGCGCATCTATAAAGTCATCAAATGTTTCGATCCACGCAGCCCACCTGGCACCAAAGTTCTGCTTCTTAGAAGAGTTGAAAGGCAGTGGTGGCTTCAGGCACATGGCTGTATTGTATTTCAAACTCCCTTCTGCCGCCATTGCATCAGCACGTGTCATTCAGACAATCTCGGTGCAGTCTGGCTCCGACAACTTCTGCAAGCAGAAGTTGCTGCAGAAGCATGTGTCACAGTATGCTTCAATCGCCCTTGACGGTGAGTAAGTTCTCTGTTTCTTGTACCTTGTTGACGTTATCGTTATTTCTTGCTTCGTCTCACTGATTGCTCTGTATTTGGGGCACGGCACAGCGTCTCTGTCAACCACCTCACCGGCGGTGTTGGCAGGTGTTTTGAATATGCTCCTCTGCAGGGCCTTCAATTTCTCCTGCGGCCGTGTATGGGCTGGAGCAGGGCTTTGACACAACATGTGCCGGTTGCAGACTGCTTTGCATCGATTCTGTGCACACATGGCACGCACGAGCAGTTTTCAGTACTGTTGCGAACTCTCAGTGAGAGCAGTCTAGTTTTTCTAGGGCACACATCCCCTACTCGTCGCCAGTTGTAGTGTCTTCCCTAGCCCTGGAGCATGCTAATATATTATGCCACACAGGAGCTGTGGTTAAGCGTTACCTTATTCTTTAGCATTCACTTGCACACTGCGGATTACATCATACTTCCCAGAACCACACCTCCCCACATATCACGTAGTTCGTGTCCAGTGACCGCCCAGAACCACAAGAGCCCTAGTGCGTATAGCATCACTATGCCATACTTTTCAGGTCTTGTCTGGTTGTGAAAAAAACTTCTTGGGAACATTTTGAAAGCTTCCCTGGGAATGCATTCTGCCCCTTGCTACCATTGGCTTTGTGGTTTGTAACTCACATTTGCTTGCTTTCTATTTGCTGGCTTTATATGTTTTAGAATGTCCAGCATGTCTTTGTCCCTCTCATGAGGGACCCTGTTTACCACCTCTCTTACACACCCCTTGTATTCTTCCACAATGCTCGCTTTCCGTAAACAAGCTTTTAAATCTTGTTCTTATCTTATCACATTTGCTGTGCATTCAAAGACAGAGGTCAAATGTCAGGCTCTGTCTTCCGAGGGAGCTTGGTGTTAACTTTTCTTTCTCTGACTTCAAAGTGAGAGGATTTATGTGACAATCTTGCTGGGTATTGGGGGTGGGAAAGGAAGGTTTTTCTCTAGCGCACAACAAAATTTAAATGTCTGTAAAAGAATTGTGCAAATATTTCAGAATATATCAGAATTAGGAAAGCACAAATTAAGCACAATTTGTTGTAATTCTGAAGTGTGATGGAAACAAATATTTTAATACAAACAAAACAAATCAATACACTAGGTGATGACATTTCCACACATTATCTTTTGTGCCCTGTATAATTTTATCAGTAAAACTGTATGTGCAAATGTAATGGTCATTTCAATTGAAAATGTGTTATCTGTAATGGCATTGCTCTACCACACCATGCATACTCCACTCTAAGCCACTCCACCCGACTCCACTCCACGACACAACACTACACTCTGTGCCTCTCCAAACTAAGCTACTCTAGGCCACTCTACGACACCCCGCTCTATGCCACTCCATTCTATGACACTTCATTCTACGACACTCCATGCCACTTAACTCCACTGTACAATACTCAATTCTACGACATTTTACTCAATTCTACGCTAAGCCACTCTACTCCCCTCCACTCCACCTTATGACACTTTACTCCACTCTGTCACTCTAAGCCACTCCACTGTACAAAACTTTATACCACTTCACTCTATGCCTCTGCATGCCACTTTACTCCAATCTACGCCACCCTATGACACTTTACTCCGCTCTACGACACACTTTACTCCACTCTATGCCCCTCCACTCCATTACACACATTTACTCTACTCCATGAAACTCCACTCAATTCACTCTACTCTACTCTATGCCATTCCATTTTACGATACTCTGCACCACTCCATGCCACTCCACAACACTCTAGCCCCTCCACTCTATGACACTCTACAACACTCAATGGCACTTTACTCCATTCTATGCTATGCCACTTGACTCTACACTACTTCACGACACTCTATGCCACTGCACAACACTCTCCTTCACTCTACACAACTCCAAATTTGCCACTTTACTCCACTCTATGCCACCCCACTCAACGACACTCTGTGCCACTCCGCTCTACTGCACTCTACAGCACTCTGCTCAACTCTACACCACTCTTCTCCTCTAACGTTTAGTCATTTTGAACAGCAGCCATGCTGGTGTACAACATGGCTAAAATACACTGGCACAGCCAATAGCTCTTGCATAGGCGAGAACTATTGGCTTTGTCAATGCGTGTTGTTTATAAAAGCACTGGCTTATAGACAAACTGGAAGTGCCAGAAGGGCTGGTATGACAGGTCAGAGTATGAGCCATTTTCTTCAGCTGTTGTAGGCCTGTTTTATGGTCTGGTGAGCAGTTTTTTCTCTCTAGTATTACTACAAACACAAATGCATGCAGTAGCCCATATGTTGCAAAACAGATATAAAGCTTATCTTTACAAGTTCAAAATTGACCTGATCTGCAAATGTGGGCCACTTTTATAGCTATCTGATTTACTAATTGGGGCCACTCTAATTTTGCAGCCCAGGACTATTTTCTGTCCCAGTCCGACTCTGTTCATTACCAATTACGAACGCACCTTCAAATACCCTAGTTAAAGATGTGTGTTGTACATAACCTCTCTTGTGTTTGATATAATTGCCTATTATGTTGCTCTATCTATAATAATAATAATGTAGGACACATATAGCATACACAAGACAACTGATTTGCCAAGCAGGATTGTCTCTCAGTTCATGTTTAAAAACTCTCAAGCTTAATAAATAGTTCTCAATTCTGGGATATAATCTGATGGACTATGGTGAAACAGTTCCACATGCTTTTGTGACTTTTTTAGATACTTCATTATATTCAATCATGTTTATTGCATGATTTACTTGCCAAATATTTTCCAGGCTCGGCTCATGCATGGGCTGTTACAGCCAGAGCCAACCCTTAGCTCGGCTCTCCATCTTAACTTGTTGGATCCGCCACCTCTACTAAAAGACACATTTTAATATGTACATTCAGATTTCTTAAAAATGCTAAAGTGGCTATGATTCTTGCCTTCCCTTTTCAGGGGCAGCTCCTCCGTTAAGGGGAAGGAGCATCGACCCACTAAAAAAATGCCTCCAGGGATAGAAAAATAAAATAGTAATAAATTACCATTTTATTTTTCAAAACCCCGTCCCGAGCCGAGCGACAGGATGGGGGGGCGGGGCTTCCTGCTGCTGCCAGTCAGGCAGCAGCAGAAAGCAGTGATAGGCATGGCACTTAGGTTTAAACTGTGCATGCATTTTTTGGCCGGCCGTCTTGTGACGGCCAGCCAGACATGCGTAGTTTAAACCTATCTAACTCAACTGCCTTAGACAGCTGGGTTAGAGACAGCATAGGGCTCCATTGCCCCCGGGAGCGGCGAGAGGCCGTTTCCTCCAATCCTGGTGCTGCTCTCATGCAGCATGAGAGCAGCGCCAGGATTGTTTACTGCAGTTTCCTGGAGCCTGCCTGTCTGGAGAAGACCAGAGCGAGGAGGAGGATGTCGCGCATAGAAGGTAAGTGGGATTCTTTTTACTTTCAGTTTTGTCCCTCCACTCACCACCCTCCTTACATGCCAGCCGCCACAGTCCCTTTTGAACCAAAATCTCCTCTTGCACACTTTGTAAAACAAGGAGAGCTTGTTCGCTATTTATTATCATGTGGACATTAGTATCCCCTGCTCTTTGTCCATCTTCAGCAGCGGAGGCTCCTCCGCTTTGCCGAGTCTTGGGGGGGAGACTGGGGGGTGACAGCACTGAGGGGAGAGGTAGTGCACTCCCTTCACTGCGCATGATGGTTTGGCCGGCCGTCTCAGGCCGGCCAAATCATCATGCGCAGTGAAGCTCTCTCCAACCCCAGCTGCTTTGCTGGGGTTGGAGAGAGCAGGCACAGGCTCCCAGTCTGCCCTGGAGCACTAATCGAGAGCGCTCAGGCCAATCCTGAAGCTGCTCTCATGCAAGAGCAACTTCAGGATTGGCCGCAAGGCAGGCTGGGAGCTTGTGCCTTCCAGAAGAGGAGCAGAGGAGCGCGACGCAGGAGGCTGAAGGTAAGTTTTTAAAAAAATTATAATTATTTTTTTTTCCCCTCCCTTCTCCACCCCTATGCCCCCCTTACCTCCCCCCCGTCCCGCCACTCGTAGCAAACACCGGCCGCAACTGGTCTTTAGAACTCCTCTTCTCTACCTTTGGACAGCTCTGACTGCCGAACATTTTTCCCACCCCCTTGGGGACAGGTATACCTCCGCACTTCTTTGGCATGAGCTCTGAGCTGCAGCAAAGCTCTGAGTTGCAGACACGGCTCCAGGAATTTTTATTTGGGTGGGCCAAGGGTGCATTTGGGTGGGCCACTGTGGGCCCAATTTGTCGCTTCTTGTGGTAGCCTACAAGCCCTAGATTACATCATACTTACAAACAGTCCCCATGATACAGCCGATAGATTCTGTGTGTATACAGAGCATGTGGAGAGTTATTTGAAAGTAAGAGCAATGTCTGGACCTAAGTGCAAACCCTCAAATTCCAACAGGCCAGGCTTCAACACAAGTACTTCCAGGTCAGATTATCCACTTTTCTACCATCCTTCTCCTGTGCACCTTATCTCACAGCTGACTTTAGGTCCCAACCCCAAATCAGCCACCATCCAGCTCCACTTTCATTATTCCAGTAAAAAACATTAGTAATATCACCTTCAAACTTAAACATTGAATATAGCAGTAAATATAATTAGCACGCACTTTAAAATATGTTCCACAATTGCCCTAGTTACCTGACTGCTAATTAAATAAAAACAGAAAGGCCATGACAGGGCCAGCTTTAGCACTAGTGTGAAAGTCTTTTTTGGCGCCCCACCAATGACCTCTTTCTCCGCAGATACCATTACTACCAACCTCCAAAAGTGCCCCTTATCTCTCCGTAGCCCCCCATGACCTCCTCCTTGGATTCCCTCACTGTCACCCTCACACAGTGCCCTTCATCTCTCCGTAGCCCCCCCAATGACCTCCTCCTTGGATTCCCTCACTGCCACCCTTCAACCGTGCCCCTCATCTCTCCATAGCCCCTCCCACTCATGACCTACTACTCAGACTCCCTCACTACCACCCTCCACCAGTGCCCCCCATCTCTCCGTAGTTCCCCCCTCCACCCCATGACCACCTCCTCGGATTCCCTCATGGCCACCCTCCACCAGTGCCCCTCATCGCTCCATAGCCCCTCCCCCCATGATCACCTCCTCGGATTCCCTCATTGACACTCTCCACCAGTGTCCTTCATCTCTCCGTAGCCCTTCTCTCATATGCATTACATTTGTTGTATAGCACTACTCATATCAGTGTAGGGTGTCACAGTACTTTACATCACACACATATTATACCGAGACAATGAATCATACAAGTATGTAAATCAGTCTATAGGGAATGTCTCATAAGCCAATGAGGATTACAAGGTGTAGGAATCACGTCATCCATAATGGTGGGCAGTATATTTTAAGAGGGTTTGGGCTGGGGATGGGCAGGATTTAAAGCATACCCCAGTGGTTGGGGGTTGGCTTTACTAATAAAAATGTATATCTGCGCAAACTCTTTTTAGCAAAATTAAAATAATGAAAGATTGGGAAAGTTCTAACTATATAGCAACACAAAACAAAGTGAAGTTCTAACTATACCATTCATGTTTGTATGCAGCTCATTGATGACAGTTCATAGGTCACTGTCCTATGTTAGGAGTAGAACTTCTGAACTGCAATTAACACAAGAATCTCTGTGACAAAGGCAGTAACCCACTGAGCTATCCACATAAAATACAGTTTATCTGCATTTCAAAACTACCAACAAAGGATTGCTATCCAGCAGGATCATTAACCCTTTCGCTGCTAGGCCTTTTCCCCCCCTGTGCTAAGCCCTTTTTTGGCTATTTGGGGTAGTTCGCGCTTAGGCCCCTGTAACTTTTTGACCACATAAGGTATCCACGCCAAATTTGCGTCCTTTTCTTCCAACATCATAGGGATTCTAAAGGTACCCAGGGTTTGTGGATTCCCCTGGAGGGGACCCAGAAATTAGCCAAAATACAGCTAAAGTTTTTTTGGGGGGGAAAAATGGGAAAAAAGTGCTGCAAATAAAAGCGTCTGGGTTTTTCCCTGCAAATGGTATCAAAAAAGGGTTTGTGGGGCTGAAATCACCATTTTCCCAGCTTTTAGGGAATGACAGAATTTTGTCAGAAAACCAATTTTTTTTACACAGTTTTGGCATTTTTCTGGGACATAGCCTATTTTTGCTATTTTTTGTGCTTTCAACCTCCTTCCAGTTAATGGTAGAAATGGGTATGAAAGCAATAATGGATCCTGGAAAGCTATACATTTTAGTAAAGTAGACAAAATTCTGAATTCAGCAAGGGGTCATTTGTGTAGATCCTTCAAGGTTTCTTTATAAAAACTAACAGTTAAATATAGGAAAAATTGAAAATTAGTTGAAAAAAACAGCCTTTTGTGTCAACGTTTTCACATGTAACTTCTTCTAATTATGACAGCTCTTTGAAAGCAATATACCATTACATCCGCGGGACCTTACTGGTTGTGGGGATATATAGGACTTGTAGGTTCACCAAGAACCCAACGAACCCAGAGCCAAAAACTGAGCAGCGACTTGCAATGGTTTTTTATTAGGTACCGGGTATATAGCAATTATTCTGGGAAAATGTATACATGGAAAAATCGGTATGAAAGACACCTATGTATTTCTGAAATGGGAACAAAATATAGAGTTTAGAAACAGTAGATTTTTGCACATTTCCGAAATTGGGAATACTCATACTAGCATGAGAATTATCGGTCATTTTTCAAAATGACTTCTTTTACACATTGTCTTTCATTTGGAAGGCAGAAATGCATTGAAAGTCAATAGGTAATAACAGTTGCTTTACAAATCTGAATTACCCTAAGTCTCCCGATAAAAATGGTACCTCACTTGTGTGGGTAGGCATAGTGCCCACGACAGGAAACGGCTCAAAACGCAACGTGAACACACCACATTTTCACAATGAAAAATTTCCCTTTTTTTGCAAAGTGCCTAGCTGTTGTCTTTGAACCCTAGCTCTGCCGGCACCTAGGGAAACGTAGCAAACCTATACATTTTTGAAAACTAGACACCCAGGGGAATCCAGGATGGGGTGACTTGACTGGCTCCCACCAGGTTCTGTTACCCAGAATCCCTTGCAAACCTAAAAAATTGTCAAACAAAACACATTTTCCTCACATTTCCGTGGTGGAAAGTCCTGGAATCTGCGCGGATCCACAAATTTCCACCCACCCTGTGTTCCCCAAAGTCTTCCGAGAAAAATGGTACCTCACTTGTGTGGGTAGGCCTAGTGCCCGCAACAGGAAACGGCGCGAAACACAACGTGGCGACACCACAATTTCACAGTGAAAAATTACCCTTTTTTGGCAAAGTGCCTAGCTGTAGTTTTTGAACCCTAGCTCTGCCGGCACCTAGGGAAACCTAGCAAACCTATACAGTTTTGAAAACTAGACACCCAGGGGAATCCAGGATGGGCGACTTGTCTGGCTCTCACCAGGTTCTGTTACCCAGAATCCCTTGCAAACCTAAAAAATTGTCAAAAAAACCACATTTTCCTCACATTTCTGTGGTGGAAAGTTCTGGAATCTGCGTGGATCCACAAATTTCCACCCACCCCGCGTTCCCCAAACACTTCCGAGAAAAATGGTACCTCACTTGCGTGGGTGGGTCAAGGACCCGCGACAGGCAAGGGCCCTAAACCTATTGAGGCAACATCAAAATTACCTATCACAAACCAACCTGGTTTTGCAAGGGGGGTCCCATGAGTTTTTGGCCCGGGGCTCGGCGGCCATCTAGGGAAACCTACCAAACCCACACATTTCTGGAAACTAGACACCCGGGGAGTCCAGCGAGGTATGGCTTGCGTGGGTCCCCCAACATTCTCCTACCCAGAATCCCCTGCAAACCTCAAATTTCGCTGACAAAATCCCTTTTTTCTCAAATTTCTGTGTGGGAAAGTTCTGGAATCTGCGTGGATCCACAAATTTCCTCCCACCCAGCGTTCCCCCAGGTCTCCCGATAAAAATGGTACCTCACTTGCGTGGGTGGGTCAAGGACCCGCGACAGGCAAGGGCCCTAAACCTATTGAGGCAACATCAAAATTACCTATCACAAACCAACCTGGTTTTGCAAGGGGGGTCCCATGAGTTTTTGGCCCGGGGCTCGGCGGCCATCTGGGGAAACCTACCAAACCCACACATTTCTGGAAACTAGACACCCGGGGGAGTCCAGCGAGGTATGGCTTGTGTGGGTCCCTCAATATTCTCCTACGCAGAATCCCCTGCAAACCTCAAATTTTGCTGAAAAAAATCACTTTTTTCTCAAATTTCTGTGTGGGAAAGTTCTGGAATCTGCGTGGATCCACAAATTTCCTCCCACCCAGCGTTCCCCCAGGTCTCCCGATAAAAATGGTACCTCACTTGTGTGGGTAGGCATAGTGGCTGCAACAGGAAATGGCCCAAATCGTACTGTGGAGACTTCAAAATTACCTATAAGAAAACTACCTGGTTTTGGGGGGGTGCACCTGAGATTTTGGCCATGTACTCCCATGGGTGTTTAGTTTACAACAAAATCTACAGTTGGTAGGTTATTCTTAGATGAAATGTATACCTTGGCAGAGAGACAAAAAAGACAAAGATTACTGCACAGCCATCTATCCCTCAAGCACACACACATACTGGTTGGATTTGGCACGAGGGCGAGTGATGGTTAGGTATATAAAATTTTATTAGCAAGAGATTTCACAAAAATGAAATGCACTGTCAATAATTGAAAGGACAAAAAACTGAACCAATGACTCGCAGCTGGTGAGCTCTAAAGCCACGTCAAGGCACCAACCGCTTTACAGGCCATTCACACACCTTTCATACATGATACACACAAGACCATTCACACCACCAGGCACAAAACCAACACATTACAACATTCACAAAAAGGGACAAGGTACACTCTGCTTGACAAAAACAGAAAATAATTTTTTTTCTACACAACCACCTATTCCTCAAGCACACATACATACTGGTTGGATTTGGCACGAGGGTGAGTGATGGTTCAGTATATATAGTTGTATTAACCAGAGATTTCACAAAAAAGAAATGCACTGTTAATAATTGAAAGGACGAGAAACTGAACCATTGACTCACAGCCCGTGAGCTGTAAAGCCACGACAAGGCACCAACCTCTTTACAGGCCATTCATACACCTTTCATACGTGTGACACATAAAAAACCATTCACACCGCCAGCCGCGGGCCCAGCACATTATAACACTCACACCAGCAGACAGCGCCATTCAAGGGCCCATCACTTTCTCACGCCCACATTCCTGACACAGCAACCACACCAGCTCACGGATTGCGTGGAGTGGCGTTTGGCAAGCAGTGTGTGTAGTGACCAGCAGCTAGTCACTACTCACACACCGCCAGCCAAGCGCCAGTCCACGTACACCGCCAGCCGAGCGCCAGTCCACGCACACCGCCAGCCAAGCACCAGTCCACACACACCGACAGCCAAGCGCCAGTCCATGCACACCACCAGCCAAGCGCCAGTCCAAACACACCACCAGCCAAGCGCCAGTCCAAACACACCGACAGCCAAGCGCCAATCCACGCACACCACCAGCCAAGCGCCAGTCCAAACACACCGCCAGCCAAGCGCCAGTCCAAACACACCGCCAGCCAAGCGCCAGTCCACACATACCGCCAGCCAAGCGCCAGTCCACGCACACCACCAGCCAAGCGCCAGTCCAAACACACCACCAGCCAAGCGCCAGTCCAAACACACCACTAGCCAAGCGCCAGTCCACGCACACCGCCAGCCAAGCACCACTCCACGCACACCGCCATCACATTTAGGATTTTTTTATACAAATAAGAAAACACAAACAAATTGCAAATAGATACAAATCTACTAACACAAAATCTGAAATGAAATACACTACACAAATGCCAACCTTGAAACTGAACAAAAAATATTAAACAATAGAGACCAGGCAGTTCACTTTACCACTCATGGATGCTCCCAAAAATTATTTTGCGTGTGGTACATTCTAAAACAAGCAGGCACATACAGCCCAGTGTTAGAAGGACACTCAGGGCAGTACATACGAGTCTCCTTCCACATTCCTCTTCGCCAACAGACTCTACATCTCCTAGTGGGAAAGTCTTTTGAGGGTGTGGGAGGAATGTGATCAGGAAAGTGGCGATCTTTCAATCTAGCCACATCCTCCACCACTCCAACTCTAGGAACCCTTGCCTGTTCCACTAAAACAAGGCTGCCTATTACAGACTCCTGAAACTTAGCAAAAGTCATCTTTGACTCAGGACAAGAATCCTTGAAAACAACAAAAGCATTAAAGGTTGCCAAGTGGAAAAGATGGATAGCCAACTTCTTATACCAAATGTAAGCCTTACGAAGAGCAGCGTAAGGTTCCAACCTCTGATCTACTCTGTCAACACCACCCATGTGCCTATTATAGTCTAAAATGCACACAGGTTTGCGCGCTTCAGCAACCTGAACCCAAACAGTCACAGGTGAAGTGCTTTCATCATGGATGGTAGTCAGCATGTAGACATCTCTCCTGTCTGAAAACTTCACAGCTAGAAGTTCCTCACAACGCAACGCACTGCACTGTCCCCGCACAGGCTTTTGACAAACAAGTTCTTTTGGGAAACCTTTACGGTTAGAGCGGATTGTGCCACAAGCAACAGTGTCCACTTTGGCCAATTCCCTGAACAACCGCACACAAGTGTAGAAGTTATCTACATATAAATGGTGACCTTTGTTAAAAAGTCCTCTACCAAGTTCCCACACAATTTTCTCAGTCACTCCAAAAGTGGACGGACAACCAGGGGTTAATCCTGGATTCCTTACCAGTGTACACCCTGAAATTAGAGACATATCCAGTCCTACTGTCACACAGCATATACAGCTTAATTCCATAGCGTGCCCTCTTACTAGGAATGTATTGCCTAAAAACCAAGCGGCCCTTGAACAAGACCAAAGACTCATCCACTGCTATTTCTTTCCCTGGAGCATAGATCTCAGAAAATCGATCTACAAAGTGATCAAGGACAGGCCGAATCTTAAAAAGACGGTCACACTAAGGGTGATCACGTGGCAACGCTAAACCATTATCGACAAAATGCAGCATCCGAAGCAGAAGCAAATACCTATCACGACTCATGACCAGTGTTCCCTTTAAGCTGCGCGCGCGCGCGCACCTCTGTGCCCCCGAGCGCGCAGTGCTGTGTGTGTGGCGCGCACACACATCTCCAGAGAGCATTCGCTCCGCAGCCTTTAAAAGTCGAGCGGCGGGAAAAACTGGCATATCCTGGTTGCGGAGAGTCAGCTTGTGGGATCAAGGAGGGAGCACTTGCTGCATTTCTTTTGTTTTGTAGAGTGAGGCTGCGGGGAGATTGTGTGCTTTTATTTAGTATTCATGTTAATCGCAGCTCGTGACGGCGCTGCAATTAACATGAATACTTAAACAAAAGCACACAATCTCCCCGCAGCCTCATTCTACAAAGCAAACGAAATGCAGCAAGTCTACAAACACGGCTAAAGTCTGCTGCCTGCTGTGCACAGGTCAATACTTCACGAAGCGTAACTTGTTTGTGGAACTAGTTTCAGCTTAGTGTTTCGAAGTGCTCTGAAGTAGCGTGCTAGCGCTATAGGGGGCACTCGTATACATAAACATTGCTCCCAGGTAAAGAATTGGGATACAGTACTATTTCAGTACTGTGCTTGTGGCTCCCGGTCATTTGATGTAGCCTTCTTCCTGTTGATTTCCTGCTTACTACCTTGCTCCTGCGTGCGTTCATTCCAGCTCTCGTGAGACGGTGTCCTGGTTAGCACTTGAGGAAACCCGGGGTGTGCAGGACATCATGTAGACATCTCATTGCCTCAGCATGCGTCGAGAGATGCCTCATGGACAAGTCAACCACCAGTTAGTTATTCAGCGCTGTGGTATCCAAACGCGATGTCATGCGGGCCTGTGCTGTGTTGAAAATCCGTACTTAATAAACGAATACCAATTATCAAGGCTCAGAATACATCAATTAACGTGCCAAATGTAGGGTGACCATGAGGTGCTGCGCTCGTGGGAGTTTCTCACGTGGCTGGAAACAATGCGTCGCCCTTTTACTTAATGTTCATTTTTTCATGCTCTGAATTGTTTGTTTCCGGCTCCGTGGTTGGACTTGTTTGGGAGTGTTCTGTTCTTACAGCAGGCCAGCTCCGAAGCGAACCGCGTTTTTCATTGCAAGGTGATGTACATTTGTCTATGGACGCATCGTTTGCAATTTGATTTTACAATGTGTTTTAGTTTCTGTTTTAAAGTGCCACCAGTGAAGTATTTGTGTATGTGTTTTTTTGTTGTTAGTGAGTTTTATGTTCCTCTTTCCCGTTTGTGATGTCTTTTCTCACTCTGTCTCGGGGTCCACATATTGATATTCACTTCACGGTGAAACACTCACTGAATATAGGCCACGGTCACGTTTGCTGTGTTCCATTTGTGTCCAGGGTATTTCTGCGTTCAAACGGCTTCTTTTGTTCTCATCGCTGTCACCTAAGTTTGCAACAGAACACGTGTGAAGAAAGAAGCACCTCCTTCCAGCGGGGATTGCTGGAGTAAAGTCCAGTTCATAACGGTGAGGCGAATGCAGATCAAACACCAAGGCAAGACTGGAGACCAAGCAGAGTACATATACTTCTGGGCGTGATCCGGAACAACATGACTAGATGGGCCTAGTGGCCGAGATTTGCAGTTGTTTCCTATTAATTTGCACAAGTTTTGAAGGGGCAATTTCAGCACATTACTGGCAATGCACCTTGACTCGGAGTGAAGAGCCAATGACAATTGTTTTCAACTGTGTGAGCTTTATAGCTAACCTACGCATTTTTTTTTATTTCCGCTGTATGACACGTAAAACCTGCAAGATACAGTTGTGTTGTGCTGCTACCGTTTATATACACTTTTTCCTTAATGTTTAACATTCTTAACCAGCACTCTGATGCCGGAATAAATTGGCACTTCAGCTGTAGTAAAGTTGAACTGCCAGGTTTGCTAAAAGGAGTGTTGTGCATCATTGCCATGGTGGCTAGTCTTGTGCCATCTATGTGTTTTTGTGCAGCACACGCAAGCCACTTGGCAACACTGAGATTGTACGTTTGTGAGGTTCTACCACCTTCTCCGAGGGGTGGTCGGGACTTAAAGATTCAGTGGCATATTAATGCTCCATGTTTCGTGGCTCTACCCTCTATTAACCCTGGGCGGGCGAAGGTCATTACAGAGCTTCTAGACAGCTAAAGCAAGGCTTCCTTGAATAGGCCAGCAGTTGGATCTTTGCACTCAAACGGTTTTCCCTCCATCTTTCTTCATTTTGAAGCATGAGGGGTGCGATAAGATTTGAGCTTCCTAATGGGATAGTATGGTTGAAGTGAAGTGCAGATATATTTTTTTACTTCATTTTTTTTTGTTCTACTGGGAGCCAGTGGTGCTCTTTAGAAGTCTATGTGATGTGAGCAGATTTAATTCAATTGAGGCAAATCGGATTGTCCCGCTTCTGGATTCTCTAGAGTTTCTGTGTCTAATTTTTGTGGGCTCCGGCATAGACTACATTGCAGTAGTCTAGTTTTGATAGAATGAAAATTCTTTTAAGAGCCTATCTTGGTTTTCTTGCAGGAAAGGAGAACCTTTATAAGCATCATGAGTTGCAGTTTGCTGATTTATATGATCATTGAAATGTAGCAAGAAAAGTTGTGTCAAATCAGGTGTCTGTGTTCCATTATTCTAGAATGGGAACTGCAGTGTGTCCAAGCTCCTAAGGCCATCAAAGGCTAGGGTTAAGCTGAAGCTGTCCTGATCAGTGACTTAGGATCTGTTGAGGCCTAAGCAGCTCTCACTTATCCACAAGTTGTTTCTGAGACACCCCTTGATCTTGCTTTGATCATTTGTATTTTCTGATTTGTAGTTTAGTCCTCATACATTTGAATTGCACTACGCACTGCACAATTAGGTGTTCCAAGGGTCTCGTGCAGACACTGAAAAGCAGTGAGGATAATGAAAAGTTTGGTGGGGCAGTAGAAGATATAGGAAATGTTTTACTGATGAGTGTCAAATTCTAACTTTCTGGCAGCAGCAGGTGTGAAATTAATGCATCTATTGCTCGTAATAAAGCGTCTAGTGTCATCGATGTTAAAATAGGGGATCATGACAAAGGTTCTTCTGATAAGCTCATAATGTTTTGTGTTGGGGTTCATGAAGGAAGGTCTGTGGTCTGGGACCCATGTTGGATGGCGTTGCGCTTATGCTACAACAGAAGTCTTTAAATAACATTCTGAGTTAGGAGGAAAAAACATTGTTTTTTATGTGTGGAGTGACACATAGCATTTTAAATTTGAAGGCGCAGTTGCATGCTCATATATGTTAGACAATTTTAGCGTGCTGGTGCTGCCTCATTGGCAGGGCGCCTCAATTGCAGTATTGTCAGAGGGGCGCTAGAATGCGTGACTAATGCATTTTAATGCAGTGATGCGGACATCAGCATTAAAATGCGTTAGTCTAATGCCTGATGCGGCCTTACCCTAATCCAGCCCTGAACCTGCGAAAAATAAAATTATAATAACTAAGTTAATATAATTTTATTTTTCCTGCTCAAAGAGAGCATTTGTTAAAGTTTTCATGTTAATCGCAGCGCCCGTCATGAGCTGCAATTAACATGAAAACTTTAACAAATGCAATCACTGCACAGCCCAACTCTATTAACCTGCCTTAACACTGTTCATGTGGTGCTGTATGTGTGGAAATGCACCGTCTTTTCACCTTTTTAAGCAAAAGTTTGGAGTGATATTTGGTGCTGCACCCACACGCGCGGTGTGGTTACTGGCGCACATAGCCTTGGTTGCAGCGCACATAGACCTTACATTGCCGCACACAGAGGAAAAAAATTAGAGGGAACATTGCTCATGACTGCCGGAAATATAGCCGTTCCCATCAAGGGACTAGTAGACCAATATGAAAACATTGATGGCTTCCTTAGCAAGCCCATCAAAAAAGTTAAACCCAAGAACTTCTTCATCTCTTCCAGATTTGTGGGAGTCCACCGGGTAGCTCTAGAATGGGGCTTAAGGCTGGCACTGTTGTCCCTCGAAAACTGTTCGGCATACAAATTAGTCTGCTCAACAATCTCTGCCAAAAACACATCGTCCATAAACAACTGAAAAAAATGTATTGGCAAAACGTTTTCTGTATTCACTCTACACCCTGGAACACCAGTAAAGTCTGGCAATGCCGGCTGCACCATGCCTGGGGCAACCCAGAGGTCATCACTTCCAACTGGAAGCCTTGCAGCCCCAGGCTGCAACCCAGATGCCTCTTGCCGCACTATACCAACGGGAAGCCTTGCAGCCCCAGGCTGCAGCCCAGAGGCCTCTTGGCACACTATCGGCACATCAATGTCCTCCTCCAACATAGGCACTTCATCCGCACTAAGAGTAGCTTCATCCGCACTGAGAGTAGCTTCATCATCCGATGATGCCATGTGGAAAGAAAACTCACTGCCTGAATCTTCCCCTGCCTCCTCTGCCTCAGATGCAGAGTCAGTCTCTGAACCATGGTCAGAGGAAGACTCAAAAAGCATACCAACAACCTGCTGAGCAGTAATCCTGCGGCTAGCAATTATCCTTACTAAGAAAGGAGACTGCACAAACAAGTCAACAACAACCAACACTGTGCAAAATAAGGAAGTAAAAAAAAATGTGTGCCTTTATCACAAAGATCTATATTCTCAAAAACTATACGATTCACTTGCAAGAGACCGCTACACTCACCAGCACCTACTCTGCAGAGAGACAGCAAAAACGATATCCCACTAGAAAGAAAAAAACAAAACCAATTACTCACAAAACAACAAAATACACATCGAGCACAAATGCAAAAAGTTTTTGACACTCAAAAATCAGAAGCCAAACATACTGCAATTATTAAACCATTTGCAAAAACACATTCATGCAGAGAAATGAAAAACATTTACATTGTACAAAAAGGTCTCTTACCAAACACAAGCAACTACACAAACAGCAGAACCAAAAGTAACGAAACTGCAACCTGGAACAGTCTAAAGAGCAAAAGCTTTCAACTAGAACAAAAAGGGAGAAATAAAGCATTACAATTGCAATTCACAAGAAATAAAAGAATTAACATTATAACACAACCAAAACAGCCCAGCACACTTTCAAGTATTAGATGTATTAAATACACAGTGAGATAAATTTACAACAAGCAGTTGTTTTCCCAAGAAAAAAGTCGATACGATCTTGCAATATTGAAGTTCATTCTTTATTCATGTTCTTTTTTAAATTTGCAACCGCCAACGCGTTTCGTCCTCAATCGGACTTCTTCAGGGCTTAAAGTGTAAAATGTGCTCATTCGTATAGCTGTTGCCAGTGTGTTAGGCCAATTGATTTGAAACTACGTATATCCAAACCAATATGTTGTGTCAGTTCAAGGGCTCATCGATAAAAGTGTGTCAGTGAATGTCACACCCGTCTCCATGCGGTCATCTGGTTCGGCAAAGAATCATTATAACACACTATGTCACTACCCAATTGGTCAATCTGCCAGATGGGCCTTCAAATAGGGCTGTGCAAAAATGGGGGGTGAACTTGCTCAAGGGATCGGGTGAGCTTGTCTAAGGGTGGGGCAGAAAACAGCAGACAGAAATGTGCCCCCCTTGCAAAAGAAATAAATCCCTGGTGCCTAGTAGGGTGTTCTGCCTCCCCCCACCCGCCTAGGGCAACAAGCATTGGAAATGCAATAGGTCTCGCATTTGTTGGAGCTATTGGCATTGTAAATGGCAATGTTTTGTACTTTGCAATAGGTTTTGTATTTGTTGGAGCTATTCACATTGTAAATGGCAATGTTTTTTATTTATCCTTGGGGTTTTTATATAGCACGAACTTAACAGCCTCAGTTGTGAATTTCGATTCATCAAAGTTTTGTGAGCCCTGAAATTTGCACAAGTAAAGTGCTAACAGTATAAATATGGGCACTGTTTAATAAACGAAGCCACTGCAATACAAGAGCAAAGGTGACCGAGTGACTGCTTCTGGGTTGACGGAGTTGCTTACAGTCACTGCCCGTTAAAGCTAGCTAGCCCGCTACTATGAGTTTATCAAACTTAATGCTATGTTATGTTATGTTATGCTATGCTATGTTTTGGTGTGTTTTGTTATACTATGATGTTTTGTTTTGTTATGCTTTGTTATGTTATGCTATGTTTTGTTGTGTTTTGTTATGCTATGCTGTTTTGTTTTGTTATGCTTTGCTGTGTTTTGTTGTGTTTTGTTATGCTATGCGTTGTTATGCTGTTTTGTTGTGTTTTGTTATGCTATGCTTTGTTATGCTGGTTTGTTTTGTTATGCTATGCTATGTTTTGTTATGCTATGCTATGTTTTGTTGTGTTTTGTTATGCTGTTTTGTTATGCTATGCTATGTTTTGTTTTGTTATGCTATGCTATGTTTTGTTAAGCTATGCTGTTTTGTTATGCTATGCTATGTTTTGTTACGCTATGCTATGTTTCGTTGTGTTTTGTTATGCTGTTTTGTTATGCTATGCTATGTTTTGTTTTGTTATGCTATGCTAAGTTTTGTTAAGCTATGCTATGTTTTGTTATGCTATGCTATGTTTTGTTATGTTATGCTATGCTGTGTTTTGTTGCGTTTTGCTATGCTATGTTTTGTTATGCTATGCTATGTTTTGTTATGCTATGCTATGCTTTGTTATGCTATGCTATGCTTTGTTATGCTATGTTTTGTTATGCTTTGCTATGCTATGTTATGCTATGTTTTGTTTTGTTACGCTATGCTATGTTTTGTTGTGTTTTGTTTTGTTGTGTTTTGTTATGCTATGCTTTGTTGTGTTTTGCTATGCTTTGTTTTGGTACGCTATGCTATGTTTTGTTATGCTATGTTTTGTTGTGTTTTGTTATGCAATGCTATGTTTTGTTATGCTATGGGTTTTTTGTTATGCTATGTTTTGTTGTTTTGTTATGCTATGATATGTTTTGCTGTTTTGTTATGCTATGCTATGTTTTGTTGTGTTTTGTTATGCTATGCTATGTTTTGTTTGTGTTTTGTTATGCTATGCTATGTTTTGTTATGCTATGCTATGTTTTGTTATGCTATGCTATGTTTTGTTGTGTTTTGTTATGCTATGTTTTGCTATGCTATGCTTTGTTTTGCTATGCTTTGTTTTGGTATGCTATGCTATGTTTTGTTATGCTATGTTTTGTTGTGTTTTGTTATGCAATGCTATGTTATGCTATGTTTTGTTGTGTTTTGTTATGCTATGCTATGTTTTGCTATGCTTTATTATGCTATGCTATGTTTTGCTGTTTTGTTAAGCTATGCTGTTTTGTTGTGTTTTGTTATGCTATGCTATGTTTTGTTGTGTTTTGTTATGCTATGCTATGTTTTGTTGTGTTTTGTTATGCTATGCTCTGTTTTGTTGTTTTGTTATGCTATGTTTTGTTGTGTTTTGCTATGCTATGCTGTTTTGTTTTGCTATGCTTTGTTATGCTATGTTTTGTTATGCTATGCTATGTTTTGTTATGCTATGCTATGTTTTGTTATGCTATGCTGTTTTGCTATGCTGTTTTGTTATGCTATGCTATTTTTTGTTATGCTATGCTATGTTTTGTTATGCTATGCTATGTTGTTTTTTATGTTATGCTATGTAGTTATGCTATGCGTTGTGTTTTGCTATGCTATGCTTTGTTTTGTTATGATATGCTATGTTTTGTGATGCTATGCTATGTTTTGTTGTGTTTTGTTATGCTATGCTTTGTTTTGTTATGCTATATTTTGTTTTGTTATGCTATGTTGCGTTTTGTTATGCTATGCTTTGTTATGCTATGCTATGTTTTGTTATGCTATGCTGTTTTGTTTTGCTATGCTTTGTTATGCTATGCTTTTTGTTATGCTATGCTGTTTAGTTATGCTATGCTATGTTGTGTTTTGCTATGCTATGTTTTGTTATGCTATGCTTTGTTATGCTATGCCATGTTTTGGTGTGTTTTGTTATGCTATGCTATGTTTTGTTGTGTTTTGTTATGCTATGCTATGTTTTGTTGTGCTGTGCTATGCCATGTTTTGTTATGCTATGCTATGTTTTGTTATGCCATGATGTGTTATGTTATGTTGTGTAAGGCTAGGCTGTGTTATGTTGTGTTAGGCTAGGTTGTGTTGTGCTGTGTTGTGCTGTGTTTTGTTTTGTTATGTTTTTGTTTTGTTATGTTATGTTTTGTTATGTTATACTGTTTTGTTATGTTATACTATGTTATGCTATACTATGTTATGTTATGCTATACTATGTTATGTTTTGTTATGCTATGTTATGATTTGTTATGTTATGTTAGGCTAGGCTATGTTTTGTTATGTTATTTCATGTTTTGTTAAGTTCTGTTAAGTTATGTTATGTTATGGTCTCTAGTGAATGAGTTAAATGGTGCCCTAGCAGTCTCTTCTGATTGTGTAAAAGTCCTTGGTGTTTGAAGCTGTGTAGTCTCTAGTGAATGAGTTAAATGGTGCCCTAGCAGTCTCTTCTGATTGTGTAAAAGACAGTTTCTATGGCGTCTGAAGCTCTGCAGTCTCTAGCAGTTCCTTCGGTGATTGAAGCATGCCGTCTTTTAAGAAGGAGTTAAATGGTGCCCTAGCAGTCTTTTCTGATATTGGAAAAGACTATGTTGTCTGAAGCTCTGCAGTCTCTAGAGAATTAGTTAAATGATGCCCTAGCAGTCTCTGCTGATTGTGGAAAAAAGACAGTTCCTCTGAGGTTTTCAGTTCTGCGCTCTCTTGTAAATGAGTTGTGAAGCGCTCTCTCGCGCTTGTGAAACAAGCACTTCCTGTCGCTCTTGCAGATCGGCACTCTCCTGTAAGGAGGTCGTATTGGGGACCTTTACTTCTGTTATTTGTGAGAAGAGACCGCTCCCCTGCTCTCTGCAGCTTCCAAGTTGCTTTAGTCCGTTAGTGGCAGTTGCCGTCTCTTTTGGTGTTTGCAACACCCCGGTCTCTTGTGCCCAGTTGCATCCCTGAGGTCTCTCTGCAGTGTCTCTGGGTCGACCGCGCTCCAGCAGTCTCCGCTCCTGTGGGAAGTGTCAGTCCCTCTCGTCCTTGCAGCACTCCTGCAGCCAGCTGCCTCTTTCTCGTGGAAAGGGCAGTTCCTGGGGTGACTTTCTCCGCAATTCACAATGCAGTTTTCCTCACAGAGATGGAGTTTTTCTGATTTAGTCAGCTTTTCCCAACACTAGGATCATCAGTCCGGTCCCCGTAGGGTGTTTTACATGCACACGTAAACCGGATTCTTTCATCCGTGGCACACGAATGAGCAGATTGTTTGCGGGCCACGAGTTTCTATTTTCAGCACACAGTTTTAATCCATTATGGGATACAATGTGGCACTGACGTGTACAAACAAATCTGTAAACCAAGGACCTAAAACAATTTGCATCACGCTTTCAAGCGAAAGTACGATGCAAAAATAAACACGCCGCGCCCTGTCTCCTTTTGGGAGGCCCAGCAGGACTGGATGCAGCCTGAGCATGGGGATCTCTTATCTTTATGGGGCCATGTGTTTGGCCCCATAAAGATAAGAAAGTGCTTCACGACAGCCGTGAAGCAGGCCACCGAGTCCAAATGTAAGCCAAAGGGAGGCAACCAAAACACCTCATTTCCAATGGCAGGCCACCGTTTAGCATAAACGGTGACGCCAGCCAATGGGAATGAGGGGCGGGGCTTAAAGCCCTCTTCTGAAAGTCCTCTCTTACAAAACCCCTTGCGGGGGTAGAGCAGGGCTCTGCCCTGCAACGCCACGCGAGACCTAAAAAGGCCCAAAAAAAAAAGGGGCAGATCTGTCCCCAGGAGGGGCAGAAAAAACATTAACCAAATTTATAAAAAAAATCTGCCCCCTGGAAGCGACCCTTGCCCAAGGGGTCGCTTCCATTTTGATTTCAAATAAGTCCCTGGTGTCTAGTGGGGTATTCTGCCCCCCCCCCCCTGGGGGCAGAAAGGCCAAATACACGGACCGATCTGCCCCCAGGGGGGGCAGAATACACATTTTAAAAAAATGAGGCCCCTGGAAGCGACCCTTCCCCAAGGGGTCGCTTCCATTTTTTTAAAAAAAAAGATCCCTGGCTCTAGTGGGCTTTTCTGCCCCCCCCTGGGGCCAGAAACGCCAAAAAAACAAGGCAAACAGTCCCATGGGGGGGCAGAAAAGTCTTTTTAAAAATGTGCCCCCTAAGGAAGCGACCCTTGCCCAAGGGGTCACTTCCTTTACATAATAAAAGGACTCCCTGGTGTCTAGTGGGGTATTCTTACCCCCCCCCGGGGGCAGAAAGGCCAAATACACGGGCCAATCTGCCCCCACGGGGGGCAGAATACACATTTTTAAAAAATGAGGCCCCTGGAAGCGACCCTTCCCCAAGGGGTCGCTTCCATTCTTTAAAAAAAAGATCCCTGGCTCTAGTGGGCTTTTCTGCCCCCCCTGGGGCCAGAAACGCCAAAAGACCAAGGCGATCTGGCCCCAGGGGGGGCAGAAAAGTCTTTCATTTATTTGCCCCCTGTAGGAAGCGACCCTTGCCCAAGGGGTCGCTTCCTTTTACTGAAAAAAACATCCCTGGTGCCTAGTGGGGGCATTCCTGCAGCACGATCGCGACGCTGTGCGCGATCGTGCTGCAGGAATGCCTGTATTGAGACATCAGGGAGAGGAAATACTCTTTCCTCTCCCCCGATGCCTCAATACATTAAAAAATACCCCCCCCCCGCCCCACCGGAGCACACAAACTTGCCTGCTCCTCCTGGACGCGGTGGAAACAAATGGTTTCCAGCGCGTCCAGCGCTTCCTGAAGACGTTGGCGCGCGCTGTGCGCGCTGACGTCATGGGATTGCGTGGGGGGGGGTCGGCAGCGGAAACTCTTCCGCTGCCATCCCCCTCTGTGGGGGCAAGATCGGTAAACCAGGGGGGGAGCGCCAGCGCTTCCCCCATGGGCTGTGCTCATGACGGAGCGCTTCCGTCATGAGCACAGCCCAACCGATGCTCATGACGGAACCGCTCCGTCATGAGCATCGAAGGGGTTAATTACCAGTTATCTGGACATTTTTATTGTTGTCTTGCATACCTGATAAAAAACGATTTAAATGAAGCATACCAAAGTATGTGCCTTGCTGAGCCTGTGCAGATTTTAAAAATAAGACCAAATAGTAACACATTCTCTTACCTACCCGGATAGTCAAACTTTGTGTCACAGCCTGATCTGCTAAGCAGCTGCAGGGGTCAGGAAAGGTGAAACAGAATAAAAAAACTTCTTTTCTCCAGTGATGAAATAGAAAAGGAAATATCCACGCAGCAGGACGGTAGGCAAAAATTACTCTGTGCCAAATAAAGAATTCTTCCCCTTGCCATGCCCCTATTGTACCTGCAGGATATAGCACACCTTTCTAAATGGAGTTATGTGATTGGGTCTGTGCTTTTTCTCACAGCCATCCCCAATCACGTAACTCCCAGAACAGGAAGAAAAACAATGTTCGGGGGAACGTTTTAAATTATACTGCCCATTTTCTATTGGCCTTCATGTCCTCACTGGGAGGGCCAAGGCTCATGTTTAGGTGGGCCGGGCTCATGTTTGGGTGGGCCTGACCCACTCGGCCCACCCGCTAGAACCGGACCTGCTGAGTTGAGACAAAGGTCGCTATTTTACTGTCAGTTGCGACCTCCTGGGAGAAGCAAGGCAGCATATTGTTTTTGGAACCTAGACCACTGTTGGCCCAAAGCATGTTTTCAACCATTAGTTATGGCCCACATTGTGAGAAGTCTCACAGAGACAAGTGAGGAACAGTCCGTTCTAACATTCTGCGACTAAAAGAGGTAGGAATGTTCAGGTTTTGAAGTTTCTAATTGGGATAACTATGACACCATCAGAAATAATATCACATGACCTTTTCCACAGTGATGATGTCAGTATGAAATAAATCACGACACTCGGAGAGGAGCCGTCCTGGCCAAAGCAATGATGATGCAGAGGCCGCGTGCTGACAACAGTTATTCTGGCCAAACACCTGTTCCAACAAGCTTTGGCAAATGCAATATGTCCTTGGCAAGCTGATGCAATAGTTGCATTTTTTTTTTAATTTTTACTGCAGACGTGCTAGTTGAAGAAAAAGACAACACAGACCATATAAATGTAGCAACATACATTTGCAATAAAAAACATTTAAATGTAAAAAAGCGGGTGCTTCCTGGCAAGCAGGTACAGATATAGAACAGGTACAGAAATCCCTTTTAGTTTTGAAGCACATTTCGGTTAATATGAGTCTTATAAGCACAAATAAAATGTACTATTGGCTTTGAATTGCTGTAACAAGAATAACTTAAACAAATAAAAAGCATAAAGACAAAAAATACCAAACTCTGAATCCTACCTGAGAAAGTCAGGTGACAGGGTTTGAATCCATTTGTGAAATAGTGTGCCCAAATTCAGGGGCGCCTTGAGGTTTGGGGTGGACAAGTAGCAACACCATGTTTTACTGTGCTTCAGTTCACGAGGTCAAAAATCATCAAAGTCTATTAGTCAAAACACAGATAGTGTCTCTCCAAATAGTTAAATGGAAAACACCTAACAGACGTGTTGCCTTTTGCTCAAATTATCAAATGGGATTTGTAAACAGACATGAAGAAAAAGAGCGAACATTCACTGTCTCTCCCTTCGCTGCCCTGCTTTCCTCTCAAATGCAGGATATATCTAGTTTCACTTTCCAGGAACACCTCTGATTTTAATTTTCAGTTGCCTTCCATGATCATTGTTTTTATTTGTTTCACTGCATGATGTGCAGTTGATTGCAAAGGCCTCCTGAAAGGCTGTAGGATCAGAGGCTAATATCGGTAAGTATCGAGACTGCCCAAAAGCGGTAACTTACCGCCTAATTCGGTAAGGTTGTCAAGTATGTAAAATGAAAGAGAAAAGGAAATGTTGACCTAGAGCCAAACTGAAGGTAAGGACATATTGGAGTGGAACAAAACCAGGTAAAATAAACATAAGGGAAACAGAATAAAAGGAGAGAAACAATGTTGAGGTGTAGAGGAAAAACAGAAAGCAAGAAGGGGCAACAAGCAACAGTATCTAAAGAAAAGTAAGGTTAAGGGAAAGAAAAAATGAAAAATAAGCAAGAGAGGAAATTAGAAACAGAAAACTATTTTTTGCCACAGCTCTCGTTTCCCAGATCCATTATGACGTAGTCATGATCTAAAACTGGGACAAAAAAGACTACACATCGCAGAATACAAAGATAAATATCTGGATAGGCTGGGCTACTCACTCATAAACCTAGAAAATGTGAGAAATCCGTTTCGCTTTTTTAAATGAAAACTTGTAAAAAGAAAATGTATTAAGCAGTGGTACATGCGTTTCTTAAACACATAGAACAGACACTCATTGCTACCAACAGGATGTATGTCATGTGTAATACCTTCTGTCTTCCCTTTTTAGCCTACAGAAAGTTGCATTATTGGACCTATAGTTTCTCTTTTGACACTTATAGTAATTTTTAAAAATCATAGCACATAAAATGCTACAGACTAAAGGTGCACACCTGACATTGAACCACTTGGCAGCAAAGGGCGAAGTATGGACATCAGCAGCGCAAGAGTGGAACTCAAACAGAACAAATATAGCACAGAGAGCACACACTTCAACCATGCACAGAACATTTGCACTCAGAGTTTTTTTTCTTTTTTTCATTTAAAAATATTTTGTTAATTTTGAGGATACAGAAATAGAGAGTAGGGTGATAATCAATTGCAGTGGATAGAATGCTTACATAAGAGGCATTTTCCAGGTGCAAAGCAAGATACAGCCAGTCAGTCAGTTAAGAAATTTTATTCGGTCAATATAGACGATAAAAGCACATATAACATATATATCACCCAAGATCAAGCTGTGTACATGATCACATCAAAAGTAAAAGTTAATACGTATACATTCAAACAGGTGCAAAGCAAGATACATACAAGATGCAGGAGTATAGGTACGATACAGCTGTGTAGAGTTGAGCATTGTTGATTGTTAGCCCCAATAGAAGAGAAACGAAAAGTGAGAGAAGGGGGAGAGATAGGAATGGGGGAAAACAAAGAAAGCCCCAGTGAAAATAAAAGGAGAGAGAGGAGGGGGAGATAGAGCGATGTCAGGGATAGAACGGTGCCAGTAGGCTGAGCGATCTGTAGATGGGAGAGCGGATTGGTGTAGAGCCAATAGATTTGTGTATTTTTTATATTGTATTAGTAGGTGGTTTGTGTCCCTCATGGAACATGTTGGAGTAGAAATGACAGGATATTGGAGTTGTGCCCAGGAAGGTTCCATTTTTGGGATAAATAGGTCTAGCTTGTTCTACAGCTTATGTGAATTCTGGTAATTGATGTTATTGAATAATGAGTTGTCTGCACTCCTTGCGAAGCAGACCCACGCAAATCATGTATGATGAGTTAGGTTTTGGAATGATTTCCATTCACAGAGAATGTTTTTTACTCCCATTGTTAGGAGGAGATCCAAGTGACTCATGTCCGTGGTATTTATCTTCAGGGCAGGGGTGTGGGGCCACAGTCCTTATGTTACTTTATGGAAGTTGAGGGAGATCTTAATGTTAAAGATTCCATTCATTATGTTTTGAATCTCTTTCCAAAATGAGTTCAGCATCTTGCAGTGAAACAGCATATGGCTGAGGGTGTCTGGCGAATCCTGACAATTCCAACATTTGCCTGAGTCTGCGATATCCAGCTTAAAGAGTTTTCCAGGTGTCCAATGTGCTTTGTGAAAGATCCAATACTTGCATTGTGAGAGGATGGGGAATACTTTGTTTTTGGGGGCACAAGTCCATATTTTCTTCTAGGTTTCTTCGTTTATTGTTGAGTGGCTGGGAGTTGGGGGTGCTTTTAGCCATTTGTTTTGGATTTCAGAAGTGATTTTATTGTTGATATTAGGGGAGTTTAAAATCTTGTATGTTGCGACAGCTGCGTGGGGAAGAGTGGATAGTTTTGAGAGTAAGGGAATGAGAAAACTCTTCTTCACTGCTACCTTTATCTTAAGGAAATTGTAGAAGTCGACATTATTTGAATTGTGGAATTTCTGTAGCTCTGCTAATGTCTTGGGATTGGCAACAGGGGAGAGGAGTTGGCCTAACGGCTAGGGCGGTCGACCTCGAATCTGGGGAACTGGGTTCGAGTCTTGGCAATGACGCTGAACATCCTGTGATTCTGGGCAAATCACTTAATCTCCCCGTGCCTAACAAAAATGAATGTGTGTCCTCATGTAACGTAACTGGTGCTATGTAAAGCGCTCTGATACCTGATTTGGGTCAAGTTCGCGCTATATAAAACTCTGTAAAAAAAACAAAAAAACAGAGCCTTTATCATCAAGCAATAAAATGTTATTCGTTGCCCAGAAGGGCAAGGAGAGGGATATTCCATCGATTATGATTTTAGAGTCGTTACAAAGGGATGCGTATTGTAATTGTTGGATTTTGTTGGGGAGTTTTTATCAAGGGTTTTGAGGGTGGCAATGGTGTCTTTGAGTATGATATGGCAAAGTTGTATATTAATCAATTTTATAATTAGCATTGAAATTCAGGAGTATGGTTTTACGAGGAATTCTTCAATATGTAACCAAAGGGCTTTGTCTTTTAGCGTGGGACCACCAAGTAACTTGTTTGATTAGAAAGGTAAGTTGGTATTTATGAAAGTTGGGGATATTCAGGCCTCCATAGCGTTTGTTTAGTTTTAGTTTTTTAACAGCGAATCTGTCTCTTTTTCCTTTCCATAGGAATTTAGATATTATGGAGTCTGTAATGTTAAAAAAATTAATAGACAATTATAGGGATAAGCTGGAGGTGAAAAAAGCTATCTGTACTGCAATCATCATCTTGGTACATTCTGTGTGACCCCACCATATCATAAATGTAGGCTTTCAGGTTGAGAATATTTCTTTAACTTTTTTTAGAGGGTTTTCTTCAGTTAGTTTCCTTGTATCTTCTAGGTTATTTTTGAAGTGTATTCCTAAGTATTTAATTTGTGATGATTGTAAGCGAAGTTTAGTATTGTTCACAATGCACGGCAAGGTTAGTTTGTTGAGTGGGAAGACTTTGTTTTTTTTAAAGTTTAGGGAGTAGCCTGAGACCTGCGCATATGAGTGGATTTCATCCAATATTGCATGGATGGCGGTTTCAGCATCATGTGAAAAAATAAGCACATCGTCTGCGTATGCAGCAATTTTATAAATGTCATTCCCTATTGGTAGACCATTAATACATGTGTTACATCTGATTGCAGCGAGTGTAGGTTTGATGGCTAGAAGATATAGCAGAGGGGAGAGAGGGCAGCCTTGTTTTGTCCCTTGTGCTAGGTTTATTTTGTTTGAGAGGTAGCCATTGACTCGAATACGAGCAGAGGGTTGAGTGTATAAAGCAAAGACCTGGTGTATAAAGGTATCACCTAGGTTTAATTTGCACATTACTGCATGTCGGAATGGCCATGAGACCTTATCAAATGCCTTTTCTGCATCTAAGGCCATGGCAATTGTCTGCGAAATTAGAGATTTAGCTCTTTCAATGATGTGGCAGAACAACCTAACATTATCTGATCCAAGTCTGCCTTTAACAAATCCGGTTTGGGTCCGGTTTATAAGGGATGGGAGAACTTGTTCCAGTCTTGTCGCCATCTTTTTTGCGTTGATTTTACAATCTCCGTTTAAGAGACCGAGTATCTATGTGGCCCCACCTGGGTTTTGGTCCCGCTTGCTCTAACTTTTGGGCCCCCATGAGACACTTTTCCTCCATTGCCGGTCTACCAGAACTGATCTGCTTCCCTGACCCCTGTTTTTCTTCTCCCCTCCCTTATTCCCTCCTTCCTCTACTGGGGTCTTGATCTACTATGTTTGATTATGCAACTGTTAACTAACGTAACCATGCAAATCTGTTATCCTTGTTATACCATGGGCGAAAAACCGAATCTGTTTGTAATTACCGCTGAACCCAAGTACCATTGGCCGTTACCCGGTGGAGCTGTCCTATGCAGCTATAGAGGAGTCTGGCCATGGTTCACCACTTCGGCCGTCACCTACCCAGCCGGACATCGGACATTGTTTTTAACGTTGCTTCACGGTCTTGTCTATCTTTCACTTTGACTGCTTGTTTCCCCTGAAGTCCCTTCCCCCTCTGGTCTGCCTGACGCTATCCGCATTCCTTTTCCCTGTTTACCTTTCCCCTCTACCTTCCATTCCACATAAGACGTTTCTGTCTTGCTATGTAACTCGAAAATAACCTATGTTATCATGTAATCTCATGTTTTTCTACTGTCTGTTCTCACAGCGGAGTCCGAACAACCTTGGCCGATGCCCGGTGGAGCTGTCATATGCAGCTATAGAGGAGTCTGGCTAGGGTTCACCCCCCTCGGCCGTCACCTACCCAGCCGGACATCGGACATTGTTCTTAACGGTGCTTCACGGTCTTGTCTATCTTTCACTTTGACTGCCTGTTTCCCCTGAAGTCCCTTCCCCCCTCTGGTCAGCCTGACGCTATCTGCATTCCTTTCTCCCCTGTTTACCTTTCCCCCTCTACCTTCCATTCCACATAAGACGTTTTGTCTTTGCTACGGAACGCGAAAATAACTTATGTTATCGTGTAATAGCATGTTTTTCAACTGCCTGTTTTCACCGCGGAGTCCGAACAACCTTGGCCAATGCCCAATGGAGCTGTCCTATGCAGCTATAGAGGAGTTTGGCCCTGGTTCACCCCTCGGCCAGTCACCTACCCAGCCGGACATATGACATTGTTTTTCCTCACCTCCCGTTATGTTTCCTTCCCTCTATCTTTCTCTGATGTCTATTCTTGGAATCTGTAACTGAAGTAATTATGTAATCTTTAACTTGCTGATCCTCATGTAAAGCGCTCCTGATACCTACGGGTCTAGCCAACGCTATATAAAACTTTGCACAAAAAAAAAGAGGGAAATGGGCCTGTAATTTTTGACGTCTAGAATGTCTTTCCCTTCTTTATGAATAATGGTAATAGTGGCCTCGGAGGCTGTACCTGATATGTTCCCATAGTGCTGGAAGAGGAATTCCATATGTGGTAGTAGTTCGTTTTGGAAAGTTTTATAGAAGCTGGTTGAGAAGCCGTCAGGCCCGGGTGCCTTACCACATTTGAGGGAGTCAATCACATTCTTAATCTCTGAGAGGGAGAAGGGTAGGTTAAGTATTGCATTGTTTGAGACTATGAGTACTGGAAGTTGACTTTTGTCAAGATAATTCGCAAAGTTAACCGTTGAAGATGCAGGTTATATATGTCATTGTAGTAATCTAGGAAGATCTTGACTATTTCCAGTGGGTCAACAATGGTTGCTCCCATTTTTCTCCTGATTGCAGAGATATAGTTGTTGTTATTTTTGACTTTCAAGTAATTTTTACCAGCTTTGTTGGATTATTTCAATTTTTTAATTTTGTTATTTGGAACCCAGGTGTGGGCTTGACCACTTATTATTTTGTTGTTGTACTCATATTTTAGTGTTTTTAGTTGAAACAGGAACTCTTGTTTTTTAGTTTCAATGTATATAGTTTCTAGTTGTTTCAGTGTTCTAGTTCATTTCGTTTTTTGTTTGTTTATGTTAGTCATGATATTAATGAGCTCCCATCTAATCGTGGCCTTCATGGCATCCCAAAAGGTTTCTTGGGGTATCTCGTTGGTGTCATTTTCATGAAAGAAGTTATTGATGGCTAGCCTTATTTTGTCTATAAGTGTTTGGTCTTGGAGTATTTCTTCATTGAACCTCCAATGTTTCATTTTGGGGGAGTTGTGGGATATTTGTAATTCCACGGTAATGCGCGACTGGTCTGAAACTAATATAGGTTCGATAGTCGTTGCGGAGGCAGTTAGGATGCAACGTTGTTTGTGAGTATGTGATTGTTAGACCTGGCACCATTGGTGTGGGTCTCCCCTACATTTTTAGCCTTTGCCTCCTGTGTTTTTGCTGTGTGTTGGACTCCGTTTTGCTGGTCTAGGTCCTTTGGGCACTGTGCCACTGCTGTTCAGTGCCAAAGTGCAAGTGCTCCCTTTGTTGTTATGGATCGGTGTTTCCATAATTGGCTATTTGATTTACTAGTCAGTCCCTAGCACAGTGCACCATGTGTGCCCAGGGCCTGTAAATCAAATGCTGCGAGTGGGCTTGCAGCACTGATTGTGCCACCCACATAAGCAGCCTGTAAATGTAACTCAGATCTGCCACTGCAGTATCTGTGTGCATCCTAGTACTGCCATGTCGACTTGGCAAGTGCACCCACTTGCCAGGCCCTACCCTTCCCTTACATGTTAGTCACCCCTAAGGTAGCCCAAGGTACCCCTGTGGGCAGGGTACAGTGTATGTGAAAATTAGGACATGCCCTGATGTGTGTGACATGTCCTGATAGTGAATTACTGCCAATTTCGTTTTTCACTATTGCAAGGCTATCTGTTCCCATAGGATAGAATGGGGAGTTTCCTTATAACATCTTATAAGCATAACTGCCCCTGGGAACCAGATAGGAAAATAAAGTTTAGTATGCCTGAACCCAGAATGTTAAAATGCATCTTTTAGTGAGGGTGATTTTTACATTCTGTGTTTGAAAATACCACTTTTAGAAAGCAGGTATTTTCTTGCTCAGCCATCCAGTGTGCCTCTGCTAGGTTTGTGTATTGCATTTCTGGCTTGGGGATGACAGGGGATGGGGAGGAGCAGTGGCTCCAGAGAGTCTGATGAGTCAGGGCTGGGCCGAATAGACCTGGGCTGCATTTAGAGTAGGGGGAGGAGATTTCCTTTCACCTGAATGGGCCTGGTCTGCCAAGGACAATGCTGTCTCCACCTCCTGCCAGGAAGCTGCACCAGAGAGGACAGAACTTGTTTTGACTGAGCACAGGGCTTCTCTGCCACCAGAGAACAAAGGATTTTGTGGTATAAATATTGGGGCCCAGACCCCAGAACTTCAGATCATTTCTGGGAATCAAGAGGAACCTTTGCCAAGGAGAAGAGCCGGAGAAGCTGAGTAGGAATACTGCCCCTGTGCTGTTTGCTGTCTGGGGTTGGCCTGCAGTGGCTACTTGCTGCCAAGGAAAGGAGCAAAGGACTTTGCTGTTTGTTGTGTCCCCTGCTTGAGGAAGATCTCCAAGGGCTTGAGTTGAGCTTGCCTCCTGTTCTGAAGTCTCAGGGACACAAAGACTTCACCACCAGCTCCCCTGAACTTCCTTGCTGGGAGTTCTGACCTGCTCAGAGGTGCCTGCTGTTATTTTGAACCTCAGGAGGTTGTTTGCCACTGGGAGCTGGGAAAAGGAACGCAACTTCGAGAAGCGAGACGCATCAGCACCTGTTTCCGATGCATCGCCGAAGAAATCGTCGCAGCGCCTGTCCGCGGCTCGAGAAATCGCCGCACGCCGCATCGAGTGCACCGATCTCTGAAGTCCGAGATCACCGCACCGATCTTGATGCAAGGCCTGCTGTGCGGCTGCAAGAACTCACGCATCATTTCGGATCGGCGCATCGCATCGAGGTGCCAAGTTTGTTGCATCGTTGGGGGACGCAGTAAGAGACCAACGCATCACCTCCCCAGGCAGTAAGAAACCAACGCATCACCTCCTCTCCGGTAAGGAACAGACGCATCACCTTCCCTGCGCAGCAGTAAGGAACCGACGCATCACCTCCCCGGGAGCAAGGAACCAACGCATCACCTTCCCTGAGTGTAAGGAACCGACGCATCACCTTCCCTTCCGCCCTTTTTTGTTTGTTTGCGTGACGCATCCAAGGTACTTTGTGTGAAAAGTGTTGCAGCTGCAATTTGCTTTGAACTAAACTATTTCTAGCATTTGAAAGTCCTATTTTTATCACAGTATTGTGGATTTTTGTTGTTTGGTCTTGTTTTGGTTTAGATAACCTGGTGTGGTGTCCATTTATAGTGTTTTCACTGTATTACTGTATGTGTGCACAAATGCTTTACACACTGCCTCTGAGATAAGCCTGTCTGCTAATGCCAAGCTATCAAGGGGGTGAGCAGGGGTTATTTTAAAAGTGTATCCCCCTTATCCTGACTAAAAGCAAGGGTCCCTATTTGGACAAAGGTGCCTACCTCTGCCAATTAGAGACCCCCATTTCTAACAGTAATCTATCCTGAAGAGCGTGTTGTGGGGGTGTGAGTAGAAGGTAAATTCGTTACTTGTCGGATTGTGGAGATGCCATATTTCATCTAGACAGTGTTTTTTTTACATAGGTTTCTCATCTGTTTGTGTGATTTATTGGTCCTGTATTTACAGGAAGAGCTTCTGTCTAATAGTGTCCCAGGGGAGGTTGAAATTGCCTGCAAGAATAATCCCATAATCATTTGGTAATTTGCACAATTTTTTATTCAGGGTAATCAAGAATTGGGGTTCATCGGCCTTGGGGGCATATATGTTTATTATGTAGAATGTTGTGGTGTTGTTCTTTACTATCGTGATTAATTATCTACCCTCGTTATCGTAAAAGTTGTCCAAGCTTTTTTAGCTATAAGTGTAATGAACCCATTATTTTTCTTGCCGGCAGGGAAAGAGAAAGTTCTGTGTATCCAGTGATGATGTATAGAGTTATATCCCCTTTGAGTTTCACACAGTATTCTAAGATTTTTCTTCGCTTCACCGGGTGGTTGATGCCTTTTGTATTGAGGGAGAGAACCTTAAGCGTGTTATTAGTCATGGATTAAGTGGAATGTATACAATCCAATTGAGCACAGAGAAGTGTGTGCTCATAAGTTGTGTGTTGTAAAATATAGTTGTGGAGCATTGAGAACTAGAATTAATTAATGTAGAGACTAGCCCCCTGTTATAATCAGAACTAAGAATGTGTCTTGTCTGATTTTTGCCTAGATATGGGGTGGTTAGTGAATGGCGTATTGCTGAGGCAGTGATCATATAATGTGTGATTATGTTGTTGCAGATAATATTTATTGTGTAAATTATAGAGTATGCTGAATGTGTTGGAATCGTATGGAAAGAGTTATGCATATGGCAGATGCTCAGTCCAAGGATACCTATTGAGTGAGAAGACAGCAGACTGGTAGAGAGTAAAGATAGAGAAAATATAAGTAGAGATAGACCTTGAGATAAAACCCACATCCCACCCATAACCTGCCCAGTACAGACCTTCCAGGAATAATTGGAGGCGGTGGTGGCCACAGGGGCCAGGGCCCGAGTGAACGGAGGAGCAAGAGAGGTTGCAGCTATAGCTGCGAGGAGAGAGTAGATGTCAATGTTAAGTTAACATCAATAATCGCTTCTACGATAGCATCTCGTTAAACTGCATGTAACGTGTATACAATAATAGAAATAACAATACAAGGCTGAACATAATGGAATATGGTGTGGTAAAGTTGTATGTGTTGTGTCTATATAAGAATGATTGTATTTGTCTGTAAATCAAAAAAAGTATAATAGTAGGTGAATAATTTGCTTTAATGGGCAGTACATGATCTGCAGGAGGAGTATCTGTAGCAGTCAACGAAGTGGGTACATGCACATGTACAAGTATCAGGCAGCGGTGGGAGTAAAGATGATATATAGGGTTCATAAAAGTTGTCTGGGGCCGGGACAGTTAGTGTATTCTAAAGAGATAGTTTTAAAGCTTGGTAGTGATTTGAAATATTGTACTGAGAGCAAATTACATGGTGTATCTAAATAGTCCATTGTACTGGATATAGTCGACTTGAGCTGTGTTTTGCGCTATGCCTTACGAGTGGTGTGTAAGGACTCGGATGTGTTGGTGGTTTATATTGTAGTTGTAGAAACTTATTTCTAGCAACCAAATGTATTAGGTAACATTTGTAACATATGTCCCAGCAAATAACAAGTAGTACAACACATGAATTAACTTTGTAAGAATCATAGAATTAGAACTCTCATATTTAGGCTAGTTCAAAACCTTCATAATGACATTGACATTGGAAACTTCCCAGATGTTATTATAATGTAACAAACATCCTTGTAGTCCAAACGAATTTGTCGTTGAGGAGGAATAGCTAGTGAGTACGATCATGTAAGAAAATATGTAACGATCATAGAGCATTAATAAACATTAATGATCAGTAGCATCCAGAAATAACCACTAATAACCATTAGTAAGTTGGAGATGATAACCTACATCACCGTAACAGGCACATCAGTATGGGAATTACATTCTCATCATTCCTTAAGTTGGAGCCAACATAATTAGGTAGGTAAAAAAAAAAGTTCTCGAGAACAGTACAAACTGTACAGATGTTACCATATCAGGAGACATACATTCTGGTAGCTCATACGCGTTTGTCGTTGAGGAGCAACAGTTAGTGCATTTGGTGTTAGAGGATTGGGAAATAACAATATCCTGGAGCATCCAGTGATGACCCTCAGTAAACATTAGTAAGTTGGGGAGGTTACTTACATCATCATGAGACGGTTATCTGGTTGCCTGAGTAAACGGCTCGGTGTGCAAAGCAGGAAGCTGGCAGAACCCGGTGATTCAGAGGTTGAGAGATGTTAGTATGATAGTTGAGGGTGCCTAACTGGTTAATTAGCTTGACGGCTAACAGAGTAGACCATGACAGGTAGTGTCCATATCTTGTTGTGAATGACTGTCCAGGAAAGCTTCCAGCTCTGTTGGTTCATTGAAGTAGAATGATTTTCCATCTTTTGTCATTTTCATTTTTGTGGGACCCATGAAGGAGAATGAGATGATCATCGCTTTAATTCTATTCCTCTGAGCTAGGAATCGCTTTCTGTGGTTGACTGTATCTTTTGCATAGTCCTGTGAAATGCCAATTTTGTGACCTTTCCATGTGAGGGACTTCATGGCTTTTATTTGGCTTAGTATTCTTTCAGTGTGTTTGTAGCATAGTGGTCTGAAAATCAGTGGCCGGGGTGCTTTAAGCTGGTAGAGAGCTCGGGTTGGGACTCTATGGGCTCTCTCAATCTCAAAGTCTCTTTTAAAATAAATTTTTAGTACTTGCAGTATCCAGGATTATAAGTAGGTCACACGAGTCATTTTTTGCTCTCAGCTTGTTCTTGCAGGCCAAAGATCCTGAGGTTTCCTCTGCAGTTCCTGTTTTCCAAGTTTGTGATTTCTTTTTCGAGGAGTGAGATCTTTTTTTCGTTGGCAGTAGTCCTTATTCTACCATACAGGTATACTCAAGTGCTTTCAATCTTTTTGGTGCTCTTCTGGGGATCTCTAGTTACAATGGGAGGCAAGTCTCTCTGCCCTGGCTTCCTGCTACAATAAAGAGTCCCAAAACGTTATTGAGGCTGTGAAAATCATTCCTGGTCTCTCTTACAGCCTTCAGGTCCACAGAGGAAGCTTTCAGCCACCAGGTCTCTCTTCAGCCATGGTTCTCCTAGCGATCAGTCCTATGTGGATAGCTAGGCATTTTTCGGAGGAGGGAGATCGCCTGCCTTTTGTGTCCATGTTGCAGCAGGAGGACACCAACAACTTAACTCTTGGAGATCAGTTCTAGTCCGTGGGTGACAGCAGGAGTTGGGATCCTTTAGTCTTCTTTTCCCACAGCCAGGCAGAGCCTTCTTTCCTTCCAGAGGCATATGAATAATCTGAGGAGGTGGTGGTGAGGTGCCAGAATTATCCTGGGCACTAGCCAGAGTTCTTGCAGAATTTTAATCTCTTTTTCAGCATTTTCTCTCTTGGTTTACTGCTAAACCTTACCAGGGTCCCCAAACCAAAATGACTCACTTTATCTGCCACAGGAGGAATTTTGGCCCTACTTCTATGGAGATCAGGTATCCCCTCTGACATTACTGAAACTGGTTTTCCCTCCTTTCCCTCCTCCTGGGGATGGATCCAGAAATTCTAGGGTGGCTCTGAGAGTTAAAAGTTGCAGTTCCAGACAGTGCTCTTTGGTATTCCTAAGTTAAAGGAAGAGTAGTGAAAACTGCCCTCTGTTCTGCCGGCTGGTCCTGTTCCTCCCCCAGAAGGCTATTTCATGTTAAGTGACCACTTACAGACAAGCGCCGCTCCCTTCCTGCTGCCAAAGTTCAAACCATTAGCTTTCAGGAGGAAGCTTGTTAGCAAGCCAGCAAAGGATATGTATGCAGGACTCAGAGGCAAAATAGAACTAAGAATTCAAAGGTGGTCCAAGGCTTGGTCCAGAAGAGGTGGTGAAAGAGATGGCAAGGTCAGTGATCTGTGCTGGATCAGGAATGTGGAGGGAACAAGGAAAGACTGGCAAAGGTGAACGTCATGTGTGATGTGAAGTCCCTAAGTTGTGTTTCCAAGGGACAACAGAAGGAGGTTAGCATGAAGAAACCAGAGCTGGTGTTCAGGTGCCCTAAATGGATAAAAGGTAGCTTTTTTCATGTGGTTAGAGGGTTCTTTGTTGCATAACTAAGGTTGTCCAGTTTTTCTCGTTTTTGGGTTTTTGAGTGTCTGTCTTTGTGTCTTGTTGTGGAGGAGATGTGTTGTGTCTTAGCAGATCTGTCAGTGTTAGATTTTAGAATGCTTAGGAGTAATGTTTGTACAAGTTGGAAATAAACTGTTACTCACCGCTTTGTATGTGCAGATGGCCTTTGTAATCCTGTGGCTGTGGGCTCATTCAACATCTTTCTTTTCATTAAGTCCGGCTGCTCTAACCCAATAAACCTCAATTACTTCCAACATGGTCCTAGTCCTTTCTCCAGATGTCTTCCTGAGGTGTTGCACAGATTAGCTCACAGAACCAGGGTAAGTAACTTTTACTCTGCAGTCTTTAGTGGCATTAGCCTTTACTCTGCATGCCTTTACACCGCAGGTAAAGTGTTTTTGTTTTAGGGCTAAGGGGTGGGTAGAGATAAAGGTAATGTTAGGATTCAGGTGTGGATAGTGGTAAATGGGGGTAAGTGGGGTAAAGGGTGGCTAGAGGTAAAGGTGATTTAAAAGTTAAAGGGTGGGTAGAGATAAAGGAGGATAACACTGAAGAAACCGAGAAGACAAACTGGGAGGACATCTGACCCCACTCAGATGCCGGGATCAGAAAGGGGTGCCAAAAGCGAAAATAAAAACGAGAGGTGCTGCAGGAAAAAAGTGGAGGGTCAGGAGGTAAGCCTGACGCTGCCCTCCTGCTCGCTCCACTCAGGGCCCCAAAGGAGTGCCGTGTGCTTTACTTTTTGGAACTATCTTGCTGTTTGGACGTATGTTCGAACTAACCAACTAGTCAAGATCATAATGCTATGCTATATAATATCATGATGCTATGTCTATATGTCATCACTGTTAGGCTATTATGTTACATCAGACCTATATGTTCTTTTCATCCCCCTATGTAGTGTGAGCCCGTCCTGCAGGCTGATCGTGGGGAAAGGGTTATCGGCTGGGGCTCTTGGATGCTTTGTGGATGCACAATCTGACCAACATGTTGATATCATAATGCTATGCTATATAATATCATTATGCTATTTCTGTATTCTTAGAGCTCACTTCCCGCCAATATTAGCAGATTATATCTACGACGTTAGTTTAAATTGAACATCTCTCGTACACACCATTGTAACGTTTTCTTTTTGTGTTTAGACCATGTATCTGTTTCGTATCTTATATGTAATCTATGTACTCTGAAGTGCTTATGTTATGTAACTGGTTCTATTGTAAAGCGCTCGGACACCTTCGGGTAAAGTATGCGCTATATAAAAACGCATACATAAATAGAAGTAAATGAGAAAGGGTTCGTTAGGGTTCAGTGGTGGAGGGAGGTTTTACAAAAAAGGGGGATTTGGGAGGGTTGTCCCCCAAAAATAACAAGCATTTGCAATGCAATAGGTCTCGCATTTGCGAGAGTTTGAGCTATTGGCATTGTAAATGAAAATGCCTTTTATTTATGTGTTTTGAAAACCTGCAAATGTTGCGTAAATAGGCACATTGTACTTATAGTCCTTGCTTACGAGAAACAAGGCTGGCAGTAACTGCGCCTCTTTTACTGCCAGCCTTGCTTCTCATAAGCAAGGACTATAAGTACAAAGTGCGTGTTTACGCACCGCTTGCAGATTTTCAAAACACATAAATAAAAGGCATTGTCATTTACAATGCCAGTAGCTCAAACACTCACAAATGCGAGACCTATTACATTCAAATGCCTTTTTCCTATGCACTTGATCCGTAGCTGGCTTTTTATATTTCATTTTCTTTTTTGAAGGAGGAAGGATACCTCTCCCTCCCAAAATTAAGGCAGTATTATTCTAAGCTTTACATACTTACAACAGGTTTACAACAGCTTGGTTTAATGCTTTGTTAAACCAGATCAGTTTCCACATGACTGGGGAGTTTGCAGGTGGGGCTGAGAGAACATTTTTATTGTACTCTAGTATACCATACTATTGGCACCAGATATTGTACATTTGGGTTTACATATTGCCATTGAACTCTTCAGTTTGAGGCTAGCATAGTGAGACTCGCGAACCGCAACCCCTTTTGATGACAGAGTCAGCCCACTGCATAAGGCAAGCTTTGGGGCTGGCGAACACTTTAGCCGTGATCTCTCGAATAACAAATCTTTTACAGGCGCGCTGCCTATGGCGTCTAGCAACACACGAGGTTACTGTATTTCTTATTAAAGGATATTGTGCAACTTTTAATCAGATTGTAAAGCGTCATATTGGTTTAATCCACGTAAAACATGAACACAATGTGTTTGACGATGGTGTTGTTTCATGTGTAGTGAATGGTTGGCCATTGGCCCAGATGTATTCAAGATTCAAATCGTGTAAAGAAAAATAGAAATGCCTGATTTAAAAGTGCACAGTAGTAAAGAGCTGCTTCGCAGAGGGGTGGTGCAAATGGTACTCTGCCAGTGGAAATCACAAGCAATTAAAATTGCTGGAAGCTGTGCCAAGAGCAGATACTGAATCATACAGCACCCAACGTGGTGCCAATCCCGGCCACTGGCTCGAAACAGTTATGTAGCGCCAAGAGTACCCGCTGTCTTGAAACAGTAAGCAACTCGGCACCAAGAGCAGCCATTGCTATAATCAGCAGCCAATATAATGGAAAGACTAGCCACCATTTTAAAATAGCACACAATTCGGCATCAGTAGCAGCCCCTGGCTCAACACAGTATCCCCACCATAGCGTCAAGATTAACCACTAGTTTAAAACGGCATCAAATACGTAGAGCCATTGTAGCTTCAATAGTTAAAAATAGTACAATACTGCGCCAGGATCAATCATACTTAACAGTGATCAAACGCAGCCGTGTATTGAAACACCGATAGCAACTAGTGGCAGGAAAACACCTCTAAAGCAGCCAGTGTTCGAAAACTGGGCCGGGTGCAGTGCCAGGTACAGTCCTATTCAAAATGCGCCAAAGAATGCAACTGCTAAAAAAACAACAACAAAAACGAGTTTGAGCTATTGGCATTGTAAATGACAATGCCTTTTATTTATGTTTTGATTTTTGAAACATAAATAAAAGCATTGTCATTTACAATGCCAATAGCTTAAACTTCGTGTAAATGCATGACCTATTGTAAATGCTTGTTTTCTCTGGTAGTACCACAAATATTGCCTGCAGCAAGCTCAAATGCATGCAGTCGCCCGTGTCTTAATACAAAAACCATACACAGCTCGCTTTTAAAGTTCAAACCCCTGATTTGCAAACGTGGGCCACTTTCTTTAGCCAGCTGGGTAAGGGCCACTTTTATTTTGGAATCCGGCCCTTGTTTCTGTCCCTGTCCGACATTGCATACCATGACATTGGGCAATAGTCATGCTTGTTATTTAAAGCGCTTAGAAACGTTAAGAGTGCGCTAGCACGTGCTATGCAACAATAATTTACTATCAACAGGGAAAGAAACAGCGTTGCTACACATCACTTACTGAAACGGCTCTGGCTGTCAGACTTAAACAATGAAAAGTGGGAGGTTTGTGTTCAATTTTCGTCCAAATGCTTTGAAGCAAGCGAAGCGGTTCAAGTCCCAGCAGGGATCTGTCTGAGCCAATCAGAGGCTGGAGCTAGGAGTTCTGCAGTTGGAAGCAATGTTGAATCTAAGGCGGAATTTGTTTGCTGTTACTCCTGGTTTCCGGGCTGTTTTCTCTGCTAACTGCTGGCGGTGCTGTGTGATTTCTAGTGAGGAATCGAGTGGAAGAATTATACAAACCAGGATTTGTGAACGTGAAAAGAACAGGGAGGGCGGGCGCCCCCACCTGTCTAGGTTTCTTCCAGGAGCCCATTTAGTCATGCCCCGGTAACTTTCAAGACGCAAAACGTCAGCACCAACCAACCTCGCCAGAAGCATCGCCGGAATATCCTTTAAGGTTAAAATGTACACCGCGCTAGCTTGGCAGAACAAAAGCATTAAACTGGAAATAATAGAAAACAAGCTTGGCGTGCAGTACGGCAGAGCATTGTCCCAGCGGCTTGGAAAATGAAAGTGGGCGTGGCCCACTGAATGTAAGCAAAGCACGTCCTGGTGCCTAAGGTAGGGAAAACTCAATAAATAAACCAGTGGTGCGCGCACCACAGAGGAGCGGGGGGTGGGGGGAGGGAGCGGCAGCGAGGTGAACGCGCGCTGCTGCGCGTTCTGGCCACCGTCGGGAATGGGAGGAGCAAAGGCGGGACATGGGCCCGCCTTTGCCTAATCGCGTGCCGTTTTTCTAAAAACGCACGCTACAGCTAATGAGGGCTTCTGAAAACAAAACCACACGCACGAGCGTGTAGGTCGTTTTCAGAAGCCCTTTCTAGAGGTCTCGCGCTGCGCGAGCAGTGCTGCGCACTGCAACGCTAGGCGCGAGACCTAAAAAAGCACTATAAAAGGGCAGTTTGGTGTGAACTTCACAAAAAAAGGGGTGGTTTGGAGGAGTCACTCCCTAAAAAAGATATATATATATACAGATACAGTCCACCACCAAAACTATTGCAAAGACTTGATCCCCTATTTTCAAAGAAGATAATATATAACCATCCTCCACTTATTAAACACTCATGTTTCAAGAGTAAAACTGACAACTAACAAGATTCCTCATAGCACCTCTTCCCTTCAATCCTTATCAGAGCGAGCCCTCACATGAACAATACCAAAATTTGCAACTTCTTCTAAATCTAAAATATGCAAAGGAAAACCAGAGCACCCTAAAGTTGAAACACCTAATTTGGACAACTGTGTCTTGAGCCTCTCCTTCCAATGTACAACTGAATTTCAAGAAAGCATCAATTCAACACATCTAAAACTGTTATCCTTAACTGCGGTAAATGGTCTAGCTTCTATCTTCCCACACAATGCACCCTGGAACTTAGAAATGCCCCAAACATTCCCTGTTTGGTAAGAAACCTCAGAGTGAGCATGGAATCTGACCTCTCATTGAGTCCAGGCGTACATAGCCCAAAGTATGTTTTGCCTGGATGCCACCAAAATAGTTAATTTTGTGGTACCTGCTTTCTAACTACGATGGATTTAGAACTTACAGACTTCTATCTCATAGTTGAATTGGAGATCTTAAAACTCCAACCTTTAATACAGTCCAGTGGCTGCTAGCGACCAGGTGTTATCTCCTTCAAGGCTTTCTACATGCACACTGAGGTGTTCATAGCACTGACCTAGTTTTTCTACTAGACAGAGTCCTTCCATACCATGCCAGAACGAACCTCAGATTGAGAGGCGTACCATTACTGAACATACCTAAGTTCAATAAGTGCCTCCTTCGCTGAGCCCCCTTTTCTGTACAGATAATGAAGGTTTAGAATTTCTTCCCCGCCTGGATTGAGAATTCTCTCTAATCATTTGGAATTCAGAAATACCCTTGTAGACTTGTTTGTCACCATTCACATATACACCAGTAACTTGATGTTTAAGTGGGCACCTGTCCACTTTACAACAAGAGATCCAACAACAGCTTCTACATTCTCATGTCTGGCAATCGGTCAATAATCCAAAGGTCTCTGGAAGAAGCACGTATCTATTCTTTGCTGATTTCTGCAATTTCATGACAGGACCGGAGGCTAGCATTATGCATTAACTTTTATTGCCAGCTCCTTGCAGCACTTCAAAGAATGACATCACAAACACAAAAAAGTCCAGCACTTTAGAATGTCCATAACATATATAAACTCTGTCACAGCAGCCATCTTCCTGTTTTATTTGCTGCTCCTTGACAGATAAGCATCATTTAACTGGAATTAAATTTATTTAAAAGATGTATTTTGTTTATTATTTGTTAAGATATATTATGTGTTTTTAAACATTATGAAACAACTGTATGTTAATGTTATTGTGTGCTCTTTAACTTTCAGTTTAATTTGATAGTTTATTTTCAGGTTATTTTAGACCCAATTTACGGGTCATTTTTTACGAAGGGAGGTTTGGTTATAGGTATGGGCTAGTAGTTAGTATGCAGTAAGAGTAATTTGGAGAGGAGTTGGCCTAACGGCTAGGGCGGTCACCCTCGAATCTGGGGAACTGGGTTCGAGTCTCGGCAATGACGCTGAACATCCTGTGATTCTAGGCAAATCACTTAATCTTCCCGTGCCTAACAAAAAAATGAATATGTCCTCATGTAATGCAACTGGTGCTATGTAAAGAGCTCTCATACCCGATTCGGGTCAAGTTCGCGCTATATAAAACTCTGTAAAATAAAAAATTTGGAGATAAAGTTATTTTTGAAGTAAATAATTATTTTACCGTTGCGCCGCGAGCGAGAAAGTCGAATCTCCATTTGTGCTCGCGGCATAGATAGAATCCCTGGGTGCGAGGGAGGTTTTCTTTCTGAGAGCGCGAGGGAGGCTTGCCTTTGAAGAAAGGAAATTGATTGAAGTAAGCCACCGCAGTTGCGTCGTCACGCTACGTGCGTGGAGGCGCATGGGGGCCATTTTGTTTTTGTATTGCGCAGTTAGTTATCACTAGTGAGCGTTGCCGGCCGTAATTGACAAACAGCTGATTTTGACAGTCAGCTGAGGCGAGGCGCGCTCGAAGTCCGTAATTAATTTTCGTATGTGTTTTAGGTTATAAGGAAGCAGATTATCGTTTAGAAAGTGCTTGAAAGCAATAAGGAAAGGAATAAGGTTAAGATTTGGTATAAATAGGTGAATAGTAGGAATAGGAAAAAAGCTAGTTAGTATAGGAAGCAAATTAAAAAACAAAAAAAGAGTTTAATTTATTTAAATAATTGGAGTAAGTTTTAAGATGGAGGTTTGTGAGAGTGCTCAATCTTCTGGTACAGCTGATGCTAATCTAAGGAAGATTGTGCAGGAGGAAATGAAAACTTCTATGAGGGAAGTTTTAGAAAGTGTGTTAAAAAAGAAAAGAAGGGCAGTGGATTGCTCTGAAGACGAATATTGGTCAATGGACGAGGGGGAGGGAGGTGATGCAAGAGGTTATGGTAAAAGGGCAAGAAAGGAAAAGAATATTGAAGTAGGGATTAGATTTATGAAGAAAAATCAAGGTGAGCCTTGCGCCACAAATGAGGAAGGTGTCCGAAGCGGCACAAAAGAGGGTGTCCTCAGCGGCACAAAGGTTGGTGAAAAGCATCAAGAGGATCTCCTAAATCGGTAGTATGAGGAGGAAACAGATGAGTTTGTGCTTGACGATTACTTAGATGATGATTGGGATTTGGATATGGACAAAGTAGAAAAAGAGAGAAAAGAGAAAGGGCTTGTTAAAGATCCTCAGGGGGAGGATATGTTCAGTCCGGAGATGATTCGCCACCCTAGAAGTGCAGACTGGTGGCCCTTGCCTCATGTGGCAAATTTCTTAAAGCTATGGATAAGGAGACCATTGGAAAAGGAGGCAAGAGCTGTTATGAGGGCTGAGTGCTCACGTCCTGTTGTGGACGGAAAGGCCTGCTTGACACCGGATCTGGATCCGGATTTGATTAGCTTCCTATTTAAGATGGGGCGTGACCCCAGAAAAGGGTAAGAAAGAGCACTTAAGCAGTGCCAAGATCATTTGTTGGATGTTTTGGGGCCATTGGCTCGTATTTTGGACATGGCTGAGGAAGCCAAAATGAAGGATTTTCAAATAGATAATGAGCTCTTGAGGGGTTGGGCTCAAAGAGAGATATGTTTTCTAGGTAATGCAAATGCTGCATTATCAGCGGAGAGAAGGAAAACAATCTTTATGAGAATAAGTCCTAAGTTGGGGGACTTTGCAAAAAGAACCTTCAGAAGACCCAAAGAGTTATCTTTTCGGAGAAGGGTTGGTGAAAGGGGTTGGAAAATATGTTTCAACCTTCACCAGTTTAGATAAGGCTCAATCTTCATTAAGAAGGGTCTTTGGATGAGGAGTTTTTGACCGAGCTGGGGCAAGAGCCCGTTTCCCTGGCCGGTCATTCAGCAGGGCTCAGTACCAGTCGCAGGGATGTGCTGTGTTCAGAGGTTTTCAATCAGCGACTGGATTCTATCCTCAGAGAGGAAGAACAGGCAGAGTACGTCAAGGAAGAGGACGTGCGCAGTTTCCTCAAGGAGCTCAGGGTGAGATTTGGAGTTTTTGTTTGGATCAGAAAATAGGTTTGAGGGTTGAATATTTTCCGGGTCAGACAATGTTGTGGCAGATTGGAATTCGAGATATCTCAGGGATCACAGCGATTGGAAGCTGAATGTAATCTACTTCAAAAGGATATCTTACGTATGGGGTCCTTTGGATGTGGATTTATTTGCGTCAAGGCTGACGTATCAACTGGAACGTTATTACAGTTGGAGACCGGATCAGTTGGCAGAAGAGGTGGATGCGTTTCAGCAGGATTGGAGCAGAGTTCGGGGGTATGCCTTTCCCCCATTTGCGATGATTCAGAGAGTGTTGTTGATGGTGAGGAGGCAGAGATGCCAGTTGGTAATTGTGACACCTTTTTGGGCAGGACAGGCGTGGTTTCCAGGTTTGTTGGAAATGCCAATAGAGGAGCCTTTTTTTAATTCCGGAAACAGAGGACGTACTTCTAGGGGCAGAAGAAGGTTTTCATCCTTTGGTTTTGGAAGGGGCATTGAGCCTTCTTGTTTGGAAGATTTCAGGAGAGGTGTGCAGTTCAGAGGTCTTTCGGAACAAGCTCAGGAGTTGCTCAGGGAGTCTTGGGCTCCAGGAACCAGAAAGAGGTATGCTGGAGCATGGAAGAAATGGGTTTGTTGGTGCATGGAATGGGATTTGGATCCCGTGGAGGCATCTGCCATAGAGTTGTCAAATTATTTATCAAGTTTGTTTGAGAAGTGTTTAAGTTATAGAACTATTAATTGTTATAGGTCTGCAATTGCAGCAGGTCATAGTTTAGTTGGAGGTTGCTCTGTAGGTAGAGAACCGTTAGTCTGTAGAGTCATGAAGGGAGTAAGGTTGCGGAGACCGCCGAGACCTAGATACAATTGTTTGTGGGATGTTAATAAGATTCTTCTTTTGTTCGAAGGGTGGCCTATTTATAGATATTTGAATCTGAAACAGTTGTCAGGTAAGTTGGCAACTTTGTTGCGTCTTATTTCTTTTAGGAGAGTTTCGGATGTCCGAGCTTTGGACGTTTGTAAGAGATGTTATAATCCAGATGGAGTGTTATTTAAGATTTTTAGAAGGACAAAATGCATGTCTTCATCGATTTGTTATCCTAAATTTGAAGTTCATCCTAAGTTGTGTGTTGTTAATTGTTTAAAGGAGTATGAAAGCAGATTGAGTGAGTTCAGAAGGCATGGTGACGATATCAGTTATTGATTTCGTATGTGAAGCCATTTAGACCAGTTACTTCAGCGACCATTGCAAGATGGGTGAGAGGTTGTATGCTGGAAGCAGGTGTGAATCTGAAAGATTTTGGTGCACACTCGGTAAGGGGTGCTATGGCAAGTAAAGCCTTCATGTCAGGTGGACGTTTGGAGGAGATTTTGCATGCAGCAGATTGGTCTAATGCTGATGTTTTTGCACAATTTTATTTGAAACCAATGGGTCATGTTTCGTCTGTGGTTTTAGCACAGCTTTGAACATGCATAATGCTAGCCTCCGGTCCTGTCATGAAATGTAGATTCTCCAAGTTTTGTGTAGAGAGAATCTGGATTTCATTAAGGACACGTAGGCTAGCATTATCCCTCCCACCCTCCCAGGTAAGTGTTTGGAGGGGGAGTGGATTTATGAGGCTTTGTTTATGTGTGTATCTGTTAGAAATGGGATTTCTGGTTGGCTAAGGCTTGCGCCAAAGCCAAGCAGAAACCACCACTCTAGTCAGGGCAAGAGAGTTACACACCCAAGATAACCCCTGCTCACCCCCTTGGTAGCTTGGCACGAGCAGTCAGGCCTATCCCGGAGGCAATGTGTAAAGCGTTTGCGCAACACACACACAGCACAACACCCAAGGCACACTACAAAAGGAACTCCACACAAGGTTATATATAAAAATAGCCTTTGTATTATCATAAAACACATTAGAATAGTACTCACATACAATACACTGTGCCAACTGGCACGGGCCAATATTTACAGGGGATTATGTACACATGACAGGGCCACGTGGACCACTGTCAGAACCGTCACTTAGTAAAAGGTAATAGATGTAGAACACATAATAAATGTAGGTCATATCAGAAACGTACAACCAGTAATCACTGGCAACCACTGTACTTAGCATCAGCCTGTAACATAAACCACATTATGCACAGCATCACATTAGGCGCAAAACCTTATGCGCCAACCTCACCAGCATGAACACATTATGCAATTATCTCTCCAGTCTAAACGCATTAGACAATAACATCCTAAGTATAAATCACATTAGGAAATAATCTCAGGGAAAATAACTCACAACCTAAACGCATTAGGAAGTAATAACCTCACAAGCATAAAAACCACATTTTAGAGGTAACCAAAACAGGGTGCGTAAAACATACTACATGCATTACATTTCCTAGCACCACATACTCACAGTAGCACATAACCTCATAGTAGAAAGAACCATAGCAGAGGTATAAATCACATTAGCCTATAAATCCTAGGAAAGAAGCTCACTAACACACAAATCACATTAGGGCCTGGCGCCCTATAAACCTAACAGTCCCCCCTGGGCCAACTGGCCATCTCTACAGGGGCTCAAATTCCCTGTGTCCCAAAAGTCAGGGCGCGCTGCCAATGCAGCAGTAGTCAAGGGTGCGCAATTGCGCCCAACCTAAACGTTGCAGCTGCCCACTACTTGCTGGGCAGCTGGGAAAGTACTGGGGCAAAGGAGTGCAGCTCACTCCTAACTTCAAAACATGTCCCCTAAAAGAAAGAATAACCTAACGTTGCAGCTGCCCACTACTTGCTGGGCAGCTGGAAATGTATAAATGAGGCATGGGCTCTCAGTGGCCCTTAAAACAAATTATGCCCCCTTCGTTGGAGCCACATGGGCTCTGGAACAAATACAAAGCGTTGGAGCCACGCACGGGCTCTAAGAATAAACATGTCCCCAAGGACTGTGGAGCGCACTGGCGCTTTAAAATAAATATGCACATGGTGGAGCCACGTAGGCCAAATGATGGAGCCACACGGGGCTCTGTAGCAAACAATGCCCCCAAACACTGTGGCAGTGAAAAAGAACACGTGCCCCTCTGGTCCGGTAAATAAGTATGTAAAACGTTGGTGTCAATCCACAAAATGCCGCTAAGACGTGATAGCGATGTTTTTCCTCACGCTCTTGGTCGCGGCGGCTCGCAAACGGACATAAGCGATGGTTTCGAGGCCCGCAAACGTGCGGAGCGATGTTCGGGTCAGCGAGCACTCAGCGGCAGCCGTGTGACGGATTTCTTGACACTCTTCGGCTGCGGCGGCTCGCAAACGGGCGTTAGCGATTGTTCCAAGGTCCGCAACGTGCGGGGCGATGACTTTGGCCAGCGAGCACTCAGCGGCAGCCGTGCGACGGATTTCTTGACGCTCCTCGGCTGCGGCGGCTCGCTAACGGGCGTTAGGGACAAAATGGCGATCTGTAAGCGGGCGGCGCGATGATTTGGTCAGCGAGCACTCAGCGGCAGCCGTGCGACGGATTTCTTGACGCTCCTCGGCTGCGGCGGCTCGCTAACAGGCTTTAGCGACGAAATGAAGTCTACTGGGCCTGAGACCAGTCAGGAGGCTAGTTCTCTCTCTAGCCTTTGGGTGATTGCAGGTTCAAGATTAAAAGTTCTCTTACAGCTCCTTTTCCCTCTTTTTACAACACAAGGACAGTCCTCTCCTGCAGCTTCCTTCAGTTCCTTGGACAGAGGTTGATCTTGAGATCCAGGGGCAATACAGGGCCCAGGGAGGCAAGCCCTCCTGGCAGCCCCCCCTGGGCCCCAGCAGCAGCACGCCCTTGGCAGATTCGAGTCCAGGAACAAGAACAAGAACATTTTCATGGGGTCACAGCCCCTTCTTTTATACACCATTTTCCTTTGTGTTAGGGTGCAGGGCATGGGGGAACCAGATGCAACTGGTTCAGGGAAGTTTTGGAGCACTTTGTTTTGCCCAGCTCCTCTTCCCTTTCACAAGACAGGCTAGGGACATCAGACGCACCACAGGAGGTGGAGCCAGCATTGTACAGGGCAGGCAACATCCTATTCAGGGTCAGGGGATCTCTCCTCCCACCACTCTCAGCTCAGGTGTCCCATTCAGCCCAGCGCTGACTCACCCTGCCCCTCCTGGAGCCACACACACCTCCCAGCCCCTGTCACTCACAGAGCCAGACATGCAATCCACATCAGGCAGGCAGACACAGAGCACACATAAATGCCAACTTCTAAAAGTGGCATTTCTACACCAGTCACAATAAATCTGCGCACACCATTGCGCAGCATTTATTCTCACGAATTCATACATACTAGACTTGACCACACTGCACCTTTCATACCAGGAATTACCACAGGCACACTATCCCCCATGCATTCCTATGGGAGGACAGGCCAAGCTTACTACACACACACACACACAGAGAGAGCGCACGCACTTGGCACTGGACCACTGTGTCCAAGTGCCCAGAGGCCTAAAACCACTAACACCATGCCAGGGAAAAGGCAAAAAGTTCAGGGGTGAACCTGCCAAAAAGGGCCAGGTCCAACAGTATCCATTAGTTGAAATTAAAGAACAAGTTAAATAAGTTTTTATTGTTTGTGACAGAAAACCAGTAAGGAATGGCGAGAGGATTTTGTTAGTCGTTTGGAAAAATCAAAGTTTACGTGTTATGGGTCCAGAGCAGCTTAAAAGAGGAAGATGGCTGCTGTGACAGAGTTTATATATGTTATAGACATTCTAAAGTTCTGGAATGTTTTGTGTTTGTGATGTCATTCTTTGAAGTGCTGCAAGGAGCTGGCAATAAAAGTTAATGCATAATGCTAGCCTCTGTGTCCTTAATGAAATCCACATTCTCTCTACACAAAACCTGGAGAATCTATATTCTTACTTTATTTGCAGAAGTGACACACCTACATCCATCTCCAATCTGCAGGAACAAGACTAGAGAACTCCTCGAGTCCTCACACAGCACCAACCCTTCCCCCTTATGACAATCTATAACATACACGTTACCAACCACAGAAAGCTTGACCTTGCTTTCCGGAGAATGTCATCACAGCATTTGAATATAAAGTATGTGTAATACTCTATATAAATGCAAAATCTATTATAATAAAATATAAGACATTTAGAGATATTAAATAGGGTACGGAAACAATATTATTATTGAAAGTCCACACTAGCAGAAGCTATTTGTATACATCTTTGTCTGTATTTGTGACTTACAGTCCACTCGCTCATTAATAGGGTGTCGACATTGTTCAAAACACGTTTATGTTTTGATTTGCGTGTGATCCTGGCCACGGAACACGCTACCATATTTTGAAATTGCTGGAGGCAATTTATGGGTAAGTGTGCTAATATAAACTTGATGCGATAGCACCAGAAGCAACTGTAATGGGAGCCAGCGGAGGAATCTGTGTTCAGTAAATGTGAATGAAAGCTTAGGTGATACTGCAACTCTGCAGGTGCCAGATATCAGGTGTGCACGTGGCAGACTAACAGCTCAAAAGTGAAAATACCTAGTGGAGAATTTCCGGATGAAAGGGGGAGGGTAGAAAGCAGGACAAAAATAAAGGATCCCTCATAAACTACTTTTATATAAATATTAAAAATAGGTGTCTAAGGCAGCATTAAACTGCAGGATTTGTGATAGTTGTCTGTGTACATGCCCTGTCCTTACCTGCTGGACTTGTTTTTGAATTATGGCCATAACAACTTCTTCTATTCTTAGAACCACAGACTTTTCAGCACCGTGTTTCAGCCAAATCACTGGCACCAAAACACGGCGCACAATTGAGTCAGGTCAGTGTACTTTGGGCAAAGCGTTCTTCATAGTCCCTACTTCTGCCAGACACGCATCTCCTGTCGAAATTGTTAAGAATACAGACAGGGCTGTTTCAATACTACTGGGTCCGAAGATGGTGTTGACTTTTCCCTGCATCCTCTTGAAATATCCAAACTATCAAAGGCAGACTACAGCAGGGTGGGTGGAAACGCTCATAAGAAGCAGGGCAATGAAAACTAGGAGTAGCGGAATAATGATTATCTATAAGGAATCAAGTTATTATCGTTATGCACCTCTTCCTCGTTCCAGTTCTTAGTGATGAGATGCATAAACCACATTGGAATGTTGGGCGCTCCATTGAAAACAATGGAGTGCTCCAGACTTCAAATGCCTGGTAGAAGCCTGGAGCATCAACCATTCCAATGCTTGTTTCGCAGCTGTTGCTGTGAAAAAAGGCCTCACGAAGCCCAAGGGTATTTTACAAATTAAAACATTCTGCCCTTTAGGGGTGGAATGTTCGAATAACCTTACAGCCATCCGTAGCGGGGTCTACCGGCCATTAGAACATTGGAATGTGGAGCACTCCATTGAATACAATAGAGTGCTCCGGGCTTCTATGGGGCTGTAGAAACCCGCAGAGCAACATTCCGATGTTGTTTTTGTTGAACAAAGGCCTCTGGAGCAAAGAGGCCTTTGTTTGTAGTAATTAGAACATTCTGCCCTCTAGGGGCGGAATGTTTTAATAGCCTTAGAGCCCTGCTAGCGTGCTCTACCGGCCATTAAAGGCACGCTCCCTTGTTAAAGGCCTTTGGCTCAGGCCTTTAACGCTAGAGAGAGCCTTTAATGGCCGGTAGAGACAGCTACGGCGGGCTCTAAGGCTATAGAAATGCACTGTTGGTCCCAGAAGATACGTGTACAAACTGAAAATGCACCCTAATGCCCTGTTCAATCCCTGAGGCCAGCAGAGCCAGGCAAAGCAAATGTAGAAGCTCAAGCAGAAGCTCTGCAATCTAAGCCAAAACGGCTACAGTCCAGAAGACAGTTAACCAACAATGAACAATTCCAAATCCTCCTTTGTGGAGGAACAGTGACTGATGAGTATCTAAGGGCAAATAAGGGTTCACTCTCCATATTAATAGATAGCAAGCATGTCATCATATGCAACCTAGAGGCAGAAAGGGCGACTAAAGTTCAGATGTCACACATGAACAACACCTGTACAAACAAACCAGAAATGCCCACTTGTTGGAAATTTGGCCTTTCTACAAGCTCAGCCCAGATTTTTGCCTCCTGTTGCTGAACCTGTTTTTATTGGTCATAGGACTCTGTGCACTTTACCCTACTAACCAGGGGTAAAGAGCTTATTATCTCCTTTTTAAACTTTGTAAAATTAGCATATACCTAATTGGCACATTTACTTTACTTCTAAGTCCTTAGCATACTGTGCTCCATGCACTCCGTACTAGTAAATTAAATGCTTTTTGTGGATTCCAGCACTCGTTGTGCAAATTACACTTTTAGAAAGTTCTACCTTTCCTGCAAAAACCAAAAGGCTGTCCTGCCATTGTCTGTCACCTGAAGGCTCCCTTTGTTGAGATATTTATTGCTTCCAGAAAGCGCACAAAGGTCCCTGTAAGTGAGTATGGACTCCACCATTGACAGGAGGGCCTGGGAGGCTCTGTCCAGCCCCTTCCTGAGCTTTAAACGATGCCTACCTTGACACTGGCAGATGAAGCTTACACATAGGCCTGCCTCGTCTTTGACTCTAGTGAGGCTGGCACCAAACCCTTTAGGGGTTGAGGAAATGACCAAAAATGGTTTGGGGAGGACAAAGACTTGCCCTCCACCCTCAGGCTGGCACTGGGCATAAAAGTTGACTCCACAGACCTGTCCTCAGAACAGTCCTCGACCTATGAAAATCAGAAAAAGGACTGCCCTGCTGTGTTCAAACGAGATGGAAGGCTGGACCTGATTGCCTTGAACCCAGGACTCCAGAAGTGACTCAATGGGTCAGTTTGCTGATGATCTGCTTGAGCTACAGGGACACAAGCTTCCAGAGACCCTTTCACTGCAAATATCTAACTGACAAGTACCAACTGGACCTGCCCTGGACCCTGCTGCTGGCCTCTGTTCAAGTGACTCCTACATCCAAGTGGTGATCCCTTGGTCTGTGACCCTTAGTTGGTGTTAAAAGTTTACTCCTCCTGTCCATACTGCAAAAGCTGGGATTTAGAAACGTTTTACTTTTTGCCAGGAGAACTGAGGGGACTGGGATTGCCGTTGATGCTGCAGACATCAAACCACGGTCAAACTTAGCTTGCTGGTTTGTCCTACTAAACGAGATCTGTCTCCCAGAAGCTTCTAAGTCCAAACATAGCGGGCTCCATCAGGACAAACACCAAGCAACATTCCATCAACATCAAGACCTTCCCAGGTATGGACTTCGCGCATTCAGAGCTCTTCTGCCTTCATCGATGACCGCGTTGGGACCCTGACATCAGCAACCCTCCGTCGCTGGCTTTGGATCCAGCTTGTAGCTGGCAGCATCGCCAACTCATTGATGACTACTTTTTCTCCAGAAAAGTTCAAAGGTAAACTTTCCACCGGGACAAACCTGGTCCCTGCATCCAAAGGTTATCCATCACGGTTGGTGTAAACTTTTGACTTTGACCCATCTAGCATGACCAGATAACAGCAGCTGATGGTTTCTGCTTTTTGGAGCAATTGCTAATTCAAAATTTAAACATCTGTATCTCCAGTTCTACTTATTAAATACTTGCCATTTTCATGTATTTTATTTATTAAAATTTACTCTATTGGTTTGGGGTTTTTCTTATGTTGTGTTTTCACGTTATTACTGTTTGAGTACTGCAGAAATACTTTACACATTGTCTCCAAGTTAAGCCTGACTGCTTTGTACCACTGTACCAGAGGGTTAAGAACAGGTTTGTTTAGCGACTTTAGAGGTTCACCCTGACAAGGATTGAGATTATTATTTAAAGTGGGATCTTACCCCCTTCAACTAATACTCCAATTTCTTACACCCTTGCACAACCCAAGCCCGCTCCAATTGTACCTCAGACGAGATGGAGCAAATCAGCCAAACACAACAGCTTGGAAACTATTCAGGTAAGCCTGCACAGGAGAAAACCACCTGGAAAGGAAAGAACTTCCTGAACAGAAAATAACTGACAGATTAACAAGAATGGACTCTTGTGCTCGAGGACCCTCAACTCAGTTTTGCCAAAACAATAGCTATCAATATGGCACAACTCATAGACAGGAGTTGGCAACAACAAGAACCAAGATCAGAAAAAGAGCAAATTCAACACACAAAAGATCATTTGCTAGTCTTAAGTGAAAGATAGCCAGCAAAGCTATGCAAAGAGTCTGATACAACCAGTCGAAACCACAAATAGAAACCATGCACCACCAACCCAGAACTAGTGATATCAAACGATATGAGATGACATAAAACAATCAAACATCCTAGAAGGAACCACAGAATACCTTCCCAAATGAAGGAGGGACTATGACTATTGTCGCTTTTAAAGAGGTGCTCCTAATTGAAAGTTACGATCATGAAACAAGTGATTAGAATCTTCAGCAAACCCAGAATGCACAATTTCATAATGCACCCTGACATGCAAATAAGCCCTGCTTAAGTTCTCGCAATACCACTTGGGGACAAAAATTTAGAGGCATATTCTCAAGGACTTATCGCCGAGTTAGCAGCACTTTATTGCAGCCAAAGTGGTGATAAATTCATCGCACCATTCACAAGCTGGTGCTAACTGCCGATATCACCAGTTTTCATGCAATAGCAATCGCAAACAACATCGCCACGGATGACACCGGCAACTAACGCTAATGATATGCAGAGTAGACGTTCCCGTGCAAAAACCCGCGTAAACACCACTACGCAACATTCCCAACGACCAGCCAGATCGGCGATAAGAATCAAACATGCGATAAGGCGCGTTAGCAGCAGGGATTTAACACCTGCTCCTACCTGGTGTTAAGTGGGACGACAACCTGCACCATGAAAGGGAGCCCAGCCCAGAGCCACACCTGAAGAACAACAGATGCCATGGAGCTACTGATCTGCAGCCCGGAGCCCCAAAAGGTCCACAACACCCACCACCACCACACCCAGGCCCCCCACCCCCCCCCCCCCAGGACCCCCCACCCCCTCCTGGGGCCCTACCCCGGACAAAGATATTTCACATCTACCTTACAAATTCATGAACACAACAATTCACCTGATGTCGCACAAGTACAACAACCAACATCCATGTGTGGTCCGAAAAAGGAAAAACATACATACATCTTAGAATTCCAAAAATAATCAATTTATTCAAATTCAACTCAACATCAATAATTGGAAGAGTCATGGCGGGTCTTCTCCGGACAAACTGTAAGTCACAGCCTGCAAGACAAAATTGAAGATAAGAAGGTGTGTCATGCGCTCAACAAAGGACAGCGAGAGAGAGAAAGAGAGAGAGATAGAAATGGAGAGAGAGAGAGAGAGTGAATGAGAGAGAGAGAGAGTGAATGAGAGGGAGAGAGAGAGAAAGAGAGAGAAATGGGGAGAGAGGGAGAAGGAGAGAGAGAGAGCAACAGAGGGAGAGAGAGACAGTGAAAGAAAGAGAGGGAGAGAGAGAGACAGTGAAAGAGAGAGAGAGAGAGAGAGAGAGACAGTGAAAGAAAGAGAGGGAGAGAGAGAGAGACAGTGAAAGGAAGAGAGGGACAGGCAGAGACAGTGCCAACACTGCGCACCCAGGCTGCTGCACCCCAGCCCCTCCTGCCGCCCAGCGGGGATTGCCCGCCCCTGCGCACCCAGGCCTCACTGCTCACCTGCTGCCACCGGTGTGTCTCCAACCACGTGCCGGTTCACACTGCAGGCCACCAGGTCCCTCATCTGCAACAGAGTCCACAGCTAATGATGGCAGAGTACATATCATTGCACACAGCAACATCGCTTGGCCGCCCCTGCGCACCCAGGCTGCTGCACCCCAGCCCCTCCAGCCGCCCAGCAGGGATTGCCTGCCCCTGCGCACCCAGGCCTCACTGCTCACCTTCCGCCACCGGCGTGTCTCCAAGAGGGCCCACCACTTGCCGGTGCAAGCTCCAAGCCCGGGGCCCGCGACCTTGGCAGCCTCCACATCACGCATCCCCGCACCGTGGGCCACCAGGTCGCACACTTGATTCTGGGTCTTGATTTTGCAATGGCAGAGATCATATCAGTGCACACGTCATCATCGCAGGCTGCACACCCGCTCAGCTCTCTAGGTGCCACTAACTCTGTGAAACGCGAGGCAAGGCCACGTGGCGGTAGGCCCGCGCTGCCCGCTGGCTCAGGCCTACATTGCGGTCCACCAAGTCGCACACTTGATTCTGGGTCTTGATATTGCAATGGCAGAGACCATATCAGTGCACACGTCATCATCGCAGGCTGCACACCCGCTCAGCACTTTAGGTGCCCCTACCTCAGTGCACAGTAAGTCACCGTCCCATGGCGGTCGGCCCGTGCCGGCCGCAGTGCAACCGGTGCCACCGACTCCGTGCAACGCAAGTCATGGACCCTAAATGATTGAGTCTCGTCATAGGCCAGGCGGACGCAGCCATGTCACCTCAGGCAGTGGGGAAGAACTGGGACACGTAGCGTTGTCGTCCCCCCCTTTATACGTAAGCCGAGTGGGCTGGCTCGGGGTACGCCAGGCCAGCGTAGGAGTGTGAACAATTATCCCTGGCCTCTGGGCGTGGTTCATATCTGGGCTGCACAGGAAACCAACTGATGCGTGTGTCTCTGTTGCAGTGTCTGCGCCACACGGCCCGCAATCGACAATGTTGCAATGTTGCATGCAGCCGGAGGGCGTCCGCGCACAAAGGGACTGTACAAGGAGTGCAAGGCTGCTCGGGGTCTTGGCTCATACATGGCAACTGTTGTGTGTGTTCATCGCTTTTGGTGCACCATAAGCCCAAGGCCTAGCCTCAATTGCAGCGCGATAGCCACATCACATTCCCAGGATACAAGCAGTAGTCTAACATTAGGGATGAAAGCCCCTCTGTCTCAATACAGAAGGCGGAAGGACATCTGCACCCCGACCTTGGAAATGCATGCGGCAGGCACCCGCTAAGAGAGATACCATGGCAGATGATGACGACTCCCACACTACACACGGCGCCAATGAAAGATCAACGTATCCACACCCCACACACAGAGGTCCTTGCTCGAGGTACTCCTGCATGGAACGGCCTTGACACTTATGTACAGGACAACCCATACGTACAAACTTTGCACACTCATACGACTCATTGCTCCGAGCTGTGGCATATCATCCACATAACAGCCGCAGGTCAGAAGAGTGCCGGTTCCACGAGTGCGAACAACGCAATGTCAGAACATCCCGGGCACATGCACAACCCCTGTCACGTGGAACTGTACCGTGACCGAATGCTGCATTTGTTGGGGGCACTGCCAGTGTTGCGCATCAGTTATCGTCTGAGCTTCCGTCTTGCGTACGTCACCTGCGTCCAGCCCTGGTTCCACTGCCGATCATGCATATTCGAGTGGCCCATAGATGTCTGCCTATCCAACACAACGGTAGATGAACTGGATTATGACATGTGTGTGCGCCCCCTGTTGGACCACGACCAGGAGTGTAACCGTGATACCCGTTCATGGGATGCCTTGGTATTGGGCGTATGTGCTGGCAGTTGGGCATGTGAGATTGCACAATTCCTCGTGTGCAGTGACCACATCGAAGCGCTCCCCTATTGGGCTGTGTTGCAGATTGGTGAAACGGCGTGGACGGAGCACATCTGTCCGGACCAGCTAATAAATTGGCTCGCCCCCGTGTTCATTGAAGTCGACAACGACGTACTCTTGGAACTTATTGCCCATGAAGCTGCGCTCGCTTTCATGTACGAGTAACTACGTTCCTGCAGCCACAAAAGATTGTAACCCATGGCACAGGTCCCAACACCCTTTTGCATCTTGGAGAAATGGACACATATCCCACCATGACAGTGGACATGGCTGCATTTGCCTGGACTCAGAATGCATGTGCGTGCAAGACTGCGGGTTGACACACACCTGTGCAAGGTGAGTGGACAGCGGTGCCTGGCAACGTTCCTCAAACTGACACACCGCTGGAGGGAGAGTACACACATGGCAATGTAGTACTACATGTGACCTTGTTGGACTCCTTCTCCTGCTCACTGTCAGCAGAGCAGACAGTCAGCGCAGTCCGGTGGTACAGGACTATGCAGATCCTATGGGCTGTGAGTGGTGTCCCCTGACACGGTTGAGCATTCGCCAAACACCACATGACTCGTCCAGCAAGGCAAGGTGGGCTGAGACCGTTGGCATCCGTCATGGTTGGTGTTCATTTGTGCCTCCCCATGTCTTGCACCTCTACATGTTCCTTTGCTGCCTGTTAGTGTATGATGCATTGGTCTGCATGTTGTGGCCCTCGTCTTGCCCGTACTGACACGCACATGCTAATAAAGTGTACGCAGCTTCACTAGTGTTCAACTGTGATGAGTGTTGATTAGCATGCCAAATCGTGTGCCTCAATGAGCATTGTCCGTACACAGGGAGGGACTGACTGACGCATTTCACTTAGGGGTGAGTCCCTATTGCCAGCTCCACCTCTGTGAGCCAGACATTGTGGTTGGGAGAGTTGCTGGTAGACCTGTGCGCTTACGTGTCTTCAGCAATGTGAGTATGGTGTCCAACTTCTTGCCATGTGGATCAATGTGTTCCATCAAACCAGGCTGTGTCCACACAGTTGAGTGTGTGTAGGTATGCGAAGAGATGTTCTGTTGTCACATGTGATGTGGGACACTACTTTAGGCCTCCTACCGACTTTGACATATTTACACACAGCCCTATTTAATACATGGACGTGGGGCTACGTTGGGGGGTTGCGAGTTTGTTGTTCATGATCAATGAGGCCACAGCTAGTTCACACCTTCACAGTCATCTAATTGGCCATGTGTGTCACGGTCAAACATGCGCATTGATGTCATTTCCCAGGGTGTACCTTTTTGTGCAATGAATGTCCCTACAGTCATCCATACTGTTATACTTGTTTGAACATAGACATGACACATCTGTGTGATTAGGAATGTTTTATTCACGTCCTGTGGAGTGTCGGAGCTGGAGCAGTACATGGCCATGCACACCCCACATTACATGGTTGCCCAGTGGAGGGCCAAACAGAGTCCTTTAGGGGATGACAAGTTAATCGGTAGAGGAAGGGTTGAGTCCGCAGCCTGTTTGCTGTGTCATTGGTAACCAGAGCAGATATGCAGGCCATGTCGGGGTCCAGGTGAATGTCGCAGAGTGTTTTGGGGGACAGTGGAAGGTGTTGTACCAGGGCATGATGCAGATGGCTGTACCAAGCAGAAACAGGCCATATGGCGGGGGATGAATGCTACAACCTCCTTTTTGACACAGTCATTACCGTCCACATCTTCGTCCTCTGATATGTCTTCTGTGTCAGGTGTGCCAGGTGTGTGTGGTGGTGTTATGGCTGCATCACTGTGTGCCACTGACACATCAGGGGGCGGAGGTGGTATGGCTGCATCACTGTGTGCCACTGACACATCAGGGGGCGGCGATGTGTGTGTCGAAGTTCTTGCAGCAGTCATCTGGGACAGGCTCTGTGGCAGCAATGGCAAGATGAGGATCTGCAGGGCATGGTAGATCCCAGCTACATCTCGCTGGTGTTCAGCCGTGGCAGCCATCCTTCCTGCCTGCATCCGCTCCATGTTCTCCATTGTCCTCCACATCTGTGCCAACTCTGTGCTGTCGTCGCTGGAGCCTCTCTGCCTAGACAGTTCTTGTATCCAAGTAATGGCTCCAGCGAGGTCAGCCAAGGATTGTTGTAGGGCATGGAGCGGACTGTGGGTGTCCGTTAGGGACTGTAAGTGGTCCCTGATGGGACTAAGACACCCACGTATAGCATCTAGTTTGGCTGACATGAGGTCGAAACCCACCTGCACCTGTTCAGCCAGCCCCCTCTGGCAGTCTGACACACGGCGTTGGAATGCCATGTGTTCTTCGGTGAGGTGCTGGGAGCCAGCCGTGGTGGTGGGTGCTTCCTGCTGTGTGGTCTGTGCAGGGGGTGGTATCACCTCGATGCAGCTGGGCTGCCCTGATCCTGGAGGTGGGGTGCGGAGGCTGTCCACGGGCCGTTGGAGGGTGTCGGAGCAGATGGCCAGGGGTTCCTCCTCCTCATCACTGAAGAGATGTGTGGTCTGCTCTGCAGGAGGTGTTGATTGTCCCTCTGCAATGTGAAGGGGAGATGCAGGTTAACAGTGTGTTCCATGTATGTGCACGCATTGTACATGTTTACATACAGACTGCATGACAATGTACATTGTGACTGTTTTGGAGGAGCTGGGTATTTGATGGGGGACAGTGGACATTCCGACTACATGACGGATGTGAGGTTGTACTCGTACATTATCATCTGACAGTTTCCTGCTATGCCTGATGTGATTGGCCATTTACTACGCACATGCGGCACCAGTTGTGTCCTCTGTTCTGTGGTGTAAGTGTGGCACTTTGTACCACATTGTAGTCAATGTTGATGTGCTGCATTGTGGGAGAGTCGCCCCTGCAGCTCTAATTTAGCGGCCCCTTATCCCTTTGAGGCGGTGTGCCTTTGACTTATGTGCTTTTACGGTGCTGAGATGTTGGCGACTTGGGTCATTTGTGCTCTTGGACGGATTTTGTACTCTTGTGCATTGTTTGTCTGCAGATGTGTTGTTGACGTCAGGGGTTGTATGTGCACGTGGATGTGTCAGAGTGTGACCTGCTCCTTTGAGGATGTTATCCACACTGGGCCACCTCTGTGTCGTGGCGTGCACCATGTCATGTATTTTGACTGCAGCCATGCTATTGGTCATGCAGTGTCACTTGCATTGTCAGTCTGGCTCACAGAGCCGCTGCTTTGCTGGGTTCAGCACATGTGCATGGGTAGGTTGTGAGATTGGTGATGGGGGGGGGCCATTCGTGCACATGGTGGACGGGGGCCTACTTGGTGTTTCTATGTGTGCTGCAGTGTGCCAAGGCCATCAGGGACAGGTTCCACAGTCATTGTGGGTGTGCAGTGTGCTATTCTTGATTGTGCATGTGTGCCATTGTGCCCGTCTCCCCCCGTCCCCCCAGTCCCTGGTGGTTACTCACCCTGTTGCTGTTGGGTCAGGTCATATCGAGCAGTGTCCGGACCCCCAACTCCTTGCACCGTCTCCGCACTGATGACTGTGGCCACCATTTCCTCCAGCTCATCCAGCTCCTCCTGTGGCGCAGGACTCCCACCTCCAGTCGCCGTTGCTGCCTTCCGGTTGGCAGCGAGTTTCTGCTTGGTTTGGCTTTTCACATCATGCCAGCGCCTCTTGACCTCCTCCATTGACCTCCTCGACACTCCGACTGCATTCACGTTGTTCACGATGGACTGCCATATTTCCGTTTGTGTTGCCGATGACACAGTGGAGGTGACGAACAGTTGTTGGTAGTGTTCTGTCACCTCTGTGACGATGATCCGGTTTTCCTGCGGACTGAACCCCTTCTTCCCCTTCTCCTTGCCCTACCCCGGCCCCCCTGGCTGGTCGTCTGTGGGGCTTGTGGGGTTCGCGTTGTCCTCTGCACTCGGTCCGGGTGCGTCCATGGTGCTACGCAGTTACATTTTTTTGTCTTTTTTTTTCTCTGCTTTTATAGTGCATTCTCACGCATGACGCGTGGGAATCGCAGGCCTGTTGCTGGTTTTCGCTGATTTTTGTATCGCCATTGGGGTCATCACCACTTTTTTCACGTTTGTGTTTCGTATTTTTTCGGCGTTGCGTTGATTTTAACGCGGGCATTTGTCGCGTTATCGTGAGGCTATCGCATAGTGCCGCCGGGTTGTGAATACTGCGTTAACACAGTGTTATTTTCCCACGATAGACTGCGATGTGAGAAGTTGCGTTAAGCGATTTTGGCGATAGTTAACACACATTCTTGAGAATATCCCCCTTAGATGTTAATGCCAAACCGGAAGCATCAGCCACCCCTTCACAAAAAGGGATCCTCAGGAAAAGAGGGAAATCCATAGAGGGAGAGCCTCCCCCTGACCACAATAGCCAATGGCATGGTGTCCACTGAATACTGAATTCCCCAACAGAGCATTCAACACATGAAGAATGAACAGCGCTCAAAGTAGAAATAATAACCAAGACTACTGTGAGTGCTGAACCCCAGAACCCAGCCCAGGGGCCATACCTAACAGACCATGAGTACCTGACCCACAAAGTGAGTGACGGGCATCATGAATCCACTTGAGTCCCTGGGGAACAACATTGGTAGGGCATCACAACAAAAGGCCACAACTGGCCCTGTCCCTAATTTCCAAACAAGAATGCCATCTTAAGCGTTGGGGACCAGGCACAGGCGCCATCTCATCCGCACCTTGCAAGGCATTAAACAACCAGCACTTGGAAGCCCAACAATGTGGAGGCCCCCCCCCTACATCTCTAGACTGCAGTTTGATGGCCATCTCCTGTCAGAAAATGTAGAGAAACCCAAAGTCCAGTGGAGACATTGCATAGTAGAACTGACCAATGTGATCAGTATGAGGATGATTGTTTTTAAAAAAACTTTATTTATTCAGTTTCAAACAACTGAGCGGTTATACACAGACTTCAACATATCTCCATACAGTATTTCCATATAGTGGCAGAATCCTGTGGCACATCAATCATGTATGTTTATCTACGACAGAGTGCAAGAGTAAGCATATGCCATACAGTGAACATAGATGTACCGAACATCATACATAATTACAGTTTAATACAAATCTTAATTTTACATTTCGCGGTTACTATCAGAGGTATCATTCTGACCATTTCCATTTCCCATTGGGTTGAGAAGCTCCCTGCATAATTCTCTCCAGGTTGCAATATCCTCAGCTAATTTTTCGTCCCTTCTACAGGCTTTCATGTGCAATTCTTCCGCAAGAGACCATTTACCTACATCCCTTATCCAGCTCTCCAACGTCGGGACCCGTGCGCTCATCCAGCATACAGCTACCCTCCGTTTGGCCAGTACCAAGATTAATTGTAGCAATTTATAAGCCATTTTTCGTGTCTTGGGTTTCGGGATCAGCCCCAAGAGACAATGCACTGGTTTAGCCTCCACTTGGATACCCACCCCCTTGAGTACCTTTGCCATCACACTAATCCAGTAATGCTTGGGTCCTGTTACATTTAGGGCATTCATGGGGACGGGTCGGATCTATACAATGTAGCCTCACAGGGGTTATGTATACCCGATGCAGGAAGTTATAATTTATCAGTTTTAGGCGCTCATTACAGGATACTTTACGTGTGAATGTACATGTCCTCACCCAGCTTTTCTCTGGCAACGGAGACTGTAAATCTTCGTTCCAAGCATCTCATGCCTTAATAGCTAGTGATCCCGAGTCTGCCCTCATAGCTTTATAGAGCAGTGATACCAGCCTGTGCCCACTACCGCATGCAAGCAACACGACCAGAGTCTCAGTCGTCTGAGGCATGTTTGGATATGTAGGCTATGTAACCCTGACCAGCTCCACTAGTCCCGCATATTGAAGATACTGCCCCTGCCCCAGGTCGAACCCCTCACGTGCCTGTTCAGATGCGATGAAGGTGTAGTTCGTGTACAAATCCGCTAGGAACAGACATCCGCCCTCCCTCCAAGCCTGGAAGGACATATTCTCAACCATTTTACGCACTGGGGCCAAATGCCAGATGCTTAACTCCCGATGAAATGGTGCGTGCCTGAGTACCTGTTCCACAAACTTTTGCCATATGAATGCGGTTTGTTTGATGACATATTGTAGATCTGCACTTGCACCTGCCCCCTCCATCAATATAATAGGAAGGTTCTCCGGTTGAATTTGACCGCTGTGTAGGCGCTTCTCCCAGTTATCTCCCTCATCCCTCATCCAACCACCGCGCCGCGTGTTGAAGGTGCGCTGCATAGTAATATAGGTCCAACCTGGGCGCCTCCAGCCTCCCCTCCTCTTAGCGCTTTCAGAGGACCTGCAGCGATACTCTGCTACATTTCCCAGCCCAGAAAAGGGATATCAAGATTGAGAAGTGTGGCTCAATGGTTAGAGCGGCAGACCCTGATGCAGAGATCTGGCCCGGGACCAGGGTTCAATTCCCGCCTCGGCGGGTCTTGGGCTCAATTTCCTCGGACCTGATAATTCTCGCCTCGGTGCCTATTCTAATCATGGGTCCCACTCTGCAACTCTGGGCAATAGCTTGCATAATCTCCACAACGGCCCCAACAGCGCTGGGATGCCTGGCTTCACCCTGGGGGTGCCCAGGAGTGGACATTTCACAGGGAAAAGCCAGGAAGGGTTCCACAGCGGTATGCGTACAGCGCCAGGACACCTCTTTGGGGGTATAAGTGCGCTTTACAAGTACAAATTTCATTTCATTTTGTCTGACTACCGGCATGGGGATATTGCACAGCGAGTTTTGTAGGGCATAAAGGCATCGAGGCAGTACCACCATTTTTGCCACGGCTATTCTGCCCATTAAGGACAGCGGCAGCGTGTTCCAGAATGCTACTAAACACTACAGGGACTCAAGTACCTTGGTCATGTTCAATTGCAGCACTTGTGTGTCCCTGTGTGCTACCTGTTTCCCAGTTACTGGAAGTGGCCTGTCTCCCATCTCAACCCTAAACTGGGCAATTCCTCAGTGTTATGTTCCTTCAGCCCTGCAAGCAGGAACACCAAAGACTTTTGCCTGTTAAGGCGCAATCCTGAATATACTGTGTAGTGATCTAAAAGCTTTAGGAGTTTGGGAACCGCCTTACGGGGAGATGCAACATAAAACAAGGCATCATCCGCAAATAGTGAGACAATGTGGGTATCATTCCCTATTCGTATTCCCCAATGGTTGAGATCTTGTCTGGCCCATACCACCATGGGTTCCATGGCTAGGGCAAAAAGCAATGGGGATAGGGGGGCATCCCTGCCGTGTGCCTCGCTCCAGTAACCACTGCGCGGATCTAGTCTGACCCTGACACTTGGTTCCGTGTACAGTATTCTATCCCTCTTACAGAAGTGTGGTCTGAACCCTGATACTCTCAGCAACTCCAGTAGGTATCCCCAGTCCAAGATACCGAATGCTTTTTTGAGATCGATGGAGACCAGTGCCATCTCCTCGGTGGTTGCCTGTGTCTCATGCATTGTGTGTGCTAGGCGCCGAATGTTCATAGACGTGCTACATACCGGGATAAACCCGCACTGGTCCTCGTGAGCCAGATGACTCATGCACGGGCTCAGCTGCTTGGCCAGCACATTGCATAATATTTTCAGGTGTGTGTTTATCATGGTAAGCGGTCGGTACGCCGCAGGGGCCTGACTGTCTCCGCCCGGTTTAGGGAGCACACAAATTTCCCCCTCGCGCATTGTTGGGGGCAGTATTCCATTCTCGAAGGATTCATTGAATGTTTGTAGTAGTGATTGGACTAGTTTTGCTGAGTAAGCCGGATAATATTCAATCGGGAACCCATCTCCCCCGGGGGCTTTGGGTATGTCTGCTATTGCCTCCACTATCTCTTCTTCAGTTATCTGCGCTTCCAGCTCTAACCGGGATTCCTTGGGAAGCCTCCTCAATTGGAGGCTCTCCAGGAATGGAGTATAGGATGCAACCCTAACTGACGGGTCAGCTGTATACACCTTCTGCAGGTGCTGCTTAAATTGTTTCAGTATGCCTATTCTGGAGTATACCAATTCTCCCGACTGATTAGGTATACATGGGATCAATGGGCGTGCCTGCTCCCTATGCAGTATCCATGCAAGCAGCAGTATGAGGATGATTTTAATAGTCCTGCTGGAACACAGTGGAGGCTGGTGTTCCTATAAATTGCATTGCAAGTTCATTGTCCCAGGAGACTGGTGTTGTATGTACATCTCCAGTCATATGTGTACTTGGCAGGATCAGGTTCCCCTAGTGTGGGACACAATCTCTAGTATGCATTCCTGTGTGACTGTCCTGGATACAGCAGCAGCTAACAAATGCAGCACTTCATCCACTGAAAGGCATATGCCCTCAGGTGGGCGATGCCAACTAAGCGCAACAGTTGGTTAAACAAACCAACAGTAAAAAAAAAGTGCAGGAGAAGTTAAGGACAATAGACTTAACCTTACAAAAAGGTATTGACATTGCACAGCATTTCAGTGCTCTGTCTTTGAGTGAATGGTCCTGGGAATATGCCTATAAGCAAAGAATAAGTTACCTTTGGTAATGACGGACAAGTTACTTACCTTCAGTAATGCCTTATCTGGTAGAGACATAATCTAGCCGCAGATTCCTTACCTTAGAATTTCTCAGGCATCAAGCTGGATCGGGAAGGTTTTTGTTCGAGCAATATACCCTTGTGCGCCGGTAAGTGGTGTTGGTCCGCTCCGCATGACATCATCGGCAGCGTCCGCACCAGAAGTGACGTCTGCGTCACCTATATAGGCGCCATTTCGGAGTGTGGTCTGGTTGGGGAAGGGAGAGTTGTCTGCCTCTGACCCAATAGCAGTCTGTGAGCCACCACTGCAGGTCATGTGCAGTCCATTCCGAGATCTGGACCATGTTGAAGAGAATCTCCTGATGCTGCGCCTATTGGAACTTCAAGTCCCACTGCAGAGCCCACATATGCCATCTGGGATGTGTCACTAGCAGGATGGAAGAGGCCATGAGGCCCAGCAACCTCACAGTCATTCTCACCGAAATCCAGGATAGAAGTTGACACACCGGTATCATAGCCTGAATATCCTGGACTTGCTGCTCAAGAGAATAGGCCCGAAACTGCACTGTGTCCAGAACAGCTCTGATGAAAAGAAAGGGTCTGAGAGGGGGTCAGGTGTGACTTCGGCACGTTGATAGAGAATCCCAGCGAGTGCAGAAGGTTCGCCCTAGTCTGGAGGTGGGAGAGGACAGCCAGTCATTGAGATAGGCGAAGACTGTCACCCCTGATCTGCACAGATGAGCTGTGACCTCCCCCACCGCCTTGGTGAACACTCGAGGGGCGCTAGTAATGCCAGAGGGGAGTACCATGAACTGAAAGTGCTTGTGGCCTACTGTAAACAGTAGATGGCACCGATGGGCAGGTAGGATAGGAATGTGAAAATAGGCGTCCTGCAAGCCCAGCGCTACCATCCAGTCTCCTGGGTGCAGGGCAGACATGACCTGAGCTAGAGTGAGCATTTTGAACTTTTCCTTTTTGAGAAAGTAGTTGACGGTTCACAGATCTAGGATAGGACGAAAGCCCTTGTCCTTTTTCAGGACCAGAAAGTAGCAGGAATAGGAACCCTCTCTATGGCTCACTTGGCTAAGAGAGCCCTGACTTCCTGCTGAAGCAAGTCCACGTGGTCCTCCGTCAGCCGGTAGTAAGTCGGAGGCCTGGAGGAAGGGCTAGTCTTGAAGGGGAGAGAGTAGCCCCTTTGGACTATCTGAGGAACCCACCTGTCCGATGTGATGGTTTGCCGTGATGGCTGATCCTGCCACCAACTAGTCGCCCATGATCTCAAAGGGCTGGACTAGGAAGGCTTGCAGGCTGCAAGGGAGGAGTGGATTGACCCAACTTCTGGCCGTCCAACCCACGGGGTCGAAAGGAGCTGTGTTAACGGCTGCGCAGAGGGTTGCTGAACGTGAGCGGTCTTAGGGCTGGGATATGGCTGATGCAACTGAAAGCCCCTTCCGTGGCTGCAAAAGGGGAGAAAGGCAGACGGGTGGCCACTGAGGGGCCCAAGGACTTGGCCGTAGCCATTGAGACCTAAGAGACGGGTGTCATCAAAGGGCATGTCCATAAAGAAAGCCTGGAAATCCCCAGAAAAGCCAAAAGTTCTCAGCCAGGCCGGGCATCGAACAGCCACCGCCGATGGAATCACTCTGCTCAGCAAGTCATTGTGTCAAGCCCACAACGAATGGTGAAATTTGCCTCATCTCTCCCATCTGATACTGCTTGAGAGAGAAGGGCCCAGGCCTCCTACGAGACCTGTGGCAACACTTGTGCAACCGTTTCCCACATGGAGTGGGAGCAACGGCCCAATAGGCATGTGGTGTTCACCGACAACAATGCAAGGCTGATGCAAAAACAGTTGATGGACAGAATGCAGAACAATGTCATACATTCACCCCAGTACAGAGATCTGGACCTAAATCCTGAAGCCGGTCCCAGGATGCTTGTTTCCGGTACAGGGAGGACCTGGCCTGGCAGTTCGGTCTGGACTGTTCCCATGGGGCACAGGGTCAAGACTGATTTGCATATGGCTGGGTCCAAACTGGGGTGGCGTAGTGGGCAAAAGAACGATGGATTTAACCCAGATCTTTTGACTGGGGGAGTATGTTTGCATTGTCAGCATTCCGTCCATCATTTGTTTGCTGTAACAATGCAAGGCTGGCGGAGGAAAACATTTTTTTGCCCCAACTATCCAATCTCTTGGATTCCCTGTCCGGGGGAGCGGAAGGGAACGCGCCTTGTGAGGAAGAGGCTTGGACCACCAAGCTCTATGGGGTAGGGTGGTTGGTGAGGGATTTTGGCTCGCCCGGTGCAGGACAATGGTAGCGGGTGATTGTCCTATTCACAGGAGCCCCTGAGCTGGGCTTGGACCAGGTTCCCAGAAGAACATCGGTCAAGCCCTCAGGCAGGAGGGGTTCCGAGGAGGAGACATATGGCTGCAAGACCTCTGTCAAGATGTTCGTCTTTACTTCCACCCAAGCTAGCTGAAGGTCCAGGACCTCAGCTTCCCTTCTCACCACCATAGCATATGAAGCACCCTCCTCAGTAGCCACGGTAGGGGGAGCAAGCAGGCCAGAATCTGGAGAGGTATCCAGTCCATTGGCCTCACCCAGTTCCTCATATCAGTCCATTTCATGCTCAGGCTGGTCTTGTGAAGGGTCCAGCTATCCCTCCCAATCCTCCTCCATTCCTAGCCCTTCAAAATAAGAATGAGGAACCGACCTAGGCCCCAAGGGTGCTGTCGGCACCAGAATCTGCGTCGGTAGGCACCGATCCAGTTTCGGTTCACCTGGGATAAGAATGGGGAAGGAGTCTTGGCACAGACGTCATGGAAGGTTGCAGTGGCACGACCGGCACCGGTCTGGATCCATCAACGAATCAATTGGGCAGCATCGGTGCCAGAACCGTTGGCGCATAACCTGAGGGAGCCCCCTCTGAGCCTCTTGAGCCCAAAGGTGCACCGGGAGGGTAAGGTCGCCCAAACGAGGCACATGGCGTCATAACTTTTTTTAAGTTGGGTGGGGGTCGCTCGGGCCCCTGGAAAGGCAGGGAAGAGCGGAGCCGACCCAGGCACAGGTTCCGCAGAACGAGGCCTAGAGCATCAAGCCTACTCCATCAAGTCGGTCGATGGACACGGAGAAGTTGTAGCACGCTTGGACTTCTTGTGTTTCTTATGCCTCTTACCTGAACGACCCGACAACTTCGAGTGGGAGGACGAGGACTAAGGACTCCCAGAGTGGTGCCCGGACCTTCCTCACGACCAGGACCGAGAATGAGACCACAGGGGCGAACGGCGTGGTGCTGAGCACCGAGCTGCAAGCACCTTTAGAGAAGCTTTCGGAGCAATGGCCCGGCAGTCGGAGCATGACTTCGAGTCGTGGTTGCGCTCTAGGCACTAAAGACAAATCAGGTGTTGATTCGTCACGAACATGGTGCAGTGGCAGGCACCACACAGTTTGTCTTCTTTGACATGTTGGAAAGCTCTTCGTTCTGGTTTGTTTTCAATGATAAAAAAGTTTGTCTAAAATAGTATAGATATATCTTGTTTGTGTACATTTGAGCAAAGAGACCATTCTAAATGTATTGTTGAGCAAATTGATTTGTGGTCAGGATATGACCCACTGGGATATTAATGTGTGCTTTTAATGTCTCTTGGTGTGAATGAGCATGAGTGGATGTGGTATGGCAGATGATAGTACGATGTGAAATTTTAGCAATGCATTTGGATGGGGATCCTGTCATGCAAGTGTTTGCTTAAAAAATGTTGTTAGAGCAAACATATTTCCCTTTGATCAGTGAAATATATGATATTTCTTATATGAATCTCTGCTTTGTATGATACGTATAAGATAGTAAAAATAAACACTCCTTGTAAACAAACAAGATGGTTACTATAGTAAATTAACTTTGAGAATGTCTTACCCGTGAAATTATATTTTTGAACTAAATACGTGGAGTAATACCCATATAAAATACTTTGGAGTTGGCTTTGTTTGTTTCTTAAACCTATCATGAAATTGGCATGACCAGTGTGGAAATCTGTAAATTGGGACCTTTTTTAGATACTTCTTAAAGCAGATACCTAACCTTGATTGACACCTGTAGTTTTAGGAGAGGATACCGTTACCTAGCACACTGGATGTTCTTGTTGTAGGAGTCATCAGAAATCCGAAGAAATTAGAAGTGAACTTCCAAAACCATGTCGGAAGGTGTAGGTAAAAGGAACTGATATTGCACGCAAGGGTGATGCCTAAAAGCGACGCTGCTTTGTCACTTCTGCGGTGGTTCGAAACCAAGACGGAGCTACCTAGTGGCACAGGAGCATTGATGAAAAGTTTCTAGATCCAGTCCGACACCTGAGGAATTTTCTAAAGGTGAGGAATCAGGCGTCAGAGGTATCCCTCAAAAGGAACAATATTAACAGAAGTGATCTTTGGCAGGGATATTTCTTAATAAATCTGGTTAAATTCCCTAGTAGAATTTCCGGAAAACTCAATTTAAGTTGAATAATATAGAGCACACACACTCTAATAGAAGAGCTATACTACTTAATTGCTGCTCTATAAATAACTTTATCACACCCATTAGATCATAATAACCGGATCGCCATCTTCTTCCCAACACTTGCATTGGTACTTGCAGGCTGCAGATGGAATCTGTCTGAGTGGCTGCCTTGTTTCGAGAGGGGCGATGTCATTAAATGATGCTTCAATCCAGATATTAACATAACTAACATCATTGAAAAACCGCCCCTTAAGGCCACAGTTAGAACTGGGACAATGATTACTTTAAACCAAGATCTAAGCTAAAAATAAATCCTCACTAAGGATGAGGTAAATCAAGCGACCAAGTAAATGTGAATGGATTTCCAGAAAGATGTATTCAGATCTAGAGAACAAGGTGGACTACTGCTAAATCCTTAAAGGTAGAAAGAACGGAATTGAGAGTAAATCTGCAGTACACATTGGGGAAGCTAGCAAGTGATTACGGTTTACTAAAGGCATCAATACAAAGTCATAATTTGTACTGTTATGCTCCTCCAACTACACATCAAAATCACCTTATAAAACATTGAGAAGTGCAAGATCTGAACTGCAACCACAGTTAATCCTGAATTGAGAAGAGGAACCAGGTAAATGAGAGCAAAAGTAACACCGAATAAAGTTTCAGCAAAAGTTCCTGGTTGGTGAGAACTCTGGTCAAGGAGGAAGAATAAATGATAAACTAGAGTTTCTGTATATGGTACCAATGCATACTTTTACAGCAGGCACAGTTACCATAGCAATGTCAGGACCAGAGGCATTTTCAGCCAAGATTCAGTGGTAAGCAGTATATGAGGTGAGGAGGAAGAATTAAAGTCAAAGATTTTGATTTTATCGTAAGTCAATGAGTGAGCTATAAGCCAGAGGTGTGTGCGGGTTCTTGTATATAGCACACCCATGGAGGAAGGAAGAACACAAATAGGAGACTCAGCCCGATATGAGTGAGAGTTAGCCACCAGACACTGACAATCATCCAATGGCTCAGTAGTCTTAGCTGAATTGAGGTGTTCTAGCATAACGCCTACCTGAGGAGGTGGAGGAGAATGAAGAGATAGCAAAGCTTTGGTGTGGGTTCCTGAAGCTGCATGCGGACCGGTCACAGACAGCCTTCAACTCTCTTTCAGGCATGCCCTCTGCACCCTTCTCCACCAAAGCAGACATTAAGCAAAATATCACTGGTTAATCCATACCCTCTAATACTCCAAGAAACAGCAGCTACAGCAACTGGTCCCGTAATAAATCTTAACCACTAGGGGAGCAAGACAGCACCATCCAGAAGGACCGGCATAAGCAACCAGATTGCTGCATACACCCAGCCTGAGCCTGATAATATGCACAGGTAAGAAACACAGTTCCTGATAAAACATCGCATAATAAAAGTGAATGAACTCAATTACATGAACGCAATAAAATCCATCAAATCTATAGCAGATAAAATTGAGACAAAAGACCCAACTACAGTGTTCAAAATAACAAAGTCTCAACTATAAACAGCAACATGCCTGTCCGCTCAGTGACTCAGAAAACATATAAAAATATGCAATAAGAACATTCATCCCCTGTGGTATTTCACTAACGATGTAACATCCAAATTGCAAAGCCTGTTTTTTTCTGCTAGCTCTTTGAATATTTTGTCTTTCCTAATCATTGCAATCAACAACTAATGAAAGTAAGTAGGAAAAAGAAATAGATGACATTTTCAACTGTAATTTTTTGCCCTGGTGGTTGACCTACAAAATGTATATACTGTTAGTTCCGGCAGACTCTTTCGGTGACAAGCACAAAGTGTTTGGTGGTTGTCCAGAAACACACAATACCCAGAATCATCAACAACAATGATTTTTCACTGTGTACTAACCATGCATCAATTCAGAATATAAAATCTAATAAACAAAAAAGTGGTTTGAAGCAAAGCTATGCATTTTTTTTAGATGTGCCCAGAATCTGAGATTAAGAATAGTGGTTATTCGTACGACTCTGAATTTGGGGGTTACCTATGATATCATGTGATTCAGATGGGGTTTTGCCAAATATGTTCTTTCTTGCACACTGACCCACATTTGAAAGCCAAAAATAGAGATAAATGCAACAGACAACAAAAGTTCTTCTATTATCTATTCCCACACTTCTCCCGATAAAAACAGTATCCCACTTTTTTGGGTAGGTCTATCACGCACGACAGGAGACTCTCCATCTATCCATTGTCCCCTTGTTTTGAGAAAACTTTCCTGGGTGCAGTGCAAGGCCCTTGGGAGCAGAGCACTCGAAAAACAAAATGGTGACCGACATTTTACTTTCGGAGTCCGATTGGGGAGGGAAGAGGGAAAGAATTCCTCAAAGAATATGGCACCCAAGGAGGGTCAGCTGCCCCCCCATAAAACGCTATTGCAAGTGCTGGCCTTGCAGAATGTGGAACTGTACCCTGTGAACTATTTAACTTAGGAGAAATGCCAGTGCTAAAAAGAACACGTTACTTACTTTCTGTAATGCCTCACCTGGTGGAGAATCTATCTAACTGCAGATTCCTTACCTTAGAACAGACACCAAAGCAATCTCTTCCCGGAGGTGTGTCTGCAGACTGTGTTAAACTAAGAAGTCCTAGAGGACCAAATGGGCGAAATGTCCATCATGTCAGATCTGAATGTCTAGGCAGTAGTGTTTGGCCAGCATGCAGTGATGCCCATGTGGCTGCCTGACAGATATCCAGAACCAGACCCCTCTCGCCCACGCAGTGGTCACAGCTTTAGCTCTAGTAGAATGAGCTCTTAAGTCCTCAGGGGGCTGATTTTTAGCCATTGTGTAACTAATGTGCCTATCTTCACACCTATAAAACCAATAATGTGTTGGTCATCCACCTGGAATTGTTTGGTGCAATCAATATAAAAAGACAGTGCTCTTTCTGGGTTCAGACGGTGAAGTCTCTCCTCTTCCTTGGTGGGATGGGGGGGACAAAAGTCGGCAGTGTGATGGTCTGTCCAACGTGAAAAGGTGTCACCACCTTTGGCAATAAAGATGCTTGGGCTCCAAGAACCAGCTTTTCTGGGAAGAAAGAAGCATATGAGGGGGAGGTAACAGAAAGCGCTTGCAATTCGCTACCCCTCCTGGCAGGTATGATCACCACAAGGAAGACCGTTTTGATTCTCAGCAGTCTTTGAGGGCAGCTGTGCATCAGCTCAAAAAGAGAGCACATGAGGAAGGTGAGGGCTAAATTAAGGTCCCGTTGGGATACACAATGAAGGGTGTGGGAGAAAACGTGTTGTAACCTTTAAGGAAACAAGTCACAACAGGTAACTTGAACAGAGAAGGCTGATCCGGCAACTGCAGGAAGGTGGAAATGGCAGAAAGGTACCCTTTAAACGTGCCCAAAGCAAAGCCTTGCTGGGGTAGGAATAGAACAAACAGCAGAACTTCAGACAAGAGTGCAGACAAGGGATCAACTGATTTGGATACACACCAAGCCACAAATTTGCTCCATCGGCAGGCGTAAATGGTTTTTGTGGAGGGACACCTGGCTGCCAAGATGACATCACACACTTCGGGAGGGAAGTCGAACACTCTGAACTGTCGCTGCTCAAATTCCATGCATGTAGGTGGAGAGTGAACAGGTTCGGGTACAGAACCCTGCCCTGCTGCTGTGACAGGAGAGTCTCTGGAAGGGGCAGACAGGTCAGAGGACAGACACTCATAATCAGGACTTTGGGATACCAGACTGTCTTTCCCCAATCAGAAGCCACTAACATGACTTGTGCCCAGTCGTTCTTCATCTTCTTGAGAACTCTGCAAGAGTGTTATCGGCGGAAAGGCGTACAGCAGTCCAGAACTCCACTAGAGATGAAGTGCATCTCAGGGAGAGAGCCACCTTGGAAACTTCAGCACGCAGAAATGCCCGCACTGTGCGTTCTCTGTGGTGGCAAACAGATCCGTCCACAGTTCTCCCCAATCTCTGATAAGACATTGCACCATTTAAGAATGTGTCCTTGGTTGAGGCGAGGCCAGCTAGGAGTTGGAAATCCCTATAGATAGTGGATCCTTTCTCTGCAGCAATGTTAAGGGAGCAGGCATAAGGAGTGGCACCAGAACTGACGTTGGCACCAAAGCCAGTGTGGAACCCAAAGCAGGTTCAAGGGGCCCAGACGGTACGGAGGGTGAACCTGCTGGGGGGGGGGGGGGGTGGACACTGACAGTAGGCCTCTGCAGATTCTTGGAGCCCAAAGGAGCAACAGAGGGAACCAGAAGTGTGCTAAATGAGTGCCTCTTTTTGCTGCACCATCGCTATCACCAGGCTGCATCAGGACCAAACTTTCAATTGGTTGTTCTGGAGATTGGGAACAAGACAGAGTGGCACACTGATGCTCTTCCGGGAGTTCAAGAGTGCCAGGAAGAGGCTGATTCCTGCTTGGACATTTTGCGCTTCTTCTTTGACTTACCAGAGGACTTCAACCGCAAAGAGGATCTACAGCAGTCCAGACTATGGGAGGGGTAACGGGACATTCCTTATGACTTTGATTAGTCACATTGCAGTCTTACAAGATTTGGTGACAGAGTTTCACCTCATGGTTTCATATGGTCTTTGGATTCATCTTTGAGCAGTCATCAAAGTCCCTGGAGTAGTGCTCGACCCCAGGCACCAGAGTCATACCTTGTGGGAGCCTGTCACAGCCATTTCGGTCACGACAGTCTCTACAAGGTCTAATTCCTGTCATTTGGGGAGGTGAGTTTCCTTGAACATTAATAAAAATAAATTTAAAAAAGAGTCATTTTGGAAAAAAAGAATTATCTAAGACAAGAGGAGTACATCTCCGGATCCACTTCTGAGGGTACAGAAAGAAAGGAAATAACGCCTAGTTGGCACATACCGGTGCGCGGAAGAAATGCTTTTGAGTTTTCTGGGTCCAGTTTTATGGTTGGAGGGAATATTCATAAAATGAGTAATCTTTGGTTAGAAATAACCATCAAAATTACATATGCAATAGTCCTCACCTTGTCAGACGCTCTTCCCAAGGCCTAGGCAGTGGCAAACCCAGGATGTTGCCAGAGATCACTCCCATTGTAACAGGGCCAAAATTTTACTACAAATTATCACTACTGTGCCAGGTTCAGCATGTTTAATGGGATTATCAGCATTGTGCCAGGCCAGCATATATCTTCAGGAATTACCACCATTGTGCTATGGTGAGCATCTTATCAGAAATTAACACCTATGTGTCAGGACCACTGTGCTGCGAGGAATTAGTAGCATTGTGCCAGGGCAAGCACATTGCCAGGAGTTACTGCCAATGTGCCAAAGCCAGCATTTTACGAAATTACCACCAATGTGCCAGGGCCAGTAGGCCGCTAGGGAGTATCACCACTGTACCATAGCCAGTAAATTGCCAGGGGTCACGACAATTCTGCCAGGTCCAGCATTTTACCACAAATCACAACTGTGTCAAAGCCAGCATGAAACCAGAGATTACCACCACTTTGTCACGACCAGTAGTTTACCATGATCTACCACTATTATATTATGGTGGCCATGTTGCTGGGGACCACCACGGTGCCAGGAACAGCATATGGCAAGGAAATATCATCATTGTGGCAAGGCCACTATTTTACCAAGAAGTACTACCATTGGGCCAGGAATACCATATTACCATGAATTACCACCATAGACCAAGTACCGGCATGGTAAAAGGCATTACCACTTTCGTGCCCAGGCCAGCCTTTTGCCAGGGATTACCACCATTATACCAATGCCTGTATGTTGCCAGAGAATACCACCACTGTGCCAGGGGCAGCATACTGCCAGTAATTACCATCTCTGAGCTAGGTTCAGCATTTCATGGCCATGGGCAGTCAACCAAACAGGCACTCATTACCCACACAAAGAAATTCTCACAAACGTGCACTCACACACATACATAGCTGTGTGCATACAAATACAGAGATGCGCACATGCACAAACATGTGCGCACACACAGGTACTCACACATGCGCACACAACTTACCTTTTTCCCCAACTTCTGCTGCTTCTCTAGTGGCTCTACCTCACCCTCACACAGCTCCAAATCCGCACTTCCACGAGTGCCAGTGGCAGGGGGAGTGCCTCAGGCAGCCTAGAAGGAGAGTAAGGAGGGACGGCTGGTATGAGTGCATGGCAGGGCCAGAGGGAAGATTTCGAGGAGCCATTGCAGCCCAAAGGGAATGCAGAGATGAGGAATAAAGCAGAAATGTGGGCATGAGAGAGGAAAGGGAGGGTGAGTGCCTGGCAGGGCTTTGGGGCCCAACAGGAGAGCCGGTGGGGGAAGTGGATATAGAAGTGGGAGTTGGGTGGGAAAGTGGAATGGGTGTAAGTGCCTGACGGGTGAAGGCATGATATACGCAAAACTGGAGACATCTGTCCATAAAAAGGTATGAAAAATGTTTTGGCTCTATTCTAATATTTTGAAACATTGAATTATAGATGATTTGTATGTTTCAAACGTATACATTCAGGTGGCTACTTTTTAGTTTGACCCTATCAGACATCGCAGCTGCCTGGTTGAAAAGGTCCTATTATGGACTTACCAAGACAAGAACTTTGAGGGCCTAAAGTCAACCCATTGATTGGGTTGTTTTCCACCCTCATTTCCTTACTTCAAGAGTGCATTAATTTTTCAGGTCTCACTCGCTCCCTTGTGTGCTCCCCAATTGCCCACATGCTCCATATTTCTTTATTGTGTACTTGTCATGTTGTTCTCTTACTCATGTGCTTCTCCCCTGCTCCCCGTGTTGCTGTCACCCTTGTGCTGCTCACTCTACAATGCTTCACCCCCGCACATGGCGTTCTTCTCCCCAGCCCAACTACTCTATTGTGTGCTTCCCCACTGTGTTGCTCTTTCCACCCCACCCTCCCTCATATGCTGCTTTCCCCCTCCTTTCTCTCAACACCCACTCCTTTGCCCCCACAAGACTTTTTTTTCTTTAATTAGGCACTTTCACGCAAAACAATCATTTTTAGGTCGAGCCTAGCAGTGCGCATGCGCTGCTCTGCAAATGCAAAAACAACAATTGATGGACAGAATGCAGAACAATGTCATACATTCACCCCAGTACAAAGATCTGGGCCTAAATCCATCGTTTTTTTGCTCACCATGCCATTCCAGTTTGGACCCAGTCATATGCAAATCAGTCTTGACCCTGCGCCCAATGGGAACAGTCCAGCCCGAACTGCCAGGCCAGGTCCTCCCTGGACTGGAAACAAGCATCCTAGGACCGGTTTCGGGCTTTCAGTCCTCATCAGCCAGGATAGCTTGACTCCAGTGGCATGGAGAGCACGGGGCCCACGTCTGGGCATACGGGGCCCACGTCTGGGCATACCCGTCCCACTCGGGGTGACAAATGCAAAAACAACAATTGATGGACAGAATGCAGAACAATGTCATACATTCACCCCAGTACAAAGATCTGGGCCTAAATCCATCGTTTTTTTGCTCACCATGCCATTCCAGTTTGGGCCCAGCCATATGCAAATCAGTCTTGACCCTGCGCCCAATGGAAACAGTCCAGCCCGAACTGCCAGGCCAGGTCCTCCCTGGACTGGAAACAAGCATCCTAGGACCGGTTTCGGGCTTTCAGCCCTCATCAGCCAGGATAGCTTGACTCCAGTGGCATGGAGAGCATGGGACCCACGACTGGGCATACCCGTCCCACTCGGGGTGACAAATGCAAAAACAACAAGTGTATTGTAATTGCATTTATATAACGCTTACTACCCCTGACGAGGCGTCGAAGCGCTTTTTCGGCGAGTAGCACGCTACTCCGGGACCCATAGAGGATTAGTGTTGAATTAGTATAGTGAAACATGCAAGTACATTTTAAGTGGTGGATAGGTTAGTCAGTTATTTGGATTTGGAATGATAGCAGAAGGATAGAGGAGGAAAAAAGGTTTGTATTTATATAGCGCTTGTTACCCCTGATGGGGTGTTGAAGCACGCTACTCCGGAAGCCCATAAAGGATTAGTGGTGAATTAATATGGTGAAATATGAAAGTAATTTCAGTGTAGGATATTAGTCAGTTATTTGGAGTGAGAAGGATAGCGGAGGGATAAAAAGGGAAGAAAGGTTTGCATTCATATAGCACTTGTTACCCCTGATGGGTGTTGAAGCGCTTTTCTGGCGAGTAGCACGCCACTCCGGAACCCATTAGGATTAGTGTTGAAAATTAGTATAGTAAAATATGAAGTAATTTGAGTAGTGGATATGTTATTCAGTTATTTGGGTAGAGAAGGGTAGGTGGCGGGATAGAAGAGGGAAAGAGGTTTGCATTTATATAGCGCTTGCTACCCCTGATGGGGTTTTGAAGCGCAAGTAGCACGCTACTCTGGAACCCATAAGTATTAGTGTTGAATTAGTATGGTGAAACATGAAAGTAATTTTATTGGTGGATATGTTAGTCAGTTATTTGCATTGAGAAGGGTTGGGGAGGGTAGAAAAGGGAAAAGGTTTGCATTTATATAGCGCTTGTAACCCTGATGGGGTGTTGAGACGCTTTATTGGCGAGTAGCACGCTACTCTGGTACCCATAAAGGATTAGTGGTGAATTAGTATAGTTGAATATGGAATTTGAGAATTGAACATGTTAGTCTGTTAATTTTGATTGAAAAGGATAGTGGAGGGATAAAAGAGTGAATGATTTATTTATTTATTTTTTAGGTCTTAGCAGTAGGAGGAGGCTTTTGGATGAGTAAAAGGGAGTTTTGGAGGGGAGGAGTCAGAGGGAAGAGTTTAGAAAGGTTTGTTTTAGGGGATCGGTATAGTAAAGAGGTGTCAGATGATGCAAGGAGGGGTAGAGTAGGAGAGAGTCTAGAAAGGGTTATTTTGGGGATCATAGTAGTGGTATGGGGTTTGGGATAAATGAGAGTGTGGATGTAGAGGATATATTGATAAATGTATAGGATGAGAGATAGGGTAGTGCATTGGAAAGAGTAGTAGAGAGAAGTTTGAGATGAGTCAGAAGGTTGGGCTAGAAGATATATTGAGAGAAATATAGGCTGAGAAATAGGGTAGTGCCTTGGAAATGCTAAATTAGAAGAAAGTGATAAATATATAGATCCATAAGTACATTGAAAGTATATAGATACATAAAGGAGGTAAGTATATGTAGATTAAAGATATTGATAGAGGCACAGGATGAGAAATAGGGTAGTGCATTGGATATGCTTTTTCAGGAGAAAAGTAACAGAGACACAGATCCAAGTACATGGAAGGTACATAGATGCACAATGGAAGTAAGTACATGTAGACCAAGGATGATTTTTATTTATTTATTTATTATTATTTTTTTCCCTCTCAACAACATAATTATTCTACATGTTTATACAAAGCAATACACAAAGATAGGTACATGTCTATAGTGAAAACAAATGCTTATATACAGAGGGATATGCTGTAAATTTCTGTTTGCGTATGGTGCTTATGTGGGGAAGAGCCAATGCTTGAGTAGTTTTCTGAAGATAAGGTGGTTGTCGGTGGATCTTATGTTGGGGGGTAAAGAGTTCCATAGTTTGGCTGCTTGAACAGAGAAGGATGTGCCACCCATGGTTTTTTCCTTTAGAGCGGAGGTTCCTCTGTTGAATGTGTTTGGTGATTTTATTCCTGATGAAGAGCGGTCCCATTCCATGTATTGCTTTGTGGGTGATACAAAGCAGCTTGAACGTGGATCTTCTGGCAACCGGTAACCAATGCAGGGCTTTCAAGGCAGGGGAGATGTGGTCTCGCGGTTTGATATGCAAGAGTAGTCTGGCAGCCGAGTTCTGAATCCGTTGTAGTCTTTTCATGGTTGTTTAAGGTGATCCGTGGTAGAGGCTATTGGCGTAATCGAGTTTGGACAGAACAAGGGAGATGGTAGCTTGGACCTTGTGCGGAAATTCCAAATGAGGGAAAATTTGTCGCAGCGTTTTTATAGTGACAAAGCTTGATCTTGCTAGTTTGTCCACTTGGGCATTCATCGGCAGCTTGGAGTCCATGGTCATTCCGAGGTTTCTTACTTCCTTCGATACTTTAGGTGGTCATCCCAGTTCATTAGGCCATGCGGCAAGCGGGTTGTAATGTTTCCAATCGCCACACGTGAGTATTTCCGTTTTTGAAGTATTCAATTTGAGATGGCTCCAAGTCATCCACTGATCCACGGCTCTGAGATAGCTGAAAATTGGTGATTTTCCAATGTCTTTGGGGCATTCCAGTTGAAGGAGTATTTGCGTGTCATCTGCATAGTTATAGCACGTGAGGTGAAATTGATTGATCAGTACTGGTAATGACTTCATGTAAATGTTGAAAAGCATGGGCGAGATGATAGAGCCTTGAGGGACCCCTGCTTTTGTGGAGTACGGTTTGGACGAGAAAGGTGGGGTATGGATGACATTAGTTCTGTTTCGAAGGTAGGACGCGATCCAGTTTAGAGCAGTTCCCTCTATGCCGGCTTCATAGAGTCTTTGTTTCAGAGTGTCATGGTCAACCGTGTCAAAGGCAGCCGAGAGGTCCATGAGGAGTAGCGCAGCAACTCCGTTGCGGTCAACTGTATTTTTCAGGTCATCCCAGATGGCAAGGAGGGCAGATTCAGTGCCTCTTCCCGGACGGAATCCGGTTTGGGAGTCTGAGAGTACGTCATTCTCTTCAATGAATTGTGACATCTGGGCGAACGCTGCTCTTTCTATCAGTTTGCCCAGGAAAGGTCCATTTGTAATGGGTCTGTAGTTGTCAGGGTTCAGCGGGTCCGAGTTTGTTTTCTTCAGTAAAGGGCGTATGTGTGATTTTTTGAGTTCTTCTGGAAATATTCCGGTAGTTAAGGAATCGTTGATGATTCTTCTTACTGGAGTGGCAGCAGAGGTTGTTAAAAGAATTGCCTTGAAAGTTTGTGGTGGACAGGGGTCAGAAGGGCTGCCGGCAGGCCTGCTTGCTTTGACCAGGTCCATAAATTCATCGTGTGAGATGTGTTGGAAGGAACGGAGGGGCTTGGTTAGAGTATTCTTGGATTGTTGTTTTGTACAAGGGTTAGTGCTGGTGCTTTGTTTCTGTTTTAAGTACGAGTCCAACGTGTCTGCTTTGTCCGTGTAATGATTTGCCAGTTTGTCTGTGAAATCTTGAGTAACAGGATGAGTTCCTTCTAGGCAATTTGGTTTGATGAAATTCATTGAATATTTTATAGAATTCTTTATTTGCACATTTAGCGTTTTTAATTCTGTCTGAATAGTACCCTTTCTTAGCTTTTTTGATAGCCGACTTGTATAATCTGTTAATTTTTTGTAGGTGAAGTTTGTCTTGTTTGGCGTTTGTTTTTAGCCAGGTACGTTGCAGCTTTCAAATTTGTTGTTTTATGTCTTTTATTTCTATGTTTCTCCAAGGTGCTTTTTTTCTTTTGTTCTGTTGTGTGGTTTTGAGTGGTATCAGGATGTCAAAAGCTTCTTGTAGCCACTCATATAGTTTTTGAACAGAATTTATTGTTTCCAGATTTGTACTTGATGTTGTGTTTCTAAATGTTCCAAATTGAGTTTGTTCCACGGCCGATAGGTGGATGGATGTAAGGTAGTTTTAGGTGAGTCGCTTAGTGTTGTTTTATGTTGGAAAGCAAGCAAGTGGTGGTCTGACCATGTGACTGGAGTTATAGTTTGAAAGGTAACTAGTTCAGTATTAGCAAAAATGATCTAGGATATGTCCAGCGGTGTGTGTCGGTTTGTGGACAATCTGATGGAGGTTCAGTGCGTCTAGGCCAGTGATTATTGTTTTTGGATGGGTCATATTGGGTTTGTCAAACCAAATGTTGAGGTCACCCAGAACGCATAGGTTGGAGTGTATTGTTATCAGGTTTGAAACTGTGTCTAGAAGTGCGTCTGGGAATGTCGCCTTGCTAGGTGGAGGTCTGTAAAGGAGCAGGAAGTTACAGGAGGAAGACGGTGTAGGATTGCATCTTGTTAAAAGAGCCTCACAATTCTTTATGGAGATGTTGTCAATTTTAGTGATATGTATTGTTTGCCTGACAAATATGCAATCACAGGCAGGTTAAAACTACAATTTTAAACTGTAACAACCACAGGCAAAGACAGTAATCACAGAAAGGGAAAATCGTTTTTTTTAAAACTTGTTGGGGGGGAAGAGGCAGAACTAGTCTGCCTCCTTACCACTTCCTGGACTCTGCTCACTGCAATCTGGGGCACAGGTAGGCTGCAACTCACAAGATGGAGGAGAATGATTTGGGATGCACCCAGCAAAGCCTTAAGGGGCCAGGGCAGGTGTGAGGGGAGGGCTCAGAGTTGCCTGGTAGCTGAATAGCCAATCCCCAGTCCTAGGCCTGCTGGCCTGGGGGAGCTGTTTCTCCTGTTCAGAATCTCCTAGGAGACAGACAGGCTCAATCCACACTTTGGACTTCTGCAGGTAAAAGGCCTCACAAACTTGAAATCTAACAATACTGTTTGAATAAAACTTTACTCCCTCTCCTGGCCAAAAAACGAAGTGCACAGTCCCTATTAAACACAGTTTAAACAGCTCACAGAAGCACCCTCTGATGTAGAATATCCCTGTTGCTGGGGGAAGGCAGGGGGCTGGTTTCACTGGCTTGATAACACAAAATGGTGGCTGGGGGTGCACTGTTGAACATACAGGTCTTAGCACAGAGCAAAGGAGAAATTTGGAGGGAAAACTGAATAGTCACCAGGAGTGAGAGGGAAAACTACAGAGTTTGGACTGCAAATCCCACAATTCATCACGTTAAATGGAAGCAATCATTGGCAGGAAAACCACAAGTTTAACACACAAATCAGGTGATAAAATATGCAATCACAGGCAGGTTAAAAACTACAATTTTAAACTGTAACAACCACAGGCAAAGACAGTAATCACAGAAAGGGAAAATCGTTTTTTTTTTTTTAAACTTGTTGGGGGGGAAGAGGCAGAACTAGTCTGCCTCCTTACCACTTCCTGGACTCTGCTCACTGCAATCTGGGGCACAGGTAGGCTGCAACTCACAAGATGGAGAATGATTTGGGGTGCACCCAGCAAAGCCTTAAGGGGCCTGGGCAGGTGTGAGGGAGGGCTCAGAGTTGCCTGGTAGCTGAATAGCCAATCCTCAGTCCTAGGCCTGCTGGCCTGGGGGAGCTGCTTCTCCTGTTCAGAATCTCCTAGGAGACAGGCAGGCTCAATCCACACTTTGGACTTCTGCAGGTAAAAGGCCTCACAAACTTGAAATCTAACAATACTGTTTGAATAAAACTTTACTCCCTCTCCTGGCCAAAAAAACGAAGTGCACAATCCCTATTAAACACAGTTTAAACAGCTCACAGAACAATTGATGGACAGAATGCAGAACAATGTCATACATTCACCCCAGTACAAAGATCTGGGCCTAAATCCATCGTTTTTTTGCTCACCATGCCATTCCAGTTTGGACCCAGCCATATGCAAATCAGTCTTGACCCTGCGCCCAATGGGAACAGTCCAGCCTGGACTGGAAACAAGCATCCTAGGACCGGTTTCGGGCTTTCAGCCCTCATCAGCCAGGATAGCTTGACTCCAGTGGCATGGAGAGCACGGGACCCACATCTGGGCATACCCGTCCCACTTGGGGTGACAAATGCAAAAACAATTGATGGACAGAATGCAGAACAATGTCATACATTCACCCCAGTACAAAGATTTGTTTGCGTAGCACTGCTCTGCAAGGCATGTAGTATTTAGTCAGGCTGCTTAGGCCACGCCCACCGCTTTCAATTTGTTCCTTTTTGTGCCTTTCTTAATTCCTTTGATGCTATTGGCAAGACGTTGCTCTTTGCCCTGCCTTTTGCACTTTTTGGCGATCACCCATGTTACACGTCCTTACATTCTGATTGTATTTCCCATGTTTGCCGCACTCTTTTTTCACTCAATTGGTCCCGTGCAGTGAACATAGCAGCTTTGTGTCTTCCCTGCCACGCATGTTTCAAAAGTCCCATCTTTATGTTTTCGCTCCCCCACCGCACACGTTTCAAAAGTCCCTTGTGTATTTATGTTTTCGCTCCCCGACGCACGTTTCGAAAGTCCCATGTTTATTTTTGTTTTTGTTACCCTGCCGCACACGTTTCAAAAGTCCCTTGTGTATTTATGTTTTCGCTTCCCCACCGCACCGTTGCAAAAGTCCCTCGTTTATTTGTTTTCCATTCGGGTTCATGGCAGCACAATATCTTGGTTCAAGCCCCTGTCGGGATCATCTCCCACGTCCCTGTCCTAAAATGTTGGCATGTATGCTTAACGTACTTAAGGACTTCCGATACAGTGATTCACGCAAACCAAGATACCTACAAGAGTTCTAATTAACACGGCACACTAAGGACTTCATATTTATTGTGATCATTGAGTAAACTAGGAAGCCCCCGGTGGCTGGCTCAGTACAGGTGGGCAGGCGCCATTTTCCAGGCAGAAGCGCTAGGTTTGTTGGCACTATTATCACTTGTACTGCGCGCGCTGGTTATTCAGTAACACAAACAATGCCAGCTCTTGTTCAAGCATTGGTCTCTCTGAAGCTCTGGCTCTTTGTGGTATGGGCGCAGGCTTCCCAGCATCGACTCAATGCTGAGGGTGTGAAGTCACCCTGTCCGGCCGCGTGCCTCGACCTCATTGTTAGGTGCCGCCATGTGAGTCAGATGGACGTGTTGCTGAAGGGTGGACTATTCTCCCCCTGCGGAGGTGTATACACAGCGCCTGGCGCGGTTACCCTAAGTCCTTTGTTAGTCTTCCTGAGAGGCTTTTCCACCTCTGCCACAGCAGATTGTCATGTCTCCTGTGACTGAGCACCGCAGTGATGTCACTTTCTTGACATACATAATCTCGTGCGGACTTCTCACAGCGTTCACAAATGCTGATTTATATGGTTGCCTTCCACGGACATGTAATTTAAAAAGAAAATCTATTTTATAATTGCGCACATTCCTGATTTGGGGATGATGGTCCCTTTTTAAGCGGGGTTGGGGGGCTTCATTTTAGCTTTCACCCGCCAAACCTCCCTCCACTTAGGTGCAAATCAACATGGAAATTAAATTCCGTCATTTTTTGTTGTCAATCTCTCTATCCGGTGGCATCTGCAGAAGTCTTATTTCACCGCACGAATAATATAAAGCAGTTTTTTTTTCAATCTGAAAGTTTATTTTAACATGGATGGTCATGCGTTTTACAACCTCTTTACACATCCACTGAAAGAACTTTCAAAATATGACACCCTGCAAACTTTTCACTCTAATGTGAGATTCTCCACATATAGTGAATTCTCGAAGACCACAGAGTTTAAACAAATGCCTGTAGCTATACCCCTTTTCTCTTCTGACTGAGACCTGGTTACTAGTGGAAATAGTTCTCCACGTGCTACAGGCAGCATGAAAACACCCAAGTGTGATTGGTCTTCTGGCCCTTAGGTTCGTCTCTGTTAATTGGCGCTATGCTGGACTCTTTAGAAGGTTAAGTGAATGATTTTGGCTAGGTTTATTTGCAGTTGGAATATTTGGTCTAACTGCCCGAGAGTGGGGCGGTAGTATTACTTTTGCGGGTACCACACCGAAGTCGGAATCTGATTAAGGACAACCGGCCTCTTTGCAGTCTAGGGTGACCAGACGTCCCGGATTTGCCCGGACAGTCCCGGTTTTTCACCAGCTGTCCCGGCAGATTTCGGCAATTTTGGCTCATGTCCCGGTTTTTAGACGGGGTCCACTGAAAACAGTGAGGCACGTTTTTGGGTGTTCTGAAGCTGTGCTAGTTAGCAGCTGTTATAAGTAAGCAATTTAATAGGTATGTTGGTTGTAGAAATTACATTTTATTTATTTTCTTAATGCTTCTTCTGTGATCCTATGTTAATGAGAGCGGTCATTCTGCGCCATTCCGTGGATGAAAAATGTAGTCCCTTTTCTATTTTTACAAAATGTCCCATTTTTTGGTTCTCAAGTTCTGGTTACCCTTTGGCATTTTGCTAATTTGGAGGTCTTCAGGGTGTGTCTGAAATATGCCTTTATGACAACTACCTCAGAGCTTGTGGAGTAATGGGCGCAGTAGTTGAATTTTCACTTTAAAAAGTGGTGTAGTACGAGCTTGCTTCACTTAGGGGCTGCGATTCCTCAATTGGTGCAGCTGCCTGATTCTATAGGCAGGGGATGCAGTCCATATTGCTGACAAAATCAAAATACTTTTTTTTAGAAAGCAGAGTTTTACTCGCCGAGTTACTTCAAGCTCCTTTATATTGGTGCATGAGAGTGTCATGTGGAATCAAAGGAGATGGATCTTAAAAAAAATCCTTTTCTAAACCTCTGGTGATATAATCAAGTTAAACATCTTCTCGACAACTCTGAATTCACTACCCTGCTCCAGGAAGTCGCAACCTTACCTCAAGACCAGTTGAGCGTGTCAGGGTGTGTTATAAATTGCCTTTTCCTTAAGTTGCACAGAAGCCCATCCTTGGGTGTGTGCGGCCGTTACCAGTGGCATGTGAAATAACAGTACATGTTGCAGCACCCAGGATAATGTGCGGCATGGCTAAATACTTATAAGGTCCCAAAGGCGAGACCTATTGGCTATGCCAATGCTGGTTTATTTAGCAAGCCATGTATGTGCAGTCTGCCATCTTGGATAAGTAAATAAAAAAAACAAAGAAATTGGCGCCCGCGTCATTCCATTGGCTCGTGTCAGGGTTATGATGCACCCACTGGTCACATCATCGCATATTTTTTCTTTTTTTTAGGAATGTTGCACAGGATCAAGAATCAACATTTTTAAAACATTTTATTTATGCATTTTTGGAAAAAAAGAATTACAAGCAGAGAGCAGACAATTCATATGCAATATGGGCATATACATCACTCCAAGCATTGAGATGTATACAATGACAGTGGCAAGGAAAGGTACAACATTCAGAATGTAGTAAAAATCCATCTCGTGCCTACACCCCCATTATTCCAGGTGAGGATATAACTTGATGCCAATAACACCACCAACTGTCCAGCAGGGCCAGCATAACCAATCAGATAAAGCAAAACATACCCATCGATCCTTTCATCATCGTTCATCGAAAAAGGAGAAGCATTACACCATGACGAGTGAGCGTTGATATGTATGCAGAGCTTCCCAGAGGTCTCGTCGCACAGCTGCAAGAATCAGCATTTAGACACCCCCTGATGTTCTGCATCATGAAAAGCCATTGGTTAAACCGATAAGTCCTAGAGGCGAGACCTATTGGCTTTACCAATGCCAGTTTTCTTTTGCTTTTAGACCCTCATTGGATTGCATGTTTTCTTTCTCTCTTGCATGCTGCTCCCCCGACTAAAATGCCAGCCCCCTCAAATGCATCGTGTTCAACCTTCCCTCTTCATACTCTCACGCTCCTCCACAGCCCTTCCCATACCACTCAGCTTTTGCTTTTTATTTTTGCCCCTCCATCTTCCTTCCACCAAACTTCTTCAGCGTGCCCCCCATGCTCTCAGCAGCGTTTACACTTCCCCATGCCTGCTTTACTGTTGCTCCCCTGCCCATTCCCAGCTGTTTCCTTTATTAACATTTTTTAGGGAGGGATCAGCAGCTGCTGGGTTAATCCTTTCTTAAAACACACTTTTGCACCATCTTGGAATGGTAAATCAAAATGGAAGCCAGGTCATGGTGCATGCACGTAAGGCAACATGCAATCATGCTGAGCCACCATAGTGGTATGATGCATCTATGTGCGGGCATTGTAAAACATAGTCATACACATCATTATGCTATTATTTCTCTTTTTTTGTTTGCTGGTGCCGAACAGCATTGGCAAAGCCAGTAGGTCTGCAACGGAAAATCAAAAAGTAAGATTTATTGGTTTTACCAATGTTTTACGGAACCCATTATTCCAGGTAATTCTATAATTGGCGCCCTCAGCTCCAACAGATTGATAAGGTATGCCTTTTCCTTTCCCAAATTCCTTGAAATTTAAGGGGGCCCACCCCAACCTAAAAGGGAGGCATTGGTCACTTGTCTGATATGGAACGTCTTGATGAAAAGTCAATCCACTTAGGGGGTTTTCCAACTGATACCACCATTTGAGGGTCTAGACTGCACTGGAAGAAAGAATGATTGTGCCCTCCCATTTGCCTGAGAAAAGACACCACTGGGCAGATATTCCTGTAATGGTCTCATGGGGAGGCAAGCGTTCGGTACTAGAAAGATGCAGGACACCATGGAGCCTAGTAGTGACAATGCCTGCCTCGCTAGCGGATAGCTTACTTTCTGTAATTGTTATATTTTAGGCGTGTAGATTACAGGTTCACCTCAAAAGGATACATTTTTGCTTTTAAAGTATCCAGAACTGCTCCTAGATAGTGTAAGACCTATTCTAGAGTTGATGTTGATTTCTTGTGGTTGATGTGCAGTGCTAAGCGATTTAGAGTAGAGACTGTCATTTGGAAATGCTGACTGGTTTGCAGAGATGTTGATCCTTGGTCAGCCACTCATCCAAATAAAAACAGACAACAATCTTTTATTGCCTGAGACGCGCGGCCAAGCACTTTGGGACTGTCCTTGGAGCAGACTTGAGGCCGAATGGAAGGACCGCCGGTTGGACAACGCTCAGCGCCAGGACCCTGGCCCTTTTGCCCCCCATTTGGTACACCGCCAAGGAACTCCTGGACCCCAGACACCGAAACAACAGCTGCGTCTCCTCCCCCTCACGATCCACCAAAGGACCCTTCACCTGCAGACACGGTCACTTCTCCAGCGACACAACCTACGAAAGATCCTGCACCACTCCTGCCCACAAGGGCAAGAAGACCCCGCAATCGATCCATTGTATCCTGCTCAACGCCCGCTCACTCTGCAAACAAGTCATGGAAATCTGAGAAACCATAATCACCCTCTCCACGGACGTTGCCTTCTTCACCGAAACGTGGCTCAACTGCTCCTCAAACCCCGAGATCACCACCACCACTCCCGAAAGCTACCAGATAATACACCGAGACCGCACCAACAAACAAGGCCATCATCTTCAAGGAAACCATCAGATCCACCAACGACGACTCCACGCCTCACATGGAACACCTCAACTTCCTACTACAAACTGACGCGAAGACCCCGATAAGAGGCACCCTCACCTACAGACATCCGGGACCCCAAGCAACATTCTGCGGCGCCTTCCCTAGTAATCGACTGTCACCACTATGTCCTACTCATTGACCTCAACTTCCACATCAACGACCCCACCAACGCCAACTCCATCTCCTCCCTAGAGAACTTGAACACCATCGGCCTCACCCAACTGGTCACCGAACCCACACACAAAGCCAGGCACACAACCCCATTTTCACCTCCAGTGACAGAATCAAATTCAGCCACACCACAAAACTCACCATCGTACCCTTCACCATCACCGATGCCCAGCACACCTTCACCAGGCATCGGATCTCCTCCCACTGCAGCTGGAGCAAGGTCACCAAAACATAGTGATCACAGGCCCTCACAACCCGGGGTCCTTAACAGACCTTGACCAGGCTGTCCAGAACTTCGCCGCCTGGATCGCCGACAGTCGCACCACTGAAACCTACAAAATCCAACAAGACCTCCAGACATGCCAGCTGGTACGCTCCAGAACTCAGGACCATCAAGCGCAACTGCCACCAACTGGAGAAACGATGGCAAGCCACCAAGAGCCCCGCTGACAGAGCAGCTCACAATACAGCCCTCAGCAACTATCACCAGCAAATCAAAGAAGCCATCACCACCCGCATTGACTCTGCGGCCAACCACACAAAGGAACTCTTCAAAATAGTCAAAGAACTCTCCAACTCGAAAGCCGTAGAGAACACCACCCACCCCTCCCAAGAACTCTGTGACACCCTCTCAGACTACTTCCACAGCAAGATCACCAACATCTACAACAGCTTCACCCTCCGACCCAATGACCTCAACCAAGCAGCGTGCATCAGTCAAACCATTACCACCTGGTCTCCACTCACTGCCCTAACCACCTCATCCATCATGTCTTCCATTCACTCCGGGCACCCACCGACCCCTGCCCCCACCACCTCTACAACCTTGCAACAAACCTAATCAGCACGCAACTCACCAGCATCCTCAACACCTCCATCTCCACAGCAACCTTCCTGGACAGATGGACACACACAGACATCTGACCCATCCTAAAGAAAGCCTCCGTCGACCCCAGCGATCTCAAAAATTATCATCCGATCTCCCTACTCCCCTACCAGGCCAAAGTACTTGAGAAAGCTATCAACAAAAACATACTTGATGCCTCACAATCAGGATTCCTTGCCAACCACAGCACTGAGACTGCTCTGATCGCCGCCACGGACATCGGAACACGCCTCGACCGTGGAGAAACTGTGGCCCTGACACTCCTCTACCTCTCCACGGCGTTGAACCCCATCTCCCACAACACCCTCATCAACAGACTCTACAACATAGGTGTTAGACTTGGCATCTTTTGGCGTGTTTCCCCTGACTTTTTGCTTTCTGACCTCCCGGTTTTGACTCTGTTTTTGCTGGTGTAATGATTCTGCGCACTTTCCTCACTGCGGTCCAGTGGGAAAGTGCAAGTGCTCCTCTATAAAATGTGTTATGGATTGGTGTTTCCATGATTGGCCTATTTGGTTTATCTGTTAGTCCCTTGTAAAGTGCACTGCGAGTGCCAGGGCCTATAGACCAAATGCTGTTGGTGGGCTGCAGCACTGGATTGTGCCACCCACGCAAACAGCCCGTAAAGTGTAACTCGGGCCAGCCATTGCAGAGCCTGTGCGCAGCCTGGGGCTGCCATGTCGACTTGGCAAGTGCACACGCTTGCAAGTCCCTAAACCTTCCCTTTGCTACATGTTAGTCACCCCTAAGGTAGGCCCAAGGTACCCCTGTGGGCAGGGTGCGGTGTATGCGAAAGGTAGGACATGCCCTGGTGTGTGCGGCATGTCCTGATAGTGAATTACAGCCTAGTTCGTTTTTCACTATTGCAAGGCTACCTGTTCCCCTAGGCCAGAACGGGCAGTTTTGATTATTACAGTTTATAATCCTAACTGACCCCGGGAACATGGTAGAAATTCGAGTTTAGTATGCCTGGACTCAGAATGATAAAATGCATCTTTTAGTGAAGTTGGTTTTAACATTCTGTGTTTGAAAATACCACTTTTAGAAAGTGGGTATTTTCTTGTCTAACCATCCAAGCCTGCCTCTGCGAGGTTGTGTATTCCTTGTCTGGAATGTGAGTGACAGGGGCTGGGGGATGCCAGGAGACAGGGTGAGTCAGCGCAGGGCTGAATAGCAAGATCTACATGTAGATGGGTGGGAGGGGTCGCACCTGGGCCCTGAATAGGACAGTGCCTTCCCTCCACAATGCTGGCTCCACCTCCTGTGGTGCGTCTGATGTCCCTGGCCTACTCACTGAAAGAAGGGACGGAGACTTGTCAACAAAGTGCTCCAGAACTGGTTTGGACTAGGCAAAGGTCTCTCTGCCTTCAGAGAACAAAGGAATTTGGGATATAAATATTGGGGCCCTGACCCCATGAATTTAGATCTCGCTGGAATCAAGGAACCTGCAAAGACGAAGAGCTGGAAGAGCTGCCAGGAGGAGTACTGCCCCTTTGCTGTGTTGTTGCTTTGTTGGGTTGGCCTGCAGCTGCTGCTTCTGCCTTGGGCAGTGAAAGAACTGGACTGAACTTTCTACAAACTTGTGCTGAGTATCTCCAAGGGCCTGGAACCGAGCTGGCCTCCTGTTAAGAAGTCTCAGGGACTGCAAAGACTTCACAAGCCTCTGGGTACCGCTTCTGGAACGCTGGTTTCAGTTGCCACAGAGGAAGGGAACCGCAACCGACTCCGTCAACCGAATCCATCCCTGGCCGGTGACCTGTTTGCACCGCAGACCGCATCGCCCCGCTTCGCATCGCAACCCTGGTCTCACCGTGGGCGACGTCCGACGCCGCCATCGAGCCGCTGCTTGCACCGTGACCTGTGGGCACCGCAGTTCGCATCGCATCGCTTCACTGAACCAACCGGACCCGACCGACGAGGTCGCTGCAACTGGCTCAAGAGTCGTGACCGCACCGCATTTGGGGCACCGCTCGCACGTCTGCGACGCACCGCTCCGACTCGCACCGCTGTCCGACGCCAGCTCCCGCACTCCGGCTAAGTCGCCTGCATCGCAACCTGTCAGCACCGCATCGAGCATCGTCTCACCCTGCATCGCACGCCTTGGACTCACCGACTCCGTCTGCACGACGCTCATCGAGCCGCTGCCTGCACCGCATCGAGGGACACCGCACCTTGCATCGCTCCGTCTTGCACCGCAACCGCGACGAACGCCGACCGGCTCGTACACTCCGTACCAGCCACAACGAGAAAGGTACTGTAACCGAGTCTGTTCACGACTCTGCTGGCCCGTATCGACGCGGTCGGCTGGAACTGTTAGACTCTGTGGTTTTCAGCATCACGGTAGGCTCGGACGGAGCTACCGACTCGTACGAACTTTGCTTTTGTGCTATTCCTGCAAAGAAGAAGTTAACGTATCAAGTATTCATTCGTAAAGTACAGTATTGTGGATTTTTGTCGTAATTGGTCTTGTCTTGAGTATATAAAATATTGGTTATTTTTCTAAACTGGTGTGGTGTCAGTTTGTAGTGCTTACACGGTATTACTGTTGGTTATGTGCAAATGCTTTACACACTGCCTCTGAATTAAGCCTGACTGCTCGTGCCAAGCTACCACGAGGGTGAGCAGGGGTTACTTCACGAGTGTAACACCCTTACCCTGACTAGGAAGAAGGGTCCCTACTTGGACAAAGGTGCAAGCCCTTGCCAACTAGAGATCCCATTTCTAACAATAGGCATACAGCACGACGCCCCTCAAGTGGATCGCCTCTTTCCTTACTCCTCCGCACCCAAAGACATCATATGCAGCGCACCGCAAGGATCATCCCTCAGCCCCACCCTGTTCAACATCTACATGACCCCCCTCACAGACGTCATCAGATCCCACGGATTCAACATAATCTCCTACAAGGACACTCAACTGATCCTCCCGCTCACCGAAGACCCCTTCAATGCCAAAACCAACTTCTACGACGCCATGACCAACATAGCCAAGTGGACGAGAGACAACTGCCTCCAACGCAACTCTGAAAAAACTGAACTACTGATCTTCGGGAAGAACAACTCCACATGGAACCACAGCTGGTGGCCTGCAGAACTCAGACCTACACCTACACCGACCAACCATGCATGCAACATCATCCTCAACAGCCAACTAACCATGAAACGACAAGTCAATGCAGTTGCCTCCTCCTGCTTCCACACACTCTACATGCTCCGCCAAATCTTCAGATGGACCCCAACCAACACCAGAAAGACTGTCACTCAAGCCCTCGTCACCAGTAACCACGACTAGGGCGACGCCCTGTATGCCGGCATCTCCACCCAGCTCCTCAGAAGACTCCAGACCATACAGAACGCTGCAGCCAGACTCATCCTGTTCCTCCTTCAAATGAACCAAATTTGCCCCCCACCTGAGACTTCCACTGGCTCCCAATCCAGAAAAGATGTCAGTTCAAGATCCCCATGCATGCCTACAAAGCCCTCCATGACCTAGGACCTGCCTACATCAACTGAACTTCCACCAACCCTCTAGACACCAGAGTTCCTCTTCCCTCGCCCTCACACACCCCCACATCCATCGCAGCGGTGGCCGCTCCTTCTCCTACATCGCTGCCAAGACCAGGAACGACCTTCACCTCCAGCTCCATACAGCCCCCTCACTGGCAGACTTCAGAAAGAGACTCAAGACCTGACTCTTCGACGGAGACACAGCGCCCAGATACCCCTAGGGGTGACAGTGTTGCACTTTACAAATGCTGTTCAATTGCTCCGATTGTTTGATAACAATTGTTGCTAACCCACAAATTCCAGGAACTTGCGATGTTTCTTGGCTATATGTACATAGAAGTATGCGCCTTGAAGATCTGTGGAGCACAGTTAATCCCCTTAATGGATCTGCTGGTATAGATGATGTAATGTTAGCATCCTAAACTTTTTTTTTTATCGTATCCATTTGTTTGCCAGGTTCAGATCCAGAATAGGTCTGAATTTGTTCTTTGGCCCTTTTTTTATTCCAGAAAGCAGCAGGAATAAATTCCCATTAATTTCTGGGAAGGAGGAGCAGACTTCACATCTGCAAGAATGTGTTTACCTCTTGCTGAAGGATCTCAAAATGTTGCTAGGCCTACTTCTTTGGAGATACGAATGGTGGAGGAAGGGTGAATCTTCTCTGACCAGTATTCAGCACCCATTATAATGGAACTTCACTCTTCCATGTAGTTTAAAATGCCTCCTCCTACCAGAGTGAATAACGGAAGACAGGAAGTAGTGACTCATTGTTTTGTCCCTGATGGAGGTTTACTCCCAGCAGCAACCGATTGGCAACTACCTCTGCCTTTGGGTTGTCACTTCTGTTGGTGGAAAGGTCTATTGATGTTGCAGACCTTGACGGGTTTGACCATTCTGGCCATTTTGTCATTAGTATACCTGCCAAATAAAGTTGTGTATGAAAGATGTAAATTTAAAAATCCACTGCCGAGTTTCTGGTTTGAGGCCTGTTAGCCTCAACCAAAAGGAACCCCTAAAGCTAGATTATATCAGTATCCACGTGAAGATGGAATAGATGTGTCTGCAGGAGCACTGATGACCGTTTGGACCTTTCATCCCCTCATTCATAACTTCCATGTAGTGTTCCTTACAGTCTCTCGTTTGATCATTGACAAACTGCAGGACACAGTCTCATGAGGACCTGTTATCTGCCCACAAGGGCACTGGCAGTTGCAGTCTTCATTATGGTAGCAGACATGCCACACATATTTCTCCCTACAGAATCAAAGTTTCTGCTTTCTTTCTCGGGGGGGGGGGGGGGGGGAGTCATGCCATGAAACGTATTCACCGCAGACACCACAACTGAATGAGGAGAGTCCAATAAAAGGAAAAGAGGATTCTGGTCAGGTAGTGTGTACTTTGCAGTCTGGATGGCAAAGTGTTAGCTGGAATTAGGAATAATTCTATAGCCGCTTCCAACAAGCCTGTGACTAATGGGACTAGCAGGGATATGGATGACCGCTGGTGAAGTATTAAAAAAATTGACAATGTAGTTGCCATTGGAGCTGGTAGAGGGATATTTAATTTGTGAGCTCTTCAGATTAGCAACTCTTGAACAGTGCTGATTGTCAACCAAAAAGATTCTTGCTGGTGGAGAATCTGTTAAGGGAGGTAAATACCTTCTCTTCTGTTGATGACCAAGAAGAGAAAGAATTGGATCAAGAGTGATGTCTAGGCCTTGAAGAACACCTTGATGAAGAGGTATGCCTTGAATAGAGTGGTGTCTTGATCTTGGTCTTGACTTGTAACAAAATCTGAATCAGGAAAGAGGCATCTTGAATTTCCTTGGTGCCTCACGTGGTCTTGTGGGAGGAGCCCCATGGGTACTGGTAATGGGGGAGGAGGTGGTGGTGAGCTGCTGGAGAAAATGGGCGTTGCAGAAGAATTGGTGGTGGAAGAGGCAATGATAGATGTGGTTGTGAAGAGGGCTTTCAAGAAGGCTTGGCAGCTGGAGTCTGGTATGACCATTGGGGATGATGGTCTAGATGGCAACTAGGCCCTATAATACTCCCAATCTGATGTAGCATGTACTCTTCTCGCTGTCATCTTTTTCAACAAGTCTGCAGACTTTTGGATAGAGAAGGAAGATTGTATATGCCTCGACGTCAATGGGTGCTTCGACTTCATGGTTTCTGTCAATGTTGAACATCTTTTGTCCTTGATGTAAAGTGCCCTCTTTTCTTCAAACTGAACTCTGTTCTTGACAGCAAACAAGATGACATCAAACCTTACCTCGACCAGAAGTATTTTTTTTTTCCCCAAGGCGGTGTCTCCTTTTGGATGTCCCTCTGGGGCAGAACACCATGAGTAGACGTAGAACACTAGTAGAGAACTGACCCTCTCCTCGCTCTTGTAATACTCCTGCTCCTTCTGACACTGCCTCATGCTGTCTGCACTGCTTCTCCTTTACATGAAGGGAAGATCATCTATCGGTCCTTCAGGCTGTGCCCGAAAAAGATCCTGCAGTGTTTGCACCTTTTTGGAAAGTGACGGTCAGGAAGGAAAAGTATACACAGCTCGGTGGGGGGGCGATTTTGCCTCTTTTCTCCCACATGCAGGCCTCTTTACAAATAGAAATGGCAGTCTGTGAAGAAGAAAAAATATACTTTCTGCCACAAAATGACAAAACATTCTAGAGGTCAAGAAATTGTGGAAGTTGTATTTATGAAGATCTGAAGAGATTCTGCAATTAAAAATAGCATTTTAGCTTTTAAAGTAAATGAACGGAACTGGTCAATACAGCCTATTTCATAGGCTGCAATAACATTTAATGGCACATGGAAAGAATCTGCCTTCCTGAAGCAAGGCGAAAATGCAAAATAGAGCAAAATATATTCAAAGTGCTCCGAGATCCTGCATGTGGGTGAGAATATTCAGAGAGTGAGGTTATCCATGGACATGCCGTGAAGGAGAATTAATAAGCTTTGTCTCCTCAAACATGATTAGGTAAAGTCCCATGATAGGATTGAGGCAATTAGATCTGTTTGGTGAGTCAAGTAGAGGAGCACGATTTTAGTTTCTCTATTACACTTCTTAGCAATAGTCCATCATTCAAGCTATAGCTTCAAACATTACCCGCTTGAAGTTGTACTGCTTAGAAAAGAGTACTATCTTCCTCACACCAATTGAACAGAATCTTAGGCTAGATTCAACCACTGTTGTCCTTCTGCTTTGAGGGAGCATAAACCTGCTACTTTAACTCAACAAGATTCTTTTTTTACCGACATGATAATGTCTCAGTTTAACAAGGAATGAAAATTCCCCAGCTTTTAAACCCCATCAATCCTTTATGTTTTACTGTATGTCTCATATCATCAATCACCCCTAAATTAGTACACCTTCTTTCTGTGTATTCATTCCCAATTCTAATGGCCAAAGTGCTGAGTTGCATTTATTTTTTAGGTCCTCTGTAGCACTCGTTCCAGTATTCTTGGTAGAGGTCCCTAAAATGTGGTCCCTCAGCTACCCCGTTTAGGATTGGCCAGTTTACCTAGGGCACATCTTGCCCAGTATCCTTCCCACAAGAAAATGGGTTTAACGTCCTGAGGAGAGTTCAACCGGTCACAGTGCCATGATGTCTCTATATAACATAAGTTACTAAGAAGACCTCAATTAATGGCCATATTGCAATTAAGGAAGACTCTGTAGTCCTTGCAGTCTTATTAGCTACCGTTCAACAATTAACAACTCTACTTACCTGCACTGCAGTGTTCTGGGCATCACTAGAAGAGGGAGCTGAATGAGAATGCCCTCACTTAGCAAGTCTCGCACAGTTTTAGAATGAAAAATGGATCGTAAGAATTTCCACACACAGATGTAAACATTTGGAGAAAAATGCTTAAGGATCTGATATGTAGACAGGTACTCTACAATCAACATTTCCTTTCCAATTCAAGCATCAGTCAACCAAACAAATGAAGGCCTAAAAACCCACTAAGAGTATGGAAGTTAAGCATCTAGTTAGAAACAGGAACACCCCTGAGGGATTCTTGAGTACAAGTCAAATGAACACAGGGATGCCTTCCTGGCATGCGTGGTACTGGTCTCTTCAGTGGCACACAAAATATTGCTGTCCTTTGTAGCAAAGAACACAACAGTATGTGCTTAAAGCTGGGCTAGATCAGGAGTATGAATTCTGAAATTTCAGAGATTTCCCATTCGGAAGGAAAATTATTAGGCTGCATATGCTAAGGGATAACACAACCTTTTGTCAATTGCTAATCATGAACACCTTTGTGTAGCATGTTTCTTGCCTCTTTCCCTAAACGACAACAGATCCAATACTTTATATATTACGCCACATGATCAATAGAAAACCAGTATCCAAACTTAACATTGTGACTACCAAGAGGATAGAATCTCCACCCGAGTATCTCACTTAAAATGTTCTTGCTTTGAGCCATTTAAACAATTTAACAGTTTTTTTTTTTTAGAGAAGACAGTGCCGAAATGTGTTCAATATGTGTAGGATGTGTGACATGCTTCCCCTTGCTAGGTGTGACGTTAGCAAAGACTTCAATTTTGCTAAAATTATATATAATATAGTTAGAACCAGTCCTCTTCATACATTGGTCTTTTATTTTGTCATCCATATTTTTCAACCACCCACCACCCCATATAGTATGGGCAATGGATCAGCCCACTTCAGTCACTAGCTAACTTTAAGGTGAGCAGCTGCACTGTGCCCTTTCACAAGGGGCACACCCATACAAAATAGTTACCTTTAGTGAAATGAAATGAAAAGAACATTTATAAAGCACAGAAAACCTGAGGGTATCTAAGTGCTTAGCCAAGCAGGACTCTATAATACAAATCCAGCAACACAACTTAGGAGGAAAAAAGCCATGTTTTCTGAGATTTATTAAAAACAGCAAAAGCATCAAGCTTAGCAATGTGGGCAGGTAAGGTGTTCAAAATCCATGCCGCTATCCTAGAAAAGGAACAGCCGCCCCATCTGATCTTGCGAAATCTAGGACTGATGACTTTCTTGGCTGAAGAAGATCTGAGCGACCTGCGAGCAACATAGCAATTAATAAGTGCAGGGAGATGTTTGGCACCATCTTGATGAAGGGCTAGAAATACCAGGCATAAAGCCTTAAACACAACCCCCTTTTTGACAGGGAGCCAGTGTACGGAGCATATATCCTCTCTAACAGAGGAACGCTTTAGTATGTTAAAAATAAGGCAAGCAGCGCATTCTGCACCACTTGCAGTCTGTTCAATAGGGAATCATTAATGTTCAAGTAAAGGGCATTGCAATAATCCAACCTGGATGAAATTAAAGCAATGGCCACCGAGTGACATTTCAAACGGGATAAAAGGAAACGTTTTCCTGAGTGTCCAGTTCCAGGAAATAGCACTTTTCCAGTAGATTTTCATCTCAGATTGTCAATGAAGGGAGAGGGTGATTTGGGGGACATTTATTTTGATTTCCAGCGGCTGTGTTACACTGTAATGTCATGGAATTATGAGGTATCTAAAGTAGAAGGCCATTTGTAGAATATTGTATTGTAATTGCATTTATATAGCGCTTACTACCCCTGACGAGGCGTCGAATCGCTTTTTCGGCGAGTAGCACGCTACTCCGGGACCCATAGAGGATTAGTGTTGAATTAGTATAGTGAAACATGCAAGTAAATTTTAAGTGGTGGATAGGTTAGTCAGTTATTTGGATTTGGAAGGATAGAAGAGGGAAAAAAAAAAAAGCTTTGTATTTATATAGCGCTTGTAACCCCTGATGGGGTGTTGAAGCACGCTACTCCGGAAACCCATAAAGGATTAGTGCTTAATTAGTATGGTGAAATATGAAAGTAATTTGAGTGGTTGGTATTAGTCAGTTATTTGGAGTGAGAAGGGTAGCTGAGGGATAAAAGGTTAGAAAGGTTTGCATTCATGTAGCACCTGTTACCCCTGATGGGTGTTGAAGTGCTTTTCTGGCGAGTAGGACGCTACTCCGGAACCCAAAAAGGATTAGTGTTGAAAATTAGTATAGTAAAGTATGAAGTAATTTGAGTGGTGGATAGGTTATTCAGTTATTTGGATAGAGAAGGGTAGGTTGCGGGATAGAAGAGGGAAAGAGGTTTGTATTTATATAGCGCTTGCTACCCCTTGATGGGGTTTTGAAGCGCTTTATTGGCGAGTTATACGCTACTCTGGAACCCATAAAGATTACTGTTGAATTAGTATGGCGAAACATAAAAGTAATTTGAGTGGTGGATATGTTAGTCAGTTATTTGGATTGAGAAGGGTTGGGGAGGGGTAGAAAAGGGAAAAAGGTTTGTGTTTATATAGCGCTGGTAACCCTGATGGGGTGTTGAAACGCTTCATTGGCGAGTAGCACGCTACTTTGGAACCCATAAAGGATTAGTGGTGAATTAGTATAGTGGAATATGGAAATTGAGAAGTGAACGTGTTAGTCTGTTATTTTGATTGAAAAGGATAGTGAAGGGACAAAAGAGTGAGATGGGTTTTGTTTTTTTTGAGGTCATAGCAGTAGGAGGAGGAGTAGGAGGAGGCTTTTGGATGAGTAAAAAGGGGTTTTTAAGGGGAAGAGTCTGAGGGGAGAGTTTATAAAGGTTTGTTTTGGGGGATCGGTATAGTAAAAAGAGGTGTCAGATGACGCAAGGAGGGTAGAGGAGGAGAGAGTCTAGAAAGGGTTATTTTGGGATCATAGTAGTGGTATGGGATAAATGAGAGAGTGGGTAGAGGATATATTGATAGATGTATAGGGTGAAACATAGGGTAGTGCATTGGAAAGAGTAGTAGAAAGAAGTTTGAGATGAGTCGGAAGGTTGGGCCAGAGGATATATTGAGAGAAGTATAGGCTTAGAAATAGGGTAGTGCATTTGAAATGCTAAATTAGAAGAAAGTGATAAATATATAGATCCATAAGTACATTGAAAGTATATAGATGCATAAAGGAGGTAAGTATATATAGATTAAAGATATTGCTAGAGGTACACGATGAGAAATAGGGTAGTGCATTGGATATGCTTTTTCAGGAGAAAGGTAACAGACACACAGATCCAAGTACATGGAAGGTACATAGATGCACAATGGAAGTAAGTACATGTAGACCAAAGATGATTTTTATTTATTTACAACAACATAATTATTCTACATGTTTATACAAAGCAATACACAAAGATAGGTACATATCGATAGTGAAAATAAATGCTTATATACAGAGGAATGTGCTGTAAATTTCTGTTTGCGTATGGTGCTTATGTGGGGAAGAGCCAATTCTTGAGTAGTTTTCTGAAGATAAGGTGGTTGTCGGTGGATCTTATGTTGGGGGGTAATGAGTGCCTTAGTTTGGCTGCTTTAACAGAGAAGGATGTGCCACCCATGGTTTTTTTCTTGTATCTTGGGATTTTGAAGCGAGATGCCCCTTTAGAGCGTAGGTTCCTTTGTTGAATGTGTTTGGTGATTTTATTCCTGATGAAGAGCGGTCCCATCCCATGTATTGCTTTGTGGGTGATACAAAGTAGCTTGAACGTGGATCTTCTGGCAACCGGTAACCAATGCAGGGCTTTCAAGGCAGGTGAGATGTGGTCTCGCGGTTTGATATGCAAGAGTAGTCTGGCAGCCGAGTTCTGAATCTGTTGTAGTCTTTTCATGGTCGTTAAAGGTGATTCGTGGTAGAGGCTATTGGCGTAATCGAGTTTGGACAGAACAGGCAAGATGGTAGCGTGAAACCTTGTGTGGAAATCCCAAATGAGGGAAAATTCGTCGCAGCGTTTTTATAGTGACAAAGCTTGATTTTGCTAGTTTGTCCACTTGGGCATTCATCGACAGCTTGGAGTCCATGGTTATTCCGAGGTTTCTTACTTCCTTCGATAATTTAGGTGGTGATCCCAGTTCATCAGGCCAGGCGGCAAGCAGGTCATAATGTTTCCAATCGCCACACGTGAGTATTTCCGTTTCTGAAGCATTCAATTTGAGATGGCTCCAAGTCATCCACTGATCCACGGCTCTGAGACAACTGAAAATTTGGCATTTTTCAATGCCTTTGGGGCATTCCAGTTGAAGGAGTATTTGCGTGTCATCTGCATAGTTGTAGCACGTGAGGTGAAATTGATTGATCAGTACCGGTAATGACTTCATGTAGATGTTGAAAAGCATGGGCGAGATGATAGAACCTTGAGGGACCCCTGCTTTTGTGGAGTATGGTTTGGACGAGAAAGGTGGGGTATGGATGACATTAGTTCCGTTTCGAAGGTAGGACGCGATCCAGACTAGAGCAGTTCCCTCTATGCCGGCTTCATAGAGTCTTTGTTTCAGAATGTCATGGTCAACCGTGTCAAAGGCAGCCGAGAGGTCCAAGAGGAGTAGCGCAGCAACCCCGCTGCGGTCAACTGTATGTCATCCCAGATGGCAGATTCAGTGCCTCTTCCCAGACGGAATCCTGTTTGGAAGTCTGAGAGTATGTCATTCTCTTCAAATGAATTGTGACATCTGGGCGAACGCTGCTCTTTCTATCAGTTTGCCCAGGAAAGGTCCATTTGTAATGGGTCTGTAGTTGTCAGGGTTCAGCGGGTCCAAGTTTGTTTTCTTCAGTAAAGGGCGTATGTGTGATTTTTTGAGTTCTTCTGGAAATATTCCGCTAGTTAAGGAATCGTTGATGATTCTTCTTACTGGAGTGGCAGCAGAGGTTGTTAAAAGAATTGTCTTGAAAGTTTGTGGTGGACAGGGGTCAGAAGAGCTGCCGGTAGGCCTGCTTGCTTTGACCAGGTCCATAAATTCATTGTGTGAGATGTGTTGGAAGGAACGGAGAGACTGGGTTAGAGTATTCTTGGATTGTTGTTTTGTACAGGGGTTAGTGCTGGTGCTTTGTTTCTGTTTTAAGTATGAGTCCAATGTGTCTGCTTTGTCCGTGTAATGATTTGCCAGTTTGTCTGTGAAATCTTGAGTAACAGGATGAGTTCCTTCTAGGCAATTTGGTTTGCGAAATTCATTGAGTATTTTATAGAATTCTTTATTTCCACATTTAGCATTTTGAATTCTGTCTGAATAGTACCTTTTCTTGGCTTTTTTGATAGCTGACTTGTGTAATCTGTTAATTTTTTGTAGGTGAAGTTTGTCTTGTTTGGCGTTTGTTTTGAGCCAGGTACGTTGCAGCTTTCTAATTTGTTGTTTTATGTCTTTTATTTCTACGTTTCTCCAAGGCGCTTTTTTTCTTTTGTGCTGTTGTGTGGTTTTGAGTGGTATCAGGATGTCAAAAGCTTCCTGTAGCCACTCATAGATTTTGAACCGAAGTTATTGTTTCCAGATTTGTACTTGATGTTAGTTGTGTTTTTAAGTGTTTCAAATTGAGTTTGTTCCATGGCCGATAGGTGGATGGATGTAAGCTAGTTTTAGGGGAGTCCCTTAATGTTGTTTTATGTATGGAGAGTGACTGTACAAACTAGGAATTGAGATTTAAAGTTGAAGGCTAGTTAGGTGAGAGTTATCTGTTGGGAGAGGTGCAGCAATTTCACAAAACTAAAGATGAGTTGATTGTGAAAAATGGCTTGCTTAAGACCAATGGTAAGATTATGCCGCTGATTACGGCCAGAGATAAACTAGGCCAGACCAAAAGGTGGAATAGGTATGTTGAACAGGAAAGCAAGGACAAGAGGGAATTCCAGATTGTCATGAATGGGTGGTGAGATTGGAGTGTGTCATGAGGGAATGGTGGAGTTCAAGAAAAGCGAAATAACATACATTTCAAGACACGCATTCACCCGAGATACCCACCGAACAGTAGATACAGTGGGTCATTCTGAATGATTTGTCTCTCAAGGTCAAAGGTAGGTCATTGTGTTAATTATTTTCTAAGCAGATAATCAGTTTGAGAAGAAAATCTGTACATATATGTTAACAGGTTAATATTGGGGACGATCTGCATATGTACAATGATTTAGCACAAGGTACTATTTACACCTGCATGCAAAAACAAGCACCTACATGCATACTAAGGACATTAAGAAACTTATTTGGAGAATGGAACTATGTACAAAACAGTAAGTCAATTCAGCTTTATTCGGTGTAGAATGTACAACCATAAAAGCATACTACAAAAACAGAAAAATATAACATATCAGTAATTCATTAGAGGGCAGCAAACAATTTATCAGTGAAAATATTAAAATTTCCTCCTTATACACAGTTAAAATATATACACTTATTTAAAAATAAACTATATAACATTTAATATTAATTTCTCATGTTTTCAAATGTACTTATTCTACAGGCTGTTTCTTAAATTAATTCAGTGTTAAACAGACCTAATTATTCTCATCGGTTTTCTCATATAATAATGCATCTAAATATGTTAGTTCTCTTCTTTTTCTAAGTGCTTTTACAATAAAACAAATAACTGAACACACAGTTTTCGTATTGTCCAGGCTACTTAAAAATATAAAGGCCTGTTTATAATCAAAGAGCCTGTTAGTTATGAACAGTGGTTTTAAGACAGCTTTCCTAATATCACTATAGAAGGTACAAAATAATAAAAAGTGCAACGTGGACTGTGGGGTGTTTCCATTACACGGGCAATTCGGTAAATTATAAGACCACCTTTCCTTGTCGGAGAATGCAATTAAGTGATGTAAAGTACCAAGTCTAAGCCTGGTTAAGTAATATCTGTGTTGGGTATTCCTTACTAGGGTTAGGTATGTTTGTATACCCTCCACCAAGGGAATTTCACAGTAAGTAATAACACTTTGCTTCTGTCTTGTATCATCATGTCTATCTTGTTCACTGGCCAGGGTATATCTCAACTTCAGATCTTTCTTACTTATATACAGAATAGACTCTAGATCCGTTTTATTAAAGTTTAACTTACAATATTTAAATAAATTAGAGATATGCTCTAGCCAGGGAATTTTTTACAGTGATCAAGGGCCAGACAGTCCTTTATCAGGTCAGTTGTAAATTTGGTCTCCTTTTTGGCCCATAGCCCACGCCAGAAGGTAAGTCCTGCAATATTTATAAAATCACTAATGTATGATACCGACAGTTCTTTATGTATTATAAAATTGGCTGTGGAATTCGGGACAGCCAATACTCTTTTTAAAAATTTATTCTCCTGTGTTTGTAAGGACATAATATTTGCTCTTCCCCATATCGCTGACCCATGGCATACGCCAGTCACACACTTCGTTCTATATAGAGTGAGAATTTCCCTTATGGGTTTATTTCCTATTTTTGCCGCAAATCTGAAAATTCCTTCAATTATTCTTAGAAATTTCAGATTGCATGAGTCGATATGAGGTTTCCATGAGTCCTTACTGCTAAATAGAAGACCTAAATAGGAGAACGTAGACACTCTCCCTATAACTACACCTCCAGCGTGATGTTTTTTATGCTTCAACTTAGATTTCCCACATGTCATTACAAATGTTTTAGTAAGGTTTAACTTTAAATCCTTATTTGACATGAATTCAGCAAACTTCTCAATTAAATTTTGTAAGCCATTCGCTGTCCTCGATAGGAGGACAGCGTCATCGGCATAGAGTAAAACTGGAGTGTTGCGTGTTCCAACTTTTGGGGTATCTGCATTTTCATTTTGTAAATAGGTATCTATGTTATTAATATATAAAGAAAAGAGCAGTGGCGCCAGTACACAGCCCTGGCGTATTCCCCTTGTAACTCTAAAATCCTCGGTACATTCACCCTTTATTCCAAAACGTACTCGAGGTTAAAAATGAATAAATTTGGGACAAATATATAATATCAGTGGGTGCTCCTTGCTCATTCAGGGTTTGCCACAATTTGGTATGATTGACGAGGTCAAACGCACTTGTTAAATCTAAAAAGCAAAGATGAAGAGCCCCCTCCTTAGCAAGAGTATATTTTCCTATAAGTAATTCCAAGTTTAAACACTGTTCTACAGTTCCAATTCCCCTTCTGAACCCATGCTGAGCTTCAGAAAGAATATTATGTTCGTTAGCCCATTCTTCCAACCTCCCCAGAAGAATTCGTCCCATTAATTTCGAGGTTGAGTCCAGAAGGGATATGGGTCTATAACAATTTGCTTTCCCTCTATCTCCTTTTTTAAAAATTGGTACGATAATGCTTTCTGCCCAAGATGCTGGCAGAACACCCCTTATCGCAGCGTTAAAAACCTTTAGAAGGATCGGAGTCCAATACTCCATATTACATTTAAAGATTTCGATGGGTACCCCATCTGGGCCAGCGGCTTTTCCGCTAGCACTTTTATGGAGAGCGGTTTTAATTTCTTCAGAGGTAATTGGTAACATTTCTACGGGATCAACTAAAATAAAATTACCGTTCTTTATTTTACTAATTTTTACTGCTTCTGGATTAAAATACTCTCAAAATGGATAATCCAGTCATCAGGGGGAACAGCTATTTCTTTTCTCCCTGTTGCATTATCTTTAAAAAAACGGGTGATAAATTGTTTTCCAAAATAGGGCCGCATTTCTTGTTTCTGCGGCCTCTACTAGGCTAGCCCATGCATCCTCCCGTATTTCACCTTTTCGTTGGTTTAAGGTTCTCCTATAATCCTTCCTTAGGTTACTTATTTTAACGTTATCCCTAGGTTTTATTTTTAGGGCTGTTTTCAGATCTCTATTTAATTTGGAACATTCTTTATTAAACCAACTTGGGTTATTATCACTGGCCTTATGCTTCTTTTTAAATGTTAAATCACCCGCTATCTCCATAGTAATATTACTAAAAGCGTTTATAGTTTCTGCATCTGTTGAAAAATGATTCGTGCAGATACTAATTTCCTTTTGTATTTTCCCTTTTAAGTTATTTAGAAAACTTATTGGATCTACACTGGACCACTTAATGGATACTCCATTTTTTTCCTTGGGGTTTTAGTTCTGAATTTGAGGCTTTTCCCCTCAATCTTTGTGGGAGGTTAAGCCTCAACGTCAGTATTAGTGGGTGATGGTCACTATGCAGTGTTTCTATAATTGAGCATTTTTCCACCAAACCCTTGTATTTTATAGATATAACAGAATGATCAATACTTGATGCTGATCTACCTCCTACATATGTATGTTTCGCTACTTCTCCCTCTAAAATTTCGGGTTCTATAATCGCTAGATTATATTTGGAAATACTATTATTTATTTCTTCCCCATAAGCGTCATGTGGAAAATGGGGAATTCGATCTCCAAAGCAATCGCTGAACCCACATTGTTCACCTACCAAAATTGCACAAGTTTCACAGTTAAAATCACCCGCGCAGATAAGTGTATACTCCCCTCCCAATTCCTTTAAAAAGAGCTCTAGATCTTCCTCTAGGGCCTTAATTACCATTGGTCTAGTAACATCAAAAATATTGTTATAAAAATTAATTAACACCATTGTCTGTTTCCCTTCCGAATAAAGTTGTATCAATTGATAATATTGTGACTTGGTATTGACTTCCTTTACTATTAGAGGCGCAGTTACAGCTATTAATGTTGCCAGGCCTCCTTTTGCTCTCCCCTTCTAGACGGGCTAGCATTAGTACAAATTACTTTAAAACCATTAATAAAAAAGGTTCAGTAATCCAAGTCTCCTGGATCATAATTACTTCACATCCCTCTATAATTTCAAGCCAGTCGTCATTAGTTATCTTATTTTTAACTCCTGCTACATTCCAGGACATGATATTAGTAGCTTTGTTATTTTGTACAATTAAATAGTCTCCAGCAGCCCCCTCCATATCAATAGAGGGGGTATCCTCCCTGGTAATAGGGGAAACATTTTGTACATTAATAAATATTTGCGGACATAAGCCGCCTGCTGGCTTGTTTACCATCGGGGTGTGTAGTGGAGTTCTAATAACATCAATTTCTGTATCCTCCCTATGTCAATCAATCTCACTACAAGGTTGTAATGGTTCATACCTATTGTATGTAGGAACATTTATCATGGATCTATACACATTAGAATTAGGACCATTGACTTTGTTGGTCTTATTGATTATCCTGTAAAAATAGCCCAGCGGGGACAGCAATTATATCTTCAGCTATATTAGGGTTCATTGCTGCAACTTTATACGCAAGTACCTCCAACAAATCTCTTACCAGTTCCCTGCTACGGAAGTTTATTACTATGCAATCTCCTACGCATTGTTTCATGTATCTACCCACCCAACTCACCCTTCTCAGCATTATTATATTTCTTAACAAGACATTTCTATCCATATTCGTATTTGCTGTGAACCAATATATCACTTTGTTTTTTAATGTCTCATAGGACTCAAGCTTCTTATCCTCCACCCTGGTCACATTTTTAAGTATGATAACATATGGTGTCGCCTGTGGTGGAAGGTGTAAAGAAGCTAACTGTCGAAGCTCTTCCTTGTTAGTGTCTATATTCACAGATCTACTTGAATCAACCATTCTCTTGGTTTCTTTAGGGCATATGGGGGGAAATTGCTGTACATTTGATGACCTTTGATTTTGTGCAGATTGTATATTTTCCCCCGTAGTAGGCTTGGTCAAACTTGGTTTTAGCTGAACAACAGTTGGGACTTCTTTTGGGGCTTCTTTTTGCCTTGGTGTTGATTTATCACTCACAGATGGTAAACTAGAATTTTTTGGAGTGATAAATCCCGTTACCAGGTTCATTAGGGAGGTTACATCTTTTTGGACCAGTTTAATCTCTGACATTACTCGACGTTCAATATTGTCCAGTTTAGAATGCAATTTTTTAAATAATGTCTCGAAGTTATGGATCGCTTGATCATTTCCTTTTAGGTTTTCCCCCTCCTTTAGTCGTTTATCTGACCTGCCGCCTTTGTTTACCTTCTGGTTCGGTCTAAGTTTCCCACTCTTACTGTCATCAGAACTAGGTTTTAATTTCGGCACTTGTTTAGCTTTTTTTGCTGGTGGTATAACTAAATCTAAATTATCCGATAGGGCTGTAATTTCCAGCGATGTTGTTAATATACACAGATTATCTGATTTCCTGAGTGTAGCCTTTTTATTCACAAATTGACTACCTGGCACAACCTCTAGTTCTATAGACTTCTCTTTACCAATGGACACCTGATTCGTGGGCTCACAACAGTCTTCTAGAGTCTCGTGTACCGATACCATCAAGGCGGCATCAAATGCTGTTTTTGTCGCCGCCAATTGTTCCTCCACGAGAACAATCTCACGGTCAATCCTTCCCACAGCAGATTTTAAATACTTCGTAATTGGCATATTATCTATATGCGGTTTTCCCGTGGAGTACGGTTGCTTCCTTTTGCCCATTTTCCCGCAGGTAGCGAGACGTAAACAATAGCAATATTTTATAGCGAACGATGATTCACCTTACCAGGCTTCTCCGTAGTTCTTTTTATATACAGCCAAGGGGGGTGGCCCTGCCCTGCCCCTTCCTGTCGCTGACGGGCGCAGACAGGCCCGCCCTTGGCCCGGGCTTTGCACACGCGCGTCCCGCGCTGCGGGAGGCCGGCTCGCCTTTTGTCACGCCTCCGGGCGCAGTGATGACGGCGTCAGCAGGCGTCCTGCACTGCCTGCTGGAAGTTGTGGTCCCTGAGCCGTTCCCCTCACGGCTGGACCCCGAGGCTCCGTGGAGACAAGCCGTTCCCCTCACGGCTGACAGGGAGCTGGAAGAAATGCGAGGAAGCCGTTCCCCTCACGGCTATGGCAGGATCCAGGTGAGCGCGTCCCGCGCTGCGGGAGGCCGGCTCGCCTTTTGTCACGCCTCCGGGCGCAGTGATGACGGCGTCAGCGGGCGTCCTGCACTGCCTGCTGGAAGTTGTGGTCCCCGAGCCGTTCCCCTCACGGCTGGACCCCGAGGCTCCGTGGAGACAAGCCGTTCCCCTCACGGCTGACATGGAGCTGGAAGAAATGCGAGGAAGCCGTTCCCCTCACGGCTATGGCAGGATCCAGGTGAGCGCGTCATTTCATGCTACTTGTAAAGACAGTAGTTCTATAAGAAACCCGAAGGAACAGTGAAATGACTAGTGATTAAATAAGCAGTAGGAAGAGTGGACTTTGAAATCAGGATTGTCATGTAGGTGGGACTTCCAATAACTCGGATATGAGGAGATTTATTGTGCAATGTTGGTATTGTGATTCTGGGTAGGATACATTTGAGTGAAGACATGTGGTGGGTTTATATTTAGTGTGAACGTATGTATCAGTTTTCCCAGTTCCATGTGTGAATGGGTCATCCAGTCCCGGTTTTTTCTCTTTGCACTCTGGGATTTATAGTCATATCGCCCTCATAAAATTAGGACTACAAATCTCAGAATACAATGCTGGGCTGGGGCGCTACTGATAGGTGGACCAGGGAAAATTGAGATCTCCGGATATGTCAAAGGGAGTAAGTAGTCTGGTACAATGCAAATGTTTATCAATAGTATGAAATGGAGAGAATCGCCAAGTAATTGATAGCACTTGGAATAACTGTTCAACTGTTTAAACTTTCAATTGTGAGATGTACATTACAGGCACTGATTGGCGGCTTAAATGAGAAGCACCCAATTCCACCTGCATCTGCTTGAAAACTTAATAAGAGATAGCAAAATAAGTGTTTTGTGAACCAACACAACATAGCAGTTAATACAAGCCATTTCGGCAAAAGTAATTGTTCTCAGGAGCAGATACTGCAGAAAACACCTTTGTAAAGATATTACCTGAACTCAGCTTGGCGGACCTGCACCTACATGTACATCATGGTGAACGTGGATGGGTGTTATTTAACTTGTGCACAATTCGTTCCAGTACGTCTTTTAAAAGGTCTGTAGTTTTATTGAAGTTAACTTTGCTGCCTCCAAGTTTCCCGAAATGGGGACCATTTAGGCAAATGGTTTTGCTGTTAAATTCTGCTTTGATGAATCATTAAGACTGGTGGTAGCTGGACTCATACATGTGGGGAATTTGGCAGTGATAACGCAGATACCTCCTGTTTTAGTGAGAAAAGCAGCATTCTCAAGAAACGATAAGCCAGTCAAAAGATAAGTCATCTCTTTAAAGGACGTCCAGCTAAGAAAAACAAAAGGAAACCAATACGAAGGTGAAGCTTCTAGCTATTAAGCGTCACTACTATTTTCTATCTAGAAAGGAAAGGCATCTAAATTGCATGGAAAGGCACACGAGCAATCCTTATGCAAGTATAAAATCTTGCAATAGCGTTCACAGCTGTGCTTCTGAGGTTCACTTATATAGTGATTTAGAGAGAGGAGCGCCTCACATGGAATCAAGAGATACAATCTCCATACACAATTCTATTATTGTAAATGGAACATCTTAAATGTAGAATTGCAGAGACAGTCAGCAGATCTGTGTCTTGAGGGCCACATATCTACGAGACACTTGGAAATGCATATTTGGCATGGCAGTGACTTGATGCACCCATTATACAAGAGATGTCACCAGGGCTTTGTAGTAAACAAGATATTAATCTGAACTCCAAAGATGTACTGGTTAATCCTCATACAAACAAATGCAGGAAACACACAACGCTCTGTTATCTGGAAAGGACTGGATAAAAGATTGGAGCAGTCTAAAGCGCCCAGAGAAAAAGAAAGAGTCTCCTCTTACGTCCCACTCTTGTAGGTAAACAGCATTTGCAATGCAATAGGTCTTGCATTAGTAAAATGTCGAGCTATTGGATTTTCAAATGGAAAGGAAATACGGCATCCGCCTGCCTTTGTATTTTTATTCATTGACTTTTGTAGCAATTCCTGCATGCCGCACTTTAGCTTTGGATGTTTCAAGCTAAAGCGCGGCATGCCGCCATTGCTAATTAAGTAAATAAATGGAAAAGAAATGCAGCGTCCGCCCGCCTCTGTTTTTTTATTGATTTTGTAGTAATGGCGGCATGCTGCGTTTTAAATGTTTAAAGCTAAAGCACGGGGTGCCGCCATGGCCACAAAAGTAAATGCAGTGTCGTGCATGGGGGTGGGGCATGCCGGAGCGAACAATAAATAAAATGTGCTACGCACGTAATTGATCCAAACCCACCCAAAATCTAAACAAAATTCAGTTTCTTAAGGGATGCAGGAGCTGTTCTCTGCTCAAGCAACGCCACCCTCAAAGGTCTGCAAACCCCACTTCAACCGCTACAGCTGCAATTGCCTGTCCCAAGTACATCGTCATCAGAGGAGGTCAGCCCTGGCACCAGGTTCCTAAAGGGCCCTTTAGAGCCCGGCAACGCCATGGTAAACGTGACAGCTAACCAACATCCCGCAAAACTCAGCTTAACAGCTCAAGAGGCGGGCGGTACCAGGAGATCAATGTGCACAGCCGGCCTCATACAACCAGATAGCCCAAGGACTCTGCCATCCTACACGGAAAACAATCCAACTCCAATACCGCTTCCAGGCCCCCTAGGATACTCGACACTATCGGATCAGTTGCAACAACATCGGCAAAAAACTCAAACTAAGTCTTGATCCCCAACGAATCCAGTGTCGGAACAAGCAGCAATAACACCCCCTCCGGCTCCCGTAGGTGGGCCCGCGTGCTACCGGCCTCCCCCAACAGTAACTAGCCAACAGGGCCTCCTACAGAGGACCCCCTCACAGGAAGATTCGGACCACAAAACAATTACGCATTTCTCAGTCTGGGGATGGAGCCACTATGACTAAAGGTGCGAGTGACGCCACTGGAGATACAGGGAGAGCGACAGGGGAACAAACTATGGATATCAAGCTCAGCCCTATACAGAACAGGATGACCAGTACCTACAGCACTCCCGCACCGACACAACAGCAAGAAAACACAAAATCACCAACCACCTCATTATCCCTTGCTCAAGAGAGCCCACTTACTCATCAAGGACTAGGTGCAGGGTCCTCTAACCTAACTCCGCAAGAGGAAGGAAAGGCGATTATCTCCTACCTGGATACACAAGAGTGGGAAGACATGCTCGCCTTATATTCACCAGGCCAGTCACAAAGGGAACTCCTCCCCCAAGTGCACCAACGGGACCCACCACCCGCGGAACCAATCAAAAACAAGTCAAAGGCGAGTGCGACCTCGAACTAACAAGCCGTCAGAACTTGTGCTTCTCTACTAAACACAATACAACTGGCTGTCGAAGCACTTCAATACCAGTCAGAAAAGATGGAGATCCAGCTCTCACTATTAAACACCTTGGCACTCTTCACGTCAGGCATCGATGAGAAATTAGGAGACCTGAATGGTCTGATAAAGAGAGCTCAATCTGACGCTCGCCTCAGCTGCAGCCAGATCGTTGATAAGCTTGCCACCCTGCCCTCAATGCTAACCAGCATGATAAAGGATATAAAATGCGCAACCGCTGGACCCACAAGCAATTGCCAGGACAACCTTAACACCATGCAGGGCATGGGCAATGGTCAACCAGCAAATCCTTTAAAAAGTAAGTCGCTCCAAGGCAATTCACAAGAGACCACTGAGAAGACAGGCGGGCCTGGCAATGGAGGAGCTCACAGTGAAATGACGAAAGACCAACCAGAAGGGGCTCAAGCCCCGAAGCTTAATGCTAAACAACGTCGCCAACTGAAAAGGAAAGGGCGCCATCAAAAGGCCACCGCAAATTCAACAGCCTATTTCTCCATTTTCTCAGGTGACTATAATAAACGGGACATTAACTCAGGCGAAGCAAGCCCACAAAATCAAACCCCACGGCTGCTTAACAGCCCTAACAAACAGTCGGAACAAGGAGGCAGCTCACCCTTGCCAAATATAGCCAGGGTATACGCGGAAAATAGGTAAGAAAAAGGACAAGGAATCATAGCTAACCCTTTAACTAAAAAGCCCTGCAAAGGCTACCGACACCAGCCACCACACTGCCAAACTTCTATAGGAGAGCCCTGCACATCTTCCAAAATCCTTGAACACCCCCAACAGTCAAATGCAACTGCGGAGTGCTCTGCGGCCCAAAGGTTGGTAGAAATAACGGGCAAAGTATCCAACAAGAATCTAAGTAACAGGCACAGTGGAGAACGTCGATGACAAAACTGGGCCAAATCGGGAACCTGGGCTCACAGAAGACGAACATGCCTCCCCATCTACCAACGACCACTCAAGTTGGAGGAACCCAGACAAGGAGGACCAGCACAGTGCGCAAGCCATACAACAGGCACCCTCTGAGCCAACAACAGCCAAAACAAAATCGATGGAATTCCATGCTAAGGCCATCAAGCAAACGAGTGGAAACCCAGTCAAAAAAAGTAACTAGCCTCACTCATCAACCCGTACCAACGTCCACTGCTATGGACCATCCGCCGGTATCACAACAACCAAGAACCATGCGGCAAGAAACTCAGGCTTTAATTTTCCACCCCCTGTATATTTCCAAAGGTCATCAGGACACTCTAAATAGAGGCAACATCATAAGATTAATTAAGGCAATTCCAAACCTCACGGGCCTGTGTTCAACGGACCTACTCTCCACAGAGTTTATCCACACTGCGAACCCTCTAAGGCCAGAGGCCACAAAGGCAACATGGAAATCATGTAAGATTGCAGAGAAAATCCTAGCAGAACAGGTTACCTTTCAAGACTGGGGTAGCGACATCTTCCCCTTCCAAAAAACAGGGTATCCATCTCCCTTATTACCACGCAACTCCAGTCCGGCACCAACAACACTTCATGCATACACAAATTCCGTGCTCAGAGGGGCTCTGGGACGATCCCCACAAAAGAAGGCTAGTGGATCACCGGACTCACAAGAAAGATTCCGGATCGCACCAGCCTCTCAGAGCCAATTAGTACATAAAGAACTAATCACCGAACTCTAACAATATGTGCAGAGGGGTACTGACGCTACTCACAGGACGAAGGCTGCAGCCGAGCAAAGGAGACGCCACTCCGACTATGCTCGTGGAACATCAATGGCTTGTCAACAAAAATAGAGGATCCGGACTTCTGGAGATATGTCAGTGCCTTTGATATAATCATGCTGCAAGAAACCTGGCTCACGGACCCACAGCACATCCAGGGTTTCATGTGCTTTGCCACACCAGCCACAAGGGGCGGCAAATACAGTCACCGGTTTGGGGGGCTTGCCACTTACGTGTCTACGACAAGTATACCATCAGCAGTGCTCGTGGGCTCGACCTCAGCAACAACTATAGCAGTCAGAATCACCATCTCCCTCCAGGGCGAAGAAACAGAGGTGGGCCTAATCAATACGTATATTCATCCTAAACAAAAAGCGAAAGACTCAAAAAAGCTTACGGAATTGGTGACAACGTACGCTACAGAGATGAAAACTTCAACGTTTGTCTTGTCAGGAGACCTAAACCAATATCTTTTTGGCACTTCAGAGGGAGAGGAGGTTCGCATACAAACTGAAATCCACAACATTCCCACCCAATGCGCACCAACACACGGAATGAAGAATCGCAAGAAAAGCCACCTCCTAGCAGATTTATAATACCTAAACCTCCGAGCGCTCAATGGCAGATTCATTGTCAACTCACCTCCTGTTGAATCACACTACTCCGCAACAAGCAGCTCCATACTGTATTACACATTTGCAAGTCTTTCACTGTTTCCACACATCCTGGGGTTTAGAATGGGGGACAAGGGGGAGAGTGACCACCGCCCACAAGAACTGCAGTTAATTGCCACTGTATGCAGCTCCATCAAACAAGACCTAACCCTGGGGTCCACTTACACCTCCAACTTAAGAAGGATCAAATGTACCGCAACTAACACAGATCCTCAGGCAGAAGCTGCAATCAAACTTTTTAAATCTCTTGCTACAAGCTCAAAAGATCAAATAGCCCAATGGGGACAGTTTACAGCCACACTCTTAGAACGATATGTCGCCACATCAACCAAAAAAAACCACTCTCAGGCCATGCGTCAGAAAAGCAGAATACCGAAAGAGCAAAGAGATAGTCTTAAGCTCCTTAAAAAATCATTCAACTGCACAATGCGCAGGTTGAGAAGACTTCCGGGTGACGCTAGTACACGCTCACTCTTGAGGGACCAAAGGACATCACTCAAAAAATTGAAATGGGACATTAACAAAGACAAGGAGAATGCTACCTGGGCAAAACTTTTACATGATTTAAACCACAATGACAGCGCCAGTTTCTGGAAAACCGTGAATGGGATAATCCACCCCCATCATGAAGGGATTTCGTCACATATCTCGGAAGAAATCTGGGTGGAATTCCTCACCAAGCACTTCAATAACCAAACAGGAGGCGCCAGAACACAAGATCCTAATAGTTGGCCAATAGAAGAAAAATTCAGAGTGCGCAACAAAGAGACCCTGGAGCTGAACTTGCTAGCCACAGAAATTACACCTCTTTGTAGCTAGCAGCCCACAGTCGCTCACAATAAAAAATCAGATTGCAAAAGGGAGGAGAGAAGGGGCCCCAGGACCGAACGGTATCCCTCCTGCACTGTTCAAAGCCAAGTCGGAGGATTGGGCTGAGATCCTGCAACCTCTTTTTCTGGAAGTCAGGCTTTTGAACAGATTACCCGAATCATGGAAGGGCTCGACAATTGTGCCAATCCACAAAAAAGGAGATAAGGCCGAGCCAAGCAACTATCTGCTAGTAGCCTTGATAGATAATGAAGCAAAATATTTAGCAGGTACCATTCTAGAGGAGCTCACAACTTGGGCAGAGGCAAACGAGATAATACCACTAAACCAAACTGGCTTTCGCAAAACGGCGGGTACATCAACTAATATTCTCGCAATCTCCTTATTGATTGACGCAGCAAAAACATCCAACCTTCCTTTACACCTATGCTTTATCGATTTCAGCGCAGCATTCGATAATGTGGAGAGGGGCAGACTGTGGGGGAAGTTGGCGCGCTGGGGAATCCCACAGCCCATCTTAAACATCCTGTCACTTCTCCACACAGACACCTGGGTGCAGGTGAAACTAGGCGGCGGCACTCACCTCTCCTCAAAAGTCCCCACAACCAAAGGCCTGAAACAGGGTTGTGTGCTTGCACCCACCCTCGTTAATCTATTCATGGCTGACCTCCCAAAGGCACTCGATGTCTGCAACTCACACTCACCGAAGCTTGGAGGCAAAACACTGACCAATCTTATGTACGCAGATGACGTAGTTCTGCTTAGTCACACTTACATGGGTCTTCAACACCTACTAACGGAAATGCAGAACTATGCCACAGAAAACAACTTAAAAATCAACCTTAGTAAGACTCGGTCAATGACAAACAACAAAAGAAATCGGCAGAGGAGTTGGTTTTTGGATGGCAAACAACTCAAATCATCACAGGATTACAAATATCTAGGAGTCATAATTGACAAGGAAGGAACATTTATGCGCCAAAAAGAAGAAATAAGAAGGAGAGGGCTGGTAATAGCACTTTCGATTAAAAATCTCGCAAACCAACTGATGGGGCCAACACCGAGCCCGCTTTTGAAGGTAGTCCAGGCCAAACTACTCCCTACGATCACCTACGGCAGTGAAGCATTGCGGGGGAGAGATGCCAAGGTACTAGACAGCACGCTGGTCAAAGCTTACAGGATCATGTTTTGCCTCCCGCATTAGAGTTCACCGGCTCAAATAAGGTTGGAGTTTGGTCTCCTACAACAATTCCTGGCCAGGCACGGGTCTTACGTCATCTGCTGGCACAAGATAAGAAGTGCCACCCCAAACACGTTAAATCAACTGCTGTGGCACGAAATCCAGCATAGGGAAACTTCCCAAGCGAGGAGCTACCTCCAAACATCCTTGGAAATTAACAGGCTCATGGAACTTTGGAACACTCAACTCGGACATCCAACGTTCAAAAAATTGGCCTGGAAATGTATAAAACATATTCCCTTGGTGGAGGACAAGGCAACTTTTTCAAATAGATCTCATGCCTGGATGGCCTTAAATTCTTACAAAACACTTGCCCGCAAAAGTTCTTTAATAAGGGCTATCCCAAAGTGATAAAAATGAAATTCTTAAGGCATAGACTGGGCATCCTCCCGTGTACCCAGCATCTTCCACAATGGCTGAGGGCTACAACCCAAAGCATGTGTAGGCTGTGCAACACAAACCAAGGAGACATCTTACACCTAATCTGCACTTGCAAGGAACTACATCAAGAAAGGTTACTGCTACTAAAAGCACCCTTTAAGCAGGAAGGCATCCGCACCAGGTGACAAGCGGTGTTGGCCTGCTTCAATCCGGGAAATACGCAACTGAACTGCAGATTGGTAAAATTTCTTATGTTGGCCGAACAAAAAATGCCTAAAATTGAATAGCCCAAACACGGCCACAAAAGTAAGAAGCTCCTGTGGTGCAATTGACTTACAAACCGGGAGTGGCTTTCCTCAGGGGACAGAGCACTAGCACTTTTCTTGAATAAATCTTGAGCAGGCACTAATAATTGAACAATATGCACTATATGGCATTTTATCACGTGCACACCCAGCATCAGCAAGGAATAGCGACTGCACTGCACTTTATCTTGCGATACAACGAATCTCGCCATTGCCTGCACTGTTAACGGTTTTTTAATGTACAGTATCTTTTAGCATGTGTTTTATGGATTTTATTATTGCATAATAATAATTCTACTGCATCTTTTTAAACAAATGTTGCAATGGTTTTTAGTAACTATGCAAAATAAAAATAAAAATAAACTTGGAACAATGTGCTACGGTCGGTAAAGTTACCAAAATACAATGTTTACATCAGCAGCAGCGCAGGAAGTATGGCAGCAATGATGGGAGGGAGGGGGTGTGAGCGAGGAGGCAACAGATTGCCAGTGATGGCCAACCAAAAAAAACTATTGGTGATGTCTACAGGGAGGGAACCAAGCACACAAAGGCGAGACAGATGGACAGTATTGACCAACCAGAGTAAAGGAATTTAGAAAGGCAGGCCAACTAACCAACCAGAAGCGCTGGGAGTGTTGAATGCCCATATCCTGAATACAGCATGTCGAAGAGACAGCGCAAGCGCTGCCTAAGCCAGACCTAAATAACTCTAGAAAAGGAATCAACATTTCTAGCATCCGAGTGCATCATTTTGTAAGACCAGCTCATCAAATCGACGTCCTCTTTAAAAACCCAGCAAGTGAAACAAGAAGATGATAGAGCTGACATTCCAGAACAGTGGAGAATGAAAGGGAATCATCAACACTAACTATATTGGCTGAAGAGGAATCCCTGTAGCCCCTGTCCCATAAACCAGCAACACCAATTCTTCAAAGTTGTTCTATGCCACTTTCAGTAACCCGGAATCACCAGGAACCAGGTTTCTTAGGATGGAATTATACTTGATGTTTTGTAATTAACAAAGCCTAGTCATTAACAGAAGGGCTGGAAATGTTTGAGTATACTCGGTATGCTGTGCCATTTTCAGCAATGCTGGAAGGGTAGGCAGCAAGTGCACTCTTCCTGAACCAGTCACAGGGATGACTATGTGTCATCTTCCTATTTAAAACAAATACGACTGAAGGACTGTGACAGGCAAGACAGTGACCAAAGGTGCACACTGAACTGGCTTGGTGCAATACTGGATTTAAGCAAAACCCCGGGACGCAGGGCATGGTAGAAGTAGTACACCTGCCTCCTCTCTAGGACAGGAACAAGCTTAATTAAGGCTAAAAGAAGAAGCTTCTCTACCAGCTGCAGACTTGTGCAGAAGAAACTTAGATGGAGAGTTGTTTGTCCTCTTCACTTGTCTGCTTGAAGAGGAAGATGCAGCTGAGTTTTGAGTGTTAAGAACTCCAGAGCCTTCATAGGCTGGACAAAAGGAGTTAGATTGTTGGTACTGCTTGCATTGTGCTCGATGATTTGTCAGGGAACATGCAAGTGTTGTACTGATAAGATAAAAAAAATACCTCATCAACAATAGAATCAAACAAATGCCTCCCATTAAATAAAGGGAAGATGGCGTTCACTATGGACATCCAGTTTCAAGTCAAAGGATTTGAGCCACAACTGTGGGGCTGCAAAGCAAGACCTTGGTCTATAGCCCTAGTAGCCACGATGGCACCAGCATTATTTTGCCACAAGAAAAGACCACCTAACTGCCACATTCTCTTATATGGTATTTTTAGAAACTTTGTCTCTTTGTCCATCCACATAGACGAAAGTAGCTCAGAACTTCAAGGAAATTTCTAGTACCACCACAAGCTGAGCTAGGGGAATCTGGACAGAGACAGGCAAGTCCTTGGATATCCTGTACCAGGTGTCCAGTGACCGAGTTGGCAGGCTGACAGAAAGGTTTCTACAAAGTCTCCCAGCCTGCTTGAGGACCTGGAGTGAGAGTGAGAGTGAGTGTGTGTGTGGACAGAGACAGGCAAGTCCTTGGATATCCTGTACCAGGTGTCCAGTGACCGAGTTGGCAGGCTGACAGAAAGGTTTCTACAAAGTCTCCCCAGCCTGCTTGAGGACCTGGAGTGAGAGAGTGAAGTGAGTGAGTGAGTGAGTGAGTGAGTGAGTGAGTGAGTGAGTGAGTGTGTGTGTGTGTGTGTGTGTGTGTGTGTGTACGACATTTACCGACCAAGAAATAGATAACTGAACAGTCCTCTCAGGTGAGCCCACTTGTAGGGAGAGAGCCAATACTAATGGTCCATGAAAGAATTGTTCAACCCTCAAGGACCAGCAGGTGTAACTGGGGACAGAGTCTGTGGAGCTACCTGGAGCAGGTTAGTGGTGCCAGCTAAAATAGATAGACTGGTATGTAGACTGGTCCTCGGCAGCAAAAAAAAAAAGGTTACCCCCGTGACAGAGGTGTGAGCTCCACCAGGGCTATAGGCACACTGTGTGTCTCTCTGGCCCCCATACTTCCTGCTCAGAGCTTGCAGAAAAGCCCGACGAGAGTACATGAATGTAAATCCTGCCACCACATCCACAGGGTGCTGGATGATTTGTGGAATATCCAGCTGCTCTTGGTCCAAATCATCAGACAAATCAAACTACCTGCCTGGAACCCCAGAATAAGGGTCAATGAAGAACAAATCCACTGGAGACTGTCTCTACAGGAGATAGACCACCAGTACTAGAACAGATTTGAGAGATATTGGTTCAAAGACTTGCTTATGAAGGAAGTGGATCAACACAACAGGTGATTAGGTTACATACTCTCTCTATGATGCAATATCCCAACAGGAGTGGAAGAAATTATATTCCAAAGGAACTAACTGAGAAGGGGCTCATCCTTCTTGTGCCTCTTATGCTTTTAAGTGAATCTGGGTGCGTACAAAAACTTAAGGATACCCGCTTCTTGAGCAGCGAATCTCCAGCACTGAACAGGGGGCACTCGTCTTCACCTGTATAGAGAAAGGAGCAGAGCTAAACAGGGAAGGGGAGCAGTAGGGAAGTCAGGATATGGAGCTTTCCAGTTAGACTACAAGTGCAGCAAAGGCTTTCCAAAGAAGAGCAGGGCTGCACCCCCCTGTACTAGTCGTTGGAATCCCGGGAGTGGATGGAGTCTTGCGCCCCAGATCCTCCTCCACGACAGAGTTTCCACTTCTCAGTGCAAGACCTGTAGAACACGTCCAAGAGACACTGGCTCAACCCTCAGATTCAATGGCAGCTTTGGAACTCCTTTCTAAGTCAAGGAGTTATGCTAGCCCCCAGTTGCGCAACAGTCTCCAGCACCTAGCTATAGAGCCAGACTAATACTCTTCACATAAAGACTTTCCTGGAGGGATGCCTTGCTACCTCACAGTTATGACGATGCATAGTACCCTGCCCAGTGACCAATACCCTGTACTGACCTTCATGCTGAGTCTGGTGAGCAAATCCACTGGGTCTTTTGGGATCAGTACAGACGTCTGCATGCACAACCAGCAGCTGTAGAGAGACTTAAACCAATAGCAACGCACAAAGTTGAGATTTAAACCAGATGACTTTTCACAAAATACGAGATGCAAAGCTTATGCTGTTCAGCTGCTGCGATTAGCCAATGGCATGTAATGGCTGGGAGGGAAGAAGTTTCAAAATAATGAATCATAAAAGATCATAGAATTGGGGCTAAACCCACATAAATAGAATTTGAAAAGCATGTTTTGAACCACACAATTTGGGAAATAGAAAGGGTGCAAATATGGTGTATGACGCATTTAAGGTAAGCAGCACTGAAACAAATCTATTAAACAGCCAGAGCAGCAGTTTCCAGTTATACCGGTTCAGAACGGAAAAGAGCCAGAAAAAAAAAAAAAAAAAAACGAACATCTACAATTAAATCGGTATTGGCAAAAAAGTGATCAAATTCCAAAAATGTAATTTGTTTGTTATGCAATCTTTATTTTGGCTTAACGCCATAAAACAGATTAAAACATTGAAAGTACAAAATATTATAAAAGTCCACGAATAAGATGAAATTAATATCATTCTCCATGTTCATTCATTAAAACATTAAAAAGCCTGTTAAATTAACACAACTTCAAATAAATATCCATATGTATAGTTAATGATATGCAGAGAATTTTCTCTCAGGCAGTTTAAAAAGTACATATCGCCATGCGTGTCCTGACAATGTAAATTGTATTTTGGCCAAACGTTACTGACCAAATATTGGAATCAAGCTCTTGTTCTTCACTCTAAAAGTGCACGTGCCTGTTGACGGATGATTCCTTTCGTGATCCTATGAATTATGGTCAACTGAAGCGGTTAAAATAAACTTCTTCCCAATACACCATATTGAAAACAAATATTTTGACACTGCAAATACAATATGTTGGCTTGTATCAGTTTGAGGTATTCTCAAAGCCTCCGTATGACGGACAATCCCCATATTCCTACAGATAATTATAATCAATTTTGACCTGACCAATCTGTGCCTTGGGCAAAAGAGCATAACGTGTGCCACAGTTTCGATAGACCTATAACATGTCGGACATACCAGGTCATCCACACTGAGAGAAGATGCCCATTTATGAGAGGAAGCACGCAGGGAACTGTAGGTACAGCTTTCTAGCTAAATTGGGCTCCACCCAATCCAAATAATTTCAGCTTGGTATAGGGCCTTGTGGTGTAAAAACCCATCATTCAGAGCGCCCAGGGATGAACTTGCTAGTAAACGGTCTAATTTTAGCTTTTTAAAACTTTCCTTTAGGTCCCTTTTGCGATGTACGTGTGCATGTTCTCTGTGGGTTGTCCCATAACTTGCTTTCCCCCATTTTACCTAATGTATCGTTAATATGCCTCAGCCAAGGTAGTTCACCAGCTCCCCGCATTTCCATTATTTCCTTTAGCCCATGTCAATACGTGTGTAGTTCAGGGGTGGTCATAACCTTCCCCAGTATAATATAGGTTTGATGGCAATCCCTTCTGCAATGGATCAAACCACCATACCCAACCACAATGGAATCAGCGGCATGCTAGTTAGTAAACTGAGTAACTGCCTCAAAAACCTATTCTCTGACATTGTCAGTGCATTAACAGTCTAGTGTCCCTAAACCTCTGTCCCATATAATGTAGAGCCCAAAGCCTTAAGTCTATAGACTTGCATTATCAGGGAGATGGGTTTATGAAAAGACCCCCTAAATAGATTTAAAAGCCCACCGGTGTGTTGCTCATGGATGAGTCTACGTTTGGTGATGTGTGCTTGCCTATCCATATTTTCACTCAAGGTAATACCCAAGTACTTGAATGTGTGAACTTGCTCTAGGGGATCCCATTTAGAGTGGGTTTAGGTCGTGTGGAGAGGGCAAGGATTAAACACCATGTACCTTGTCTTGTCGACGTTTATTTCCAAACCCCCAAGAGTACAGTATTTATTAAATTGATTCAAAATCTTCTGAAGGCCCATAGGAGATTTGGAAATGAACAAGGTATCATCCGCAAACATTAGAGCTGGCACCATTATTTTGTCCAGGTGGGGGGCATCGTTTATCACACTGGTTCAGGTAGGGGACAAGACTATTAATAAACCATGTAAAAAGTGTTGGGGCCGGTACGCAGTATTGCCCGACACCTCTGGTTACAGAAAAGGGGTTAGTAACTTCCCCCAGAATGCCACTACGGACATGAGTGATGTTCTGCTCGTGTAATCTTTTTAGGATTGCACAAAGTTAGGTTGGAGCTCTCGTATCTGCCTGAACTTACCATAGAATTGCTTTTGGGACCAAGTCGAAAGCTGATTTCAGATCGACAAATACCATGTAGTCTGCCTTTCTCCAAGAGGAGTTTTCCAATAGAGAAGTTGCAATCTAAAGACCTGGTCAACGGTAGAGATAGAGTTACGGAAGCCAGCTTGTAGGGGAGTTAAAATCTCCTTTGCAGCCATCCACTCTTGCAGTTTTCTCAATATTATTCTACTAAATGTCTTATGGACATTATTAATAAGACTGATTGGTCTATAATTGGATGGAGACAAGGGAGAGCCTTTTTAAAAAAAAAAAATCGGGATTATCTCGGCCTCCATCCAAGAGTGTGTGATGTACATTCCTTCCATGGCATTAAAAAGAACCAGAAAGTAAGAACCCCACACATCTCTGTTTGACAAATATAAGTCACCAGGTATTCTATCAATAACTGGAGCTTTATTCGGTGAGATTTTTTTTAATTATCAATATGTAATTCAAAATCAGCCATCATGCTGTAGACGGGTTTGCAATCTCTGATACAATTCCAACATTTAACCAAAAGAGCAGAACTAATCCATGGCAGTCAGAAAATCACTCAGCAGCGCAGAGGACAAGAAAGGGAATTATTGAACGGCTCGTGGGACAGGTCACGCTTGATTGGTAAAACAGGTTAAAAAAAACACGACATGGAAAATAGTGTGGGGACATTATTTTATTCACAAAAAACAACCATTCCAAAACATGTAAATAACATTTGAGAAATGTATTGAGGGCCTTTCAATATAAAACAGAAACAAGCCTCATAATATTGTGCTACAAGGCGATGACTGCACCTTCGAAAAGAGGATAGGTGCTTAGGTTTGGGTAAACACCTAGTAATATGGTAACCGTTACAGGAAAATATATGCATAATCAACTGTTCTATTGGCACTGATCCTTCCTCTTCAAATACTCACTTTTGAATGAAAATGTGGTAAAATTATTAAATCGCTCAATATACGGCATGCGATCAGGTGTATAGGCGATGTATGAAAAAAAATCTAAAATATTCACTATAATTGTATTTTAAGTAGGAAAAGTGTGTTCGGCCCAAAGCAAACTTAAACATACAAGTATGTACAGTTATTTTTAAGGTAAAGGCCAAATCTTCATTTTTTTTCCAGCGAAAACTGAAACTCCTTTTCCAAACCCTTCCATCTTCTGAATGTGCTCCCAGCACCGACACTTGTAGTTTGGTTTAAAATATCGTCACTCATTTGCTACCATTTCCTAGTACCAATATCCTGCAATCCTCCATTTTAAACCTGTAATTCTATGGCTACCGGAAGTACACCAAACAAGAAAACTATATATTGTTACCTTACTAAGGTTAGACGCCGCCAATTGCTCACCACTGGTTGCCCTTTTTTGTTGCTATTTAAGTGCTTCTAATTTGTTAGTGCAAGTGGGCTTCACTTCCTATTCTTGGTTTGTCGCTCACCTGGAGCATGGACCAGATTACTTGTATTGTTTGCTCTGTTTTCAGGCGAGACTTTTTAGGTCTCTCCTGATACCAGCGCATGCGCAGTTGCTTACGAAGGCCTCCTGTTAAATTAGTTTAAAAGAGGGGTTTAGAGCCAGCTCATTACTTACCATTGGTTGCCTTCTTCATCCCCTCAACGGTCAGTGCATCTGCTTTCACTTTCTCTTCATGTCCCTTCGAAGGACCATGGACCAAGTACTGATTGATTTCTTTATAGATGTCCTTCTCCTAGTCCTGCTCGGATTCAGGTACCTTTTTTTCCTCCCTCTTGTCCTGTTGCTTTTTGCCACATCCATCCTTCACGCCCCACCCACCCATTGCTTGTTGCCCCTTCCCTGGGAGCTTACCACTTTACCCAGAGGCACAGTTTGTTCAACAGAAGCTGCAGGGATTCTTAACTAAGTTGTCTTACTCCTACACCCAGAAATTTATGAATAAGTGTGCCCCAACCAGCCTGGTGCTGTTTTCCATACTTAGGCACAGACTACTATTATAGTGGAACAGTCAGTGCCTTGCCTCAACCAATGTAATTTACATTTGCATCCATTCTATTGACCCCCGCCCCATCCACCCTCCTGTTCCAGCACTTCAAGCAGAGGCATTGCATGTTTCTGGGTATGCACTTTGCTCTGGAGTGTTTGAGACTTTCACCCGAAAGGAGGCCCTTAGAATCGAGAGATTTGCCAGAGCACCCAAGAAGTTGTGGTGCTGCTAGGGGATGGGGGAGGTAGGCCGTTTAAGACACTCGATAGCGTGCTTACATTTCAGTATTAGGAACAAGGTTTTACTATTACTCTTTAGAACATAGAATTGCAGGTACATAGAGCTGTAAATGACTCCAAATGAGTGATACCATCTTTGCTGATCACTTTAGTATGAAGGACAGAACAGGCCCTGCCTGCATCTCATCTGTGAAGTCTGCAGCATAGGAGTCACCAGCAAGGTTGTTCTGTCGGCTGATATACCAACATGATCATTTGGGGCTGCATAGATTCAATCTGACTTAGTGGAAAGAAAAGTCAGGAACCTTTTTGTAAATCTGCGCACTGCTCTTAGATTGAAGATCACGACCACCGATCGTCAGAACCATAGCATGCCTTCCATCTGAGACAAGCAAGAAGTCTCACCTATGCAAGATCGTTTGGCCATTTCAATGTTTTTTTAGCCATGTTGCACAGCAGCAAAGTAAAGGGAAAAAAAAGAGCTATGACATGCTTAACATTGACCACGTCATATCTTTTACGTTGCGTCGCATTGCTGTACACATTGACAAAGCCAATAGATCTTGCAAACAGACCTATTGCCTTTACCAATAATGGCTTCTTTTTAAGCGCTCTACAGGAGAGCACGTTTTCCTACTGTCGCCCTCGAGTACATCTCCCTCTCTGCTGCACTCGCTGCTTGTGTGCTTACCACATCCAGTTTTCATTCTTTGCTTCTACATGCGCATTGCTCTTGTTCATTTCCTCCCACACATTCCTGTTTTCTTCATCCCCACGCCGTCCTGTTGCTTCTCCCCACGCCGTCCTGTTGCTTCTCCCCACCTGCAGACCCCAATCTGTTACTACCCCTCTTATGCTGCTTTCCCCACTTTTAGTGTTGCCGCTCCTTCCCCACAGCTGCACTAGCTGTTTTTTTCTGTTTGCCAATCCAGCTCGGATGAGCAAAGAGAAAAAAAGAGAACACATCATTTTATAGGGTCATGTATGCTTGGGGAATGCGCCTACGAAATGATGCGGTGTGCAGCATACATTTTTTTTCTTTAAAACATGGCTAGAACTAATGGCAAGGCCAATAGGTGTCTAAGACTAGGCCTATTAGCTTTGCCAATGCCTATTTAGGTATGGTTCCTCTCCTACCGTCGTCATTTGCCTCCAATTCACTGCCCTTCCTTTCGGGAAGAATCCCTTGATTTCTTTCACAATCTTCCCCCTCCAGATCTGTGCAGTGAAAAGGAGGCAGCTCATAGTATGAGCATTTTTCAAATAGAAAAAAAGTACTGCAATATGGGTTTAGGGATAACAATTGCTTTGAAATAGTCTTCTGTTGAGTCCTGTCAAAGAGAACCCCAGGATGGTAAACCACTCCAAGCCCTATTTCACCGTCCCTCCCCATTTCATCCTTCTTGCCTTCAACTCCCCTTTCTGTATCTCACAATCTTTGAAAACATATATTTTTATGGTCCTGTACTATTTGGTCGAAGCCTACCAGACAGAGCAGGAGTCTGTTTGCAAAGACATACTGGGGACATGCTGAAAGATTCCCTGGAAATGCTTTCTGCCCATTGCTAACCATTGGCTTTATGCTTTTGCTCACATTTGCTTGCTTTTTATTTGCTGACCTTGTTTTAGGCTGTCCAGCATGCCTTGCCCCTCCCATGGGGGATAGCCTGTTTACCACCTCTCCGACTGGCTCCATCTCATTTTCCATCAGTGCTCTCAGTTTCCCTTATTTTAGTTCATAGCAGCAAATGTGCTGTATTGCTCTGAAAAGGTTTCCAGCTTTCTATCTTTCTGCTTGCCAGATTTTCCTTCTCTCTGCCATTACCAGTCATCAATTTTTCATGCCTGTGAGGAACAATGCTCTGTCTACGAGCTTGTTGATTTTGGTCTGTGGTCTTTACTAATAGCATAACTTAAACAATCATCTCCCATTCCATAGGCGCTGGAGTTCAGAAATAAATGAGCAATAAACAGGCCTTTACATTTTGTTTTCATCTTGTCACATTTGCTGTGCATTCAAAGACAGGTCACATGGGGGGCGGGGGGGAAGGTTTACTTTTCTTTCTCTGACTGCAAAATGAGAAGATTTATGAGACATCTTGCTGGGTACTGGTGGTCTGAAAGGAAAGGCTGTGAAATGTTCTTTTTTTCTAGCACACAAACAAAATTTAAATGCCCGTAAATGAACTATACAAATATTTCAGAATATATCAGAATTAGTAAAGCACAAATGAAGCACATTTTTGGAAAGTCTGAAGTGTGGTGGAAACATTTTAATACGATTAAAACAAATCAATACTCTAGGTGATGTTGATTTCCACAAGTTATAGTTTGTGCACTGTACAGTTTATCCGTAAAACTGTAAGTCTGTGCCAATATAATGGCGATTTCAATTGAAAATGTGTTGTCTAATGGCAGTGCCTTACTACACTATGCATACTGCACTCCAATACACGCCACAACACACTACTCCACTACACGACAGTATATCCATTCTGACACTCCACTTTACACTACTCCACTCCATGTCACTTCACTCCACTATACTCTACGACACTCTACTCCCCTCTAGGACAGGACACTACACTCTACGCCACCCCATGTCACTCCGCAAATCTCCAATCTATGCCACTTTTAGCAATGCAGAACAGCAGCCACGCTGGTGTACAAAATGGCTAAAACACATTGGCAAAGCCAATAGCTCTTGTATAGGCGAGACCTATTGGCTTTGTCAATGTTTGTTTATACTGCCACTGCTCCAGGGCTCTCTTCTTGCACTATCCACATTTGGATGTTCACCAACCCGTGTACACATTATTCCATTGCTAATTTCGGGTTGTTGAAGCGCTCTCAAGTGTTCCTTTTTCACACTCGGTGCACTGAGGCTCACCTGGCAACTCCTATTATGGTATTCTCTCTCTCTCTCCAGCGGTTTCAGAGTGTACTGAAAATGCAAAAAAGAGGCAGAGCGGTGCTATATAAAAATACCAACATTACAAAAAGAGACATTAAAAAAAGGCAGCAACTATGGAAACTAGACACTAGGCTGCAAAAATGAGCACCATCCTTAAATGAATCAGGATTGTGTTCCAAGATGTATACCGAATTAGATGAACAATCAACAATCTTAGAGCCGCAAATCACTTACCCTAACACAAAACGTGCTTTTATATAGCATTACGCTTCAGAATAAAAGATTTTCCATTAAACATGAACTCTTTGTCAAAACTAAAATGTTTCACGCCTTAGGAGAATTTGCTGTTGGATCTCTCCTGAGATTGCCTTTCCTGCCCACTCAGCAAAACATATGCAGAGGGTGAACCCATCCCTTTTCCATTCCACTCAATCAAGCAACAGCTTTGCCATTTTTAGACACAGTGAAGGTTAATAGTGAGGGGGGGGGGACACCAGTATCTAGGAAGAAGCACAATTAGTACATATTTTCATAGCTTGCTGTGCACACAGAGCCAGAAGGCTACAAGCAAGTCACAAGGTAGCCGCTTTCGAGAGCCACCAACGGCTGAAAGAGGATCTGTGGTTGGCACAGGTCGACCCATCCCTGTATAGAACCATCTGATCTGCTATGTCTTTGAGCTACAATGATTTTTAGTTTTTTTTTATTCTCATTACCCAAGAGTGGGTGACTTCACCTTTAAAATCCAGAGACTTCAAGGCGCTAGCTGTAAATCTTGACAAAAAACAAGCACTCCAAGTCTTTGGCACACTTAATGCAAGAGAATGTCTAAGAGATCATTTTGGGTTGGATCATGTAGCACCAAATCTTTTCTGGCTTTCCATTAGGAAAAGGATATAAGTAATAAACAAGTGCATCAACTCTGCGGATGTCTGGACTACCCAATGCAGCATTAAAAATGTCCACATCAAGTGCATTTCAAACTCAGCCAGTTGATTTATTGCATTAGTTTGTCTATAAAAAAAAAACATTAAGATCCAAAGGGAATTGTCTATTATTCAGAACTAAAAAACGTAAATCATTCAAGAATTAATTTATATAAAATAGCAATAAAAAATTGGGAGATAACATACTCTACTCTATGCATTTCATGCATAACCAAGGCTACATTTAGGAATTATTTGAATCTCGGCAGTAGAACATACAAATCTAGGTGAAAAGTCAGAATGAATAAAGTTGAAAATCAATCTAAATGAGTAACAAAGGCAACAAAATCAGAACATGTTTAAAAATAAAAATATTTTTCGAAAAAATATATTAAATGAACAAAAAGCTTCACAATCAAAAATAAAAAAGAATTAAAAGTAAACACCTGTTTTAAATTAATCACCAAGGTAAACATAAGGTAGTAACAATTAAGTGACGAAACCTGTAACATTTCAAACCCCATGGTTCTTGTGTGAAACCAAGATTACCTTATCGGCTTAAAATAATTTTTCAGAATCAAAACATAACTGGATTCCCCCCCATGCCTTACTCTCCCTGTAACCCACACATGCATTTCCTCCATCACCCCTTCAGTACCAAAAGAACATTTTTGCAAAAGAAAAGAAAATCCATTAGGTACCTCACCCTTGCACTCCCTTCTCACACCTAACCCCTTGAGAGAAAAAGTAAAAAAAGGTTTGCGTTAATTAAAATAACAAAAGTCCCCTTTCCCCTTTAACAGAGATATCACTTATCCAACAGGTACAGAGAAGATTGGCTTAAAACAAATAAATCAGGTTCCAACAAAGGTGGTGGTAAGGCAGAAGGAAGAAGCCCGAATCAAAGGCGATTCCATACTCCTAGATCAAACCAGGCATTTTCCTGCTGCTATGACAGCAATGAAAGTATGGCAAATTCTAAATTATAACCTTGCGCCCTTAAGACTCTTCAGCAAAAGCATTCTGCCACCACCAAAGATGCCAATGTTCAATGAGTTCAATACTGGGCAAGCCATCCCCAGAGACAGGAACGTCAAGCCAATTTATGTTCATAGGTGAAAGAAGAGATATTCAAAATGTGACCCAGGCTAAGGGAATAAACTTGCCCACCTTGGGACCAGGAAAAGCATTAACTTCCAGACTGGAGATGGTAAGTTATGTTTTCACAACGGCCACACCCCGTCTCAGCTTATTCCAGTGGTTGGACCTGGAGGAGATTATACATCTGGAATTCCAGAAATCAGGTGGTCACTCATTTAAGTTCCGCCTGTCAACTGGATTGGCTCACAAAAAAAAAAAAAAAAAAACCCTACAGGCTCTCCTAAAACATCCACAAAATAATCATCTTCTGTGATGTGCTGGTTGGAAACATCTTTATTTGTACATAATGCATAAATAGACTCTAGGTCACTAACTGTGTGACCCAAGCCCCAGTATAATAAAATACAGTAGCTAATTAAACTCTTTAGATCCTTTTTTCTCATTGCTCAGATATATTCTTCCTCCAACATGTTCTTCTCAGTGAAAGAGTCTTTACTAGAGTCCATCCTGGTTTCTCTAGTTCCGAGATAGGAAAATATGATAAACAGTAAGTTTCCATGTAGCTCACCTAGGTAGCACACAGTTGCATCTGACATTTTCATGAATTGGTCAATGGCTATCACACCAGAAATGTCAAAATTTCATTTCGGTCTCAAAGTAAAATGTTATAGCTTTAATCTGTGCTGCTGACTTTCCCCAAATTCAACTTAGTTTCTTACTTTCTATCCGTTCTATAGTTTGGCCAATATGATCATGAACCCCCTTTCATATTTGCCCCTTTCTTGAAAGTCAGACTGTCAAGCTTATCTCAGAAATATGGGTTCTCTCCCTTCATTTGTCATCACTTCGGACTTCATCTCACGAAAATGTTATTCTACAACTGTTGAGTTTAACTCTTCCTACACTAAACTAAGCCTTATCCATTAAAAAAATGTTGACATGCCCTTCTTACATAAGCCAGTTACACTTTTTTTTTTTTTTACAAAAAGGGTTTATAAAAGAAAAATATATTTTTTTATAAAAAAGTAACCAAAAGCTATAGCACAAAAAAAAAAAAAGTACAAACGTGAAACTATAGTTCAGCCTCGATAAACTGGTCAACACACTGGTTCAGGGCTCTTGTTCTACTCCAACATGCTGTACAGGCACATGCCATTCCTCACACTATTGTAAAAAAAAAAATTAAAAAAAATATCCAGCATGGACATTGGATCTAATCCTATGGCATCCATGAATTCCATATCATAAAGCGGTTTGCAAATCTGCAATTTTTTTCAAGGAAAAACAGACTTCCTCTGAACCACTTCAAGCAAGTCAAAGGTTGAAAGAGACACCAATAGCATTTTGATAATTAGCCACTTCCAGTGTCCATAGTGCGAATTCTTTGGTCGTCCACAAAGTAGATGAAATGTGCTGGTCCAGGGAAAAAAATCAGCATTGTAACGTCCATATGCACACTGGGCACAAGGGGGAGCAAGGATGAGGGTCACAAGTCTTTGTGGGCAGCAAACGTTCTGAAAGCCAGGCACTCCTGCCAAATTCCCAAGGCAGATGAAATTGTCAGCTTCCGGTCAGACAGAGGAGGACCCTTTCATTGTCCGATGAATCTATTTGCTTTTCAATGACCCCCGACTGCAGAATGTTACCATGGCCACAGTGACATCTTCTGGATGCACCCTGGACGCACCTGTATCCTTCCGGAAAACACCGCTGACCTCTCAAACACGTTTCTTAGCAGGTTTTCCATTTGCCTTCTTCCGATACTTGACTCCAATGCCACATTCTCTGGAGAATAATTCCACTCAACCACAGATGCCATTAGATGTCCAAAGGAAGTGTGCCTGGGAATTGAAATACCAAAATCTGGTATATAGATTCCATCAAATATGCTTATTTTGATATTCAAGAATGCCATAAAATTGCCTACTTTTGCTCTGTTCACTAGAATCCCTAACTTACTTGAGGAAAAGTGATGTCAAAATTACAATTACAGGATTGATACTAAAATCTCTCAGAATTTAAGAAGGCAGCATAATGGATTTAGGCTTAAGATGGGAGTTGTTTTAAGTATGTTCTAAGCTTTTTATTAAAAAAAAAAAAAAATAAGCAAAACTGAAATGTATTCTAGTTCATTTTACCACTTTCCAGTAAACATTTGTCCATAAAGGTAATACCACATGTTGTGGCATACTAACACACAACCAACTCTAGGTGTGCCACTGCAATATAACTAGTTTTTGAACTGCAATGTGAATATTTGTTTTCTTAAACAGTTAAAAGAATGGAAACAAAATAATTAAAAATTCTACATTTCAACAAGCAAACTAAAAGGAAAGAAACCCCGCATAATCTATTCAGATCGCATTTTAAACTAGCCCCTACACAAAGAAAAAATTAAACTTGAGCATTTTGTACATAGTAAACAAAAGTCCCCAGTGCTCAAACTTGGAGTTTTGCCATGTAGAACAGTGCTTGTCCAATGTACAATGGCATAAATGCCTTTTAAGTCCAAACAGTTTGTACTATCCCACCCAAATGGCATGTCAAACACATTCCTTACCCAACTCAAGACTGCCGAGCTTGTACATTTGAGTTTGAAATTAAAATCACCCACAATTTTTGAAATTTTATAACTAATCGGTTATGTATATGGTGAGGAACACATAGGGCACATACTAATTTTGCAAACAAAAAGGAAAGTAAACCAAAAAAATAAATAAAAATAATAATTTTTAAAGTTCATTTAGGGGGGAGAAGAAGGATTTTCGGTGCGGCGGACAAGTATTCCATCTAATCTTCTAGCTTCAGGCATCTTCAGGCGGTGGTGATGAAGTTCACTATTAAGTTAACATTCTCCTGTCTGATCCTAAAAGTGATGCTGTCAAAGCACAGTCCTTTATAGTCTATCTTTGCCATAAGCAGAATGTGAGCAGTTTACGGACCATAGATGCAATCAATATTGCTAGCTCGTGTCCCTCATCCAGCTTGCGGGCCTAACTTACGAGCAGAGGATGCAGAAATGAGTGAAGGGACACCAACTAGCCGCATTGACCATTATGCATTCTAGTAGCACATTCATTTGCCGTTGATACCTCCCCACCCGGTTCCTTTCCCACAGTATTTGTACACAAACCATTACAGATTTGTTCTGAGAAATCACATTTTTGAATTTACAAATAATGTGCTGGTGAATCATTATTGCCTTCTTCTGAAGGCATGAAAGGCAGTCAACTGCTCACCAAATAATCGTAGGCCCAAACATACATAATAAGGTGGACTGGCAGCATCTGACGACTAAATCTATTACCATCTGCTGCTCAACACATATGGACTCTGTCCTTGCTCCATGTTCCCACTCCACAATTTCAGTGAACTCGGGAAAGCTTGTAATGCAGGTTAGCAGCACCAGTCAATGGCCCCTATACAAGCCTTCAAATTTACTCAGCCATTCTCAGCACTGTATAAAGGAAAATAATGCGAGAATGTCTTTATCTGACAGCACAATACAATGCACCCCCTTGACTGACAATAATATACAAAATGTTTGTGTAAAATATAATTTTACCACAGATGTTTTAGTAGAAACTGAAACACTTTCCTGTTAAAATGGACACATTTTCATTCACAAATGACATGAGAATTTCATAAACATTTGAGTCCCGGTCCTAATATGTCCACTAAAACTAAGCAATTTCGATTAAAATGATGTAGATCTGTACCGCCGCTGGGTTGCCCATTTCCTACAATATAAACAAAGAAACAAAAATTCAATTTCATCCGAACCAATTTAAATACAACATATGTGGAATCCAGGTACTAAAAAAAAGAACGATACAAACTCGGAGACGTTTCTGCTTCGGAGTATTCAATTTATATCCAACGCACTCCTGTTCAACTGCAAAATAAAACAGAGGAGCACCCGCTATGGGGGCGATTAGAGGGAGGCCTCTTCGGCCTGAAACTGTTGTGGGTGCCTCCAGCATCACCCCATATACAATGGATGGACTTCTGCACCAAGATAAACCAGGGCTAAATGCATACATACAGCTTTGAAGTAAGAAACATGTGGCAGGTCCTTCAGGGACCGCATTGAGCTTTCCCCACATTTCACCAGTATCTGAACATTACACACAGTCCCCGTTTACAAGCGGCATTACGCAGTATTACGTTGCTGCAGTGCCCATATTCTGGTCTCAAAAACAAGTCATTCCCCGTTTCCAGGCACATGTCAGGGGTCTCACTGAAAGCATTTAGCTGCATTTTATGTGCTTCTTCCGTAGACAAGGTAAACCAAACCTTTTATTTCTACCATTACGCACACAATCAGTTTACTTACTGTTTCCAAATGCACAGTAACGAGGTTTGGTTCTATGAAATTGGGCATGCTTTTTATTTTTTAAACAATGGTGTGGGAATCCTCCCCTATACAACAAGTTATGTCTCACAGAAACAATTAGACGGCTGTGTGTACAATGCCTTAGTAAACACATATGTCCACATATGTCCAGTCTCGGAACTTCACTGCAAACTTTAACACTCGCTATCTAAGAACGCATTCCCTCCTCTTGGCTCATTTATGTGATTATCAGGGCTGTTCTCTGCGTATTTCAATCGTAGCACGTGCAAAACAGCTAGTTTCCTCCTCCAGGGAACTCATGGACTTTTTACCCAGTACATCTCTCCTCCATTACCAGTATACATTCCCATTGCTTAAACATTACAGATCACATGGGCTGGTAAATTATAAAGGGCAGTTGTCATAGCTGTCGAGATGGCCAAACTGTTAATCCATAGTTAAATATTTCACCATTCATTTCTGTCTGTACATTAATGCACATTGTCGAGAGCATTATAAAAACAGCCCTGCTTAATTTGCATCTAACAAATGAATAATGAGCCTCTAAAATGCCTAACGTAGATGGTTAAAAACATTAAATGTGCTACTTTAGTTATTTTTTGATCGAGACTCTTTAGTCCGTCCAGACTGTAGATCAATTCACCAGGCCCTGTGGTTCAACTAGAAAATGGAGGATGTAGAGCAGGATTGAAATAGTTCGTGTATTTTATTTTTAGTAGGTCTCTTATTGTTTCAATTTTGAAACTACGCAAACATTGAGCTCGTGTGCCACAATGATCTTAATTAGCCGCAAAAACTTTTGCCTGCAAAAAACATCAGCCCTGACAATTACAAACATACTTTCTTTCAGGAGTGGTAGCTTCCTAATGACACAGGCGACCAGCACTCCAGCTCTTCTACCAGGGATAGCTTTGAACCATTAATCCACCTTGGGGACATCCATCTGCACCAATAATTATTGTGTGTGTAAACATGTTGTTCAAGGGGGCCAGGCTCCTAAATGTAATTGGGGAGGAGGGTTACGAGTAACTGCGCCAGGGTTAGAGTTTCCAATTTTGGGATACCCTTACGCACCCAGAAGAGACAGATTGATTTTGAGCCTAGGATACAATCATCACAGCCATGAAAAGTGTTATTTTACGCCTGCTTACTTCATGATAGAAGTAATCCACTTTCCCTTCACCTAAAAAGTTCTTGCTGGATTTTGTAATGTGACAGTTTGAACGCAACACTATCACCCTGAATGTTGCTGCATACTCCTCCAATACAGCCAACACCGCAAGGACAAGTCTAAAGTTTCACAGGGACATTCTTTATCAAAAAGGGCAGTAAACTGAAAAAGTTAATTCGGTGGAGACCAAAGGGTCGAAAGACTTGTGCACTCAAAAAAATGCAACTTAAAGACTTCCATTGAGTGCATCACTTGTTCCAGTTTCTGAACACATTGCAGGTAATGCCTCATTGGGACTGCTGTATCCTGTTCTCGAGGCCACATGTATTGAAGTATGAAAGATAGCTCCCTACAGTCCAGTGTGTGCCAAAGGAAGCAGAGGATGGTTTATCTACATGTCCTTTGAGAAGAGACGCAATATTTGAAACCGTACCGACTGATGGGGAGAATGAATAGGGGACAGAATGTTGCCGTTTAATTTCTCGAGAATACACACAGTGCAAGAGGTAATTATTTCTGCAGAAGGGTAACAGTGGGCCTGGATGTCAACAACTAAGATTTGGGTGAAAGTGTCAGGAATGGGAGGCAACAATAGAAAATATTGTAGAAAGAGTACAGGTCTATAAAAAGCCGGGAACGGAATATGGAAAAACACCACTGAATCGGAGAAGGTAAACATAGAAAACATACCGAATAGGGAGGTGTATGGACGAAGTGCATTAGCCTGAAAATACTTACTGTTGTAGAACAAAAGTCAGGTTTTAACTACGTAAATTTTCAGTGTAGAAGTCAAACTAATCAATACTGTAGTAGGAAATCATGAAATCCAGATTTTCATATTTGGCATGACGAAGAATTCACAGTGGACGCTTAAATGGCAGCAAATAAGGAAACAAGGTTGGTGTCATTGTGGCCTTCAGACAACTGCAGATAAATAAACTCAGAGGGATTGATTAAAGAGCCAGCAATCCCTTCTCTTTCCGAGTGTAGTTCTCAGCTACTTTGGTTTCTTTGCTTCAGGCTCATCAGTGGCTATTTTAAATGTAGTGCACATGACTCCTGGATGATCACCCCCACAGTTGGAACATTGATGAATATAGCGGCAGAGGGCTCCTTTTATGCATTCATTCCTATCGTAGTGCCAGCAATAACCAATTTTTCCTGGCAACCCCCTATAATGATTCATAGGAGGTGGTGGGGGCAGGAAAAATGCCCGCTGAGGGTTAACCATCTGCAACCACAGTTCAGTGTTTATAAAAGCCCAACTCAGGTCTGGGGAACCCTCTTTCATTCTTCGGAACTTGTCATCATAGATAAGCCACCCTCCCCATGCTGCCTGGTCATAGGCCTTGCGGATAGTGTCGAAATAGTTAAAGAAGCCTATCAGTTTCTCAGGAGCATCCTCCAGCAGAATGCTCCCCATAATTATAAACCCTCTCTGCCACCTCTCAAGGGTCCTTCGCTCGGGACCCTTTATTAATATATCTACGCTATCCCTTGGCAGGAGAGCGAACATATCAAAGAACTGCAGTGCAACCACCATTTCACGCAATGGCTTACTGACATGGCCTGCTAGCAGAGGGGATACGAAAAATCCGGCAGGAGGAGGGAGCGCCTTTAAACTTGCTGCAGATGGAACTGCAGGCATTGCGGGAACTGGCGCCACCTGCTGCAGTGGAGGACTGTCTCTGGGAGGGGGAGTCTGAGGGACCTTGGTTAACGAAGCATGAGAATCATCTGAGAGAACCTCTGTCTGTGCAGCATCACTAGAGTCTAGCGTGCTATTGTCTAGTAAAGTATCTAACCGTCCATCCTTGAACTCCTCATTTAAAGGCGCCTTAGTGCTAGTGGGCTCCTCCATGTCAAAAAAACATTTATTAAACACTATGGTGACCTCATCAATGAACTCTTGGATTTTTGGGTGCATAACTGGCTCATCCACAAGGAGCCCATCTTCGCACTGGATCGTGGGCTCTTTACAAGGAGAGGGAATTGTCAAGCTACTGTCCTCAGTGGATAATAGCTCGCTCTTCTGAACACCTACTTCAGCAATATTTAGCCCAGGAAGATCCACCTCGGCTGTCTCCTCCTCTTCATCGTCAGATTCCTGGCTGACCATAGGTTTGTCACTATCCATTGCAGATGTAATAAAATTAGATTCCTGACTGGGCATTTCTTTGTCACTACCCAACGTGGCTGTACTAAAACTGGACTTATCAACATTTCCCTTTAAATCTTCAACCTTATGTGGGCTCTGCTGACTGTCTCCTTCCAACTTCCCCAACCTTTCCTGCTCACCTTCCTCATAGACTGTATGGGGAAAAGATTCCATTTCTGTGCGCAGGAGAGTATCAATTACAAATGCCCATCCCCTACGCATGGCAACCTCCCAGGCTTTTAACACAAGCTGTTCATCACTTAGCTCCATGTTGCTCTTGTCCTCTGTTGCTTCTGCAGCACTGATGGATTGGTTTACGAGTGGCACTCTCCCCTTCTCTGGTCTGGATACCATCCTTTTTGCACTGCAGAGAGACAAATACAGACAGTCATGGTGTAGGAGAGAGTGCGTTTACAGAGGTCCTTAGCAAACTGGCTAAACAATTTGTCAAAGTTGCTCTAAATAACCTAGCCACTAAGGGCCTAAAGTAACTGAGAAAGAATATTACAAACACTGATCACTCAAGAGCATAAACTCATGCCTTAATCATCAAAACAACTCTGATACCCAACCTTTCATAGTTAAGTAAACAGAGTACCCAATCTGGTGTTTTTATAACATGCAATACATTACCAGCATTGAGACCATTTGTAAATCCAGAGAGTTTGGTGAGACTTAGACACACCAATGTGAAGTGATTGCAGCCAAGATAACAATTCGGTCAAGCTAGAACATTTGATCATTCAGGGAAGCTGCCTTTATAGGCTCAGCTGGTGTCATACCAAACAACGAACTGATTAAAAAAAAAAAGAAGAAAAATTACTACTGAAAATAGTCAGTCTTCACTAGAATTTTCCTGGTCCCAAACCTTAGGAGTGAGGAGTCTGTACCTGCAAGAAAGACATCGTGCTGCCTTTAAAAAGAAAATGATGTCCAGCTGTGTCTATAAAAAAAGGTACTTTGCTAGGAATTGCAATTTTGGTGGATTATTTCGGCAAAAATGATCTCGAAGGCAAATTTAGGCTAAACTAAGATTTCTCCTGTTTAACTCTCCTGCTGTCTAGGCATGGAATAGAAGAACAAGATCTGTGAATTGTGCTGCTTCAGGTTTTGTTTGGTGAAGCAGGGCCCAACAGAGATGTCTAGGCTGTTTAATGGAATTATATTCCACTGTGACTCAGCAGGCCAGATTCAAACATAAGGAGATCATGGACGGAGCGCTGAAACGTTTCAGACACTCACCCCCAGTCACTTTAGGGCAGGGAACGTACAGTGTCAGCAGACTGACAATTACATTTTCTCTGTGCAAAGGTTGTGCATTCAAGAACAGGAACCGAACCAGGCAGGGGTGGGAAATACATTCTAGTGGGCCAGAAGGCGTAAACACAAACTGTTATTTTTGGGTACACATTAAGAGAAAGACCGAAATCGTCAAGCAATCAAACTGCAAGCTGGGATTAAAAAGGACGAGGAGGATTCTACTTATGGCTAGCACTTGGTATGGGTTTTGATTCTGAAGGAAGAAACAGTGTACAGGTACATTATGTTGAAATTATCATTTGTGAGAAAATTCCAGGTCTCATAGTGGTGAACAACTTAGCAAGAAAACTGGAAAAAAAAAAAAAAATACTCCAAGAGATAAATTCATTGTTGGGATGGGAGAACTTCTGCGTACAATGGACATCCAATATGGCCGTCTCCATGTTCTGTTCTACCCAGAACTTTAGAGCTTTCAAGTGGTTCACTGTACAGGTGGCGCATTACCAGTCTGTAGTTCAACTGATCAGTCTAAAGTCTACCCAGCTCTAGGATTCCCATAGCAGAAGCCACGGCAGTGCTCACCCTTTTGTCCAGGCCTTTCCTTCCTTTTCCTCCACTTCTCTGGATCACTGTAAGTTCATGGGGGAGGGTTCAGGGGGCACTGGTGCTTCAGAATGTTCTTTGTTGGGTTAGGATGTAGTAGTTACCAGCCAGCCAAATGCTAGACATTTCCCCAGAAAGGATGTTTCCCAAAGTGGTGTGAAGTTTCCAATCACCACTGCCTCGGACTTCAGCTTACATTTGTTATGTTGATTGCCATGGAAGAGTCTGGGTTGCAAGAGGGAGAGGCTGCAAATCTCCCCTTCAGTTCAGCAAAAGTACTCTTTCTAAATTCTACGTTCTATGAAGGATGTATTCTTTTCTAACGTGACAGTCTCCAGGTTTTGCCTTTCTTAAATGACTCTTCCTATTAGGTTTACAGCAGTATAAAAACTTTGGGAGCCAAGAAAAGACTTTAATCGGGTTGAAACTTTTACTGTGTCATTAGCCAGGAAATTGTTGTTCCTAACCTCTCTCTCTTCTCCAGTGGATAAACTTCTCCGTTTCCTCAATGTATGCATAGGATTTCAATTGACCTAGCTACAAAATCTAAATTTTGCAATGTTGGGTAATTCCTTGCCATTTTCAAAGGCCCCAAACTATTCAGGTGCTCAGAGTCAAAACAGCAGTATTACAAATGTCTATGTGAAGGGCTCTAATGTGCTTATGTGTGACTTACACTTCTATGTGCAAGTATCTTCACTAAAGATGTGGTTGTCACATAAGGGTTTAATTGGGGGATATCTCTTTTCATAGGGACCGCAAGAAAGGAATGGATTAAAAATAAAATGTCAACAGAATCTCATCTGAGTGTGTGGAATCCTGTATGGACTAGCAAGCGCACTTGTATGCTAGCCAGAACAAATCCCAAAAACGACACCCGAGAAGAGCAGCTACTTTCAATAGACCCAACCCAGACAGCAATTTCTAAAGACCCTCATCCAGAATATTGCACCCAAAAACACAAGGTCCTCCCAAAGCGAACACACCCAAACAAGAATCATTAATGTACTCAACCAAACTAGCACCTCTTGGAGCAGGGTCCCACAAAGTATGACCTGGAGGCCGCTTACAGCCTTCCTAACCTTTACGCTGGGCTGCTGTGTACTTGATTAAGCACTAACATTCAGAAACTGTTAAATGGGCAAGTTTTCATTTACACATTAAATGAAGTAAAGGGAACTAAGCACTGAAGGTGTCCTTAACCACATATCTTTAAGAAAAACTTCATTTCCAAAGACATTTGGCTACAAATATATACAAAAAATATGATAGTGTCTTCAAAATTAATTGGTGCATTTCAGTAGTATGCAGAAGCGTTTCACTTCAGTACATTATTATAGCATTGCATTGAGAGACCTTTATTAAAGGTGACACTTTCAGACATTACCTTAACATTTTCATGTCTCCCTCCTCCCCAACAATGCCATTATTAAACTAAGAGGCAAGCCAATCGTTGTGTGTAGGCCACATATAGATAACGCGGTTAGCAGGTTTTAGGAGCCTGGCACGCTGTTTTAAATTGTCTGTCATCGTTCTCTGAACTTTTAATTAGCACTGCGCCATGTAAATTTACTGTTTTTCCTTTTTGTATGCCACTAATTTTTGATTTAAATCATATTCTTAACTTGAGTGTCTAAATTGAAAACTTTGCTCTCACCTTGCCAAGTTCTCTCATTTCACTGCCCGCGTTAGCTCCCCGTTCTACCACAGCTTTTGCTGATTGTGTGGAGGGAGCATTAACGCTAGATTTCCCCTCACTTCCGCCAGCACAACTAACGGACGCCATCTTGTGAGGGAGACGGTCTAGTCTCTCCATAAGCAGACCGGCCTCACTGTTTAAAAGCGGGGAATGGCGCCGACGCGCAGCGGACGCGCCGAAGGCGCGCCAAAGGCAAGCCCGTCTGCGCCCGTCCGCGTTCGGATCGCGTCCAGCGCCAGCTACGCTGCTGGTTTTCAATCAGATAAGGTATCCCCGCCGACTTCATTAAGGAATTTAAATAATAAAAATAAGTGTGGACACTACATGGATGTAGACAAAATCAGAGGCCCTGTAACATGCTGGGAATGCCGAGCACAGTTACCACTCACTGAAATCAAACACACAATGGTAAAAAACAAATTAGTTAACCATCAGGCTTTGATAAAGGGGGGATTAATCAATGCACGTTCTCTAGTTAAACATGCACTTGATATTAGAGAACTAATCATAGAAAAATAATTAGACTTTCTATGTATAACTGAAACTTGGCTAAAAGAAGATTGCAACCCAGATATTGCAACTGCCTTGCCCCCTAACTATACGATCTGTAGGAAGGACAGAGAGGTCATTAGGGGAGGAGGGCTGGCCATTATTCACAGAGACTCACTACGATGGAAACATTTTAACCTACACGCGCTTAAGGGAGCAGAAAGCCTTGGCTTCTGCTGTGCCATAAATGGATCCTTCTCTTTCTCTGGGGCTTTGATCTATCGCCCTCCTGGCAATAGCAGTGCCTTTCTCAACTCATTAGGGGAAACACTAAGTCACGCTCTACTTAGATACGCCAATTTTACTATGCTCGGCGATATAAATCTGCACTTAGAATGCGGTAACGACCCAGGGGTCACCACTTTTTTGAAACAATTACTCCTGTTGGCCTGAATCAACTGGTTAGGGCGCCGACACACAAGGCAGGACATACATTGGACGGAGTCTGCTCCAATTTCACCTCACTTCGAATAGAGGCTCCTACCCCGCAGGCTTGGTCAGACCATTCTTTTATCCCCCGGACCATTTAATTCCCAAGACTGTACAGGCAGCCATGAATAGTCCTATGGCGGCGCCCAGGCGTAAATGGCACCTGCTAGCTACTAACCTTAATCGGCCCATAATTGCCCAAAACAAAATGCCAGTTTTTACTGGCCAGCCAGTAGAGGATTCCCACAGTTTCCACACTTGGATGACGGCTTTAAGTGAGGAATTAATTCCAACCAAGCACACTACTGCAAGGGGCAAAACAAAAGCACCCATGACCCATGGTTTACAAAAGATCTGGCGAAGCAGCATCTTCATTGTACACAACTAGAACGTAGATGGAGAAGGGGCTATGAGGAAGCCAATTTGCATATTTTTAAAACTCAAAGGAAACAATGTTATTCAGCTATCAAATTAGCAAAAAGATTATTTTTTAACGGAATAGCCATGGCGAAGCAAAATCAAAAGAGATATTTTCCATCGTAAAATCCTTTATTGACCCCAAAGCCTTACACGCAGAAATTCCTTCCTCTCAACTTCTTTGCAATGATATTGCAACTTATTTCGAGGATAAGATTAAGAATATCCAGAAGGATTTTGGAACTCCAAGTACACAAGAACTCATCAACGAACAGGAATTGGCCCATAGGCATAATAGGCCCACCCTTCATGCTTTCCAAACTGTTACGCTCTCACATACACACGCAGCTATATTAGCGTATTAATCAGGTTCACCGCTGGATGCGTGCCCCCCCGACGATATTACATCAAATCATGGATATAGTAAATCCAGTGATTAATGACATTGTTAACTCCTCTCTTTCCTCCGGCATAGTGCCCGACGAGTGGAAACTTGCTATAGTGAAGCCACTGAAGAATAAACAAAATATGGACCCTTCCAATTTTTCCAATCTTAGGCCTATATCCCTACTGCCCATTCTGGGTAAAATTACTGAAAGAATGGTATATAAGGAGCTCTCTAATTTCTGTGAAACATCTCAGATTTTCCACCCTCGACAATCCGGCTTTCGCCCTAAACATTCGACAGAATCGGCACTTCTAGAGATATCAGACACTCTGAAGTTCATCACAGATAATGGAAGGAAGGCAATGCTGATCCTTCTTGATTTGTCTACCGCCTTTGATACCATCTCCCATGATATACTCTTGGCCAGACTAAAATCTAGCGGCATTTCCGACACAGCACTGGCCTGGATCAAGTCCTTCCTGTCTAATCGGAGACAAGCAGTCTCTCTTGGCCCCTTCCTCTCTTCAGAACACGCCATTACGACAGGAGTCCCACAGGGCTCCTCACTTAGCCCACTTTTATTCAATATATACATGGCTCCGCTTATCTCCCTCATTTCGTCTTATGGGATCGAGACAACATCTTACGCTGACGATACGCAGCTGATCCTGTCCCTTGATAAACACTCCACGGAAGCAGAAGAAAACTTCAAATCCTGTCTTACGGAGGTCATCAAATGGATGAAAAACAATCACCTCCGATGTAACACGGATAAGACAGAAATTCTGCCGATAGGTACAAATAATCCCTTTCAACCCAAGGTTTGGTGGCCGGAGGATGTAGCAGCCCCCCCATCCACTGTGGAGATGGCCAAAAATCTGGGGGTGTGGTTTGACTCCTCCCTTTCCTTTAAACCCCATACACTTAAGGTGGCGGGGACCTGCTTTGGTCCAATTAAAACCTTGAAAAAATTCTTTGATTTGATTCCGCTCTCAGCGAGGAAAACAGTTGCAGTGGCGCTGATACTTTCGCGCCTAGATTACTGAAATAGCCTCCTGGCAGGGGTTAATAAATCAACCCTGAAGAGGCTGCAGGTAGTGCAGCACGCAGCAGCCAGATTGGTGTTAAAACTTCCCCGTAGGGCCTCAGCCGCGCTGAAAACTCTTCACTGGCTCCCGCTACACAAGAGAATTCTATTCAAACTTCTTGTCACCACCTTCAGAGCGACCCGCCGACTGGTGCCAGTATATCTTTCCACTCGATTCACACCATATACTACAACAAGGACACTTAGATCCTCGTCCGCAAACCTACTCAAACCGCCTGGTTTTAAACTTAAAACGCGGGGAGGGAAATCTGAAACTGTGTTAGGTACAAAGGCCTGGAATCTCATGCCAAACAAATTGAGATCGATAGAATCTGAAATGTAGTTTAGGAAGGCCCTAAAGACCTGGATTTATGGAGCATCAGACGAACTCTGTCTAGCCTTCATCTAGGTCTCCATTCTCCATTGCTAAGTTTGTTATCTGTACACCGCCAGGAGGCTCCTTTCGGAGTGACAGTTTGCGCTTTAGAAGTATCACATTTCATTTCATGTGTTCTAAGTTGCTTAAAATGGAACATTACAGTTTATTAAATCAAACACGAGGTTTTGTACAGCCCACATCCTAAACTCATGAATTTCACAGTGCTCGTGTGATAATGGATAAAAAAGAGGCAAAGTGAAATAAAACAATTGCCCAGGTTCACAACATTTTAAAAAGTGGGAAAGCCAGGATTGATCCCATATTTTCTACTTTCATGTTGTCCAATTCAGCACTAGAAGAGTGTCTCTTTCCCTCTCTCGTTTTACATCAAAAGTTAATGCTTTGTCTCGAATACTCGGTGCATGAGGTTAGAGCATACATGGCAGCCAGAAGCCATTTTAAGGTATAGTTCATTTTGGGCTTGGGGATTCAAGGGAAAATAAAGCAGAATGAGTTATCTAGCTCGAGTTTGGCTTGAGCATTCAGGGCGTAATGGAAAGTAGGCGGACAAGGGAATAGGAAGGATATAATCTATCATCAAGCAATTTGATGAAGCAGGAATACCAACAACACAGTGCAAGTGGACTCAGACTGTGTGTTCTCTCCCCCATGAGTAAAATCTAATGATTGAACCAAACACTGAGAGTAAGTATATAATAAGAAAACATGATTGTAGTCCTGTTTTCTTATTATCAGTGTTTAGTTTAAGTTTTCTAACTGTTAAAAAAAGAATAGAGAAATTTGTTATGAAAGAGATAACCCAAGAGAGCTCAATCTGTCACAGAGGGAGGCTGGGATTAATAAAATCCATGTCTTCTGGTCCCATAATTCAATTTTTGCTCATTACACAACAACTTGGATTACAGTGGTTCAAATGGTGGGATGCAGGGATTATTCTCACTAAAGAAATACGACTCTACTGTGGAACCTTCCCAGACCTTAACTATAGAGTTCACAACTAGCATATTTTGGCAAATTGATAAAGCAAGGATTAAATGTGAAGTCTCACAGGGCCATGGCTAAAATATTCCCACCTTCTAATGTCTAGCAGTGGAGGTTGGGCGTTTGCATCTGCACACCTCAGTTAACGGCATATCTTGGTCAAGGATTTTTATAACACTTGCTACCATAAAAGAGTCTGTTTCAAAGCATTCCTAATATTTAGAATAAGAGACTAAAGGCATGAGGAGATTGTGAGACCAAAGACTATTTTATTAGGATTCAGTAATCGTGTTACTTTGTACACAACTCACCAAAGGTAGAGAACAGAGGTTTACACCAGGTTGCGGTAGAGGGATAGCGATTTAGACACATCAAAACACAGTATTGCCAAATCTTTTAGAGACTGTGAGCTTAATTTAGAGCAAGCTTCTCCAACCAGTATCTCATGAGCTATTGGTAGCTCTCCAGCTACTAGTAAGTAGCTCTCCTGTGTGCAGCTCAGCCTACTAACTTAGAAACTTTCGCTTGGTTGAATTAGCAGGTGTATACCAAAACTGAGTGTATTCAAGACGAAAATGTGTGCATTTATAGGACTTGCAAACTGATGTTTGCAGAGAAATGGCGGGATTTCCAAAATATGCTTAAAGCTGATATTTAAGTGATAAATCGTGGCTTTGGGAGGATTTCCTAATATCACCTTGATGCCGGAAGGACTGAAGTTATAGCGGTTATATATTTCAAGGGGTGTGAAATCACTATAGGCCAACACCCAGGACATAGTGTTTGGGGTCAAGGACAACAGGTTTTTATATTTATTTTGTCCTTTGGATAAGTAGGCCCAAACCCCTGCAGCACAAACCCTTTGGCTGCCAGTTTACAGTAACACGTTATGAATCAGGGATGGGAATTGTCTGCAGCTATGGTAATATTTGTGTTCCTATGTTAATGCTATTCAAACTTGTATTTATCGTGCATTAATACAAAGCCTTTATTATTAGGGTAAGCACTCAGAGGAAATGCTGTAAGCTCGACTACACAACGGACAGTGGTTCCACTATAAAAATGTGTACACGTTTGCAAAGTTTAACAATATTAAGCTACATATAATGCTCCCAGAAAGCTCTCTGATAAAACGCAAATATTTGCATGAGTTGAAAGCAAGACTGATGATTCTTTGCTTTCATAATTCATTTCTTTGAAGCATCAGTTTATTCATCTATTTATAAAGTTTTATATAATGCTAACGTGGCCCGTGATGGTGTCAGAGCGTTTTACATTAGGGAGACATACGAGATAAGTAGGACACAGGAAATGTAGTCACATATATGAGAGAGATGCAAACAAAGAAGATTAACAGGTTGATAAGTTTGACCTCCATAGGAAGTCAGCAATAAAGTGTTCATGGTCAGCAAATAAATATTAGTCACAGAAAAAAATCATGAAACAAACAGGAGTGATCTTAGGGCAAAAATTTGGTCATCAGAAGTGCTTTCACTTTTTTTAAGGAGGCGGGAGACTTAAACAAGCATATTTCTGGAGGCAGAGAATTCCATTTTTTGGGGCGATACCCGAGAAGGCTCTGTTGCACGTTTTCTTTTTGTGGAAAATCTGAGGTTTCAGCAGCAGGGAGCTGGTACGTCACGGTGTTCAGCATCCGCCAGATAGTTTTAGCTTTTGAGCCAAATACCTAGAGGTAGTGAAATGTGAGGCATTATCAGCCAGGCACGAAATTTTTTGTTGTATTCTTGCCTCATAAGGGAGTCAGTTCCGGGGAGATGTGCTTATTTCCTTTTGTTCCGGTGAAAAGTCTGGCAGCAGTTAAGAGAGGCATTTAGAAGGGCCAACTTGTATCTAGGCAAGCCCATGAGTGTAGCACTTCCGTAGTCCAACCTGGGCAAATCAAGAGCTTGGACCGCAGATTTAAACTCGTCCTGTGGGAGGAAGGGTTTTAGTTTCCTTAGAATACTCATCTGATAATCCGCTCCTTTGGTGGCAGCACTGATGTGATTCTGCATGTTCAGGTACTGGTCTAGGGTAATTCCCAAAGCTCTTGCAGAGTCTATAATGTGAGGAGAGCAGTTGAGGGACGTTACATGCTTCATCCATAGGTCGATCTTGAGATTGTGGATGGGTGAGGTAATGAGGAGGAATTCCATTTTAGCAGCATTGAGTTTGAGATGGTTGCAAATAAGCCAATTCTGAGAATTTTGTAGAGTAGTGTTGAGTGACATGATGTCTTCTTGGTAGGAGATTTTCAGGTACAATTGGGTGTCATCAGCATACATGTGATAATGTTAGAAGATGTCAAGGTATCTGCTAGACGTTCCAAGAATAATTTGAAGAGAATGGGTGAGAGTGCAGATCCTTGTGGGACCCCAAGGGTGACTGCGGTGGGCTTGCACAGGGATCTATTGGTCTGGAATCTTTGGGTTCTATTATGGAGGAATGAGGTAAACCAGTAAAGGACGGACCCAGATAACCCCAGCCTCCGTTCAAGTAGTTTTAGTAGGCTGTCGTGTTTGACAGTATCGAGTGCAGACGATAAGTCAAGGAGGATAAGAAGACACGGTTCATTCTGGTCCAGCATTTTCAATATCATCCACTATGTGAGTGAGTGCAGATTCTGTGTTGTGACCATAACAGAAGCCGGATTGGCAAATGTATTGATACATGCTAGTATTTCACAAAAAATATTCATAATGCAAAATCAGTATAACCAGTTTCAATAAGATTATTGAAAACATGAAAATAAATAAGCATTGGCAAAGCCAATAGGTTTTGGTGGTCAGCCTTTTGATTTTGTCAATGCGGGTCTTTTTTTGACATGGTTTAAAAAAAAAATTATTGTTGTAGGAGCTGCCGGGCTCTCGCCATTATAACAAACATTGTCAAAATACAAAAATATTTTTTATCTCAAAAAGCACGCACTGCGACAGCAGTTCCTGGCAGTGAACAAAACTTTGTGCGCTGATATGCTTCTTGTGAAAGAGGAGAATGCTGTCACAGTGAAGCCAGCCGAAAGAGAGACACTTTAAATAAAAACAAAAGATCTTTTTTAGTACTAGACCTAATAAAATGCCCAATTCTTAACCAAAGTCACAAAGGTACATCCATGGTATAGCATTAGCAGGGATGTGGAACTCCTATAGCCGACGCCCAGGACATATTATTTGGGGTCAAGGGCAACAAGTTTTAATGTGTATTTTATTTTTGGGACACGTAGGCCCAACCCCCTACAGCACAAACCCTTTGGCTGCCAGTTTACAGTAATACATTTTAGATCAGGGAAGAGCATTGTCTGCTGCTAAAGTAATATTTGTGTCCATGTGTTAATGCTGTTCAAACCTGTATTTATGGTTCATTAATGCAAAGCCTTTATTATTAGAGTGAGCGCTCCATGTAAATGTTTTAAGTTCGGACTGCACTACTGACAGTGGTTCCAGTGTAAAAATGTGTAAACACGTTTTTAAAGTTTAACAATATGAGGCTATGTATAATGGTCCCAGAATGTTCTCTGATTAGATGCAAATATTTGCAGAAGCTTGAAAGCAAGATTGATGAGTCTTTGCTTTCAAAATAAAATGTTCACAAAAAAATACAAATAGGAATTTTTTTTTAGCTAAACTACTGTAAAAGTTTAGGTACCATTTCTTTGCAGCATGCTTTGGTAATGTCTGTTGATGTATACTATTTTCCAAAGATATTCATAATGGAAATTCAGCGTAACCAGTTTCAATAACATAATGAGAAACAAAAATAAACAAGCATTGGCAAGCCAGCAGGTCTGAAATTGGTGGTCAGCCTTTTGGTTTTGTCAATGTGTGACTAATTTTGGCACGGTTTCTGTAAAACCTTATTGGTTTGGGAGGTGCCGGGCCCCTAACAATTATAGCAAACATTGCCAAAAACAAAAGTTGGTTTTGGTCTCAAAAAGCACCCATTGCCACAATAGTTCCTAGCACTGAACAAAACTACTTTGTGTGCCGATTGATATGCTCCTTGTGAAAGAGCAGAATGCTGTCACTCACAGTGAAGCAGAGAGAGAGAAGAGAGAGAGAGCGAGAAGAGAGAGAGAGAGAGAAGAGAGAGAAGGGAAGAGACACACAACATTTTAATAAACACAATAGGTCATGGTTAACGCAAGAACTAATTAGGGGACCAAGTATTAAAGAAAGTCTCAAAAGTGCACCCATGGTATATATCCTTGCATTAAATGCAGTGAATTCACAAGAATTTACAGAAGTAGGCCAAGAAATAGTATTCCTAGAAAATATTTGTGAACTGCATTTTAGCATGAGTAAATGTGCATGTGTAGATTTGCTCATGCTAGATCTGCAAGTTCACTTTCCCTCCAACCACTTTTTTCCAAACCTTGGAAGAAGTTTCACCTCTACAATTGTCAGGAGTAAAGCTCCAACCTTTCTCAGTATGGGAAAAAGGTTAGAGAAGAGTTGGTGAAAACCCTTAAAACATGCATGTTAGTAGGTTTGCACAGACTCAAAAGGGCATTCCAACCCAGGAACTATTGCTTACCACTACCTTCAGCCCCAGTATGTAGATCTGCGGAAACATAGCAACATAAGGGTATGGTTAGTATTCAAACCCTACTATGGTATGAGCCCTGGCATAAACAGAGAGGCTAGATCAGAGCTCTTATAGAATGAGATTGCTGCCATAATTTGTCGCCGCATTACATGGCACAAAAGGGACAACTGGATTTTGTTACAGGACAAGTAGATTTATGAAGCAACCTGCCCCATTGACAAGTAGATACGTTATTAAATTCCACACCCCTGCATTAGTCAGATTTATGGCTTTCATGAATTCACACAAATTTACGTAAGTAGGCCTGGAAATCGTAGGTCTGGAAATCATACTCCTTGAAAATATTTGTGAACTCCATTTTAGCACGAGCAAATATGCATGTCTATATTTGCTCAGGTGAAAATCTGTTAAGCATTTACAAGTTCACTTTCCCTCCAAACACTTTTTCCCCCAACTCCGGTAGAAGTTTTACTTCTGCCCTGGTCAAGTAGTAAAATTCCAACCTTTCTCAGTATGGGAAAAGATTAGAGAAGAGCTGGTGAAAGCCCCTAAAACATGCAAGTAAGTAGGTTTGCAGAGACTCAAAAGGAATTCCAACCCTGGAACTATTGCTTAACGCTACCTCCAGCCCCAGTATGTAGATCTGCAGAAAAGTGGCAAAATAAGGGAATTGCTATTATTTAGACCGTACTAAATTATGAGCCCTGTCATAATCAGAGAGGCTATTATCAGAGCTCTTATATAATGAAATTGCTGCCACAATTTGTAGCTGCACTACATGGCACCAAACGGACAAGTGGATTTTGTTTCAGGGCAAGTAGATTTAAAAAGCAACCTGTCCCATCGACAAGTAGATGTTTTTTTATTAAATTCCACACCCCTGCACTCCCCATGTAGAGGCATTCCAAATAGATAAAGCCCTTTTAGGTTTTGCCTGCACATCGCTTGCGTAATCTCTTGTAAATAAAAAAAATGTAATTTTAAAAGTGGCTAACAGCCTACCCTTAAAATAGACAAAGCTCTTTTAGGTTTTGCCTGCACATCACTTGTAAATATATACATTTTTTTTAATCTTAAAAGGGGCTTACAGCCTACCCTTACTTACCATTAGTTGGGCTGCTTTTCACTAAGTATGCCTTACTTTTCGCATGTTACTTCCTGTTGGTTTCTGGTTTCTTTTCGTGCGTTTATCTTTTCGGTGGAGCCTGGATCAAGTACTCCTTCCTTTTGAAGTTTATCCATATTTTCTTTTTTGCTGGAGCTACTTTTTTTGTAATTCAGCTCGTTTTGTGACTGCATGTAATTTTTGTAGCTATGCTTTTTTCGGAACACATCCACTTTTTAAATTAGATTTCAAGATTATGTGCAAAAATATAATCTAATTTATTGTCCTAGTGCTAAACAGCGGGTATGTTTAAGACTCCTAGGTTTTCATATTTGTCAGAAAAAAACGAATTCTAAAATCTTAACACTGTTGAGCTGATAAGTCACAGCATTGCATGCTCGGGTTTAACGCTGATGATGTGTTTGCAGGTCTGGTTTTGTACCAGGGTTAACAAAGGGGTTATACTTGTCAGTCACACACTGTTGTGTGTTGGGATTACAATGTGCAGTCAGTTTACTCCCCACAGCGATTCTCTTTTCTGCCCCTGTTTCATGCAGACTGCACGGAGACGGAGTCAGTCAGTTATTGATAAACATTTGGTAAATGTTTACCTATTTTTTTAGTGCATGTCCATTGAGCCAAGATAGAACAAACTGGGGAAAGGTATCTGCACGAAAGGAATTTTTTTCCTGGTTTAAGTAGCCTACCATCTGCATCACTGGTGCATGATAGACTAACGGTTCGTAGCAGCTGATGTATATTTTAGGAAGAGGTAATTTTACTCTCACCTCCAACCTGGCCAATATCCCGGAAAAATGCCTACTGGTTCTACCAGATAAAACTTGTGTAGCCAGTGATGACTAGACCCCCTCCTTGCTCTCGAGTGTGAACGGAAAGCTGCTGGTTGGATGCCCCAAATGTTTGAGTACAACTTTAAATTTGAGTGGTTAGCATGTTAATCCACAATTGCCATAATTTCTGCATAAAACTTAGCCAATGTATCCAGTTTGAAATTTCACCTTTTTACTTTGAGGTACCAACACAGAGTAAGAAACATACTTCAGGAATGAGGAACATACCTGCTGTTGCTGAGACCTGAAGGAGTAGGAGGTAGCCCAGCTGGAATGCTGAGAACTTCCATATTTAAGCACAGAAGTATGTGCCTATATGCACATGCTGCTGTTAGGGTTTACACCAGAAAGCTGTGGTCGAAAACAAGCTGCGTTAAACACAGACTGAACACTAAGCCCTGGTCATGCTTAAGCCATATAACCTAGATTGTGCTTCTGTTGTGTCATAATGCACATGGAGTATTCACTGTTTTCTGCACCTTTCTCTATATTGAAATGTAACATTACAGCTGTACGAGTAGATATAACCTTATTAGCACACAATCAAACTTAGCATGAGTTAAGTCTTGCCTCTTTCTACACAAAACAATTTTAAAAAATTGTCAATCAATCAAAAAATACTTTTATTTGATTTCATTAAAATCATAAAAGGGTGGGCGTACCACCATGTTTCTTAAAAAATTGTCACTGTGGAGTGCTTCTACTATGTGTATCTGATGTTCTATCTCACATTATCCACGAAAAGAAAATCATGATTGTTCAACTTTGCTTCACCTTGAAAGTCAGACTAAACATAGGAGATATTGGACCATTTAATCAGTGCACAGTGGTTCCTCTGTAGCTGTTAAAAGAAGTGCCCAGTTGTACCCTAGTTCATGACACCCAGGGAGCTTGCGATGCTGTGCAATATGCAAAAAACCATTGGCAAAGCCAGTAGATTGTGGGAGGCAAAACCTATTGGCTTTGCAAATGCGTGTTAATATTACTGCCTGTAACTCTACCTGATTCACTCAGCTAATTTCTGCTAGTAATATTGCATATGGTCCAATGTGGTCAATATTACAACACTAATAATAGTAGCTTGCGATGATTTTCATTAAACATAAATAGCTCCTATTACTACAGAAAAGGTTGAAGACCCATAATTTTGTAGGTGGTATGGAATGAAACCCTCAAACTAATTCTGCGACTCATTGTCCACATCATGTACATGCTTCAATTCCCCTACGCCCACTTTACAACCTCCTCCCAACCTGCACACTGCTGAAATCCAGGTGGCCCGTAGTCACACAGCGGAACATACTTTTTTGGCCCCTGGGAAAATGCCCGCGAGTTCCAATGTGTTTGATCACCTAGTCATATCACCAGGTACCAAGACGTACAATCAAACAGGCAGCCTGCAAGGTCCCCAGCCGCAACAACTAAAGCCTCCAAAAACAATAGCAGCCTCACTGCAGGTCTTTACAGTTTCCAGTCCTGAAATTGTAGCCTACAATTCTTGCTGTAACATCTGTTAGTCAAACGGAAGGAAAAAAACGACTACAAAACTCAGAATACAGTGGGTTGTCACCTGAAAGTCGAGGTCTAGCAACAGTGCCCACGATGATAGTATGAGTTTTAAGGTTACCTGGTGACTCTGGCTCACGAATAACACAATGCTCCTCCTCCGATGCCTGGCTGCCTTCTCTTTTGAATCAGTTACGGGCGTGTACGTTTCGTTGGCTCAACTGCCAACATGCATTGAGCTGTTAGCGAAAGCCCAGTTTGAAGCAAAGCATCCTTTGTGACAGAGCCACCTGTTAACCTTGGTGTGTTACGAACCCATTACACGAGGCACCCAACCAACCCCGGGACACTGCCATGCAACCAAGACTACGAAGAAACCAATGTGTAAGCCTCACAACAATACGCCTGTGGATGACGAACACTCTGATAACACTCTTTCTGAATAAAGACTGGGGAAAGAATGTGGCGTTACCCATACAGCTGCAGACTATGGAACTGGGAAACCAGGTTTCGAGTCTCACGTCCACTCGACATCCTGTTTTTATAAGCAAATCACCTTATCTTGTGATCATGTGTAAAGTAACTGGAGCTCCTGTAAAGCGCTCTGATACCTTCTGGTCAAGTTAGCGCTATATAGAAACTGCCCAAATAAGGGACGCGTCAGCAGCTGCTGCTCTCAGAACGAGGCTCACCACGGGTGAAGATTCTAAACCGCCATTTTCAGCGTTCGGCTGAAATCTAGAAGCTTCCGGGTTCACACACGGCTGATGATCACGCGCGAGGTTAGGGCGCTTACTACGGCGGAGGTTCGCCGCAATAAGGCATAGTAAGCTGCGTATACGAGAAGCAGGGACCCTTCCCCTGTGTGCGGGTTGCTGGGGCAACTGCTACGTGGGCTAGATGTGTGCCGACTTCTCGGTCTGTGGAAAGCCGATGCGTGCAGGTCGGAGCACAGTGGACGAGTTTAGCTAAATGTAGCTACTAAGGATGTGGATTCAGAACCCATCTAACCCCCACTGCACGTTTAAGCCTCGTCTTACCCTTGGTAGACGCAGGATCCTGGGCGGACACGCACAATACCGGAACAAAGTCCACAGTGGGCTTCGGCTCGATCAACTGTGCGCCCAACCTGTGACCGAAGGAGCCGCCGTGAGAACAGAACCAAAGCAGTCCCCACCCACAAAAGACATGAACAGCATTCTCCAAAGCCACCTATTTTTTTTTTTTTTTGTTGCAGATTTATATAGCGCGAAGTTCCGCGAACTCGACCCGAAGGACCTGCCCAACTGGACAAATGTGCTCTTGTAAAAGTAAATTAAATTGGATGGGTCAGTGACACTTACCCAACAATGTATAGTTGATTTCACTGCCCGTTGCAGTTTGACTCATGGCTGGTGCCCGCTGACATAGCTGCCAAGGTTTCAGATTGCTATGTGTGACATTTTCTTAATTTCAGTATAATTATGAGTGACATTTCAACGACTATGAGTGACACTTTCTCGCGGTCAAAATCTAGCAATGAAGACAAGAGAAACATATACATTTCAGAAATTACACCCATTTGAGCAACAAGGAACTAACTCTAAGACGAGTCACATCATAATCCACAAGCTGTATTACTGAACAGTGCGCCCTGGTCCTGCATGCCGCCCACTACCTGCCAAACCCTGCTGGTGGCACCATCACCCCACTCGCAGTATGTCACACAGAGCTACACTACAGGCTCTGCTGACTCAGTGATGCTTGGCGCACTGAGAAGTTACGTTGGCAAGCACCACAGTGGCTCTCACAATCACCTGACCCAGGTGCGAGCGACTACTAACACAGCTTACAGTCAGTGAGAAGACAGACTGCTATGTGATATACAGTCAGTTCTCAGCTGTAACAGGGCAGACAGGTGGCAGCTCAGAAGAAAATCATGGCTGTGGCACAAGAAAAAAAATTAACTATCGGGGGCATAAGAAAAATAAAGATGCGCAGCTAAATTCGGCCCAAAGCTGAAACTTGCACTCCATGAAAACTTCTCAGAAAACGAGCTGCTCAACGAGTCCCTATGACGCCTCTGCAACACGTTATGAGATAACTTGCAATTCTAACATAACGTGATGTGAATACAGAGCCCGCAAGCTGCCCAGATGAACAGAGAGGCCCCTACACACATTTGTTTTCAGAAGTATAATGGGATATATATCTCCTCTCCAACCGTCTGGTTCTCCTTTGTCTTCATGAAGGGCAGGTACGAACCATTTATCAGTGCTGCACCCTCCCACATCAGTTATGTTTGGGTTTTATTTACACCTGTGCTTAGTCCCTTTAAAACAGATTACATGGCTTAAACAGAAACAAATCTCCATTCCAAAATTCCACCATTCACTGAACTTCAGGAAGTGTACATTCCTTTCATCCGATCATCGGTATATTCAATACCATCTCTGCTGCGGTCTGACTTCAGCAACCCCTGCTCAATGCAGACCTTCTTGCACCCCCTACTGCTGCATTCTGGAGGCAGAGGGCGAACGGTCACTCTTACAGTGCCGCCCCTACTCGGCAATTGATCAAGTTTAAACCGGCCTAGTTTTTCCTTCCTAGACCTGCTCTATTGCTGCATGCAGTTATCCAAGCTCCATCATTATAGTAAAAGCATGTAGTCGACCGGCAGCACGGCGGCACGCCATTAATAAAACAATTTGCAGCATAGAGAGATACATCACAAGGCACTACTTACTAACTTTGCGACACGATTCTTCATACGGGCCGCACCTTGCCTAACGAATCCCGCCGCAGCAAACACCGGCCTGGGCATGATGGTGTGGCTCAGTAACTCCAATGGCTGCCCCGGTCTGTGCGGGGGTCTTAGCTGAGCCGCTGGTCGGGTCCGTTGCCTGTTTGATAAAATAACCATTGCACAACTTTGTCATGCTGCAAGCAGCGCTGCCATGGCATGCAGCCTGCCACAAGTTTAATTGAACTGTAGCCGCCCCGCACTTCTTAGTTTGCGCCCACGTCGATCATCACCACGATGTTGATGGTGCCTCTGATGATGCGCAGCGGGCATGAAAGACTCCAGTCAAGTGAGTGACTAGTCAAGTCACTCGATGCTGGCCGCCTCCCGCCGGTCCAACGCGGGTTTTATTGGGCAGACAGCAGCGAACCACTACCAGGACTCGCCGACTCTTGAATCCCCCGCTGTTTCTCTGACCTGCCAACCACCTTACCTCACTTCCGCTTGGCTCCTCCAGGACGTGACGAGGCACGAGGTCACATCCAATCCCGGGGCCCCCCACGGTGCCACAGCTGCCAGTAGCAACCTGAGGGCAGGCCCCGGCCGCCCCCGGGTCTGATGAGTGTGCGAGTCAGTGGCGTCTGAAAGCCGCGCCGCGGCAGGAAATTAAATGCAGCCAGATCTTTAACTATTAACTTACTGAGGCAGAGCGCTTCTGGCAACGCACGTCTGTGGGAAGCAGCAGAGCCGGGGCACAAAATATGCTACAGGCGCCGGCGGCGCGCGCTGGCACCGCCGCATAGTTAGTTTCAGACTGGCATGATTAAAAATGCGTGACAATGCATTTCAGTGCTGTGATGCGGAACACCACACTGAAATGCGTTAGTGTCACACCCAATGCGTGATACTTGGCAGGCATGCCCGCACATATTGTTGGCTCAGAGGTTCACTTCTTGTGGTTGCGATGACCCCCAGCTTCCTCCCCAAACGCCAACCATGCTGGTGCTGTGTGGCTGACATTAATCGGGGCGGGGGTCACGGGGTTCATTTAATAATAAATAAATAAAAACTTACCTATCCCCCGGCCGGGTCTTGCGTTTTCTCTGCTTCCGGCAGGAACAGGAAGCAGGCAGCCTCCCTCCCCTAAGCCACTCACAACGCTGCAATGGCAGCATTGTGATTGGTGGGGACGCCACCCAGCCAGCGACTTACGGGGAGGCCATGTAGGCTGCATTGCAGCCTGCATGGAGAAAGGGCAGAGTGCGCATGACTGGTTTGGGCGGCCCCAGAGGGCTTACCAGTCACTGCGCCCTCAGGAGTGGGTACACCACTCCTCCCCTGTTCGCAGAGCAGCCCCGCCCACCGCAACTAAACATAAAATGGTAATAACAGTAAGTTATAACCATTTAATGTTTCTGCTTCTCGCACTGCGAGAAAGCAGTGGGGCGACACTCCTCCGCCCTAGTGGAGGAGCCGCCCCTGGGGTGTTGTGTCAGCGAGCAGGGACTGAAGATGGAACAAGGAACATGGAGGACAGGCCCAGTCACAACGTGCACAAGGTAGCGCGGCCCAAGAGTAGAGGACCAACTCCGACTTGCACGTCTGCATTCACTCTGCTGCACTGGACTGCAGTGCATGACCGCGGCCAGGCTGCTGAGGCACCTGGCACCATTCCGCGGCGGCCGCGGGCCCCAATCACTTCAGATAGTGCGTAGCAGAGCACTGTCTGATAAATCGTCGAGTCCCAAACTCAGTGAAAGCTGTGCAATGCATATCTTCACATTAGTCCTCTGTGGCAAGAGGGAAGGTCCTCCTGGTGCGTGTGAGCACCATGTTCTGCCAGACTTCCGACGCGGCAGCTGTGTCACAGAGAGGGAGATCTGCTCTGTGAAGTGACACCACTGCGTAGGTTCAGTGGCAGGTCAACGACGGTCGGACCGTCTCTGAATCATTACGGCACCGAGCCTGTAGCCACAGCACAATGCAGTGCAAACTGCAACGGTGGGCTACCTCAAGCTGACTCAGGCTACCATGATACTTAAATGTGCCGCGCCCGCCAGTCACACTGTCGGCTGTTGTGATTGGACAACTCATCACAACTGACTCTTGTGACCGGTGTTGGGTAAAACACTGTAGCCAGCCGAGCCCAGAGCGAGCGGAGACCGTCCCCCCCCAAGCTTAGCTTGCAGGCTGAAAGCAGCGCAAACGTGCGCTGTCTAAGAGCTTTGTAATAGTGTGGTGTTAATTAGCAGCACTCTGTGACGAGGCGCTACAAATGCGTGACAATGCATTTCAGTGCGGTGATGCGGACCACCACACTGAAATGCGTTAGTCTAACACCTGATGCGTGGTACTTGACAGGGCTGGAAGGTACTGGATCGCTTTACATGAGCACCAGTTACGTTGCGCAAGGACACATTCATTTTTTGGTAGGCATGGGGATATTGGGTGATTTGCCCAGAATCACAGGATGCTGAGCCGAGGCTCGAGCCTGGTTCCCCAGCTCCAGGGTCCGCAGCTGTGTCCATGAGGCCACATCCGCCTCCCGCCCACCAATTGTCTAAACAGTCCCTGTGTTATTCAGTAGTTAAGTGTTCATTCCAGTAAAATCTGCAATAGAAGTAGGAAGGAAGCTAAGCGCTCAAATATAAGTATGGTTTTGAATTGTTTAAAACAAACAACAGTGACCGCTCGTTTGAATTTGACACAACTAAGAGTTGTAAATTGGTTTTGCACTTGCAGCCAGATCCAGCAGCTATTGGCACTGCATATAAAACAAGCATTGACAAAGCCAATAGGTCTCGCTTGTGTGAGATCTATTGGCTGTGTCATGTTATACAGCAGCACGGCTGCCGCAGAACATGACAAAAAAAACCTTGACAAAGCTAAGCAGGCGAGCTATTCAGGTTTGTCAAATAGATCCCAAAGATTTCTTTTCAGTGAAAAAGTGCATCTCCGAACAGAGTGTCTGACTGGAAAGTAATTGCAACAGAATGTAAACACAGGGGCGGCTCCTCCATTTGAGCGGAGGAGCGTTGCCCCACAAGCCCCAGAGCTGAAAAATAAAATGGTAATAACATTTATTACCATTTTATTTTTCAGCAACCCATCCCAAACTAAGTGTCAGGATGGGGCAGGGCCAGCAGGGAGCTGTGCGCTTTAAAATGCTCGTCTCTTTGTCCGGCCGTCTTGGGCTAGCCACTCATGCACATCTGAAAGTTCTCGAACGTAACTGCCTTAGCTGGGTTAGAGAAAGCTCAGGCCTCCAGTGCTCTTAGGAGCATTAGGAGAACCTACTCTATCCAATCCTGGAGCTGCTTTTATGCTGAGAGCAGCACCAGGATTGGGTAGTGAAGTTTCCTGCATCAGGAGCTTCCTGGAAGACACCCGAGCGAGGAGGACGTCGCGCTGCCAAGGTAAGTGAATTTATTTTAATTGTATTTTTTTGGTGCCCCACCACCTTCGGTACAGGCCATCCACCACTGTAAACACGCCTGCCTCAGAAATGTGCCTAGTTCAGGCCCAAAAAAAGAGCGCCCATCTCTTTAAAAACTGCAACTGGCAGAAACCCTCTGGCAAAGCCCAGTGAAATTATCACCTAATGTCAAATATCGGCACTTCTCACAGGTTTAAATCTCCGGCATAGGCAACGGAACTACGTCACCTTTCATTGTTCCACTAGCGACAAAATGAGGATGGGTACACATTCTAATGGCGTCTTGTTATTTGCAGCACCGTGAACACTACAACATTAAGTGCTACACAGCAATACATCTTTTATATATATTTATAATTTGATTTTGTATTAACTGGCATTCGAGAAAGATTTTGTCATCTAACATTATGATTAAGTTCTTGAACTCCTTACTAAGAACCAATTTGAGCTGATTGATTAGGTGGGTTTTAGTTGGGGCGGGGATAAATATGAGAGAAATAAAAATGTTGGCTTTATTTCCGCTTCAGGGTTTTGTTGGTGCTTAAAATCTCAGCAAACATATGTAAGCAAAAGTAAATTTGTGGAGAATCTTTGTTTAAAATTATAAAAAGAACACACAGGGTAACCATTCGAGAAACCATGATAACACACACTAAGCAAAGGTAGAGCGAACAACGAATATCACAGAAGCAACATTCCAGTCATTGTTCTCGGAGCTTAGGCACCAAAAGATCACAAGTAGGGAGGGGGGTGCATGATAGAAGTAAAAACACAACCTGGAGGGGGGCAGGAGTGCAGATGGAGTACTCCTTCGTAAATAAAAAAAAAGCACCTGCAGAGTGAAGTAGCCAGGGACCAGAAGGTGTACTTGGTCCAAGTTCCACACAACGGCATCTACAGCAAAAGCAGAGAAGGAAGTGAAATCTGGCTAATGAGTAGCAAGTAAATGAGAGCGACATTGGAATCACTGAATTGTAAGTTCAGGTAAGTATTGGAAGGGTTCTAAGCCCTCTTTAAGATTTTGTTTTGAAAAATGCAAGACTTTGCAAGCGCTGTGCAGACAAAACCTAAAAAAATTTTTTTTAAAAATGCTATCTTTCAAATTTTTTTTTTTTTACTTACAGCCATGCTAAACAGAACATATCTAAAATAAATTGGCAAAGCCAAAAGATCTTGCAAAGGTGAGACCTATTGGCTTTGCCAATGCTTGTTACACATTATACTGCCTGTTGACATAATGTGCTATCCTTTTCCAAAGTCAGGGGCCATTTAATAATCTTATCGGCTAATTCCTCTGTGGTGCAGCACAAAAGAGAGTTTATATTCAATATCCATTAGAAATAATAGCCCCTCATTGTTCGGTTGTGTAAGTGGAATTCCACTGTCAGCCAACTTGGGGCTATTTCCATAACCACACTACTGCAATTTTGCACCAATATTCAATACAACACAGTTTTCTCCTGGTGCCAGTGCCCTTTACACCAATATTTAGACTGACAATTTTACTAACCAGTTGTTGCAAAATGCAGTTTTTGCAGTGGCCAGTCGGTCTGAATGTTTTTTTTGTTGCTATTTTCAAGTGGTGCAAAAGTCCGTGCAAGACGTCCCATTACAGTACCAGGTTGCATTTCACATGGTCGTTGCTATATTTTCTGTGTAGTAAACAATCATGCTTACCACGGGGCACACCGTTTCATTCTAGAGGTGGTGTATTTAAAATTGCGACAAAGGATCTGAGGCGTTCAGTGTATTCCGACCCATGTATAAACCCGTTTGTGCAATTGTGTAAAGATGGAACCAGGTGACTGCCAAAGTTCAGAGATTTTGAGATGGAGAAGCTGTGATTGTAATACAAGCCTCCACTCTGTAGTGTTGAGTGGATAGTGTGTGTGATTGTATATAATGTGCAAATTACTTTAAGCAGAGGCTGAATGGCTTGGAGAAAGCAAGCAGACTCCATAAGCTAAAGCCGGAAGTGAATGGGCCACTGCCATTATAAAGAGGAGGCTGCATATAACAATAGCTGTCCTTTCATATGTAATGCTAATAGTAGATGCACTCATTTAATGTAGCCCACATCCTACAGGCTGCACTGGAGGCACTGCAGCAGACACATTATCCTACTGAGGTATTCCAACACCTAACAATGTGAGTATGGAAAGGCCTGGGAAGCTCAGTAGCAGTGGTTAATTTGTGTAAAAAATAAAATAATAAGTGCTGGGGCTCTCGTCAGGCGGCAGCTTGCACCAGCCCATTTCTCCTGTTAGCGCCACTTAAAACAGAACCAACTACTAACCATGAAAGTGGGGAAGAGGATGTGCCATAATGACCAGAGCTGCCAACTTCGGGACTGAGGAACCAGGTTAGTCTCGGCGTTGGCTCAACATTCAGTGATTCTGGACAAATCACTTAATCTCCCTGTAAATGAATGTGTCCTTAACTGGTGCTCATGAAAAGCGCTGGTGTTGATGATGAGCTCCGGAAACCACCGGCTCAAATTATGCACTGGGGGATATCAGCAAAAATGTGTCCTCACACGCTGTTTGCAGAAATTTCATGCACACTGGACCTGTGGCCTGTCACACCTCTAAGAAAAACGCGGCCTCATATTTCTGCTGTAAACCCAGAATGCACCTGCAAGAGCTGACAAAATTATTTCCTTTCTAAGTGATACCAAACTTTGTACTTAAAAATAGAAGCAGTTGCAATTTCAAATAAGGGGTAAAGAGAAAACTGCACAGAAGTCCAGCAGATGCTTTGCTTTCGATTTAAAAAAGCGTGCATAGAGGCCACAGTTAGGTTAATGATTGATGCTGCTTAAAATTGGTGCAGTGTGTTGTGCATTTGACAGGCATGTGCTTCTTGTCATGCGTGTGCCTGCAGCTACTGCATGCAGTGAAGTGCCCTGCATTTCCTGTGATGTGGGAGTGAGGGACTTGCATGCGCTGCTCATCTCCGACACTCACTGTATGACATGCTTTCTGCCTGCCTCCTATTGAGGAGGTGACTCCTCTGATGGGGGTAGGGGGGAGAGGAGGCACTACTGAGTACATCCTTTATTGGAAAGCAGCAGTTGGTCGCCTCCTATAGTATCACAGTTTGAAACATCTGTGGCTACTTTTCTTTGCATTCTGGGACTTGAAGTCCCAATTTTCTAATGATCTAAACAGGACAACAAATCCCAGAATGCACAGGCAAAAACACATCTAAACTAGATATGTTATGCTTGGATCTGGAAATGTTGACTGCTCTTGCATTGATGCCTACAAGCCACTGTCCTCTCAAGCACAGGAGCACGATCTGTATGTGTGCAGAGACAAAACTAGAGCCAGAGTAGGGTCTGTGCTGTTAGTGTGTACACAGAGTGGGCTGTTGGAACAGAGTACATACTGCATATATGCATGTCCACACAACCCTGCACAGAGGAGGCACGCAAACCTGTCCTTCCCAAAGCACTTGTTCAGGTTTTGCCTGCAGTATAGTATAGTGGATTTTCATGGCCCCAAATGAGCAACTGAGACATTTGATCGGGATGGATGATATGCTGAGAGCACTGTTACGGCTCTTTCCTCTCTCTGTTAATGCTGCGTGGTCACAGGATGCTGACACCACCTGTTTATACTGAGACCACGGAGGTGTGATATGGTGAGAATAGTGCCTGTGCAGTAGTCCCCTATGAACTCTGTTAATTGTCCCTGTTCACAGAAGGCAAATGCCATTTGTACGGATGGAGCAGCAAGAATTAAAACCAAGCATTGGCAAAGCCAATAGGTCTCACCAATACAAGAGCTATTAGCTCTGGCAATGTGTTTTTGCCATGTTGTACACCAGTGTGGCTGCTGTTCAGCATAGCTAAAAGTTAGTGGAGTGTCATAGTGTGGAGTGGGGGGAGTAGTGTCGTAGACTGGATTTGTTGGAGTAGAATGGAGTAGGGGAGCAGTGTTGTAGGGGGGAGTAGAGTTTAGTGTTCCGTGGCAGAGTGTTGTAGAGTGGAATGGCAGGGAGTGGAGTGGGTTGCATGAATTAAGGTAGTGGGGTGGATTGGAGTAGATTGGGGTTGGGTGGATTGGAGTGGGTGGACTGGATTAAATTGGAGTGGGGTGGACCTGAAATGGGGTGAGGTGGATTGGAGTGAGGTGGATTGGAGTGGGGTGGATTAGGGTGTGGTGGACTGGATTGGGGTGGAATGGATTGGATTAAGTAGGATGGTTTGGAGTCGGGTGAACTAAAGCGGAGGGGGTGGGGCAGACTGGAGTGGGGTGGATTGAGATGGTTTCGATTAGAGTGGGCTGGATTGGAGTGGGGTGAAATGGAGTATGGTGGGCTGGATGGATTGGATTGAGTGAGGTGGACTGAACTGGGGTGGAGTGGATTGGACTGGGGTAGAGGGGGATGCACTGGAGTAAAGTGGGGTGGATTGGACTGCAGTGGAGTGGGGTGGATTATAGAGAAGTGGACTGGATTAGATTTGGGTGGGGTGGATTGAAATGGGGTGGGGTGAATTAGATTTGGGTGGACTGGAGTGAGGTGGAATTGAGCGAAGTGGAATGGAGTGAGGTGGAATGGAGAGGGGTGAATTGGAGTGGGATGGATTTAGAGTGGAGTGAGGGGGGATTTGATTGAGTGGGGTGGATTGGTGTGGGGTGAACTGGATTGGATTGAGATGGATTAAATTGGATTGAGATGGATTAGATTGGATTGGAGTGAGGTGGATTGGATTGTACTGGATTTCAGATTGGAGTGGTGTTGCCGGATAAAAGAAATGACGACACAACTTCTGCTGGCAATACAGTATACATTTTGATAAGCGTACACAGAAGGTCAGTCAGCTCTACAGAACCGGAATCTGAGCTTTGAACTTACAAAGGGGTGGCCAGTGTTTTTTATACACTAGTTCAAAGCGTAATACGTCACACATTTCCCATATTGATAACACGTCTGTTCAAACACAAAACTGTATTAAAAGTATTACTTTTATTTTAAAAAAAACAGCAAATCACATGGTTAATGAATGCAATTAATGTGCACGTTAGCTAGCTGCGCATCTACACTATCGCTTGTTTCACCGTTTGTCCTTGACTTGTCTCTTTGAAATCCAACTATGCTCTACTCCCTACATAACTACCGCTCTGCAAGGTCTAATCTCCACCTATTCTGTGCCTCTGAGCTACCTTATCTAGTTTCTCAAAAGCGTGTTCTCACAAAACGGGCCTGTAACTTTCCATTTCTGTGATGTCTAATTATATTTCTCTATTCTACTGAAGCTCGCGTCTACTTCCTTCCCCTGAAACGTTACTCCATTTTGAGCTGCCTTTCTATTTTATTAGTGCAGACAATTTAGGCCTGTATTTCTTCTTCAATACATAATTCTGTAAACGACTTTCAACTGATGCCTGTAGGGACATGAGTTGGCCTTCTTAGTTTCCTATGTTTATTATAACATTCCCCCCTTAAGTTGATTTTTCAACCATCTCCTCACCTTCCCTTTTGCTTGGAGCTATCAATGTATATGCCTTCTCCTCAACATTCTGCATTCTATTGGCCAACCTACTAGTGAACAGGCCTCCTAATGTCTGACTAGCCCTTTTACAACATCCTATCACTATCTGAAGGACACAGAACGTTAACAGTGATATCACAAGCACAGACAACAAGGCCTTAAATAGTCCTGACATCCAGGATGGAACCCAAGTGAACCACCCTTCAAGCCACTCGTCCGGGGCCCCTACCTCGTCCACCATCTTCTTTTGCAAAGTGTGCAGAGCTTGTATAGCGTTGGTGAGTGTCCCATTATCAGCGTAATTGGCCGGGATATACATGCAGCAGGCTGTGAATCTTGGTGCATACCCCTCCTTCCATCGCCGCCATGAAGTCTAACACATGTCTGTGCTGCATAATCATCACTCCTTGCGCGCAATTCTTCCTTGACGGCATTGAAGCCATCTTTGGTGGCATGAATAGTTTTGATGAGCTTCCTACGGGTTATCTGCAACCAATGTGCAGTTGCTTTTGCTTGGATGAACGTAGGATGCTTCCAAAGAAAAGTTGGGCACCGTTAAACAGCCTGTACTCTGTGGAACGTCTTCCCAGGCTGTAGTACCGTAATACTCTGCAGTTTTCTTCTTCCAATGATGATGTAGCAAGGTCATTGGACGGCTTATGGGATGATCATGTCACTTGGAAAGATCAACTCTTGGAATCACCAGAGAGGGAGTGTGCACAGTCACCAAAGAGCAAAGTCCTTGCCATCCCAAACCAAGTTGCATATACAGACACTCACCACAACTCCAGTAATAATCAATCAGGCTGGAGTTGCCCCATTGCATGTCAGAATTATAGATTGTGTTATTGCAGTTAATGTTCTTCCCTATAATGACTGTTCCATATCCCCTGAAACACAAAGAGAAAAGAATGGGTTTTCTACCTACTCGAAGAGTTGTAGGAGTTTCTACCTGAGTTAGCCTAGATATATTCGCATCCCACACTACCCGACACCTCTGGGCTGTGCTATCATCAGTATGATTTCCCTGCCACAACGAAAGGGCCCAACATCCAAAAGTAGCACCCTGGTGCCAATGACCATGAACATATACTGACCCGTTTACTCGAAAATATGGCCTTTCCTGACAACCATAGGGCCGGGGTGAGGTGGAGTAATTATTGCAAAGAAGCATTGGTCGGGATGCTCCTCAAAATCCCTGCTGCAATATTTTAGCTCTCCAATTTCTATCCTTGTACTGCATAACCCCCCATCTTATCCATTGCATCTAACTTCACTACTAGTCCTTTATGATCTGTTAAGACATTCATTTAATCTTCTAGCTTTTTTTCATAATGTGTGGTGTTTACTACGAATGCTCCCTGTCTGACCTGTAGTGGTTGCATCTGTGCTCTTATTCTACACAGGAACAGATGTAACAAACACATAGTAATATTTGAGGGCACCTCCATAGACATGTGTAACCTACCCGAGTCAGTGGTGTGGGGAATCAGAGCAGACGGAAACAGGAGGAATTACAAGTTTGTATATCTATCTCCGACATGTACTGATACCACATATTATCTAACAAGCTAGCATGAATTCCATGGGATACATTTTCTTGCTCAGATACTGCTCTCTGCAAGCGCATAATCGTATTTCACAATCCCATACATGAAGCAAAATACCATTTCAATGGCCTTTAGCATAAGAAGAAAAAGTTGTAATACATAACTGGCGCTCGTAGAATCGACAAAATACTCAACATGTGTTTAAAAGAGTTGACACTGGTACTCTTGTGTTACGCTTTCTCCCTCTTGTTCCCCTTATGTTTGAAGAAGTGTCCGAGACAAAGCAGGGTCCAGTCGCACGTCCTGCTGATGGATCCTTGGCTTCCTGCCATCCGCTTTCATAGCAGTAGGGGTGCTCATCACTGAGAAGGGATTGCTGTTGTTCAGCTCGTTCCATTGCAAACAAAGTTCCGAATTTAGACTTTGACCAATGGGCATTGGACTGGTGTGCTGGACTGAGGCAGTCTTCTGTGTTCACAATGCCCGTTTAGAGAAGTACTTGACAGATTTAATTTACTCATTCAAATAACAGTTAATTTCTTCCCCTAAAACTCCAGCTGTTTTATGGGCATCTGGCTTTTGCCTTGCTATCGCTGGTGGGGTGGGCATAGGACGTCCTGCCACAAATTTATGTTGCATTAAATTGTGATTGCTTTCTGGTTGAGTACAAAGCCAATGGTAAGCAGCAGGACAGCTACTTATTTTTCAGGGTGGCACACAGTTTGCTTATTTTATTCTCGTGGAGGCTATTCCGTTACTTTGAGGGCGCAAGGCAGATGTCAGTTTATGTTTTATTCCTAAGGCAGTACAAATGTACTGAAAAAAATAAAATTGCATTCACGAAATAAGGGACATTATCTGAGCGAATCGCTTCTGTCATGCCCCATCTAGGTAACACCTCTCTTACCAGGAAATTAGCTGTTGCTTTAGCATCATTATGTACACAGTTTCCTGCCTCAATCCATCGTGAGAATGACTGGTGTGGGTGGCATTTGACATTTTTATTCCCTACGTGGGTCTTTACCGTGGCTGGGATTCCACGAACCTGATTGATCAACATACTATTTGTTTGTCCGGCTGCCATACACTTCCCTGCCCCCCCCCCCCACACAATGCCGAGTTTACCTCCTTTGAATGCAGAGCGTATTGTGATTTATCCTTGTACACGATTGATTTATCCTTGTACACGATCATCAGAGATGGCTGCTAAAGTGTCAATAAAGACATACTTAAAAAAAAAAAAATCCATTGTGAGACTAGACACACAACCATTATAAGGTACCTGTAGTTATTGCATCTATCATATCGACAAACTCTGAATGGATATGTTTAAAAGGACCTGTTGGGCAAGGTATTGTTGAGGTGATTACTTTTAAGGATGGCTTGGGACTATACTGTTGACATATCGCACATTCTGCAATGTGCATAGTGATAATTTTAGATAATTGTGGAATGAACCAATCTGCCTGCAATGTTGAAAGAAGATACTCTTTTGCAGTGTGTGTGGGAAGGTGTAGTCATTCTAGTGCGGTGTGTACAGCAAGGCTTGTGACATTACCAGTTTGCCTGTACTTTCTTGTCTGTAAATGAAATCTGTTGGTTACTGAACACAACCTCACTATTCCCACAACACCAGTTTAAGAGGGTGTGCTTGTTCTTGCAATTCAAGCAAATGTAATTTAGCTGCCTCTGCGGAAGGAGGTGGTCATCTGCAACGTCCTGTTGTCTGCTTGTCATCATACCCAATTTGTGTTCACCACAGTCAGTATAATTTGGGGATGCTTTAGCTGCCTCTTTTGCTGCCCAGTCTCTCAGAGCATTACCCCTAGAGATAAGATCTTGCTGATTAGTGTGTGCTGAACATTTTATTACTGCCAACTTGGATGGAAGTGTTAAAGCCCTCTAGTCCCTCAGCTCGCTGCAGTGCATCAATGATGGTCACTAATTCAGCAGCTTGTGCTGAAAAGTAAGAAGGTAGTGGCATCTGGCTAATAATTTGTAATGCATCTGATGATCCCGGTTGTTCAGGTCTTACAACTGCTGCTCCTCAATATCTAGTCCCAGTTTCCTGGTCTATGTAAGAGGATCCATCAAGAAAAAGTAACGTACGCCCTGGGTCTTCCTCTACCTTACTCTCTTGATCTGGTATGTAATTAGCACAGCTGTGTACTTGTTTCTCATCAGTAACTGGGTGTGCAAAGAATGTTGTTGGATCAACTGTGTGACATCGAACCACTTGCAAAGATGGCACTGAAAGTATTATTTCGTACCCAGATTCCCTCTGTGTTTTAAGAGTACTCTTGCTTCTTTATAACATAGCAAATGCCGCATGCTATACATACAGTGTTAAAGGTGATCCCATCACTATTGTGGTGATATTCTGAACTGCAAATGCTGCTGTAGCGAGTGCTTGCTCACATGGATAATGAATGACCTTTCATGACAGGATCTAGTAGCCCACTGACGTGGGCAATTGGTTTGTGTCCCATAGAGGACTTCTGAGTTAACAGAGCTGCCGTTGTCAATTTCTTTATTCGGATATAATAATATCCATAAAAGTATCAGAGATACAAAGTAAGAAAATACATTTCTTTGTGTTTCACCATTAAAGAAATTCAGCAAATTAAAAATGTGTATGTTAATAAACTGTGCATGGAGTTCATACCTATTCAAAAAGAGCTAAAATATCTCGATATAGGACACATTGCAATGCATAGGCCAATCTCATGAACTAGAGCTTCCATGTAGGTAGGTAGGTAGGTGTGTGTGTGTTTATATATATATATATATATATATATATATATATATATATATATATTCACACACAGTAGAACAAGAATACTTTATAAAAACAATATCCATTACATATTAATAGGCTATACTTTGAGATCTTAAAATGCAGCACTATGATAGCATCTAGGACATCTAATTTCATATCGCAATAGAAGTTCATTGCCTGCCCTCATATGTTAATATTTCAAAATATGAGAGGGATTTCCTGCTAAAACAAGCATTGGCATAGCCAATAGGTCTCGCCTTTGGGACCTTATAAGTATTTAGTTATGCAGCACAATATCCTTACTGCAACAACATTAATTGTTGTATGGCTAAACACTTATAAGGTCCCAAAGGCGAGACCTATTGGCTTGATTGGTTACTCCACCATGCAAGCCCAGCTAAAGATCAGTATCTGCTCAGCTGCAGACCACTCACATACTAACTCCACACATACCTACATTCTGGACCAGGAAAGTGGGAGATTTTGGGAAAAAAATGGGGGTAATGTATTTTCCCCATTTGCTTCTATTGAAGCAAAGGCAATTTTTCAGGCGGGAGAGAGCTAAAATAAAGCCATTTTCGGCTTAAAAAATTGGGTGTCTCCCACCTGAATCGCGTCTGTATGCATGTATGATACTCTACCAAAATATACTTGTTTTAGATTCCTACTTTGATATTCCCTTCTATAGTGCTTAGAAGCGACACCAAGCTGATGGAAGTGCTTCAAAACAAATACTATAGATAAATAAATTCCAAGCAAGAGTCAACCACGCTGCTTGTATAAGCACTTGTAAAAACAGTACCGACCAACAGACAGTAACGGTGCCATGCTGTGTACATCACTGGCAGGGACCGAGGGAAGCGTAAACAACAGCAGTCCGTGTCAGAACCTCCGGTCTAAGAGTATGCCAATGAAAAGGACTAGAAGATGCCACAAACATCTGGGGGCGTGTCATGACGTAGACAGCTTTTCTCTACCTGGAACAATGTTTACCAAATGTGAAGTAAAAAGGGAAATTATTAGCAAATGCGCATTCCACAATACTTACTCCTAAAGGATGGCAAGCGACTGAAAGCTCAAGCGTGAAGCCTGGCTCTGTTCGGCATCCTCTTGGATCTTTGAGCCCAAAACGAGCCGAGCTTTCACGTCACTTATGCCTGCCGCCCATGCTGTGATCTCATGCACAAAAAATTTAAGATAAAAAAGTGACTTTTGATGTGTGAAGTGAGTGCAAAAGAGGGTGATCTAGAGGCTGAATTGCACAGCGTGAGACCAGAAGGCCTGGGATCAATCTTAGCTTCCCTGCTTTTCCAAATTGTGTGTTCCTGGGCACATATTTTATTTCATCGCGCCTCCTTTTTGTTGTTCATTATAATGTATGAGAGCAGTTTCAAATAATGGCGTAGAGATGGAGTGGGCGGCAATAAATACGGTTGAGCTCCTCTGCGAGTGCTCTCCCCCCCCCTCTAGAGTGATAAATTGGGTAACTGCTTAAGTCACTCACGCCCCCGGGAAGTTCACGGATCCTTCCTCCTTCCTTGCCAGCTTTCGCATCTAGCTTTACGGTGGAGACGCTGTAGCATGCTGTGATCCGGGGCAAATACCTTAATCTCCCCTTGCCTGTAAAGGGAATATGTGTCTGTAATTCAACGGGTGCCCATGTAATGCGCTCTCATACAAGTCGAGTTTGCGCTATATAGAACTGATAAAAGCTATATAAATATTATGAACTTCCACTTACATAAGTTAACTGTAAGTTATATATTTCAAAACGCGTGTACACTTCGGCATGGTGGGGTGGTTAAGCAGCCGGTGATGTACACAGGGTCGGGGTGAGAGAAAAACAAGCGCGCGCCTCGGCTGAAAGTTAAAAACAAGCATTGGCCGTGAAAGTAACGCGGCCGTGAAAGCGAAAGTGATGGCAGGGACGCGCTCTGTGGTGGGGGAGGGGCAGAGCGAGGCGCTTGGGAGAGCAAGGCTTAATGAGCCATGAAAGCCACATGGCGGCTGCGCGCGTGCACGCGCTTCTGAACGCAAGCTTGAGGCCAGGAAAAGATTGTGGTAGCACTTTGAAAAGCCACTAACTAAATGTCTCGCAGAGCAGCGCATGCGCTGGCTCAGCGAGACCTAAAAAAGGCAGATACAATAAAAGTAGAAACCGAATGGTATATATCCAGATTGTCCAATGCACATATATACTTAAAAGCTTCCTGGTAATAAAAATCCTTTCCAGCTTTAAACAACGGTCTTTGAAAATGCTTTCTTAAATCATTGTAATATTTACAAAACAGAATAAAGTGCATGGTAGATTGGTTAGATATGCCATCACACGGGCATTTAGGCAGCATCTGCAACCAACCCTTCATTCTTGGGAAGGCAGAGCCGTCATTGTCATTCCATGACAATGACAGAAGAGGTAGAAAAAGTTGTAGTTAAGCATACCCAACACTGGAGCATTTGTAAATTGCTTTTTTTAGCTCCCGAAACACTCTCGCTCTTTCATCAGTCCAGGTTTTTTTGTTCTCATTGGTATGGGACTCTTTTAAGGCAGTCAGAATTGGTGCAGTCAGGGTGGCATAATCAAATACCAACTTTCTTACATAATTGCAAAGTCTTAAGAATTGCTGCATTTGATTTGGGGAAGTGGGCTTGGGCATATTTCTCTGCTTTCTGCTCTGCCAGGTGTCACCCCTCTCACATCTTTGAATATTATCTGCCCCAAATAATGAACTTCTATGTGCGCATACTGCAATTTGTCGTTGTCCACTTTGTATCCTCTTTTTGAAACCATGCATAGAAGACCAATAGTGTCCTCCATGCAGGTAAATGGCATCCGTAGGAATGTTTGTTAGTATGACCGATGGGTCTGGTACTACTGGAAATTCTGGTATTGCTATATCATTCAGGGGATGAAAATTCCCCCCTTAGCCTTTTTTATCAGGTATATTATAGGGTGTGGCTCCCTCATATATTATTCCCTGCTCAATTAACACCTGTAATGTGGGAAAGATGCCTTCATCTGCTTTTTTGGATAAGGGATACTGCCGTACCCCGGGCAGTATCGTTACAGGCTTTGTTATTTTCACAGGCTCGGCTCCTTTGATCAGCGCCACATCATGTGGTCCCCTTGTCCACAGACTCTGGTATTTTTGCCAAATCTTTTCCTTTTATTGTACTGTCTTGTGCATGTTTTGGCAAGGTCCTGTATTATAACTGTACTCAAAGGGGAACATCCATTTGAAATACCACTGGCTCAATTGATGGGCTACCTTCAAACGTTTCTTCCTCTATGTCTCTCAATTTAACCGCTGGATCTGTAAATACCGCTGATGCCCACGTTACTTGTCTCCTGGAATATAGCCAGAGCCAGGAAATGGCTAGTAGACGGCTGGCCCCTTCAAAATTGGGCATCATGTGACATAATCGCCGTACAGGAGACTTGGGCACTAAAGGAGCTGCCGCTAGTCGGGTATACACACTTCAGCACACCAGCAGAAAAAGACAGCAGGTATGGTCGCCCAAAAGGGGGTTAGCAGTCTATGTCGCGACTGACATTAACATCAGATCTGAGCAAATAGCTCCTTATGGTCCAAACGTGCAATTAATAAAATTGTCTTTTCCAGGCAGAGCGGTACCTGTACTACTAGCCAACATCTACGTACACCCATCTGCGAAAGAGAAGAAAGCTCAGATAAATCTGCTAATAACCATAATTAATGATATAAGAAACAGCAATCCCTTCTGGGAAATCATCTTAACAGGTGACTTTAATTCAAATTTAATCCATACTCCAGAAGAGGATGAAAAGTTAGCAGCAGACAACGAGTTCTGGAATGTACAACCTCAATACCAGCTTAAATCAGAGCGCCCCGACCCAGTAGGACAGAAATTGGTAACAACCCTGGAATACTTGGGTTTGAGGTTCCTAAATGGTAGAACACCAGAAGACTGCCCTCCAATCTATACCCATCTCGGAGGGACCTCGCTATCTAGGCTTGACTACACAGCAGTATCACTTCCAATACTGCCCTTTCTCAAGCAGTTCTCAATTGAATTTACGACTAAAAGTGACCACTCATACCAGCATACCTATTTCAATTTAAAGCCTCCTAAGCATCAAAATAGCATGATAATTGTAGATAGCACGCTCTCAACCAACTTGAAACGACTGAAATGGTCAACAGACAACATTGAAGACCTTCAAGCAAAAGTACAGAGAATCAAAATGGAAAGCGAAACAAGCGAACATAACCAGAGAAGAGACTGGGAAAGTTTCACCGACAGGTTAACAACAATTAAGTCCGTTAAACCCAAAAAAGCTGGGGAGTCGAAAAATTCTAAATCAATTTCAACTGAACTGGTTAAACTTAAGCGAGAAATAAGGAAAAATGCAAGGATACTGAAAAGAACAGTGACGTCACGCCTAGACTGGGACCAAAGACGGAATCTCAAGAAAAAAGTATAAAAAGACACTATGGGAACACAAAAGAAGAAGTGAGGACAACTTTTGGGCCAAATTATTATTCACGGCGAAAAACACCAACTCAAGTGCATTTTGGGGAATAATAAATGGGCTAAAGCACCCTGCGAATACAATTACCTCAAGCGTACAAGAAACTGATTGGGCCACACTATTAACTAGGAGATTCACAGACAACGAACCATCGAATCACCTAGAATGGAGGGAGAGGATGCAGGCATCGCTCGAGGAGCGAGAAGAACAATTGAGCTACGACAGGAGTGTCCTACAAACTACCAATAGTGCCCTAACTTGCCAACGGTCTAAACTGCAAAACACAGAAGAGGCACAATGGAGAGAAGCTTGTGGTGTAGAACCTGCATCTGGAAATCCAGGCTTCAGTAACGAAGATGTAAAAAGAACAATCCTGAAGGGCCGTGGAAACGGGGCCCCAGGTCCAAACGGCATCCCCCCAATAATCTTCAAATCCGCTCCAGATTTCTGGAGCGGAAGACTGAAAAATCTGTTTGAAGAAGTGGAGAGAGAATGGCAAACTCCGTCAAGTTGGCAAGGATCAGTAATGACTCCGATTTTTAAAGGAGGAGACAGAACGTCTCCAGCAAACTACAGGTTGATAGCACTTTTGGACGTGGATGCGAAGTACTATGCCTCACTACTGGAAGACCTGATTACCTGGCCCGATAGCTCAAAACGGATCCCACTTAACCAAACAGGTTTCAGAAAAGGGTGCGGGACGATAACAAATATTCTATCGCTCTCGCTGATAGCTGACAAATATATTCGAAGGAAACAACAGCTGCACCTTTGTTTTATCGACCTAAAGGCGGCTTTTGACAGCGTGAACCGTCACATTCTATGGGGAAAATTGCGCACATGGAATATCCCTGATAAAAAACTTAGAGGAATATTGCTCTTATACTCCAATACATGGATGAGAGTACAACTGGGAGATGGCACAAGGCTATCAAGAAAAGTTAAAACCACCAAAGGGCTCAAACAAGGTTGTGTCCTGGCCCCCCATCTTTTTAATCTCTTCATGGCAGACCTCGCGCCAAAACTCAATAAGATCATATCCCATCCACCTAAATTAGGTACCTTACCACTAACCCATTTATCATATGCGGACGATGTTGTCTTGATGAGCCTAACCAAGATCGGCTTACAAAGATCACTTGTAGGAATGCTGGAATTCATAGCTAACAATAAGCTAGAGATAAACATTACAAAAAGCAAAACAATGCTAATTAGCAGACGTCAGACAGCTAAACAGCAATTCCAATTAGAGGGCAAAAAGTTAGAAGTAGTATCTAACTATAAGTATCTGGGGTTCTACATCGACAACAGGCACAACCACCGGGAGCAAAAAGCTTACATGACTCAGAGAACAAACGCCTTATCATTCGCCTTCAGGTCCTTATCAAAAAGCCTTAGGAGGCCATCCTTTAAACCCCTTTTAGCAGTAATAAAGGCCAAAATGTTACCAACACTATCATATGGAGGTATAGCTCTATACGGGAAAGACGCCGACCTGCTAAACAAAGCTCAAGTTACAATCTACAAAAGAGTCTTTCAAATTCATCAGGCAGCATCCCCAGCACAGATTAGACTAGAATTTGGGGTAACCAACGAAACGCTGGGGAGAATGTATGCAACCATCAAGCAATGGTATAGACAAACAAAACATTGTAGACTCGGAATTGAATAAGGCTCTGTGGGACGAATTAGAGAAAGATGCCAAGTCCCCATACAATCAATATCTAAAAAAGGCATTACTAGAAACCTGCACAGGTGAACTTTGGTAAACCAACTTGCCCTACTCTGCCTTCAAGCAAACTATAAATAAATCAGCAAAGCTTCACTCGCTGCTAGTTGACAAAATCACTTTTAGTACGAGAAAACACGCTTGGATGGTAATGGCCAACTACAAGACACTCATCCCAGCACCATATTTAAACATCACGTTCTCGGCCTACAGAAAGCTACAACTAATGGCCTTGCGTCTAGGTAAACTGCCATCCATTGCGGACCAGCCAACTTGGGTCCACGAAGGGTCGAAAGAATGTAGACTATGTGGGAGCAGCAAAGAGGACCTTGTCCACCTAGTCTGCATCTGTCCTAAATGATCACAAGCACGAGCCACTTTATTAAAACACGCCATGAACGTTAGAGGCATAAGGACTTGCAGATCGGCAATTATAGCAGGCTTGGATCCAACAGACACTTCATTGAACTGCCAACTAATAAAGTTCCTCTCCACTCATGCGCAAGTATTTAAAAAAAATCTTGTGAGTTGCTCCCTAACATCAGATAAGATGGGCTGGTCAGTGGCAGATCGTGTTTCTGAACACAAGGGAGAACAATACAAGAACACTGGGAGGAACATTTCTCAATTTTATATAGCGGACAACGTGTTAAACACTTCTCCAGATTCACTAATTGTAAACTACGTACTCTGAAAACGTCTGCATTTTTTAATAATTAAATAGACTGAACGATGATATTTTTTATATATGTAATTGTTAAACAAAAGATTTTATGACTTTTAGGAAACAAATCTCTTATTGCAGTTCTTTGTTTTAGTAATTGTATTGTTATGGTTTTAATTAACTGAAACAATAAATTTTGACTTGACTTGTCTTCTGTGAAAAGCTATCAATAATGCTTAACATGGATTTATTTCAAGGTCCACTATGTCCAATACCATGTCAAGTTCTTCCTTAGGATCCACGGGCCTCTCAGGTCTGAACAATAATTCTTTTGGTATCTTCACTGCTTTCCCCAATAGCGCTGGTGCATGCGCTATCAAGACATATATATGCCACACAAAAAGGCCTCCATATCCACAGGAATGTCTCTGACTTGTTGTCCCAAGTCTTCATGAGCTATGAGTGACAACATTCTGCCTGGTATAATACATGGAGCATAATATACCATTGACCCAGTTTCCAAAAAAGAAATGGTCATATTCAGCTTACTCATCAGGTCTCTTCAAAGAAGATTGACAGGTGCCTCTGGGGAATGTAACAATGATCCTTCAATCTGCAAATCTCCTATTGTCACTGATTCAGTAAAAGGAACCCTCCTGACCGCCCCAGAAAACCCTGTGTGTCTACTTCTATGTGAGAAACTGGTAGTGTTCCTTTCTATATTCAAGATTTAATGTCCCCAGTATCAATCACATATCTATAGGGGCGCCCTTCTATGACTGTCACAGTGGGTTCCTCATCTGATCTGTGGGTTACCAATAGGACTGGACACATAATGGTTGTCTATGGGCTTCCTCATTATGTACAGCTATTGGTTGATGTCCCTCTTGACATTTGGGGTTCTGCAGAAAAGTAATAACCTTCTTGTACTGTTACTCCTCCCATGTAGACCGGTGTTGGCCCTCCTGAAGTATTTCTGACTACCTGGAGCATATTCCATTGCATTTGCCCCTGTTGTAAGGTCCACTGACCCTGCGGAGGTTGTTGGGGTTGTTGGGGAGCCCATTGCATTTGCTGCAGACCCAACTGGCCCTGCAGAGCTAACCATCCCTGTGCTTCCTCATTTTTCATTTTCTCTCTACATATTCTCTCAAAATGACCCTTATTACCACAATAACAACAATATTGTTCTGCCCCGTACCCTTTTTTCATCATTTGCACTGGCTCATGTCCTCTTGAAAAACCTCCTTGTCTCTTCCCTATGTTACTTACTTGTTGCCCTCCCAGTGCTTTTACCTGCACTGGCAATGTGGCAGCCATTTGTGGTGCTGCTACGACTGCCCCTTCTGTACTCGTTTTTTTACATTTCTGTTGTACCAACTTAGCTGTAGGTCTTTCTGCCTGCTCTGTCATTCCCTTATCTTCTTCTGATGACACCGAGAGAACCTCTGTTTGTGCATCCTCATTAGAGTCTAACATGCTGCGGTCTGGTAAAGTATAGGACCGACCTTCTTTGAAATCCATATTTAAAGGTGCCCGAGTACTAGTGGGCCCCTTCATGCCAAAAAAACATTTATTAAACACTATGCTGACCTCATCAATGAACTCTTGTATCTTAGAGTGCATAACTGGCTCATCTACATGGAAACCTTCCTCGCTCTGGATCGTGGACTTCTTACATGAAGAAGAAATTGTCAAGCTACTGTCCTCAGTCAGTAATAACTTGCTCTTCTGAACACCTACTTCAGCAATATTTAGCCCAGGAAGATTCACCTCTGATGTCTTCTCCTCTTCATCTTCAGATTCCTGGCTGACCATCGGTTTGTCACTATCGATTGCAGATGTAAAGAAATTAGATTCCTGACTGGGCATTTCTTTGTTACTATCCACTGTGAATGTACCGAAACTGGACTTGTCAACATTTGCCCGTAAATCTTCGGCCTTATGCGGGCTTGGCGGACTATATCCTTCCAACTTCCCCAACTTTTCCTGCTCACCTTCGTCATGGACTGTATGGGGAAAAGATTCAATTTCTGTGCGCAGAAGGATTTCAATTACAAATGCCCATCCCCTACGCATGGCAACCTCCCGGGCTTTTATCACAAGCTGTTCATCGCATAGCTCCATGTTGCTCTTGTTCTCTGTTGCTGCTGAGGCACTGATGGATTGGTTTACGAGTGGCACTCTCCCCTTCTCTGGTCTGGATACCGTCCTTTTTGAACTGCAGGGAGAACAAAATACAGACAGTAAGGTTTATGAGAGTGTTTACAGTGGTCCTGACCAAACTGGCTAACCAATTTGCCACAAGTTGCTCTAAATAACCTAGTCACTAAGGGCACAAAGTGACTGAGAAAATCCCCTAGTGAACAATAATACATACTGATCTTTCAAGAGCATAAACTCATGTCTCAATCATCAAAATAACTCTGATAACCACCTTTCATAGTCATGTAAACAGAGTACCCAATCTGGTGTCTTTATAACATACAAAACATTTCCAGCACTGAGCACGTCTGTAAATCCAGAGTCTTGTGAGACTTAGGCACACAAATCTGTAGTGATTGTTGCTCCGATAAACTTGGTTAAGATAGAATATTTGATCATGTAGAGAAGCTGCCTTTATAATCAGCTCTACTGGTGTCATAACCGGCAACGGATCTAGTTAAAAAAAAAATTTACTACTGAATATGGCCAGTCTATGCTAGAATTTTCCTGGTCCCAAACCATAAAATGAGGAATCTGTACCCGCAAGACAGGCATCGTGCTGTCTTTAAAGAGAAAATTAAGTCCAGCTGTCTCTATAAAAAGGGACATTGCTAGGAATTGCAATTTTGGTCGACTATTTTGGCAAAGATGATCTCTGTGGTAAATTTAGTCTAAATTAAGGTTTCTCCTGTTTAGCTCTCCTGCTGTCTAGGCATGGAATCAAGAACAAGATCTGTGAATTGTGCTGCTTCAGGTTTTAACTGGTAAAGTGGGGCCCAAAAGAGATGGCTAGGCTGTTTTTAAAGGCACTATATTCAGCTGGGAATGAACAGGTTAGATGTACACTGATAGGTTTCAGTTTACAGGTGAGAGGGCTCAGGTAGAGAATGGCGTTTGGCTCAAAGCAGTCAACCATTGTATTTGGGCCAACCATTTCAGGGCAAGGAACTTCCAGTGCCAGCAGATTGACTTAATTACCATTTCTCTGTCCATAGGTTGTGCATTGAAGAAGAGGAACCAAATCAGGCAGCTATGTGAAAATCCATTCTGGTGGGCCAGAAGGCGTAAACACAAACAGTTCTTTTTTAGGAACATGGCTTGAATTCAGAGTAATAAATCTTTTAGCAATCAAACTGCAATTTGGGATGAGAAGGGACGAGCAGGGTTCTACATATGGCTGGCACTTGGTATGGGTTTTGATTCTGAAGGCAGAAACAGTATAAAAGGTACAGCATGTTGAGATTACCATTTATGAGAATTTTTTTGGGCTTTTAGCTAGACGATATTATGGAGATAAAGATGAACACAGGCTATCCAAACACCATACAAACCTGCAGGTTCTCATTTTACTCTGTCGTTTGACTTCTCCGACAGCCCAGGAGTGAAAGGTATGTTACATGTTGGATGATCTGGCATAGCTTCAGCCATTGCTCAGCCTCAGTCACACCACATACTGTTATGGATGGCAACACTACTGCTACCACTGGGGTTGGGTGGGTGAGTGGGGTGCTAGGTGGGATTATGTTTGGCTTCTGAGCAACATTCGGAGTAAAATCTATTTTCAACAAATGGGCCTTGCAGGTGGTTCAATCGCAATGTTCTCCAGCAGCAGTCAGTGATTAATCCACTTCACAAAAACGCAAAGAGCATGCTTTCACATAGGGAAGTCAACAACTGCTTCTGTATGATGAAATGATTGTGGTTCAAAAGAGTGAGTCAAGAATTCCACTAAATTCACTTCCTGGTTCTCAAGGCACCCAATGAGGGGAGAACAATTCCAGGTCTCATAGTGGTGAACAACTTAGCAAGAAAACTGAATTAGAAAAAGAAACTCTACTAAGAGATTCATCCATTGTTGAGATGGGAGAATTTCTGTGTACGATGGGCATCCAGTATGGCTGTCGCCATGTTCTGTTCTACCCAGAACTTTAGAGGTGTCGAGTGGTTCACTGTACAGGTGGTGCATTACCAGTCTGTAATTCTAATCAGATTCCCAAAGCAGAGGCCAGGGCAGTGCTGACCGTTTTGTTCATGCCTTTCCTTCCTTTTCATCCTCTTCTCTGGATCACTCTAAGTTCATGGGGGAGGGTTCGGGGGGCACTGGTGCTTCAGACTGTTCCTTGTTGGGTTAAGATGTGGTAGTTACCAGCCAGCCGAATGCTAGACATTGCCCCAGAATGGATGCTTCCCAAAGTGCTGTGAAGTTTCCAATCACCACTGCTTCAGACTGCAGCTCACAATTTGTTACCTTGATTGGCTTGGAAGAGTCTGGGTTGTAAGGGGGAGAGGCTGCAAATCTCTTCAAGAATATCAGTGCTATTGTCCAGCATATTATCTACCCTTCAGTTCAGCAAAAGTACTGCTTCCAAGTTCTACGAAGGCTGTATTCTTTCCAATGCGATAGTCTCCAGGTCTTGCCTTTCTTAAATGACTCTTCCTATTAGGTTCACACCAGTCTAAAAACTTCGGGAGGTGTGAAAAGATTTTTCTCTGGTTGAAAACTTTACTGTGTCATATTAGCCAGGACATTGTTGTTCCTAAGTGCTCTCCTCTCCAGCGGATAAACTTCTCCAAAGCCTCAATGTGTGCATGTGGTTTCATTTGACATAGCTACAAAGGCTATATTTTGGAATGGTGGGTAATTCGTTGGCACTTTCAATGCCCCAAACCTATTCAGGTGCTCAGAGTCAAAACAGCAGAACTACAAAATGTCTATGTGGAGGGCTTTAGTGTACTTAGGTGTGACTTATACTTCTATGTGCGAGTATCTTCACTAGAGATGTGGTTGTCAGTTTTATCGGGGGATATCTCTTTTTATAGGGACAGCAAGAAATGAGTAATTAAAATAAAAATGTCAACAGAATCTCATCTGAGTGTGTGGAATCCTGTTCTGTAAGGACTAGCAAGCGCACTTGCAAGCTACCTAGATCAAATCCCAAAAACGACACCGGAGAAGAACAGCTACTTTCAATAGACCCAACCCAGACAGCAACTTCTAAAGAACCTGATCAACAATATTGCACCCAAAAACACCAGCGCCTCCCAAAGCGCACACACCCAAACAAGAAACATTAATGCACCCAACCAAACTAGCACCCCTTGGAGCAGGGTCACACAAAGTATGACCTAGAGGCCGCTTAGAGCCCTCCTAACCTTTACGTTGGGCTGCAGTTTACTCCATTAAGCCCCAACATTCAGAAACTGTTAAATGGGCAAGTGTTAATTTACACATTAACAGAAGTAAAGCGAAAGAAGCACTGAAGGTGTCCTTAACCACATATCTTTAGAAACAGATTCATTTTTAAAGACATTGGGCAACACATATATATATATATATATATAAATATGATAAAATGTCTTCAAAATGAAAAAGTGCATTTCAGTAACATGCAGAAGCCTTTCACTTTATTACATCAGATTATATCATTGCACTGATAAACATTTATTAAAGGAGACATTTACAAACATTACCTTAAAGAATTTATGTCTCCCTCCTCCCCAACAATGCCATTTTTAAACTAAGAGGCAAGCCATTTGTCTTGTGCAGGCCCTAGGTGTTGTAAGTTATTAAAATGGAACGTTATAGTTTATTAAATCAAACACATGGGTTATGTACAGCCCACATCCTAAACTCAGGTATTTCAAGGTGCTCCTGTGTGTGATAATGGATAAAAAAAAAAGGGCAAAAACAATTGCCTAGTGTCACAAAATGTTATCAAGTGGAGAAGCCAGGATTGATCCCATATTTTCTTCTTTCACATTGTCCTATGCAGCCACCAGAAGAGTCTCTTTCCTTCTTTACGTCAAAAGTTAATGCTCAGTCTTTAATGCCTGGTGCATGAGGTTAGAGCATACGTGGTAGACAGAAGCCATTTGAAGGTTTTGCTCATTTTGGGCTTGGGTATCCAAGGGAAAATAAAGCAGAGCCAGTCATCTGGCTCGAGTTTGGCTTGAACATTCAGCTGCTCATCCACCTCTATTGCATACGGGCAATTAGGGGCGAAAGGGAATAAGAAGGATGTAATTTGACTATCATCAAGCAATTTGGTGAAGCAGAAGTACCAACAACACAGTGCAAGTGGACTGTGTGTTCACTCCCCCATGAGTAAAATCAAATGATTGAACTGAACACTGATAGTAAGTATATGATAAGAAAACAGGATTGTAGTCATGTTTTCTTAACATATTCTTAATAACAGTGTTTAGTTTAAGTTTTTTAACTGTTAAACAACAGAAAAATATGCTAGAAAGGGTTAACTCAAGAGAGTGCAACCTGTTACATATGGAGGCCGGGATAATTAAAATCCATGTCTTCTGGTCTCATAATTCGAATTGTGCTCATACACAACAACTTGGGTTAGAATAGTTCTAATTGTGGGATGAAGGCTTTATTCTCATCAAAGAAATAGGACTGTGCTGTGGAACCTTCCCAGACCTTAACTATAGAGTTCAAAACCAGCATCTGTTGGCAAAGAAATAAAGCCAGGATTAAATGCCAAGTCTCGCAGCGCCATGGCTAAAATAATCCCACCTTCCAATGTCTAGCGGTGGGTTGGTGTTTGCGTCTGCCCACTTCAGTTAACTGCATAGCCTGGTCAAGGATTTTTATAACACTTGCTATCATAAAAGAGTCTGTTTCAAAGCACTCCTAATATTTACAAATAAGAGGCTAAAGGCAAAAGGAGATTGTGAGGCTCAAGACTATTTTATTCTATTTCAATCATGTTACTTTGACCACATGATTTACCAAAAGTAGCGAGCAGAGGTTTACACCCGGTTGCGGTAGAGGGATAGCGATTTAGATACAGCATAACACAGTATTGCCAAATCTTTTAGAGATTTTGGGCTTAATTTAGAGCAGGCTTCTCCAAACAGCAACTCGTGAGCTACTGGCAGCTATCCAACTACCTGTAAGTAGCTCTCCTGTGCGCAGCTCAGCTTACTAAATTAAAAACTTTTGCTTTGCTTGGTTGAAGGAACATATAAATACCAAAACTGAGTGTGTATTAGGGACAAAAATGTGTGTAATTACAGAACACACAAGCTGTTAGCAGAGAAATGGGTGCATTTCCAAAATATACTTAAAGCGGATATTTAAGTGATAACTGATGTGGCTTTGGGCAGACTTACTAATATTATCACCTTGATGTCAGGGGGGTTGCAGTTATAGCGGTTATGTATTTCCCATGTAAGGTCATTCCAAATAAACAAAGCCTTTTTAGGTTTTGCCTGCACAGCACTTGGGCAGTGCTTGCAAAATCTCTTCTAAATACATTTGCTTTTAACTCTTAAAAGGGGCTTACAGCCTGCCCTTACTCACCATCTGTTGGGCTGCTTTTCACCGTTTTACTTGCTTTGTATTGGTTTTCACATGTTTCCTGTTGGTTTCTGGGTTCTTTTTGTATGTTTATCTTTTTGGTGGAGCCAGGACTAAGTACTCCTTCCTTTTGAAGTTTTCATTTGTCTTCATTTTTGTGCTGGAGCTATTTTTTTGTAATTCAGCTCTTTTTATGACTGCGTGTAATTTTTGTAGCTATGTCTTGTTAGGAACACACCATTGCGTTTTATTGTATACCAACTTCATTAATCCAGCTCCTTTGGCAACTGCATGCTTGTGTTCACTTGCCTCACATCTTCGGGGCACTAAGTCGTAAAATAAAAAAGCGTGTTTAGGTGAAACATTTGTTGTTGGGCAAATGAAGACCCTTTATTGGTCTGATTTTGGTTAAGCCCCATCTTTCTGCCCCTGCTCCTTATCACACCCTGCTCTTTGGTCTGAATATCCCAAGGGATTTGGTTAAACTCCTCTGTTCTCCCTTTTATACAGCGCTTGTTTTTGTTTTTACAAGAGGATGTTATTTTTGCCTAGTGTTGCGATACCCACTTCAATGAGTACGAGCTTGTGTCCTAGACCTGAGGTATTTGTCACTTGCTTCTAGTGCCCCCAATAAGTTCTATAACAACTAGGCGGCCACCAGGGCTGCCCCGCCGTGTGCATGCAGCATCAATGATCTCCTCTATTGTGCGTGCAGTCATGTTCCAGCGAAAGTAACATGGATATGTCTTTTATATGGGACACAGATAGTTCAGACTGAAGAACTGCACTTTTTGCTTCAGATTTATACTCATTCATATAGAAATGACATTTCAATTTTTGCCACTGTAATGAGGGTGTTCTGATATTGCGACATATGGGGTGATGAGAGCCCATATGCATTCAGTTGCTCTCAAGATGGAGTGGCAGGGGAGGTTCTATGATATGCCGACACCCTATATGCAAATTAATCGCTTAATGAATGAGACTTATGCGCCACTTCACCTTGAGGATATGGGTCATGGATCGATCACAGAGGTGCGGCATGCGACCTCGATACCCCCCCCCCCCATTTTTTATATAATTAACATATGTGATTAATGCACAAGTTACTAACTTGTGTAACGATATATCTGTAAGAGACAGTAGTTAGTGACAGATTCCTTACCTTAGAATATCCCCAGGCGTCAGGCTGGATCCGGAAAGTTTTTGCGTAGCAGTACCCTTGCGCGTCGGTAGGCGGCGTCGTGCGGCTCCGCGTCCGTCGTCGGCGTCGTGATCGCCGGGATGACGTCGCGGGCAGTACTTATGCGCCGCCCCTGCGCGCTGACGTCAGTTCTGTACACGACTTTCCGCGCCAGGAACGCAGAGCCATGCAAGAAGCTGACATAGGTGTCTGAAAAATACTAGGGCCCTGAAAGGGATGTCCTTAACCCTAGAAATCAGTTCGCAGAACGGGGAGGATGGTGGGGCGGTAAGGAATCTGTCACTAACTACTGTCTCTTACAGATATATCGTTACACAAGTTAGTAACTTGTGCATCTGAAAGAAACACGTTAGTGACAGATTCCTTACCTTAGAATAGATACCCCAGCAATACCAACCCCGGTGGTGGTTCTGCGAACAAAGATCAGACAAGGAAGTCCTGGAGGACAGAACGGCCAAAGAAGCCATCCCTCCGGACCGGACTGTCAAGGCAGTAATGCTTTGTAAACGTGTGCAGCGAGGCCCACGTAGCTGCCTGACAGATAACCGGCAGCGGAACACTGCGGCCCAAGGCCGTGGTAGCAGCCGTTGCCCTGGTGGAATGGGCACGCAGCCCAACAGGAGGCTCCTTCTTAGCCAAAGAATAGCAGGTCTTGATGCACAAGGTAACCCAGCGGGAGATGGTCCTCTTGTGCACCGCCCGACCTTTTGGCGCCCACGTAGCCAACAAAGAGCTGGTCATCCACCCGGAAGTGGTTTGTGCGGTCAATATAGAAGGAGAGCGCACGTTTTGGGTCCAGACGGTGGAGCCTCTCTTCCTCTCTGGAAGGATGCGGAGGCGGAAAGAAGGTGGGCAAAGTGATGGTCTGCCCAATGTGGAAAGCAGTAACCACCTTTGGCAAGAAGGACGGACGCGTCCGAAGAACAACCTTGTCTGGATGAACAGACAGAAAGGAGGTTTGCAAGATAGAGCCTGGAGCTCACTCACCCGCCGAGCGGAGGTGATGGCCACCAGAAAGGCTGTCTTCAGAGTCAGAAGACGAAGAGGACAGTTATGTAGAGGCTCAAAGGGAGCGCACATTAAAAAGGTAAGAACCAAGTTCAAGTCCCACTGAGGCATCACAAACGGAACAGGAGGGAAGAGGTGAGTAATGCCTTTTAAGAACCTGTTAACAACAGGGGACTTGAAAAGGGAGGGCTGATCAGGGAGCCTGAGGAAGGCCGAGATAGCACAAAGATAACCCTTGATGGTACCCAGGGCAGAACCCTGTTGGGCCAGAGAGAGAAGGAACAGAAGGACCTCAGAAAGAGGGGCAGAAAGGGGATTCACAGCCTTTGCTGTGCACCATGCCACAAATTTGTTCCACCTGCAGGCGTATACCACCTTAGTGGAGGGACACCTGGCTGCCAGAATCACATCACAAACTTCGGGAGGCAAGTCGAAAGGAATCAACTGCTGCCGCTCAATCTCCACGCAAGCAGGTGTAGACTGGACAGGTTCGGGTGGAGGACCGTCCCCTGCTGCTGCGACAGAAGATCCTCCCGAAGAGGCAGACGGATCGCGGGATCTACGCTCATATTGAGTAGCTCGGGATACCAAACTCTTCGAGCCCAGTCCGGAGCCACAAGAATGACTTGGGCCCGGTCGTGCCGAATCTTCTTCAACACTCTAGGTAGAAGTGGTATAGGCGGAAAGGCGTACAATAGACCGCAACTCCACTCGTGACGTAAAGCGCCGCCGAGCGAGTGCCGCCTTGGAAATTCCAACGCGCAGAACTGATGACATTGCGCGTTCTCTTTGGTGGCGAATAGATCTAACCAAGGCTCTCCCCACTGTAGAAAGAGTCCTTGCGCCACTTCCGAGTGAAGACGCCATTCGTGATCCATCATGCACCTGCGGCTGAGTTCGTCCGCCCTGGCGTTCAGGGAACCTACCAGGTGTTGAACCATCAGGAACATGCCCTGATGTTCCAGCCATGTCCAGAGGCGCAGAGCCTCCTGTCAAAGGGTCCACTACCCCACCCCGCCCTGTTTGTTGCAGTACCACATGGCGGTGGTGTTGTCGGTGAACACCTGCACTACCTTCCCTTTGACAGAGGGAAGGAATGCCTTGAGTGCAAGTCGGATCGCCCGGAGCTCCAGAAGGTTGATATGGAGCCGGGACTCCGCCGGAGACCAGAGGCCTCTGATCTCCGCCTCTCCCATGTGACCGCCCATCCCAGAAGGGACGCCGTCCGTCACAACTGTGTGCTCTGGCTGGGGAAGGGAGAGGGATCTGCCCATGACCCATTGCCGGTTCGAGAGCCACCACTGCAACTGTTTTGCAGTCCCCTCCGAGATCTGGACGTGATCGGACAGGTTGCCCTGGTGCTGCGCCCACTGGAACTTCAGGTCCCACTGCAGAGCCCGCATATGCCATCTGGCATGATTGACCAGCAGGATGCAGGAGGCCATGAGGCCCAGCAGCCTCAGGGTCATCCGTACCGAAACCCAGGATAAAGGCTGAAAGATCGGAATCATAGCCTGAATATCCCGGACTCGCCGTTCGGGAGGATAGGCCCGAAACTGCGTCGTGTCCAGAACTGCTCCGATGAAAAGGAGCTGTGGAGAAGGAATCAGATGCGACTTCGGCACATTGATGGAGAACCCCAGCGAGTGCAGGAGTTCGGCCGTAGTCTAGAGGTGGGAGACGACTGCCTGGGACGAGCCCGCCTTCAGCAGCCAGTCGTCGAGGTAGGGGAAGACTGAAACCCCTGCCCGGCGCAGATGAGCTGCGACCACCGCCAACACTTTCGTGAACACCGGAGGGGCACTTGTAAGGCCAAAGGGGAGCACGGTGAACTGAAAATGCTCGGGGCCTACCGTGAACCGAAGGTAACGCCGGTGGGCCGGCAGGACGGGGATGTGGAAATATGCGTCCTGCAAGTCCAACGCTACCAACCAGTCTCCAGGGTCGAGGGCAGTCAAGACCTGAGCTAGGGTGAGCATCTTGAACTTCTCCTTCCGGAGGAAGCGATTGACGTTCCGGAGGTCCAAGATAGGACGCATGTCCTCCTTGTCCTTTTGGGCACCAGGAAGTAGTGGGAGTAGCAACCACGCCCCTACTTCTGGGGTCGGAACATGCTCGATGGCCCTCTTGGCCAAGAGGGCCGTGACTTCCTTCTGCAGAAGTACCAAGTGATCCCCTGACATGCGGTGGAATTGAGGTGGCATGGCTGGGGGTGGACTCGAAGGGGAGGGAGTAGCCCCTTCGGACAATGTCCAAGACCCACCTGTCCGAGGTGATGGTACGCCAGTGGGGAAGGTGATGGCGGACCCTGCCTCTACCGGCGTGCTGTGCACCTGAAAGGAGGGACTAGGAGGGTTTGGAGGCCGCGGACGGGTTGGAGGTGGTGGCCTGACCCGCACACTGGTTGCCCGATCCGCCACGGCGGAATCCACGCCCTCGGCCACGCGAAGACGCCTGCTGCGCGGGCCGGTGGCTGGGCTGCTGACGTGAAGGGGCGCCCCTACCGTGGCCACGATAGGGGCGAAAAGCAGAAGTCAGCGGTGGGCGTGTAGCAGAAAGGCCCAGGGACTTTGCAGTAGCCCGTGAGTCCTTAAAGCGCTCCAACGCATGGTCTGCTTTGGACCCAAAAGACCGACTCCATCAAAGGGCATGTCCATGAGAGTATTCTGGACATCCCCTGAAAAACCAGTGGTTCTCAGCCAGGCGTGGCGTCGTAGCGCCACCGTGCGTTGCAATAGACCTGCCCAGCGAGTCGGCGGTATCAAGGCCACATCTTATTGTGTATTTGGCCGCATCCCTTCCTTCCGCAATGGCGCGGGAAAGCAGTGTCTGGACCTCCTCAGAACACTGGGGCAAAACATTCGCCACCGAATCCCACAAGGAGTGGGTATATCGGCCCAAAAGGCAAGCGGTGTTGATGGACCGCAAGCCAGCACTGGAGGAAGAAAACCCTTCTTCCCAAATTGATCCAGGCGTTTGGATTCCCTATCCGGAGGGGCGGTAGGGAAGGCGGTTTGGGAAGCGGAGGCTTGGACAACCAAGCTCTCAGGGGTGGGGTGGACAGAGAGAAACAGGGGGTCGCCCGGAGCTGGGCGATGGCGTCGGGACACGTTCCTATCCACAGGAGCCCCTGTGTTGGGCTTGGACCAGGCGCCCAAAAGAACGTCAGTGAGGGCGTCGTTAAACGGCAGCACAGTCTCCGAAGAGGAGGCTGCCGGCTGAAGCACCTCTGTCAAGAGATTAGTCTTGACCGCCACAGTAGGGAGTTGGAGATGTAAGGCTCCAGCCGCCCTACGCAACACCGTTGCAAAATTGGCTCCCTCCTCCGTAGCCACGGGAGGAGACAGCATGCCAGTGTCAGGGGAAGTATCTAGACCACTGGCATCCCCTAGACCCTCTGTCCAGTCCTCATCGTACTGACACTGTTGTGCCAGAGGGTCATCAGACCCCTCCCAGTCCTCCTGGTCCTCCTCAGGTTCAAAATAAGGGGAGGAGGGACATTTGGGACCCAAGGTCTCATCGGCGCTGAACCGGCGCCGAGCGACGCCGGTCCGGGTCCATGTCCGGAGCCGGAAGGAACTGGGGACGACGCTCCCGGAGCCCCAGGCGGCGTCGAGAACGGCACCGGAGACATCGGCGCCGACGGAGGTGTCGTTAGGTCGACCGGCGTCGATGGGGGTTGTGGAGCCGGGATCGGGGCCGGAGCCGGGATCGAGGCTGGAGGCACGGGCGACGCCGGGGCCGTCGGCGACGTCGGAGCAACCCCATCAGGGCCCGCGGGGCCCGAAGGCGCACCGGAGGGACCTTGAAGCCCGAAGAGGCGGGCCATGGCCGACAGGAATTCCTGCACTTGGGCCGGATCCGCCCCCGAACCCAGGAAGGACTGGTATTGCGGGGGCGACTCCACAGGCATGTCCGGGGCCGCGGGGACGGTGCCGGGAGGGGCCTCAGCCGAGTCGCGAGACCAGCGAGGCGAAGTCCTAGAGCGACGATGCTTTTGGACTTTTTGTGTTTTGACTTACCGGACGAAGAAGACTTCTATGCCGACGACCGGTGTGGGCTCCGCGATCGACCCTGGACCTCTCACGCGACCGGGGCTTCCGCGGAGCCGAATGCCGGGCCTCGAGGAGCTTTCGAGACCGCTCCGCAAAGCTTTCGGGTTGAGGGCCTGGCAGTCGGAACAAGACTCGGGTCGTGGTCTCGGCCGAGGCAGAAGAGACACTCCCAATGCGGGTCTGTGACGGACATCATCCGAGCACAGGCGCCGCAACGTTTAAACCCGGGCATCCCTACGACACCTTGAAGTCGATTGAAGAAAAACAGTGAAAAATTCACCCAAAATTTTGGTCAAAAATGACCAGGCACTGCTCTTCCCGGATCTGCGCTTGCTGGCGCGGAAAAAGAAGAACTGACGTCAGCGCGCAGGGGCGGCGCCTAAGTACTGCCCGCGACGTCATCCCGGCGATCACGACGCAGACGACGGACGCGGAGCCGCACGACGCCGCCTACCGACGCGCAAGGGTACTGCTACGCAAAAAACTTTCCGGATCCAGCCTGATGCCTGGGGATATTCTAAGGTAAGGAATCTGTCACTAACGTGTCTCTTTCAGATGGTAGTGTGCAGAATATGTGGTCTTTTGATGACAGAATATGTACATCCCTCAGATTTTGACCAGAACGTGGGTGAAATACTGTACCGGCGAATGATAACTGCTGAGGGGAATATCCAGCTGTCTTACGGTGGGTGTATTACACTGCCCTTTTTCTTATTGGTTTTGACGCTTTGGTTCGCAAGGATGATAGATATCTGACGTCGACATTTATCTTGAACTTCAACTGATGAGGACGAAGACAGGTGCAAGAGACGGTGCTAGGTATAAAAGTAATAGTTTGCGAAGCTGCAGATGTCTTGCTAGAACACATTTGACTTTAGAATCCTTTGTACATAGGACATAAGAGATGGTGTCAGTCTATGGGGATGCCTTGTATTTTATGACCTTTAGCAATTTAGGTACCAGTCTCTCCTTGAGATGTTTTTCTGGTTCTACGCATTCCATGTGCACATAAAATGTATAAGAGAACATACCATAATTCTACTTTTGCTACAAGTTATACCCTGCTGTTTAACACGTTTCAATTTGAAGGGGGTCCCTGTCAATGTAGGTTTTGTTACTCTCGGTGTCTAATACAGCACATTAGTTCATTAATTCACGTGTAACAGCCAAAATAAGTAATTTAAATAAAATCGTTTTTGTGTGTCTACCATTTGCACCGTAATTTGATTTTATTTGGATTTGAGACTGTGTATTTGTATATACATGTGAGTTTTGTTTGATGTCTATGTGCATTGCCTTATGTTTGACAGTGTTCTTTGTCATGTCCACAGCCCTGAAGAAGCATGTATTGTGGGCGAAACGCGTTGGCTGCGTCGAGCTGTATTGATTCATACAGAATGAATAAAAGAAGTATAAGATGTTTGTAAAGAACATTGGACATCTCGCATCGTACTTTTCTGTGTCGTAACGCTGACATTCCGTTGGAATTACTGTCGAAATTCTTGGTTATTTGCCTCTCTTTGTGTAAATAGACTGTTTATTAAAAGGCCATTGATGGTGGCTGGCTTTTAGAGGTGGGCAGAAATCAAGGATCCTAACAAGCGAACTGTTTTTTGTATATAACACACGTAGTGGTGCGGCGGAAAGCTCCCTTGCCGCCATTGTCTATCCAGTTTTTTTAAACCTAAAAATAGCCCCTATGGAGTACTTCTACGTGTATCTGATGTTCTATCCCACACCATCTGCCAAAATGAAATCAAGATTGTTCAACTTTGCTCTACTTTGAAAGTCACAGACTAAACATAGGAGATATTTGACCATTTATTCAGTGCACAGTGGTTTCTGTGTAGCGGTTAAAAGAATTGCCCAGTGGTACCCTAGATCATGATCCCTAGGGAACAGGCCTAACAAAGGAATCCATTTCTTAATGCTTGGTAATTGATCTTGACCTAAGCTTGCCTTAACTGCTTTTATTATTTTTACGTTTCAAGTTTACATTTATAGGCAAATTGAAACAAAGTGATTGCCCTTACTTGCATAAAGTTCAGTCAAGTGGTAAATCCTAAAGTCCTCATTCCAAAGGTCAGCAATTTAGTCAGTGGACCACATGTCAACAAGAAAAAGACTACCTGATACAGATGTGTCTGAGTTGAAGTCAAACAAAAAAAGTGATATAACGCAGGCACTGCTGGCCGTCCATAGTCCCTTTTTTTCTCTTTAAGCCACGTTGCACAGCAGCTTGCTCTGCTGTGCAACATGTAACAAAACATTGACAAAGCCAATAGATTTCACAGAGGCAAAACCTATTGGCTTTGCAAAGGTTTGTTAATATTACTGCCGGTAACACTGCCTGATGCACTGAGTTGATCTCTGCTAGTAATACTGCACATGGTCGCCACAAACGTAATCTTGACCAATATGGTCAATATTACAACACTACTAATAATGGTAGCTTGGGATGATTTTATTAAACATAAGTAGCTCCCATTACTACAGAAAATGTTTAAGGCTCCCAATTTAGTAGGTGGTATTGAATGAAATTACCAAACAAAAACAGATTGACAACAGGAGGGTCCTAGGGAAATTTTAAAGACCACATAGGATTTATTCCCCAGCAGCGACTTACAAAACAGTACAAAATCCTAGGGTCTGAACTGCAAAATAGTCTCAGTGTGTGGTGAACCACTACTAAATAATTGTGCCAATGATCTCCACAGAATCCAAGGTTATACAACAATGGGATAGCCAATGGGCATATCCCTATTTAGGACAAAATCCCTCACTCACCATAGGTGACATGCTTCATCATAGGGATTCTCCTCTCAAAGGAAAAACCTAGTTCCTTTGAGGGCTACAACCCTCTCACTCAGAGAGGGGAGCTCAGGGATGTTTTTGACAAAGCAGGATATTCTAAATCCACAATTGATGAGCAAAAAGTAAGAGTGAAGGCGCAGCGCAGAAGATAAGTGGTGTGAAAAAAAGTGCAATTAAGACTAGCTAGTGGGTGTCCAAACACTGATTTTATTCAAAAACACCCACTACCAGGATTAAAAACAGTGCACCAACGGTATGGATTTAAACCGCTTCGGTGAGATGAAAAATAACGGTCAACATGTTTCAGCCATAAAGCCCAATCGTGGGCAAGGCTTTCATCAGGACCAATATTGATGCTGCTGCGAAACAGTGCTTCGGTGAAAAAACTATAAAAGGATACACAAACAGACTCTGTCCTCAGTCTATCTGTTATGGGAAGTCAGAGTTTACCCGCAAATGCTGGGTACAAAATCCCACCTCAGCCTGGCAACCGCTCAGGAAGGGGGCACCGCTCTCTCCGTCGGTACTCCGTGTCTCGTTGAGCCGGCGGTTTAAATCCATACCGCTGGTGCACTGTTTTTAATCCTGGTAGTGGGTGTTTTTGAATAAAATCAGTGTTTGGACACCTGCTTGTCAAAAACATCCCTGAGCTCCCCTCTCTGAGTGAGAGGGTTGTAGCCCTCAAAGGAACTAGGTTTTTCCTTTGAGAGGAGAATCCCTATGATGAAGCATGTCACCTATGGTGAGTGAGGGATTTGTCCTAAATAGGGATATGCCCATTGGCTATCCCATTGTTGTATAACCTTGGATTCTGTGGAGATCATTGGCACAATTATTTAGTAGTGGTTCACCACACATTGAGACTATTTTGCAGTTCAGACCCTAGGATTTTGTACTGTTTTGTAAGGTATTGAATGAAACCCTCCAACTAATTCTGCGACTCATTGTCCACATCATGTACATGCTCCACTTCCCCTATACCCACTTTACAACCTCCTCCCAGCCTGCACACTGCTGGCATCCACTTGACCCTTGGTCACACAGTGGATCATACTTTTTGGCCCCTGGGGAAAAAGTCTGCGAGTACCAATTTCTTACAGCACCCAGTCATATCACAAGGTGTCAAGTCGTAGAATCTAACCGGCAGCCTGTAAGATACCCAACCACAACAGAAAGAACTAAAGCATCCAAAAACAACAGCAGCCTCACTGCAGGTTTTCACAAACACTGTTTCCAGTCCTGAACATTTAGCCTACAATTCTTGCTATAACATCTGTTAGTCTTGTTAGTTAAACGGAAGGAAAAATACAACTACAACACTCAGAATACACTGGGATTTCACCTGAAAGTAGAGGTCTAGCAACAGTGCCCGCGATGATTGCTTGAGGTTTAAGGTTACCTGGTGACTTTGGATCTCGAAGGACACAATGCTTCGATGCCTGGCTTTTCTTTTGAATCAGTTTTCGGGAATGTACGTTTCGTTGGTTAAACAGCCAGCATGCATTGAGCTGTTAATGAAAGCCCAGTTTGAAGCAAAGCATCCTTGTTGAATAAGCGATCTGTTAACCTTAGCGTGGTACGAACCGCTTACACAAGGCACTTAGCCACCCCAGGGACAACTGACGTACTACCAAGGCCACAAAGACACCAATGTGAAGAACCGCACAACATGCTTGTTGATGACGAACATTCTACTAAATCTAACACTCTCTCTGAAGAAGGCTTTGGAAAAGGATGTTGCGTTACGCATACAGCTGCCGAATTTGGAACTGGGAAACGAGGTTCGAGTCTTATGGCGACTCACTTTTCTTCATTTTTGCTTGCCCACAATTCTTTCTAAGCTCGCTGATGTAACAACTAACCCCTCTAGCGTAGTTTAGTGATAGATACAGGGTGAGGATTAGGCTTACCTCCAGTCAGAGCAGAGGATTTTCTCTTCACCATACTTTCTTTCTTTTTTCTTAGAGAGTCAAGAGGGGTAGCCCAGCTTCCTCCGGGCTCTAACCAGGGCAGACGGCCCTTCTCTTGGCCCACTTTTCACCAGTGCACGCCCTCCACTGAAGGAGCAGGTTGTGCTCTTCGTAGCTCTGCCTGGGCTCAACTATGACTGCTCCTTCTCAACACTGCAGGTAGGTTCAAGAAGTACAAAGTAAAGACAGACTCAAGGAAAGCATCTTGTGCTGCGGGAGCAGCTAGTGTACTTTGTGCCCTGGCTGGGCTCAGCTGTGACTACTTCTCTTTTGCCCACAATGCAGGCTGGCACAAGAAGTCTGTTGTAATGTGGCTTTTGCATTGTGTGGTGCTTTGCTGTTCCTTGCTCCAGAGTTCTACCTCCCTGGAATGTCACGGTTGCGGGATTCCACCGGCGGCAGCTGGTCTTTGGCTGGCGATGGTGGGATCACGCTTCATACTACTGACGCCTGTTATGAAGAATAAAGTCTTCTAGTTTTCTTCCTGTTGTCTGGTGTCACCACTACATTTTTGGCGACGATCGGCAGCCACATGTAGTGACACCCTTTTAGCACGAAGGCGCGAGGAGACGCAGCACGAGGCTGTGGTGGCGCTCAGTTGCAAGGAACTTGATAAAAACGGCTGTCCTGGCGCCGTTTTTATAACGCTGGTCAACGCAGTGAGGAGAAGCCGCAGCGAGGATTTTGCCGGGGATCAGCATCAAGTTACCAGCAACAAGCGTGTGGGGGTATAGGCTAGATGTTCTGGCACTGTTCGTCTTAAAAATCGAGGACCCACGTCACTGAGGTGAGAAGTAGCCGCAGCGTTTGCCTGTGTCAGACCGCATCGAATTTCACAGCACTCAGCGTGTGGTTGGTTATTGGCCTGATGCGCATGAGCCTAACAGCCGCTAATCTCTGGTGAATTGGAAAAGATGTTGTGAAGTTTAGCAGAGGCCCGCTTTCGTACCTTTAGCTTCGCTTTATGCCTGTGCACTGCCGCGCTTCAAAAAGTCACGCTTGATGTTAGCTCACCTGCAGCTCCTTGGGGTTAACGGCATGTTGAGAGACTTCGCTGGTGCTCACAGCGGCTGCACACAGTAGCTTCTCATTGTGTCATTCCCTTGTGCTTCTCCTAACGCCCACATGTAAAGTTGTGCCGGTCATGTGATCATTTACAGGAAAGGCACTTGACTTTTGAGAAAGAAGCCTCCTGCTGGCCACCTTAATGTTTGCAGAACTCTCTATTCAGCTCGTGTCAACATATATTTTTGGGTTTTTCAAGTTCACAAATTCGATGCTTTCTTCAATAGCACCAATTCTATGGTCCTGTGCACCTTTGTCTGTTTTTAACATGGCTGTCTCCTCCATAGTTATTCCACGTCCTTTTCTTGCTCATCCAGGACAACCGTCTATGCAGTGGGAGGAGTGGATTGACTTGTTCGATAACTACATTATAGATTTGGATGGTCTTGAGTTTTCACCTGAAAGGAAGAAGGCATTACTGTTAGGTACCATATTTTTAAGTACTCACCTCAGATGTTAGGCAACGACAACCAACCAGTGGGGGATGTAATTAAGGAGGCCAAACTATGCCTGGAAAATGGGTTTGCAAAGGAGGAGAACATTGTCATGTCTCGCTACAAGTTCTATACCAGGCCGCAAAGGGTTGGGGAATCTCTGGATGAGTTGGTTTCTAGTCTACGGGAGCAGTCAATAAAGTGCAAATTTGGGCAAAGGTCCGATTAACTCATCAGGGATCAGATGACTGTTCAATGTCACAGTAAGAATACTCAGGAACGTCTTTGGGCTGCAAAGAATCCTTCCTTGAAGGATGCTATCTCCATTGCCAAAGGTGTGGAAGAGTCCGAACGTTGCATGTTGGAGATGAGCAAAAAAAAAACGTGTCAAATCTGATGTAGCGGCTATCGGGGGGAAAAAATGAAACCAAAAAAGCTCAGTCGACAAACCAAATCCCAAGTTTCAGTGGTCCGCAAAGTCCACTGGTTGTTCTAGGTGTTGCAGCACTTACCATGCGAGTGATTCTAAACAGTGCTTTGCATACAAACTGCCGGAAGTGTAGTTGCAGAGGTCATTACGCCTGTATGTGCAAAGACTCCAGCAGGTCCAGAGTTGCCGTGGCAGAGGAATTGAGTCTGGAAGGAGACAATGAAGATCATGTGTTGATGGTTCTTCCGGGCAGTGGTGATACTGAAAGAAAGCGTAGTCCGAAGGCATTCTTTGGGATCTTGGGCAAACAAGTGGAACTGATGGTGGACTGTGGTTCATTGTACACTATCGTACCCAAGTGGATGTGGAAAAAAGAGTGGCCACTGGTTTCACTCTTGCTGAAGGACATTGATCCTAGGGGGTACCAGGGGGAGAGAATTGATGTTTTAGGCTACTTTTCATCTTCTATAGTATTTAATTCTAGGCAGGTTGTGGGCAAAATCTACGTTGCAGAGGATTTTTCTCCTATCCTGGGTTGGGGTCACCAATTTGACCTTCACATTGTCATCAATCCCCATGTTTCCGGTCAAGTTTTGTGCTTGGCAGACGTCACCACAGAACAAGTTTTGAGTGAGATGGGTGATGGGTGATGTCTTTAGTGGTAATCTTGGTGAAATTAAGGGGTATACACATAAGATTATTTTGGAGGAAGGTACTATCCCTGTCAAGCATAAGTTGAGAAGAGTCCTGGTGATTGTGAGGGATGAGGTCAAGAAGATGTTAGAGGACATGCTCAAGGATGGGGTCATCGAACCGGTTGTGGCCTCTGAATGGGTCTCTCCGGTGGTTATCACCAAAAAGAGTGATGGAAAGCTCAGGTTCTGTGTGGACCTGAGTAGTTTAAACCAACATGCAGTCACTGATACCTTTTCTCTCTCCAACATCAATGAACTGTTGCTTTTACTTAAGGGTGGCAAGTACTTTTCCGAACTCAATCTGAAAAGTGTTTACCTTTAGATTAAGTTACATGAGGAGTCGAAAAACCTCACGGCCTTTATTACCATGGAGGGCACTTTTCGGTTCAAAAGGCTGCCCTTTGGTTTGTCATCCGCTGCAAGCGAGTTTCAGCGAATCATGTCCGAGGTTTTCACGAGTGTAAACAACGTAAAACAATTTCAGGATGACATCCTTGTTTTTGGGGAGTCTATTCAAGAGCACAACAAAACTTTGAGGGAGGTCCTTGGCAGACTGAGGGAGGCAGGCCTTACCCTGAGGAAAGATAAATGTAAGTTTCTAGTGGAAGAGATGGAGTATCTTGGACATACCATTTCCGGGCAAGGTGTCCGTCCCAAGGTCGATCTCCTAGAGGCTATTTGTGATGCACCCATTCCCTATGACAAAGACCAGTTACAGTCATTCATGGGTTTAATAGAGTACTATGCCAAATTTGTAAAGTGCTTTGCTACCAAGACTTAGGCCCTCAGGTTGTTGTTGAAGAAAGGGTGTTCCTTTGTGTGGGGTGATGCTCAACAGCATACTTTTGATCTGATTAGAAAGGACATTTGCGAGGCAGGTAATCTCGCACCCTTTGACACTCACCTTACTACCTTTTTAACAGTTGACGCAGGTTTTTGTGGGTTGGGGACTGTCCTTTCTCAACTGCATGTGATTGTTGAGAGAACAGTGGCTTTTACCTCTCGTTTTTTGTCGGATTGTGAGAGTAACTATTCGGTCATCGAGCGCAAGGCTCTGGCAGCAGCCTGGTCAGTCGAGCATTTCAGGACCTTCTTATGGGGTCTTGTTTTTTGTATTCGCACTGACCACAAACCCTTGGTCAAGGTGTTGAGCCCAGGCAGTGCTGGTAAAGGCTCTGCAAGCCTGGCCAGGCTTGCTTCAAGGCTCCAGGAATACCAGTACCAAGTGTCTCACATTCCGGGGTGGAAAAATGCACAAGCTGATTGCTTGTCTCGCTTGTCATTGAAGGGCAGGGGTGAGCTGAATTGGAGTTCCTTTTGGGAACAAGATGGTGCTGTGGCCTCTTTGGGGGATGTGGAAGAGTGCGTTGGTTGTGCATTTTCGGCGGACGAGTGGCACAAGTTAATGGATCAAGACATTGTCCTCAAAAGTGTGGAACGCATGCTGGTCTTGGGTGAATGAAGGGAGAGCACTTTGGCCCCCTCGGTAAGACCGTTTGTGAAGGTCTTGGATGAGTTGAGTGTAAGTGACTCTAAAGTCCTCATGAGAAATTATAAGTTTGTACCTCCCAAGGGCTTGAGGTCCAAGATTATCAAGCTCGCCCATGAAGGTCACCTCGGTCAAACTGTTAGACCTGGCATTTCTTGGCGTGGTTACCCCTGACTTTTTGCCTCTACCTCCTATTTTTTTGATGCTGTGATGGATTTCGTTTTACTGGCTTAGATGCTTTGGGCACTTTGCCACTGCTGATCAGTGTCAAAGTGCAAGTGCTCCCTGTATAAAGTGTTATGGTAATTGGTTGTCCATAATTGGTATGTTTGTCTTACTAGTAAAGTCCCTAGTAAAGTGCTCTATGTGTGCCAGGGCTGGTAATACAAATGCTACTAGTGGACCTGCAGCACTAATTGTGCCACCTACATAAGTAGCCCTAAAGAGAGATCTCAGGCCTGCCACTGCAGTGCCTGCGCGCAGTTTGTTAAACTGCCTTGTTGTCCTGACAAGCGCACCCACTTGCCAGGCCTTACCCTTCCCTTTTTATGCACATCAGACACCCCTATAGTAGGCCCAAGGTACCCCCTGGGCAGGGTGCAGTGTATGTGAAAGGTACGACATGTACTGAGGTGTGTACTGTGTCCTGACAGTGAAAAACTGCCAAATTTGTTTTTCACTATTGCAAGGCCATCTTGCCCATAGGACAGAATGGGGAATGTTGTGTCACATGTTTCCAGCATATCTTCCCATAGGCATATGATGGAGAGATTAAGTTTAGTGTGCCTGAATTCAGAATTTGATAACACATCTTTCTATGAAGATGGTTTTTACATTGTGTGTTCAGAAACCACACTTTTAAAAGTGGCTGGTTTCTTGTCCTAACCATCCTGTGTGTTTCTGCCTGGTTGTGTATTAACTGTCTGGGTTTGGATGTGACAGGGTCTGGGGAGTGTCCTGACACCAGAGAAGAGTAAGTGAGACAACACAGGCTGGCCTGCATTTGGTGTAGGGGGAGGAGTAGCCCCTTTTATGCGATGAGGCCTGTGCTGCTGCCACAAAGGAATGGCTCCACCTCCTGCAGAGTGTCTGAGGACCAGACCCCCACTATCAAAGGAAGAAGGTGTGCACTGGCAGGAAGACACCCAGAACTGGTTTGGACCAGGCTCAGAGCCCCCTGAACACAAAGACTTCAAAGGCATTTAGGGGTATAAATGTAAGAGCTGAAACCCCTGAACTCAAGACTGCAATCCAGACTGAAACAGGATTGAAACTACTTTGTGATCAAGAGGAACCTCTGCCAAAGGAGAACAGCTGAAGAGACTGAAGGAAAGGACTGCCCTTGCTGTGTGTTCTGGGGCTGGCCTGCAGTTTGCTGATTTGACTGAGGAGAGGACAAGGGACTTTGCTGTGTCCCCCTGCTTGAGAGGACTTTGCTGTGTGCAGTGTCCTGAAGTAACTTGTCTCCAAGGGCCCGAGGAGAGCTGGCTCCCTGTTGTGGAAACTCAGGAACATCAAAGTTTCTAACCGTGTCTCAGCGACGCTTAGTGCGTGTGCTTTTGCACGCCTGAGACTGCCGTGTGGTCGGTGGTACTGTTTACGAGGTGCCACGTGACCGCATTGCCCCCGCAGCGTGAAACATCGTCCACGCTGCTGCATTGCTGTTTGTGGCTTGAGCTGACATCGTAACTGAGGCTGTGAGTGAGGATCGCCGCCGCCAGCCCGAGCCGCAACGTGCTAAAGGATTTCTTGAAGCCAAGGAAGCTGCGAGGCGAAAGGGATCGTGATCGTTGTTCGCCGAGAGGAATCTGCCCAAGATAGTCAACGAAGGAGAAGGCAGCCCCATAACCCGTCCGGCTACAGCGTCGCCTAGCAACGGAGCTGAACGTCGCCGGGGCCGCCCAGCAGGACGTCCGATGAGCGGGGAGAGAGAGCGAGGCAGCGCACCCCCCCAGGTAAGGCTTGGACTCCGGTCGGGAGCCGCCAGCGTGTGTGGCCTGGGGAGGCGTGCAGGAGGAGTACAGGAGTGCTCCGATCTCTCTCCCGCTGCACCGCGTTAGATGTGCTGAGTCCCCGAGCGGCCCGTACCTGCCCAGCAGTACCGGGGCCGCCTCTTTAAGCGTACGACCGTTGTCTCTGTTGTTGGGGCCTAGTGGTGCCAGAGTTGACCGCGCAGATTGGCGTACCGCATTATTTTTGCATTACGAACTGCCTGATTCTTGCATTACGAACCGCATTATTTTTGCATTACGAACTGCCTGATTCTTGCATTACGAACCGCATTATTTTTGCATTACGAACTGCCTGATTCTAGCATTACGAACTGCCTTATTTTTGCATTACGAACCGCATTAATATTGCATTACGTACCGCACTATTCTTGCATTAGGACTGCATTAGTACTCGCATTAAGGACGGTCTTATTTCTACATTACGAACTGCATAGCATTGCATTAGGACTGCATTAGATCATCGCGAACTGCTCATTAATACCGCAAGAACCTACAAGTCAATTGTTGGCCTAATAACCGGCAAAGTAAAATATTACGAATACGCATATGTTGGATTTTTAATCGTTTGGTCTCATCGTATCTCTTTTTGATAAAGATACCGCTATTTTTATAAAACCTGTGTGGTGTCCATTTGTGGTGTTATCACTGTGTTACTGGGAGTGTGATTGCAAATACGTTACACATTGCCTTGGAGATAGGCCTGGCTGCTCGTGCCAAGCTACCGGAGGGTGAGCAGGGGCTGAGAGCGTGTCCCTCCTTTCCCTGACTAGAAGCAAGGGTCCCTATTTGGACTAAGGTACCTACCTCAGCCAACTAGAGACCCCCATTTCTAACACAAACCATGAGCAAGAAACGGGTGCGAGAGAATTTATGGAGGCCTTGCATGGATGAACAGATCACATCTTGGATTGTGAAGTGTGCAGGGAGAGTGACAAGAGACTCAAGACAGGGTGTCATGCCTCCCTGAGTCACATCGAAGATCCTGGTGTACCCTGGGGTACTGTTTGTTTGGACTTTATTGGGCCTATGCATGGTGTTGAGGAGAGGTTAAGGAATGCTTTGGTGCTGGTTGATGTTCATTTTAAGTGACTTGTAGTTCGTTTTATGTCTGATGTTACGACTAAAAGGATCATTGTGCAGTTAAAGATTATTTTTCAAGAAGAGGGTCTTCCCTGTATTCTTGTCACGGACAATGGTACTCAACTTGTTTCACATGAAATGAGGGACTTTCTTGGTAAGTGTGGTATTTCACATCACCGCGCGGCTCTTTACAACCCCCAAGCCAATGGCATGGTGGAACGGGCAATCGCCTGGTGAAGGATACCATTTCCATGGCTGTACAGAGTGGAAAGGATGTCAGGGAGATGGTTGCCTAGATGGTTTGAGTTCATCGCACAACCGCCCACAGTACGACGGGTATTACCCCCTTTGAAAAAATGTGTGGGAGGAAGCCTGGCACCAAGTTTTGCCTACTTGGCTCGTTTCTCTCAAGCCAGAATTCGTCCAGGTGGATGATGTCATGTTTGACGCAGGTGGTGTGTGTGCTGGTGACTGGGCCAAAATCAAACATGGCAGGCCTGGCAAAGGTTTGTCCAAGTTTTGGGGTCCCTTCAGAGTGAGGCAAGTTTTTGATAACTACATGCTTCTTGACAATAGCAACAAAAGGAACAAACGCAAGGTTGCGTTGTATCGCAAAGGGGAGTGTGAGCGTTAAAGCGGCTAGACCTGTTGGCGTACGTTTTGGTGACAGTTTGAACAGCTTCATGTTGATGACTGATGTGGATCTAAGGGGCAATGGCTCTGGAGTCAGTAGCGAGGTTGGCTCTGGGGATGCTTTCATTTCCCTTCCCTGTGGTCTTTCTCCTCGTGTGTGCCGAGAATACCCATTCTTCTAGGTCTCACAGACCGCCTCGCTATTTGGAGGACTATGTTCTAACTTGAGGTTTTCCCTCCTATCTTCAGCCCATGCACTTTGCACCTTTTACTTGCCATTACTTGTTCCCTTTGTTTTCTGTTTGGTTCTTCATTTTAGGGTAGAAGGGATGGGAGGGTGTTGTAATGTGGCTCTTGCATTGTGCGGTGCTTTGCTGTTCCTTGCTCTAGAGTTCTTCCTCTCTGGAATGTCACGGTCACGGGATTCCACCAGCGGCAGTTGGTCTTTGGCTGGCAATGGTGGGATCACACTTCGTGCTACAGTCGTCTGTTATGAAGAATAAAGTCTTCTAGTTTTCCTCTTGTTGTCTGGTGTCATCACTACAAAGTCCAAAGTAAAAGCAGGGTCCAAGAAACACAACTCTTACCTCGACCCAGAGTTTATGATGGTGACATATACCTCACTGGAGGGAGGCATCTGGGAGAGGTGAAGGTCGGAGGTCTCTGGTCTCAGAAGGAGATCCAGTACTATATCAGTCTTTTGGAGCTTGAAACAAAACGTTTGAGCGCAGGTAGAGGCTGGGCACTTAAAATTACATACCACTTCTTCCCATACCCCCTAAACTTAAAAAAAATCCACCAAGGCTGGTGCCATTTAAGGAAATGCTCCCAAAATATGGAACTTACTCCTCAAAGATCACCGCTGCAACCCCTCCTTTTCTTGCTTTAAACAGGACCTCAAATCTCTACTGCTTAACTACTTCAGAACTCTTGCAGTTTGATCCACGATTCATAAAGTCCTTGGATCCACAGGCTCTTTTGTTACTATCTCCTGACCCAGGAAGTCCCTACATTCGGAATAACGTCATTAACTTAATTGCCATATTGATATGTACTTTTCTTGACGGTTCACAATGTTTTATTGCTTGTTTGTATATACTTCCTTTGACTGTGTTTGACCCACACAAGTATCGTGAATTAACCTATGATCACATCTTGTGAAGCGCTCGGATAACCCAGGGTCTTACTAGCGCTATATACACATCTCAAATATAAATAAATACATACACATCGTGTTCTTCTAAGTAAATCACCTTATCTCCTGTTGTGATCTTATGTAATGTAACTGGTGCTCGTGTAAAGCGCTCCAATACCCTCGGGTCAAGTTAGCGCTATATAGAAGCTGCCCCAAAAAAAGGAAGTGTCAGCAACTGCTGCTCGCAGAAAGAGGCTCACCTTGGGTGAAAATTTTAAACAGCCATTTTCAGCGTTCCACTGAAATCTAGAAGCTTCCGGGTTCACAGATGGCTGATGATCACCCGCGAGTTTTAGCTGGACAGGGCGCTTACTACGGCGGAGGTTCGCCGCAATAAGGCATCGTAAGCTGCGTATCCGAGAAGCAGGGACCCTTCCCCTGTGCGCGGGTTGCTGGGGAACTGCCTCGTGGGCGAGGTGCAGACGTGTGCAGACCTCTCGGTCTGTGGAAAGCCGATGCGTGCAGGTCGGCGTACGTTTTTTTGTTTTTCGGTTGACGAGTTTAACTAAAAGTAGCTACTAAGGATGTGGATTCAGAACTCATCTACCCCTCACTGCGTGTTTAAGCCTCGTCTTACCCGTAGAAGACGCAGGATCCTGGTGGAGCACACACAATACCGCCACCAGAAACAGGAACAAAGTTCACAGTGGACTTCGGCTCGATCGATTCTGATCTCGGCCAGTCGCAGACTCAGTCAGCCTGTGGCTGAAGGAGCCGCCAAGAAAACAGAACCAAAGCAGTCCCCGCCCACAAAAGAGCGTGAGTAGCATCCTCCAAAGCCACCTATAGTCTAAACATCCATTGGCATAGCCAATATTTCTCGCCTTTGGGGCAGTGCTTTAAACGGAAAAAAATAAGTGCAGGTACTCATTAAAATGAGCTACAGGTGTAGTGAGGGGGCGGGGCAAGGGGCGGGGCTAAGGGCAAGACATGATGATACTTAACGACTTCTAATTAGTTGCAGCACATACCAAAACACGAGAAATGTGTTTATATAAACAAAGCAGGTTAACTCATTACACAAAACGAAAGAGAAGTGCAATAATATGTTAACATTTCCTATTTTTGCAATAATTGCACCTTCTTAATGCCATACTGTTAATTGCTGTTTGGCACAATTGTACATATTTTTGAGCATGTGAGTAGGAAGAAATTGAAAATACCCCACTTCGATCCAAAGCTCTTATGGCACCAAGCAAATGAAGCAAACCATCATGACCCTCCCCAGAAGATATCTCTCGTCTCTTCCATCGATCTATCCATTCATCCTACCATTTGCCTGCTGATGTCCACCATTTAACCTTTATATTCTGTCGTCTATTCAGTCTTTCATCCATCATTCAGCCTTTCACCATTCTGTCTGTCCACCCTTCACATCCAACCATCTCCAAACCTATCTATTCATCCATCTCTTTATCCACCCTTTCGCTCATCCATCAATCCTTTTGCTCATCTATCCATCAACCTTTTCACTTCTTTATTACATCCACCCTTTCATTCCATCCACCCTTTCACTCAATACCTCCTTTCACTCATCCATCATCCACCCTTTCATCCATCCTCCCTCCCTTTCATTCATCCATCCAATCTTTCACTTAGCCACCCATCATCCGCCCTTTTATCCAATCATCCACCTTCTTTCACCCACCCATCCATGCTTTCACTCATCCATCCATCTATTCATCCATCCATCTATACATCCACCCTTGCTCACTCATCCATCCACTCACTCACCCACCCACCAACCTTCCCTACTACGTTAAGTATGAATCTTTGTCGCAGAGCAGACGTACAAAGTGCCACCCATTTTCTTTAAAAACCTCCTGAGAGTGTCTTGATTCTCGTTCTCTCACTTTTTTCTCACAAAAAACAGGCATACACACAAACATAGCAGACACACAAAAGACTTAGGTATGATAAAAGCCATGTTATACCTTTCACCTACCATGGCTTTTTTAATTGCCACCAGGGCCGGACTGGCCGTAGCCTGATTGTCACTGCCAGGGAACTGACATGATTCCTGTGCTTGCACGAACGCACACGATAATGTGACTGTGATTGACAGCACAGGGCCTGAACGGACCCTGCTCTGTCAAGCACAGCGTGATGGTGAGCACCGGACATTATTCAAATGAGCCCTGCTGAATAGCTCAGCTGGGGCTCAGGTCCGGGCTACAGAAGTGGCGCCTTGGCTGCCAGAAACATGTTCCACTCCTGCTCACCAGCACTCAAGTACCGGTACTCTCCTCGGCAGTAGAGAAGTGCCGGTACTCGGAGTGATAAATTCAAGAAGTGCCGGATCTCAGTACCGGTGAGTACCGGCCCATTTAAAGCACTGCTTTGGGGCAGATCCAGCGCGGCTAATATAAATTCTTCTCCTTCGGATATGACATCCAGGTGAAATTACTCACATTCACTATACCATATGACGGTGGGGCCCATAACACCGCATATCACACACTCAGTCGTTCCCTGGATCACACCCACCTTCGCTAAGGAGAAGAACGAGTTGCTGGAGGAACGGAATACCTTATTAGATTTGACAGATTATTACCTTAAACATTCTATATATTCAGTTTTAATCCTGTCGGCTCTAAAACATCAAGATACTCCGCTCTTTGGTCGATGGACCAACTAGTAGAATAAGTTGATGGTGATCGAGACCAGCTCAATCATTTAAAACCTTTAGCAAATATCAAATTTTATAAATGAACTAAAGAACCACAGACTCAATTTTAATTAGAAGTAAAATTGTATCTAAGTTCAAAATTCTGCATGAGTGAGATTCTTAGTTTATTAATCAACTTAATACATTCTTTTACATTTGTATAGGAAATTCTGTAAAGAAAAACGAAATTATGCATTACCTATTTAGATGCAGATAGGAATGGTTCACCAAAGAAAATGAACCGTAAATCACAGAGTGGACTCCCAAACTGACTGACTGTCCCTCTAGAAGGCCTCCTCGACGGGACCTCCCATACAGATTTCCCGCAACGGTCTCGTTCCTTCCCCAGTCAGGTTCGAAGTCAATGGTAACATCAGCATTGGCATTTGCAATAATAGCAGCATCGACTAATAACCAGCAGCAGCAGCCCCTCCCATACGAGCAGTCCTTCTTATACCCTACTTCTGGCTTACTGCACAAAAAGTTGCAATGTTTGGGGGCAGGAATCACGCTAAGTGGTCCATTTGAGGGGTGGCGAAAATTGTCTCATCGCCTTCCTTGTTCAAACTGGTTTCGAGGATGGTTAAGAGTTCATGGTTTCCCATATTCTTTGGGTAAAAGCAGTCCAGATGTATTATGTATAATGTTGCAACAATGATGGTCACAATTTGGTCTGTCCTTTGTCTCTCAATACTGAACTCTCCTCTTTTCTCACGGATACGAGCTGAGTCTTTCTTGGCACTCTCTTCATAATAGGTCATGGTAACCTTGACATTTCTCACTCCGTGTACAAGCCGTACCCACGTGGTTTAGCTTCATCATTTCTTTCGCTTAGAGGCCATCTTTGATTTCTGCTATGACCTCATCTATGTCGGCAGCCATTTTTGCAGCCTGGCCTAACAGGCCCAAATGAACTATCATAAAAACAAACACAATCGTAATTAAAATAAGGAAAATAAGCCTTTCTGTTTACCACACGTCATTCTAAGAACCCGTGTTAGGTGTTACCTAGCAAAAGCGACATTTAAAGCTCTTTACTTACCATCCGTGTTCTTTGCCACAATACAATTTACACTACACAGCACAAATCATGCGATTTTACTCTGATTAGTACGCAAATCACATTCTTAATATTAGAATACTTCACAATGGTAAATAAATTAGATTTTTGTGCAAATAGGGCAGTTACCTTTTATGTAAATGTTTATTAAGATGCGTTTTGTTGGTTAATTCATCAAACAATTAGTATCATTAGTTTATTATTCTTATCAAGCGGGTTCCAAAATTTATTTCGTTTACCTTGCTCCACCAGGGCCTATAAGTGTTTATACAGAGCTATTGGCTTTGTTAACGTCTTTAATCTGTGTTGTAGAGCATTGTGATGGTGAAAGGGCCGTGGCATGTTAAAGACTGCGTGAAGGTTGTGACTGTGCAAGGGCCGTGGCGCGTTAAAGACTGCGTGATGGTTGTGATGGTGCAAGGGCCGTGGCGCGTTAAAGACTGCGTGAAGGTTGTGCGTGCAGGTTGCAATGGTGGATGGGCCGTCTGTAAAGATTGTGACGGTGGAAGGGCTGTAGCGCGTTAAAGACTCCGTTATGGTTGTAAACGTGCAAGACAGCGTGCAGGTTGTGATGGTGGTAAGGACTTCTGCTTAAATATTGCAACGGTTTAAGGGCTGGTGGCGCGTTAAAGACTGCGTGCAGGTTGTGATGGTGCAAGGGCCGTCTGCGTGAAGATTGTGACGGTGCAAGGGCTGGTGGCACGTTAGAGACAGTGTGCAGGTTCTAGGGTGGAAGGGCCCGTGTCGCGTTAAAGACCAAGTGAAGGTTGTAGCGGTGCAAGGGCCGGTGGAGCGTTAAAAACCGCGTGAAGGTTGAGACGGTGCAAGGGTCGGTGGCACGAAGGAGATCTGAGGTCTGGACAGAGCCTCCTGTTTATCTTCAAAGAGCAGCCCTGGGCCGGTGCAGTAGCTTAGGCATGGAAGTTAACACTGCAGGGCACAGCATAAACAACCCGGTTGAAAAGCATGCCACAAACCCAGCACTCTCTATCTGCTGCCACACTAAGTGCAAATAAGAGCTGGCAGCTTGCAGAGTGCACCTTTGGAAACTGGTTTCGACGCTCAAGCTGCTCCAACCTGATCTCATCGTCATGTAGTCATGAATCTGGAATGTGCTGTTCTGACGTGTGTGTATTTTTGTACACAGCTGCAGTTCAGTCGTTCTCTGTTGGGCACTCTGTTGGGCACATCTGTTGTGCTGGTTGGTATTGTCACTACAGCCTGAGTAGTTTCTGGGCTTCACGAGATGGACCAGAAGCGTTGAAAAAGAAACTTCAGGGTGACAATGAATACAAAAACGTATAAGGGATGGCTGATAGCGATCGGGGAATGGAATAACGTCAAATAAACCAATGGGAGATAGCGTGACAAATTAAAGGGTGCGAGAAAGACATGAAGGAGTGAACATGAGGAAGAACAACAGACAAGTGGATAGCGATTGGGGAATGGAATAACGTCAAATAAACCAATGGGAGATAGCGTGACAAATTAAAGGGTGCGAGAAAGAAATGAAGGAGTGAACATGAGGAAGAACCACAGACAAGTGGATAGCGATCGGGGAATAGAATAACGTCAAATAAACCAATGGGAGATAGCGTGACAAATTAAAGGGTGCGAGAAAGAAATGAAGGAGTGAACATGAGGAAGAACCACAGACAAGTGTGGAAGAAAAAACTGGGCGAGCATTAAAACGGATATCAGTTGAGGATAGTAAAAGAGAACTCTAGGGATAACAAGCGCAGCCGCGAAAGCGACCGCGCTGTGTTTAATTAGTAACATGATCCACGACGGAGGAATGCAGATGCCACCCTGCGTGCCGTGCTCGCTCCTGACAGCAAAACGCCGTGGGAGTGACCAGTAAACAAAGAGGTGGGACATGCGCCCGCCTTTGGCCATTTGCGTGCTTTCATTATTGAAAGCCACACGCAAAGGCCTATCAAATGTGTGGGAGTTGCCAGACCCACACGGAGAAGTTTCGGAGTGCTCACAAGAAGCCTCCCATAGACAGCGCATGCGCGCTGCGCTAGGCTCGACCTAAAAACAGTCCCTGTGATGCATAGTAAGTAGTTAATTGTTCATTCCAGTAAAATCTGCAATAGGAGTAGAAACGAAACTAAACGCTTGCAATAAAAGTATGGTTTTGAATTGTTTAAAACAAACACCGATCGCTTGTTTTAATTAGACAAAACCGAGTGTTGTAAATTAGGTTTGCACTTGAAGCCGGAACCGGCAGCTATTGGAGCTGCATGTACAACAAGCTTGGCAAAGCCAATAGAACCGCCTAAGTGAGATCTATTCATAGCTGCCAAGGTTTCAGATTACTATGTGTGACACCTTCATAATTTCAGTGTAATTATGAGGGACATTGAGTATTAGCATAACATCAGCCCCGGTTTCACACAGTCAGTGTGATTGATGACACTTTTGGTTGGTAATCTGCAGCGCAGATCCGTGGCACTAACCTTCCACCAAACTTAGTGGTTTCTTTTTCAATGATGCTTTCCAGTGTAGTATCTTGGAAGTGCCAGTGTAAATCTTCTGAAACTGTTTTTGCGATCAAGCCAGTATAATCCCAGTAGCCAAAGTTGCTCATTTGCTCTACGTCCTCCTAGAATAAGGAATTTGCGACGTTCTGCTTTGCCTAAAAAAACAGTATGATTTTTGGTTGATCAAGCTGAGGGAGTTTGGGAGAGTAGCAGCGGGGATAAAGTGATGCTAGGCAGGCAGAGGGGGCGGAGATGCGGCGTGTACTGCTTGACAAAACTTCGTAGCACAGGCTCCAATTTAAAACACCGGACGATTTGCTCTCTGAATCTAGTTTCAAATAGCTTCTTTGTTTAACAACTGTTCCACTTCGTGTTGTAGTCATTGGTAATCTATCTTCATCGTCTTTAGCCTTGGCTGCTTTGTTGGAGGTGACTTTGGTAACTATGTAATAGCCGTATTTTATGATATTTAGTATCCTTTCGTCAGAGGAAATTCTGTCCATTCTTGTAAGAATTCTCCTATTCTCCCTCTTACTGGTGACTAGTGTAGATGGGTTCCTTGTGAGCAGTAACTTGGTGGTGTGGTTCCCCCTTTTGGGATCCCGCACCAGCGAAAGGATAGGCTTGAGCGGTACTGCCATTGTGGGGGGTTCACTTCGCTGGCTGTTGAAGCCTGTGTGGTATGTGTGTAATTGTATGGTCCCCTAGGCTGAGGTTACTCCCTTTCTGGGCTATGCCTCCCTCCCAAAAATTACCCTTGTATGGATTGGCCCCCATTGCCTTGGCGGTTTTGTTTCCTTTTTCACTGCCTGAGCACGTTGTCTCCTGCCTCTCCAAATAGGCTGTCTCCTGCGAAAGGCACATTGATGATGGCTGACTGGACTGCTTACCAAAATCCTGAGATTCTCAGCCAAGCGTGACTGCGTAAGGTTGTGGCCGCGCAGAGCTGTCTTCCGGCTGTGTCTGTCTCATCCAGGGTGGATTTCATGCATGTGTTGGAAAATGTTTAGCCCTCCCTCTTGCAACACTGCGCCTGCCCTCTTTTCAAATTCCTCTGGGAGATTTTCCATCAGCTCCTCCATCTCGTCCCACTGTTGGTGAGCACCCCTATTTAGTAGGGAGTTTGAGTTGGCTATCCACCACTGTGTTGCTGCTGACCTTTCCATTGTTCTCCCCACCATGTCTATTTCCTTGCTCTCCTTGTAAGGAGGCAGTCCTGTAGATGTGGGTTTATTGACTCTTTTCCATGCTGTTGCCCCGATGAAGGAATCTGATGAGGGAATCTGCTGGCACATTTCCCCTGTTAGGTGGGTCGCTTGACGAGAAGCAATATTTCTTCTCTACCCTTGGAGTTATTGCCCTAGTTGCAGCTGGCTCCTTTGAATACCTCTTTGCAATGGTCTAGCATGCTTGGGAGCATTGGAAGAAACTGGTTTCTTTTTGTTCCGCTAATAGTGTCTCCAGGAGGAAATATGCTTCAGAATGTTCTTTCTACAGTTGCACTCAGTAGGTGCATGTAGCCCTCTTTACCACTGCGTTGTATGCAGTGAGGTCATCTGGTGGTGATGGTTTTGATGGATAAGACATCACCCCTTCATCTGATGAGTCTGCATAGATGCCTTGCCAGTCATTTACTCCCATGAGCGAGTGGCCTTCTTGCTGTACTTCCAGGTCGAAGAACTCCTCCTCTAACTCTTCCTGCGGCTTTGGGGTAGCGGACTGCTCCAACTCCTCTGTTTCCTCTACTTACACATGCCTTTTCAGTGGAATTCTGTAATCCTGCAGGGGGTCATTGAATTCTCTCTTCTTTATAATTAGGGCTTCAAGTTAGGCCTCAAGACATTTTCTTTTCCTCTTGATCTCAAAAGCTTTGCTTTGTTCCTCAAGTTCCTCTTAGTCTCAACATCGATGTTGAAGAACTTTTTGCCATCGAGGTCGGGTGCCTCATTGCTTCTGCGGTTTAAGACACAGATGGAAAGTTCTTCGATGTCATCATGGATTCCATCTTTGTGGACGAGCAGACTCTCATGGACGGCATCGAACTGGCTTTTGCCGTTTCCCTCCCATGCCTTTAATCCTCTCTCAAGGTCGAAGTACGTTTTGAGGGTTTGCCTCCATCGGTGTCCCTGGTCTTGGAGCCATGTGGCTCCTTGGGCTTCACTCTGCCCTCTGGCATCGATGATTTTGGCATCATAGCCAGTTTCTTCGAGCCCAAGGTCTTTGGCTCGACTGTTTCTCGGCTCTGTGGGGTTACCTTTAGTCCGTGTTCTTGCCTCACCACTTTCCTGTAGATCTTGCTGGTTTGGCTCTTTATGATATCCTCGAACTCCGGTTCTTCCCCTTGGGCCTCCTGTTTCCAGGGTGTCTTTATCGTCATTTTCTTTTAGGGACTCTTCCTTTTTTCTGTGGCAATATAATCATGTACTGTGCGCACCTCTGCTTTGCCCAGATGGTTTTGGGCAGTGTGTCTTTCTGTGCGAATTTGTGGTGGCACTTGGGGAAGAATCTAAATGGGGTATGCTCCTTACCCCTTTCTCATTCTCCAACCACGTGGCTTTCTTAAGTCAGTCTTCTCACCTCTGTGGTTTTTGAAGTATTCTCGTGATCTCTTCTTCATATATGTCATCACCAATCCTTTTCCCTTGATGATGATTTTCGGTGGAAAAAACAGTTTCTTCCTGCAATTCCTTCTTCCTCGACTCTGGAGCTCTCCTTTAGGCTTCCAGACCCAATTGCAGAAAGAATCTGGAGACGGTGACTGCGAGGGATTTTTAGGGCATGTGTCTGACGTCTCACAAGGAGGGGTTTAAACCCAAATGGTAGATGACGCACACAAAAACCTTTTTTTTAAAAAAAGAGACTTCAAGGAGATTGTTCTGGATCTAACCCCTAGATGGCAGAATAATGCACAGCATGTGAATCCAGAAAAGATTCACACTGCAAAACTACAATCATAATAGCCCATCAGAACACTTTGATGCGTCTTTTCATAATAATCAGGATTCCCAACTATCAACATGAATGTAGATTCTCCAAGTTTTATGATGAATCTGGATTTCATTAAAAACACGCATGCATTATCTTTTTATTGCTACTCCATGTGCAGCCATTTAAAGCAACTTGTAACCAAACCCAAAACTCTAGAATCAGAATCAATAAGACAGTCTATATCAACTCTAGCTCAGTAGCCATCTTCCGCTTTTCTTTGCTGCTCTGAATCAGTTAAGTATCGGCATTCTTTGATTAGTGAATTATTATATACTGAATTTCCATCGCCAAAGAGAAGTCCCTTAGGATACTCACGGGGCTCTTTTATTTTGCAAAATCCCCTAGTTTTGGGCTAATACACATATGAATAGCTTTTCTTCTTTCAGCCACCAAAATTAAAATAATTATCCATCAGAACACTTTGATATGTCTCTTCATATTTATTAGCATTCCCAACAATCAACATGAAATAAACAGTAGATTTCTGCACCTAGCTCCTTCTGTCTGGAATTGCCTTACTTCTGCTTTGTGGTTAGAACCTGATGTGCTTTGTTTCTATAAACACCTTGTTAATATTGTATTTCCAATTTCCATATAACAATACCTTTACACCTTGTAGATTTATCAGTACGTGTAGTGCGCTCTTCTGCCATCTAATATTCGCTTTGATGAATTAAAAGTTGTATTTCTTTGCAGCTGTTCTTTCGGTTTTGATCATCTAAAAATGACTTGTGATCAAATCCTTAAACCAACAATGCACCAGGACGAGATCTCCCCCTTAGACTGTTTTTCCCTGCAACTGAAAGTGGTCTATATGAGAACGCTCTAGTTAAAGTTGGAACTTTATACAAAATCTCCAGCTGTTTTCACGTATCAAAGGAGTCAAGAGGAGGCATGCATACTGCCACAAGATAACCTGCAAATCAAATGTTAACTGTAGCATTTTGTTAGTTGCAGTGCTGTTCAAGTTCCCATACTGTGCATAGTTTGTAAATCACTTTCTCTCCTAAAGTTGTTGCTTGTGGGAAGCAGTAGAGGTAGTACAAACTAGTGTTCAAGGATAGTTAGCCCAGCCTCAGTCTCTAGCCTGAATGACAATACAGGAATGTTTTTTTTAATTTGTACAATAATAAACATGATGCTGGTTTGCAGCGTCAGTTCCCCCAAAACGCAAATGTAGCTAATTTTGTCTCTTTGACTTCCTTGTATTGTGCATTCAGCTTTTATAGACATACATACCAAATTTCCATACATTAAACAATTAAACTTTGCAGGTCCTGTCTTGAGTATGGGTTTCCCTAAAAGTAATTTAGAGAAAGCAATGAACTGGTCAGTATTATATAATAGCTCTGAATGCTCGATGTAGCACAAAAGAGCGCATTTGGCATGTAGTGCATAAGCCGAGTGCTCTGCTAAGGTTGTGAATTTGTAAACAATGTAGGTAATTCTATGGCCTGATTGATGTAGAAATTTGAAACGACCTTTGGAAGAAATCTTGGAGGAGCGCAAAGGACAGTTGTGTTTTTAGGCTCCTTAATAAACAATGCCTACATTTCACGAGCTTTCAGTAATGATGTTATTGCCATTAAGAACACAATCTTACAGGTGAGGTATTAAAGGAAGCATGGATGGAAAGGCCCAAATAGTGAGCTAATTAACCTTATTAAAATAATGCTTCGGTCCTACTTGTGAGCAGATTTTTCTTGGTAGATTAATGCTGTTTAATTCGGTACTGAAATTTTTTTATTTTTTTTAAATATATTTTATTATTGTTGTTTTCATAAAGAACGCAAAAACATAAGTAAAGCAGCGACACGGACATATAATATACATACAGTACCTTGTACTTTTTAAGCGAGTCTGAAAGAAAGTAAAGGAAAAAGAAAAAGAGACATAGAAAATAGGAGAAAGGGCCAAAATAAGCAAATACTATACAGTCAGCACATTTACAAAAGCCCTGTCAGAAAACTCATGCAATCTATGCAAGGGAGAGCGGGTAACTCAACTTCCAAATGGTTAAAAGATATCTGCTAAGAGTCCTGGCAGTATACCTCTACTGAAGGCAGGTATTTACATATTTATATTATTTAATATTTAAACATTGTTTCAACCAATCTTACTGTAACCACTCTGTTATAGGAGCCCAGAGCTTTTGCCCCTGCTCCCGCCTTCTTTGCCCTTTAAGACGGTACACTGAAAATTCGATGTTATAAATGGCTAGGAGCCGGGATCGCCAATTGCAAAAAGTAGGGGGATCAGGGCTGATCCACTGGGAGGTGATACAGAGTCGGGCTATGGCCATTGATATGAACAAAAACCCAATAACAGCTTGAGAGCCATTCATATTTCCATCAATCCCCAGGATTACCAGATCTGCAGTGATTTTTATTGGGATCCCCAACACCTTAGTCAAAAAGAGTTTGATATTCTGAAAAAATTGCACTAAGCTAGGGCAGGAGTAAAACATATGAACTGGATCAGCAGACATCACCCCACATCTGTTACATGTTCCCCCCCATATCCCTCCCCACTTTGCAATTTTTGCCGGGGTATAATAGAGCTCAAATATAGACATGAAGTGCTGACTCCTCAAGCTTCCAGTTATTAAAACCTGGTTAGCTAATACAAGTGAATCCTCAATATTTATCCCCTCCTTCCCAAATTTCCTATCTCATTTATTATTCTGGTTTACCATGTCATCAGGGAGAGCCTCCAGTAAGTTTTGATAGATTCCCCCTATACGGGTTTTACTACAAATTAGTTCCACTAATCGGAGCTTACCCAGATTTAAAGCTAGGCCTGGTAACTTTCTTGCTAAAAGCTACGCATCTGTAAGTACTTAAAAAAATCTCTTTTGTCCAGACCGAACTTTTCTTGTAAAAACAAAAAAGGAGCAATATGGCCTCCATAGCCCAAATCGCCCAAAGTACTAATTCCAGCATTTCCCCATCTAAATGTGGTTTGATCTTGAAAGATTGATGGTAGTATCCCGCAGGCCGATAACGGCGTGTAACCATTAATAATCGGTATCTTTAGTCTGTACCGTATTTTCCTCCAAACCGAATAGGCTGCCTTAATTGTTTTGAACCTAGTCTTTTTGTAATAGCTGGGTTCCAAGATCTTAACCAAACAATGCTTAGCCTTATCCCCCAGACCAATTTCATAGATATTTGGTCTAACCGCCTCCGAGCTTTCGGCTGTGTCCCCTACTAAAAGTACACCCATATGTTGCAACATGCATGCCCAATAGTAGAACACAAAATTGGGGATTGCCCAACCTCCCCGTAGTCTTGGAAGGGTCATCCACTTAGCCGCTCTTCTAGCTCTATGATATCCCCACAAAAACCTAGAACACATCCTTTCGATCTTGGAAAAACAGGTAGCAGAAAATTCTAGGGGGAATAGTCCTGAACAGATACAAGAATTTTGGGAATACCACCATTTTGATAACATTACTGCGCCCGTATATGGATAAATTCAGATGGTCTAACCTCTCCTGTGTCTGACCAACTGTATTAATCATTGGTCCTATATTTATGTTCGGAATTTGGTCCACTCCTACTGTGAGCTTAACCCCCAGATATGTTACTTCAGGAACTATTGGCAGATCCACAAAAGACTCAGTGCCAAAGTATAGAATCTGAGTCTTATCGATGTTTAATTTGTATCCAGAGAAGATGCCAAATCGTTCAGCCATGTCTTTCACAGCTGGATAAGCAGAGACAATATCAGAAGTGAGTATCGCAATATCATCAGCATAGGCCAATGTCTTATATTCTGTACCATTGACCTTTGCTGGCTTAATATTGCTGCATTGCTCTAGCTTATTAAGAAAAGGATCAATATACAGTGAAAATAAAAGAGGAGAGCACGGGCACCCCTGTCGAGTGCCTCTGCTTATGCTGAACAATTCAGTCTCCTGTCCTGAGATGCGTATCCCAGCCTCCGGTCGTTGATACAGAGCCTGAATCGCCTGACTAAATTCAGCACCCATCCCCTTCCATCGCAGAACAGACCACAGGAACCGCCAGGAGACCCTGTTGAACGCTTTCTCAGCGTCCAACAGGATCACCCCGAGCTGAGAACCCGTGGCCTGAGCCCAATCAAGGAGATCAATAACTCTCCTGACATGATCAGTCGTGTCCCTACCAGGGATAAACCCATGCTGCCTCATAGAAACCAAAGGCTTGATAACCTTGCCTAATCGAGACGCTAATATTTTCGAATAAATCTTGCTATCAGCATTAATAAGCGATATCAGTCTATATGAGGATGGGCTGACTTCTGGCTTACCTTTCTTTTTAAATACCACAATAGTAGTCCTTCGCCAAGAGTCAGGAACACATCCCCTTTGCGCTGCCTGAAATAGAGATATTATATCTAGCCGCAATATATTCCGAAATGATCTGAAGAATTCCAAAGGAATTCCATCTGGACCAACAGCCTTACCAGAAGCTAAGGAAGTTATGGCCATTTCAATTTCTTCCCATGTAATGGGGGCAGCTAGGATCGTATTCTGATCAGGTGTGATCTCCCGGGTTTCTAAGTCTTTAAAGAACTCCTCAGGGGATTCCTCCCCAGTGTGACCAGACTCCGGATCTATTCCCTACGTGTAGAGCTGGGAATAAAAATTCTGAAATACATTCAGGACCCTGGTTGGGGAGTCCTGAATCTGCCCCATCTGATCTTGGATTTTACAAATTCTATTTGAGACCTCCCTCTGTTGTAAGCGTTTCGCCAGAACCCTACCAGTGTTTTCTCCAAGTTCATAGATTTCCTTTCTATACTGCACATATGTAGTAGCAATCTCTTCCCCAAAATACTGATGTATTCTAGCCTTAATGATAGTGATTTGCTGCTGGCATTCTTCGATATTTTGATCTTCCTTAATTTTCTTCAAAAGATCTATCTCAGCAAGTCTGAGCTGATCTATCCAATCTCTAATCTTCTCCTTAGCTGCCTTCCGTCGGTAGCTAGAGAAATTAAGAGTCTCTCCGCGTACGGCCGCCTTTAACGCGTCCCACACTATGATTCCTGAAGCGGTGTTTCTATTAAAATTAAGAAATTCTGCTATCCACTTAGCCATATGCTCGCAGTATGCCTGATCCAGCAATAGCTTCCGTTTAAACGTCCATAATCTCGGTCTTTCTACTAAGCGACTAATTGGCAACTCCACAACTATTGGGTTATGGTCTGAGATAACCCTTGGGGGGATCTCAATGCTAACTCCCTCAGCCATTTGGCATGATATTAAAAAATAATCAATACGGACCAGTTTATTATGGGGGGGGCCGAATAAAAAGTATACCCCGAATCCTCCCGTTTATGTCTGTACCAAACATCGATCACCCCATGTTCATTTACAAATCCCCGTAAAGCCTTAAAGGTCCTATTTTTCCGTCCTTGATATGGGGCATCGCTAGAGATATTAAAATTGCTATCCAGATGGATATTGAGATCCCCACAAACAATTAGCGGATGTGGCCATGCAGCTAATTCTATACTTAGATAATTCAGGACTTCCGGATCATCCAAATTAGACCCATATATAGAACACACTGAGAGAGGGACACCATTGACAATAAATTCAATAATCACCCACCGTCCCAGACAATCCTCCTTTACTTTTTTACAAGTCCCTAAACCACGCCTTGCTAGAATAGCCACCCCCCTTATTGAAGTACCCTGGCGCGTGTATGCCAACAAATCAAGACCAAGTTCCTTGAGCCATCCACGTTTACTACACGGTATGTGAGTCTCTTGCAGACATAACAGGTCAATTTGCATACATTGTACACACTTGGCCAGTAAGCCCCTTTTCCTCCTGTCATTTAGGCCACAGATATTCCAAGAGCATATAGATAATCCACTCCTTCTAGACCCCATTTTTGGAAGTACTATTTTCTTCTTCAAAGTAATGTCTGTAAAAGGAAAGTACTAAACCAATATTTGCTCGCTTCTTTTGATAATAAGTGTCATGACAACAAATAGAAAACAACAACATTACCACCCCACCCCAAACCCTCCATCCCCCCCCTGCCACCCTAGCCAGCTCCCCCAATCCTGGAGAGGCTGCCCCCCCCCACCTTAAGAGGCAATAGGACCAGCGGTCCTCCTATGATGTAGAGCTGGATTCCCCCCCCCCCTCTCCCCTGGATCCCTCCCACCCACTAGGCAAAAGAAAGGGAGAAAAATAGACTATAAAAGCACATGAGATACCACATAGTAAGGTCTGACTCTGATAATGACCCTACTACAAATACCCATAGTAGTCAGCACGTTCCTACTAAAGAGAAAGAAAAAGAAAAAAAAGAAAATATTCGCTTTTACCCTACTGGCATTGAATGCAAAAACTCTTTTGCCTGTACTTCAGACGTGAAAAATCGCGTCTGACCTTGAGATATCACTTTTAATTTAGAAGGGTTTAACAAAAAGACTTGTGCCCCTTTAGCCTGAAATGCTGGAATCAGTTGGCGAAGCTGCCACCTTCTCTCAACTGTTACCTGGCAAAAGTCGGGCCTTACAAAAACTTCACATCCCTTCCCTATCAGGTCTAGCCAGATCATAGATAGCCTCCCGTGCTAAAAAATTATTAAAGCAAATCAGAATAGCTCGAGGCTTATCAATAGCTTGTCCAGTTTTCTGCCGTTGTTTAAAAAGAAACCGGTGGGCTCTCTGCAGTTCAATTTGCCAGTTCCACTGCTTCAAGTCCGGAAATGCCTCCGAGAAAAGCTCTGCCACAAACTGACTAGTATCTGCGCCCTCTTTACTCTCCGGGACACCTAAGATCCGCAAGTTGTTTCTCCTAGACCGATTCTCTAAATCGGTTAACTTCCAAAGTGTATCTTCTTTCTGAGTCTGAAGTGCATCAGTGAGGCCCTTTTGTACTGCAAGTTCATCTTCCAATACAGAGATTCTGCCTTCGGCCTTCCCAATCCTAACTGCGAAGTCAGAGCATGTTTTGGCCACCCTTCAGATAGAGTTCTGCAATTTGCGACAGGCCCCCTGGGTACGTGAGCTCTCCAGCCTGGTCTCCTCCCTGTGGGCCATAATAATTTGGTAGATTGTAGCCAGCGTAATCTCAGCAGGGATATCCTGGCTTGGCCTTGAAGTGCCTGCAGCCACCCCTACAGCATTGCCTTCAATGTTATTTGATTGGGGAGTACAAGAATAGTCACAAACCATTGAGCCGGTTAGACTGGTGGCCTCACTTAATAAAAAATCTCCTTGTGTCCTTTGTTCACTAGGTTTCCGAACTGTTTCAGGGACGAGCATGCCCCCCTGCGTCCCCTCATCGAAGCGCCAGCCACTGATATCACTATCATCATCCGCCCAGTCTTTCCCCGGGTTTTCGTCCTCTGATGATAAAGAGGGGTCAGACATAGAGTAAAATTTATCGCCTGCTTCCCCCTCCTTTCCTGGCTCTGTAACATCATCATCTTGAATGACCAGCTGATCGACTACATCTGTGGTAGTATTTAGAGGAAGAGTATATTCAGGAACCACATCCACTGACTCTACTCGAGGGACTACATTACCCATAAGGCTACCTTCTAATAAAGTACCACTGGTCCCGGATTCAACTCCTACTGATCCTGCACTTGAATCCTCAATATCATGATTTATAACAGAATTAGTGTGGTTTATGTCCTCATATAATCTCCCCTGTGCCTTCCTCTTACTGTTTTTATCCTCCATCGTCTTACCGCTGCCAACAAGTTTTTCCAGGCTTGTTTTAGCCATCACGGGTGAATGTACAGTACCTGAACTGGGCTCTTCTGTTCCCCCAGTAGGGAGTCCGGGAGGATTTGCTGAGAGGTCCTTCATGCTTTTCTCGCCATTGCCCCCAGCCTGCTTATTCTTTGCAGTCTGCGCCTTGAAGAGCGAGGGAACCGTCTGCCGCCCCTGCATCGGAACCCCCTTAGGTAGTACCTCAGGAGGTCCACTAGCTTCAGATAGTGAATTCCCAGTGTTGCTATTCCAGCCAGCCCCTGCCGCCGAACGGCGTCCTCCGCCGCCTCCATTGCCTGCATCCACCGCATCCTTCCCGGGGCTGCCGGACGCCACCAGCGGACCACGGGTCCTAGTGCCCCTCGGGACTGTCTTCGGTGCCATTACAGAAGTAAGTCGACGAAATGTCCTTGAGAACAGAGTGGAGCATAGGGGTCCCGCATAAGCAATACGGGAAGACTTGGCCGGTAGCGACCACAAGAGCATCAAACGCCAAATCATGCCACAGGTCCCAATAGTTAATTGAACTAATCTCTTCGCAGAAAACGTCGGTTCCGAACCAGATAGGAATAGTGGGTGGGTTTAACCAGGAGAGCGCCTGGACACCAGCTTACTCGGCCGAGTGTTCGGCCGCCATCTTGCCTGGTACTGAAATTTGTAATATGTTGTTTTTATGCATTGTTGTGACAATGTTAAACTCATAAAAATACATTAAAAAATACTGTTCACACCTTCCTTGAAGGCCTTTATGGGATTTTAAAAATGGATGGAACTTGTCTACTGTTCAGATATACCAACAATACATTTTGCTCATTGCATAGCAGCAGTTTGTCTCTACCAATAGCAGACACTCCTAAGGTAAAGTCAACAGAAATCATTGCACTTGTGAAGTCTTGCGCTCGGTACTAATACAAAATGCTCCCTCTCTAAACAGTTTAATTACCTTTCCTACTATCGGAGGAAGCAATATGTGATAAAGGGGAAGCATTCTCTGGAACATCAATGCACTCTCAATCTCCACACAGATTTGTAACAATTATAAAGCACTGGCAGATAGGAAACATGGGACATAATAAAATACCAAATGAGCCCCCAATCAAAGATTGACTTTTTCATCCCGAACGAGATCCAAAACAAACAACACCGTGGAATCTGCCATCGGTAAGTCTTCACTTGGATTAAAAATAAATTAAAAAAATAAATAAAATTGCAACAGCACATATCTCATCTATAGACTGAAGTGTAAATGCACCATACACTGCATTGGACTAACTAGAAAAATAAAGGTGCACATCCAAGAATACATAAGCACCATCAGAAATCAACAAAACCACAAACCGGGGGTCACATTTCACTGAATGCAACCTTGAAGCTACAGACTTCCAGTGGACTGGTTTGGAATGGGTGAACTTCATGAGAAGTGGGGCAAAAAAACTTGTTGCATTAAAAAGAAGCTAAATGGATTTTCTGTGAAGAGACAGACAAGTCACTCCTGAATGAAATGGCTGAGTGGGACAAACCTGGAGAAAACCAAGCATCCTCCAAATCCTAGATTGCTTCAGCCGGAGGTGTGTATTTCCACCACTTTCTCCTTCATTCACGCCCTGGATACAGAATAAATTAGCACAAGCACAGGATCGATCTGATTTTAACAATATCAAATTAAAAGACCTACTATTTAACTAGTGAATGGCTTTTGGGATACCCAAATAAAGGTAAAAACGGTTCATATTTGGGACTACGACTTGTAGTATGCCTAGCGCAATCTTTGTTGATCAACTTTCAATTCTACCACTAACCGCAAGAGAGAAATTTTTCCTTCTAAACTGAATAATCCCACAATTCTACAATTGGTAATACTATTTATCAGTCCACAAGGCAGCTAACAAGGACCTTGTTAAGTCCTTGTTATAATTGGCCTCAGCCTCTCTACTTCACTCGCCAAAGGCAGCATAAACGGTCAGGACAACTCCACAAATATTATGCATGCTGTGATTAAATATCTGGCTACATGTAGTTAAAGTGGTGTTTTTTCACCTGTTTGGTGTTGCTTTTATTAGTTTTGTATTTTAACAACCAACATAAGCAGGTGACTCGAAGTCCCCAATCAACCACCCATTACATACTTAACCATCTTACAGTAATCACGTCATGCCAAAAGGGCAAACAATCACTAAACTGACTAATTAGGTAGCCCCATGCCCCATATTTTCTCATTATTGGTTTCACATCTCCTCCCAATTATATACCATTGTTTCGACAGCTGCGCAGTTGTCTATTCCATACCGGCCTCTCACTTGGAGGAACTCTTGCTACGCTAATGTGTTATATCCCATTTTGATGTAGGAAGCCCACATTGGCTAATGTTCTCTGTGCTCCATCCAACCATCCATAATTCCAAAAAATCATTACACTGGGGTCAGGGCTAACCAGCAGAGCATATCAGCCAGGGAGTCAGGTATCCTCAGGCAATATCTCCAAATAGGAGGGACATTCCCAAATGACATGATAAATGGTTTGGGTAACCTCCTTACATCTCATGCAGAGTGAGTGGTTACTCCTGCCCATCTTCCGGAGCCTCTATGGGCTAAGGAAGGTTCTATTAAAATAACTGAACTGAATCATTCTGAAATTTGAGGGCATCGGCACCACTCTCAGTGCCATCTTGGACTTCTGCCGCTCATCATGTTGCAACTTACCCACGTCTCATTCCTAAGCCGCACTTGTTGTCACCAGTAGGTTGGGGTATTCAGTATTAAGGACCTGTAAAGCTGCAAAATGTCCTTTCGGACCCAGAGGTTCCATGACTAGCTTGCACTCCAGTGGTTTATATTCCAGGACCCCTCTCAATTCTTTTTTTGTATTCAAATAATGATACAGTTGTGACCTGTTCAACTTAAACTTCGCCTTGAGCTGCTCAAATGATTTATGATCTAGCACCCAAACGTCCTAGGGGGAAGGATAGTCCTATAAGGTCCCATTCTGTTGGGTTACTTGTTTTTGATTAGTACCCGTCCAGAGGGGTGTTTGGTGAGTTAGTTTATTTATCCATTGCATGTGTCCTAGGATGTCTCACCAACAGAGAACCAAGATCCTGGTCATCGATGCTAGCGTAACTGGAGGAACCTCGCTGTATAGGAGGTTCTGAGTTCCCACTTCCTACAGGACGTCTGATTCCACATCCAGAATGGGGTCTGATCTATCACCAAAAACCTAATAAGTGGTCAGGACCAGTTGGGCCACCTAGTAATACATTTAGAGATCAGGCATCTCCTGCCCAACTTCATAAGATGACTTGCTACATTTCCAGGAGTCCCCTGGGTGGCTTCCCAGCCCATAGAAATTTTGGAGCTAGTGCCTGGAATCTTGTAAAGAAGGAATGTGTGAGAACAAAGCGGTGGTTGTGTAGTACATGTAAAAATCAGGGTAGTGTGACATTTTTATACAATGCCACCATTCCCATCAGTGAAATGGGCAATAAAGACCACCCCTCCAACTCCTCATAAGTACGTCACATCAACAGGACAATATACAGCTCCCATGCCAGTTGGTGATCTCGAGTGATATTGATCCCCAAATAATTGAATTGCTCAACAGTCCCTTGTACCAGCATACGAGTGGGAAATCGCTGTGGGGGGGGCCACCATGCTGTACGCAAGTCAATTTGCCCCAATTCACTACTGGCCCTAATGCCTCTTTATACCTTAAAATTGTCTACCAGTTGCCGAAATGAGGTCAGTGGCTTCTGCAAGAGAACGTCGTCTGCATAATGGGATACTCTGCATCTTCTCTTCCGTTTGGCCATTATAATAGGTCGGTCTCTCTTGATCCACTCAGTCAAGGGTTAAACAACCAGTGAGAAGAGGAACAGAGGGGGCAGTCCTGTAGAGTTCCATGCTCCATGGGGAATGATGAAGGCAATATTCCGATTACTCTTACTTGCATGGTTGGCACCTCCTATAAATATATATATATATATAACCTATTGGTGGTCACTAGTAGGTAGTTATAGTAAGGACCTTGTTCCTATCCAAAAATCTTTTCTTTTGCCAATATCTTTGGCACCGTGTGACGAATCTTCGCGGAAATTTTCAAAACTAATGGCCCACTCACTTTAGCTGCTGTCTTGAAACTTTCGGGGTGATCCGTCAAGCGGGGACCAAGAAAAAGGGGAGGGGATCCCAAAATGCTTTTTCTCCATGTTAATTTCCATAGAAAACGGTTGACGCTGCTACAGTCCGAACTGCTGAACATATACACCAAATTTGGCATGAAGGTAGCTCTTCGTCCAGAGTGCACTCTTTTTGTTAAATGGTGTAAATCCGTTCAGTAGTTCCTGAGAAATTTAAACATTCCTCAGATATACATATATGGCTGCGGAGAATCCACAAAACCTTTCCGATCTCGTGCCTGAGATCTGATTGGCTGCCAACACTTCAAACCAGGAAGTGTTGGCAGCCATTTTGTGACTTGGTAGAACCGAGTCACAAGAAAAAAGGTTTAAATTTTTTTTTTTAAAAATCAAGAAAAGGGGGCAGGATAGAAACACCCTGAGCCCCCCCCTAGGCCTGCTCAGGCCGCAAAAAAGCATTTAAAAAAAAAAAAAAAAAAATCGGTGGTATACGCGATGGATCCGTGAATACGGCCGAATTTCTTTTTTAAACGAAACGCAGGCTCCCGCGCTTTGTTTAATTAGGCCCCCAGGTGGGCCAGGTCCAGCGGGAAATCATCAAAATACATGCAGAGGCCAACGCAGGTCCCCGTGCCCCGGGGACCGCCACATCCCCAGGGCTTTTCTATTCAATGCATGGCTAAGCGGCCCACCGCAGCCCTTCACCTCCCCGGGTATTTGCTCATTTAAAAAATAAAAATAAAAAATGCATGGGGGGGGGCTCCTGCCCGCCTCCCCTCAGCACTGGGGACTGCCACCTCCCTGGGGCTAATTAGGTTAAATGGGAAGGGGGCTGTGCCCCCCCACAGACCCGGGGACCACCAGCTCCCGGGGCTACAACGTAAATGGGTGGGGGGCCACACTGCCCCCCCTCCAGGAGCCCTCCATCGCCCTGGGGACCGCTGCCTCCCCAGGGCTGGCTCCAACAATGTCCCTGGGTGCCCACCCCCGGGACATTGCAGTTTGCTATGGCATGGAGGGAGCACTGCTCCTGCCATGCTATAGCAAACTCTGGTCCGCTTCTTGGAAGCAAGAGCAGGATAAAATGCTCTTGCTTCCATGAAGCGGAGCAGAATTGCTTTTGGGCAGAGGGAGCTGCATGTTTGCAGCTCCCTCTGCCCAAAAGCAATGCTGGCTCCCGCAGGAGGAAGGGAGCCGGCAGGGTCCACCGGAGCCTTGAGGCTTCCCCTGCGGTCCCAAACAAAGTGGCCATGCCCCGGGAGATGGGGTCCCTGGGGCCAACAATGGCCCGGGTAGGGGGGGCCGCGCAGGCCCCCCTACCCATTATTTTTTTTTTTTTAGGAAAGGATATGGCCATGCCCGGGGGATGGGGTCCCAGGGGCAATATTGGCCTCAGGAGGGGGGCCACGTAGCCCCCCTCCAAAATTAAAATAAAGGGCAGGCCAGGGGGATGGGGTCCCCCGGGCCAAAACTGGCCCAGGGAAGGGGGCCAACGTGGCCCTCCTTCCATTAAAAAAAAAACAAATTTAAAATAGCCCAGCCTCGGGTGATGGGGTCTCCGGGGCAGAAATCGACCTCGGGAGGGGGGGGGGGGGCAACGCAGTCCCCCTCCCATTTTTTCCCCTAAATGGGTCAGGGCCCAGGTGATGGGGTTCCTGGTGCCCAAAAGGGTAAAGGGAAGGGAGGCCACACAGCCCCCATTCCTACAAATACATTTTTTTTTTTTTTAAAACACCGGAATCCGGCAACTTGCCGGGGGCCCGCCCCCTTTCTCCACAACTCTGCAAACACACCCCCTGGCGCACTCTTGGTTGGGGATGAAGTACCCTTCGCTGCGGAGGGTCCTAAGGGGCAAACTAACCCTCCTGTTACCTCCAGTAAGCCCCACACAGTGGGATTGCTGAGAGGTGGTCGGAGGCCACGCCCCTTCTTGCACAACTCTGCAAACACACCTCTTGGCGCACTGCTGGTAGGGCGAGGAGGTCCCCCTGTGTCCTGAGGACCTCAGGATTAAAGTGGACTTCATCCCCCAAGCAGCAGTGCGCCAGGAAGCGCATTTGCAGTGGTGAAGAAAGGGGGCGTGGCCTCTGACCACCTCACAGCAATCTAGCTGTTTGGGGCTTACTGGAGGGCTAGTTGGCCCCTTAGGACCCTCAGCAGCAAAGGGGACTTCATACCCAACCAAGAGCGGTCCAGGAGGCGTGTTTGCAGAGTGGTGGAGAAAGGGGGTGTGGCCTATCAGAACTCCGCAATTCTGCTGTGTGGGACTTACTGGAGGTAATAGGATGGGTTGTTGGCTCCCAAGGAGGTCCTTGGGGGCCAACTACCCCTCCTGTTACCTCCAGTAAGTCTCACACAGTGGGATTGCTAAGAGGTCTTCGGAGGCCACTCCCACTTTGTCCACCACTCTGCAAACGTGTCTCCTGGCGCACTACTGGTTGGGGGATGAAGGCCACTTTACTCCAGAGGGACCTTGGGGGCCAAGAAGCCCTCCTGTAAGTCCTATGAATCGGAATTCCTGAGAGCTGGTCGGAGGGCCAGACTCCTTTCGCCACCACTCTGCAAATGTGACTGCTAGTTTTAAAAAAACCTTAGAAATTCACTGGAAAAAAACCCACATGTTTCAGGGACGTTATAGTTCGAAATCAGCATTTAAAAAACCATAGAAATTAAAGGAAAAAAACCAAAGGTTTGAGGCACGTTATAGTTAGTCTGATATTTCACTTGTACAGAACCAGAGAAATTCAGCCGTTATAGTTAGCTGAGCTAACTATAACTCACTCCCCTGCAACGCACTGCTTATGACCTCACATATTACATCCCTCACGACATGGTCAGTGACATCAGTGATGACATCTCAAATTACATCACTGATGACATCATCCACAGCATCTGACGACCCCACTCACACCCCTATAGAATCTATTATACACCCACTGCCACACAACCATTCAGAGCCATACCAGTACTTACACACCCACTCACTGATTCATTGGTCTATACACACATCCATTTGCTCACCTATACTGCCACTCATAGACCCACTCACTAATACAGCTATGACATATCCACTCATACAGCCATACAGGCACTCACAGTCACCCATAGAACTACTCACACATCTAGACACTCACCCATAGTCAATCGTACAGCCACTTACTCACCCAGTTACACAACCACCCACTTATTTACTCATACAAATAGTAAAAACATACTAATTCAGCTATAGTCACTGACAGAAGCATGCACTCATCTATATAGCCACTCTCACATTCACTCTCATGCAGTTACTCATATACCCCGTCACTCATGTATACTGCCTTTCACATACTCAGTTACTCACCCATACTAACATATGCACTCAATCACTGACATAGCTATACAGACTCACTCACCCATACAACTTCTCACACATGTAACAGTACCCCATACAGCCACTGGCTCACCCACTCACTGATCCATACAGGCAGTCACATACCTCCTCACCCATAGACGTAGCCAATCACCTATATAACCATTCACATACCCACTAACACACTCATACACCCACTTAGACATCAACTGACAGACACACACATTCACACAACCAGTCACTCAGCCATACATTCACCGAGACACCTAATCACTCACTTAGTCAGTCACGCACCCACTGAGTCATCCTTACAGTCACTCATACACCCACTGATTCACCAATACACCTTGGTATATATATTTAAACACTCAAAACTTTAAAAAAAACACTCAGTCACTGGATGATGTCATCACTGATGTCATGAGTGATGTCACTGACCATGTCATGAGTGATATAATATGGGAGGTCATAAGCAGTGCATTGCCGGGGCACGTGTTCTAGTTAGCTCAGCTAACTATAACGGCTGAATTTCTCTGGTTTTGTACAAGTGAAATGTCAGACTATAACATGCCTCTAACCTTTGTGTTTTTTCCATGAATATAAATATCTCAGAAACCCTGGATCTGTGTTCATTTTTTGATTAAACCGACCGGAAATGATCAGTGGACGATGTCAAATTCGTTCTTGTTATCCACTAGTAGGATTGCAAATGAACTCTGCAAAAGCGGGATTCTGGCCAACAACATTTGGACCAGTCTTAAGCAGTGCTAAGTGCTTCTTCCAAGCATGAAGTTGTGATCCTCGTGTATAATTTTCCATATTCCCCTGACCAATCTATTGGCACAAACCTTCACTGACAGTGTGGTTTCAACATTTAAGGAGTGACCCACAGTCATCCGGTTGTTTGTTAGGTTTGAGGATGGTAATAATCACTGCCTCGTAGAAGTCTCTCAGCAGTCAGGCTATGTGCTCAGCTTCCTTGAATAGTTTAAGACGGTGCGGGTAGAGCAGGCAAGAGAATTTAAGCAGTTCAATTGGTGAGCCAGGTGTATTACTAAAGGATGCTTGCACTATTGCATATTGGACCTCTTCCAGTGAAAGACTAATCCAAAAACGATCTGCTCTCCTCTTCTGTAAGGGTCTGAACACTCAAGTCTCCTACAATGGGATGCATTATCTCCAGAGGCAGGCATGGTCATCTACAATATCTGGCAAACACTACTAAAATCTCAAGGGACTAACTCCTTATCTGCCTGCAGTACAGAGTGCTGACAATGTTCACCGTTTATTCCCCAGTTTATATACTCTATATCTAGCTAGACATTTTCTAGGCCGTTTGAACTGTCTCCAATAACGTCTATGAGAGTGTATGTCTAAGCTGCTCTAGCTTTCTGTTATCAGCTTCTCAATTGCTCGGGCCACTCTCCGTTCAAATTGAATATCTAAGAATCATATGCCATTATTTCTTGTTCCGTATCTTTTCAACCCTCAGACATAAAAACACAGACTTAAAAGCCTCACAGAATGCATCACTAAGGACTCAATCTTAAAATACTCCTCATACGTTTCACTGAGCCTACATCAAAGGGCCTCATTCTTCAGCCACCATGCATTAAAGCACTAGACTCCCTGCTGGCCATGCAGTGTCCCTTTAAGACACATTTAAACAGGTACATGATCAGACAGTCCTAGGGGCAATATGTGGGAGCCTTCTATTACCTAAAGTTCTGCTTCTGGAACAAAGTCAAGACTCGAATGGCATTAATGTGATGCCGAATAATATGTGTACGGTCTCTCGCACAAGTGAGTGTTGCACTATAAATCTCCCAGCCCCACTGAAGTCACCCTTTAAAGTCGGGGTCTATTGGCTTTCATCCCAACATCCATGCACAAGAGAAGAATTCATTCTATAAACAATATCATTTACTCAGATTCATACCAAAAGCTGATATTATTAGAACCTTACAAAGGTCCAGTGCTGACCTTTTTTTTTTTTTTTTTAGTTTGGGGTCATTGACCCCTTTTACCCCATCAGTAGGCTTTACCACTTGAGCACATTGCTTTTCACTCACTGATTATGGAGAAACTCACTGGGGTTTGCCATTGGTCTAGACATCTTCCCCTCAGCCAACAACACACTTCTCGTCCACGTAGCAGTACCATGCTTTTTAAACCCTCAGGTGTCCTCGCAGGATTCATCTTCCCCGTGGAAGACTCCAGACATACACAGAAGAAGCTGGGCTTCCTCTGATCCTGTAGGAAACCTTTTTAAGAATGTGGGTACCAATAGTTTTTTTTTTTTTTTTTTAATCCTACACTTGTTAAAAAAAACTAAAAACAGTACTGGGCACCGTATCTACCCCTCTCGGAGGACAACATTTTGTTAGTGCTTTCTCTGCCATATATATGCAATTAATGTTAGCATTGATTAATTGATATCAAGTAGATATGAGAACTCCTTAAACTATAGCGTGTTATAAAATGTAAACGCTGCCTCATCAGGTGGTTGAGGTACACTTCCTAGAAGTGTCCTCAATTATGAACTGAGCACCTGACTGTATAATAACTTGATTACGAGGTAAATTACAAATTGCACACAAGTAACTTAGAGCTGAGCACTCATAACAAATCCCTGGTTGGTTTAGGATATCACATATCATAAAAGCCAGAACTTTATCTAAGGGAAAGGAACATTACTACATCGACTATTGCCCACTGGTATGCCTTGATGTTGGTGGGTGCAGGTAAATAAACAGCTTTCATTGATTTGTGAATGCTTTTTACATATGAATGATAGGGATTACCATTTTGAAGGTTAATAACGAAGTCCTTATTTTAAACTTCCAGTTTGTTTTCAAAAATGACTTGGGAGACACCAGACTAGGTCCTCTGGCCCTGAAGAATCTGCTAAAGGTTTTAGGCAGTGAAACATGTTGGCCTTCCATAAAAGTAGGCCCAGAGGTGCCTTGTTGGGTTTAATGATCTGATAGGTGACATGTAAATAAAAAGCTGAATATGCCACCTTTGACACATTTATTTTACTCTTGACTTGAATATTACAGCACATCAAATGATTTAGAAGATAAATACACCTTAGGTCTTGTGCTAACTCACACAATAGGTCAGGATGAAGCAAGCTCCAACATTGGGGACACTAGAAGAGAGGTGGTTGTATCGCCCAAACTTTATACCAACAACAATAAGGCTTTATGGGATACTTCAACTATAGACACAGACTGCCCCACAGTCCATCCTACATCCAGTCTCAGGAGCACATAAATTATGAGAAACCCGGAACTCTGAGCAAAAGTACAACCAATGCAAGCTCCTGTTATTTTTTACGTTTACCTTCCCGGTACTGCAGGTCCTTCTTCAGTAACGGGAATCACACTTGCATACGCTTGTCAGGGGGTTGTTGGGCATCAATCTTTGCAAGCCTCTCTGTTAGAAATGGGGGTCTCTAGTTGGCAATGGCTGGCCACTGTCCAAGTAGGGACCCTTCTTCCTAAGTCAGAGTGAGAGGGCTACCTTCTTTAATACCCCTGCTCAACCCTGTGGTAACGTAGCACGAGCAGGTAGGCTTATCTCAGAGGCAGGGTGTGAAGCATTTATGACCATACACAGTAACACAGTGAGGAACACTACAAAGGGACACCACACAAGTAGTTATAAAAAATAAGTATCTTTATATAAAGGCAGATTTATCACAAGACCAATAACTGTAAAAGCCACAATACTGTCAAAAATAGGATAGCTGTTGAAGGACTGTCAAAGATAGTTCAAAGGTTGCAAGAGTAAGGTTCAAATTCAAAGCAGGGGTCTCTGCGACCCTTTCTCTCACAAAGTACCTGTATTCAGTAGCAAAACCAACAAAATGTCGCAAAGCAGTGTTAGCGATGAATTTCCTCACGCGAGGCCGGCGATGCGTTAAAATCCTTGCCGCAAGGGAGGATGATGCGCCGATCTGCTGATGCGTGCGGAGACGATGCGACAAACTTCTCCACGCTAGGCCGCCGATGCGCTGAGGCCTTGCCGCGAGGGCGAAGACGATGCGACGATCCTGTTGCGTGTGCGATTGTGTTGCAATGCGAAGAAATGGCGCTCCGCGAGGAGCGACGAAATCCGGTGCGATGCGATCAAAATGGCGGACGCACGGCGTCCGCAAAGCGATGTCTTGAAGCGATGATTTCTTTGGGGGTTGCGAGCGCTCGGTGACAGCAGCGCGATGATTCTTCCAGCGCGTCTCAGCTGCAGCGGCTCGCAAAAGGGCGTTAGCGATGGTTTCGTGTTGCGAGCACCCAGCGGCAGCAGCGCGATGATTTTCCAGCGCTCTCGGCTGCAGCGGCTCGCAAACGTGCATTAGCGACGATTTCCAGCACTCTTTTCTCTGAAGCAAACTAGAGGCCCTGGAACTCACAGGAGCATCATCAGCAGATAGCAATCCTCGCAGGGAGGAAGCAGGAGGTTGGTGGTGGAGTCTGATGTGCCTGAGACTCCAGCAGGAGGCTAGCTCTTTTCCTAGCCCTTGGGTAATTGCTGTAACAAAAATAAAAGTTCTCTCAAAAGTTCCTTTTCCTCTTCTTCAAGGTCCAGTGGTCACTGCTGCAGGCCAGTGCAAGAAACAACACACAAGCACAGGGACAGTCACTTCCTGCAGATTCCTCCAGTGGCACGGACAGAGTTTCCTCTCCAGATCCAAAAGCAATCCAAAAGTAGGGGTTTGAGCACAGATATTTATACCCCAAAAGCCTTTGATCCTTGAAGCTACCAGTCCCTGAACCTAGCCAGAACCAGTTCTGCTCAGGCCTGGAGCACTTTGTTTACCAGGCTGCATCCTTCCTTTCAGAAAGAGGGGTCTGCTAGCAGACACACAGTGGGAGGTGGAGCCAGCATTCACCTTGCCAGGCACAGCCCTATTCAGATCAAAGAGCCACCCCTCCCCACACTCTAAATGCAGATCTCTCTATTCAACCCAGGTCTGACTCAGCCTGCCCTGCCCCTCTAAAACCAGACACCCAATACACATAACAGCAGAGCACACTGGAAGGCTTAGGCAAGAAAATACCTACTTTCTAAAAGTGGTATTTTCAAACACAGAATATAAAAATAAACTTCACTAAAAGATGTATTTTAATATTCTGAGCTCAGGCATACTAAATTCGTTTTTCTACCACGTTCCTGGGGCCAGTTAGGACTATAGAATGTAATAGTCAAACTGCCCATTCTAGCCTATGAGGAACAGGTAGCCTTACAGTAGTGAAAAACGAAATGGGGTGTAATTCACTACCAGGACATGCTACACACACCAAGGCATGTCCTACCTTACACATACAATGCACCCTACCATTGGGGTGACTTACAGGATGCCAAGGGAAGGTTCAGCGGCTGGGAAGTGGGTGCACTTCACAGCCAAGATGGCAGTTCTGGACTGCACACAGACACTGCAGTGGCAGGTCTGAGACACACTTTACAAGCTGCTTCTGTGGGTGGCGCAAACCAGCGCTGCATGCCCACCAGCAGCATTTGGTTTACCAGCCCTGGGCACACACAGGCCACACTACTAGGGACTAACAGGTAAACCAAATAAGCCAATCAGGGATATACCAATTCACATAGACATATTTACAAAGGGAGAGCATATGCACTTTAGCACTGAACAGCAGTGGTAAAGTGCCCAGAGTCATAAAACCAACAGAAACAGGTCAGCAAAAATACAGGAGGCAGGCAAAAAGTTTAGGGGTGACCCTGCAATAAGGGCCATTTCCAACACTCTCCATACACAGCGAGGGGCTACCACCACTTTTGATACATGCTTATGCCTAAGTGAGGAACAGAATGCCACCCGCAGCCCTAACTTTACCAACAACGCTGACTGATCAGAGGCATCACCTATTCTGAGAAGTGAGGAAAGTTCCATCTGGAGCCTCTACTATTTAACCTCACTGAAATCACTTATACCAGCTCTAAAGGTCACTCTTGCACCCAGGTATGTGTTTTGTATGCAACAAGATCTTGTCAGCTATTTTGAACCTCCCAAACCATCATCCTAGCTCACTCTTTCTGCCAATATACACGTTCCATGAAAGAACCGCTACCTGGGAAATAGCTAGACCTTATTTCCAACTATCAAAAATATTTTTCCTTCACCTCTTGAATCTGGCCTTGAGCCAGAAAGGTCAAATCTATAGAGTATTAAAACCCTCAATGAATGCAAATTTGATGATATAAGCATACTGTTGTATCCTGGTTTCAATGTGTTCATGCTCTGCCAGTGAGTTCTTCCTAGAATGATGTAATGTGGAGACTACAGTTGGAGAAGGGCTGAGCAGCATGCTGGCTGCTCCTCTATATCGCGGTGACAGGCACACCATTGTCTATTCAACATGTCTCTTATAAAGGGGAATGGTACTTTGGTTGTTTTTCTTCCTTTATGCTTGCTACAATATTGTGTTTTTTGAACCAGTTAGGTATCTTATAGCTGCGCACGCTTTAGTGCACATTATTTATCATTATAGCGCATATTTTTTTTTTTTTTACACACTTTGGTCTACCTATTTCATATTTATGGTATAGGTCATGGGTCCATGCCCATAGTATCTTTCTTGCACACATTACCACTCACAGGGTGTACACTTTGGGTTTCAGTCCCATCTCGTTTGTATTCTACTGTGCCATTACCCCATGTAGGGTGTACAGTCTGGGTTATAGTTTCATCATTCCAGTACACAACGTTTTTACCTCCACGCGAGGATGTTTTGCTCTAAGTGTTTAGTTACCTCCACACAGGGTGTGTCGCACGGGTTCCAGTCCCGTTGCTACAGTGCACTACTGGTGCGCAACGCCACTCGAGGTGTCTCGCAAGGGTCCTACTCCCATTGCTCAGTGCACATTGTCTTTACCTCTACACGAGGTGCGTTCTTTGGGTGGTTTCCCCATGGTTCGGTGCACATTGTTTTCACCTCCACATGAGGTGTATAGCGTGGGTTTCAGTCCCATTCCTACAGTATAAATGTTTTTTTGCCCCATCACTAGGTGTCTCACGTGGGTCTTGGTCCCACTACGCAGTGCACAACATTTGACCTTTCCAGGTGCGTCTCACACGGTCTCTTACCTTCATTACATAGTGCACGTTTTACAGTGTGGGTGTTTCTTTATTGCAACAGTGCACAACGTCTTACCTCCTCTCGAGGTTACCCCTGCACAAGCGAGTTGTTACCCTTTTTGGGTGTATGGTTTGGGTTCAAGTCCCATTTCCATAGTGCATGGTTTACATTACACTGGGCGTTTGTTTTTTATGTTTCATTCTCAACACTATAGCCCAGTGCTGTTCTCTATTTTGATTCGGTCTTCAATATGTGATGGAGAAGTAAGTGTAATCATTTGTATTTCTCTTCTTCTGTCTTCTTGTTTCCTCCTGCTCTGACTTGCCTCCTCACATACCCGTCTGGACAGTAGGTGTGCGTCATTGATGGTTTCTCCTTCCACTCTTTCTCTTCTTTGGTTATATAAAGAAAGGAGGATGGGTATTTTATTATGTTTATCTGTTTTCATATTTCCACTGTCTCCCTCACTGCTCTTCTTGTCTCTTTTTGGTTCTCTTTCGTTCATCTAGCTTCTGCATCTTGCTTCTACTTTTCTCTTCATCTGTGATAGTGTTCTTTTCTTTTGGAAGAAAGGAGGATATGTTGTATCCTGGTTTCAATGTGTTCATGCTCTGCCAGTGAGTTCTTCCTAGAATGATGTAATGTAGAAAGTTGGGGTCAGAGACTACAGTTGGAGAAGGGCTGAGCAGCATGCTGGCTGCTCCTGTTGGGGCTAGTCCTGGACTGAACTACTGGAATTGTAACTACTACAATAAATACTCTTGAAACACTACCATCTGACTGGACCAAGTTACTACACATACAAATCCACCCATGAATGTTTTATCTAAACTGCAATCCACTACTGTAAACTTCTAATTTGTCGCAAGCTCGTTTGACTTTTCATGTTGATGGCAAGTTGTTAAGCTGGCCAAAGTATGTTAACTCCTAAATCATTTTACTACATAGTGTAAAATACTGCAAGCCGCTTCTATGCACCACACTAAAAAACACAAAAAAGTACTAGACCCCATCCTGCTGTGATGTTCTAGAACTAAAAATACGTTGCTACCTCCACAGAGAAATGACTAAAAGATCACCAAAGACACAATGCAGTACCTTCTAGCTGGACTTCCCATCATGTGGCTATACTGAATTGCTAAGTACCTTCTGAACACTGGCTGTTATCCTCAATTGCAAACCTGCCCTCTTATGATATATATGAGAGAGATATATATATATATATATTCAAATGGCACCTGCTGACATCTCCATGTTAATGGCACAAACATTCAGTGACTAATAACTACTTTCCATTTCCTCGTTTCTCACTCACTGTTCATTGCTAGTCTACACAATACACTACTCACTCTTACACAAAGAATGTAACTGGCGGCTCAGTGAAAAGAGAGGAGCCAGGCGGTAGTGTGCAATGTGCCCTAAACTTCTCACAGACCTATGTCCTGTAGCCTTAAGGCTGAAAGAGGACTAGTAAAGAAGGGAGAATGAAAGTGAGAAGAATTAGGAACAGAAGGAGCAACAGTAGCTGGCTATAAATCATGGGGGGGCCTCTTCAATCCAATAGGTTGTTGCTTCAGCTGGTATGTGCACCCCTGTATGCCTTAGCACCACCAATCAAAAACACCAGTGTTCTAGCAGTTTAACCCTCCTCATAATTATATGCCTTACAGAATTATTTATGCGGCTATGCTTCTCCACAAAAGCAGAGAGAAAGCTTAGAAATAAGTAAATTATTTGAAGATCGGATACTTAACTATTCTAGCTCTAGTCTGCAAGTATTTGGGAAAGTGTATTTTTGGGCGTCCTCGACTTAGTCTCAGTAAGTAGCAGGGAGAATAATGTGGACATGTTAGCACGCCTATATGCAATATATTTGTACACTTAGAAGCAGTAGTAGGGCACTTAAAGGCCTTTAGGTTCAACATGCGAAACGCAACAACTTCTGGTGTGCTCATTTGTCCGGAAGAAAGTCTATTCTATGCCTTCACTAAAAAAAAGTCTCATTGAATTGCTTTAATCTACTGTTTCCCAGTTCTGGAGAGAGGTAATAACACATATGTTTTAATGTGACTGATTCAGAAAGGGGTCAGCTCCTTCCGCTAACACAACATCACAAAGAGGATTCTCTTGCAAACATCAGCGCTGGAAACTTTTAGATCTGTAGGATATAGCACTGTTGTCAGATAGCACATTCAAATACATTTTTAACTGACTGCAAAGCTTTAGAAAACTCATCTACCATCTAATGCAGAAAACAGTTTCTCGACTGCTGGACTGTGGAGTAAGACAACCTGTGTGTTACACCCAGCGGTCTAAATCTGCAAGCACTGTGAGATCCTGGGCATGTTACCGGGTCCTCATAACTCAGTGCCCTTATGTAGTAGAGTACGAAGAATTATACTAAGTGATGGTATTACATTCTTCAGCTAAAAAGACATTTAAGACTATCCATTACAAACGAATCAGAAGTATACAGTACAAACACTGAAAAGTTCAAAATATTCTTTAACCTCAAATATCATAAAAAGTAGTTTAAGATTCCATCTATTTTATCATAAATATAACTGCACATCAACCATTACAATACCTAGGCCTTTGATTCCTAACAAGACAATTACGGGTGAACTGAATCTACAATATTGAAGACTAGAGCTAGGGTTTTTGGCGTAGTCAGGAAGTGTGGCGCTCAGACTAGTATGCGTGGTGTAAATGTGAACTAGAGTAGGTACGGTGCTGCCAGGTCGGGGGATTTACCCAATAACCCCCGGAGGTGTGTGAGTCACAGGACCCACACTGGGAAAATAAGCACGGGGAGCGTGCCACGGGATTAGTCGTGAAGCCTGTGGGCGGCGCTCCATGAGTATAGCTGGTCCCAGTCCAGCTATCCCTCGGCACAAGCTGCTTCCGGTTTCGTCAGAGCCACCCTACAGGCTTATCCGCCTCCTGGCACGCTTCATACTCATGGAGCGCCGTTATTCTCCTCCTGGCTCCATTACTTCCGCCGCCACCTGGCTTTAGAACCCTGTCCTCCCGCAGTTTCTGGACCTGATTACTTGGATTGTTCTGATACTTCTACCTTCGTCCCAGTACTCCCGCCTGCTACATTCCGCTGATTACTTCTTCTTGGCATCAATGCCCTCACCGCCCACAGGCTTCACGACTAATCCCGTGGCACGCTCCCCGTGCCCGGTCTCTACGTGGAGCACCGTCTCCTCCTTTTATTATTAGTTCTTTGCGTACACCCCCGAGCCGGGTTGGAATTATCACCGGTCTTACGGGTTCCGCTTTTTCTATCCTCACTCTAGCTACACAGCCCTGAAGAGTCACCGGATTACTCTGAGTGACGAAACACGTGTCGGCTGGTTGTTTATTGTTAATTCAGTTGTTTTTCATTAAATAACTTTTCAATTCTAATAGGTGTCGACCCCTACAACTGTTATTCGAACAATACGGTCACACTATCGTTATACCCCTACTACGTGTGCCCGGGACTGTGCTTATTGAATCTACAATATTAACCAATTTATGGTAAGTATGTTAATTGTCACGAAACAGCCTTTTTGTTGGCAAAGTCAGTCGTCCATTCGTCAAGGCAGCATGATCAAATATTCTTAAGATTCTGAAGGACGACATGTTGATACCTCGCAAACATGGGCTTGCGGACACAAGCATGTTTTGTGTCGAATAAGAGGAAACTCCATATTTCTAAACAACCTTTCCTATGAAATGCATTTACGGTGATGCTGTGTACAAGTATGGGCTTCAGTATGAGATAGAGTTGTATAGGAGATAGAAGTTGTATATGGAGAAACCTAAGGTTGTGATCATTGCTGTGAACGAATGGGAACCCGGTATATGAAGAGAAGTAATCTACGTACCTCACAACCCTGAAGTAGGGTTTTCGGGAAACACATGCTGGCTGCTTACACTGAAAACGGGTACCAATACCAAAATTAACAACTAACATCTGAATAGATTGCTGACATTGCTAACTAAAACTCTGTCATGTGACAATAACAAATACCATAAATAGGTTGATGTCATTGATCAATTTCATGCAAAATTATCCTGTCGGAGGTCTAAGGCCAATGTACTGTAATGGTTGATGTTCAATAGTCTGTGTGATTAAATATATGAAATAATAAATTACTTTCGATGACATTTATTGAGGTTAAAGAATATTTTGATATTTAACTTTTCATGGTTTTGCTGTACCCTCACTGATTAGTTTATAATAAATGAAGAAAATTACCAGTGGAATTTTCTGGCCCTTTTCAGGTAGAAAACAGGAGGGCCACACGCCGACTTAAAATCCCACATTGTAATGACATTAACGACTACTTTGCTCTACCGTTTAACATAAGGTTATTCCTAGATAATTATTAGTTAGCAACTGCCAACCATTTTACACAAAAAACGCAAATGCACTTTACACCGTCAGACCTTTATCAGCATCCACAAAATAGAAATTACATACAAGTATATTTTTAAAAGATATGACACCACACATTTTTTACGATCATGTAACTGAAAGATTTCAATAAATCACATTTAATTCTATGAACAGGAGCTGGAACCCATATTTTGCCACACAAAATGGTACCAACCCTTGGAGAGAAAGTAACTTAGGAGCTGGTGTCAAACCTGAAAGTCGGAGACCAAAATGTCGTGGCCTTCTCGAGTCTGCCTTGATCAAGATCTACTCTTGTGCAAGAAGAAGTTGAACATCTAGACACTTTCTGAACGCCGGTCTAGATCTATTCCAAACTTTTTATGTGGATAAATACCAAAGGCCTGGACCCACTAATATTCCCCCGGTGGTCTGCAAGCAAGGAAACCAAAGATGCAGCCACAGTAAGGTCAATGAGAAATCACCACTGAAGCCCTACTTACGAAACTTTAGCCATCATTTCTGCCAGACAGAGGGGTGACAAGTGGTGAGAAGAATTTACCCTCTTCCTTTCAGCAAATGGCTGGGTAGTGTGATGCCAATCCATGCAGGAGGACCTCAGCAAGTCTGCACATGGATGTTCCTGTGTGCATCAGTACAAGAACATGCCCCCCCCCCCACTATGTGCTATCAACGTAACTACGTGAACATATGCTCAAAAACTATTTGTTCCTAGAGTGGAAGACAAAATATAGTCTCAACCTTTTGAGCAGTGTTGCAGATATTTAAATATTGGCTCAGTGAACGCGCCGGCCACTCAGTTTTGTAAGTGCTACTCTCACACATTTCAAGATATTTCTGTATTGCTATTGGCAAGAAGGCATCACACTCCGTGGCAAACAAAACCATCCCCTCCATTTGGGCAACTGGACGTTGTGTAACATCCCTCGATACATGTTTTCAAGAAGGAGGGGAAAAAAACAGTGCAGTATGGATGGGACATTATCCAATACCCACCCCCTCCATCCTAAAAAAAAGAATGCATCCGTATGGAGGAGTGGACTGGGAGCAGTGACATGCCAACAACCTCAATTTCCAGATGGGCTACCAGATTCCGGTTGTTGGACTACAGGGCTAACAATCCTGTTGCAGTCTGCTAAATAGTTGCGCTTGCGATCAGCCTGATAGAGAGACCACACTGCCTGTGACTAGAGTTAAAGCCAGGCTCACTCAAAGACCATATCTGTTGGACAGACTTGAGGCCATGAGTATCTCATGAGCCATTGTGGAGTAGGATGATGATATACATTCTAACATACATTCTAGGCATGTGGTTGTGCGTTGCCCTTTCTCCAGCTTTCAAAGCAGTACCAGACAGCATTCCTACAGCAAAAACATGCACACTAACAATCACAAGCTTTCTTGACAGCAGATATCCATTTCATGCACATCAGACCCCGACAGATCACTGCAGGACACTTTTTCCACGGAGTCAAATTCATGTTAATTACAAAACTCATTTATTTAGCCTCTGCCTTAAAGTTTCTGGGGTATAAAATCATAGTTGAAAAAAAAGGTTAAAGCATGGTGGAGGAGTTCAGTAGTCCATATGATCCCTGGGGTGGTTAAGCTCCCCTCTAGTCTTAGCTTTTGCATTTAGGTGAGGATTTTTAAATGGAGTTTCTGTGCCTTTTAAGCACACTGGATGGATGTTGCCGCAAGTCACACGGGTGTACTCTTTTGCTTATTGGCATGCTGCTTCCTCTTGATGTGCTACAATAGAGCAGTAGACTCCAAGGCCATGAAGTCTCTGTACAGTTGCAAAGGGGCATGCATTTGTGTAGAGCTGGCTGGTTGGTTGGTTGGTGCTGGGAGAGATCACTATGCACAGTTGGGTGAGGAAGAAAGGATGATGTTTTTCCAGGCTTGTGGGTGCACTGATGTGTCTGTGTGCCTGATCAGACTGTTTCGGAGACAGGCTTTGAGATTGGTTGGTTACATCTAGTGGGCCATTTCTTTTTTTTACTTCCACAGAATCAGAATGCAGTGCCCAATTTGGTGTGTGCTGGAGGACTATTCGATGATTGGCATGTGAAGCGTGCTGATGCAGTCTCCGGTTAAGTTCACGGAGATGGGGTTCTGGACTGATCACTGGTTTGCTTCTCTTATTCACTGTGCAGCAGTATTAGAGGCACGGTTCTGTCCTCTTTTTTTCAAAGCCGAGCTCCTGGTCACTGCAAATCTGACTGACTGCTGACTCCGGAAGAGGTACGGAGGAGCCCGACTGAATGCTGGATCCTTCGTACATGAATAACAGCAATTGTGCAGACAGATACTGCCATCAAAAGGCTGGAGAAGGTGACCCTTTTTTTTCTCTCTAAAGGAGTCATAACAGAGGCAAGCCATCTGCTCCCCCGAGAGGGGGGCCGTAGGGTGGATCATTCCAGTGATGTCTTATTCACCAGTGTCCACTATACCCAAGTCATACAGATTAACTGTGCAGCATCTAGACATAACACCAGTTGGTTCTCCACCATGTAATTCTGAGTTTGCCCTTGGTGTCAAGTACATGCTCTCTCTCAGACCATCAAGAGAATTCAATGCCAGAAGTAAACTTTATCAGCGAGGCTGTTCAAACACGATCAAAAAACCTTTCACAGGGCCACCAAGCAAGTGAAAGAAGTAAAAGCCTGTCAGGTGCCTGGCTCCTAAAAGCTGTACAGCCATTCCCTGTTCCTGCCAGCATCTTTGGTCTTGCTGACAAATATTGTTCCTTGCCGCTTTTTAGTAGGCACGGTTGTTGAGGATTGCAGTCTTCCTACAGATGCCTCCTATGTTTTTGGATTCTTTACTGAAAAGGGGAAGGAGATGGTACAGTCTTTGCCTGGTCCCTTCACTGGATCTGCAGATAAAATGGCTGTTGAAGATGGGGGTTTAGGGGAGGGGTCTGCATGCCTCTTTAAATCCTTTAGTTTTGAAGCATGCCCATTGAATGTCCTCCTTTGCCAAAGCCTGGTCGTGGCATGCAGGTTGGCCATCTATATAGGATTATTCTAAACCCTGTACTAGTTCAAGGAGTAAAGCTGTCAAGAGTTCTTCACATATTTCTTGAGTAGGTACCTTAAAGCAAAACAAGTATCTGCTGGTGTATGGCCAGGTCTGAAGAAGACTGTGGAACAAAAGGCCTTGTTGACATCTTCCCTTCATCCAGTTTGAAAGACTGAATAGTAGGTATTCAGCACACAGCAGCCTATTCCATTGGGCCGTTGATTAGTCGGTGCAAGCCAGGAAGGGCTAGGAATCCTTGCAAAATAGGATGATAACCTTCCCTCAGAATATCTGGAATTTGACTAATTATGGCGACAGCAATGATCACTATCTTGCAGCCTGTATGTTGCTTGAGAAGCATCTGGATCAAATTTGCCCTTCTGGCTTTTCATGTTTTTAACGCAGTGATGAGTTTTTTCTTTTCTCCTTTGTTTGAGTGGGCAATCTGATTTACTGTTTTTAGAGTTTAAGGTCCAGAGTGTGTCAGAAAGGTTGGAGAGCTGCTGCTGTTCTAGACATTTTCTACATTTGAATGGATAAGAGGCCTACATCGCGAGTCACTTGGCAAAAGAAATATATATATGTAGGTGCTAGGACCTTTTTATATATAAAATTCCTGTAGTGCAATTGTTCTGCAGTCAATGGGAATATACCACTGGGGTGAGAGGACGAATGTTCTGTGTAGTTAAGACTTCTTTTTCTCTCTGGTTTTATTCCGTATGTTTCACAGATTGGTGCAACTGATCGGCTGTGCTGCTGGGTCAGGATTTGATTCCACCGTTGATTAAGCTTTGCTATTTTTTGGTGTTCTGTATGATCTATGTAAATAAGAAAACAAACATTTAGTTAAAGCATATAATAAAGCATAGAATAAAACAAATACAAAAATGCAGCCATACTATAAAAATTATTAATCAGGAGTACCTTTTTAAAAAAAAACAAAATCAAAACTAAATGAACGCAAATTGAAAAACAGCCAATTTTAGTTTTTCATCTAAAATAGAAGAAGGCTATCTGAGGGTAGACTATGGCGCATTACATTAACATTTTAAGCCTTTTTAAACAGACACTGAGGCAGTCCGTAGCTACAGGGAAATACAGTAGGGAGTGATGGCAGTTTGCCAATTGTGTCCAGGGACCTCATGTACCAAGTGCTAGTGTTCCTCCTTGGAGTCTCCATTTTCAGAAGGGACCACTCATGACATACCAAAGTTACCTCGATGGTGTAGCTTGGGGTTAGGAAATTCGATTAAGTACAGCACATTCACAAAGCAAACAAATAGCATGAATAACTATCCAGATGTAGATTTTGAAAACAGGTCGTTGTTTAAGACTTCCATAGATTACAGGCAGCACAAGAAGTGAAGTTTACAGCATGTTCTAGAGAAACTAGGATATATTGTTGATGACGCTATATGGTCAGTCTATGTCTCAGGCCAAGGCTTCTTCTGCAATATTTTGAATAGTTAGATCCACCAGTATCGGTCGAAGGAAATGGCTCCCCCCCCACTCAATGGTATCCACAAACCTGTCCCTTGAAAATGTCTCCCATGGTTACAGGCATAGTGAGTTTGATCCACCACTGTTGTATGGACATCTAAATGTGTCATTATGCAGCACAGTAGCTAAGACTCGGAGCAGATTTCCCTCCATTTAAACCACGACCCAATGAAATAAACAGTTACCAAAACTAATCCAAGTCAAATGAGATGTGAAGGGTCCCCATATCTGTTGGGTGCTGCATGTCATTTAGAAATAAAGGAGTCTTCCTGCAGTCGGAGGTGACATCCACTAGGAAAGAGAATTGATCTTCATGAGAAACAGAACTCCAATGATGCAAGTCTAGCTCCCGCACATTGTAGGGATAATTCATTTCTAGATATCAGCGACAGGAGCCCAGGGCCTGGACAAGAGTAGACTAGAAGAACTAGACTCACCAGAAGGAAGATGGCTCCTTGGGATTTTTTGCTGTTAATTTCCAGGGCAAAGTGTCTTCTGTAATCATCCTACAAATTAGCAAGCTGGTCTTGAACTGATCTTTTCAAATGTGTGTGCAGCCACTCACAGCAGCTCTTGTTGCAGCGGATCCTTAGGTTTGGTCTTATGATAAGTAATTACATTCAAATCCATTGTCAAAGCAATATCTGTTAAAAAGAATAGACACTGTGTTCACATGAATGCAAGAAGTACACCGAAGGTGATAAGCACACAAAAAGGTCCTAGCACCTTATGAGACCAAGATACAACACATCCACCCTTGCCCCCACCCCCCTCCCCAAAATGACAAAATGAAACATTGCTTACGTGGCAAGGAGGTAAAATAAAATACCAGGGAGGCCTATGGCCAGAGTTAATCAATGAGCAAAGGGTTGGGTGTCCACAGCATGCTTTGTGGACTTCGATTCAATGTGGGTACTGTTGACAACAGCCAGCCAATATGGTCCTAATATCATGTGGCTCAGTTAGGCCCAGGGAGAAACACTGCCATTTTGCATGCACACGGTTTCCTAAATTGCCTTCTCCTTCACACACTGACTTGACATACATTTGCGTGCGTGACAGTACAGGATTAGTTTACATGAAATGCCATTGCTTACACATTCCACTTCGGAAGTACAATATCACAACACCTTGAACATCTCATACATGGTCTGAACATACATTGTGCAAATGTGATTGTTATTGGTCAATGCGGCGATGCAGCTATCAATAGATCATAAACGATGGCGGCCTGACTAAGGTCTCAGCTCGGGAGCAAGGATGCTTTTTGTTATAATAAAAGCATTTACGGGTTGAGGCAGAGGAGCATTTGCGGTCATTGCACGGTCACTACGCGCTGAAACCTCAGACAAGCTGCTTGGTGATCCCTCTTCAAGGAGTGATGTCCAACGTGTGACCAAGACGGGGACCTAAATACTTTCCCTTCAGGTAACGGGGGTTGGATCATCCAATAGGGGATTCTTGGCAGAACACACACACACCCTAGGCATCTAGGTTAGGGAACGCATAGTAGGAGTACGCTATATTTATATATTATTTTATATGCTTGCATATATACACTGTTTTAGCAACATGGTGGAACTATTCATTTTGTTCACCGTCCTTATACTTCTAATTACTTTTATCTGCTTCTATTGATCATTGCAGCACATATTCTATACAAGAATGACAATAGTTCAATAAATATTGAAAAAGCCCCTCTGTATATTCTTTGTATATTTCTCAGAGAGAGAGAGGACGAATGACTGAGCAAAAGGGTTCTAGATCGGTTACCATGATTCCTGGGGCAGTCAGGATTGTCATGTTCTGGAGTTGTCCAAGCCATCAGCTACCCGTCTAGGTTTAGGGGTGCTTATGGTGGCACTGTGAGCGAGCTGGTCTCTAGGCCAACATATCCTGAGGGGGTGCACGGAATCAGTCTGGCACCATCCTTACATTTATGCTGACCAACAAAACGCGCAGTTTCTACTAGAAAGTGGAAACTACACGACACTAACTGGTTCAAAGAATACCACAATGTGTGACGCGGACTATGAAAAGTCCGCTATCTTGCATCGTTTTTAAGAGGAACTGGGTGCAATGTTCACTATGTCAGTGTTTAGTGGATTTGAACCCAGGGGATTGAGAAGCCAGTGAGCTGGTCCAAAAATCCAAATAGTATTGTTTGTTTTTTAAATTTCCTAAACAAGAAAAGGGCAGACAGTGTTCAAAGTGAAAATTTAGAGCAGAGTGGGGTAGTTCACAAGTAACAGTTCAACTAGGGAATCTACTGCTTCTGAAGTTTGACTAGTACTCAAGTATGTCATCTTAAATGTAGAAAAACGTCAAGGACTGCTATGTCAATACTGGCCAGAGACCAGCAACATTTCTGGTTGGAGAGGCATCCACTGTACCCAAATATTCTGTATTAAGGACCACTGTACTGGGATATGGAGCTAGGCACAACACAATGTCATACAAGGATATCCTCAGAACAGTAAGGGCTAAAGAGAAAGGGTTTCAGCACTAGGCCAAAGCCAACAGAGACCACAAGACCTGGAGTGGAAAAAAACAGGTCTTCTCACCTGAAAAAGGTCCAATCCTGCTTCCCACAAAACTAGAGATGGCACAGGACATGTCCAGGGTAATGCAGGCTCACCCAGCTTGTATGTCTGACCTGCTTGTCCACAATTCAGCTGTCTCAGGATACAAAGTTATTCTTTGGCTCGTTTCTACTGAGCTCAGCCGCATGGACCTTGTAGCTTCAAATCAGATCACTTCTTTTAGAGAACCTCCATACAAGCGTCTGCTAGTTGGTTCTTCCTTTTTGTCCTCTTGGTGAGGGCAGAGTATTTCCTCAGGCACGTGCTAGGTCTCTGATGAAGTCCTCCTGCTGATGTGATACTTCCTGTAAGACAATGAACTGGTATTATCTACTGTTAGAACAGTAACCAGCAGTATCTCATTTCTCACTAAAGTGTCTCGAGGTTGCTGAATGTTTCCATCAAAAGCACAACTGCTGGTGGATATGGGCAAGTTTGCATAATGATTTGGGGACACAAGCAGAATGCCAGGGCTAAACACAGCACAAGCATTCTATAAACATGTTACACTTTCCCAATCAGAATACATCTTCCTGTGCTTTCCCAGAAGGAAGAGAGAAGCTGGTATTAGCTTTACCAGTTATGCAAATTCATTTAAACACATCTAATGTTTGCAGCCAAGGTCATCATGTATCTACGCAATGCCCAACACAATAAAATGAGCTTGGATATGACATTAGGTAGAAACTAGTTGGCAAGGACTGTATGTATATTCTCCAAGCTCACAAGAAATCCAAGTAGTTTGGGGCAGTCACCCAGGTACAATGTACATGCAGGTTGTCATGTGCACAAGGGAAAAACACATTGTTCAAGCACACCGTATCCTTCAGAAGATGCTCACAATTTCCAGGTTAAACTGATGTAGAAAAAGCAAAACGCATTTTACTCCAAAAATAGCCTGAGGGGGCAAAGCCAAGTATGGCCCCCAGCTATGGCAGACAGCATAGATTTTTCAGGGAACAATCTGTAGGCCAGACACACTGCAATGAAGCGAGTAAAAACACTGGTGCACCTGAAACTAAAATTAGCTACCACAAACCCTTATCCACCCACTTCTTGGTTTCTGGGGACAAGTACTCTCCTTGACTATGGGTAGCAGCACACTTGTGCACCTCCTGGCCACCAGACTCCTGTACTGATGTATGCCTCAAAAACACGTAGTATCTTCAGCAGATCATCAAAAGGGATTGTTGGAAAATGCAGGGTGGGTTGGGTGGCTACAATGTCTTTTTGATAGCAAATGGGTGAAAGACTGAATTGTGTACGCCCTAGAACATATCTAAAGCCCATGGCAGGAGATGGATCCACTGCCAAGTCGGTTAGGATACCTGCTATGAATGTGGGACATTGCTCCAATATTAAAATACTTCTTGATTTTCTATCCAGGGACTAATATGTGATAAATGCAGTGAGCACAAACTAGACAGATTTGTATAACTGCCATACAGCATTCATCCATGTGGGGGCTGCTGGTAGAAACAAGATGACCATTTAGAACTCCATCCACTGATACTTTGAAACAAAAGGAGATTGAGGGAATGACTGAATTAATTCACTCAAATTACTTTCATATTTCACTATACTAATTCACCACTAATCCTTTATGGGTTCCAGAATAGCGTGCTACTCGACAAAAAGCGATTCAACACCCCATCAGGGGTAACAAGCGCTATATAAATGCAAACCTTTTTCCCTCTTCTATCCCTCCACTATCCTTCTCAATCCAAATAACTGACTAACCTATCCACCACTCAAAGTACTTTCATATTTCACTATACTAATTTAACACTAATCCTTTATGGGTTCCGGAGTAGCGTGCTACTCGCTGAAAAAGCGCTTTGACGCTTCGTCAGGGGTAGTAAGCGCTATATAAATGCAATTACAATACAATTTCAACCATCAATAATTACACTGAACATTCCATGCTATTCTTTCTCGGTCTCTTCACAGAAGACCAACCCTAGCAAGCAAATATTAGTGCTGCTACAAAAGGGACTTACAGCCCGAGTTGCCAAGGTTCCCCAGAACAGGAACATCAGCAACCCAATCACCTTTACTGTGATTAATCAGTTTTACCATTAACACGGTTCAGAATAGGGTGGCTTTACCTTGCCCTTTTTGGGTCGGATTTAATGATGATTGGACCCAGTGTCCACTACTCCTATATTTTTAGACATTCCCAGGCCATATTAAAAATATTGTCCCCGGCTCACATCAAGGATCCTTTGTTCAATTTGATCTATGTAGCAGTACTGGAGCGTAATAAAACTGATACCACAATTTAAACTGCAACGGTCTATTCCTACTGCTCAATGATTCTAGTTCAATTTGTTTGCAACAGTACTCCAAGGCCAGTATAACAGATAGTGCCCATCTTGGTCAGTGTTCCAGTGTTTATGGAAGCTGGCCTTAAAAGCAAGGGCGCTGCGGAATTGCTGCCACGGGAAAAAAAAGAAAAAAAAAAAACTGTTGCACTCGGGCACTTAGCACATAACTGCCGCTATTCTGCATCGCTGCTATTAGTTTTTAAATGCTTTTTACTCTTCAGGAGATCGCCTGTGAGCATGAACCCCAAATACCAATAGCAGCAATGCGGTAAGTGCCCGAGTGCAACAGATTTTTACCGTGGCGGCCATCCTGCAGCGCCCTTGCTTTTAAGGCCAGCTTCCATAAACACTAGAACACTGACCAAGATGGCGCTTAAGCCCCTCCCTCCCAACTCGTGTAGTATATTACACACCACTGCCGACAGGTATTCCGCTCCCTTTAGAAAACCCTCAAAAGTGCAAAAAAGCAATTAAAAGCGGCGACATTAAAACAAACAGTATCTGGGGTCGCGCTGACATGCGATCTCCCATAGAGTAAAAACTATTTAAAAACTAATAGCAGCGATGTGGAATTGCAGCAGTTATGCGTAAAGTGCCGAGTGCAACAGATTTTTACCTTGGCAGCAATCCGGTAAAGCGTGCCGGGGGGGGGTGTCAAAAAGCATTCAGTTTGACACAGTGAGCTCGATGCAGGTGAGCGTGCTCTTCAAAACCATGCAGGAAACCTTCACCGCCCCAACAGTTATTCATAAATTCCATCCAGAACATGTTTGCCCATCTCTAAATAAAAGTCAGCTAGTTTAGGTCGAAGTGGATTCAAAGTCTGAAACCAAAACCGCATCTCTGGAGAACAGAATCTCGGTGTGCGCGCTAGGTCAAGGATGTTAAAAAAAGGGGGGGTAGGAAACCCAGCACTCTTTTTTGCACTAGGAGCCACCATCTTGGCTGTCGTAATGTTGATTCTCTACATAGATTACAGTGACATCTATAAGCTCTAAGGGGTGGGGAAGAAATGGCTTTCAGTTGTGAGTGATGGATTGGCTTTACCTCCGGGGGATGTAACCATCCTTAAATATGAATTGGCTCTTTTTGGAGTAGCCCCTACAGAAGCATAAGGAATTCGGTTATGGGACCAAACAAAGATAAAAGTTCGTGCGACCCTTATAGGGGTCATTAGACAAGTTTCACAAAGATAAAAAAGCAGGTGGTATGCCAAAATGAGCAAAAGAAAGCATGATAGTGCAAGTGGACTGTATCAGACGGTCTTGAGACACTACACCTTTCTACCTCACCTCTTAACACTAACCCCACTCTAGTGAACATAGCGGAGTTCTCACCAAACCCATCCTAATGCCAGCAGCCCACGTCCCTCCTGTTCCTTTTCAAACCTCACCCCTCAAAATATCACTGTCCACAATCTCAGCATTCCTTACCTTTCCATTCTAGGCCATCATGGTTCCACGATTCATCTAGTCAGCCCAGCTGGCTCTCTGCTACACCAGATCTTTGTTCCTTCCAGTTGCAGTAGTGCCATAAAAGTCAATGTTATGAAAGCACTTTGTGTCTTTTTGCTATTTTAAAGACATTTATGGTGATCTTTTTCAACATAAAATGTAGCTATTCGTATGTGGGAGCTATCCTGAAGTCAAGTCACTAAGAACCTTCTTAATCAGAGGGACAAGACTAGGATGGATTGGTTTGAGGTCGGGGTCTTTGGGATGCAATAGAATGGAATCAGTCAGTAAAACGTTGGGAAATCCTGTAGGCCAATTACATTTTAAGTCAGGAGTTCTGATTAGGTTCAAGACCATATTCCTGTATGTGCTCAATGCGTGGAAGCTATTCTAAGTCAAAAGGGGGAGGTGGGTAAGAGGGGTTGGCAGATCACGTGTCAATTGTGGCAGTAAAGGAAGCTCGGTTTGTTTGAAGCTATGGGTATCCACTGCAGCTTTGATGGAGTCAAGTGTTGTAACTTCCATGTCAATAAGAGGGCGAATCAAACGGGTGAGCGGATAGAAAAGAAATTTGACTTAGTTCATTAACTCATCTAGCAGGCACCTACTGACATAACCATTGTGGTACAGAAGTGCAAGAGGCATCCTAACCTATCTTTTGACTTAGTTTGTGTTGGATACAAACTATGCCTTTTGGATCTTGTGAGCTTGGTTTCCAGTTCCAACAGTAATGCCTTGTTACCAATTTTGATTTATGGAGGCACGGAGCAGAGGAGTATCGGTGAGTACTGTACTTTTTGAAGGGCACCCTTACGGTTTCTGCATGGAGTGAGCTGTTGGAAGAAGATTTTAAGTGTGAGTAGATAGTTGCATTTTGGCTATTGCACTTATATTGAGACTTATAATAGGGAGGTGATGCTGAAGAGAAAATGAGACCTGCAGATTAACATAGCTTACTTGGGATTGCTTTCCAACACTAGAATATGCGTGTAAAGAATATTTTTCAATAGTTTAATGAAGTTCCAGGCTCCCTGAAATTATAACCCGATTCTAGTCTCCCTCCAAATCTTAAACTCCTTCATTGGCTTAGTTATCGCTGTTGACCCATCATTTCCGTCTACGTTTGATAGCTGTAACACGTTTTCTTAAAATTCCGCTGCACAGCTCACAAACAATTGTCTAGAGAACGCGGTATGGAACCTGCATCACTCAAAGGGAGGGCAAAACTTCCTACAAAATATATATGAGAAGAAACAATAGACATGCAGTAATAATCAGCTGCAAATGTAGATTGAGATGGTCCTAAAAACAAGGAAAAGTCGAACAATTTAGAGTGTTTAAGGCCAAAACAACTGCTGTACAGAGAAGCCCAGCTCAAGCAGATTACATTTACAGGCAGGGCAAAGGAGAACAAGGTCCCAGCACTTCCTACTATTAGCTATAAACTCTGCAACACTGGAAATGGCGGACCGCTCTGGTTAACAAATGAAACAAAATTATAAGTAAAGAGATGTAAACCCTGATTTCCTTTACATACTTAAAGATGCATTCATCACAGGATTGAAAGTGTGATTTGTGCTCATTGTGCAACGGTATCTTGTGTGAGATGAAACCACAGCTCCTGGTAATCAGAAAGTAAGTGAAGAACCTAGCTTTCCAAGAGATTTGTGCGGCCATGCAAACTCAAGCCAAAATTTACTTGTCAAATGGTTGCACGTTCTTTCTGATCAATGCATAAAGAGACGGAGTTTGGTAGGTGTGGGAAGGATGTTGGAATACAGGGCGTCAGGGAGAAAGACTTACTACCCAAAGTATCTGTAGGCAGGCCAGCCTCACTCTGATATCCAATCTTTTAGCTAGAAGCTGACAGGGGGTAATGATTGTCCTATAAAATTAGCTGTGAATCTCTCCATTTCATCCTTACGCAAATGAAACCACGCCCAAATACAAGCTGGGTAGTCCTCCACAGTATGCTTACACTGTTCTCCTTGTATTCAGTCTAGTTTATAGGAAATAATAGCTATTTATAATAAATTCAGCCTAGTAAGTATAAATTCAGACCACTGAAAAATGCCAGGTGCAGACTAAGTCTCCAAACCGCTAAATAGGATTGTGTGATTCTACAGAAGGACCTCAAAGATGCTAAACAAAATTACAAGAGGAATATTGGGGAGAAGAGGGACATGTACAGCCAGCAGACTAGAGAAGGAGATTTCATTATGCACAAATCACTGGCAAGGCATCAAGTCCAGTACAGGAGGCCAAATCCTCCCAACAGCCACGGGTTAAAATTCCAAGAGAAACAAAAATATGGAAGGTTTCAGCTACAAGCATCAGGGATGTTACAGAAATTCAATCGAAGACTTTCAAATTATTAAAACAGAGGTAATGTACAAAACACAAGTATTTTTCAGAAAAATAAGAGTCTCAGAACTAGGAGTCATGATAGCATATGACAGGGGCGAATGAACTACAAAGTTTCTCTCAGAGAGCAACACTAACGAAGAGCAGGTGGCAACAAAACAGTAAAGGAGCTCAAGGCGCCGTGGGCACGACCATGGGGACTATTACAAAGAAAGAATGCCTTAAATTACAGCCTATGTAAAACTAGGCTATCAAGAGCAGAAAGGTTGCGACGTCTATCCTCCGTAGAGGCTATAAAACAGGAACAAATGATAAAACATCAACCTACATGCAAAAGAACCAAATGGTTAAGAATGACTTATGTAAACAAAGTCTAGTGTGTTTACATGGAAAAACGAAACTAACATTCATACTTAAATGGAGGCATCGAGGAGCAACAGCCAGGTTACCTGCTTTTGCAACAAATTGACACCAAAAAGAGTAGAAAGCACTTATAAGAGTAGAGTTAACTGAGGAGCTTCTAGTCTTTAAGAAGCAGCTCCGAGTTTCTACACATCTTTTGTTCAAAGATTGAATACTGTGCCACACTGCACGACTGGGTGTGGTCGATGGCAATTGGAACACAAATGCTTCAAGTTGCAGAGGTTCCCGAACCTGCATTTTTCTAAGTTGTACTGCTTGCAGACACGTATTCTTAATTTCTGTTTACCTCTTTTCTTCTTTTTTGGCTTTGACCGCTCAGGCGTAGAGTTCGATTTGGTACACATCACCCGTGGGTGATTATCCCCACAGCCGGAACAAGCATGCTTGAAGCTGCATATTTTCCTCCTTATCTTGCACTCCCCTTGGTTGTAGAAAGTGCAAAAGTCGTGGGTCTCTGGGACACCACTGGGATTCTTTTGGTTCTCTTGTTTTAGCCCCTCGGCGACAGGTTTCGCAATGGTACACTCTGCACTAGGGTGCTTACCCCCACATTTGGGACAGATGAGCTCAAAGTTGAGGCCACCCATCACCAATTCACCTTGCTGGGGTTGACAGTGTTTTTTCTTCATCACTGCCTCCTCATCCGGTGGCTGCTTCTTCTTTAGATTAAGTTTCTTGGGCTCCACTTTGCCACAATTCACCCAAGAATGCGCCTGACCGCAGCCGGAGCAGGCATGCTTGAAGATACAGTCGTTCCCAAGCCTGCAGAACCCATTGTTATAATGCCGACAAATGACAGACCCCGGTAGCGTCTCCAATGATTGTTTTTGCTCATGTTTTGTATCCTTGCCAACTAGGTCCCCTGTGCTACACTCCACCTTTGGCTGCGGCTTAACGACGGCCTCCCCACTGGAAGATGGTTTAGGCTGCATGCTGCGGCTGCATTTCATCTTTGGGTGCTTACCCCCACAGATGGAACAGAGATGCGCAAATTGGCAGCGGTCTGCCAGTTTGCATTTGTCTTCATCATACAGCGGGCAGGTTTTCCCAACTGCCTTCCCCCCTTGAGGGCGCAGCACTGGCTTGGAGACCTTCTGCCACAGCTGAGGGTGCACCACTGCCCAGCTCATATACGGATGGGCCTCTTTCAATTTACGAAACAGCTGATCGTAGATGCGCCATGCCCCCTCGGACAAATGGTCATGGGCCCAGCGGATTGTAACACTATAGTTAAAGAAGCCCTCCATCTTATCTGGTGCATCTTCTAGCAGAATGCAACCCATTATTTCAAATGCTTTCAGCCAGTTCGCAAGTGTCCGGTCAATCGCAGCCTCCTTTTGGCCGGGGAATTTGGCGGACTGTCCTTGCAGAAGAGCGAACATGTCAAAGAACCGTAAAGACCCCACTGTCTCCCGTAATTGCATGGGGACATGGGCTGCTAATGGCTTAACCCAACTAAAGTCGTCAGCAACCCCGGCAGGAGCTGGAGGGCCTGACCCAGTAACTGCCACTGAAGGCAACACAGGCATTGCCCGCACCATTGCGACCTGCTGAGGCAGCGGACTGGCTCTGGAGGTTGCATCTGTAGGCCGTTGCTCTACAGGAACAGAGGATGCCCACGAGGGGACTTGGGTCTGTGCATCTTTACTTGGCCTCTTTTCCAAAGTGACTGTAGACAGAACTGGCAGACCACGTATCGATACTGGGTCTGAAGGCTCACGTGTTGTCAGAGTCTGCTTGCTACCCGACACCTGTATGCCAGAAAAATACTTGTGGAACACGCAGGTCACCTCAACAATGAACTCTTTTATCTTAGAGTACACAGACGTCCCATCCTGATATTTTCCCTGGGCGCTCAGCACTGTGGGCACCTCTCGAGAAGAGAGAGTGGTTGCACTACAACGAGGACACTGCCCAGACCATGAAGGCCATTCCTTGAAATTCAGGCAGGATTTGTCCTTTACAGTCATCTCCTCCTCTTCATCCCCAGACTCCTGGCTGACCATTGGATTGTCTGCTGGAAGACCTTGCTGTGACCAATCCCCAAACTGACCCCAGAATCCCTGGCCCTTGGAATCGCCATCGGTAGGGGAGAAAAGTTCCACTCCACCACGTAGTAGGGTATCGACTACAAATCCCCACCCCTTTCGCACTGCCACCTCCCAGGTCTTTAGCACGAGCTGCTCATCACTTGGCTCCATGACGCCCTTCTTTCTTGATGTCTTTGCTGGATTGCTCTGCTGGTGGCACGGTCTGCCAGTATCTCTTCGAGAAGAATGATACTCTTGTATTAAAAAAGGGAAACAACGCTCTTTCCGGGTGAAAGCTGGGGTCTCAACTAAATCAGTTCAGCATACCTCCCAATGCAATTGTCATAAAAATACGAATTAGGATGTTTGTGTGTTATAAGAAAGACACTACAGGGTCTATCCGAGCAGCTTAACCGAACTGAGTTATCGCACCAAGTGACTTTTCATTCCAGGTTATATACATAGAACAGCGTAAATCGTGTGGCACCCGATGGGCTGTGGGGGAGTTGCTGGATAATATGCCTCTTAAAGCGGTGGTTGCTGGTTACTATGGCTTACGAAGGCGGGGGTGGAACGCAGGCGTGTAGTGTTGATGTGTTTCTAGCGGGTTTAGGTTAGCTGAGTAGAGGTGCTATCTTCGATTTTTTGGTGTGTGTGTGTTTTTTTAAAGATGGTCGGCGTTCAGTCGGGATATATATGATTAGGGGAAGTTGTAACCAGAGTGGGGGTTACATCGGTCTTGTACAAGATGGTGGTTGCCCAGGGTACTGGCCGCGTCGTCGGGGGAAGTACGGGTAGCTCACTACAGGGGGCAGGTGTACAGCTAATCAGTCTCGTGGGGGGGGGGGTCTACTTAGCTCGTTATAAGGATCCCTCCGTTACCGGCGGGGTTAATGTCGGCAGGCCGGTTCTACCTCCCCACAGAGAGAACTCACTCCCGACGCGACCAAGTGCGCACCAGATCTCCCATCAGCCCCGCAGAAACCGCGCTCCCGTGGCCAAAAAAGCCCCGCCCACAAAGGGACCCGCAAAACACGGAGTGTACGTGCTGGCGACGGACGAATCCACGCTTTAGCCCAAGTATATAGGACAATATAGCGGAACTTTCTGGCTGTGGGTAACAGAAAATGCTATTTTCTTTTTTTTAATGACACATACTGATGTATTCAGAAGGAAACGTAACACCCCTCATGTGCTGGCGGCAACGCAACCAGAAAGTATTAAACGAAACAAGCTCTTTTTTAACTTGATAAAGAAGCCCAGTGGTTTCCCTTGAGTCTACGAAAACATATTTTAAAGCGGAAAAGGGCCGTTTTCGTTTCAAATACGCCGGCAACCCATCGATCGACGGGTCTTATTGGGCAGCTCAAGAATAACGATAGTAACTTGCTGTTGGAAGAGGACAAAGGCCGATCCAAGATGGCCGCTGAGTTATCCTTTATTTGGGGTGCACGCCTTGTCACCTTCAGCTTTTTTATTTAGAAAAAAATCGAACCTCCCGCTTCATCGTAGTAAAACGCCCACACTTATCTCCCTCTTTCCCCCTTAGAGCGCTGAGCCTTTTTTAGGTGGGATGTTTAAGAACGCTACATTACGTTATGTGATAAAAAAAAGAGATTTCAGGAGTTCTGTAGCGAGAGGGGCAGTGGCTCCCCGCAGAATGTTGGCTCATCTCAGTGCAGCGGCCCCTTGCTCGGATAAGAGCGGTGCCGGAAAGAAATTTGTCTCCCTCCCTGCAGTTATAGATAGCACGGTGCACATTTTGTTTTCGCAAGTCATGTATCAGAGTATTGATTGGCGTCTTAGGTTTATCACACTGTGTAGTAATGCGCTTTACTATTGATTATTTATTTATGCATTTTTAAATAGCGCGAACTTAAAAATAAATATATATATATTCAATTTTTCACACAACAACTGAGCGGTCGTACATAGAGTTCAACAACATATCACCATCCAGCATGTTTCCAATTTGCATCTGAGTCCTATACACACATCGGAAGTATATATTCAGTTAAGACACAACGGGATACTTAGCATCGTACATGGCAAGGGTATTGCACAATTACCAACTTTACATTTCGCTGCTGCTGCTGTCAGATCCATTGTCCTGAACATTTCCATTGCCCGTTGGGTTTAACAACTCCCCGCATAACTCTTTCCAGAGTGCAATGTCCTCATCTAACTTCTCGTCTTTCCGACAGGTTTTCATATGCAGCTCTTCTGCAAGAGACCACTCCCCCACATCCCTAATACAGCTTCCGAATGTTGGGGCCCGTACACTCATTCAGCATATAGCCACCCTCCGTTTGGCCAATACCAGTGAGAGTTGTAAGAATTTATTGGCCATTTTCCGTTCCTTAGGTTGCGGAGCCAGCCCCAGGAGACATTGTTCTGGTTTGGCCTCTACCAAAGTCCCTACCCCTACCCGGATCCTCGATACTACATTGATCCAGTACTGCTGTATCTCTGGACACTCCCACGCCAGGTGCATGAACCCCGAATGGGCCTTGTTACATCTAGGACATTCATGAGGACGGCTGGCATCTATGCGGTGGAGCCTCACATGGGTCATGTACACCCGCTGCAAAAAGTTATAATGCAGCAGCTTCAGGCAGGCATTGCAAGATACCTTACGTGTTAATGCACATAGCCTCACCCACCTTTTTTCCGCTAATGGAACCTGCAGGTCCTCGTTCCATGCGTCCCATGCCTTAAGGGCTAGGGACTCAGAATCCAGTCTCATAGCTTTATATAGCAGCGATACTAGCCTACACCCACTGCCACACGTTAACAGTATGTCAAGCGTCTCGGTTGTCTGAGGCATATTTGGATTAGTGGGCCACGTAACCCTGGCCAGTTTCACTAGGCCCGCATATTGGAGATACTGCCCCTGTCCCAGGTCAAATCCCTCGCACGCCTGTTGAAAAGTGATGAAAGTGTCATTTATATATAAGTCCGCCAGAACCATACAACCACCCTCCCTCCAAGCCTGGAAGGACATGCTCTGTACCACGGATACTCATAGTACGGCCCGCGGGCCGCCAGCGGCCCGGCAAGCCTTCCTTGGCGGCCCACGGACCTTGCAGACATCGTACCTGTGTTTTTTTTTTTTTTTACAGAGTGTCAGCAAACACAGACTCTGCTCTATGGGGGCCGGGCGATTCCAGCGATAGTCCGAGTGGAGCTGCAGGGGCGCTAAGAAGAGGTGAAATACAACAAAGCCTTGTTATCATGCAAATGGTCTTTTAAAGACCTGTGAAGTACTCGGGTGCGGCTGTGTGTGTGCCCGGGAAGCTGTCTCAGCCCGGGCTGCCACACACGCGGGGTGAGGGGACAGAGAATGATAGAGGACAGCAGGGTGTGAGAGCCGGGTGAGGTGACGGAGGGCAGCAGGGAGTGAGAGCCAGGTGAGGTGACGGAGGGCAGCAGGGAGTGAGAGCCGGGTGAGATGGCAGAGGGTTACAGAGGGCAGCAAGGAGTGAGAGCCGGGTGAGGTGACGGAGGGCAGCAGGGAGTGAGATCCGGGTGAGGTGACGGAGGGCAGCAGGGAGTGAGAGCCGGGTGAGGTGACGGAGGGCAGCAGGGAGTGAGAGCCGGGTGAGATGGCAGAGGGCAGCAGGGAGTGAGAGCCGGGTGAGGTGACAGAGGGTTGCAGGGAGTGAGAGCCGGGTGAGGTGACAGAGGGCAGGGAGTGAGAGCCGGGTGAGGTGACAGAGGGCAGCAGGGAGTGAGAGCCGGGTGAGGTGACGGAGGGCAGCAGGGAGTGAGAGCCGGGTAAGGTGACAGAGGGCAGGGAGTGAGAGCCGGATGAGGTGACGGACGGCAGCAGGGAGTGAGAGCCGGGTGAGATGGCAGAGGGTGACAGAGGGCAGCAGGGAGTGAGAGCCGGGTGAGGTGACGGAGGGCAGTAGGGAGTGAGAGCCGGGTGAGATGGCAGAGGGTGACGGAGGGCAGCAGGGAGTGAGAGCCGGATGAGGTGACAGAGGGTTGCAGGGAGTGAGAGCCGGGTAAGATGACAGAGGGTTGCAGGGAGTGAGAGCCGGGTGAGGTGACAGAGGGTGACAGAGGGCAGTAGGGAGTGAGAGCCGGGTGAGGTGACGGAGGGCAGCAGGGAGTGAGAGCCGGGTGAGGTGACGGAGGCCAGCAGGGAATGAGAGCCGGGTGAGATGGCAGAGGGTGACGGAGGGCAGCAGGGAGTGAGAGCCGGATGAGGTGACAGAGGGTTGCAGGGAGTGAGAGCCGGGTAAGGTGACAGAGGGTTGCAGGGAGTGAGAGCCGCGTGAGGTGACAGAGGGCAGCAGGGAGTGAGAGCCGGGTGAGGTGACGGAGGGCAGCAGGGAGTGACAGCCGGGTGAGATGGCAGAGGGTGACGGAGGGCAGCAGGGAGTGAGAGCCGGATGAGGTGACAGAGGGTTGCAGGGAGTGAGAGCCGGGTAAGGTGACAGAGGGTTGCAGGGAGTGAGAGCCGGGTGAGGTGACAGAGGGTGACAGAGGGCAGTAGGGAGTGAGAGCCTGGTGAGGTGACAGAGGGCAGCAGGGAGTGAGAGCCGGGTGAGGTGACGGAGGGCAGCAAGGAGTGAGAGCCGGGTAAGGTGACAGAGGGTGACAGAGGGCAGGGAGTGAGAGCCGGGTGAGGTGACAGAGGGCAGCAGGGAGTGAGAGCCGGGTGAGCTGTGCGTTAAGAGCCTGTGATGTGATGTTTCCCGCCAGCCTGTAGTCAGAGAGTTGAGCCAAGGCCAGGGAGCTCAGGCCTGGGAGGGAGACAGAGAGGGAGACAGAGAGAGAGGGAGACAGAGAGAGAGGGAGACAGAGGGAGGGAGACAGAGGGAGGGAGACAGAGGGAGTCAGAGAGAGGGAGACAGAGAGAGAGAGACAGAGGGAGAGAGAGGGAGGGAGACAGAGAGAGAGAGAGAGAGGGAGACAGAGAGAGACAGACAGAGGGAGACAGACAGATGGAGACAGACAGAGGGAGACAGAAGGAGAGATAGAAGGAGGGAGACAGAGGGAGGGAGACAGAGGGACGGAGAGAGGGACGGAGAGAGAGAGGGAGACAGAGGGAGGGAGACAGACAGGGAGGAGGGCGACAGGCAGAGGGAGACAGAGGGAGGGAGACAGATAGAGGGAGACAGATAGAGGGAGACGGAGGGAGACAGGGTGGGAGACAGACAGAGGGAGACAGACGGAGACAGACAGAGGGAGACAGAGGGAGACAGAGAGAGGGCGACAGAGAGAGGGAGGGAGACAGAGGGAGGGAGACAGAGGGACGGAGAGACAGAGGGAGGGAGACAGACAGAGGGAGGGAGACAGACAGAGGGAGGCGGGCGACAGACAGAGGGAGACAGAGGGAGGGATACAGATAGAGGGAGACGGAGGGAGACAGGGTGGGAGACAGACAGAGGGAGACAGACGGAGACAGACAGAGGGAGACATAGGGAGGGAAACAGAGGAAGGGAGAGGGAGGGAGACAGAGAGAGGGCGACAGAGAGAGAGAGAGGGAGGGAGACAGAGAGAGGGAGGGAGAGAGAGAGAGAGAGAGAGGGAGAGAGAGAGGGAGGGAGGGAGACAGAGAGAGAGGGAGGGAGGGAGACAGAGAGAGAGGGAGACAGAGAGAGAGGGAGACAGAGGGAGGGAGACAGAGAGTGACAGAGAGAGAGGGAGACAGAGGGAGACAGACAGAGGGAGACAGACAGAGGGAGACAGAGGGAGAGACAGAGGGAGGGAGACAGAGGGAGGGAGACAGAGGGAGAGAGACAGAGGGACGGAGACAGAGGGCGACAGACAGAGGGAGACAGGGAGGGAGAGAGACAGAGGGAGACAGACAGAGGGAGGAGGGAGACAGACAGAGGGAGGAGGGCAACAGGCAGAGGGAGGAGGGCGACAGACAGAGGGAGGAGGGCGACAGACAGAGGGAGGGAGACAGATAGAGGGAGACAGATAGAGGGAGGGAGACAGAGAGAGAGAGAGAGATGTGTATGCCGGGTCCGGTGGCTCAGTGGACGAAGGCGTCCGCTGCAGGGGCCTGTGTTCCACCTCATGGTCACAGTTTTGTTTTGCTCTAGCCCCGCCCCCTCCCCCAATGACCCCGCCCCCACCGGTGCGGCCCTCGGCCACAAACCACACTGTAAATTTGGCCCCTGAGAGAAAGTTTGTGAGTACCCATGCTCTGTACCATCCTTCGCACTGGGGCTAACTGCCAGATGGGTACTCCGGGTGGAATGGAGCCCGCCCAAGCACCCGTTCCATGAACTTCTGCCACATAAATGCCGTTTGTCGGACTATGTATGGTAGTTCCATACTCACACCTGCACCCTCCATCAGCCTGACAGGCAGATTCACTGGCTGCACTTGGCCGCTAAGTTAACGTTTTTCCCAGTTGTCACCCTCATCTAACCATTGCGCTGCATGCTGAAGGTGCACAGCATAGTAATATAGGTCAAATCTGGGTACCCCCATCTTCGTATCACTTAGAAAGGAATGTAGCGCTTCTCTGCAACGTTTCCCCGCCCAAAATAGGGATATTAGTATTGAGTTCAATTGTCGAAATACCTTCATATGGATAGCACACAGTGCATTTTGTAAGGCGTACAAACATCTAGGCAACACCACCATCTTTGCCACGGCTATTCTGCCCATTTTTTTTTTTAAAGATTTATTTATTGGTATTTCATGAACATAGTTCAACAACAACAGTGCCTCGTTCATGCTCCAACAGTGCATTTGTAGTGCAAATTTACATGTCAGTACAATATAATCGAATGTATTGCCTCATTAAAATAAAACAAGAAGGAGAAAAAAATGAAAAATCGGACCAAAGACAATAGGTACCCAAGTGTTCTCCCTTCATACTAAACTTCCCTTCATTTACGGCAATTAGCTCGGTGATAGTGGATACAACAGGATAGCCCCCTCAATGCAACTCCAACTCAAGGTCCTCTAGTCTACCTAGGTCATGCATCAACCCGCACCTTTACATATTCTATTGCTAGGGTCAACTCGATATAGCTTCAATTCTAGTGTCCTCTGACCTCATCTCATGTCGGGGCAGCTGCCGGGCCACTATGCTCGCGTATCCACTCTATAAATGGCAACCAGATATCTTTCGGTCTCGAGGCAGTTGGCATCAATTCCCAGTATGTGGACAGCTGGGCCTGACCAAACACCACATCCCTAAGCCAATCTTCCTTAGATGGGAGCCTCCGGCTGCCCCAGTGTAGGGCCACGCGGCGTTTCGCAAATAATAAAAGCATAGCGTGTAACTTCCTATATTCTACAGGTGTGTCCTTGACATATCCGAGCAGCCCCTGCAAGGGAGTGAGGGTGTCAACTACGCCTATTATCTGCTATATGATTTCACCTACGTTAAACCAGTACGTCCCCAGTCTTGGACAGTCCCATGCTACATGAAGGAACCCAGCCGGTGCAATACCGCAACGCCAGCAACTATCCTCGTTTTTCAGTCCCATCCTGTGTAGGCTGATTGGTGTTCTATAAATCCTGTGTAAATATTTAAAATGTATAAGACGAAGTCTATAGTTCGGGGACAGCGCCTTGAGCTGGCCACAGCAATAAAGCCACTGCTCTTCCGACAATGGGGCCGTGAGTTCAGCGTTCCAAGCCGCCCATGCATGCAGTTGCATAACGGGCGCTGATGTCTGTGTGTGATTGTAAATTCTGGTAATCAGTCTCCGTGAGGAAGCCTGTACATATATATTTTCTAAAGCCACTATTGTGGGTGGAGCATTCGGGAATGTGTCATGCAACGACCGGCATGCCATTTTGAGTTTATGGTATGCGAAAAGTTCAGCAAATGGTACTAAGCCATCTTCCCCAGCTTCCGGGGGTGGTCTGAACTGCCCGCCCGGGTAAAGATCCTCAAAGGTGGCCAGACCCATCGTGTTAGCCAATTTTCCTCCTAGCCCAGCATCGGAGGGGAAAAGCATCAGATTTTTAGCCAGGGGACTGGATGGCGCATAAAGGGTTGGTACACCTGTTCTCTCCCGCAAGCTGTGCCAGGCCCAACGCAACGTCTGGACCGTGTCTATTCCCTCGCGTGGGCGTTTGTACGTCCCGAAGAGTGCGACTTCCAATGGCAAAGGGCGAGTCATAGTTTCCTCCACGGCCACATGTGGCTGAAATGGGGTGGAGTGCACCCAAAAGTGTAAAAATTGAGCTTGTGCACTCTAGGCATATAATTGCATGTCAGGTGCTCCCAGACCCCCCTGTCTCAGAGGCAGTGTGAGCAATTCCCAGGATATCCGGGCCTGTCCGCCTGCCCAGGCTAAGGAAATCAGCAAGGAGCGCAGGGTAGTGAAAAAAGCCTTTGTGAGCACGAGAGGAACATTGACAAAGAGGTATAAAAACTTGGGCAATACCACCATCTTTGCCAGCGCTATCCGTCCAGCCAGTGAGAGTGGTAATCTCGCCCAGGCTGTAACCTTCCCCTCCAGCCAGGACATAGCACGACCATGATTCATCCTCCACAGTTCCTGCATATCCCTGCTGATCCAAACACCTAGATACTTCACTGGCCCAGTTGCCCATTGCAGCGGAAACTCCGACAACACTTGTGCTGTATTATCGGTCAGTGGGAAAACAACCGACTTCGACCAATTGATAGCTAAACCGGAGAGGCCACCAAATCTGATAAATTCCCTCAGGATTGGATCAAGGTTATGCGCCGGATTTAGTATGTACAGCGTGACATCGTCAGCGTACATGGATATCAGTAAACTCCTTGCACTAAAGCCGATTCCTTTCGCGGTGTGGTGCTGCCGGACACGAGCCGCGAGTGGCTCCATCGCAATAGCAAAGAGTAATGGGGAGAGCGGGCACCCCTGTCTCGTTCCGCAAGAGATAGGAAATGGGTCAGAGAGAAGGCCATTCACCCTCACACGAGCCACTGGCTTTGCATACAGGAGTTTTATCAGGTCCAGGAACAATGGACTGAACCCCATACGCTCTAATATGACGAAGAGATAATGCCACTCCAAGGTGTCAAATGCTTTTGTGGCATCCAAGAACACCGCCGCTGCTGTACGTCCGGATGTAGATAATGCAATACTGAAAAGAGGGTTCTGAGGTTGTGGGCCGTTGACCGGCCTGGTATAAATCCCGATTGGTCGGGGCGGGCAACTAATGGGAGCAGAGGCTGCAGCCTATTAGCGATCAATTTCGCAAAGATTTTGACATCTACATTGATCAAGGAGAGCGGTCTGTAAGAGTCCAGCTCATCCTCCGGTTTACCCGGCTTTATCAGAGTGACTATGATCGCCTCACGCAGCGACAACGGCAGCCCGCCCGCTTCCAATGCTTCCACATAGAGTTCATGCAGTTTGGGGGCTAGTTCTTCGACATAGGTTTTGTAGAACGCGGTTGTCAGGCCATCGGACCCCGGGGCCTTATTGAGTGGGAGACTTTTTATGACCCTAACTATATCCTCCACCTTGAAGGGGGAGTCCAGATAATCCAGATGCCCCTTGCTCAACCACAGCAACTGTAGGGAGTCGAGGAAGGGGATCAGTCCCTCCGGGATTGATCGTTGAGTGGTAGTATATAACCCCTGGTAAAAGCCGGAGAATGCCTCCAATATGTCTTTCTGTCCCCTTACTTGTGTCCCATCCCCCTTGGTGATCGTAGTGACAAATGTGGCGCTGCGAGGCGGGCATAGCATGGCGGCCAGAGTCCTCCCGGGGCGGTCCCCTTCCCCATATCGCCGCGCTTGAGCATGTTTTCCTAGGAACTTTACTTCCCTATCTGCCTCCTCTTCGAACTCGAGCAGAGCCACTTTTAATGAAGCCAAAGCCATAGGATCACCAGTTGAGAAGAACTGCGCCTCCAACTCCCTTATCCGTCTTTCTATCCTTTCTAAGGAACCTCTAATTGACTTCAACACCCCCGCCCGTCTGGCAATGCAATTCCCCCTCACCACAGTTTTAAAAGCTTCCCAGAGAGTAGCCATTGAAGTCACTGACCCAGTGTTTAGCTCAAAGTAATCCACGACATCTTTCCTAATTTCTTCTTTAAATGCTTCGTCGAGTAGGGCATTTGGCGGCAAACGCCATGTGTATACCCGCTGTGCTTGATTGGGCATATCTAGTCGCAAAAGGCAAGGTGCATGATCAGACAGAGACCTAGGAAAATGTGTAGCCTCCCTCACCCGAGTAGTCACATCCCTGGACACAATCCAGTAATCAAGTCGGGACCATGCCTTATGGTGATCTGTAATGCAAGTGCCTTCCTTGGCTCCCGGATGCAGATATCTCCATATATCCACCAAATTCCCATCTTCCAATATAGCCCTCAATGTCTCGCTGGCCAATGGGTGTAGCGCCTGAGCAACCCCTTTCCTATCCAACGTGTCGTCCAGGACAGCATTAAAGTCTCCCCTCCACATTATTGTATCACAGTCAGTGGCTTTTACCCTAGCCCACACATTTTGGAAAAATTCAGGGATATCGGTGTTTGGGCCATAAACCGCCACCAGTACTATCTCATGGCCTTGAAGAGTGCCATGTAGTATAACGTATCGTCCCTCGGGGTCCAACTGTGCCTGTCTCTCCCTCCAGTCGAGTCCCCTGCGAATCAACACTGCCACCCCCCTAGCGTAGTTTGAGTATACTGAGGAGTATACGTGCCCCCACCGACCATGTTTCAACCGCGGGGAGGGGTTATCACGTAGATGCGTCTCCTGCAATAGACATACATCAACGTGATATCTTGTCAGGTAAGCGTGAATCAGTCGAGCTTTTCTGCCGTCATTAATCCCTCGAATATTCCAAGTAAGGAAGTTCAGATTGGTTATTGGGAATAGAGTACATTATAATTGTACATCTCAGGTGGAGAACAGCACAGGCACCCAAGCGTTTGTACAAAAGAAGATGATTGCACTGTCAGGAATATGAAATCAGCAAACAAAAAAACATCCCCCACTCCACTCCCCCGCCCACTCCAACCCCCCAATCAGGTTGAAGAAAACCCATCCCCACTTCGGAAACAGTTCCAATAACGCAAGGGAGCTCTCCCCTGGGGGTGCAGTAGCGCCGGCACTCTCCCCTGAATTCTCAGGGTGGCCGGAGACAAATATGAACATTGTGCTATATTCTGCAAACTTTGCGCAGGGATGTGGGCATCTTAACACTCGAAACCTCACCCACCGGTGGCATTTCTCTGCCTAGTGGCGCATTCAGGAAGACAATGGGATATCAGCCTTTCCCCATGTCAATCTCCCCGCCCTCTCACAATAATCCCTGTGCCACTAGCAGCATCTCCCAATATTTCAGCTAGGTATATGCAAATCAATATATACTCAATACCAGTCTGCTCTCAAATTTAGCAAGCATTAGAACAATAACGAGTGTAATAAACAATGCATAGTGAAGGAGCCCAACGGGCAATCAGACATTGTCACTCAAACTTGCGTGATCCGGGGTCGCTTCTTTTGGGCTTCGTCTGGCCTTCTTCCCACCAATGTGTTTGGCAAACTTTAGCGCTGACTTTGTGTCTGTGAAAAAGTGCGTGGTCCCCTCATAGCTGATCTTTAGCTTTGCTGGATATAGGAGCGCATAGGGTATCTGCGCTTGAAGGAGCAGTTTCTTTGCCGGCACGAATTCCCTCCGCGCATGCTGCACCGCCGGGGTGAAGTCGGGGTAGAAGGAGATGGTGTTTCCCCCATACACAATAGTGCCTTTGCCACGGGCCAATCGTAACACTGTGTCTCTGTCCTGGTAGTTCAGGATTTTGGCCAATATCGGGCGGGGGGTGCCACCCACTGGGGGCCTAGGGCCCAAGGCACGATGCGCCCTCTCCACGCGAATACCGTGGACAAATGGGGATCAAAGAGTTCATGGAGCATCTCAGCCACGTATCTTTCCATTTTCTCGATAGCTGTCGTCTCTGGAACTCCCGTAATTCGAAGATTATTTCGGCGGGACCGGGCCTCCAAATCTTCGTTCTTAGCCCTTATAACGCCAAGGAGTTTGTCCATATGCAAGAGTTGCTCCTTCGTCTCCGCCTGAAATTCGTGAAACTCCGAGGCCCGGTTTTCCAGTACATCGAGTCTAGTATCATGCGCCTCCACCTTTGACTTCACCGCATTTAGCTGGGAGGACATCGTGTCCAGTTTAGTGTCTATAGTGCGAAGGCTAGACCTCATCTCTAGCATGAGTGTGCGTAGGTCTTCCCCCTGGTCTTCTGCCGCAAGCTCCTGTTGTCGCTCCGCGCCCATCTCTGTATCTTGCTCCGTATTCCTCGTAGTTCGACGTTGCTCGAAGTTTAACTTTGGCTGCTTTGCGTCCTGTTTACCCATTGTGAGACTGTGTGGAAATGAGAGGGCCCAGCACTTATCGGACCAGAGCAGCCGCCCCGTGAACTTGCAGAGCTGACCCGCGTTCAACGGTGCTCCAAGGCTATGAGTTGCTGGCTCTTCAAATTCCAAAGACGCCTCCTGTTACCCCTCCACGGTACATAGCACAGCACGCTAGTCCTGAGCCACACGGTGCGAGCCAGATAATATGTCCCCTACCGCCAGGAAGGACCGTTGCCTGTGGTCGTCTGTCAGGTATATCAGGCGACGGCCGGCTCTCTCCGGAAACAAAGGTTCTTCGGATCGCCACCTCACCTGGAGCCCCACTGCTGTCGCCTGCCAACCCAGCGGGGGTACAACTAATGAGTCTTGGTGTCAACACGGGCTTCTTCAGGCGGGTCACCAGATTAAGTCCCACTTCTGGGCCAGTGAGTTTTTAGGGAGCTCCGCTGGGCATTTCAGTTCACTGGCCACTTGAAATACAGCACGCCCCCCCACAGGCGCCTCCAGCGATGTCGCGCCTCCCGCCAGTCAGCACCGGACGGCCTCTGTGTGAGCGTATCGCCTCCAGCACATCACATGCTCTGTATTACAGTGTTTGGCCTACCTAGGCCCCGCACCCACCAAGGATATCCTTCACCCCCCGGGGCACGAGCGGGGCACTTCCGTGAAACTTCGGCACCCGGGGGTACTCACTGCTGTAGTCCGGCAACCTCCGATGCCCAGCCCTCGCCTCTGGGGCTCGTGCAGCTCCTCAGTTACGCTTCTGCCTCCGGTGCGGCCTTCACTACCTCGGGAGCCGCGGTCTCGATTTTGGAGTCAGGCCGCCGCCTACCTCCACCGCTGTCCAGGCCGCTCTCGCCGCCGCACCACGGAGCCCACCGCGCCTCTCCTCAGGTTCCGGCGTGGACCTGCAGGGTATCGCTGGCCTCCTGGCAGTTTGCGCTTCCCAGCGTGTAAGTTGTTTATTGTGCTGCACTTCTTTAGTGGTTATAATTGTAGGATTTTAGCTCCGGCCGGCGGAGCACGCTTAGAAAGCGGCCATTTCGCGGCACGGCTAGCCACGCCCCCCCGGCTATTCTGCCCATTAAGGACAGTGGCAACGTGTTCCAGTATTCTACTGAGTGCCTCAAAGACTCAGCTACCCTATTCATGTTCAGTTGAAGTATTTTTGCGTCCCGGTGTGCTACCTGTACACCCTGGTACCGAAAGTGGTCTGTCTCCCATCTCAGTCCCAAACTGGGCAGCTCCTCCAGTCGGAGTTCTCCTAGCCCTGCCAGGGGGAACGCCAAAGACTTTCGCCTGTTAATGCGCAATCCCAAATATGTTGCAAATTGGTCCAGCAACTGTAGGAGCTTCGGAATTGCCTCTCGTGGGGATGTGACATAGAATAGCATGTCATCCGCATACTGCGAGATAAGGTGAGTAGTATTCCCTATTTGTATACCCCAGCGGCCTAAATCTTGTCTGGCCCATACCGCCATAGGCTCTATGGTCAGAGCAAAAAGCAACGGAGACAGGGGGCATCCCTGCCGTGTACCTCGCCCCAGTGACCACTGCACTTACCCGGTTTGACCCAGTCGCACCCTGACTGCTGGTTTCGTGTATAGTATTCTAACCCACCTACAGAACTGTGGCCCGACCCCGAGACCCTAAGTATTTCCAGCAGGTATCCCCAGTCCGCCGTATCAAACGCTTTTTTCAAGGTCAATGGAGACCAGCGCCATCTCCTCAGGGGCCGTCTGTGTCTCGTGTAGTACATGTGTCAAGCGTCGTATATTCATGGACGTGCTACTGCCCGGAATAAAACCGCAATGATGTTTCTGAACTAGATACCCCATGTGCGGGCCCAGTCTTTTGGCCAGCACTTTACATAGAATTTTTATGTCAGTGTTAATCATTGTCAGCGGTCGGTAAGCCGCCGTGTCCTGCCTGTCCCCACCCAATTTAGGGATCATACAAATTTCACAATCGCGCATCGTTGGAGGCAATATCCCATTTTCAAAGGATTCATTAAATGTCTGTAACAACGGTTGGGCTAACTTTGCCGAATATGCCTGGTAATATTCAATTGGTAGCCCATCGCCCCGGGGAGCCTTGGCCTTGGGTATGTCTGCTATTGCCTCCACTATCTCTTCTTCAGTTATCTGCGCGTCCAACTCTACCCTAGCTTCTTCAGACAACTTCCTCAGTTGGAGACCTTCCAAAAATGGAGTGTAGAACTCAGCTCTGACCGACGAGTCAGCCATGTACACTTTCTCCAAGTGATGCCGAAATTGCTCCAACATAAATGCACGGGTAAATACCAGCTCACCCGACTGACTGCATAGGCTTGTGATCAGTGGGGGGGCCTGTTCCTTGCGTAATATCCAAGCCAGTAGTCGGCTGGACTTATCTCCCTCTGCGTGTAATCTGTGTCGATATTTGGTAAGTGTGAATTTGTCCAGCCTGTCCCATGTATCTGCAACCTGCTCTCGCAGTGCACGCTCTCGCTCCTGGGTGTCATCCTGACCCTGTGATCCTGACTGGAGCTCTGCTAGTGAGTTTTCTCTGTCACGCAGCTCCGATTGCAATTGCTTCCGAACGCAATACGTCAATCCCATTGCTGCCTCCCCAGACCACCGCCTTCATTGCGTCCCACTCGTTAGCTCTATTGTCTGTAGTGCCCAATTGAGAGACATGTATTCTGTCAGTGTGTTTGAGATTGTCTCTCTGCCGACCTGATCTTCCAGGATATCAGCGGGTAGCCGCCAGCTGCACGGGCCTTGTTCCCCGGCAGCCCACTGCACCGAGCAGCACACTGATGCATGATCAGACAGGAAGCGTGCCAGGTGAGTTATTTCTGCTGCTAAGAATGCGGGGTGTTCCGTCGCTAAGACCCTGTCTAGCCAGCTGTACGTATTAGGTGTAGGTGTATGCCATGTGTATAGCTTCTGTGTTGGATGATGGTCTCTCCAAACATCCCTTAAGCCCAGATCGTGCATCACCTTCTGCAACTGCTTAGTCATCCGTGGCTTGGTGCCCCTCCTGGGTGGACATCTGTCCAGATCAGGGTCCAAGTTCCTGTTGCGAGAACGGTACCCGCCCGGAGGTGTCGTTGGATCTGGATCCATCCCGTAAGCCCCCCACTTCTGCCACTGACCCTGGGGCCTTGATATCCAGTTCTGTATTGTTTTCAAGATCTCCCCTACGGGGAGGTTTTGGTAATCTGAAGATTCGTCTAGGTCCTTCATTTCTTGGACTAGATCTACGTTTTTGACTGCACCCTTGAAGCTCATGTCCATATTCTTTTATATCACATGTCCTTATAATATTCTGACTGTCGTCCTGGCAGTTCTACCCAGGCTTTTCTTCTTTTTTTGCACACGACCTTGTCGCCCTGATGAAGGTGTGACCCGGATTCTGGGTCTGACACCGAAACGCGCGTCAGCGCTGGAGTAACCTTACTCCCCTTGTTTGTGATTATCTGTTTGGAGAAACAATCTATATATGGACTGTACTAGTGTTGTACTATGAAGATCAACAAACCTTGGAGTTCTTGTATCAACATACCCTGTTTGATGCTCCTATGCTGATATCTTTGTGTTTGTTCCATAAGAGTGTATACGGCACATATTTATGTATTATTTATGTGATGGAATGTGTGAGTATGTATGAGTCGGTGTTTGCTTGTCTGTTTGAAAGAGTGTGCGTGTGCAACTCATGATGTGTGCAACTATTGTTATTTATTTTGTCTGATATGTCTTTTTCACATTGTTAAATAAATATTTAATAAACATTTTGATATTCCCTATTCGAATGTTTACATGATTTCTATGTGAAGGGTACCTCATCTGGGACTGTCTTTGTACATATCAGTGACGTATTGCACTAGATAAAGAAATTTGTGGCAGAGTTTTTTGTTGTTGTTCCCAGATCAGGGTCCAATACACAGTTAAAGTCCCCTAACCACAGTGCTAGGGCATCCAGGTCTGCAGCGATCAGAACCTGTAGCGTCATAAAAAAGGTGGGCTCATCGATATTTGGGGCATAAGTGTTCAGTATGGTAGCATGAATGGGGCGCCAGGAGCCACCCAGATCGGAGTACCCCTAGCATAAGTAGAATACGAGGAGTGAAACACCAGGCCCCTCCATTTTTTCGCCAACCGTGTAGGCCCAGCATTGTCTAGATGCGTCTCTTGCAGGCATGCAAACATTATATTGTGCCTTTTAAGAAACTAAAGGACTCTATGTTGTTTGGTGCAGGTGCCCAACCCCCTGACATTCCAACTAAGGAACTTTACCTCGCGTGCCATATTCAATTGTTCGTAATTCCTGTCCGGCCATGTGCCTGGACTCACCGCCCTCATGTTTTGACCCGCCTATCCTCATAACATAACTTGCCTTAAAACATAAACACAAAACTAAACAGAACCCCCCCTCCACCCACAGACAATACCTGGCTAACATCACTGACGATACTGCCCACCCTCTGCTCGTGCCAGGACGTGCACAGCATCCTCAAGAAGCCCAACAGGGGCAACCAATAAGCTTTTATCCCCAGTCCGTTTGCCCTTACCTAGCCGTGGCCACACTGCCATTTGAGACATTACCCCTCTTACATATCTATGTTCAATTGTTCAAAGGACTCCCAGTCATGTCTATTCTCTTCTACAAGTGACCAAAGCCCGCCCCCTCCCTCCCGATTGAGCACCCAACCATTTCTCACCACATCAGCAAGTGACATTATACATTTTTACCGTACATGCATAAAGTGGTTACGTTGCAGTTCTTTTTGTTTTACTAATAATACCAGAGCTTTTATACTCATCACTTAGTCCTTTTCTCCCTCCGGGGCCTCTTCCAGCAAAGTCTCAGGCACAGTGTCTATTGACAGTTGTAGATTCTGAGACTGGACATCCAGGCCAACAGGAGCAGCTTCCAGCGAGTTAGTGGTCATGTCTTCGTCCACAGGGGCATTCAGATGTAGTGATCCATCCTCTCCCACCGTGATCCTCCGCTGCAAAGACTCAGGTACGCTCTGCGATTCCACTCGACCTCTCTGCTGCCGGGGGCCCTTGTCTGGTCTTGTTCCCCACTGTCTTTTCTGACCCCGCGCCTCCCCAGGGGGCAGCCCATCTCCCTGAATCTCGAGCCACTCGAGCGACTCCTGGGGAGTCGAAGAAATGCACCTTGCCCCCCAACAACACTTTCAGTTTAGCAAGGTACAGGAGCATGTATTGCAGGTTCAGTTCGCGCAGCTTACGTTTGGCCCCTAGAAAGGATTTGCGGAGGTCCTGAACTTGATTAGTGTAGTCCGGGTACACAGCGACTTTGTTACTTTCATACTGGAGGTTCTGGTGTTCTCGGGCTGCTCGCAGGATGCAGTCTCTGTCCCGGTAGTTGAGAATTTTGGCGATGATAGCCCGGGGCTGCGCCCCCGGGGGTGGAGGCGGGGCAAGGGCCCTATGAGCTCTCTCTATTACAAACATGTCCAACAATCCCTTGGGTTGAAGCTGGGTACGAATCCAATGTTCTAGAAATTGTTCAGCTGCTCCCAGCTCTGCTTTTTCCGGTATACCCAGCACACGGATGTCGCTGCGCCTTGCCCTTCCTTTTGCCATCTTCTGCGCGATTCTCCAGTGCCCTGGTAGCCATGGACATCTGTGCCACTTGCTGCTTGAGTGTTACCACTTGCCCTTTCAGCTCCGCTATATCTGTTTCGGCATTCGTAACTTTGTCAGCCACCTTGCGGTGGTCCGCTCGTAGTAGGTTTACATCTATAGAGACAGTGTCTTTCGGTCCTCAAGCGCCTTCCTAGAGCCTTGGATAGCTGCCATGAGTTCTGCCCTAGTGGGCTCCGGGCTCTCTCCCCAACTCTCGCTCCGTCCCTCCAGTCTGTCTGGTCAGTCGCTGGGGTGGTGTATTGCGTAATGGTGTTGGACCCGGCCGGTTTCTGGGCCTTGTCTTTGCCCATCGTGCTGCCAGCTGCGTTCTCGCAGTGCGCCCGCCAAGGAGGGCTGTGTTGTCGTTGATCCTCCTCAGGGGGAGCCCACTACTCCACCAGACCAGTAAGCGCAGGTCCCCCCAGCACAAGTTCAAATTTCTGCAGGCCCCACCACCAGGGGTCGTGCGGCTGCCCTCTCAATTTCACAGTTGCAGGGGTGGCCCTCCCACCGCTGCCAAGCCCCAAGGGTGGGGTGTTCCCTCAAAGTCCCTTGTTCTCAGGGATGCTGCGATCTGTGACCTCTTTATCCTGCCCAGCTAACGAGTATCAGGGTAACAGGCTAAATATTCCACAGCCAATAACTTTGCCCACCAATGGGAGTCCGCCTGTCCACAGAGTCACCCTCTATGGAGCCTGCTCCCTCCTTGATTCTCCAGCCGATGCAGCTCAACCCGCGCTGTGCTCAGTTCACTAGTGCAGGGGGGGTCCAGTATTTCAGCTAGCATAGTGGAGTGATCCTCGGCTCGCACTCCTTAGTGGGCCAGGCCAGGGTACAGGCCCAGCCTAGGCCCGGTGAGCACAACCCGCTGCCCCCCGCGGGGCGCAGCAGCCGAGTCGAGATGCCTCTCCCCTCGCAGTCTTTTTCAGCCCCTCCACAGGATCCGACTTGTCTTCCTAGAGGGCCGGAGTGGGGCCTCAAATACGCAGAGTCCTCCAGCCCGCACGCTCCGCAGGGCCAGACCGCAGGCCAGCAGCCACCGACACCACTGGCGAGTGCGTGGGACACATAGACGAGGGGCTCAAGGGCAGTGGAGGAGACCCACCAGCGCTCCCGTCCGGCAGCTGCAGTCTGTGAGCTCAACATGCGACCCGACCGGCCACGCAGCGGACCGCTCCGGCCCGAGTCGGGAACACCGCAGCAGTCCTCACCTCATCCGCCTCCGCTCCCAGGGCGGCTCGGTTCGCATACGGCCAATGCCTCCAGTATCGTCCAGGGTGCTAAGGGGGAGCACCGCAGCCCGGCAGCTCCGCTCAGGCCCAAGCAGGGGAGCCGTGACGAGGTCCCGTCTCTGGCGTGCATTCCCCACAGGCCCGATCGAGGCCTCCTACGCACTTCTCGGTCCCCGCCACCAGGGGACCTGCAGAGCCTCCAAGCTCGGTTCCAGCAGATCCAGGAATCAACGCCAGTCAATTCCGACGTTATTTGGCAGGTTTCAGCCACTGCTTGCAGGATAAAAAACAGGATTTCAGGCGGACAGACTGGGAGCTCGAGAGGCTCACATCCTGTGGGCCATGTTGCTTGGCCACGCCCATATAGCGCAAACTTTACCCAAAGGTCTCAGAGCGCTTTACAATAGATTCAGTTACATTACATAAGGACTTCAGAGTACATGAATAACATAAAAGATACAAAAAGATCAACTAAACTCACATAAGAATGGTAGTAAGTACAAAAATCTACTACAGATACTAATGGTTAGAGTTAAATATATACAAGTTCCAAATTCAGTCAAGATTACATTTTAAGAAGTGATTAGGGTTGGACAATTATATATTACATATTTACAGAGCATGAACTTCTCACCGTCGTTCAGCCAGGCCTTCAGGGTGCTGTTGCACTCACGGGCAGAGTGATCTTGGGTCTTGAGGGTTCCCCAAGCTGGTGTTGATTTAATGTTTATGTTCTACTGCTTGTGCTGGTGTTGTGCTGCATGCACTTGTTTATACAAGGATGTGGAGTTTTAGTGTACAAGGGAGTTCTAAGTTCTATATGTTGCTGTACTGGCTTTATCTCTCTTCCTAGCCAGTGCGTGGGTGCTAATAAAGATTACCTAAGAAACTTCACACAACTCCAAGTTTTTACGTACCACACACTAGTGGCAAGTTGTTGGTGGTTCAGAGGGCGGTGTTGGTGGAGGAAGGGCAGATGAGAAGGACTTTATAAAGGAGCATAAAAAGGCCCTTTCTGCAAGTAAAAAAAGAGCAGTTTATTCTGAATCATTTGAACCAAGAGGGACCCCACTGCCTGCAGGACATTAATGCAGTAAATTCCAAACACCCCTCTGAGGATTGGCACTCTGGGACTAAACCCAGGTCGCCCATGCCAAAAGGCGGCCCTGCCTCCCCAGAAAAAGGCTTTACCTCCAAGCAGCGGTGATCAGAGTTGAGTTTTTTCCTTATTTTTAGCAAGCTGTGTGAGTGAGGTTGCCACCTTTCCGGTTGTTTTAAGAGTTAGCAAATTCCCATACGTGATACTAAATAGGAACGTAAACTAAATGTTATGTATTATTTGTTTGTAACACAACTTTTCTGTCTTTGTTTACTTATATTATTAGAGATCGTTGATGCATCTGTAGAACACATTTTACCCTTACGCTGCTAGGCATTAACCCCTCCCCCACCCCCTGCCACTAAGCCTTTTTTTGGCTGTTTGAGGTAATTCGCGCTTAGGCCCCCATAACATTTTGTCCACATAAGGTATCCACGTCAAATTTGGTCCCTTTTTTCCACCTCCCTGAGGATTTAAAGGTACCCAGGGTTTGTGGATTTCCCTGGAGGGGACTGAGAAATTAGCCAAAATACAGGTACTTTTTGGGAAAAAGTCCTGCAGAATACAGCGTCTGTTTTTTCCCCCTGAAAATGGTATCAACGAAGGGTTTGCAGTGCTTAAATCACAGTCTTCCCATCTTTCAGGAACAGGCAGACTTTTGTCAGAAACCACATTTTTCTACACAGTTTTTGCATTTTACTGGGACATAGCCGATTTTTTTTGTGCTTTCAACCTCCTTCCAGTTAGTGGTAGAATGGGTGTGAAACCAGTAATGGATCCCTGAAAGCTATACATTTCTGAAAAGTAGACACAATTCTGAATTCAGCAAGGGGTCATTTGTGTAGATCCTTCAAGGTTTTTTTTATAGATGCCAAGAACACTTGCCCTGAGGCTGGAGCACCAGCCTGCTTGCCTAGACCAATGTGCCCTTAAGAAGGAGGAGGAAAGTCTGGATGGTGTGAGCCCTGCGGGGATCCGGGGACAAGGATGCCAGTGAGCAAAGTGTTAATCCGAAGGTCCATTGGGACCGACAACGTTGTGAGACCGCCACAGTGCACCGAAGGCCGTTTGCCTGGGTGTGGGCCATCTTCCATTGGTACCGATTGGGGGCCATCACCGTGAGACAACTGGATTGCTGTCCCAGTCCTTTGTCAGGGCCACCAAGGAATCAAGTGAACTTGCGGGGACCCCAACTACCTTGACATCAGGTCCGCCATCCGCAAACCTGTGTCTAGGCAATCAAGCCCAAGGAGTCAAACAGCTGCTTACCTGCCATCAACTGCGCAACCTGCCTGGTGAGAAGGATTATGCAAGAGCGTAAGGTTCTCACCTTCCCACTGGATCGCCGGCTCCTGCCAATAGGGTCTTACACCCCCACAGAAGGATTCAGCTTCACCGAAAGTACTCTACCTGATGCCAGGCCGCAGAACTTCCATCCTAGCACTGAAATCACCAGACACGTGTCAGAGCATAGAAGGGGACTGTTATGTTGTTGCTACCACCTGGGTAAGACACCTGCAGCAGGGGCTCATTAAACCTTGTGGACTAAGGTGCGATGCGCCGTATGTGAGAACTTTGTAAGAGACTTCCAGGCACTGGTTACAAACGTTGTCAATGGATGCTTAGAGTAGAGGGGAGTTGCACCTATGGGAGAGACGCCTCATATATGACAAAGACACTTCAGACAAGGGAGAGGGCCTAGATGGGAGGGACTCAGGTGAATTTGCCCGTAGCCCTTGAATTGGCTCTGCAAGGGATTGTGTTGATTATTTCACTGCGGTAGATTTGAACTGTTGTGTGTAATAAATACTGGTTTTTCCATAAAACTCAGTATTGAGCTGGACCAGATTTATTGGGGTTGCTAGAGGTTGCGTTGAGTTGTGTGTTTACGCCTACATTGGCACTCTACCTCCCCCTCGAAAGCCTTGGATTGCTCGACCAGCGCTACCATTGACTCAAGTGCTGATGGGGTAGTACTTGGCCCAGTTGTGCAGGGTTCCTAGTAGGCTGGACTCCAGGACTGCCGAAGTAAAAGGCCCAAACCACCACTGTGAGGCCCAGTAACGCCTGCCCGTCCCGTGGCCATCTAAAAAGGGAGTCTGACAATTGGAGACAACAGGTGGCATGCTTAACGTGTTAGGAGTCCGGGTATGAGGAAGGCATACAACCATTTACAATTCGCATCAGCACAATAAGGCAAGCTTAGTTTCACAAACAGTCTGCACAGTAAATAATGGAAAAAACAGGGTTGGGAGTAGACCTTAGCACCATGTCTGTAGATCAGACGAAGGTCTATGTATGGACAGAAAGGGACTAAAAGCCCTTGCTCATTTCATTAGGGACCATTTGAGCAACTGGGTACAAGGGAAGAGTCTCTAGCGGACTCAAGGGAGGGAACCATGAAGGGAACTCCGAAAGTGAGTGCTGTGGAGTCAGGCTCTAGAATTCCCTTAGCAAAGATCCATCCCAGATACATGCATAGTGTGTCCCCTAATGCACTTTTAGTTTCCAAACCACCTTTAGTTTCTTGGGTTCCACTTTCACCAATTCCAGGAATAAATGCCTTTGGTAGGTTGAATCTAGCAGATACCCTGCATTTGCAGTTGGCTCTCCAGAAACCTAAGGCTGAGGAAGTAGAGAAGGCCAGAGAGTACAAGAGGCAGAAGCTGAGGCTTGCTCACAATAAATAAGAGGATAGGAGGCAGTACAAATTGTGTACCTTTGTTTCCACAATTGGCACACCTCTGGCCCACATGTAAATCCCCTGTAAAAGGTACCACTGGCACCAAGGGCCTTGTGACTAGAGAGGGTCTCTAAGGGCTGCAGCATGTATTGTGCCACCCTCAGAGACCCCTCACCTAACACATATACACTGCCATTGCAGACTGTGTGTTTTAGTGCAGACAAAACTGAATAGTCGACATGGCACACATCGCTGTGTGCCATGCCCACAAACACTGCCTGTGGCATAGGTAAGTCATTCCTCTAGCAGGCCTCACAGTCATAAGGCAGGGTGCACTATACCACAGGTGAGGGCATAGTTGCATGAGCAATATGCCCCTACAGTGTCTAAGTCCATTCTTAGACATTGTAAGTGCAGTGAATCCATATTGAGTACATGGGCTGGGAGTTTGTTATTACGACATTTACTGAAAGCCCAATAAACCCACACTGATGCCAGTCTTGGATTTATTGTAAAATGCTCTCAGAGGGGATCTTAGAGATGTCCCCTGAAAAATGACCAACACACTAGTGTACATCTGACTGGCCTGCACCAGCCTGCCACACACAGACATGTTTCTGACCCCTGAGGTGAGAGCACCTGTGCTCTTGTGGGTCAGGAACAAAGCCTGCTTGGGTGGAGGTGCTTCCCACCTACCCCCTAGCAGGAACAGTATCCAGGGTGGTGAGCCTCAAAGGCTTCCTGCTATTTGTAATGCTAGCCAGGGCCTCTCCAGCCAGTGGAGATGCCCTCCCCCTGACCACGCCCACTTTTGGCAACAAGGTCAGCAGGAAAATGAGTAGACAGGAGAGGTGTGTCCCCTCTCAGCCAGGACCACCCCTAAGGTGTCCAGAGCTGAAGTGACCCCCTCCTTAGGAAATTCTCCATCTTGATTGGAAGGATTTTAGCCTATCAGGTTAGGGGATGCACCATCCCCAAAGGAAGGGGACATACTAAGGGTGTAGTCACCCTAAAAGGCAAGTAGCCCATTGGCTACCCTCTGCCAGTACCTGTAACATCCCTAAATTCAGTATTTAGGGCCCCCCGAACCTTGATCCTCAGATTCCTGTGACCTAAGACGAGAGGGACAAAGAAGACGCTGTTCAGCCGAGCCTGGTAGGTCACTACTGATTTGGGCCCATCCCTTCTGGCCTGTCTCCTGCTCAAAGACCCTGCGAAAGAAGACGATGCCTGTCCTGTGGCCAGCGACTTCCAGAACTAGAGGAAGACTGCCCATGCTTCAACAAAGACCAGATCTCCAGATGACAGCGGCCTGTCCAGAATAATCCAACTTCAAGGACTCCGGATCCGGGCCGATCCGCGACCCCTGCCCACTCTGCACCTGACACCCACGGCCCAAGTCTGAGTGGCTCACTTGTCCAGTGATGTCTCCCCAGCAATCCTGACCTCGAATCTAGTATTGGCTGACCTCACCTGGACTCCACAAAGACTCCTGCCGCTTCATCTGTAAGGGTCCCCCTGACCATGACCGGCTCCGGTAAAACAAATCCAACACCAAAAGGCACCCCTGCAGCCTCAGCTCCCTGACCTTGGGGAGCCCAGACGATGGTGCCCAAGCCTCCTTTTATACTCCAACTTACCTGACAAGTCAGCAGTCACCTTCTTCCAGCCTACTGGACCGAGCCTGCAGCCTCTTTGTGCGACCGAGATTCCCCACTGAAACACATTGGCCGCCCTGTGCTGATTTGCACCGTGGACCTGGCTGCCCCTGTGCCGCTGGTGGTGTAAGGTTGGTGCTGCCTTGTGGCCCCCCATTCTAAAGAGAGATCCGGTGGTATAAGTGATAGGGTACAGGCGCCAATAGGTGGTTTCACTCGATATTTATATGGTAAGGCTCCAAGTGGTGACGGTGCTGAAGGGTTAGGGAGAACCACCCGCCTCCCCAGGTTCTTTTGTGGCCACAAAGCAACAAGACACAATAATTAGTATACCCCAGCACACGTAAGTCATTAAAATTGATAGTTTTCAGTCGTTAATCACACATGAGAAGTAAAAGCATTTTGTTGATTTCCTCCTTCTTTAATCAGTCTTCAAGTTTTTTCAATACGTAAGCGTTCCCAAGCCAACACGTGTTTCGTCGCCTCAGTAAGTTTGTACATGCGACTTGTTCACGGCTAGGTAAAGAATAATATGAAACTCACATTACTTTTAATTAGCATCCATTTGTTTCAACACAAACAAATGTGCTCCCAGGGGAAAAAACCCCAATCAAAACCATGCTTGTGCATACATGTAATGATTTTAGTGACATTATACTTTAAGTGTGAAACAGTACACGAAAGGTTCTGCAGTTGCGTCATTTATTACCTTAAAGCAAAACAAAGCAGTGCACGTGACATAGGTAGGTTATGTGCTGCAATGTAATACTATATGTATCCTTGTCAAAAACCAAATCATTACTGTGTCACCCAGTGACAAGACGTGACTAAACACCACCATAGAGTCCCAATTAATAGGACTACTGCGTCTCAACATTAAATTAAATTTAAAAAGTTATATCTCCAAATGAGATACACCAACCTGAACGGTTTCACTGTATCTTAGTCTGTGAACAAAACACAAAGAAAACATGCCTATATCATTACCTAATTTTAAAAGTCCACATGACCACACAAAATGCTATACCTCGTACACATGTCCTTTAAAAACAGCCTATTCATACGTACTTCCAATGTGGTAATTAGGTAATGATATAGGCATGTTTTCTTTGTGTTTTATTCACAGACTAAGATACAGTGAAACCGTTCAGGTTGGTGTATCTCATTTGGAGATATAACTTTTAAATTTAATTTAATGTTGAGACGCAGTAGTCCTATTAATTGGGACTCTATGGTGGTGTTTAGTCACGTCTTGTCACTGGGTGACACAGTAATGATTAGGTTTTTGACAAGGATACATATAGTATTACATTGCAGCACATAACCTACCTATGTCACGTGCACTGCTTTGTTTTGCTTTAAGGTAATAAATGACGCAACTGCAGAACCTTTCGTGTACTGTTTCACACTTAAAGTATAATGTCACTAAAATCATTACATGTATGCACAAGCATGGTTTTGATTGGGGTTTTTCCCTGGGAGCACATTTGTTTGTGTTGAAACAAATGGATGCTAATTAAAAGTAATGTGAGTTTCATATTATTCTTTACCTAGCCGTGAACAAGTCGCATGTACAAACTTACTGAGGCGTACGAAACACGTGTTGGCTTGGGAACGCTTACGTATTGAAAAAAACTTGAAGACTGATTAAAGAAGGAGGAAATCAACAAAATGCTTTTACTTCTCATGTGTGATTAACGACTGAAAACTATCAATTTTAATGACTTACGTGTGCTGGGGTATACTAATTATTGTGGCCCCCCATGCTTGCTTTAACTCCTGGGGCCTGTGCCCTGAAACCGCGGGTACGTACCTGCAATCTGCACCTTGTTCGGTGCCCCCAGTCTCCGTTGACTAACACTGGGCTCAGTGACCTCTGCACCCGGCCGCCCCAGTGCCATTGGTTGTGCAGTACCTACCATAAACTGAACCTTGTCAAGTGTTGGTCTAAACTCCCGAAGACTGTAAGAATAAGTTGTGGATTTACCTGTTAACGCATATAACTATTTTCCTCCCATATAATTGCATTTCTCCTATTGCATTTAACTGTCTGTCTTTTACAACTGCTAAGTTTGCTACAGTTTTTGATTTACATCAAAAAAGTATTTCCCATAATGTCAATTATTCCTACTGCCTTTTAGAGACAGTTCCTACTGCATTTTGAAAAGTATTACTACTACTGTTGAAACTGTTACTTACCTACAACTGAGTTCCTCTTGGTTCCAAAAATAAAATAACAAAGTAATAACTTTTTATACCAAACAATTGGTCCAGGATTCAGTCTTTGAGTGTGTGTAACCATTTCTTGCCTGAGTGTGTACAACAAATGCTCATCAAGGCCCTCTGGTAATCCTAACTGCTCGACCACACTACCACAAATAGAGCTTTTAGTGTAATCTACTTAAGCCTCTATAAGCCTCTGGGGATCCACTGGTCTCTGGGAACACTTTACCTTACTTTGGTATAGTAAATGCAGAGCCAGCTTCCAACAGATGGGGATAGACATTGTGGCCTATTCAAACCCCCCCCCCCAGGTTGTCAGGAAATAAATATATGCTGGTTGTGGTTGATCATGCTACAAGATATCCAGAGATGGTACCTCTGAGGAACATGACTGCAAAGGTCGTAGCAAGTGCTCTTCTGTGGATCTTTTCTAGTGTCGGTTGTCCAAGGACTGTGATCTCTGACTGAACCAACTTCATCTCTTCATACATGAGAGAAATACTGGAGGAAGCTAGTGTGACATACCACTTTACCACAGCATACCACCCACAGATCAATGCTTTGATGGAACGGTTTAACAAGACACTCGAGCATATGAGAACTCTGCCAGAGAACCTAAGGAGGAAGTGCGATCTTCTGCCACATGTCTTGGTCGCCTACCAAGAGATTTCACAGAACGGGTTTAGGTTCAGTCCCTTTGAACTTCTGTAAGTTCACCTGGTTTAGGGGCAGGGACCACTGACATTAGGCAGAGAAGTATGGAAAGGAACCTCAGAATCGCCACAGAAGGATGTGGTGGACTATGTGATTGGCCTCAAGAAGCTGATGGTGTAATATTTGAGTCATGTGAAGGAAAATCTTCAGGCAAGCCAAGAGCTTATGAAGGAATGGTATGACCACAAAGTCACACTGACGGAATACCAGGAAGATGAGGAAGTGTTAGTGCTAAAGCCTATTTGTCCCAGGGCTTTGGAGTACAAATGGTGCGGGCCATACAAGTTAGTAAAGGAGATTTCTGAGGTGAACTACTTGGTAACACAGATGCCACAAGGGAACCTAAGTGGGTGTTCCATATGAAGGGGCTAAAGGCTTACCTCTGGCAAGATTAAACAATCAATGTGTTGATATTGGCAGAGAAAGTTGAGGAAGAAAGTTAGCCTCTTCCTGACTTGCTGCATTGTAGCCTGGAATATGGCACTATGGGCAAGTTTCAGTTAGGCCCTGAGTTGACGCCTGAGCAGCAGAACAAATGTAGGGAGGTGATGTAGCGATGAAATGGTTCCCTAACCTCTTCTCACTGAAGCCAGAGTTAACGCCAGTCTGTGTCCACAAGACAGCCAAAAGGGACTATCTGCCAGTTCAGGGTAGATTGTACAGAATGTCTGGGCCAGGAATGTAGTTGTCAAGGTGTTGGACCTAGGGGTCATTGAGAAGTCACATAGTCTGTGGTCGAGTCAGTGGTACTAGTACCCAAACAAGGGTCTACACACTTGCGGTTCTGTGTGGACTACCAAACCCTCCATGAGGTGAAAAAGAGAGATGCCCATTCAATCCAGAGAGATGAAGAGCTTATGTATCGTCAGACGCTGCAAAGTATTTGATCACTTTTGATCTAACCAGATCTCTTTAGCACCTAGTTTCAAGGGGAAGGCTGCATTTTCTACACCAGAGGGTTTATATCAGTTCAAGGTAATGCCCATTAGGTTGAACCATGTTCCTGCCACTTTTCAGCACTTGGTAAACCATGTTCTCACAGGACTGAAACAGGGACACTGTTTTGCTGGCTGCATTGGGGGCTTCAAGTCCCAGGCTCCCTTGCGCCAGAAGGCGCCTAAATCCTTGTGGGGCAGGACCTTTCATTGTGCTTTAATGTGCTGCCATGATTCCCATGGTGTAGGACACTGTTTTGGTGGCCACGTTGGGGACTGCAAGTCTCAGGCTCCCTTGCACCAGGAGTCGCCGACATCCTTGAGGGGCAGGACTTTTCATCGCACTATAAAGCGCTGCCCTGATTCCCGCAAAAAGAACAATTGATGGATAGAATGCAGAACAATGTCATACATTCACCCCAGTACAGAGATCTGGGCCTAAATTAATCGTTTTTATGCTCACCATGCCATTCCAGTTTGAACCCAGCCATATGCAAATCAGTCTTGACCCTGCACCCAATGGGAACAGTCCAGCCCGAACTGCCAGTCCAGGTCCTCCCTGGACTGGAAACAAGCATCCTAGGACCGGCTTCAGGATTTCACCCCTCATCAGCCAGGATAGCTTGACTCCAGTGGCATGGAGAGCACGGGACCCACGTCTGTCTGCGCCCATCTGCTGTCGCGGCTGGGCTGGGCCCGCTCTCTTGGCCCTACGATCTGGACAGCTTTCGCTACGGGAGCAACAGATGAAGGTACTGTGGAACATATGAATGATTGGTTCCCTGGTTGCCTCCAAGGCCTGCCGCTGTGTTGTGTTAAATACCTGAAAGTGCCCTTTTTATATGCCTTTAAGGGCTTGTCTCAGATGACACTTTGAGAGGATATTGAAATACTGACATTACCAGTCATGGGACGGCGCAAACATACCTTGGCACCAACTGATACTGGCTGTTTTCTCACCTCTAGTTCTACTTTCACCCACAGTTATTATTAATAACTCTGTAAACAATCCTGCTAATTGTTCTCAAGTCCTTGACCAGAATGAAGGGGAGGCTGTACGATCACACAGTAAAGGGGGTACAAGAAAAAGGGTAGAGGGTGCCACAAAATCGAAAAGACAATGCCTTGCACCCAAAAAGAACCACCAAGTCACTAATCAGGAGGTACGCATTATGTCTAATGGTGAGGGAGGGGTACTACCTGTGTGTGAGGAATTTTACGCCTGTGTCACTCAATATACATCAAATGCACTGAAGCCCATCCTTGCCCACCTCGGGCCCACTGAAGAGCAACTTTCATTGATGGCGAGTAATATCAAGGAGAGGCCTGGTTCTAGTACAATGAGGGAGACCACAATTAGCTTAGAAAATCAGGAATTGGCCTAGCAGCAAATGAGCAAAGCTCCCTCACTCCCCACAAGTGTAAAGGCCCCCCTACACGATCCTATTGCACACCGAGGCCTGGTAATGGGGCGCCAGTCGTTACCCAGAAGGAATGTAGAGTGGGAGCGACAGACCGCACAGACTTGGTATATTTACCCCGGTGCGAGCAGCCCTCTGCCAGTAAAACCATATCTAATCGCAACCAGTCTATTTCTGCTCCCCCCGGGGTAAAGGTGCGCATGATTATTTGAATTTACCTCCTGACAGCACCCCATACACCTTAATACTAATGGGCGTGCCACCTCTGCCTGAAGGCTCATATGAGGACTGTCAAAGTCTTATCAATAAAGCAGCACATTGGTGCATTAGGAACGCAGGTTGTCATCCGTAATTATAGAAAACGGTCCACTGATAGAATATAGATGCACAAAATATCCCCATACACAAATATCGATATCAAAAATATCGACATCCTATATTTAAAATTGTAAGTACAAAAATATCGAAACAAATATATAGATGTAAAAAATATAGATATACAAAATATCGATTTTTTAAATTTAAATAAAAATTTATGTTAAATATATTAAATAATAAAATTTACTTTAAAAATATTATTTAGATTTAATATACATTTTAACAAATATAATAACATAAATCTAATTAAAAAATATTTAAACATACATATATAAAATGTAATATATCTCTATTTTCTTTAAAACAATTAATAAACTATTAATTTTAATTTATTTTATCAATTTTATAAATATATAAAAATTACAAATAAATATATATATATTTACATACACTTATAAAATAAAATCTAATAAAAAACATTATATTATAAATTAAAACATTAAAATATTTAATAGCCTTTAAAATTTAATTTTGCACTCCATTGAGTGCAACAGTGTTGGATAGCGGAGGGGTAAGTGTTGGATAGCGGAGGGGTAAAAATTACAATTCCCACTCCAGTGAGTGCAACAGTAGGGAAAGTGTTGGATAGCGGAGAGGTAAAAATTACTATTCCCACTCCAGTGGGTGCAACAGTAGGGAAAGTGTTGGATAGCGGATGGGTACAAATTACTATTCACACTCCAGTGGGTGCAACAGTAGGGAAAATGTTGTATAGCGGAGGGGTAAAAATTTCTATTCCCACTGCAGTGAGTGCAACAGTAGGGAAAGTGTTGGATAGCGGAGGGGTAAAATTACTATAAATTAAATAAATAATAATAAATACAAAATATTAATACATTTATTATAATTAAATTACTTGACCATGATATTCTTCCTGTCGATATTTATGTATCACGATATTTAACACTCTATATTTGTGTTTGTTGACATTTTAAACTCGATATTCTGTCTGTGCACCATAGAAAACATTATTATGGTACGTAGAGTTCAATGGATCGGCCACACAATGGAATCTGTGGAGGGAGATTGTGTAGTCTTAAATTTGAAAGATCCTATGTGTGCACGCTCTCTGTTAACTCGTTTTAGTAATGTGAGTTCTTATTCAGCTAGCATAAGGGCTAGTTCCCTAGGTTTTTTATCCTCCCCATCAGGCTTTATTTTTAACAACCAGCCAGATTGTACTCGGCACTTGCAGAATAATTCTCCACCCTTGGAGCCCTTTGCCCACGTAAATCCATTTGAAGTTTTATCAGGTTTAACGGATATTGATTGACGCTTGGTCCCAGCCTTTACAGAAGGAAAACATGGAGCTGTGGCAAGGATAGACTCGTTAACTAATGTCCCACAGGTAGTGAACCCTGATGTGGGGGATGACAAAGTGGTATTATCTGCCCCCATTGTCAACCCCTGCGTCTCTGATAGGGAGGCGGGGGAGCAAGTAAAGCCTGAAAGTATGAACATCCCTTTTAGAATACTGTCATGGAATATAGCTGGCATCCATACAAAGTTGAGCAACGAGGACTGGCTGAGTTATGTGTCAGGTTTTGATTTAAAATGTATACAAGAAACCTGGGCTGCTAATGATTTTTTCTTGAATGGGTATAGCTCTTTTTGAGTCGTTGCATCTCCCTCTATATCAGGAAGGGCTAAGGGCGGTATAGCGGTGCTCAAAGCAGTCAAGCATCTGTCTGTCAAATAATTTTGTCTTGAATGGGTATCGCTCTTTTTGTGTCCCTGCAACTCCCCCTATATCAGGAAGGGCTAAGGGCGGTATAGTGATGCTCATAGCAGTCAAGCATGTGTCTGTCAAAATTAAAATCATATGTTCCTCTCCCTGGTATCAACTGCTTTTAATCTCTAGCTTGGGCACTGTTGATTTACTACTTATAAACTTCTATTATAACATCTTTGACCAGGGCATTTCCAAGTGGTTGATGATCTACGAGAAGAAATTAGTAAATTTACAGCAATGAGACAGCCCCTGTGCATCCTAAGGGCTGGGGATTTTAATTGAACTTTATGTAAATATAGTGGCCGACGTGTCTGTGGGGTGGAAGACAAGGATGGCCTGACAATGGCTCATTTTATTCATTCTGGCCTGGGGGAAGCTCTAAATGCTATAGTTGTTATTAATGTCTTTATTCCTTTGAATGATTGTGTTAGTGATTCTATTTTGTTTTGTCCAACCTTTGTAGGGGGTGGTCATGCCAGTTCTTTTGGTTTTATGTTAATAACAAGTAATTATACTACCCTCGTGCAGGATTGTAAAATTACACTAAATTGAGTGAGTGACCATAACACCCTCATAGTGAATCTTAATGTAAGGTTAGGGACAAGTCAATCTTTAGAACCACCCATCCAGCACAATCAAAATAAAGGAATTAGGCTGAAATGGGACCGGGTAGATTCCCAAAAATTTGAATAGAAAATTGTCTCGGAAAATTTGGAGGTCATAGATAGTTGCTTGAAGCAGGATGGTACTCCCTCTGAAGTAGTATGAGATTATGAAGTGCTCTGTTCAGCAATCTCTTCAGCTCTGGTAAAGAGGAGACCCCTTAATAATGCACCATTAGTGTGCTGGTTGAATAATGAATGCATGAAAGCTCATAAAGATCTAAACAGGGCCTTACACACCATTCCTCTGGATAAAGAGCTAGTAAAAACCCTTAGGAAGACCTACAAATCTGTGATTGAACAGAGGAAAAGGGAACTGAGGAGCGGGGTGTGGAAGGATTCAGTGTCAGCAGGGGCCTTTAAGGATACAAAAAAATTCTGGGAGGTTATAAATCGTCCAATGTTTTCAGAAGATACGTCCCAGATGGATTCTTTGATTTTAGGAGATTTCTGGGGGGCTCATTTTACTCGTATTTCTAACCCTCTAAATACGGTGATAGATTCGGCGGCACATGAGGTGGAGACGACCCAAAACTTAAATCAAGCATTACAGCTAAGTGCGTCCATCTCAGTGAAAGATGTAGAGGTAGCTATATCCCAGGGCATTTGTTTTAAAGCTCCAGGTCCAAATGGAGTGTCCCTTGACCTTTTTAAGGGTAACCCCATTTTGCGGCCGCAGCTGCTAACTGATATGTTCAAAGCTGCTCTTATTGGCCCACTGCCTGAGACATGGAAAGGGGTGACAGTGGTCCCCGTCTTTAATAAGGTGGACAGAAATGACCCTGTCTGTTATAGGCCAATATCATTGATTGATGTGACAGTAAAGGTCTTAGGCATGATTAGAAGATTGGGCGGTGGCTAATAGGGTTCTGTCAAAAACACAATATGGTTTTAGACGGGGCATGGGTACGACAGAACACTGCCTCAATCTGTCACTGATTGTTAGTAAGTACACAAAGTCGACGAAGAGCTCTATTTATCTGGCCTTCATGAACTGATCGAGTGCTTACTATACTGTCAATCGGTACAGATTGTGGGCTATGATGGGAGACATGGGAGTGGAGGAATCATTGGTAGTTCTGTTACGCAGGTTACATACTAACACAAAGGCTAGGGTATGATACGGTAGTAAGGGTGACAAAACACAGCCAATTGCTTCAATTGTGGGGGTCCATCAAGGCTGTATCCTAGTCCCTTTTTTATTTCTTATATATACAAATGGGGGAGAGGCATTTTTACCTCAGAGGAATTTAGATTTCCTGAGGATTGACATGGCAGTGATTTTGTCCCATTACTCTCATATGCAGATGATACCGTCGTTTTGGCAAGGACAGCTAAAGCCTTCAGAAATCCCTTTGACGCTTTTACAGATTTTATGTTTAAATTTGTTTTATTGTCGCTGTTGGAACAAGGCAGACCTCACAGTAGCTGTAGGAGCGTCAACATTCAGCCCCGTTCAGCACAACAACTTTTATATCAAAGAATAGAAGAAACTAAACAAGCAAGAATGAACTAAAGATGGAGATAACCCCTTCCCTCCCTCCCCTTTCCCTAGGATGCCAGTGCTAACGAGGTGACCAGTAAGGGCTACTCACTAGTGTCTCATTGAGGCTCGGGGTCGGTGTTTTGCTCTGTCAGTGTTGTCAATCTTAAAAGTTTCAGATATCTCGGGCAAGTTAATTCTGTGAACTCTTGTGACAGCAATGCAATGAATGGCTTCCAGATCGCGGTGTAAGTATCGCTTTGTTGTGTAAGTATGAGAGATAGCCTTTCCATCCCCAGAAGATGCCACAAACGGTGCAACCAGTTCAGTCGTACAGGAACCCTCTCTGAACCCCAGTAAGCCAATATGGATTGGTGTGCTGCCCCTAGTGCTAATGCCATGGGCCGACCGTGCCTGGATTTGAGAGGAAACGTCTGTTTTACAGATTTTATGACATCTCTTGGTTTAAAAGTTAATTTTAAGAAAGTGTATATAATGGTTGGTGGACCCAGGTCGACAAAATCTAAAACTTTTATGATGCAGGGAAAAGAGATGGAAAAAGTCAAAAGTTTTTCATATTTGGGTAATCTATTTAATACACAGTTTGTAAGGGGACCCTCTGTTGACTCTAAGAGCACAGCCGACAACTGGGGCCTTTGATGCTCTTTTCGGTTTGCAGCTAAATTGGGACAGAAACCAGTAAAAGCATTGTTAATATAAAGCAAAATGTATTTCCATCACCACTTACGGGGCAGGAGTCGGGGTATAGCAGGTGTAACAAGCTTCAAGTCGTGGAGAACAACTTTATTAGAAGACTTCTGATGGTACCCAAAAGTGCTTCTATAACATTCTGTCACTCTGAATTAGGTCTGGAAAATATTGAGGACCGTATTGGCCTTTCACCCTTGCTATTATGGTCAAAGATTTGGCTCTCAGAGAATTTTGCTTTTTCAAGAGCCATCATCAGCGATTGCCTTGCTGTGTTGAGAAGATCCCCTGGTTCTACCACCTGAAATGTATGTTTTTTTAGATTGGTTTATGTGATTTTTTTCAAAACTCTTCAATATATGACCTCTAAAGCAAAAGATATTATTAAATCGGCATTGTTTTGCTAGGGCTAGCATATGCCACTGGCAGCCTCAGACACATCTTGGAATGTTGAGTTCTGTTGAGGTTAGCCCTTTGACTCACTTACAATTTTATTTACATTTTATCATGAACCCGCAATATAGATTTTATCTTACAAGATTTTGGCTTGGTACAGTACACTTTTGGTAGCTTTTCCATGTCAAGGAGGTTGGTTGGACATCCGTATGCCATGTCCTTGTGACAATCTGTCCAAAAATAGCACCCTGCACTTTGTATTATTTTGTGCACTTTATAAAACAATAAGAGCTGGATTATAGCTCCCACTATTGAGAAAGCAACATCCCTGTACTTATAGAGAAGGTTTTAGATATCTATATTCATTGGTCTCTATTGATATCTGTACTGCTGTTGTGAACTTTATAAAGGGTGCCCTTGTAATTAGAAAGCGGTACGGGTAAACACTGCCATGGAGTGACATGCATTGAAACTTTTATAATGATAAGTTGTCAATGTCTCATTTTATGGCATGTTGATTTCCTAGCTTAATGTTTCAATATCTTCTGAACATGATAATTAATTAGATTTGATTTTATAATACTTCTATGGGGAACCTCTATTTTAAATTGCTGTTTATTTGATTATGTACTTTTATGATTTGCTTGATGAATCGAATAAATCCTTGTGATGATGATGAACTGTTGGGAGAAATGCACCAGTATAATGACACCTACTTAGGTTCTATTGTTTTAAAATGTTATATTCTTAACTAATGTAAGTGCACATTTGTATCTCACCTATCTCAGTGAGTCGTTTTAAGATGCCCATACCAGAAAATAATAAAGATAATCAGGTTGACATAGCGGACCCTTGAGGAGTCCACTTCTAAGGACTATTTTTCTGAGGTTTTTGTTCCTTTGGTTTGGTCTTCGTATTGTTGTAGCACTTTGACAATCAATGTATCATGATTGTAATTGTTTTATATACTCACATTGTCATGAGTAGTGATTCGTATCTATCAAGTTTTTATGTATTTATAATGCCTTTGAACTGTGAATTTTTATGGTTCATTGAACCGAAATGAAGTTGGTTGATTGATTGACTGAAACCGTTTTGTGTAGCCTATCTGGATGACACTGCAGTGTTAAGCAATTCATGTCAGAATCACCTGAGCCACCTAGGACAGTTCTCGGCTAGTATGCAGGAGGTAACATTGACCTTCAAGGCAACCAAGTGCCAGGTGGGGCAGTCCTCTGTAGTCTACCTTGGGCATGAGGTGGGCAATGGGAAGATTCACCTTTTGGATGCCACGATACAGTCTGTTTTGGATTGGAAGGTGCCTACTAAGACTGAGACGAGGGCCTTCTTAGGACTCACTGGGTACTACAGGAACGTTGTGGCCAATTATGGGAATATAGTTGCCCCATTGGCTGCAATGACCTAGAAGCAGACCAGGAAAGTGATTCTAGACTGAAGAGTGTCAAAGGGCATTTGAGGAACTGAAGAAGGCATTGTGCAGTGCTCCTGTGCTTAGAGTGCCTTATTACAGTCAGCCTTTCATTGTGCAAACGGATGCTTTTGACGAAGGGGTTGGGGCAGTGTTAGCTCAACTAGACGATAGCTTTTATTAGTAGGAGGTTACTACCCAGCAAACAGAAATGCATGGCTCTTTAAAAGGAGTGTTTTGCCATCGTGTGGCCCTTTCACAAGTTCCCCCTTACTTGTTTGGTACTAGGCTTGTGGTGGAAACAAATCATAAGCAGTTGAAGTGGTTAAAGCAGGGGCGTTGTCAACCTCCCACTTTAGCAGTTACAGAGGGGGTGGGATTCTGCAACTCAGCAGACAAAGGCTCCCAATTAACATGGAAGGGTGGGAGGGTGAGAGGATGGCTGAATAGATGGATGGATGGGTGATTGAAAGGGTAGATCGATGGATGAATGAGTGAAAGGATGAATGTAAGGATGGATGAGTGAAAGGAAGGCTGGATGGATGAGTGGAAGGGTGAATAGATGGAAGAGTGAAAGGGTGAATGGATGGATGATGAGAGAAAGGATGCATGAGTGAGTGAAAGGATGTATAATGAGTAAAAGGGTAAATGGATTGGAGGAGTGGACCGATGGATGGATGGAGTGAAAGGTTGGATGGATAGACAAAGTGAAAGGGTGGATGGATGACTAAAAGGATGAATGTAAGGATGGATGAGTGAAAGAATGGATGGATGAGTGAAAGGGAGGGTAGATGGTAGCTGGATGAAAGGATGGACGAATGGATGTGTGAAAGGGTGAATGGATGGATGAGTGAAAGGGTAAATGAATAGATGGATAAGTGGACGGACGGGGTGAAAGGCTGGATGGATGGATAGATGGATGAGATAAAGAATGGATGAATGAGTGAATAAGTGAAGGGGAGGGTAGATGGGTGGCTGGATTAAAGGATGGACAGATGGATGAGTGAAAGGATGAATCGATGGATGAGTGAAAGGATGGATGGATGAGTGAGTGAAAGGATGGATGGATGTGTGAGTGAAATGGTGGATAGAGGGGTGAGTGAAAGGGTGGATGGATAGATGCATGGATGAATGAGTAAAAGAATGGATTTAAGGGTGGACGAGGATGGATGAGTAAGAGGATGGATGTAAGGAGGGATGGGTGAATGAATATATGAATGAGTGAAAGGGAGGGTAGATGGATGAGTGAAGGGGTGGAATGGATGAACGGATGAGTGAGTGAAAGGATGAATGGATGAGTGAATGGGTAAATAGATGGATTGATGAGTGGATGGATGGGTCAGAGGGTGAATGGATGAGTGAAAGAATGGATGGCTGCGTGAAAGGGTGGATGGATGGATGAGAGAAAGGATGGATGAATGGAGTGAAAGGGTGGATGGATGAGAGCAAGGATGGATGGATGAAAGAGGATAGATAAGTGAAAGGATGGATGACTGAGTGACAGGGTGGATGAGTGGATGGAAGGATGAAAGGATGAATGGGTCTTAGTGACAAGCAAACTCTTCTGGGTAGAGCTGCAATGACTTTTTTTGCTTGCTTGGTGCCGTAAGACCTTTGGTTTAAAGTGGGGGGTATTTTCATTTTCTGGCTACTCACCTGCATTAAAGGCTATAAAGGGGGAGAACCCCAAATTATTGAGGTGGTCTATCTCTTTGCAAGGCTTAGATTTTGTAGTGGAGCACCAAGCCCGATTGAGCCACTGGAATGCAGATGTTTTTCTGGTTTTTGCCAATCTGAAGACCCAGCCTCTCCAGGTTAGTAGTTGGTTCAGGGTAGTCTGACCTGGGAGGGGCATCTGTTGGGATGTAAGAGTCACGTGCACGGTAACAGACATGCACCTTAGCTAAGAGGGCTCCAGCTGCATGTAGCTCTGGACCCCTGGTTACAAAATTGTCATGCAACATGTACTGATCATGCATGCCATGACCCAGGTCTGCCTTAATGTTATTATTATTCAGCATTTGTTAAGCGCATGGCTACCAGGAGGCATCCCAGGGCTAGCAGTATCAGGCAGAGCAGCAGGCTAGGAGGTTGTGTGGCCGAGTTTTGAAACTATCAGATTTTAAGAAGCTTTCGAAAGGAGAGATGGTGAGTCACTGAGCGAAGATGTGGAGTAAGGGTGTTGCACAATCTGGCGGTGTTATATGAGAAGGAACGGCCTCCACATCTTGCCCTTTTTGTTTTAGGGACTGAGGCTAGAAATAAGTTTGCCGAACGTAGGCATTTCCTGGGACGATAGAAGGTGATGAGAGAGCGATTGATTGGGGGACCTTTCCCCCAGAGGGTCTTGTGGGCTCTACACAAAGATTTTAATTTTATTCTTTCATTAATTGGCAGCCAGTGTAAAGTCTTCATGGCCAGGTTTGCAGACTGAGTTTTGGGAATATTAAGCAGCAACGAGCCGCGCAATTCTGCCCGACTTGCAGTTTTCTTATCGTTGACTTGGGGACCACGAGATAGAGGGAATTTCTGTAGTTCAGGTAGGAGAGAATCAGTGCCTGGACCGTGACTCTTCTTGTCATAATGGGAAGGAGAGGTAGGACTTTCCGAAGCAGTCTAAGGATGCCATCCAGGTTGCTGCCAGTTTCACTGCTTGGTGGTCGAATTTGGAGGACTTATCTAGCCAAACGCCGAAACTTTTAATCTTAGTATTAGGGGCTGGAAGAGGGCCAAGACAGTTTGGCCAAGCCAGTCCGAAATCAGGGATAGAAGGGTTGCCTAGGATCATTAGCTCAGTTTTATCTCCATTGAGCTTAAGACTGGAGTATCCCATCCATTTTGCAACTTTCTTTAGACAGGATTCCAGGTCAGATGGGAGGTTCTGGGAGTGGGTAAGGGCAACCACCAATTGTGTGCCGTCAGCATATGTGATGATGTTGATCCCATATGGCAGGATAATCTCAGTGAGAGGTCTCATATACATATTAAACAATGTGGGGCTCAGTGATGAGCCTTGGGGTACTCCGCAGCTGAGCGACAGGCTCTTGGAGGTGTTATCTCCTTCGAAAACCTGGAACGAACTGCCATCTAAGAAAGACTGAAGCTAGGTGATGACACCACCTGAGACTCGAACATTTCTGAGTCTGTTAAGAACGACGTCACATTTGACAGTATTGAAAGCGGAGCTCAGGTCGAGGAGTATAATAGCAACTGATCCTCCTTGGTTGAGAATTGTCTTAGATTCTTTGACTACAGCAAGAAGGGCAGTTTCCGTACCATGTTGTGGCCTTAATCCGGTTTGGGAGGAGTGCAATAGGTTATGGGTTTCTAAGAACTCGGAAAGAATTATATTAACATATTTTTTCAAGATCTTACTTATCCCAGGGAGAAGCAAGATGGGACGATAATTACCCAAAACCTCAGGATTTAAGCTTGGCTTTTTAAGCAGTGCTCTTACCATGGCACATTTCCAAGATGGTGGGACTTGGCCGTGGAAATAGACAGATTTATCACTTCCAGTATGGCTGGGAATATTACTTCCTCGGTCTTACGTAGAAACTGGGGGGGTGCACGATCAAGAGCAGAGCCAGATTTTACATGAGAGAAAATTTCTGATAAAGTGTCCAAGTTCATGGTAGGAAGTTCCTCTAGTGGGAGTTTGATGTCAGGAGAGGAATTGTCTCTTGAAGGAAGGTCGCTAGGGCAGGGGAAGCGGGGAAATATATTGTGTTTATCTTGGATGTTTTTGTGAAAAATTCTGCAAGTTCATTGCAGCTGGCTGGGGTGACATCAGGTGATTTCACTGGCGAGGGAAGCTCCAGAAGATTCTTTGCGATGCGAAAGATTTTTCGAGGAGCGGTAGCTGCTGAATTAATTTTTTCTTCATAGTAAAGTGCTTGTGCTTTTTTATTTCAGTTTGGTAGAGTTTTATAGACTCTCTGTAATTCTGTTTACTTAATTCATTGTAGTCTTTCCTCCATTTCCTTTCCAGTCTTTTGCAGGTTTGTTTATATTCCCGAAGCTTAGGTGAATACCATGGTGACACTTCCTCTCTTGCCCTTTTATAGCTAGGTTTAGTTGGGATGACTGCATCCAGGGAAAATTCTATCCACTGAGTGAATTTTTCTGTGGCTGAGATAGGGTTGGAGTCTAACGTAGGTCTGGTGTTTGTAAGGGCTAAGATCCAAGGTTCTAGTAGTAATTTGGCCCATAAACGTTCCCAGCTACAGATAGGTTTGGGCTCTAGCATAGACCAGGAAAGGTGCCAAAAGCACTTCCCTCAGAATGGGTTGGGCTACTGTCCTCACCCAGAGTTATGGAATATGAGCGCTGTGGTGGCAGCATACCTGTTTGGTCAACAATAGAATAGCCAGGCTGTATCCCGTGTCAGAGGAGTGGACCCTACCAGCCCTCTTAGTTTGTTATTGGCTGTATTCGCAACTCACTTGGCCTCCATACAGTGATGTAGTGCTGTGAAGCGCACACATGCTTGTGTGTGCTTGGACTGCATGTTGTGTGCCTCTGAGAATATGTGACTTGCAGACCCGTGGGCTCCATTGTGGGAAGCTCAGGGACTAGAAAACTCTAAAATGAAGGTTCAGACTGCTGTACTAAACAGGGGATGTGGATAACTGACATTGCTGAGGCTGGGAAGGAGAGCTACACTTGGATGTGAACAGAGCATCCTCTGTGCGCCTCAAAGGCATATTATGATTTGGGAAGGATGCTGGGCAGAGAGACTAGAACACAGTGTTTATGGTAGATGGTGGGACTGATAAGGTAAACATGACAGGAAAACAGAATCATAAAATATGAGAGGTTTAATTCTTTGAACCTTTGAGAGGCATGTGTCGCTCTAGGCTGACACCCAGGTGTGACTCTTTGCTCCATCAATGACTTAAGTTGTGGGGCCATTAGCCCTCGTTTGCCACCCCTGCTGAGACAGACAGGCCCCTGGGCTAAGAACAGAACCAAGGATTGGGCACATGAAGGAGCCCACCACCCACAGCACGAATTTCAAAGGCCCAGGCACTAAATCACATTTGTTTCTGGAGAGACTATTAAAGGGTAACCTGAAAGCCCACTTGTTGTTCAGAGCTGTGACAAGATCACCACGACTTGATCTACTGCAACCAGGACCAGGGATCGAGGTCTGCTGGGCCCCGGGCTAGGCAGGTGGGGCACCAAGATCACTTGCCCTGAGCCTGAAGCACCAGCCTGCCTGCCTGCCTTGTGGGCCATCACCTGGGGACATTGTTGGAGCTGTGTCAGTGCGATGACGAGATTGTGGCCCAAGTGCTTCATCCGGGCCGTTGCCCAAGTAATCAAGTAAAGTTGCGGCGAATCCCTCCTCACCACCCCACTGCCAGGAGAGGGTGCCTGCTTGACTTCAGGGCTGCCATCCACAACCCAATGTGTGCATCACCAAACCCAGGCAGCTCAGGAGCTGCTTACACGCTGTTGATTTCCAGACAAGCCTGCTGAGGAGGATTCTGCAAAAGCGGAAGGTTCCCGTCTTCCTGCTGGACCACTGACTCCTGTCGAAGGGGTCCTCCACAGCCAAAGGAGATTCCTGCATCATCAAAAGCATGCTGCCTAATGCCAGGCCACAGCACTTCTGTCCCAGCGCTTAAATCACCGGAACACACACCAGAGGATAGAAAGGGACTGTTACGTTGTTGTTACCATCTGGATAAGACACCTCGAGCAGGAGCTCATTAAGACTTGGGGAATAAAGCACAATGTGCTGCATGTGACAACTGTGTAAGAGTCCTGCAGGCGCTGGCCTCCCATACGACCTAGACACTTCAGAACAAGGGAATGGGCTTATATGGGAAGGACTAGGGTGAACTCGCTAGAAGCGGCTCTGCAAGGAATTGTGTTGATTATTTCACTGTGGTAGATTTGAACTGTTGTGTGTAATAAATACTTGTTTTTCCATAAAACTCAGTATTGGGCTGTACTGGATTTATTCATTAGGGTTGCTCGAGGGTGAGTTGAGTTGTATGGTTATGCCTACACCGGCAATCTAACTCCCCTTGAAAGTCTTGGACTGCTCAACCCACGCTACCATTGAGAGTCAAGTGTTGATAGGGGGTAGTATTTGACCCAGTTGCTCAGAGTTCCTAATAGGCTGGACCCCAGGACAACAGGAGATATAGGCCCCAATCACCTGACAAGAGCGTAGTTATGTGTTTGAGATTGGTATGGGATGTCCTGGACTGTGCTAATCTACATGCATTTTTACATACCTCAAACAAAAGCGTTCATTTTTCCTTTGGCAAACTGTGTATAACCACACCACCCTTCACATACTGTTCTCATACACTCATCAGCCTCAAAACCAAGCGCAAGGTGGAAGATACCAACTTTTACCAATGGGATATATCACTGCACCAATCTACTAATGAAATTATGCACATTAATTTATTGAAAAACCTTTTGTTAAAAAATATGTAATCAATTCATAACAATAAAAACATTATTAATGAAAACACAATCGTATTGCGTGCATTTCATCCAAATAAAGGTATCCACAACGTGACAAATATAGAGCGCAAAGCATAAAAAGGGGAGAAACATAGAAGGAAGAAGAAAAAGAGAGTGTCCTACAGACAATACACTTTGTCAAAATCAAATGCGTCGATGTGTTTCGATGGTATCATCCTGATTCAAACCATCTTTTTCAAGACTGTGAAATTGACTCTCTTATAACATGCGTAAAAACAATCACTGCCTTAACCTTCCTGGTCGAGCCCATCTGATGTTAGATAGTAAACCTGGCTCAAATCCAAGGCTATCTCATAAGGACCGCTAATTCCTATTTGCCAGGGTCTCACAATGTACCAGAAGGGTTGATAAATCTTAAAAACTGTCCTTGTATTGAGATTGGGGCATATAGAATATGGCCCTTGAAGATAAAAAGGATCCTTGTTTGCCACTCGCCCTTCTTCAATTAGGCCTGTCTCATGGAGTCAAGCTGCAGCACTGCGTCCTCTTCGTGTAGGGTGAATTGAAACATACCTCAACATGGGGTTCCTTAAGGGAATGCTGTTTTTAACTGTCGCCTAACTCAGCACATGAAATGTCTTACAAGCCATATTGTTTTCTAACAGTAGGCTTAGAGACCGCCCATTGCTTGCCATTAGTAGGCTGCATTGTCACTCTCATTTGGTTGCTTCTTATTGGTCAGTTGCAGAAGGCTTCCTTCCTTGGAGCATGGACGCATTACTTGCCTTCTTCCACTACTCTTTTTGTTAGGTGCTACTTTTTTCTTTGTATTTAAGTACTCTACAAGAGTTTATGTTTTTCAGTTGTCTCCCTCGTGTATTTCTCCCCCTTTGTATTCCTCCTGCCCACCTACCCTTTGGTGTCGTGCTGCTTTCCCCCCACTTCCTTCTGTTGTCGGTGTTGCTTGCCCCCACCCACCTTCCTCCTTCCGTTGTCCGTGTTGCTTGCCTCCACCTGTCCTCTGCTCTTCTGTTGTCCGTGTTGAATGCCCTCATCCACCTTGCCTCCTTGTTTTGTCAGTGTTGCCTATCCCACATGCCCTCCCTCCTTCCATTGTCCATGTGTTTATCAGAACATATGCACTCTTTGCACCTATCCACATGTAACTCAACACACTTGCATCCAATCCTGGCCACCAATAGTGCTGTTTCAAAATCTTTTTAGTGCCAGACACCCCTGGATGTCCTGAATGAGCTAAATGAACCAATTTCTCTCTAATACCAGCAGGAGGAACAAATAAGTCCTGCCTCATCAACGTATTATTTACGATAGTTAGCACATTAGAAACATTGCTTTGCAAACGCGGATCAAGATTCCTGCTATGTGGCCACCCATTCACAACATGCTGTTTGACTTTTATCAACAACTCATATTTGGTAGTCATATCCAGCCACTCACTCTCCAAAATGAAAGCATTACACGTGTCTAATACATCCACCATGGCTACCACACATTCATGCTGATTAGTAACAGCCTCTCCCTCCATGTCCTTAGGTGGCAACCTAGATAAACAGTCAGCAGTGACATTCTTACCACCTGATATATATCTGATCTCAAAATTAAACTCTTGTAGTCTAGCAATAAGTCTTATAAGTCTAGACGATGCATTACCTGTCCTTACTCCATCCATCATGTACACTAAGGGTTTGTGGTCAGTAACTAACACAAATGGTCTTCCCCGCAAGAAATTCTTGAAGTTTTCTAACGCCTAAACACAAGCGAGCGCTTCCTTCTTGATGGTACTCAAATACTGTTCAGCTCCTCTGATTGCCCTAGAGATAAATGAACTCACTCTTTCCTTACCATCCACCAATTGAATGAAAACTGCTCCCAAACCAACAGCGCTAGCATCAACCATCACAAACAAATCACAACTGGGATCAAAAGCGTTGAGACCCGGAGCCTGCGCAATTAGCTTCTTGACTTGATAAAAAGCTTCATCATGTTCAGTAGTCCACACAAAAGACACCCCTTTTTTCAAAGCTGCCTCAATGGTTCCACCACAAGTGCATACCCCTTGACCAACCTTGCATAATATTCTCGCAAACCTAAAAAGGATCGAGGAGAATCCTTGTCGGAAGGCTTGCCTGCTTTGTCCAATGCACTAACCAAATCAGCTTTAGGAAGAATGCCTTCACTCGTAATTCCTCCAGGTGTAGATTAGGTAAAATGGTTTATTAAGTAGCTTCAATGAAGAGCCCCACCAGGAGCAGCATCCCTGCTGCTCAGCCCATACTCCAACTGACCCTCTCAGACAGCCAACATTCCATTGCATTACCACGCACCAACATTCCACCCACACTCACACTGGCTGAGCAGCAGGTATAACACACAAGGGCATCTAGCGTATCATAAAGGTTTTTGGAGCAAAGGTGATTCCATCCAGTTCCCACAGCAGCCTCTGAGGGAGGGACAGCATCCTGTAAGTGTATCGTGGAGCCAGTGTCCATTTCACTAGGAGCCAAAGCATCCCAGGGTGGCTCGAAGAATGCACCCATCAGCAATGGAATAAACTAGCGACAACAATACCCATGGACCTTTAAGGGGTCCATCAGTACCTCAATGTCCAGTTGCACAACCAGTTGTGATCCTAGGCTTAGGTCCAATATGCATTTGTGGCTGCATAGAAGACAGCGGAATACAGTTTGTATGCAGTGAAGCCAAACAGGCCTGAAGGACAAGAACCAGTGCTCATTTAGTTCTTGAAGCCAAGGTGTGCTGAAGCAGTGTACCATGCCCTTACGGCAATGCAGCACAAGCAGGGCTGCCTCCATTCCGGGTTGAACTGGGACGTCCCTTGTGAAGCAGAAAAATTAAAATCAGGATTCCCGCCACAAGTAGCAGGACAAGCGGGAGCCCTCCAAAAACGCTTCCCAACACGGAGTGTATGAAAGATGGTATAACTCTGAAAATTGTGTGAAAGGTGCTAAACAGCCCAGAGCCGATACATTTTAAAAAGTGCATTATCCCCTTCGTATCAGACATATTAAAGATAAGATGGACCAGCTCCCCAAAATGCAGCGGGAATTTAGTGTGGAGAAGTGTCTGTATCTCAGAGGAGGACCTGGAAACCTGGAGAACAAACGTCTCTCTGGCTGAAGTTAAGGCCACATCCTTTTGAAAAAGCATGGCTTTCAGTTTGCTCAGAGAATCAAATCGTATGTTGGAAACATTTATCGAAGGACGCCCTAACTGTGCAGGCAGGTAGAAACAGTACTTGTGTGCAACAAGTGACTATGGAATGAACCGTCATTAGATAAGTGATGCCCGGTTCCATTCCGCAGTAACGTTGAATCATTCAGCATCAAATAGCTCCCATTCGAGAGCAGCTCAAAAACCGAATGAATCACGGCAGCTGCAGAACCCTTTAGATAACACGACAAATTTGCTACCAAAGCATTTCATGCCCTGTGAAGAGAAATGTCTTTGCAAAATAAGGACCCACTTAAAGCATCCTCATAGTCAAAACCACTAACTTCTGTGTCCCCATTCCTGCATCCAAACCTAAACGGAAATTCCCAATACTCATGCACATAACCTTCCCCTAGCGCTTCATATCTGCCTACCTGTTGCTATTGGAGACAATATTGGAATGGGAAAGTTGTAACCGGTAGGGTGATCTAACCATGGATTATCCAGTCTGTGGAAGGTGTCTCAGCCACGGTGAAAGGAAATTGGTCTAATTGTTCAATGTGCAACATGGTATATTTTGCATCTCTACGTGCCAATACTATCTGTCTATCTGTTAGATAATATTCAGAAAACAGACTAGTACTGTTTATGTAACGCCATGGCACGTGGCCAGAACGTAGTGTTTGCAACATCCAGCTAAGTTTTACAATGGACCATAGTTGTGATTGTCCATGCTGTAAAATAGACATAGCTTGCTGTATTATGTCAATTGCAGACGGTACTATGTTGCACAGTGAATAAATTCTGGATGACAATGTGGCCATGCCATTGTCAACCACAGCCAAAGCCTTTTCTAAATTAACCCTATAAATTTCACGCAGCCTCTCAGTAGCTTCCTGTTGAGAAATCTTCCATAGCTCGTTGTATATTCCGTACAAGAAGCGCTTTTGACGTGGGTTACGGTGACCTAATAAAAAGTCCCTGAGATCCATGTCATCAGAAAGAAGAGATAAGTGTTGCTTCACCTGGGAGAGCAATGACGTATTTAGCCAATCAAGGCACAACTTCCCAACACTGTATGACGTCACCTCCCCCAAGAGTTCTGATTTTACATGTCGCTGATCAGGCCTATTGATCCTAAATCCTTCGGTATTGCCTAGGACTCTAGATTGACACCCATTTGTGTCCACAGGCCAAACCAACCATCCCTTCCAATTGGGGTCTGATGAATTGTAAGAACCATTGCGTATTATGGCATCTATTGTATCCTCACTTAAGTGTGTAAAGTGCTGCCAGTTCTCGAAGCGTGAAAATGCGGGAATACGAGGTGTGTTCAGATCCTTCATCTTGGCTATTCCAAGACAGGAAGTTTGTTGCACTGTTTTATTCAGGAATATCATTTGATGAGGTATGAGGCATGTTGTAAACAATGCCTCAGTTCCCTGAACCTGCCAATCTTTTGTCCCCCAGACACATTTTGTGTCTATGGTGTCTTTCTAAAAGTCAAAACCATGTACAGACAGTTGGAAAATAAAGGAAGCAGAGTATATCAGCTTGGTATATTTTTCTTTGCAGGTGTGGGTGCAAGCCTATAATAATACGAGGCTGGGTCTAATGTGTCAAAACCAGAAAAATTAGTAAACGTTTGTGTAAACATCTGTGAACTACCATTTGGCGGTGTTGGGCAGTGTTCCCATTGAGTGTAATTATAAACAGCGCGTGGGATACTAGCTTGGTGTAAGAAATGGTGACCATAATGTTGATAACAGAACATGTTGCCAAAATTAGATGTACCATCATACAATTCATCATTAGAAAATACAGCTGATTGCTCTAGATTTGCAGGCAAATTGTGCACAGTTTCAATGTCCCAATTATCAGAGAAAGTACTAGAGGTGATGATATCATTTAAAGAAATTTTAAACACAAATTGGGATTTGTAAAAGCTCAGCAGGACCATACACATCATACGATACCCTATCCCACACTATTCCTTCAGGAACTGCTGTAACGTTCACCAGGGACAGGTCCCTTAATTCACGGTGTAATGATGCATGTGGTTTGAGAACCAAGTTCACAAGTTGTACTGCAGAGCATTCTGGGAGATAGTGTCCATTCAAAAGTAGGAAAAATACAGTTACCAAACCAATCCAGAGGACCAGGAAAAGTAATCCAATTGTAATCCAGAGATTTATCCATGGAACAACATAGTATGTCTTTTTCAGCCAAAGATAGAGAGCATACACTAGTAGCTTGAAAGGGAGAGGCGGTGGTGGCAGCTCAGGTTCACTGGAATCCGATGAGAAATTGTCATAATGCACGAAGTAGCCAGATGCCATCCGGTCTATTTTTGGAAGCTCAGCAAATTTTGTAGAACTGGGAGATGACTCGATCTGTGGCATTTTCAAATAGACGTCGTCAATTTTTCGAATTGAGATTTGTGTTTCTGTACTTGTTGATTGTACAGTTGTAGTTGTTTCAACAGGGAGAAGTAGAACTTCATTGTTGTTTACTGCTTATCTTTGGAGAGTGGAATCTTCTGTCATTATTTAAGCTTCCATCTGAACTTCCTGTACGGTAGCAAGAGGAGTGTGGCGGCTACCCAGGAGCCCACACGGCCTGCTGTTGAAAATCGGCCACATAGTGTGGTTTGAACAGAATAAATCGAGACAAACCATTTCTCTGCACGGCCAGCAAGATGCAGACGAAGTACAGTTCTAATACCTTCGAAAGCCTGGACAGGTACAGGCGCTCTGTAAGATGGCCCACATTATTTCTTGTCCACAATTTTTTCCCTGACCAAGTCACCAATCTTCACGACCCAGCTGGATTTTGCCGGAACTACCTTCACTTCCCCAGTGGCGGTGCGTTTTACTTGGATGTTGCTTTGTAAGGCCTGGAATTCATTGAGTTTCTGTAAAACAGCCAAACATTCATTGATGTCAAATGGTGTTTCCACCGGCACTTAGCAGACTGTATCGAGGTCTGGAACCCACATTCTCACCCCAAACAGGACTTCGTATGGGGTACGACCCCCCAAGGATTTTCTTAGCATGTTATTAAATGCTCTCTGGACCCCATATTGGTGAATGACCCAACTGCCACCTGAGCCTAATACCCTTGCTGTTAAGGATTGCTTTAAGTCATGGGTTTTTCTCTCAAATACCGAATTTCCCTCAGAATGGCAGGGGGAGGAATACTGTAAGGCAACACCCAAACTTCCCATGGCTTCTTTGTAAGCCAGAGAGCTAAACGCCGGTCCCTGGTCGGAATGTAGTGTGCCAATTGCGTATGTCCCGATGAAGACTCGTAAATCCTTTATAACAGTTCGGGCGTCAGCCGAGTGCTGTTGCCAAACCCATAGGAATCTGTAGCATGAGGTCACTGCCACCAAAATATACTTGTAAGCCCTATCTGAGTGTAAGGGGCCGCAGTGGTCCAAATAAACATAAGCCAAAGGCTTGTCTGAGATCAACAGAGGTGTCTGCACTGGATGTGTTATGATGGAACCTTTCATCTGCTGGCAGATGTTGCATTTAAGGACAAAGCCCTTGGTCTGTTTTGTAAGACCTGGCCACCAATAGCGATGCTTCAGTAATGATACTGTATCCGCAATCCCTGCGTGAGCTGAACCCAGACCCTCATGTGCAGCTAGTATCAGTCCCAATCTGCTATCAGTGTTTGGTATAACTCTATCCCCGCTCCTGGAATCTGAGCATACGGTATGTTTTGTGAATTTAACTTGTAGGAGTACTTGAGTGGAACGCCTTTCGGCAAGTGGGTGTCGTTGCGGGCCGCATTGACAGCCACTATGATGTCTCTGTCTAATCTCGTACTTGAACGAGTGATTACAGCAACAGCAGCAGTATGGACTGTTGCCTTAGCGGCTTCATCAGCCACTGAATTCCCTTCAACGTGAATGCCAACACGCTGATGACTCAATCTATGGATAACATGAGCCCTTGGCATGCATTCTTTCAGCTTTGCCACTTGTTCCCAAAGCATCTCGTGCTTGATTGTGCAACCCTTTACATCTCAAAGTCCATTTTGGCCCCAATAGCGAAGATATTCGTTATAGGACCAGACACAGTAGCATGAATCACACAATATTAGTGTGGGGAATTCGGGACCTGTACTTTGTAGTGCCATTATCAGGGCTTTTAGTTCTGCCAGCTGCGCTGTACAGTCCCCTAGGGACTGAATGTGTGTTTTTTCGGGACAGAACTTTCCGTCATGCATATGCCCCTTTACAATTGTGCATGCCGTGGAATATTGTTGTTGTGTCCCTACAACAGGCTAAGCAGATCCATCGGTATAAATGATGTATTCATATCAATCTAGAGGCATTATTTCATTCGGCAGAGAATATTCTTGTTCGTACTGCAGTAATGATTGTGTTTGTAGTGTAGAATCAAATCTGTAGTCTACATCTGTTGCAGTGAGAGAGTTAGCCCATTGGATCCATCTTGGATGCAAGGCTTTAGCGTTTGGAACGCTTGCTTTGGTAAAGGCCTCTAAGGTCGGTACTGGGGTAACAACAGTTATTCGCTTACCCTGAGCCAGTGCTCTCTCTCTCTCACTACAGCAGTCTGTACCACTTGAGAATTTTCATAGTCGGTGCAAAACGCATTTCAGCGTTTGTGTACAAATGTGATTTGTATGCAATTGGTACCGTATCACCCTCATTGAAAGTCATATAGGTATATTCGGTTGGTGCAGCGACTACGCGGATCACCAGGTTAGTAGAGTTCACACATGTGTGTAAATGTTTGGAAGCTATCATGTCAGCTTGTATGGAATGCAAAATGTTTGTATGTTACTGTGTTCAATGATTGATTGAAAAATCAGGTCTGAATAAATCGTAGAACAGCTTTACTCATTAAGCGTAATCCAAAATGTATGTTCTGCCAAAATTTAGTAATCGTACGATGGGCTGTAGTCTTTTCGGAGTCGTTGGAGGTTGGAGCAGTGCACATTTTTCTAAAAAATGTGCTGCCAGGCTTTTGCCTTCATTTGACAACTCGTATCCCAGAAAAAGACATTGAGGTAGGCAATTTTTGATTTAATTTTTTTTAAATTTGTAACAGAAGTGAGCAAATTCTAGAATTATGTGGTTCACTCTAGCCAAGTGTTCAATTAACTCATTGTCCGTCAAATAAATATCATCTGCATAGGACAATGCCTCCTCATCAAAATTTTGAAGGAACTCTGTCACTCTTGCTGAAAACAGCCCGGGGCTGTTCTTATGCCCCTGTGGTAAATGAAAAAATTGCTGCTGAGACCCTAGCACCGAGAATGCTGTCAAGTATCTGCTTGCAGGCGCTATATTTTGGCAAAAAAATCCATTTGAGATATCTAGTGTTGTTTTGTATTTTTTCCGCACAATATTATTCATTAGTGCTGCACTATGTGCATTTTGTACTGCAAATGTGCGTGTGGAAGTGTTCAAATGTCTATAGTCTAAGACCAGACAGTATGAATTGTCCGATTTCATTAAGGGAAGCAAGGGATTATTCAAGGGTGAGGTGCAGTATTCTATTACACCTTGATAATCAAGTTGATCTAGTATTTCTCTAACTTGTTTTTTAGCTTCATGTTTGATTGGGTATTGTCTCTGGGGTTGAGGGACTGATGTTTATGGGATTTTGTGATGAGGAGACTCATCATCCCACCCAACATGATTTAGGTATAGTGCAGGGGCTATCGCTAAAGCCCACTTCCGTGTATATGAATGTTTAACTGATTCTGGAGCGAGTTTGGAAAAAGCATGTAAACTTACTGTTTCTCCCATTGGGCACTCTATTACAGCTCAGGTGGCCAATCCTTTTCACCAAATATGCAAGAAATAACCTGCCCCGTATGTTCAACACCTGGCCCTATACAAGGATCCTACAGTTCATCCTCTATCTCTGGAGCAGATCAAGGAAAAAATGAACAATTATATCGAATTATACAAAATAAGTAGAAATTTTATTAAATCCATAATCATTTCAACAATTAATAAATACACATCACAATAGTAACAATAATTGATAATCAGTAAGACACAGTTCAAAAAAGGCAAATATATACACCGTCCCACACACCTACTTAAAACAAAGCATTCATATCATCATACATTCCAAGACTTCATCAAATAGACTCACACATCATACACATCATTTTAACAAAAATACTACAAGTTAAAAAATTGTGCATAAAGGCCACAAGATGGTAGGATGACAAAGAGAAATACAAGTCATCAGGGGGTAGGGATGGGAGTAATCCAGCTGCCCCCACACGAATAACGCCAACGCGCGTTTCGGTGAGTTGCCCCAGCCGGGGCTACACCTTCATCAGGGCGAAAATGGACAATGAGTGGTGGGACAGAACACCTGCAAATATAAACAGGAAAGACATGTATAATTTTTTTCCCATAGAACATATTTTCATATATACAAATGTTACCCAAGCAATATTTTTAGAACAAATCAATACCACATCCTTGATGAGCTCCAGGGAGACTACAATAAAGCTAACTAATGAATATTACAACTGGAAGTATTTTTGTTAAAATGATGTGTATGATGTGTGAGTCTATTTGATGAAGTCTGGGAATGTATGATGATATGAATGCTTTGTTTTAAGTAGGTGTGTGGGACAGTGTATATATTTGCCTTTTTTGAACTGAGTCTTACTGATTATCAATTATTGTTACTATTGTGATGTGTATTTATTAATTGTTGAAATGATTATGGATTTAATAAAATTTCTACTTATTTTGTATAATTCGATATAATTGTTCATTTTTCCTTGATCTGCTCCAGAGATAGAGGATGAACTGTAGGATCCTTGTATAGGGCCAGGTGTTGAACATACGGGGCAGGTTATTTCTTGCATATTTGGTGTTCCTTATTTCCCCTGCGTACCTGCCCCCATCGAGTCAGGGGTCCCCCTTCTTATTAGTTTTGGCCAATCCTTTTCAGTCAAAAGAATATCGTAACCATAAGTCAGGTTCTCCCAAAAGAGACCCTTAACTGTCCTGGGTACGTCCCCCTCCAATTGGAGTGTAATTTCGTATAAATGATGGGGGACACTTACCCTTGTATCAGGTGTTATGCTCACTCAGCGCTACTACCCCCAGATAGTCCATCAGGTTCCGGTGAGCTATCGTGACCTCTGCCACGTTGTCCAGCATTGTCACTGCCCATTCCCCATTCAGAAGCAGAGTCCTCAGTAGCCTGGGCATGTCTTATTTTGATCCCTGCTACCTTCTTCTTTTTGAATTGAGGTTTAGGAGTCTTTTCTTTGTCTTCCTTTTTGATGATGTAGTCTGAAGTGCGATGTGTCTCCCTTTTCAGCTTCACGTGCTCTTCAGATCTGCGCTCTGTCCGTCCACCTCTCTCTGAATGTGTATCGAATGAATCCTGAAAGGAACGAAAGGAAAGTATATCAGTATCCTGTCAGGCTTTCTAATATTATCACGGTTTCATAATTGTATTTTTTCTCAGTGGGTTCCTGTTGAGGAGGGCCACCCCGTGATCGTGTTTTATTTTGCTTATTCTTTTGTTTATTATCCCACTTCTTCTTGGAAAACTCGGGTGCCTGCTTGGAGTTATCCTTTTCAGAATTACCCTTAACGTTGGTTTCCCAGGTCTGGCTCCCAAATTATCTCTACCCAGCGTAGTATAGGTTTCTTCAATAATTTTAGGTAATTCCCACTCCTGCAATGCAGAAGGGAGTTCCTTTAGGCATTGGTGTAGAGCCAACGCTGCTGCCTCCCCTTTTATGTTACTTAACAATATATAGGATATTGAGTCAAAGTTCCCTACCAGTTTCATCCCTTAGTCCAGTGCAGGTGGCTTATTTCTGCTGAATTTAAATTAGCAAGATTAGGATTTGGGGTATAAGCAGCTTTGACCGGCCAGATCACTCCTTCTTTACTGAGCGAACCAAGCATCACATTTTCTAATTCCGATTTCCAATGTATATGTTCTTGGCAAGTTAACGGAATTTCTATGCTCACGTATGGAAAGTATTCCTCTGGTGTTTCATCTTCAATGTAAGTGTGAAACAATTGTGTGTGTGCACCTACAGCCGGGAACGTAACCGAATAATAGAATACCTCTGTTCTGAATGCCTTGTGTGCCTCGACCATGAAGGTAACGTCCCCACACGTTGCTGTGAGGCCGTAATGTAATAATTTCATAGTAACTGCATATCTGCAATTTTCTGTAATATTTAGTCTAACTTCTTGTTCTTCAAAGTCCTCAGCTTGTTCGGTTATTGTTAAAGAAAAGGGTATTTAATTAAATGAATTTATGGAGTTAGGGTTAGCACATTGTGGGAGAATGTTTATCCTACAAGCTTGAATACCCTACAGCCAATAGATATGGTATACCTACTCAGCTGAGGCGGATTTCCCTTCCCACCATGGACACCTCCAGTTTGGAGGGGAGTAGGGGTCTCTGAGAAAAGCATCACTGAACTACTCAGATAGACTGTTAAATAAGAACCCAACCTTCATTGGCGGTGCCATGTCGTGTAGTTCCTATTAATCTGTAGGATCTGCGTGTTTGTTTGGACAACATAAACTAGGGGCTTGGTGCCTAGACTGATTCCGGACACCCCCGCAGGATATGTTGGCCTATAGACCAGCTAGCTCACAGTGCCAACGTAAGTCCCCCTAACCTTACCAGGGAGTGAATGGTTTCTGGCAACCACTGAACATGATAACCCTGACCCCTCAGGGATCGTGGAAACAGATCAGAATCTTTCGCTCAGTCACTCGTGCTTACATGTGCTCAGAGAAGTATACTGAGAATAAACACTGGGACGTTTTTAATATATTTATTGAACCAAAGTTATTATTGTATAGAATCCATGTGCTGCGATAATCAGTAGACGGAAGCAGATGAAGGTGATTACAAGCACCAAGAGCGTAAATATTAGATACAGTTCTACCATGGTGCTAAAAACGTGTATATATGCAGGCATATAGACAAGGCAGTAATCAGGCGTACTCCTACTATGCAAAACCCTACTGTGAATGTACCTGGAGTGTGTGTAGGTGTGAAGCCAAGAATCCCCACAAGGGACGAGGCAATCCCATTACCTGGTGAGAGAGAATGGAGGAGCCCGATTTGGACACACCCTCACGGAGATGTCAGACTGCTGCGTGGTGAAGTCTCAGCATGCAGGGACCCTTGGTGTCAGCTGAAGTGCCTCTTCTGCTAATCTATCGGGATGCTCATTATTTATAATAGAAAGCAGCCTTGCGATGTACGTTTAGATTAGTGATGTTGTGGATATGTAGATAGCCCTGTCACCCTGTGGATGAAGATAGGATGACATTTGTACATAGTGCATAAAGAGGGCTAGTACATGATGTTTGAGGCATCGTGATAATATAGTGCGAAGCTAGATGTGTAAACAAAATAGTCTCAGAGAAACTAATCCGACATTGTCGTGCCTGCAAATATGTGCAAAAGCTCACAGCTGAAAAATAGGACAATGAATGAAATAAGCTACTTTGCTACATGGACCTAACCCGGGAATATACCAGTAGTCCAGGAAAGGTTTTGTCGGACATTCTGATGCTAGAGTGACATTCGTTGTTCACTGGCAATAGTAAGCATATCTGTCCAAGATTGTGTGACTAGTTATCCACAATCGCCGGAGTTTCAGGTAATATTCCACTATGTTACTGCATTGTTTCACTGATTCTCTGAAAAAAGTGATGTTTTGAGACTCACACACTTCTCCACGTTGGGTAGGGTCATTGTACCTGTTCATGATACACTGTCCAGGATTGAGATTCATATGGTACTCTGAAGTTGCTCACCTTGTGACTATCACGTACTAGTTTGAGATCTCAGTCTAGGATGCTAAATTTCTTTGACATCTCCATTTGCTCAACGGATGATTTCAATCTTGTCTGCATCTCAGAATTTCCTCAGGTCCATTTGGGATGTGTGAACTGAGTCGATAGTGTGTCTGCCAGTGAACATTGATGCTTGAGTTTTACTGGTCAAGACATGACATGTTGCAGTGTTCCCTAATGAATTGGTATGTGGTTCCTTCAGTATCATCTCTTTCCATTTCAGCAATGCATTACTTTGTTCAGTTTTCTCATAAATCATTAACTCTCTATTTTCTCGAATCATTCTGGATGCTATTTTTCTGTGGGCCATTCTCAGGTACCTGAGTTATTATGTGAAGTAATTGCCTTAAATGGCGAGCCATTGTCATCCTTCTCTTTTGCTGGGAGGCGATTGGTCAATACCATTTTTAGAACATTTGCCTTGGCTTCATCTGCTCAGTTGGACTGCACCATCGGTACTGGCTGAATTTGTCCACTGGGACAAAAACTGTTACTTGCTGGTGAGGTGAGCGAATTTGGCACTAACTTTGGTCAATGTTTTTGAGATTTCTTCTATAAAGACTGAGGATTGGAGGTTCTTCTTGAACAAGGCTAGGTATGAGAGGCAGCAAACTACTGTTTCTTCAGACATTTTCTCAGATCCTTACATTTGAATAAAATCTCAATATCAAATTTGTGCCGACATCAGTAAGCATAGTATTAGGGTCGCAGAGATATTCATTAAGTTTAATCTTGGAAGCATCCCTTTTTAGGATTTTGAGAGCTTGTGGCGAATTAGTGTCCTTTGTGCACTTACTGCGAGGTGAGATTATCCCTATAGGATATTTTTCCAGGATATGTTTCTATTTTTTCTGTTCTGTGGCAGATATTGCAAATATCAAACGCCCATTTGTCGTGGTGATGATCGTTTCTTCTAGTGCTAGTGGTCGGGACAAGAGTCCATCCACCATAAGGCACACATACTATTCAAAGTCAGTGGCTTCAGCAGCTCCTCCAGCTTGAGAGAGGCAATTTCACATGTTTCTATTCTGGATTTGTATGCAGTGATGAATAAGACCTTCCACAGCTGCAGAATCCTTTTCTTAATCCTTGATGTGGACTTTGAAAATGACTCCTGATACAATGGGAGTAGTTGTTTTGTGGTCGGTGCACACTTGCAACTTGTTGGATTAGAGGTGAAAATGTTGGCCACTCCAGATGATTATGATATCGTGTTTTTTCATGCGCGAGTGTGTCTGTTTTGTGGTAGTAAGGGATTGGCCATTTTTCTTTGCGATGTTGACCAAAATTGTGCGTATTTCTCAAACTGTGCTGATCTACCAGTCAATTGACCTACTGCTGCTCTTCCTTTCACCATTCTATCACTGTGCAGAATTTCTTCTTGTAACATTTGCACCTACTTGCCCAACAGCAGCTTATATGACTCAGCTGACACTGGAACACAGTCACCTTTATACAGTTCCAGCTAGTGCTGCTCTTTATACATCTGAACTGCCTGTTGGCACTAGTGTTTTCTGATTCCTAAGGCAGCGGTGTGAACGTTCCTTTGTCCAGTCCTTTGGTTGTCTCCTTCTGCATGATTGTGTCTTCCTACTCTCTGCACTCTTTTTGTCAGTCTTCTGTTCTTGTTTGTTGTTCCTTTTGGCTGTACTGTGCACTCTTCTATTACACACGTCAGTTCTTTGATCTCATTGTTGTACTGCATGTTGAGTTGTAGAAGTATGCAGACAGAGCACTACATTAGGGGAGGGTTTATTACAAGTTGGATGAATACAAGAATGACCTCACCAGCAGCAGGTTTTCCCTCGGCTCAGCACTGGCTCAAACGTCCTGCCAAGAAACACTCATTTCCTAGGCATTCTCTAACTTCACTAAGTGAATAAAGCAGGACACCACACACCTTCCTTATGAAATAAAAAAAGGAGCACACACTAAATAAACTGAACAAAACAAATAAACCTAATGGAACACCCAAACGTAAACACAACTCAGAACCCTGTAGAACACACCCACAAACAGGACTTTCACAAAAAACACAACAGCATACACCCAAGACTCTATCCAAAAAGCACTACATAATTCACCGCTCCTATAAACAACATACAGAACAGCAAGAAACTCAGTACCAATCTCCATTCGTTTATCTCTCTCATAACCATTACAACATGGAATAACCTCACACAGTCAGAAAAACATATAAGATACACCACCACCAGAGTGTACCAGCTAATGTGCCCATGACAATGCCAGAAAAATAAATAAAAAGCACAAAAACAGATTCAGCATGGGTATATGTCACCATCACAAAATGCAACATAACACTTGCCAGGAACTGGTATCTCAATACACAGACATGTTGCTTGACCAGGAGAGGGTTTATTAAAAGTTAAATGGATACAGGTATGACGCCACCAGGACCAGACGTAACTCCAAGCTCAGCTCTGGTATCTCTCTCTGACTTCTTGCCGAGCAACCACCATCACCTTGGCATTCTATGGCATGACTAGGTGTCCTGAAAGCAGGCCACCACAAACATGCAAGGCGCGGACTCCTAATAGATCTCAGAAGCAATCTAAATGCACTGATTTCTCATTGCACAAGCCGACAGAATAAGGTGGAGGCACTCAGAGACCACAAACTGCCATGACTGCACTATGTCATGTTGAAGCTTTCAATTCATGACATGTTTTATCTTGGAAAGTAGAGTTAAAGGAGTTGCTTCACCTCTGTGCCAGAACCTGGTCAAGGCACCTGTAGATTCTGTTCAAGTTTTGGCTCCACCTGGGAACAAAGAGTAGAAGTAAACTATAAAAGATTTCAAAAACAAGTCAACACATCCGTTTTAAGCTACAGGAAAGCTGAGGTCGGCCAAGAGACTCAAAGAGGTAGGTTTCAATTCCTTAGGGGAAATTAGGCTTTGATTACCTGACATTTGCATTCAAAGTGGACTTTTCTCGAGATGGTTGCGACCCCTCCAACTACAGAGCAAAAGAGAGAAAGAAGAGGCATTACTATAGGAAGGATGTCTTACACCGACCCAGGAGCAGGGTGTCCATGTCTGATTTTGCGGATGACCAATAGCTATGTTAATAAGCTCGATTTAAGTTCATTGAATGTAAAAATATCCTGAACAGCACTTCTTCTACACAATAGGATCCCTGAATAATTGGTACCTACAAGCTCCATCCATGTCCCCTAAATTCAAGCCGAAGGAGTTCTAACAAATTATCCTTTTTTGTTTTGAGGTTTAATATGCTGTGGTCCAGCAATTACTCTGAACATGGTATTTTTAGAATAGAAAGGTACGTTCCTGCCAGATGATGATGTACAATGTTGGCAAAGGTTGCAAAATTACATTTTTTGTCTTCTTTCCACTAGATAACTGCCCATATTTCAAAAACAGGAAAGTTGGGCCTTGTGTGTTCTTTAAATTATACTAACTGTGGAGCTATGTATGTGGATGAGCTTGGGCTCACCTCTGTGTAAAGTTCTCCCATTTAAGTCTGTTTGTGTTTTCTCTTTCAGGCCCTGTGTGTATCGCTTGTCCAGCTACTTCTCCTGTTGGCGAGCAGTTCCCCAAGCATCCAGCAATCCTCCAGCATTCCCCGGAACGGTATGGCCAATGATAACAGCCTATTTTGTACTCGTAAAGTGACAATGTCTAATGTTAACCTCGGTGTTTCCTCATTTTATAGTGTTATGAGAAAGCGATTCGGCGGGGAATATTTTTGTTTTACATTTAACTTGTTCCTCTCCAAAGGCGTTCATACCCCTCTTATAACGCAGGAGCAGAGCAAGGTTTTTTTTTATCCTAGCCTGCCTTTGCAAGAACGTCTTCAAAAAATCGACACTTGGGGGCCCATTAGGATGGCGGCCGGCCTTTAGTCCGCCCGCCATCCTCGCGGTGCTGGGACCGGCCGCCAGACGTGCGACGGTCCCGCACCGCTAATTAGGATGCGACCGCCACCCTGGCGGTCGCATTCCGCATTTCCAACATTGCGGCGGGTACTGCTGTAAGCAGCACCCGCCGCAATGGTGAAAAGGCATGTTGTGCATTGCCATGCACAAGGTGGCAGGCACCGCGCAGTGCCTGCCACCTTGTGCATGGCAATGTAGGAGTACCATAGGTACCCCCCAAGTGCAGCGCCACCCCCCGGGGCCCGCAACGGGCCCCCAAAGTGAATCCCCACCAGCCTTTCCATGGCGGCATCGCCGCCATGGAAAGGCCTTGATTCACACCCATCCTAATATGGATGGCGGTGCCTGCTAGGCACGTCACCATATTGAGGCCCAATTCCGCCCGGCCGGCAATCGGTACCCCTGCCATAATAATATGGCGGGGGGTAAAGCAGGTTGAGATGGCGGGCGGATGGCGATCCGCCCGCCATCATAATCACCCCCTTGGTATCTCCCAATTTTTTCTCTACATGGAGCGTACTGTTTGTTCCTTGGTGCTAGAGTCGTGCATCTGGTGGGGTAACCACTTAGAGAGTTTCAGTCCAACAAGTCTTTTGACTGCAAAAATGCTCTCAGAGGCACGGTGTTGTGACTGCAAAGGACCCTGATTTGTCAAAAAGGTTTCACAGAAAATTCAATCTTTATTCCAAATTCATATCTCACTAGAAACAAAACCTTGCAGCAAATGCTCAATCACTTTTGGCACGTGTTTTGGCCCTCTTCAGGGTTTCATAGGGTAATGTCAAAAGTAGCGTTTGAGGCCATCTTAAATATTTTCACTCCATAGCCCTTATTCGTTATGAAGCAATTATGTTCTAATTGTTTCAGTTAATCGAACTCAATTGGGGATCTAGTTTCAGAATTTTCAAATTAAATAAGCAATTGCTCCCAGTGTTCAGGCCTCTTTTATTGTTTTTTCTATTATACACATCACTCACATAATTAAAACACGCATTGGCAATGCCAATAGGTCTGGCTTTAAAAGAATGTTGTATGGTAAAATGAAGCATTACAGGTAAATAGCATAGGAATGAATATGTATTTCTGTGAAAGCAAAGGACTGTAGAACTATATTGGTATGGGTTGAAAGGCCATGTGACAGTAGCACTGCAAAGCCAGACCTAAAACTCTATGTAGGTTATTGACTGCCATCTTCCCATCTGTGCTGCTGTGGAAATCTGAAATAATTTCTGTTAGCATAGGCTGAAGCCATCTTGTTTGTGGCATCCATTTTGTTAGCTATGTAATTCTTCCGTCTTCACTGTTGCTTGCCCTTCTATTCTGCTTGTGTCATCAACTCTAGTTAACTCCTTCTGTACTGAGCTAAAAGCAATGTGCTGAGCAAAGGCCTGTAGCTGCTAGAATGCACCTGGCTAAAGATATAACTGTCAATTGTTTTCTACTGTTGTAAGCAGTTCTGTTCCCCCTCCCACTCTGCTGACTAAGTGATCTCCCATCTGCCCATGTTTGTAGGTAGTTATTCCTGTGTATGCTTGTACCTTCTATTTGTAACTACATGCTTACTCTGCAACAAACTCTGTATATAAGCGCCATGGTCTGTGACTTCAGAGTACTACCTCAGGCAGCACTTGAGATTGCTGTGTGGACGTAGTCCCACTCATGAGTGATTAATAAACTAGTTATTTGAATTCCAGCTTCAGTGCCAATCTCTATTTTGTTGGTCTATGGACCCGTGGACAAGAGAAGGGTGACCCCTGCACCGGTGTGCTCATCAAAAAGCACATTTCCACAGTTGGCGCCCGATACGTGGGGCCTCATCGAGGACGCGGCCGTCTGAAGGCGTGGTCTTGACGGAAGAGTGGAATATTACGGAGGAGACGTCCTGCATGAGGAGACCCTTGTCTTTGCAGCCAAAGTGACTTTTCCGGTTTTTCGATTTGACCCTCCAGGTGGCGGCCAGTCCTGACTGAGGTATCCTTTGGCGTTATTTTTGCAGTGACCATTAGGTCGATCAAAAGATTGGCAGTCGGAGGTTGGAGACTTTTGTTTGGTAAGGTCGCTGGAGCGGCACTCTTGTTTGCTTGGCAAGATTCTGGTTTTGTTTGTTTGATTTATTTTTTGCAGAAAATAAAGGCAGGTAATGTGGAGATTTTTCTCTACTTTTGAACAATTTGGAAACGTAATATTTTACAAAAACTTGGTAGCATGCCTGTTTCCAGCACACTCCGTAGGTTGTGTTGCTGTCTTGGTGGTACCAAAATGGATTTAGAAAGAAGTCAGCCGGCTCCCTTAGAGGGAACACCTAATAGACATATGTATATTAAATACGGTATTTCTTCCATAATGTATAGTACACTGTGGAACAAATATACAAAGAAGGATCCTGATCTCCAATGGCCTGTGAATGGGTCATTTGACTTTAAAAAGATTCAATATGTAGAACAGTGTTTGTTTAACAAAAAAAGTCGACAAGATATGTTTGATTGTGTACGAATGTGGGAGAAAGAAGTGAATGAAAGAGCGAAGAGAGAAGCAGCTATAGCAGAGAAAGAACAACAAAAAACGATATATCAAAAAGCGCTAGAATTAAAAAATAAGGAGATGACGGAAAAAAAAGAAAAAAAAGAGAGGGAGCGTCGTTTAGAGGTAACTGGCCAGTACCCTATTAGGCGCCCCTTTTACCCCATGTTTAATAAACCTCAAGATGATTCTATCTTATTAGATCGACCTCTGCCCCGTATAAATTTCCCTCTGCCCCTGAGGAGGATCCTTCCGATAAAGACCAGCATTCTTCCGACAATAAAGATATAGATAAGCAAGATGGGCGACAGACTCGCTCTACTTTAACTACTGATGAAAAAGCCACCATTAGATCCACTGTTCGTTCAGAAGCCCGTAAGAAAACTCTTCCTTCAGATCTTGTAGCAATGGTTCAGCAGTAGAAAGATTTAGAGCAGTTATATTTTGCAGAAAAGTTTGCTTGGGAAGTTATACTTAATTTTAGAGACCTTTCTAAAAACTTAGAGCCCACTGATATAAATTCTGATTATAAACAATTGAGTGATGGAACTTTCCTTTCTTCAAACATACCTGATTTAATTAGGCGAGTGGTTAAATTACGAGATGAAACATTTCGCTTAAAAGCGGAGAAAAAAGAAGCTAGTAAAACTAAAACTGTACAAGTAGCCCAAACCCCAGCGCCGATAGTAGAAACTTCAGAGACAAATAATGGATCTAGTAGTGCTGAAGTTGGTATACGACCAATGCGCGAAGCTGCGCCTTTGTATGTTCCTCCAAAGGGTACGGGGAAAGATGAAGATAAGACTTCAGATGATGCGAAAGGGTATTTTATTTATAATTGGTTTTATACCCCTTGGAGTAGAGCAGATGTTATGGCTCTTAAAGCCGCTTTGCCCGATCCGCGGAAAAATCCTGCCGCTTTCTATGAGGAAGTAGAAGGAGCCATTAGCTCCTGTACTATGACTCTGCCAGATATTGATATGTTTTTTGGACTTATTTTGCCCCTGATATGTGGAGAACAATTCGGAAAATAGATGATAATGTAGCATATGGTGATACTTGGGTGCATTTAGAAGAAATAGATGCGGCTAGAGAGCCTGCGCAGAAACCACAACAGGAGATATTAGATCTTCCTAAAGCTATTGTGACTAAGTTGAAAACTCTTATACCCCCTAAGAAAATAGATTGGACTACATTAGCATCTTGTAAACAGAAAGCGGATGAGTCAGTTTCTGATTTCTTTACACGATTTGAAGAGACATTCCATGACTTTAGTGGGCAGTCCTTGACAGATGACACGGGTAAGCATCTGTTCGTCGACAAATTTGTCGCTAACATGTTGCCAGAAATAGCTAGTCGCCTTAAGGCCAGCGAGAGCTCGTGGACTACGTCTTCCCCAGTCTCCCTTTTGACTATGGCCCAGTATTATGAGCGTCAGGAATTGGAAGCAAAAGGCAAGGAGGATAAGAAGGTTAAGGATCTAAAGACAAAAGTTATGTTGGCTCAAGTATATGGTCCACCATTCAGAGGTGGTGGTAGAGGTGGACGTGCAGTATATACACCTGGTGTACCCCCTTTCTCTCAATCAACTTTGTCTTCTGATCAGTGTGCTTATTGTAAAGAGATTGGACATTGGCGTCCTGAGTGCCCCCTTTTGCGAGGTCAGCAGTACCAACGAGGTAGAGGAAGTATGAGAGGGCACCCAGGGAATTCAGGAAATAGGGGAGGCATGGGCAATCGTCCCAGATTTGAGGCAGTTGAACATGGGCCAAATTATTCTAATACTTTTGATAGACGAAATCAATATCAAATGTCAGATTATTCGGCTGATGGTCTTGGGTATTCTGATTATGCATAGGAATGCCTAGGATGGGGTAAGGAACCGGTTGAGGTCCCAGTAGATCAGAAGGGTCCTTATGTTGATGCAAATGTCTTGGGTTCTACTGATCGGTTTCTGGTTGATACAGGAGCTACTCGTAGTGCTCTGTCTAAAAAATTGGTTCCTAGGGCTCCCCTGTCTGGCGCAATGATAACATCGATAGGATTCGATGGGACACCTACACCTAGCCCACTGTCACAGCCACTTGCATTTAGTCTTGATAAATTTGCTGCAGCATGTCCATTTCTGCTTTCCCCTAACACGCCGGATAATATTGTGGGCATTGATATGCTTATGCAAAAACAACAGTTGATGGACAGAATGCAGAACAATGTCATACATTCACCCCAGTACAGAGATCTGGGCCTAAATCCATTGTTTTTTTGCTCACCATGCCATTCCAGTTTGAACCCAGCCATATGCAAATCAGTCTTGACCCTGTGCCTCATGGGAACAGTCCAGACCGAACTGCCAAGCCAGGTCCTCCCTGGACTGGAAACAAGCATCCTAGGACCAGTTTCGGGGTTTCACCCCTCTTCAGCCAGGATAGCTTGATTCCAGTGGCATGGAGAGCACGGGACCCACGTCTGGGCATACCCGTCCCACTCGGGGTGACAAATGCAAAAACAACAGTTGATGGACAGAATGCAGAACAATGTCATACATTCACCCCAGTACAGAGATCTGGGCCTAAATCCATCGTTTTTTTGCTCACCATGCCAGCATTCCGTCCATCATTTGTTTGCTGTAACACTTTTCGCCCTAAGTGGGATGGGTATGCCCAGACGTGGGTCCCTTGCTCACTGCGCCACTGGATTCAAGCTAGCCTGGCTGAAGAAGGGTGACATACCCTGAAACCGGTCCCAGGATGTTTGTTTCCGGTCCAGGGAGGACCTGGCCTGGCAGTTCGGTCTGGACTGTTCCCATGGGGCACAGGGTCAAGACTGATTTGCATATGGCTGGGTCCAAACTGGGGTGGCGTAGTGGGCAAAAGAACGATGGATTTAACCCAGATCTTTTGACTGGGGGAGAATGTTTGCATTGTCAGCATTCCGTCCATCATTTGTTTGCTGTAACACTTTTCGCCCTAAGTGGGATGGGTATGCCCAGACGTGGGTCCCTTGCTCACTGCGCCACTGGATTCAAGCTAGCCTGGCTGAAGAAGGGTAACATACCCTGAAACCGGTCCCAGGATGCTTGTTTTCAGTCCAGGGAGGACCTGGCCTGGCAGTTCGGTCTGGACTGTTCCCATGGGGCACAGGGTCAAGACTGATTTGATTATGGCTGGGTCCAAACTGGGGTGGCGTAGTGGGCAAAAGAACAATGGATTTAACCCAGATCTTTTGACTGGGGGAGAATGTTTGCATTGTCAGCATTCCGTCCATCATTTGTTTGCTGTAACATTGATATGCTTAAACATTTTCGTGCTACAATACGTTGTTCCCCAGAAAGTGTGTGGGTTATCTTAAATGATAACTATCTAATGGTTGAGAGGTCTTGTCTCATCAAAGAAGATATCGCTTTGGCAACTTTACCTAGTACTTTGTGGGCTACATCAGATACCGATGTGGGACACATGGTTATTCCACCAGTGCATATTCAAGTGAAGGAAGGTGCTTCATTGCCTCGATTGCCTCAATATAAAATATCTCGGGAAGGCGAAGAAACATTAACACTCATTGTTCAGGATTTGATCAAGGTGGGGGTTGTGGAAGAAGTCCCTTATAACATTTGTAATAGTCCTATCCTTCCTATTTTGAAAAAAGACACTGATACTAAAATTTACAGATTTATTATAGATTTACGAGAGGTTAATAAAATCGTGGTGCCCCAATACCCGGTAGTCTCTGATATCACGACACTTCTCACCATGGTTCCTCCTACTGCCACTACATTTAGTGTAATTGATTTAAAGAATGCATTTTTCTCAATACCCATTCACCCTGACAGCCGTTATTTGTTTGGCTTCACTTTGAATAATAGATCATTCAGGTTCTGTAGAGCTCCACAAGGCTATACAGAGAGTCCTAGCATTTATAGTCAGGCGTTGAAAAGGCAGCTTGATTCTTTTCCTGTACCGAAAGGGGTGGCTCTTATTCAATATGTCGACGACATCTTGTTGGCTGCTGATACCCCTGAACAGTGTAAAGAAGGAACACTGTCATTATTGTTATTTCTTGCCTCTCATCATCACAAAGTCTCTAGGAAGAAACTGCAATTTGTAGACACTAGGTTACCTATTTAGGTCACCTCCTGTCTAAGGAGGGACGTGCACTCACACCAGATCGCATTCAAACTATTTTAGACACTCCCGTGCCCCGTACTCAGAAGGATGTCCGTGCACTGATTGGCCTTACTTCTTTTTGTAGGCAGTGGATCCCTAGCTTTTCTCACATTATTAAACCCTTGTTGGCCCTTTTGACTAAAGACACTCCCATGCCTCTCCCATGGACTACTGAGTGCCAGGATGCCTTCCAACAGTTACGTCAAGCTCTTTGTTCTGCACCAGTATTAGGAACTCCCGACTACACTAAGACCTTCACACTCTATGTACACGAGAGGGGAGGTTGCGCTCTCTCAGTTTTAACACAAACACACGGTAAAAAACAACGTCCTTGTGCATATTTCTCAGCTGTCCTTGATACAGTTGCCCGCGCGCTGCCTGGTTGTTTTCGAGCGGTGGCGGCAACGGCTGTGTCCATACGTCAGAGCGAGGGAATAGTCTTGTCACATAGATTGCTTGTGTTAGTACCCCATTCAGTTGATGCCTTGTTAAATCAAACAAAAACACAGCATCTGACTAGTGCTCGCTTGACAGGATATGAATTGACACTTTTGGCCCCTCATATCACGTTATAAAGATGTTTGACTCTGAACCCTGCTACATTATTGCCATTTCCAGCTACTCAGTCTCAGTCACAAGAGTTACATGATTGTATATCCCTTACTGAAGAACACACAAAGGGTCGTGTTGACCTACAAGATACACCTCTTTCTAGTGTTGATGGGGAATTGTGGGTTGATGGATCCTGCCTGAAATTGCCTGATGGCACTACATCTGCTGCTTATGCAATTACAACACTTCAGACAGTAGTTGAGACAGCTCGTATCCCACAGAAGTCAGCTCAAGCAGCCGAGTTGATAGCACTGACAAGAGCATGTGAGCTTAGTACAGAGTTGCTTGTTAACATTTACACTGATAGCCAATACGCCTTCGGCGTGGCTCATAACTTCGGGCAACTTTGGAAAGAAAGAGGCTTTCTCACTTCACATGGGACACAAATAGTGCATGGGGCATTAGTACATAATCTCCTTACTGCCTTGACCTATCCTAAGAAAGTGGCAATTGTTAAATGTAGTGCACACAAGAAAGTGACTGATAAAATAGGAGCAGGCAATGCCTTTGCGGATTGCACAGCTCGTGAGACTGCAATGCAGCGAAGTACCACATCTATGTATGTAGTTGAATCACAGGCTGAACGTTGGCATGATGCCAGGCAAGAGGTGCTGGACATGCAGCAATCTGCTTCTGTTGATGAATTAGACCAATGGTCCAAGGAGGGAACATTGGATGACGAGGGCTGTTGGAGGAATAAAGAAATGACAAAATGGAAGTTACCGGCAGCCTATTTACATCCTATGATTCACATGGCACATGGGCCGGCACATGTTGGAGCATCCTCAATAGCAAAGCAACTTATGCAAGTTTGGGATCATCCAGAGATTGCCGGTACGGCTAAGAAAATAGTCCAGTCCTGTCTGATCTGTCTCCAGTATAATCCTGGAAAGGGAACACAAACTCCAACAGGAGGGTTTGCAATACCAACTGCACCTTTTGAGGTCCTGCAAATGGATTACATCCAGCTTGAGCGCTGTAACAACATAAAGTATGTCTTAGTAGTGGTTTGCGCCTTCAGTAAATGGGTGGAAGCATACACTACGAAGGATAATACAGCTCTTACGACAGCAAAGGTGCTCCTAAAGGAGTTCTTTCCCCAATTCGGCATTTGCCGAGTTTTGTGGAGTGACAACGGGCCCCATTTTACTGGGCAAGTTGTTGAGTATCTCATGAAATGGTTGGGAATTAAGCAGAAGTTTCATGCTGCTTTTCACCCACAATCAGCAGGACTAGTGGAACGTTACAATTCTACCCTGAAACTGAAATTGGCTAAGATACAGGCTTCCACATCTTTGAAATGGCCTGATGCATTGCCCTTAGCATTGCTATCCATTAGATCGATACCACATACACGATCTGGCCTCACACCGTATGAGGTGGTTTTTGGAAGGCCAATGAATATTTGGGGGATTCCTAAGCCACGCCCTATACATGATGTACCCTTTGTATTGATAAATGACTATTTGTCTCAGTTGACTGACAGTTTGTCTTCTATTTATCAACAGGTTCGGGAGACTCTTCCAGACAGGACGCAAGGTGAGGGCCATTGTTTATGGCCTGGTGACTTTGTGGTCGTAAAGTCATTCCAGAGGACCAGCTCCCTAGCACCGAGGTGGCGAGGACCGGAGCAGGTACTACTGGCTACCAGGACTGCAGTTCGAGTGACGAACCGGAAAAACTGGGTCCACGCGACACACTGCCGAAAAGTGTTGCAAGACCTAGTGAACCCAGCTGTGTTGGCAGATCACCGCGATAGCCTGGTCACCGAGAAAGGACAAGCTGTGTCACCTGAAGGACCTGAGGAAGTCTTCCCGGACCACACGATTCCTGGTACATCTCGATATCAGCTTCGACCCAGGAAGAAAGACATTTCATTGAAAGAGACTGTTTGAGCCACTGTCCTGGGTAGTTAAAGCCTAACTACAAAGGGGGGTAGTCTTTTAGTGACTACTCATCTCAACGTTAGTGAAGAAATCAACGCCTGCCCAGGACCTTAGGACACCATCTGCTTTGTTGTTTGTCGACAAAATGAATATGTCTAAGGAGAAGAAACCAACTGCTGCAAGAGTTTGTAGCAAAAGAACAATAATTGCTACTGGATTTACTTTGATTATTGTTATTGTTGCTATAATAACATGGATTGTAGAGGAAGTAGCTCCTGTCCGAAATCTACTGACTACTACTACTCCTGTCCCAATTGAACATCATTATTTCACTCTACTGTATCATGAGAAAAAGCATAGAATGTCCTACCTCAATAACACTTTCATTCAAATGTTGCATCATACCCACAATGCCACGAACGTTACCAATTGCTGGGTATGTGGAATTATGCCAGCTCATCAGAAAAAGGGAGGAACGCCTTTTATTCCCTTGCCGTTTTCACATAATGGCTCCTGCAGAGCCTGGTTTGCATTGTTGTGGGCTTCTGAAGTTGCTAATATTACTTATGCTGATGTAGGTGGACTAAACGCTCAGTTGAATAAAGTTTGTTACCCCGATGAGGAAGGAGATCCACAAGCTAAAGGAACTGTGTGGGAAATGGAGGAGTATCGCCGAGGAAATTCCTCCATACACTATGTTTTCCCTAACACTCGAACAACTAAGGGGAATGGGCCTCCTGTTATTGCTGTTACTAGAGCTCGAGCGGATCTCTGTGTGAGCAGTATTGGCAGTATTCCTGTGGGAAAAAGTGACTGTACTTTACTGTTGAACATTACTGGAATGAACAATAGCAGCTTTTTGTCCTCACACAACACCTATTTTATTTGCGGAAGTAAAGGTTATTACCATCTACCTATTGGTTGGTCGGGAAGCTGCTACGTGTCCTTTTTGCTTCCACCTGTGTTTTTGGCACCTGCATCCTACCATAAAGACTATAAACTGTATAATGACATTTCCAAGAACAGATTCAAAAGGACAATAAACAATGATGAGGTGGATCAAACTGATACTGCACTACAGCAGTATATTGACTTTAATTTGGGACTATTCCTCTTTGTTGGTGCGGCCTTAAACAGTAGAAAAATAAGGCGCTTGACACTGTCATAAGGTTTCTGCACATACACAGAGCTATGCACAGGATAATGGGACCCCGGAATACAGTGGTTTGCCTACCATATACCGTAGCACCCAAAAACCCCAACCCAACCAGCTTAGCATCCCATTAGCACCCAAGTACTAATGATTGGACAACCCAGAACACGGTATCTTTATCTCAGGACTCGCAGAAGCAAGAACACTCTTTCGTCACTCACTCGTACTTGTCCACAAGGTGCGTAGGAAGAGACACTGGATAGGTTAAAATGTTTATTCCAACTTACGTGCTCTAATGTACAGTACACGTGTCAGTACTAATAGCATAATGCATATGAATAATATAAGCAGCATGGTTACAATTCCATAGAATACAAACGGGGAAAGCATTTCATAACTCAGTGGATAAATGTCTAAATAACATTACCACCCTCCCCGTGCAGTAAGATAGTTTATTATAAAAATAGAAGACCTCTGGGCTTTGACTAGCGAACCCCATACCTCAGTCTCTAGATGCAGAATTACATCAGCAGGACATCATAGCTCTTCTCACTGAAAAGGATTTCTCCAAGTGTGTTAAGCGCCAGTAAAAACTGCATTATTAAAGGCACACAAAGTTTCATGGCATTTGCGCCTAATGTTATGTCTGGGTGCGCGAGACTGGCCATATCAGGAAGAACCAAAATACATTGTTATGCGACCTTGTACATGTTGTGCAGTCTGAGCCCAAATCGAACAAGAGAAAAGGTGAAAGACAGAAAATGCAGACAGCGCAAAGGAACTTGGCAAGAGCAAAGGGCGAGGGAGCCCTTGCTCAGTGTAACGTGCGCAAAGAAAAGCAGCATGGCAGTTAGGCCTAGGCCAACATAACAAGGCAGCAAAAGACACACAATTGATGGACGGAATGCAGAACAAATCAAAACATTCACCCCCAGTCAAGAGATCTGGGTTAAATCCATCATTCTTTTGCTCACCATGCCACCCCAGTTTAGACCTGGCCATATGCAAATCAGTCTTGACCCTGTGCCTCATGGGAACAGTCCAGCCCGAACTACCAAGCCAGGTCCTCCCTGGACCGGAAACAAGCATCCTAGGACCGGTTTCGGGGTTTCACCCCTCTTCAGCCAGGATAGCTTGATTCCAGTGGCACAGTGAGCCCAGGACCCACGTCTGGGCATACCTGGCGCACTTAGGGCGAGAAAGCAAAAGACACACAATTGATGGACGGAATGCAGAACAAATCAAAACATTCACCCCCAGTCAAGAGATCTGGGTTAAATCCATCATTCTTTTGCTCACCATGCCACCCCAGTTTAGACCTGGCCATATGCAAATCAGTCTTGACCCTGTGCCTCATGGGAACAGTCCAGCCCGAACTACCAAGCCAGGTCCTCCCTGGACCGGAAACAAGCATCCTAGGACCGGTTTCGGGGTTTCACCCCTCTTCAGCCAGGATAGCTTGATTCCAGTGGCACAGTGAGCCCAGGACCCACGTCTGGGCATACCTGGCGCACTTAGGGCGAGAAAGCAAAAGACACACAATTGATGGACGGAATGCAGAACAAATCAAAACATTCACCCCCAGTCAAGAGATCTGGGTTAAATCCATCATTCTTTTGCTCACCATGCCACCCCAGTTTAGACCTGGCCATATGCAAATCAGTCTTGACCCTGTGCCTCATGGGAACAGTCCAGCCCGAACTACCAAGCCAGGTCCTCCCTGGACCGGAAACAAGCATCCTAGGACCGGTTTCGGGGTTTCACCCCTCTTCAGCCAGGATAGCTTGATTCCAGTGGCACAGTGAGCCCAGGACCCACGTCTGGGCATACCTGGCGCACTTAGGGCGAGAAAGCAAAAGACACACAATTGATGGACGGAATGCAGAACAAATCAAAACATTCACCCCCAGTCAAGAGATCTGGGTTAAATCCATCATTCTTTTGCTCACCATGCCACCCCAGTTTAGACCTGGCCATATGCAAATCAGTCTTGACCCTGTGCCTCATGGGAACAGTCCAGCCCGAACTACCAAGCCAGGTCCTCCCTGGACCGGAAACAAGCATCCTAGGACCGGTTTCGGGGTTTCACCCCTCTTCAGCCAGGATAGCTTGATTCCAGTGGCACAGTGAGCCCAGGACCCACGTCTGGGCATACCTGGCGCACTTAGGGCGAGAAAGCAAAAGACACACAATTGATGGACGGAATGCAGAACAAATCAAAACATTCACCCCCAGTCAAGAGATCTGGGTTAAATCCATCATTCTTTTGCTCACCATGCCACCCCAGTTTAGACCTGGCCATATGCAAATCAGTCTTGACCCTGTGCCTCATGGGAACAGTCCAGCCCGAACTACCAAGCCAGGTCCTCCCTGGACCGGAAACAAGCATCCTAGGACCGGTTTCGGGGTTTCACCCTCTTCAGCCAGGATAGCTTGATTCCAGTGGCACAGTGAGCCCAGGACCCACGCCTGGGCATACCTGGCGCACTTAGGGCGAGAAAGCAAAAGACACACAATTGATGGACGGAATGCAGAACAAATCAAAACATTCACCCCCAGTCAAGAGATCTGGGTTAAATCCATCATTCTTTTGCTCACCATGCCACCCCAGTTTAGACCTGGCCATATGCAAATCAGTCTTGACCCTGTGCCTCATGGGAACAGTCCAGCCCGAACTACCAAGCCAGGTCCTCCCTGGACCGGAAACAAGCATCCTAGGACCGGTTTCGGGGTTTCACCCCTCTTCAGCCAGGATAGCTTGATTCCAGTGGCACAGTGAGCCCAGGACCCACGTCTGGGCATACCTGGCGCACTTAGGGCGAGAAAGCAAAAGACACACAATTGATGGACGGAATGCAGAACAAATCAAAACATTCACCCCCAGTCAAGAGATCTGGGTTAAATCCATCATTCTTTTGCTCACCATGCCACCCCAGTTTAGACCTGGCCATATGCAAATCAGTCTTGACCCTGTGCCTCATGGGAACAGTCCAGCCCGAACTACCAAGCCAGGTCCTCCCTGGACCGGAAACAAGCATCCTAGGACCGGTTTCGGGTTTCACCCCTCTTCAGCCAGGATAGCTTGATTCCAGTGGCACAGTGAGCCCAGGACCCACGTCTGGGCATACCTGGCGCACTTAGGGCGAGAAAGCAAAAGACACACAATTGATGGACGGAATGCAGAACAAATCAAAACATTCACCCCCAGTCAAGAGATCTGGGTTAAATCCATCATTCTTTTGCTCACCATGCCACCCCAGTTTAGACCTGGCCATATGCAAATCAGTCTTGACCCTGTGCCTCATGGGAACAGTCCAGCCCGAACTACCAAGCCAGGTCCTCCCTGGACCGGAAACAAGCATCCTAGGACCGGTTTCGGGGTTTCACCCCTCTTCAGCCAGGATAGCTTGATTCCAGTGGCACAGTGAGCCCAGGACCCACGTCTGGGCATACCTGGCGCACTTAGAGCGAGAAAGCAAAAGACACACAATTGATGGACGGAATGCAGAACAAATCAAAACATTCACCCCCAGTCAAGAGATCTGGGTTAAATCCATCATTCTTTTGCTCACCATGCCACCCCAGTTTAGACCTGGCCATATGCAAATCAGTCTTGACCCTGTGCCTCATGGGAACAGTCCAGCCCGAACTACCAAGCCAGGTCCTCCCTGGACCGGAAACAAGCATCCTAGGACCGGTTTCGGGGTTTCACCCCTCTTCAGCCAGGATAGCTTGATTCCAGTGGCACAGTGAGCCCAGGACCCACGTCTGGGCATACCTGGCGCACTTAGGGCGAGAAAGCAAAAGACACACAATTGATGGACGGAATGCAGAACAAATCAAAACATTCACCCCCAGTCAAGAGATCTGGGTTAAATCCATCATTCTTTTGCTCACCATGCCACCCCAGTTTAGACCTGGCCATATGCAAATCAGTCTTGACCCTGTGCCTCATGGGAACAGTCCAGCCCGAACTACCAAGCCAGGTCCTCCCTGGACCGGAAACAAGCATCCTAGGACCGGTTTCGGGGTTTCACCCCTCTTCAGCCAGGATAGCTTGATTCCAGTGGCACAGTGAGCCCAGGACCCACGTCTGGGCATACCTGGCGCACTTAGGGCGAGAAAGCAAAGACACACAATTGATGGACGGAATGCAGAACAAATCAAAACATTCACCCCCAGTCAAGAGATCTGGGTTAAATCCATCATTCTTTTGCTCACCATGCCACCCCAGTTTAGACCTGGCCATATGCAAATCAGTCTTGACCCTGTGCCTCATGGGAACAGTCCAGCCCGAACTACCAAGCCAGGTCCTCCCTGGACCGGAAACAAGCATCCTAGGACCGGTTTCGGGGTTTCACCCTCTTCAGCCAGGATAGCTTGATTCCAGTGGCACAGTGAGCCCAGGACCCACGTCTGGGCATACCTGGCGCACTTAGGGCGAGAAAGCAAAAGACACACAATTGATGGACGGAATGCAGAACAAATCAAAACATTCACCCCCAGTCAAGAGATCTGGGTTAAATCCATCATTCTTTTGCTCACCATGCCACCCCAGTTTAGACCTGGCCATATGCAAATCAGTCTTGACCCTGTGCCTCATGGGAACAGTCCAGCCCGAACTACCAAGCCAGGTCCTCCCGATGGATTTAGGCCCAGATCTCTGTACTGGGGTGAATGTATGACATTGTTCTGCATTCTGTCCATCAACTGTTGTTTTTGCATTTGTCACCCCGAGTGGGACGGGTATGCCCAGACGTGGGTCCCGTGCTCTCCATGCCACTGGAATCAAGCTATCCTGGCTGAAGAGGGGTGAAACCCCGAAACCGGTCCTAGGATGCTTGTTTCCAGTCCAGGGAGGACCTGGCTTGGCAGTTCGGGCTGGACTGTTCCCATGAGGCACAGGGTCAAGACTGATTTGCATATGGCTGGGTCCAAACTGGAATGGCATGGTGAGCAAAAACGATGGATTTAGGCCCAGATCTCTGTACTGGGGTGAATGTATGACATTGTTCTGCATTCTGTCCATCAACTGTTGTTTTTGCATTTGTCACCCCGAGTGGGACGGGTATGCCCAGACGTGGGTCCCGTGCTCTCCATGCCACTGGAATCAAGCTATCCTGGCTGAAGAGGGGTGAAACCCCGAAACCGGTCCTAGGATGCTTGTTTCCAGTCCAGGGAGGACCTGGCTTGGCAGTTCGGGCTGGACTGTTCCCATGAGGCACAGGGTCAAGACTGATTTGCATATGGCTGGGTCCAAACTGGAATGGCATGGTGAGCAAAAAAACGATGGATTTAGGCCCAGATCTCTGTACTGGGGTGAATGTATGACATTGTTCTGCATTCTGTCCATCAACTGTTGTTTTTGCATTTGTCACCCCGAGTGGGACGGGTATGCCCAGACGTGGGTCCCGTGCTCTCCATGCCACTGGAATCAAGCTATCCTGGCTGAAGAGGGGTGAAACCCCGAAACCGGTCCTAGGATGCTTGTTTCCAGTCCAGGGAGGACCTGGCTTGGCAGTTCGGGCTGGACTGTTCCCATGAGGCACAGGGTCAAGACTGATTTGCATATGGCTGGGTCCAAACTGGAATGGCATGGTGAGCAAAAAAACGATGGATTTAGGCCCAGATCTCTGTACTGGGGTGAATGTATGACATTGTTCTGCATTCTGTCCATCAACTGTTGTTTTTGCATTTGTCACCCCGAGTGGGACGGGTATGCCCAGACGTGGGTCCCGTGCTCTCCATGCCACTGGAATCAAGCTATCCTGGCTGAAGAGGGGTGAAACCCCGAAACCGGTCCTAGGATGCTTGTTTCCAGTCCAGGGAGGACCTGGCTTGGCAGTTCGGGCTGGACTGTTCCCATGAGGCACAGGGTCAAGACTGATTTGCATATGGCTGGGTCCAAACTGGAATGGCATGGTGAGCAAAAAACGATGGATTTAGGCCCAGATCTCTGTACTGGGGTGAATGTATGACATTGTTCTGCATTCTGTCCATCAACTGTTGTTTTTGCATTTGTCACCCCGAGTGGGACGGGTATGCCCAGACGTGGGTCCCGTGCTCTCCATGCCACTGGAATCAAGCTATCCTGGCTGAAGAGGGGTGAATCCCCGAAACCGGTCCTAGGATGCTTGTTTCCAGTCCAGGGAGGACCTGGCTTGGCAGTTCGGGCTGGACTGTTCCCATGAGGCACAGGGTCAAGACTGATTTGCATATGGCTGGGTCCAAACTGGAATGGCATGGTGAGCAAAAACGATGGATTTAGGCCCAGATCTCTGTACTGGGGTGAATGTATGACATTGTTCTGCATTCTGTCCATCAACTGTTGTTTTTGCATTTGTCACCCCGAGTGGGACGGGTATGCCCAGACGTGGGTCCCGTGCTCTCCATGCCACTGGAATCAAGCTATCCTGGCTGAAGAGGGGTGAAACCCCGAAACCGGTCCTAGGATGCTTGTTTCCAGTCCAGGGAGGACCTGGCTTGGCAGTTCGGGCTGGACTGTTCCCATGAGGCACAGGGTCAAGACTGATTTGCATATGGCTGGGTCCAAACTGGAATGGCATGGTGAGCAAAAAACGATGGATTTAGGCCCAGATCCCTGTACTGGGGTGAATGTATGACATTGTTCTGCATTCTGTCCATCAACTGTTGTTTTTGCATTTGTCACCCCGAGTGGGACGGGTATGCCCAGACGTGGGTCCCGTGCTCTCCATGCCACTGGAATCAAGCTATCCTGACTGAAGAGGGGTGAAACCCCGAAACCGGTCCTAGGATGCTTGTTTCCAGTCCAGGGAAGGACCTGGCTTGGCAGTTCGGGCTGGACTGTTCCCATGAGGCACAGGGTCAAGACTGATTTGCATATGGCTGGGTCCAAACTGGAATGGCATGGTGAGCAAAAAACGATGGATTTAGGCCCAGATCTCTGTACTGGGGTGAATGTATGACATTGTTCTGCATTCTGTCCATCAACTGTTGTTTTTGCATTTGTCACCCGAGTGGGACGGGTATGCCCAGACGTGGGTCCAGTGCTCTCCATGCCACTGGAATCAAGCTATCCTGGCTGAAGAGGGGTGAAACCCCGAAACCGGTCCTAGGATGCTTGTTTCCAGTCCAGGGAGGACCTGGCTTGGCAGTTCGGGCTGGACTGTTCCCATGAGGCACAGGGTCAAGACTGATTTGCATATGGCTGGGTCCAAACTGGAATGGCATGGTGAGCAAAAAAACGATGGATTTAGGCCCAGATCTCTGTACTGGGGTGAATGTATGACATTGTTCTGCATTCTGTCCATCAACTGTTGTTTTTGCATTTGTCACCCCGAGTGGGACGGGTATGCCCAGACGTGGGTCCTGTGCTCTCCATGCCACTGGAATCAAGCTATCCTGGCTGAAGAGGGTGAAACCCCGAAACCGGTCCTAGGATGCTTGTTTCCAGTCCAGGGAGGACCTGGCTTGGCAGTTCGGGCTGGACTGTTCCCATGAGGCACAGGGTCAAGACTGATTTGCATATGGCTGGGTCCAAACTGGAATGGCATGGTGAGCAAAAAAACGATGGATTTAGGCCCAGATCTCTGTACTGGGGTGAATGTATGACATTGTTCTGCATTCTGTCCATCAACTGTTGTTTTTGCAACATAACAAGGCAGGCAACAAACCACAAGACACCCTCCCCTGGTCAGTCCGGCGGCCAAGACAGAGATCCAATAAAAAAATCCGGTGCAGCACAGGGAGCGCCCAAACGGCGAAAAAACAAGTCAATCCATGAAAGTGTAAGTGCAGAAAAAAGCCATACCCTCCAAAAGGGCATCATTGGAATCGTCGAAAAACATAGACGCCATCCAATCCATGAGATCAAAAGAGCAGGAATGCTCCTCAGCAGAGGGAGCATCCTAAAGCAATGCGGGACAACTTGCGTGATAAACGAAACAGCTTTGTTGTAGGAGATCCTGGGCAGCCGCCCAGATATCCCATTGCACCAAAATCCCCAGTGCAGCCGCACGCGCCATACAGCCGGCAACGGAACAGTCCTGCTCATGGGCCTCTAAGGGACCCATCAACTGAACAAAATCCGGAACAGACAATGACGAATTGGAGAGGCAATAATCCAAGGTCCAGGTGAAAGGACAGCGGATGCAAGTCATTACAGGTTGCACGCAAGTGAAATACGCAAAGCGAAAAGAAAGAGTATATGACACACTCAGTGTCGCCAATGGCAAGACACCAAAACCAGCCAAAAGGCGCTCACGAAGCAGCTGGAGGCGTTCTGGATCGAGCAGGTCCCATCGGGGAGCAGCCATTGCGCATAAAACAAATTAATAACAGGACACCAGCCGCCAAAGCGATGATCAACGGGAAACCGCCAAAGACGCTGGAAAAAATAGAATGAATAAAAGCCGGGATGACACCAAAAATAGTTTGGAAGGAGGACACCAAACCAGACCCCACGACTTTAAAAAAGTGTACCAGACCTTCTGTGTTAGATGCGTTAAAAATACGATGAATTAACTCCCCAAAATGTTGGGGGAGATTAGTGTTGAAAAGGGCCTGTATTTCACTGTGGGTACTCGCCACCTGGAGAACGAATGTCTCCCGGGCGGACGTGAGCATAACTTCCTCGTTCAATAATAGTGCCTTTATTCTGCTCAGTCTATTGAAATCTGCCTCCATGGTAGGGATGGAAGGCCAAATAGAGATATCAACCTTGCCATGAGGGGGAGGAAAAAGCACATTTTTGCAGCAGACAACCCTGTGCGAAACTGTTACAATGTAAGGAATGCCAGCCTGCAGGCCACAACAGTTTTCGTTATTTAAAAGTAAATAACTACCATTGGAAAGGAGAGTGAAAGTAGGAGAAATAACAGGAGCAGGAATACCTTTCAGCACACAAGCAAGATTAGGAGCGGAAACGCTACATGAGCCATGCAATTTAATGTGTTTACAAATAAGCGAATGACCTATAGTCGAGTCGCAGTACTCCCCCGTGAGAAAGACTTCCTTGCCGTCCCGAAGGCATTTATACATGAAAGGCAAGGACCAGAGTTCATGCAGGAAAGCACTGCCCAAGGGCCGGTAACGGCCCACAGGATAATGTTTCATGCACGAGTCAAATTCAAACAAGGAAAAAGGTAAAGCGATAACCCCATGAACTAGCCACACAGCAGAATCGAGTTCTGCAACAGAGAACGGCAAAGGATCCATCTTTTCGATATGTAATAGAGTGTAAGTTGCATCTTTCATGGACATAAATTGCTGTTTGTCAGTTAAGTTAAAAGGTAGAAACAAGGCAGAGGTGTTCAAAAAATGCCAAGGAACTTTACCTAACTTGAGCGTTTGTAAAGTCCATGCAAACTGCATAACTGAACGCAATTGATTCTGACCATGATATAACACAGAAACATCATCTTGTACAATATCAACAACAGAGGACACAATATTCTCTAAAGTATAAATGCGTGAAGACAGGGTATTAATACTATTGTCAACAACAGCAAGCACCTTTTCCATATTTGCTTGATCTATTTCCCGAAGACGGGAAGCAGCTTCCATTTGTGATAGCTTCCAGAGTTCATTATATGTCTCATAAATGAATCTTTTAGGTCGGGGACCACGAGGTCCCAAAACAAAGTCGGACAGATCAATATTGCCTGAAAGGAGGGACAAATGTTGTTTAACAGAATCAAGGGACGAATGTTGCAGCCATTGTTTGCATAATTTACCAACAGAATATGTAGTGACAGTACGAGAAGCAGTAAATCTCGGATCAGGCCTATCCTGTGCGTAGCCAGTACCTAAGTCGTGAAAACGCATTTGGCATGCATTAGATGATATAGGCCATACCAACCAGGGTGACTGATCCAGTTCGGAAACATTAAATGAATTATTCTGTAATAGAGCCTGTAGGGTCGTCAGGGACAGGTTAAAACGTGAGCTATCATTGGGAAAACTCGAAAGGGATGGAATTGAGGGCGAGTTTAATTGTTTAGTGGTAGCTAAGCCCCAACACGTAGTTTGATAGATGGAAACATTTAGGAACATAATTTGGGTAGGGATGAGGCAAGCACGATGCAACGCCTCGGTTCCCTGTACCTGCCATGGCTTGGAGCCCCAAATGGATTTCAAATCTATTGTATCCTCCCAGTACTCATAACCACCCGCTGCTAGGGCATTTAAAAAGGAACCCGAATAAAGCAATTTGGTGTGTGTTAACATAATTTTCTGAGTTGATGTGGTATTAAGTCTAAAATAATAGGATACAGGGTTTGACCGATTAAAATCAGTAAAATAGATAAACTTATTTCGAAGAGTCTGTGAGCTACCTGGCAAGGGGTTTGGACAATGTTCCCATTGGGTGTAGTTAACAGAACTACGCAGGGCACTTGGCTTATGGAGAAAATGATTACCCCAATGTTGGTAACAATACAAATCGGCATAATTCGCAGAATTCATATATAAATCTTCAGCATTAAAAGATGCATAATATTTTAAATCGGCAAACAATGCTTCAACGGCATGCACATCCCAATCATCAGAATGAATATTATTTTGTACTACATCACCCATTGAAACACGAAGGACATTAGGTACATTAATAATTTCCGTCGGACCATGGATTTGATAGTTCACTGCATCCCATACGATGCCATCAGCAACTGGAAAAGCTGAAATGTTCACAAATGTGTGGTCACGCTTCATGATGTGAGACGAGGAATGAGGAGCCAAAGTTCCAGAAACATAGTCTACAGCAGAGCGTTCAGGTAAATAGTGACCATTGATTAGTAGAAAAAACACTGTGACAAAGCCAATGGACATGAACAGAAAAATCAAGAAAAGTACCAACCAGAGGTATGTCCAGGGTGGAATCAAAAAATTGTCTCTAAACCAGGATACAAAAATACTGAACTTGGATGGGACTTTTGAAGAGGTGGAATCCGAATCAAAGGAATAACGAGTCGGGCTTAGTGGCGTTATTGGTTGATGTGCCACCGATTCAGATGCAGGATAAGTATACTCGTCCTCGTCGATATTGGTGGAGAGTTGGGGATCAATTGTAGTTTCAGGCAAATCAACCATCTCAATTACAGCATCAGCGACCGTTCGTGTAGATGGGTCACGAACATATGTCCGATAAATGGCAGGACAAGAGACCGCTGGTGTGACACTATTCAGGATCGGCCAGGCGCTGTAGCTTGACATTTTCCACTGAGATGTATCTGTTCTCCTTGCGACCAGGAAGCGGTGGTAAAATGACTGTACGTGTTCCCTTCAAGCCCAGAACTGGAACCGGTGCACGAAAAGAGGGGCCGAATTCTTTTTTATTTTCAACCTTCTCTCGAACCAGTTCTCCAACCTTTGGAAGCCAGCCGGCTACCGGAATCTGCAACGCAGGGTCTGTGGCTGAAGGCAAATGTGTAGTTGCAAGTTTGTCTCGGGCTTCTTGTAAGTCCTGTAACATAGCAGAATGGTTATCTACATCAAACTTGGCGGAGCGAATGCTTTGGCTTTGGTCCCAGAGTTGGACAGGCCTCGCGAATTACCGAAAATAATAGCCCGGGCTTATAAAACAATTGGAAGAAATAGCCTAGGCAACAAGCCTTTTGTAAAAATGCAAACTCAATCGCAACCACAAATTACACAAACAAAAAGTACATCTGAGAAAGATGATAGACCAGTCTTCACTAAAAAGAGCTGGAGACAGAAAAAACAGGGTAAGCAACAAAAGAAGCCGGGGTCGAGAGGTGCTTCCCCAGTTTCGGTTTCTTCTGAACGTACTTATGATTTACGTGATAGGTCGAGGATTAAATCACCAGAAAGGTTTCAGAGCTCTGATACCCGTTCTCCTCGTTCTTCACAGGCCCAGACGTCGTCACAGGCTGGTGGAGGAGGACGGCAAGATAGAGGAAGGGGCCGAGAGGCTCCCCAGGAGCGAGACCAACCTCGACAACAAGTCAGAGGGAAAGCAGAAGACTTTCACCTTCCTCGACCGCAATTTCAAAAGAAAAAAGTTGCCGCTGTAACAGCGAAATATGCCACAGACCGTGAGAACGAGACTCCAGAATTGGACGTGGGCAGTGACCCTCCTAGACAGCGCCGCGGAAGTTACCATAGTGCGGGAGGCGCTACGTCCTCATATGGAGGCGACAGCAACTGAAACATTCGTTACTGTAGAGACAGCTGACACGAGAGTGGCACCCCCTGACAGACTTTACAACATAGTCATCCAAATTGAAGGTGACATACCGCGTGAAATAAAAGGGATTTTTGGGGAAAATCTAACCTCTTCATATGACATTTTGTTAGCAGAGGTGGATTGGCCACCCCCATTCGTTTTAGCTGCACATAAAGGAGAGGAGGTAATCCTTCCAAGCTTTTCACGGCATGTCCCAAAAGACAAAGCTGAAGCACTTGCAGCTGAGTGGGCTGTGTACCTGGCACCAGCGTTATACCGCAACCATGTGGGATGGGATGAAGAATCACCTCCTCATGCAATACCTTTGCGGTCACTACCGCAGCCTCAACCCCAATATCCCATCAAACGGCAGGCAAAAGGCCCCGTCTCCGAAATTCTGACACAGTTGGAATATCAGGGAGTAATTGAACCATGCGTATCACCTATGAACAATCCCCTTTTCGTGGTTTCTAAACCCGATGGATCGTACCGCTTAGTTTTAGATTACCGGCATTTAAATTCACATTGTCGGAACTTTGCGGTGCAGAATACACACAGTTCTGCGCTTGTAGACAGTCTTGTTCGTAAAAAATACAAAACGACACTAGACCTTTCAAACGGTTTCTACACGCACAACCTAGCCCCGGAGAGTGGTCAATGGACCGCATTCACTTCCGGTGGTAAATTATTCCAGTTCCGGCGTTTACCCATGGGCTACAAACTAGTCCGGGTATATTCGCCGCCCGTGTTGTTTCTTTGTTAAATGACATTGATCAAGACGCATGTTCGTATGTAGACGACATCTATCTGACAGACGACGAGTTATATCAGCATCTGTCCCGTGTGGACCGCATTATTCTTGAATTTGCGGAGCAGGGTTACAAATTTAACTTTGCTAAGTCACACATAGCTGAATTTACTGTTCTGTTCTTGGGCTATGAGCTCAACAACGAAAGTAAGGGCTTAGCCCCCCATTTCCTGGAAAAATGTGCACATTTGTGCCCCCCAAATACTCTGAAGAAACTTCAGTCTTTGCTGGGTTTCCTGAATTTCGGGCGTACCTACATTCCCGAATATGCCCAGCGTATCAAGCCTTTGTATGCTTTGATACAACCTACTTATTCAAGGTCTTGCTGGCTGCCTGAGCATACCTTAATTCTGCAGTCTTTGCAGACAGACCTATTGGAGTCTAAATATCTTTTGACTCGTGATAACCACACAAACCTGGTGATTAGAATAATTCCGGGGGCGGTGGGATTCACGTACTTAACCTTTAATGAAGGTGATACAGTACCCATCGCATACAAGTCACATCTGTACACTTCCGCTGAATTGCGCTTTACATCTGTCGAAAAAGTTCTAACTGCAGTGCAAATGGCGATTTTAAAAGAACGCGCACTGGCACAGGGTAAGCGAATTCTGGTGGTAACACCCTGTCCTGCCCTAGAGGCAGTAACAAAGGCAAGTGTACCGAACTCAAAAGCAATGCATCCCCGTTGGATACAATGGGCTACATCCTTGACGTCTTCGGACGTCACTTTTGTTTTTGATTCTTCTCTTCAGACTCAGGAGTATTTGCAGTATGAATTCGTTCATCCTCCTCCTTTGTTTTTACTACCGCTTGAGGATTACAAATGTGTGATCTACACCGATGGTTCGGCGCAACCGGCCACTGGGTCCAAGCACGCTTATTCAGCTGCATGTGCTATTGTTGCGGGTTCCTTTGTAGATGGAAAGTTCAAATCCTCTGCAGTGCATACTCGCACACTTGGAGATAGTACCGCACAATTGGCCGAGCTGCATGCATTGCTACTTGCGCTTGAGTTCGCTTCTCAGGATGAGACCACTCTTATTGTATGTGATTCCTTCTACTGTGTACAATCTTACAATGACAATCTGTTTTTCTGGTCAAAAAATGACTACAAGGACGCAAAGGGGAGCACAATTAAGCATAAAATGCTTTGGGTTCGAGTGGCAGAATTGCAACAACGTCTGCCCCTCACACAGGTGGTACACACCTTAGGCCATCAGCGGGTGGGCGCACACGCTACTGGTAACGATCTGGCAGATGAAGCTGCCCGTTCAGCAGTAGTCACGTGTTCAGTAGCAGCGGTTACCAGGTCCATGTCTAAAATAGACTCTGTTATTCTAGCAGCTATTGCTGCAACCAAGGAAGGTGATAATTACCCTACAGGTTTTCCTTCCAAGTATTCTTACAACTTAAGTCCCGAACAGGTTCCTTATGTAACAATACCTGACGTTGGAGATCGGCTGATCCCCAACGCGGACCGCAGGAGTGCCTTGATATCAGCTGCACACGAAGGCATGGCTTCGGCTCATGCAGGTGTGTCAGCTACAGTTTCCATCTTGCAGCAGCGTTATTGGTGGCGTGGATTGTATAAAGACACCCGTGCTTTTGTGCTTTCTTGCGATGTTTGTCAACAGATTAAGCCTTCCACGGTAACACGCCCACCACAGACCCCGCTCTGCATCGCTAACAGACCCTTTGGGTGTGTTTACTTGGATCACTGCGGTCCATTCTCATCAGACACTGCCTATGTCTTGTGGTTTGTTGCCTGCCTTGTTATGTTGGCCTAGGCCTAACTGCCATGCTGCTTTTCTTTGCGCACGTTACACTGAGCCAGGACTCCCTCGCCCTTTGCTCTTGCCAAGTTCCTTTGCGCTGTCTGCATTTTCTGTCTTTCACCTTTTCTCTTGTTCGATTTGGGCTCAGACTGCACAACATGTACAAGGTCGCATAACAATGTATTTTGGTTCTTCCTGATATGGCCAGTCTCGCGCACCCAGACATAACATTAGGCGCAAATGCCATGAAACTTTGTGTGCCTTTAATAATGCAGTTTTTACTGGCGCTTAACACACTTGGAGAAATCCTTTTCAGTGAGAAGAGCTATGATGTCCTGCTGATGTAATTCTGCATCTAGAGACTGAGGTATGGGGGTTCGCTAGTCAAAGCCCAGAGGTCTTCTATTTTTATAATAAACTATCTTACTGCACGGGGAGGGTGGTAATGTTATTTAGACATTTATCCACTGAGTTATGAAATGCTTTCCCCGTTTGTATTCTATGGAATTGTAACCATGCTGCTTATATTATTCATATGCATTATGCTATTAGTACTGACACGTGTACTGTACATTAGAGCACCCAAGTACTAATGATTGGACAACCCAGAACACGGTATCTTTATCTCAGGACTCGCAGAAGCAAGAACACTCTTTCGTCACTCACTCGTACTTGTCCACAAGGTGCGTAGGAAGAGACACTGGATAGGTTAAAATGTTTATTCCAACTTACGTGCTCTAATGTACAGTACACGTGTCAGTACTAATAGCATAATGCATATGAATAATATAAGCAGCATGGTTACAATTCCATAGAATACAAACGGGAAAGCATTTCATAACTCAGTGGATAAATGTCTAAATAACATTACCACCCTCCCGTGCAGTAAGATAGTTTATTATAAAAATAGAAGACCTCTGGGCTTTGACTAGCGAACCCCATACCTCAGTCTCTAGATGCAGAATTACATCAGCAGGACATCATAGCTCTTCTCACTGAAAAGGATTTCTCCAAGTGTGTTAAGCGCCAGTAAAAACTGCATTATTAAAGGCACACAAAGTTTCATGGCATTTGCGCCTAATGTTATGTCTGGGTGCGCGAGACTGGCCATATCAGGAAGAACCAAAATACATTGTTATGCGACCTTGTACATGTTGTGCAGTCTGAGCCCAAATCGAACAAGAGAAAAGGTGAAAGACAGAAAATGCAGACAGCGCAAAGGAACTTGGCAAGAGCAAAGGGCGAGGGAGCCCTGGCTCAGTGTAACGTGCGCAAAGAAAAGCAGCATGGCAGTTAGGCCTAGGCCAACATAACAAGGCAGGCAACAAACCACAAGACAACACGTTTTGTAGCGGCTGTAACCAATCAGACAGCAATGGCGCTTGGAAATATCACAGAAGAACTACAAATTGCGAGAATTGTGGTGCTCCAAAATAGGATGGTCCTTGATGTCATCCTGGCCGACCGTGGTGGAGCATGTCGCATCATCGGGAGTAGCTGCTGTGTCTATATCCCTGATCACGCCCCTTCTGTTTTTGACGCAATTTCCAAGTTGCACAAAATAGCCACTGAAATCCATCAGGATTCAGGAACTTGGACTTTGACTGGATGGCTATGGAACATGTTTACTGTATGGGGCTGGAAGCTATTGTTAGCCTTATGTATATTTCTTGCTATTCTTTTCATTTGTTGCCTATGTATTCAATGCGGCCCAATGCTTTGTTCCCTTTGTGTTTCTACTTGCACCTCGTGTATACCGGCTAAACAAAATGTTAAGAATGTAAATGCCCGATTAGCAAGTGATCAAGAAATTAATGAATTAATGCAGATAGATGTACATGATATTTTCCGTACTCCTTATAAAGCCTAGAAGATGTCTTCAGCATATGCTAAAAGGGTCATCTGTGGAAATCTGAAATAATTTCTGTTAGCATAGGCTGAAGCCATCTTGTTTGTGGCATCCATTTTGTTAGCTATGTAATTCTTCCATCTTCACTGTTGCTTGCCCTTCTATTCTGCTTGCGTCATCAACTCTAGTTAACTCCTTCTGTACTGAGCTAAAAGCAATGTGCTGAGCAAAGCCTGTAGCTGCTAGAATGCACCTGGATAAAGATATAACTGTCAACTGTTTTCTACTGTTGTAAGCAGTTCTGTTCCCCCTCCCACTCTGCTGACTAAGTGATCTCCCATCTGCCCATGTTTGTAGGTAGTTATTCCTGTGTATGCTTGTACCTTCTATTTGTAACTACATGCTTACTCTGCAACAAACTCTGTATATAAGCGCCATGGTCTGTGACTTCAGTGTACTACCTCAGGCAGCACTTGAGAGTGCTGTGTGGACGTAGTCCCACTCATGAGTGATTAATAAACTTGTTATTTGAATTCCAGCTTCAGTGCCAATCTCTATTTTGTTGGTCTATGGACCCGTGGACAAGAGAAGGGTGACCCCTGCACCGGTGTGCTCATCAGAAAGCACATTTCCACACTGCTGCCAGAGAATAACAACGTAAATTATCTAGTTATCGAAGAGACATTAACAGCATTCCAATATCATGTGTGTGCCCCAGAAGGTTCAAGCTTCTGCAACTGGATAAATAAACAAAATGATCACAGCTGTGTAGAGGGCAAGCAATTTTTTGTGGAAGCACAACTTCTGCCCAATCAAAACATTTACTCCTTGCTCCCAACATGTGGGCGGAGTCAAAACCCCTCTCTAGTGATGTTCACATAATTGTCTGGCGACAGCTGTGCTGTCAAGCCAGACCATAACTAACAAATACGAAACTGTAATATTAGAATTCTCTGGAGGCCAACCCAAGTAATACAGAGACAATTTAGAAGAATCTACTGCCATCTACTGGATGAAGACTGATTGGTTAAAATAATTTAATTGCATCTGTGATGTCACAATACCTAACTGTTGCCAGTTATGATAGAAATATTCTAAAGAATCAGAATTCATTCTTGCAGCAATATTTCTGAATGTTATTATTGCTAAAGCTCATTTACTTACAGAAATACAATATCCACCCTGCCTCTCTATTGTTGTAAAGACAGTTACTAGTTTCCCTCTACTAATATTCTGAGGTGCCATATCAGACCCAAACAGGTTTAATCTCCCAGTTTTACCATAATGTATATCTAGAAATTGTTTGCCTGTAGCGTAACTAAAATCTTCATTTTCTATAGCTCTTTCATGTTCTGCAATTCGTAATGTTAGGCTTCCAATCGTGTTCCCAATATATTATTTTTCAGTAGGATATTCAATAATTTACACAAGAAAAGATGAATTTAGTTGATAAACAACTTTATATCTTATTTTTTTAAATTGTTACCAAATTTCATATGTGGAGAACCCTTTAAGTAAAGGTGGCAGCCATGCTCTTCCAATCGGTTCTGATTTTTCAAAATGACTGTTACAGAGCTTAACCTTAAGACTTAGTAATTTTGTATTTGTTATGGAGGGATATTCTGAGAAGCTCATTATTTTATCTTCGATAATAAGTGGCAATGTTTTTTAATACTTATACTCATTTCTCTGTGATCTGTATTATATTCTAGAATTTTGTGGTTTGAGTCTAAATATTTAGATTCAAGGTGGGGCCCAAGTAACAAAGGCTCCCCTTTTAAGGATTTGATTCTGTTTAACCTAGCTTTTAGTTTCTGGAGTTTAGAGCCAAGATTTTTAAACGTTTCCATCATTTTATGAGTTCTTCCAGAAATTTCTAATTTCAACTGTTTTCACCCTTAAAAACTCCAATGGATTTGCTATCAATAGATATTCTGGTGTAGCATGTTGCATACATACCAGCACTGAGACCGCAAAAGAGTGAGATTTAAAAACAAAATATCAGAGGAATGTATTTTCCTCATTGACTTGCATTGAAGTGGGGCTGATTTCAGGCAGGAGAGCAAAGTTAAAGCCATTTTGGCTTTAAAAATCATGAATCTCCCACCTGAATCGGGTCTGTTAGCATGTATGCACGAAATTGCATACCAAATCAAATGTTCAGCAGCGTGTTCTCTATGGGTATACAGTTCAATTTGACCACCCATTATTTCAACTGTTGTATCCGGACATACTAGTCTTTCTTCGCTTTTATGCATAGTCAAACGAATGTTAGAAGGATAACAATAATAATAATAGTAATAATAATAATTATAACAAGCCATTTATATAGTGTGCATCAGCCTCCGAAGAGGTGTCTCGGCGCTAAGTGGAATTAGCAACACGGAGAAGGCACCAAGAGAAGAATTCAGTCTGAAATTAGTCAAAAAGGAAGGTTTATAACTTCTTTGAGCAGGTCCTTCATGATAGCGCCCCCATTGCCGCTTAGCTGCCTTTCTGGTTGCCTAGTTGTTTGCCTGTGCTCCTCCTTGTTTGACTCATATGTTGTTTATTTTGTCCATCTTGTTTAGTTTTGGGCTGCCTTTGTTTCTCCCATTGTATTTTCTGTTGTTTTTCCGCCCACTCACCTTCCCGCCGTTTTTCCCACTTTTTGTCTGGTTGCTGAGTTGTTTGCCTGTGCTCATCTTTGTTTGACTCATCTTTGTTTATTTTGTCCAACCTGTTTAATTTTTAGTTTTGTGCTGCCTTTGTTTCCCCAGACGTAACTTCTGTTGTTTTGCCACCCATTTGCCTTCCTGCCATTTTTTCTACCGTTTCTCCCTCCTGCTTATCGCCCTTGCCATCCCCACCCACTGCCTCCCAGCGCCCCTCCCTCCAACCAAGACCTACTTAATGGAGGCCGCAGTGCAGTCCCATTGAGCAGGTCCTTCGTGACAGCTACCCCCCTTGCTGCCTCTCTGGTTGGTGAGTTGTTTGCCTGTGCTCCTCTTTGTTTGACTCATCTTGTTTATTTTGTCCATCTTGTTTAGTTTTGTGCTGCCTTTGTTTCTCCTGTTGTATTTTCTGTTGTCTTTCCGCCCGCTCGCCTTCCTGCCATTTTTCCCTCCGTTTCTCTGGTTGCTGAGTTGTTTGCCTGTACTCATCTTTGTTCGACTCATCTTTGTTTTATTTTTTCCAACCTGTGTAGTTCTGTGCTGCCTTTGTTTCTCCTGTCGTAATTTATGTTGTTTTGCCGGCCACTCGCCTTCCTGTAATTTTCCCACATTTCTCCTTCTTGCCCTCGCCGTCCCCACCCATTGCCTCCCAGTGCCCCTCCATCCTCCCAGGACCTACTTAATGGAGGCCGCAGCACACTGAAGGAGTGCCAAAGGCAAGCCTGTATGCGCCTGGACATCGCCCAGCACCTGGAACCTTGGCTGTCCCACCACTCACAGATACACCGCCGCCGAGCTCCGAGCCCTTGACCCCAGACTGTGCAACAACAACTTCTGCCAACCTCTCCACGATCAACGGTAGGACCGTTTTCTTGCCGGCACCGCTTCGTCTCCTGCAAAACCGGAGAACCCACATGCATGACAACTACCACCACGCCGACCATGACCACCTCAGAACAACTCCACTGCCTCCTGCTCAACACACATTCTCTCTGCAAGCACGTCACTGAGATCTGGGACACCATCTCCTCCCTCACCCCAACATCATCTTCCTCCCCAACTCCTGGCCCTACCCTGCATCCATGCCTGACATCGCCTCAGTAACGCCCGACAGCTACAAGATAGCTCATTGAGACCACATAAACAAACGCGGAGGTGGAATCACCATCATCCACAAAGAAACCATCCACTGCACCACCACCAACCACAGACAACACCACCCGATCATGGAACACCTCAACTTTCAACTCCGAACTGATGACAAAACCACAATCAGAGGCACCCTCACCTACAGATCTCCAGGACCTCGCCTCAGCTTCTGTGACGCCATCCCAGAATTCATCACAGCACTCGCCATTGATTCCAAACATTACATCTTCCTCAGGAACCTCAACGACCTTAATGACACAAACACCACCAGCCTCCTCGAAAGCTTGAACAACATTGGCCTCACTCAACTGGTCACTGACCCCACATACATCACAGGACACATACTCGACCCCCTCTTCTCGGCCAGCAACAGAGTCAAGTACAGCCATGTCACAGAGGTCACCTGGACAGACCACGCCAAGTCCACTTGTCCATCACAGGATCCCCCAGCACTGCCACTAAGACACCCAGCACCTCACACCGCAGTTGGGACAAAGTATTAGAAAGCCAGTGGACCAACGCCCTCAACACTTCCCACTCTGACACCACAACCAACGCAGAACAAGCTGTCAATAACTTCTCTGCCTAGATCATCAATTGTGCCAACGAAGTCGCCCCGTCAAACCCACCAAACTCAATAGATTGTCCAAACAAGCCAGTTGGTACACCGCCGAACTGAGAACCACTAAACGCAACTGCTAGCGACTTAAAGGAAAGTAAGGAACCCACAGACCGAGTCACATTCAACACATTCGTCAGCCTATACCACCAACTCCTTAAAGTGCCCAAAAGGAGCGCCCTTGTCAACCGCATCAAAGCCGTTCCAACCACAGCAAAGAGCTCTTCAACATTGTCAGACAGTTCTCCAACCCCTCAGCCACCGAACACATCATTACCCCTTTCCTGGCGGACTTCTTCCACAACAAGATCTCCACCATCTTCAAAAACCTCGAACCCCAACCCACTGCAACCAAAGCCGTCAGCCTACTCACTCCCACAGATGCAAACCCTGACCACCTGCTCACCACATGGGACCAGCTCACCACTCAAAACATCACAGCCATCATGAACTCTGTCCACTCAGAAGCACACACGGACCCCTGCCCCCACCACATCTTCAACCACAGAAGCAAGATGATAAGCAACAAGCTCACCACCATCTTCAACACATACATCACCATGGTCACCATGGCCACCTTCCCCGAAGCATGGAGCCACACAGAGGTCAAACGCCTTCTCAAGAAACTGTTCACTGACCCCAGTGAACTCAAGAACTACCATCCTATCTCTCTGCTCCCCTTTCCCGCCAAAGTCCTCAAAAAAGCCATCAACCGCCAATTCACTGAACACCTATAGAATAACAATATTCTTGACACATCCCAATCCAGATTCTGCACCAACTACTGCACAGAAACCACCCAGATCGCTGTCATTGATGACATCAGATCCCTCCTTGACCAGGGAGAAATGGTGGCTCTTTGAATGATCCTACACCCACAAGGACCAGCACCCCCCCTCCCCCCAAGTGCCTTGAGACCCTCACGGGTGAGTAGCCGTGCTATACAAGCCCATAATTGATTGATTGCTCCTCCTCGCTCCTCTCAGCAGCATTTGACACAGTTTCCCACCACACCTTTAGCAAGAGGACCACATTGGTATCCAAGCAGATGCCCTCAAATGAATTGCCTTGTTCCTCACCGGAAGAACCCAGAGAATCTGCCTACCACCTTTCACCTTTCACCTCGGAACCTAAAAACATCATCTGCAGCATCCCTCAAGGCTCGTCCCTAAGCCCTACACTGCTTAACACCTATATGACCCCCCTGGCCAACATCGTCAAAACACATGAACTTAATATCATATCCTACGCTGACACCCAGCTCATTATCTCGCTATCAGAAGCCCCCTCCATCATGATGGTCAACTTCCACAGGTGCATGACGAGCACCTTTGACTGGATGAAAGACAACTGCTAAAACTCAACACAGACAAAACGAAGTGCTGATCTTCGGGAACACCACCTCCTCGCGGACCGATGGCTTTTGGCCTTTTGAACTTGGACCTACACCCACTCTGACCATGACCATGCTGCATCCTTGGCTTCAGTCTAGACACCAAGCTCTCCATGAAAATCCAGAACAACTGAGTTGCCTCTGCCTGCTTCCTCACTCTTCGCATGCTCTGTAGCATCTTTAAATGGCTCCCCGTCAACACCAGACAAACTGTCACTCAATCCCTAGTCACCAGCCGGCGGGACTACGGCAATGGACTCTCCGTAGGAATCACCTTGCACCTCGTGAAGAGACTGCAGACCATGAAGTATTCAGTGGCCAGACTTTTCCTTGACTCCACAAAGTGGACCCACAGCACCCCCACCTCAGGAAGCTCCACTGGCTCCCCATTCAGAGGAGATGCCGATTCAACACGCTGATCTACAGCTACAAAGACCTACACAACCAAGGACCACCATACATCAACCACCAACTGAACTTCCACCAACCTTTCAGACACCTGCGCTCCGCCTCCCTCTCCCTCGCTCACACTCCCCGCATCCGCTGACGCAACAGTGGAGGACGCTCCTTCTCCAACCTCGCTGCGAAGGCCTGGAATGACTTCCCCCTTCACCTCTGGACCTCATTCTCTCTGTTGGAATTCGGGACCCAAGATCTGGCTGTTCAATTGATCCCTCCATAGCAGCAGGGTTCTCAGTGCCTGGATACCCTCATGAGTGATTAGCCGCACTTTACAAGTCCTGTTTGATTGATTGAGTGTTTTTAAAGATGGATTCTGATAAAACTTCCTAAGAGCAATGGATAGAGAATTCCATAATTTGGATGCTAGGTAAGTAAAAGGCCTGCCTCCCATTCTAGCTTTGCGCACTTTTGGGGCTTGCAACAGAAGAAGACTGTTTGACAGTAAGGCCAAACCCTTCTCATTAAGTAAAGTAGTTTTTGCTGAGAAAAGCTCTATAAAATAAGACTATGGGGGGCATGTCCAACATGGTGCTCGTGTAAGACGTGTCTTCACGGAGCTCCTTCTGCTGTGATCATCGGCAGTGGCGGTCCCGGCTCCCTTCAGGGCCCCATGCATCGCCGAAACACTCAGGGACGTTCCCCTGTTGCATGGTAGGACGACCCGGCTAATGCCAGTTTTCCAGGTGAGAGAGGTTAAGTACGGCTGCGTACAAGATGGTGGCAGTGGTACTGCCCTGATTGCATCAGCAGCAATGGCCCAAGCGACCTCACCGATCTGCACAGTCCCTGCTCCCCCCTGCCTTGATGGTGCGGAGACCCGCTCCCCATTTGGACCGGTGGGTAGCAGAGAGCCTGCCGGCCCCTGAGGATTTCACGGCTGCCTAAGAGATGGTTGGAGGAGGTGCTGGGGACGGCTGAGGAGGACAGGGAGTGCCCCCTGGGCACAGCGACCTATGAAACCAGCTGCGTTTCCCAGTGTACCCTCTGTCCACCTGCATGGCCCGTGAGCCCTGGCAACTGGGTAAAGTGAACCGGGCTGCCGCCCCCGTGCACTGCTATCCCTGGGCAGCCCTTTTCCTGGCAGCCGCGGGGCCCACCTGTGCAAGGAGAGAAGACCGTGGTCCCCGCTGTCAGCTGCTACCTCCCATTGATGCTGCCTGGAGGTGTCGTGTGACCTGCACATACCCACCCTGTCTTCGCCTCAGGTCAGTGGAGTGTGAGCGACCTGTCGGCCTTTGTGGACGCAGGGGTTGCCGGGAGACCCAGAGATTAGATTTTTGGGAGCAAAGGGGAGCCCATAGACTCCTTGTGTGGAGTGGGTGCGCCACGCTGCTGACCAAAACGCACCACTGCCTGTAAGCAGCACCTCTTCTTGGATGTAACAGAAGGGCCATAGACCCCAACGTGTTATCTGGGGCCTCCCAGGAACACTGCGGATGGGCAGTCTACGATCCACTGCAGACGCTCTGCTGCCCCGGGGCTAGCATCAGGCGTGGAGGGGCTCTGGGTGCAGAGGTGCGACATCGGTGCCATTGAGTACTACCTTGTAACTGACGGTCTGCTACAGAAGGAGCACTTGTCGACCCAATTGCTCCCTGCACTACTTGCATTGCCAAACCCGACCTGTGGGTCTGTGTGGTGATCACTCGCCCTGGGTGCTGGCCTGCAGCTGTGAGAGCCCACTTATAGCAGCCACTGGAGACATTGGCCTTGGCTCTGGACCCCCTGAAAGAGACTTGTTCCTGGCTCAGGGCCTGTCGCGCTGTGACCTGTGGGATTGAGGCACAATGAGACGCCCTTTCTTGGACTCTTCGGATCAGGCGCTTATCCTACTCCATTGCGTGCTCCCTCTGCTGCGGCGGTGTTGCGGTGAGGGGAACCATTTGTCGCAAAGGGCCCGGCCCCCCACTACTAACGAGAGATACTGTCCTGTGTGGACCCCCACTTTGCTCTCGTCTGGCCCCAACGCCATTTGCCCAGCCACCAGGTCATTGACCCGCTACGCTAGGAAGGATTCCTCCATTAGGTCTCCTGAGGCTTGAGCCGGGAGGTTGCAATAGGTGTTTCTGCACTGTAAAATTGCTTTTTGCACATGTTCGTAAATAACTGTTTTAATCTTGCGCTGTGATTAATTGTTTTAAATCTTTTTTAGTCCACTGCACTACAAGTGGGTTCTATTAGGGGACCTGCTTACCTGGGTGGCGTTCTCTGGCCTGCTGAGGCGGGGTTGGGGGCTTGCTTCTGCTCGATCGGTGGAGTCGGGTGGGGCCGCCATCTTGGGGGTAGACAGGTCGGTGGACCAGCCTACTTCCCGGACCAGAGATAAAATTGGATGCAGCTGCGAGCGCGCAGCAGTAGGTCTCCTGAGGCTTGAGCCGGGAGGTTGCAATAGGTGTTTCTGCACTGTAAAATTGCTTTTTGCACATGTTCGTAAATAACTGTTTTAATCTTGCGCTGTGATTAATTGTTTTAAATCTTTTTTAGTCCACTGCACCACAAGTGGGTTCTATTAGGGGACCTGCTTACCTGGGTGGCGTTCTCTGGCCTGCTGAGGCGGGGTTGGGGGCTCGCTTCTGCTCGATCGCTGGAGTCGGGTGGGGCCGCCATCTTGGGGGTAGACAGGTCGGTGGACCAGCCTACTTCCCGGACCAGAGATAAAATTGGATGCAGCTGCGAGCGCGCAGCAGTAGGTCTCCTGAGGCTTGAGCCGGGAGGTTGCAATAGCTGTTTCTGCACTGTAAAATTGCTTTTTGCACATGTTCGTAAATAACTGTTTTAATCTTGCGCTGTGATTAATTGTTTTAAATCTTTTTTAGTCCACTGCACTACAAGTGGGTTCTATTAGGGGACCTGCTTACCTGGGTGGCGTTCTCTAGCCTGCTGAGGCGGGGTTGGGGGCTCGCTTCTGCTCGATCGGTGGAGTCGGGTGGGGCCGCCATCTTGGGGGTAGACAGGTCGGTGGCCAGCCTACTTCCCGGACCAGAGATAAAATTGGATGCAGCTGCGAGCGCGCAGCGGTAGGTCTCCTGAGGCTTGAGCCGGGAGGTTGCAATAGGTGTTTCTGCACTGTAAAATTGCTTTTTGCACATGTTCGTAAATAACTGTTTTAATCTTGCGCTGTGATTAATTGTTTTAAATCTTTTTTAGTCCACTGCACTACAAGTGGGTTCTATTAGGGGACCTGCTTACCTGGGTGGCGTTCTCTGGCCTGCTGAGGCGGGGTTGGGGGCTCGCTTCTGCTCGATCGGTGGAGTCGGGTGGGGCCGCCATCTTGGGGGTAGACAGGTCGGTGGACCAGCCTACTTCCCGGACCAGAGATAAAATTGGATGCAGCTGCGAGCGCGCAGCAGTAGGTCTCCTGAGGCTTGAGCCGGGAGGTTGCAATAGGTGTTTCTGCACTGTAAAATTGCTTTTTGCACATGTTCGTAAATAACTGTTTTAATCTTGCGCTGTGATTAATTGTTTTAAATCTTTTTTAGTCCACTGCACTACAAGTGGGTTCTATTAGGGAACCTGCTTACCTGGGTGGCGTTCTCTGGCCTGCTGAGGATGGGTTGGGGGCTCGCTTCTGCTCGATCGGTGGAGTCGGGTGGGGCCGCCATCTTGGGGGTAGACAGGTCGGTGGACCAGCCTACTTCCCGGACCAGAGATAAAATTGGATGCAGCTGCGAGCGCGCAGCAGTAGGTCTCCTGAGGCTTGAGCCGGGAGGTTGCAATAGGTGTTTCTGCACTGTAAAATTGCTTTTTGCACATGTTCGTAAATAACTGTTTTAATCTTGCGCTGTGATTAATTGTTTTAAATCTTTTTAGTCCACTGCACTACAAGTGGGTTCTATTAGGGGACCTGCTTACCTGGGTGGCGTTCTCTGGCCTGCTGAGGCGGGGTTGGGGGCTCGCTTCTGCTCGATCGGTGGAGTCGGGTGGGGCCGCCATCTTGGGGGTAGACAGGTCGGTGGACCAGCCTACTTCCCGGACCAGAGATAAAATTGGATGCAGCTGCGAGCGCGCAGCAGTAGGTCTCCTGAGGCTTGATCCGGGAGGTTGCAATAGGTGTTTCTGCACTGTAAAATTGCTTTTTGCACATGTTCGTAAATAACTGTTTTAATCTTGCGCTGTGATTAATTGTTTTAAATCTTTTTTAGTCCACTGCACTACAAGTGGGTTCTATTAGGGGACCTGCTTACCTGGGTGGCGTTCTCTGGCCTGCTGAGGCGGGGTTGGGGGCTCGCTTCTGCTCGATCGGTGGAGTCGGGTGGGGCCGCCATCTTGGGGGTAGACAGGTCGGTGGACCAGCCTACTTCCCGGACCAGAGATAAAATTGGATGCAGCTGCGAGCGCGCAGCGGACGCGCGCAGCGTGCGCGCCGCTGGCGCGCCGAAGGCGCGCCTAAGGCAAGCCCGTCTGCGCCCGTCCGCGCCGGTACGTCGCCAGACGCCAGACATGCTGGCGGTCCCTCTATGGGGGTGCTAAGTTATACCAGGGAACTTTTGATGTCTATTGGTCAGCGGTCTAACCTCTGTGGCTTGCACCTAGGGAGTGCAGTGGAAGGGCCATTTTGTTGTCGTAGGTGCGGTTACAATTCCTACCCCTCATCGCCTTCACCGCTACCTGCCCCACCTAAAATCAACTTGAACATTTTGCATCTTAATGTGCGTTCCTTGGTCAAACACTTTATGGAGATCCATGACCTTATAGGGGATGAATCACCTGACGTGTTTTTCATAACTGAAACCTGGCTCACAGATGCCACAGTGGCGGAACCAGGCCTTGCACTTCCCCCGGGCTTCAGCATTCGGACCCTTAATAGAGAGACTAGAGGGGGGGGGATAGCTGTTATTTTTAAATCTCACCTTCACTGCACCTTTGTCAAGGAAGACGTAGCAGGGTGCGAATGCGCCCGCTTTGTCATTTCTTTTAGTGCCCACTCTTCTATTACCGGCCTATTAGTCTACCGCCCCCTGGACCTATCTCAGAATTTAGATCAGCCATTATTGAGGTGGTGAACTCCTTGGCACTGAGAGCCGCGAACTTCACCCTCATTGGCGATCTAAATATTCATTTTGATCGTCCCTCCGATCCAGAAATTAGCAGCTTACTTGCAGACTTTTCCGCCTGTCAATTAAGACAGCTGGTGGTGGGACCTACTCACACTGCTGGGCATTTACTTGACCCTGTCTTCTCTAATATCTCTTCTCTTATGGTCAATACCCCTAGTCCAGTGTGTTGGTCTGACCACCACCTTATTTCTATTTCCCTTCCCTCGTCCGAGGGAGTGACCAGAAGCTGACCTCAAAGCCACCTTAAGACGCTGCTGGCACAAACTTAAATTAGATGACCTTCTTGCCTACTTGGCGTCCTGCCCTCCTATCCCAGACACTGATCCAGAGCAATCGTATAAAGCTCTTTGTGATTGGATACTACGGGCATTAGACACTCTTATTCCTGCTAAATGGTCCAAAGGGCGTTGTTCTAGCTCTAATCCTTGGTACAATGACTCTTTGGCTGCCTTGCGTACCACTTGTAAACATCTAGAACGGGCTTGGAGAAAGGATTACGACCCTGCAGATAAAAAGATGTACCAGGATGCTATCAAACGATATCATAAGGCTATACACCTGGCACGAGCGGCCTATCTTACCAACGAGATTAAGTCCAGCAAAAACCCTGCGAAGAGCATTTTTAAAATTCTCAAAGATTTTAAGAGCAGGAAGGACCCTCCTACCCTGACAATTGTGTCTGGGCAGCAATGTGAGGCTCTGGCCACCTTCTTTGTCCAGAAGGTAGAAGCCATCTATAAATCTTTCCCCACGTGCCTCCCGGACCCTGTGGCCCCATTAGCATCTTGGCCGACGGCTACCCTGGCAGCAATTCCCCCTATATCTCAGGATGAGCTTCTTACACTAAGCACTAAGGTCAAATCTGGTTCCACTTTGGACCCTATGAGGCCTGCCCAATTTAGAGATTGTCTACCTATACTTCTCACGCCCCTATGTCAGTCGATTAACTCTTCTTTCATTACGGCAATGGTCCCCTCGGCATGGAAGCAGGCTAGGGTGATCCCCCTGCTGAAAAAACCCTCATTGGATCCCACCAAGCCGGAGAATTTCCGACCCATTTCTCTCTTGCCTTGGGTTGCTAAAATCGCGGAGGCTCACACTAATAAAGTTCTTTCGGACTTCTTGAACAACAGCGGTATCTTAGACCGCTCCCAGAATGGTTTCCGCTCCGGTCATAGTACCGAGACAGCATTATTAGCAGTGAGTGAACACCTGCGGACCATTCTGGACGAGGGTCAAACGGCGGCTCTGATACTGCTTGATCTCAGTGCCGCGTTTGACACGGTCTCCCATCAGATCCTCCTGCACCGTTTAGAGGAAGCAGGGGTAGTCGGCTTGGCACTGGAATGGTTTCGGTCTTTTCTGTCCGACAGATCTTTTCAGGTCTCCGCCCCCCCCTTTCTCTCTCATGCCCACTCCATCAAACAGGGGGTCCCCCAGGGCTCGGCGTTGAGCCCCACTCTGTTTAATCTCTATGTCCAACCCTTGGCAGGAGTGGCGTGGGACCATGGCCTGACCATGGTCTCCTATGCTGATGATACTCAGCTGGTGGTAGCCCTCTCCGATGACCAGCCTCGGGACGCTACACAGTTCCGGAACGGTCTAGAGGCGGTTGCACGCTGGATGACCACAAACTGCCTTCAGCTCAACGCCAACAAATCTGAGGTGCTGTTGGTGGGGAATGATAAGGGGCTCTGGAGTACACAGTGGTGGCCGGCATCCTTGGGCTGCGCCCCAACACCTAAGCTGGTGGTTAAGAATCTAGGGATCTGGCTCGACTCCACTCTTGGATTCCAGGATCACACAAAGAAGATCGCCGGCACCTGTTTCGGTCTCCTACGGGGGCTGAGGCCTATTTTGGGGTTTTTCGACCCAGCCACACGTCAATTGATAGTTCAGGCGACTATTCTATCAAGACTTGATTATGCCAACGTTCTATTGTTAGGTGCCAACAAGGCCGAAGTAAACCGTCTTCAACGAGTCCAGAACGCAGCCGCTCGAGTTTTGCTCAGACTCCCCAGAATATGTTCTACGTCAGGCGCTCTACGCCGCCTCCACTGGCTCCCCATTTCCAAGAGGATCGAATTCAAAACATTATGTCTGGCCTTCAAAATTCTCAAGGTCTCTTCCCCGGAGATTTTATCCAATTTGTTGGTCCCCTATGTCCCTGCTCGCCAGCTACGTTCCGCTGAGCAATTCTTGGCCACTGTCCCACGAGTGAAACGTATCAGGGCAGGGGGCAGGTCCTTCCGTTGTCTGGCTGCTAAGTTGTGGAATTCCCTTCCTGTGCAGACTCGCCGTATAGACTGCCTGCTATCTTTCCGGAAGGCCATTAAAACTCACCTGTTTCCCACAGCCTAGCTCTTGCCCTCTCGGACTCTGCATTAGCGCCGGGACGCCCCTTTGCTGGGGCAGCTGTGCGCTTTATAACTTAATTAACATAACATAACATTAAAAACTTGCTCATAAAGTCCTCCACAAAGAAAAGTGACCAAAATGGAGATGGATCGATGTCGGCATCTGTCCCTATCGTCACCGCCTTGGAGGGTTTCCGTGACGGCAACGCCCCAGTCGCGTGGACATTCTAGGAAAAATGCAAAGAGAGGGGGGGGGGGACCAGGAGCAGTTTATAGGTCCAGTGCCCGTGCTCCTAACGTTAACCGTTTGAATCAAAAGGGGGGGGCACTGTTCCAGTTTGAGGGGTGCAAGTCGTCGCCCACTCAATGTAAAGAAAAGGGGAGAAAAGACAAGGAGAGAAAGGGAGAGGAAAATAGACCTAGGTTTTATAAAGAGCCACTAGTGAGAGGGTTTGTACAGGCAGGAGTACGGATGGGGTAGGTGCGAGAGAGCCAGCACCCGAGCAGAACTCCCGGTAAGGTGCGGGCGTCCTACTTCCCTAGCCTATGGAGCAACACTCCGGTTATTTAGAGGTGACGTACAGGAGCGACCATAACTGAAATAGTTTTTTGCAGTTACACTGCAGGGGACATTATCCCCTGTCCCGCCCTGACACCTCCTCAGGGTAGTTACCCTGATACACTGAACGTGCACAACACTTCACTTTGTTGTTTTCGGTCCTGAAGAAGCGCCACGGATCTTTTAGACCTAAGAGGCGCGAAACATGTCGACCACTTCTACTTTGTAGTTACCTGGGGCTCATTAAGTCAACCAAGGTAACCCCTAACCTTCTGGTTTTTTACTCTGTCAAGGGTACCCTCTCATTAAAATTATAATCCGGGTAACCCTTAGATAGTTTTAACTCACGTTGCACGCACTACACCACCCTCTCAGAGGACCCACTCCACACACCCGCATGCACCTTACGGCATTTTGTCTCAAAAGATCTCCGCTAAAGCGACCCTTCAGGGGACCCGTGGGGCATTGCATCGCCGGCCCAACGAGGAGCAAAACGCCCGATGATGAAGCATGACATCCTTCGGGGTGTGTGAGGGCATCAAGAGACAAGACTTGCTCTTCCCTCTCACTAGTGGGTCTTTATAAAACCTAGGTCTATTTTCCTCTCCCTTTCTCTCATTGTCTTTTCTCCCCTTTTCTTTACATTGAGTGGGCGACGACTTGCACCCCTCAAACTGGAACAGTGCCCCCCCTTTTGATTCAGACATTCTTGGAAAGCCTCATCGGAACAATAAGGGACGTCATAGCAGCCCTTAAACAGGAATTAGCGACCGATGTCAAGGACGTCAGGAGGAATCTGGGTGAACTGAACCAGTGGGTTGACTCCCTGGAGCAGGCCAGAAATTCTCGCGATGAAGAATTGGAGGAGCATCACCAGGAAATCCTTACCCTCCGGGACATTCTGATCTTAACTACCCACTGGAAGATCTAGAAAAGAGGTCATGGTGCTGCAAAATCCGCATCAAAGGTGTCCCATTAGAGGCCGACTCTGGGAAGCTGGAAGATTATGTTCCTCACATTTTTCATCAGGTAGTTGCCGCCCTGGCCGACCAGGAGATTGTCCTGGATAGCACACACAGAGCTGGTCGCCCGGCCTGTCCCCTGAGCAAGCACAGGACATACTCCCCGTCTTCTTTATTTTAGACAGAAAGAAGTCATCATGTCCTCAGTGCGTGAAAGAAATGCCATTGGCTTTGAGGGTGCAAAGGTGTGTGTCAGGTTGTACAGGACCTCGGAGCTTGCTCAATGTCAGAAGGTTCACCTCCAGGCAGCACGAAGTCTGAATGCTGTTATATCACAGACTATTGGAGTGGCCATGTGGGGGAAAGGGTGTTGGGACAGGGATAACGGGGAAGAAGACCTGTAAAAGAAGACCGAAAGTGTGACTAATCTTCCTAAATCTATCTGTCATCAACCCTCTCCCCCCCATCATCACCACCATCGTCCTATAGTAAAGGATAGTCACCTGGATATTGGGCTGGAAATATAGTGAGGTGATGTCTATCTTTTGCTAGAAGACAAAAATGAAGCACAATGCTGAACACTACAACAGCCACCTTGTGTATCTAAGCATAGAATATTAATATGACAGATGTATAGCTCTAGAGATAAATCTACCTACCAGACTTCACCCTTTACTGTTCTTTTATTGGGATTGGGTTGTTGTTAACTGTGAAACATGGTGTTATCTGGTTATTTTTCTCCATAGGAAGATATGCATTCCCCGGCAGTCCTCATTATTTATGTGGAACCTGCCACGCAACTTTGTACATGGATTGTCAAGTCCAAATCATAAACAACATTCCTGAGAGTTCAAGTGTCCAAGAAATAAATGCACAATGCAAATATGCGCTCAAAAACGATACCCTTGCCAACAGTGTCCAAAAATTATGCTGACATTAAATCTAGTTATGCGCCAAGCACTCTTACCCCAGAGATCAGTCCGATCTTTTAGGACATCAAAATCTATAAATATTGTGGAACGTAGAATTCTTCAATGGTTCCCAGCTTCCGCTCACCAACATTTGCTGCAAGCCCAGTGACGTTGGGAAATCATGCCCCTCGCAGTCCGGAAGACGAGGACCGACGCGCGTCTGCTTCGCAGTCAGCCAAAGGAATAGCGAGTGCGTGACAACGGACTGTGTTATGTTTCATATAGGTACCCTAATATAGGCCCGGGTAATATCATACACCTTCACCTACATTACCTCCCTTATACTACACAGTAACGAGCCTTTAGGATTGAACCTTTACCTAGTTCTAGTCCTGGGTGCAGAAGGAGGGTTTCTCCTGAACAATAGCGTCCTATAACTTCATCAATGGACTCTTTCAGTATGAATAAATATTCATGAGGGTTCTTGGAAACCAGGCAGGGGCTACACCACCTACCCCACCATATCTACGTACATGGTTCATCCCATACGTCATCCTCACATCCAACAATGGCTAATACATGAGACAAGGGACAAAGGAGCCCTAGATACTTTCTGTATAAATACAGCACATCTTACTAGTGTTAGCTAGAGGGAACCGAGACTTCCAGGCCGACACACTGACCAGAGACGCTGAGGCTCCTGCATGCAGATGCTCCAGCTGACAGTGGTCTAAACATCCCTCGCGGGGTGTCCAACTCGAGACCAGGACGGGCTCCTACATTCTCACACTTCAGGTAATGGGGTTAGACTAAATCCTAGAGGGATTCTTGGCTTCACACCTACTCACATGCTAGGTAGACTTGGGTACATCTAGACAGGCATCGTAGGAGTACGCGCACTTTTATCCTGCATTTTATATTCATGTATTTATTCATGCTTATTGCAAGATGGTAGAACTGTACTATCCTTTTATATTCACTGTACTGCTAATCATATATCTCTGCTACTGTCTAATGGTTGTTGCAGCTCATATATTCTACACGAGAATAAGAACTGTTCAATAAATCCTTATTGAAACGCCCAGACTGTTTATTCTGTGTATCTCTGAGACAAACTAAGTGAGCACGAGTGACTGAGCAAAAAGTAGTACATTGTTTCCACGATCCTGAGGGATCAGGGTTGTCATGTTCTAAGGTTGCCAGAAACTATTCTCTCCCCGAGAAGAGGAGACACTAGTGGCACTGTGAGCTAGCTAATGCAAACAGGCTAACATTCTCAGTGGGGGTGCACGGAACCAGTCTGCCACCAATCCCACAGTTTATGTTATCCAAACGCGCAGGTCCTGTATGGGTACTATAGGAACTACACGACAACGGGGCTTGTTTTATACCCGAGCCCCTCCCAATCTGGCCATCGTGCTTGTCGCGCTTGCACTACCGGGAAACGTAGTCCAGTGCTCGCGCTTCTGAGCTGTATCAGGCACGTTCCATACAAGTTTAGAAGGGAAATAAAGGAAATAAACACAAAGAATCAAAAACAAAAACAACAAGCATGTTTGTTACGAACCGTTCAGCAGTTTTCACTAAATGCAGGTAGTCCAACCATCTACAGTATATGTTCTGTTCAAACCATGGTTAAATTAGAGGGCAACACCACCATTACCTGGTAGTGCTATATGGTCCATGCACTTTACCACGGATAGGTTTGCTACACATTTGCTTGGCATACCCTTGAGGAGTATCACCTGATGATGGCAAAATGGTTGTAGTCCCCCTAGAGCCGCAGCCCATAGCTATGACAGTGTGGTTATATCAGGACTTGTCTTCTATTACATTGCAACGCCGCAGGGCCCTTCGACCCCTCACCAATCTTCTACGCGACAAAGGGTTCAGATACAAGTGGGAGTATCCATTCTGCATTAGGTTTCTGTGGAATAATGAAACCCGCAGCCTGCACACCCTGGAGGATGCCCATATCACTGTTGGACATAGATGAACTGCAGATTGACAATCCTCCCTAGTCTCAACACGTGTGTCTAATGTCCCCTCCAGTGGCAGCGACCCATACCCCAACTCAAAACCTGTTGCAAACCCTCTGCTCTAGAGTATATAGAGATATTATGATGGGGGGAGATTTCAACTTGGTCCCTGACGCTTCCCTAGATAGATCAACCCAGAGGATGGGACAGATGGGAGCACTATCACCAGCTTGTCTGCAATGATTCACAGATGTCAGAGTAGTCGATATATGACGCCAACACCACCCTCTCACAAAAAGCTATACATTTTTTTCCGCGGCACACCAGTCTTATGCTAGAATTGATTGATTCCTTATATCCCAGCATTTAACTGAAGCTACTAAGGCGGTTGCTATCAAAGTAGCCACGCTCTCAGATCATCTACCCATATCCATTACATGCCGCCTGCTGGGTCCCTCACCGCAACATCGTACCTGGCGCCTTAATCATAAACATTTAGTACATGACGCCACTGTTATTGAAATAACAAACGCCATCCGAGACTTTCTGGTCACCAATGATACCCCTGAGACCCCCATCGCATTGCTAAGGACACATTGAAAGCAGTAATTCGAGGCCGCTTTATCACCATGGTGGCTCAGATGAACAGAGATAGGAGGGACAAACAGTCACAGTTGGAGGATGAGGTGAGGGACTTGGAAGAAGTAAGTAAACGCACAAGTTCCCTTAAAGCGTGGCGGCAGCTAACGGTGGCCCGCAAGCAACACAAAAGCCCTTTACATTGATAAAGCTGAATATGCACTCCTGCGTACGAAGCAGAAATTTATACTGGGGGCAACTATTGCAACACAGTCTTCGGTCACGGACCCTCCAACATAAAATATTAGAGATTGAGGACTCCCGGGGCACTAAGGTTGACCAAGATGAACACATAGCTCAGTCATTTGAACACTTCTACTCCACTGTCTACACAGATGAAGCTCTGTACTTGAGGGACGCTGAATAGTATTTGGCGCAGGTACCCCTAACCCATCTCCCCCCTGACCGATTCCTCCAACCTAAATAGAGACATCGCATCCATCCTGGCACCTTTTTTGGTTCGCTTATATAACTCATTTAGTACAACTGGTACACTCACTGATACAATGCATTTGGCGACCATCACGGTAATCCCTAAACCGGGTAAGAACCCCACTCACTGCTCTTCGCATCACCCCATCTCGCTGCTGAACATGGACGGCAAGATCTTTACGAGTATCGTAACTGCCCGCCTGGCTCCCTAAATGCAAAGCTTCATGGACCCCGATCAGTCTGGGTTCATACCTGAACGCATCTGCAGCAATAATACTAAGCATCTTTGCCATCTCCTTGATAAAGCCCAGCGGTCTCGTACACCAGCCCTTTTCCTATCTGCTGATGGCCAAAAGGCATTTGATCAGGTCCACTGTCCATATCTCCAACTTCTACTTACTAAAATGGGCATAGGCCCGCGACTCTGCCGCTGATTATGGTGTATTCCGTGCAACCTAAGGCAGCGGTTCGGGTCAACGGACTGATGTCGCAGCCATTCGATATCGCTAGGGTCACTCGTCAGGGCTGCCCCCCCTACTTTTTGCCCTCTATATGGAGCCCTTTGCCAAACGAATATGCAGGAATACTGACAATGGGGGTTTACAGGTGGGTGGCAGGGAGCATAAATTAGCACTTTATGCTGATGACGTGATGATAGCGCTGTCAAAACCTCTCACCTCCTTACCCCCTCTGATGCCGAAGATAGAGGCCTTCCTGTTAGGCTCTGGTTTCAAAATCAACTTTACAAAATCTCATGTCCTTAACCTCACTCTTCCCAAGGCCGACCAAGCTCATTTGGAATGCCTCATCCCCTTAACCTGGGCGTCCCATGGTGTGGGATATTTGGGCCTCCAGATACTCCCAACACCAAGCCGAACCGCAGAAAGCAATTGTGCTACACTCCCGGCTACTGCCATATCTGATCTCTCCTACTAGAAAAAAAAAATACACCCTTTCATGGTTGGTAAAACTGGCAGCAGTCAAGATGACCCTCCTACCTAAGATCCTTTATGTCATGCAAACGTTACAGTTGCAGCCTCCTACACATGTCTTTGGTAAATGGCAGCAATTCATAGATGACTTTATCCGGCCTGGGAAAAAGATGTATGTGGCGAAAAAGCAGGCCTACCTAGCCCCCTCGGAGGGTGGACTGGGCATCCCCCACTTGATAAGATACTATCAAGCAGCTCAACTCCGCTACATGGTGGAATGGTCTAGGCCGCGCACAGAGAAGCAATGGTGCTTCATAGATCAGACTGTGGCTGGCATACACATCTGGAAAATACCATGGCTGCCTAAACCCTACCACCCCCCAGGTGTCTACGTCTCCCAGTGACCCGTGCCACAATAGGAGTCTGGGACACGGTACAAACCCAGTGTAAACTCTATACCTACATATCGCCTCTGACTCCATTTATAGGCAAACCTGATTTCCCGCCAGCAGTACAGGGACCTTCCTTTGCGCCCTGGCAAGCTACCAACTGCAAAAGGTTGGGTGATCTCTTTGAGGTTGCGGGATTATGGAATTTGCGCAACTCCAGTCTGATTATGGCCTCCCGTCCAGTGCCCGCTGGCAAAACATTGCCCTTCGATGCTGGCTCTTGCAGCCTCACATTCATCCCCACGCGAGCTGACCCCTGACCTCCTTTGAAAAACCGTTTATTACCCACTCATCCGATAAATGCATACTCTCTGACATATATCATTTTTTATACGTTTCTAAATGCCCTAATAGTGCCCTCTAAGTCTACGGTGCAATGGCGCTGGGAGCCCGAATGTGAACACACCTTCACTACCAAAGAATGGGGCAAAATTTGGCACAGGGCCCGCACTTTTGCATGTAGTGCATCAGGTAAGGAAATGATGTTCAAGATTGTCCACTATTTATACTACACACCGGCGAGGGTGGCTAAGTGGAAGCAGGGCGGGGATGCAACCTGTTGGAGACCCTGTGGACAGCCTGACACACTTACACATCATCTTTGGCACTGCTCCAAGATACAATCATTCTGAGGGGACGTCTTTGCTGACATTAATGAGATTTATGACACAGACATCCTCAGATTCCCCAGTTACATCCTTCTAGGACTACCGAATCCTCTCATATACCCATTAAAGTAATTCAAGCGGCGGGCTATCACACTAGTGTTTGGTGCGGCCAAACAGGTCCTGCTGGCACGTTGGGGCTCAGACTTGGTGCAGTTACGCCTGGACTGGCTCCATAAGTTACGGGATCTCCTGGGGATGGAGAATTTAAAACAGCAGCCATATCCAGTATGCTACCACGCTTTGATAAAGCGTGGGGGCCTCACGTAAGATTCCTGTTAGACGAATTCAGGGAGCTAACTTGCCCGGCCTACCTATGTGTCCTTGGCATTACCCGCTTGGACCATGAAACTCAATGAGGTGTTGGGGATGGCCTCCCCTATTTCTTCCCAGTCCTCAGTAGTATTTGTTCTACGCTTCTACCTACACTGAGCTGTCAAGGAAGTTTATCCACTGTCCCTGTCTCCCTCCTCTCCCTTCGCCCTCTCCCCCATCTTCCCCCCCCTTTTTCTCCCACTTTATTCAGCCCTGAGTTACTATGCAGCAGTATCCGCTCATGTGGAGGTGGGACGCCACTATTTTGTTTTATTTCTTTTATAGCGCTTTAGCACTACTGTAGTGCTAAAGCGCTATAAAAGAAATAAAATAGTGGTATTTAAATTGTTATTTGTGTAAATACTGGAGTGACTAATACGTCTGCCATGCTTACAGTGTATGAATGTCTCATATACTGGGGCTGAAGAAAGTCAAAAGCATTTCTTTCTTAAGTACCTGTGAAGTGATAAGCTGTGGGTGCCTTTGTTTCCCCTCCATTGTGTTTAGGGGTGAGGCTCCCGTTCGCTCACAGCCAAGATACTCCATCAAAAAGATGCCTGGAGGCCCCTTAACTGCGGCTTTTGTTATGGGCCCAGCTTGCATCTGATAAGCCCCCTCCCTGCCTGCACGTTGCTACTCGGAACAAAAGCAGACACCGTGCAGGCGATGCCGAAAGTGCCCCAATGTCAGAAAATTACACCAGGACGAGTTCAGCATATTTCTATGAACGTGGCATCCGACCAGCTTTGCAACAGGGTAGACGGCGTCTACCCTCTGAAAATAGTGAGTAGACGGCGTCTACCCTCGGCTTGAGCCCTGCATATAAGCCCTGGTCTCTAAAAGAATCCAGAATAACATGGAGCGAAAGGGGTATGCTATGGCGGAATGTCTCAATCTCTCCCCTCCCTTAACCACTCTGTCCAGCTGTAAGCCCTTTGTTCGAGGATCCTCGTCGCACTTCACCCTCGTTGGGACTCTCTGTCACAGCTTCCAAGAAGTTTTTTTAACCCCTTCCCTTCACATTTTTCTGCTCACAAGAGTAAAGCAGAAGGTTGCAAAATGCAACCAAACCTTTCATCCCCAACCTCCACCCCCACCTCCTCCATTGGCAAAACCCACAACGTAAATACAACAGTTGCACTTGGCAGCGACAAGGGAATGGGCAAGCACAGTGCTATACACCCCGAGGCTATTTTGGCTTATAAAAACGCATTGTTATTTAAACCTATGGCCTTGTTTTCTTTTAAAAACAAAAACAAAAAAACAATGCACCTCATAAATTAGTATGTTGTTAAATTGGATAATAATCCAGGCTATGATGTAAACATATTTTCATGCTAATATGTGCGTTTGCTTTCCAAACACCTACACATTCTTGTTTTATGGAAAGAGATCCCATGAAGTAATTAATTGGTATCCAGATCTGTTAGTGGCAGCGTCTCAGAGTGAATTCTCCCTTTCACAAGCATCCACAAAAGTAGTTCCCTTCAATGCCAAGGGCTTCTATGGCAATATGTCCTTTTTGAGAACTATTTTGATATTGATGAGGGCCCAGCAGCATCCCCAACAAAGGTTTGCAAAAACTATGGGAAACAAAGCATTGACAAAGCCATAAAGCTGACAGCCATCGCCAGACCTATTGGCTTTGCCAATGCTTGTTTTTTAAAAAACTTCCCACCATGCTGCACAGCAGACGTGCTACTGTACCACATGGCTTAACAAACATTGCCAAAGTCGAATGGTACCAATGAGAAGCAGGGAAATGAGAGTCACATGGTAGTCAACCAATGCTTAGTAATGGGTGGACTAAAAGTCCCTTATTAGAGTTTTTTTTTGAAGAAACAATAGAACGTAGCAAGCAAAAGAGCAAAAGCTTAAAAAAATTGGCTCAAACTACAACATTCTAGAATATAATACGTGTCACAGAGAAATCAGTAAAATTAATAAAAAAAACATTGCCCCTTACGACCCAAGATAACATAATGAACATCTCTGAATATCCCTCTATAACATATAACAATTACCAATTCTTAAGGATCAGCTCTGTAACAGTTATTTTGAAAAAGCACAATGGATTGGAAGAGCATGGCTGCCTCCTTTACCTAAAAGGTTCAACAATACATATGAAATTTGGTAGTGAGAATGCCAAATTCAAACTAATATATATATATATATATATATATATATATATATATGAAACTCCACAATCCCGTCACTCCAACTCCTCGGAAAACAGGTACAGACCACACCGTGCTGAAAGTTCAAAAAGTGTTCTTTATTGCGTGAAGAACAGCATGACGCGTTTCGGCCGTGTGATCACATATATATTACCTACTGGCGGTCGCCAGTTGGTAGTTATAGTTAGGACCTAGTTTCCATAGGAAAAGCGTTTTTTGATTTGCCAATATTTTTGGCGCCGTTTGACGAATCTTCGCGAAATTTTCAAAACTAATGTGGGGCTCTGGTCCTCCTGTCTTGAAAGTTTCGGGGTGATTCGTCAAGCGGGGGCCGAGAAAAAAGAGGGGTCCCAAAACGTGTTTTCTCCATGGTAATTTCCATAAGAACGTTTGTCGCGGTTACAGCCCGAACTGCTGAACGGAATTACACCAAATTTGGCAGAGAGGTAGCTCTTGGTCCAGAGTGCACTCTTTGCTTTAAATGGTGTAAATCCGTTCAGTAGTTCCTAAGAAATTTAAAAATAAAAAATATCGATATCTGGTGACCGCGGTGGATTTGCTAACCCTCCCGATCATGAGCTTCATTCTGATTGGCTGCCAACACTCCAAACCAAGAAGTGTTGGCAGCCATCTTGTGACTCGGTAAAACCGAGTCACAAGAAAACAGTAAAAAAAAGATAAAAAACAAGAAAAGTGGCAGGGTAGAAACACCCTGACCCCCTAGGCCTGCTCAGGGGGTCCCAGAGGGACCCCCAGGCCCAAAAAAGCATTTAAAAAAAAAAAAAAATTCATCCGGAGTCGCGCAAAAAAAAAAAAAAAAAAAAGAAGCGCGGGCTCCCGCACTTCGTTTTCCTTAAGCCCCCGGGTGGGCCAGGTTCCGGGGGAATCCAAATTTATGTAGCAGGGGCTCGCGGGGGCCCCCGCAGCCCTGGGGACTGCCACCTCCCCGGGGCTTTGCTAATAATGTGTGGGGGGCACACGCCCCCCCACGCTGCCCGCGGACCGCTACCTCCCCGGGGCATTCCTTATTATGGGGCGGGTGGGCCTCGCAGGCCCCTCCAAGCCCCGGGGACCGCCACCTCCCCGGGGCTATTAGTAATAATACGTGTGGGGGCTCGAGCCCCCACATTGCCCCGGGGACCACCACCTCCCCGGGGCACTAATTATTGAAATGCGGGGGTCCGTTGCGGACCCCCGGGGACCACCAGTTCTCCGGGGCTATGTTTACATTGGGAGGGGGACCGCGCGGCCCCCCTCCTGGAGCTCTCTATGGCCCTGGGGACCGCCACCCCCCAGGGCCGGCTCCAGCAATGTCCCGGGGTGCCTACCCCCGGGACATTGCAGTTTGTCCATGAAGCGAAGCAGATTGCTTTTGGCCAAGGGGAGCTGCATGTCAGCAGCTCCCCTTGTCCAAAAGCATTGCCGGCTCCCGCTGGAGGCGGGGAGCCGGCTGGGACAGTGGGGGCATTGGGGCTCCCCCCACGGTCCCCAACGTAAGGCCAAGCCCCGGGGGATGGGGTCCCTGGGGCCATAATTGGCCTCAGGAGGGGGGCCACACTGCCCCCCTCCAAAATACAAAAAAGAAAAGAAAGGCTGGCCAGGCCCCGGGCGGGTCCCCGGGGCCAATAGTGGCCCAGGTAAGGGGGGCCATGTCACCCTCCTCCCAAAAAAAAAAATTATTTAAAAAAAATAAAATAAACGAGGCAATGCCCCGGGGCATGGGGTCCCCGGGGCCAAAAAAGGCCTCAGGTGGGGGGCAGCCTGGCACCCCTCCTTTAAAAAAAAATATAAATATGTGGCCATGCCCCGGGGGATGGGGTCCCCGGGGGCCGAAATCCCATTTAAATAAAAAAAAATCAAAAGTGGCAGGCCCTGGAGGATGGGGTCCCCAGGGCCCAGAAAATATGGAGAGAAGGGGGGCCACACAGCCCCCCGTGTAACCAATAAAAAATCTGGCATCTCACCGGAGGCCCCGCCCCCTCCCTGCAGCACACTGCAAACGCGCCTCCTAGCGCGTTGTGGGTTGGGGGATTAAGTCCCCTAGATCCTTAAGGGTCCTTAGGGGTCAACTAGCCCACCAGGTATCTCCAGTAAGCCCCATACAGTGGGACTGCTGAGAGGTGGTCCGAGGCCACGCCCTTTTTTACTCCACTCTGCAAATGCGCCTCTTGGCGCACTGCTGGTGGGGCGATGAGGTGCACATGTGTCCTGAGGACCTCAGGACTAAAGTGGACTTTATCCCCAGAGCAGCAGTGCACCAGGAGGTGCATTTGCAGGGGGTGTAAAAAGGGGGCATGGCCTCGGCCACCTCTCAGCAATCCAGCTGTGTGGGGCTTACTGGAGGTACCTGGTGGGTTAGTTGGCCCCCAGGGACCCTCAGGATTCAAGGGGACTTAATCCGCCAACCAAGAAAGCCCCAGGAGGCGCGTTTGCAGAGTGGTGGAGAAAGGGGGCGTGGCCTGTGTCCACCAGTCAGCAATCCCACTATCTGGGGCATACTGGAGGTATCAGGTAGGCTAGTTGGCCCCTAAGGACGCCCTACAGCGAAGGGGACTTTAATCCCCATCCAAGAGCACGCCAGGTAGTGCATTTGCAGAGTGGTGGGGAAAGGGGGCGTGGCCTGCTATGACAACTTAGCAATCCCGCTCGTTGTGAGGGACTTACTGGAGGTGATAGGAGGGGTAGTTGGCCCCCAAGGTTGACCTTGGGGGCAAACTACCCCTCCTGTTACCTACAGTAAGTCCTACACAGTGGGACCGCTAAGAGGTCTTAGGAGGACACCCTCACCTTTCTCCACCACTCTGCAAATGCGCATCCTGGCACAGTACTGGTTGGAGGATGAAGTCCACTTTCCTCCTGAGGGACTTTGGCGGCCAAGTAGCCCTCCTGGTACCTCCTGTAAGTCCTACGCTGTGGAATTCCTGAGCGCTGGTCAGAGGCCCAGGCCCCTTTCTGCACCACTCTGCAAACGCGACTACTACCTTATAGTTAGAAATTAGCATTTAAAAAACCTTGGAAATTCACTAAAAAAATCACAGGTTTCAGGGACGTTATAGTTAGTTGGACATTTCATTCGTTCAAAACCAGAGAAATTCGGCCGTTATAGTTAGTTGAGCTAACTACAACTCGCGCCCCCGCAATGCACTGCTGATGACGTCACATATTACATCACTCATGACATGGTCAGTGACATCACTGATGACATCACTGATGACATCTCAAATGACAACACTGATGACATCAGTGATGACATCATCCACGTAATATCTGATGCACCTTCTCACACCCTAGTATAACCTTTGATACACCCACTCTAAAATATAGACTAGCATTCTCGAAACCATAGACACATCAATAACAGTTAGTACATACCCACTCACTGATTCATAGGTCTACACACACACATCCACTCACTAACCCATACAGTCACTCATACACGCAATCACTCATCAATACAGCCACTGATATATGCACTCATACACCCATATAGACACCTACACACCGCCACTCACCCACAGAGTTACTCAAACACCTAGTCAGTCAACCAAAGAATCAATAACACTGCAATTTAGTCACCTATACAGTTATACACACACCACCTCACTTATTCATGCAGATTGTAACACGTAGTTACTCTCTTCTACAATCACTGACACAAGCACACACTCATCCATACAGCCACTCTCACAATCACTCACTCTCACATTTACTCACTTATATACACCAACACTCACATACACTGCCTTTCACATATGTAGTTACTTACACATATACCACAGAGACATCCATTCACTCACCAACACAGCCATATGCACAGTCAGTCACCCATACAGCCTCTCACAGACGCACTCATGAACCCATACACCCAGTGAATCACCCACTCACTCATCCATGCAGGGAGTCACACCCCCCCTCACCCTCCTACACAGACACTCAGGCACCCATACAGGTACTCAGACAACTAATCAATAACCCATATAGACACTCATCTACCTACTCACCAACCCATGCAGCCACTTACACACCAACTGACAGACTGATGTAGACATTCACACAGATTAGTCATTCACCCATGTATTCACTAAGACACGTTTACTCACTCACTTATACAGTCAGTCACACACCCACTATATTATCAATTCAGACATTGATACACCCACTCATTCCTCAATACACCTTGGCGTGTATATATATATATAAATGAAACTTTAAAAAAAAATTCAGTTACTGGATGATGTAATCAGTGATGTCATTTGAGATGTCATCAGTGATGTCACTGACCATGTCATGAGTGATGTAATATGTGACGTCATCAGCAGTGCATTGCGGGGGCGCGAGTTATAGTTAGCTCAACTAACTATAACGGGCGAATTTCTCTGGTTTTGAACGAATGAAATGTCCAACTAACTATAACGTCCCTGGAACCTGTGGTTTTTTCAGTGGATATATATATATATATCATGCAAAAAGAGTTGCCTCTAGGTGGGATGCACTCCCAGGTGGAAATTACGCCAAAGCAAGGGCACACGCCTTGAACAAAGTCCTTTTCTGGTTTCCTGCCAGACGCGTTTCGGGCCAACGCCCTCTTCAGTGGCAGACCATGTGACGTGACGGCGTGCGGCAGCCACCAGTAAATCCCCGTAATAATTATGCTCAGGTGAACCACCTGAAGCAATGCTTCCTTGGACTGGTGGCTCAGTAAAACCCAAGTGGGTCGCCGCCGTCACTCACATTCGAAAATGTCTTTAAAAGGATTGCCGATGTTCGCGCCGGCACCCCTGCATATAACAGGCACCTCCTGTTCCACAGTTAGCTGCCCCAATAAAGCAGCCGCGGACCCGCAAGTGTTTCGCGGTGGTGCAATCCCGCGACCAGGCAGGCCGCTATACAAAATGCAAAAGAGTTGCCTCTAGGTGGGATGCACTCCCAGGTGGAAATTACGCCAAAGCAAGGGCACACGCCTTGAACAAAGTCCTTTTCTGGTTTCCTGCCAGACGCGTTTCGGGCCAACGCCCTCTTCAGTGGCAGACCATGTGACGTGACGGCGTGCGGCAGCCACCAGTAAATCCCCGTAATAATTATGCTCAGGTGAACCACCTGAAGCAATGCTTCCTGGGACTGGTGGCTCAGTAAAACCCAAGTGGGTCGCCGCCGTCACTCACATTCGAAAATGTCTTTAAAAGGATTGCCGATGTTCGCGCCGGCACCCCTGCATATAACAGGCACCTCCTGTTCCACAGTTAGCTGCCCCAATAAAGCAGCCGCGGACCCGCAATTGTTTCGCGGTGGTGCAATCCCGCGACCAGGCGGGCCGCTATACAAAATGCAAAAAGAGTTGCCTCTAGGTGGAATGCACTCCCAGGTCCGCGGCTGCTTTATTGGGACTCTTTTTGCATTATATATATATATATATATATATATATATATATTTCCTTTCCACCTTCATGCGTACCGCCCTCCAATACTCTGCGCGTCTCGGGGCGAGCAGAAGAACAGCACCAACAAATCCTTTGTAATGAGGTAACTCATTTATTTTTTCAATGTTGAATCAGCCTCCATTCATCACGGGGCCATAACCAGCAAAGTGCAAGGGTGCATACAAACAGAAAAATTACCTACGCCTTTCGGCTTGCGCCTTCTATCAATCACCAAAGACTACATTGATGGAATATATATATATTTTATTTTTTATTTTTTATAACAAACGGTCCATAATCGGTGCGCGCTTAACTTCGCGGGTGCTTGTGTCGAGGTCAGACCATACCTCGCTGTAATCTCTTCCATCAATTAATTCACTGCACTCCAGAAGTCGTGTGGTTTGAGAAAGCTTTTAATAAAGCATAGTTACCACCACCATTACCACCACCAAACGTTTCGAGCAAGAAATGGTCTTTGTCACGGTTACGTGAGTCTTTTTTCGCTTTCACCCTTTATAGTGTCAGTTTTTGTGCCCAGTTCAGATGCATTCTGGGACTTGAATTTCCAAGTGAGTCACAGTTGATGAATTTACACTGTATTTAGTCCTTATAATTATACTGGCACTTTAACGATTCTTCCACTGGATATTACAATACACTAAGTGGTATTTGCGAGTGTATTTATCACGTCTCAATCTTTTATGTTTTTCAATTCAAATTGAGCAAGCTTTATTTGCGCCTTTTCCTTTGCGCCTTTCGGTTTTGTCCATTTCCTATTCATTAATTCTGGGTTTGGTACCGTTTCGAGATTGACTCGCATCTTTATGTTTGTGGACAGTTTATTTTTCGGGTATAGTACCCTGAAATTTGAGTGCCAATTCAGATCTTCATGCAGTTATAGGTGTACATGTAATTCTTCATCTCCGTTAAGTTCAAAAGGAGTCTTCGTTTTGAACTTAATGATCAAGCGCGATTCCAGTCTTCTTAATTTGAGTGTGCGATTGCCTCCTCTTTCGTGGTTTGGGACAGTTGCAATTCCAAAGTATCGTATATTCTCCCAGTTTGTTTTGTGCTGTGTGTGAAGGTGTTTTGATATAGCATAGTTCATATCTTTGTTGTGAATGGCTCTGAGGTGTTCCAGTATCCGCTTATGAAGAGGACAGATGGTGCTACCAATGTAGCGTAGCCCGCAGGTACACTCAATCATGTAGACAACATATGCTGTTTCACAGGTAATTCTTTCAGTTATCATGAATGTTTTCCCTTTGAAGTCCTTGATACTGTTCATGGATTTTCCAATTTTACAAGCTTTACATTTGTTACAGTGAACAAACCCTTTTTGTTTTTCTGTCAGCCATGTTTTTCTTTCTTTGACACAAAATGGCTATTCACAAGATTATCTTTTAAAGATGCAACTTTGCAATATGTTACATTGGGTCTGGGTCCAATTATTTTTCCAATGTCAGGATCTTTTTCCAAAACATTCCAATATTTTTGCAGAATCTGTTTAATTTTAAAACTCTCTTTACTGTAAGTGAGAATTAGTCTTGTTGTGTCTTCTGTTTGATTTTTTGCTTTAGCAATTAGAGTCTCTGCTCGCGGGATTGCTTTTGCCTGTTCTAGGCCTTCTTTTACGTCTCTATGTTTGTATCCTCTCCTCATGAATCGTTTTTCACTTTCTTCGAAGCTTTTTTCAGCCATGTCATTTGCAGAACAGTTTCTCCTCATTCTGATAAACTCCCCATATGAGATGCTTTTTATCAGATTTGCTGGATGAAAGCTTTTACCGTGGAGTATACTGTTAGTTGCTGTAGGTTTACGATAAACTTTAGTGTGTATCTGATTTTCCTCTATATACACTTGGACATCCAGATATTGAATTATTTTGGAACTGATGTTATAGGTGAATTGCAAGCCTACATTGTTGGTGTTCAAGATGTTAAAATATTCTTTAAACTCACTTGGGCTGCCATTCCAGATCAGAAAGAGATCGTCGATGTATCTCAACCATAGTCCTATCTTGGTCGTGTATCTTTCATTTTCCTCTTTCCATGCTACAAATTTTTCCCACCACCCCATGGTGAGATTAGCATAGCTCGGTGAGAAAGATATTCCCATGGCAGTTCCGCATTGTTGGGTATATACTTTTTGATTAAAAAGAAAGATATTGTTCTTCAGGCATAATTCCACCATTTCCATTAGCATCTTTGTGTGCTTTAGTTCCTGGATGTTCCTTTGGCGTAGAAAGTATCCTACTGCATTCAGTCCGATTTCATGATCAATGGAAGTATACAAGGATACCACGTCGATGGTTACCAAATGGAACCCTTTTTGCCATCCCATGTTCGTCAATGTTCTTAAAAAGTCTCCAGTATCTTTGATATAGGAACTTAAGTTGGTTACTATGGGTGCAAGATATTTATCCACATAGATTGAAATATTTTCATATAAGGAATTGCAACTGGAAACGATGGGTCTTCCTGGCGGATCTATGAGAGTTTTATGAACTTTGGGGAGAAAGTATATGGTGGGCATTACACGACTATCATTGAAGAGAAATTGAGTTTCATCATCATTCAAGAGGCCATCATTTTTCCATGTCCTGATCTTCAATTCAACTTCCAATGTTAGCTTGTTAATTGGATTTGAGGACAGTTGAGTATAATTTTTCTTATCTCCAAGTTGTCTCATGGCTTCATTTACATAGTCCGTTGTGTTCAAGATTACCACGTTCCCACCTTTATCCGCAGGTTTAATGGTTATATTCTCATTTTTCATAAGGTTCTCCAGTGCCAGGCGTTCATGTTTTGTCAAGTTTTCGCGCTTTTTAGTTGTTATATTTTCCATCTTTTCCAATTCATTTATTACCAGATCATGAAATTGATCAATTCTATTTCCTGGACTTAAAGAGGGACAGAATTTTGATTTTAGTTTTAAACCGGATCCTGTATGTTTTCCAGTATCTATTTCTAGGTCTTCTAGTATCTGTGTTTCTGTCATCTAACGCCGCAGCGGGGATTTCTGTGTATACATAGAAGAAATACACAGAATACTCAGAAGTCGTTCAAAGCAAGCATACACCATATAACTAAACAATTTACCACTTAAAGTGAGATAATCAATTGTCAGTCCCAACTATTATAAAAATGGAGGTGCAAGCTGCTAAAAGAACTTTAAAAGCAGAAACTTTATTTAAAAGTGGAACGGGGGAATATAACCGTGATAACGAAACCAGAGGAAAAGACATGTCACAAAAGAATGTTAAACAACTGTTCTTCCAGCTAGAGAAACTGCTCAAAAAGGAAATATCTAAAAGCTGGGAAATAATAACACTAGAAAAATACATTGAATTTGAACGCATTCCCAGAGGTCTCCGGATCTTTACTTTGCCCAACCATCCAGATACGAGACCAGAAATGCTCGAGGAGTGGGCAAAAAACAGCATGCAGTGTTCCAGGAATATGGTACTTATAATAATCAAAAATGCCAAACAAGATATAGAGGAACTTCATAAGGAAATAAAAACACTGAAGGAACAGATTCTAGCTTTAAAACAAGAAGAGGAAACTAACACACTACGTAAAGAGATGGAAAAAAACCTGGACAAATATGAAGAAGAAGTTGAATTACGCAAACAAAGGAAATTTAAGCGTGATGAATATGACTACGAGTCAGGATCGATTCTAACATTTGCAAAGCGCTTTGATGGCCTAAAGAAACAACTACATGCGGGCAAATTGACACTAACTGAATCGGAAAAAACACTGGCCAGTGAATCTGAATCAGACCTTAGTGAAGAGGAACAGACAATGAGAATTGGTGGTCGAACAACTTTTTTAGAGGAAATGAAGTTGATCTACATAGATCAAAAGATCCCGAGGGAAAGAGGAAGAGGACGGGGTCGTGGGAGAGGAAGAGGGAAGAGTCAAACAGGCGCCCAAAACGAAGGAGAAAAACACGAAGAGGGAAAAGAAAAAACAAGAGGTTACCCTCTACGCAACAGAATATCAAGGAAGTAAGCGGCACAAGAATACAGCAAAAAGACAACTTAATAATCAATCTCTCTGAACACACTCTCACAAAGGAGGAAACGAATGTCCTCAACAAAGGCCTAACATTCTGCCCAGAGCAACATCACGATCATGTGGAAACAAGAATCGACTTATACAAATACACCAGGAAACTTAAGCTAAAAAAGTTTTTCGCAAAGAAATTATGCATAGGAGACTCAGACCAACCGATTGCACAAGAAAATGACAACCTGACTGTGTAAGATGCCACCTACTTGAAAACAGCTTATGACTTATTATTGAACCAAAATGATGAAGAGATGACAGAAACACAGATACTAGAAGACCTAGAAATAGATACTGGAAAACATACAGGATCCGGTTTAAAACTAAAATCAAAATTCTGTCCCTCTTTAAGTCCAGGAAATAGAATTGATCAATTTCATGATCTGGTAATAAATGAATTGGAAAAGATGGAAAATATAACAACTAAAAAGCGCAAAAACTTGACAAAACATGAACGCCTGGCACTGGAGAACCTTATGAAAAATGAGAATATAACCATTAAACCTGCGGATAAAGGTGGGAACGTGGTAATCTTGAACACAATGGACTATGTAAATGAAGCCATGAGACAACTTGGAGATAAGAAAAATTATACTCAACTGTCCTCAAATCCAATTAACAGGCTAACATTGGAAGTTGAATTGAAGATCAGGACATGGAAAAATGATGGCCTCTTGAATGATGATGAAGCTCAATTTCTCTTCAATGATAGTCCTGTAATGTCCACCCTATACTTTCTCCCCAAAGTTCATAAAACTCTCATAGATCCGCCACGAAGACCCATCGTTTCCAGTTGCAATTCCTTATATGAAAATATTTCAATCTATGTGGATAAATATCTTGCACCCATAGTAACCAACTTAAGTTCCTATATCAAAGATACTGGAGACTTTTTAAGAACATTGACGAACATGGGATGGCAAAAAGGGTTCCATTTGGTAACCATCGACGTGGTATCCTTGTATACTTCCATTGATCATGAAAACGGACTGAATGCAGTAGGATACTTTCTACGCCAAAGGAACATCCAGGAACTAAAGCACACAAAGATGCTAATGGAAATGGTGGAATTATGCCTGAAGAACAATATCTTTCTTTTTAATCAAAAAGTATATACCCAACAATGCGGAACTACCATGGGAATATCTTTCGCACCGAGCTATGCTAATCTCACCATGGGGTGGTGGGAAAAATTTGTAGCATGGAAAGAGGAAAATGAAAGATACACGACCAAGATAGAACTATGGTTGAGATACATCGACGATCTCTTTCTGATCTGGAATGGCAGCCCAAGTGAGTTTAAAGAATATTTTAACATCTTGAACACCAACAATGTAGGCTTGAAATTCACCTATAACATCAGTTCCAAAATAATTCAATATCTGGATGTCCAAGTGTATATAGAGGAAAATCAAATACACACTAAAGTTTATCGTAAACCTACAGCAACTAACAGTATACTCCATGGTAAAAGCTTTCATCCAGCAAATCTGATAAAAAGCATCCCATATGGGGAGTTTATCAGAATTAGGAGAAACTGTTCTGCAAATGACATGGCTGAAAAAAGCTTTGAAGAAAGTGAAAAACGATTAATGAGGAGAGGATACAAACATCGAGACGTAAAAGAAGGCCTAGAACGGGCAAAAGCAATCCCGCGAGCAGAGACTCTAATTGCTAAAGCAAAAAATCAAACAGAAAACACAACAAGACTAATTCTCACTTACAGTAAAGAGAGTTTTAAAATTAAACAGATTCTGCAAAAATATTGGAATGTTTTGGAAAAAGATCATGACATTGGAAAAATAATTGGACCCAGACCCAATGTAACATATCGCAAAGTTGCATCTTTAAAAGATAAACTTGTGAATAGCCATTTTGTGTCAAAGAAACCAAAAACATGGCTGACAGAAAAACAAAAAGGGTTTGTTCACTGTAACAAATGTAAAGCTTGTAAAATTGGAAAATCCGTGACCAGTATCAAGGACTTCAAAGGGAAAACATTCATGATAACTGAAAGAATTACCTGTGAGACAGCATATGTTGTCTACATGATTGAGTGTACCTGCGGGCTACGCTACATTGGCAGCACCATCTGTCCTCTTCATAAGCCGATACTGGAACACCTCAGAGCCATTCACAACAAAGATATGAACTATGCGATATGAAAACACCTTCACACACAGCACAAAACAAACTGGGAGAATATACGATACTTTGGAATTGCAACTGTCCCAAACCACGAAAGATTGCAACTGTCCCAAACCACGAAAGAGGAGGCAATCGCACACTCAAATTAAGAAGACTGGAATCACGCTTGATCATTAAGTTCAAAACGAAGACTCCTTTTGGACTTAACGGAGATGAAGAATTACATGTACACCTATAACTGCATGAAGATCTGAACTGGCACTCAAATTTTAGGGTACTATACCCGAAAAATAAACTGTCCACAAACATAAAGATGCGAGTCAATCTCGAAACGGTACCAAACCCAGAATTAATTAATAGGAAATGGACAAAACCGAAAGGCGCAAAGGAAAAGGCGCAAATAAAGCTTGCTCAATTTGAATTGAAAAACATAAAAGATTGAGACGTGATAAATACACTCGCAAATACCACTTAGTGTATTGTAATATCCAGTGGAAGAATCGTTAAAGTGCCAATATAATTATAAGGACTAAATACAGTGTAAATTCATCAACTGTGACTCACTTGGAAATACAAGTCCCAGAATGCATCTGAACTGGGCCCAAAAACTGACACTATAAAGGGTGAAAGCGAAAAAAGACTCACGTAACCGTGACAAAGACCATTTCTTGGTCGAAAAGTTTGGTGGTGGTAATGGTGGTGGTAACTATGCTTTATTAAAAGCTTTCTCAAACCACACAACTTCTGGAGTGCAGTGAATTAATTGATGGAAGATATGAAGATATATATATTCAAAAAATTCATTTTAAAGATATTTAATGAATTTTATTCTTTTATAGATGGATCACTGGTATTTATGAACATTATGCCATGAGTATGGCTAAATTTGTTATTGCACAAAGAAAAGAAAGAAAGAAGAAAAAAACGGGGAAAAAAATGGATGTTGTGCCCTATTGAGAGAGGTGACAGTATCTTCACTATGTCTATCATGTGTGTTTTGTCACGTGGTTTTGCACTTTAAAAAGAAGGCGTTCTAACCTCACGAGTATGTGATCAAGGGCAAATGTTGCCCGAAACGCGTAATCCGAGGAAACAATAAATATTTAATTTGCCTGAATATCTAGTGGTTCGTGGTTCCTTTTCGGCGGAAGCAAGCAAGTGTGTGGAGTCGAGAGAGGACCGTCTGGTGGTGTATATATATATATATATATATATATATATATATATATATATATATATATATATATATATATATATATATATATATATAAATTACTGGCGGTCGCCAGTAGGTAGTTATAGTTAGGACCTAGTTTCCATAGGAAAAGCGCTTTTTCTTTTCCCAATAACTTTGGCGCCGGTTGACGAATCTTCGCGAAATTTTCAAAACTAGTGGGGCGCTCCGGTCAGCTCCTGTCTTGAAAGTTTTGGGGTGATTCGTCAAGCGGGAGTCGAGAAAAAAGGGGGGTCCCAAAATGCGTTTTCCCCATTTTAATTTCCATAGGAAACTTTAGACAAAGCTACAGCCCGAACTGCTGAACGGAATTGCACCAAATTTGGCAGAAAGGTAGGTCTTGGTTCAGAAAGAGCCCTTTTTGTTAAATGGTGTAAATCCGTTCAGTAGTTCCTGAGAAATTAAAGAAAAGAAAACTTTCGATATCTGGGCGGAGCCTAACCTCCCGAGCACGAGCTTGCCTCTGATTGGCTGCCAACACTTCAAACCAGGAAGTGTTGGCAGCCATCTTGTGCCTCGGACGAGGGAGAAGGAAAAAGGTAGGCAGGGTAAAAACACCCTGACCCCCCAGGCCTGCTCAGGGGTCCCACAGGGACACCCAGGCCCAAAAAAAGCATATTTTTTTTAAATTTTCGGGCGGGGTTGCGCCGGGTGAGCGAATCCGTCCGAAAATTTAAAAAACCATAGCACGGTCTCCCGCGCTTCGTTTTCAAAGCCCCCGTGTGGGCCAAGTCCCGGGGGCAATTTATTTAGGTAGCGGGGTCCCCGGCAGCCCAGGGGACCACCACCTCCCCGGGGCTTGATAATTTATTTGCGGGGACTTAATCCCCCAACTTACAATGCGCCAGGGGGCGCGTTTGCACAGTGGTGCAGGGAGGGGGCGGGGCCTGACAGAACAAGTGTGCATACGCGCCCCCTGGCGCATTGTAAATTGGGGGATTAAGTCCCCTTGAATCCTGAGGGTCCCTGGGGGCCAACTAGCCCACCAGGTACCTCCAGTATGCGCCACAGAACTGTGTTGCAGAGAGGTGGTCTGAGGCCACGCCCCTTTTTACACCACTCTGCAAACGCGCCTCTTGGCGCACTGGTGGTGGGGCGATGAGTACCTCAGGACACAAGTGGACTTCATCCCCCGAGCAGCAGTGCGCCAAGAGGCACGTTTGCAGAGTGGTGTAAAAAGGGGGCATGGCCTTGGACCACCTCTCTGCAATCCAGCTCTGTGGCGCATATTGGAGGTACCTGGTGGGCTAGTTGGCCCCCAGGGACCCTCAGTATGCAAGGGGAATTAATTCCCCTACTAACAACGCACCAGGGGGCGCGTTTGCAGAGTGGTGGAGAAAGGGGGCGTTGCCTTTGTCTACCTCTCAGCAATCCCACTGCGTGGGGCTTACTGGAGGTAAGAGGTAGGCTAGTTGGCCCCTAAAGGACCCCCAGCAGCGAAGGGGACTTCAATCCCCATCCAAGAGCGCGCCAGGGAGCTCCTTTGTAGAGTGATGGGCAAAGGGGGCGTGGCCTGCTCTTCGAACTTAGCAATGCTGCTGTGTGGGACTTACTGGAGGTAATAGGAGGGGTAGTTGGCCCCCAAGGATGTCCTTGGGGGCCAACTATGCCTCTTGTTACCTCCAGTAAGTCCCGCAGAGTGGGATTGCTAAGACGTCTTCGGAGGCCATGCCCCCCTTTCTCCACCATTCTGCAAACGCGCCTCCTGCCAGACTACGGGATGGGGGATGAAGTCCAATTTACTCCTGAGGGACTTTGGGGGCCAAGAAGCCCTACTGGTACCTCCTGTAAGCCCTACGCACCGGAATTCCTGAGCGCTGGTCGGAGGCCCAGCACCCTTTCTCCACCACTCTGCAAACACGACTACTAGTTAAAGAAGTGTTTGCAATGTAATAGGTTTTGCATTTGCGAGAATTAGAGCTATTGGCGTTGTAAATGCAAAAGTTTTTTACTAATGTTTTTTGGAGTGGAGTGGATGTACGTTGTGTGTAGTGGAATTATGTGGATAGAAAGTATGTGGTATTTAGTGTATAGGAATTATGTAGAGTGGGATTATATGTTATGGAGAGTAATTATGTGGTATGGTAGTCTGTGTTGTGGAGTGGTAACCTCAGGTTTAGTCTTCCTCGTTTCCATAGAAGCTCAACTATGAACTCAGTGAGACAAAAAAAGATGGAATCACTGAGGAGCACTTGTGGACCTAGTCAGAGGTATGAGCAGGGCCACTGGAATTATGTGACTGTTTGGCTGCACCGACTTTCGCACAATTATACATTTTCTGCATTAGCCACATAATTCATCATCTGCACCCTAATCTGCAGATTTGAACAAAAAAGCCTTGTTTCTAGCTGAAACGGGTCAAACGTTACCAAAAATGCAGCGACAAGGGTTACAGCGTGGTGGAAGGCCCTTTGCAAACCTAGAATGGTCACGTGTTACTTATTGCTAAATGTGGGTGTTAAATTGGTACTAATGGTGTGCAAGCCACTCTTGCTTGCCTCTGCGCCTCTCTTGCCTCTTTCTGCATTTCTGTTGCTTCTTTCTGCACGTTTCTTTCTTTTTCTGCACTTCTCTTGACCTCATTCTGCAATTTTCATGTACTTTCTGCACCTCTCTTCCCTCTTTCTGCACGTCTGTTGCCTCTTTCTGCACATCATTTGCTTCTTTCTGCACCCCTGTTGTCGCTTTCTGCACTCGTCTTCCCTCTTTCTGTACCTTTCCTGCCTGTTTTTGCATCTCACTTGCCTCTTTCTGCACTTTTCTTGCTTCTTTCTACACCTCTGTTGCTTCTTTCAGCAATTCTCTTGCCTCTTTGTGCACTTCTCTTGCCTGTTTCTGCACCTCTCTTGCCTCTTTTTGCACCTCTCTTGCCTCTTTTTGCACCTCTGTTGGCTCTTTCTGCACCTCACTTGCTCCTTTCTACACTTCTCTTGCCTCTTTCTGCACCCCTGTTGCTTCATTCTGCACTTTCCAATGCTTCTTTCTGCACCTGTCTTCCTTCTTTCTGCACCCCTGTTGTCTCTTTATGTACCTCTTTTGACTTTTTCTGCACTTTTCTTGCCTTTTTCTGCACCTCTCTTCCCTCTTTCTGCACGTCTGTTGCCTCTTTCTGTACCTCATTTGCTTCTTTCTGCACCCCTGTTGTCTCTTTCTGCACTCGTCTTCCCTCTTTCTTTACCTTTCCTGCCTGTTTTTGCATCTCACTTGCCTCTTTCTGCACTTTTCTTGCTTCATTCTACACCTCTGTTGCTTCTTTCAGCAATTCTCTTGCCTCTTTGTGCACTTCTCTTGCCTGTTTCTGCACTTCTCTTGCCTCTTTCTGCACCCCTGTTGCTTCATTCTGCACTTTCCATGCTTCTTTCTGCACCTCATTTGCTTCTTTCTGCACCCCTGTTGTCTCTTTATGTACCTCTTTTGCCTCTTTCTGCACTTTTATTGCCTTTTTCTGCACCTCTCTTCCCTCTTTCTGCACGTCTGTTGCCTCTTTCTGCACCTCATTTGCTTCTTTGTGCACCCCTGTTGTCTCTTTCAGCACTCGTCTTCCCTCTTTCTGTACCTTTCCTGCCTGTTTTTGCATCTCACTTGCCTCTTTCTGCACTTTTCTTGCTTCTTTCTACACCTCTGTTGCTTCTTTCAGCAATTCTCTTGCCTCTTTGTGCACTTCTCTTGCGTGTTTCTGCACTTCTCTTGCCTCTTTTTGCACCTCTGTTGGCTCTTTCTGCACCTCACTTGCTCCTTTCTACACTTCTCTTGCCTCTTTCTGCACCCCTGTTGCTTCATTCTGCACTTTCCATGCTTCTTTCTGCACCTGTCTTGCTTCTTTCTGCACCCGTTGTCTCTTTATGTACCTCTTTTGACTCTTTCTGCACTTTTCTTGCCTTTTTCTGCACCTCTCTTCCCTCTTTCTGCACGTCTGTTGCCTCTTTCTGCACCTCATTTGCTTCTTTCTGCACCCCTGTTGTCTCTTTCTGCACTCGTCTTCCCTCTTTCTGTACCTTTCTTGCCTGTTTTTGCATCTCACTTGCCTCTTTCTGCACTTTTCTTGCTTCTTTCTACACCTCTGTTGCTTCTTTCAGCAATTCTCTTGCCTCTTTGTGCACTTCTCTTGCCTGTTTCTGCACTTCTCTTGCCTCTTTCTGCACCCCTGTTGCTTCATTCTGCACTTTCCATGCTTCTTTCTGCACCTGTCTTGCTTCTTTCTGCACCCCTGTTGTCTCTTTATGTACCTCTTTTCCCTCTTTCTGCACTTTTCTTGCCTTTTTCTGCACCTCTCTTCCCTCTTTCTGCACGTCTATTGCCTCTTTCTGCACCTCATTTGCTTCTTTCTGCACCCCTGTTGTCTTTCAGCACTCGTCTTCCCTCTTTCTGTACCTTTCCTGCCTGTTTTTGCATCTCACTTGCCTCTTTCTGCACTTTTCTTGCTTTTTTCTACATCTCTGTTGCTTCTTTCAGCAATTCTCTTGCCTCTTTGTGCACTTCTCTTGCCTGTTTCTGCACCTCTCTTGCCTCTTTTTGCACCTCTGTTGGCTCTTTCTGCTCCTTTCTACACTTCTCTTGCTTCTTTCTGCACCCCTGTTGCCTCATTCTGCACTTTTCATGCTTCTTTCTGCACCTGTCTTGCTTCTTTCTGCACCTCTGTTGTCTCTTTATGTACCTCTTTTGCCTCTTTCTGCACTTTTTTTGCCTTTTTCTGCACCTCTCTTCCCTCTTTCTGCATGTCTGTTGCCTCTTTCTGCACCTCATTTGCGACTTTCTGCACCCCTGTTGTCTCTTTCTGCACTCGTCTTCCCTCTTTCTGTACCTTTCCTGCCTGTTTTTGCATCTCACTTGCCTCTTTCTGCACTTTTCTTGCTTCTTTCTACACCTCTGTTGCTTCTTTCAGCAATTCTCTTGCCTCTTTGTACACTTGTCTTACCTGTTTCTGCACTTCTCTTGCCTCTTTCTGCACCCCTGTTGGCTCTTTCTGCACCTCACTTGTTCCTTTCTACACTTCTCTTGCCTCTTTCTGCATGTCTGTTGCCTCTTTCTGCACCTCATTTGCTTCTTTCTGCACCCCTGTTGTCTCTTTCTGCACTCGTCTTCCCTCTTTCTATACCTTTCCTGCCTGTTTTTGTATCTCACTTGCTTCTTTCTGCACTTTTCTCTTGCTTCTTTCTACACCTCTGTTGCTTCTTTCAGCAATTCTCTTGCCTCTTTGTGCACTTCTCTTGCCTGTTTCTGCACTTCTCTTGCCTCTTTTTGCACCTCTGTTGGCTCTTTCTGCACCTCACTTGCTCCTTTCTACACCTGTCTTGCTTCTTTCTGCACCCGTTGTCTCTTTATGTACCTCTTTTGCCTCTTTCTGCACTTTTCTTGCCTTTTTCTGCACCTCTCTTCCCTCTTTCTGCACGCCTGTTGCCTCTTTCTGCACCTCATTTGCTTCTTTCTGCACCCCTGTTGTCTCTTTCTGCTCTCGTCTTCCCTCTTTCTGTACCTTTCCTGCCTGTTTTTGCATCTCAATTGCCTCTTTCTGCACTTTTCTTGCTTCTTTCTACACCTCTGTTGCTTCTTTCAGCACTTCTCTTGCCTTTTTCTGCACCTTTCTTGCCTCTTTCTGCACCTCACTTGCTCCTTTCTACACTCCTCTTGCCTCTTTCTGCACCCCTGTTGCTTTATTCCGCACTTTCCATGCTTCTTTAGGCACCTGTCTTGCTTCTTTCTGCACCCCTGTTGTCTCTTTATGTACCTCTTTTGCCTCTTTCTGCACTTTTCTTGCCTTTTTCTGCACCTCTCTTCCCTCTTTCTGCACGTCTGTTGCCTCTTTCTGCACCTCATTTGCTTCTTTCTGCACCCCTGTTGGCTCTTTCTGCACCTCACTTGCTCCTTTCTGCACCTGTCTTGCTTCTTTCTGCACCCCTGTTGTCTCTTTATGTACCTCTTTTGCCTCTTTCTGCACTTTTCTTGGCTTTTTCTGCACCTCTCTTCCCTCTTTCTGCACGTCTGTTGCCTCTTTCTGCACCTCATTTGCTTCTTTCTGCACCCCTGTTGTCTCTTTCTGCACTCGTCTTCCGTCTTTCTGTACCTTTCCTGCCTGTTTTTGCATCTCACTTGCATCATTCTGCACTTTTCTTGCTTCTTTGTACACCTCTGTTGCTTCTTTTAGCAATTCTCTTGCCTCTTTGTGCACTTCTCTTGCCTGTTTCTGCACCTCTCTTACCTCTTTTTACACCTCTGTTGGTTCTTTCTGCACTGCTCTTGCTTCTTTCTGCACCTCATTTGCCTCTTTCTGCACTTCACTTGCTTTTTTCTGGACCTCTCTTGCCTCTTTCGGCACCTGTGTTGCTTCTTTCTCTACTTCTCTTGCCTCCTTCTGCACCTCTTAGTTAGAGGTAGTTTTAATGCCCCTGCCCTATTATGTACTAGGGCCATACAGGGGAGGTCATGCCAATCACAGGGGTACCCCAACCCATAGTGTACCCTAGTGTATGTAGGTGTTTTCACTGTATTCTAAGTGTCTTTCAGCATAGCACTAGCTCCGGGCCTGGTTAGTCAGAGTCAGTTACCACCAGTACCAGTCAGCAAAAAGTTGGGGGCACAGGATGACTTTGCAACAAGGCCTCTTTCTGCTCCTCTGTTGGTTCTTTGTGCACATCTCGTGCTTCTTTCTGCACCTTTCTCCGACTTTCTGGACTTCTGTTGCCTCTTTCTGCATTTCTCTTGCTTCTTTCTGCGCCTTTCTTCCTCTTTCTGCACATGTCCTACCTTTGTAGGCATAGTTAGAAATTAGCATTTAAAAAACCTTTGAAATTCACTGAAAAAACCACAGGTTTCAGGGACGTTATAGTTAGAAATTAGCATTTAAAAACCTTTGAAATTCACTCGAAAAACCATAGGTTTCAGGGACGTTATAGTTAGAAATTGGCATTTAAAAACCTTAGAAATTCACAGGTTTCAGGGACGTTATAGTTAGTTGGACATTTCACTCGTACAAAACCAGAGAAATTTGGCCGTTATAGTTAGTTCAGCTAACTATAACTCGCGCCCCGCAATGCACTGCTGATGACGTCACATATTTCATCATTCATGACATGGTCAGTGACATCACAGATGACATCTCAAATGACATCCCTGATGACAACCCTGATGACATCATCCACGTGATAATCTGATGCACCTCCTCATACCCTAATATAACCTTTGATACACCAACTCTAAAATGCAGACTACCATTTTCGAAACCATAGACACACCAATACTAGTTAGTACAAACCCACTCACTAATTCCTAGGTCTACACACACAGCCACTCATTCACCCATACAGTCACTCATACATGCAGTCAACCATCAATACGGCACTATCATATGCACTCACATATCTATACAGACACTCACACACCGCCACTCATCCATAGAGTTACTCACACACCTAGTCAGTCATGCAAAGAATCAATCACATTCCCATTTACTCACCTATACAGTTATACACACACCACCTCACTTATTCAAACATATACTAACACATACCTACACTCTTATACAATAACTAATACAAGCACACACTCATCCATACAGCCACTCTCACAGTCACTCACTCTCACATATAGTCATTTATATACTCCAACACTCACATATACTGCCTTTCACATATGCAGTTACTCACACATGTACCACTGAGGCATCCATTCACTCACCAACACACCCATACACACACTCACCCACCCATACAGCCCTTCACAAATGCACTCTTGAACCCATACACCCAGTGAATCACCCACTCACACATCTATGCACAGAGTCACACCCTCCACCCACCCACACAGACACTCAGGCACCCATACAGATACTCAGACAACCAATCAATAACCCACATAAACCCTCATTTAGCTACTCACCAACCCATGCAACCGCTTACACACCAACTGACAAACTAAACTCTGTGAATGTCTGTATCAGTCACTAACCCATGCATTCAGTAAGACACATTTAATCACTCACTTATACAGTCAGTCACGCACCTACTAAATCATCCATTCAGACACTTATACACCCACTCATTCTTCAATACACCTTGGCCTATATATATATATATAAAACATATTTAAACTTTACAGAAACACAGTCACTGGATGATGTCATCAGTGATGTCATTTGAGATGTCATCAGTGATGTCATCAGTGATGTTACTGACCATGTCATGAATGATGTAATATGTGACGTCATCAGCAGTGCATTGCGGGGCACGAGTTATAGTTAGCTGAACTAACTATAACGGCCGAATTTCTCTGGTTTTGTACGAGTGAAATGTCCAACTAACTATAACGTCCCTGAAACCTGTATATATATATATATATATATATATATTACAGATTTTAGTTACACTACGGCCAAACTATTTCTAGAAATACATGGTGGTAAAGCTGAGGGATTAAAAATATTTAGGTTTGGTGAGGCATCTCCGAACATTAGAAGAGGGAGACCAAGCACGACAGCACAAAAAGACTATGGCCTATCCGAATTTCAGTAATTAACTTTGTGTGTGGTGTGTTTTGCAATAAAACATGCAAATCTATTGATGCAAGGAACTATCCTGAAGAGCTGGTAACAAACACGTTTTCTAAAATTCACAGATAAAATGGAAACATTTCGGGGCCGATTCCGATCTCGGTCGGAGGCGCACCCAACACCATTCGGTCGGGAAAAAAGCCATGCGAAAGCCTGTTTCCCGACCGATCCGTACAGCACACCGAACGAGTAAGTACGATGCGCACAACAGCAAAGAATCCGGCCGAGCCGTACTCACCCAAGCCAGGTCCTGTTCCCCGACCGAGGCGAATCCGGAAACGCTGAATCGAGTCGCACGGAAGGGAAAATGCAGCTCCGTCCGGCCGAACGAGTACGATGCGCTTCCGTACGCGCCGAACCCGTCGCTACGCACGGCACGTCAAAGCATCCGGGAGAGGCGCACATAAGCTCCGATTCGCGCCACAACACGATCCACGGCTCCGAGACGAACACAGCAGCGACGAGGACGACGCGAAGCGACGAGGACGAGGCGAAGCGACGAGGACGACGCGAAGCAACGAGAAGGACGAACGACACGAACCAACCATGAATCCCTTCGTCCCGATCATACCGATATTCTACATTTACTACCGGAACAGGCACGGACGCATACGGCGCAGAAGGTAAGCCAGACACCAACCACAAAACACATACAACACGTACACGACACATCACACACACACAAAGGGATGCAGAATATACTTACACCAGCAACAGCAGCACCATAGGGGCGGGATGCCCATCACCAATGCCACATATGCACACAGGGGCCTGAATGCGCACCACCACCCCTACCCAGGGGGGGCTGGATGCCTACCACTACTACCACCCTCACCCAGGGGGGGCTGGATGCCTACCACCACCCTTAGCCAGGGGGGGCAGGATGCCTACCACTACTACTACCACCCTTACCCAGGGGGGGCAGGATGCCTACCACTACTACCACCCTTAGCCAGGGGGGGCTGGATGCCTACCACTACTACCACCCTCACCCAGGGTGGGCAGGATGCCTACCACTACTACCACCCTTAGCCAGGGGGGGCTGGATGCCTACCACTACTACCACCCTCACCCAGGGTGGGCAGGATGCCTACCACTACTACCACCCCTACCCAGGGGGGGCAGGATGCCTACCACTACTACCACCCTCACCCAGGGGGGGCTGGATGCCTACCACCACCCTTAGCCAGGGGGGGCAGGATGCCTACCACTACTACCACCATTACCCAGGGGGGGCAGGATGCCTACCACTACTACCACCCTTAGCCAGGGGGGGCTGGATGCCTACCACTACTACCACCCTCACCCAGGGTGGGCAGGATGCCTACCACTACTACCACCCTTAGCCAGGGGGGGCTGGATGCCTACCACTACGACCACCCTCACCCAGGGTGGGCAGGATGCCTACCACTACCACCCTTACCCAGGGGGGGCAGGATGCCTACCACTACTACCACCCTTAGCCAGGGGGGGCAGGATGCCTACCACTACTCCCACCCTTAGCCAGGGGGGGCTGGATGCCTACCACTACTACCACCCTGAGCCAGGGGGGGCTGGATGCCTACCACTACTACCACCCTCACCCAGGGTGGGCAGGATGCCTACCACTACTACCACCCTTACCCAGGGTGGGCAGGATGCCTGGCAGGATGCCTACCACTACTACCACCCTTACCCAGGGTGGGCAGGATGCCTACCACTACTACCACCCTTACCCAGGGGGGCAGGATGCCTACCACTACTACCACCCTTAGCCAGGGGGGCTGGATGCCTACCACTACTACCACCCTCACCCAGGGTGGGCAGGATGCCTACCACTACTACCACCCTTACCCAGGGGGGGCAGGATGCCTACCACTACTACCACCCTTAGCCAGGGGGGCTGGATGCCTACCACTACTACCACCCTTACCCAGGGGGGCAGGATGCCTACCACCACCCTTAGACAGGGGGGCAGGATGCCTACCACTACTACCACCCTTACCCAGGGGGGCAGGATGCCTACCACTACTACCACCCTTAGCCAGGGGGGCTGGATGCCTAACACTACTACCACCCTTACCCAGGGGGGCAGGATGCCTACCACTACTACCACCCTTAGCCAGGGGGCTGGATGCCTAACACTACTACCACCCTTACCCAGGGGGGCTGGATGCCTACCACTACTACCACCCTTAGCCAGGGGGGGCTGGATGCCTACCACTACTACCACCCTTACCCAGGGGGGGCTGGATGCCTACCACTACTACCACCCCCACTCATAGGATGGACAATGCATGACACAACCAGCACACCACAACCTAGGGAATGCAAGAAGAAGACATCCCCCCAACACCATGACAAGCGTGTGTAGACTGTGTCAAATGCCTACAACACCGAACATGACTTTGAACATACAATGTGACCCCCTAGCACATGTGCCACACATATATGTGTGTGGCACCCACAATGCAAGCAGGCCATGACCATTGTGGCAATGGGCTCCAAACCCCCATCATCACAGTGACCAAAATGTAAGTGTGGGGTCCATAGCTGAAGCACACTTAGAACAATGTGGCAATGGGGTCCAAACCCCCATCATCACAGTGACCAAAATGTAAGTGTGGGGTCCATAGCTGAAGCACACTTTGAACATTGTGGCAATGGGTTCCAAACCCCCATCATCACAGTGACCAGAATGTAAGTGTGGGGTCCATAGCTGAAGCACATTTTGAACATTGTGGCAATGGGGTCCAAACCCCCATCATCACAGTGACCAAAATGTAAGTGTGGGGTCCATAGCTGAAGCACACTTTGAACATTGTGGCAATGGGGTCCAAACCCCCATCATCACAGTGACCAAAATGTAAGTGTGGGGTCCATAGCTGAAGCACACTTTGAACATTGTGGCAATGGGGTCCAAACCCCCATCATCACAGTGACCAAAATGTAAGTGTGGGGTCCATAGCTGAAGCACATTTCGAACATTGTGGCAATGGGGTCCAAACCCCCATCATCACAGTGACCAAAAGGTAATTGTTGACAAAGAAAGAGGTGCAACTGCCAGACTGCATGGATGATTCCTGGTCACAGAACAACAAACACATCAGTGGCAAAGTAGTGTATGTGTCCCATTGCAACATAAATTGGGGGAGCCAAATCCTGCAGTGCAAATAAGACATACCTTTGGCCATGTGCAGACAAACAACACCCATGGGGGCTGACACCGTCAACAATCATCAATGACACAATGACAGAAGTGACCATCAGAATGCAGACCCACATATTTGCACCAATGGGCACACACATGCAGATACCCTGTGGAGACTGTAGATGTGAGGTGAACAGATACCATACCATGGCAGCAATGGGACACACAAACCATGATCATTGTGCTGACCGATGACCTAGGAGTCCCAGGGACAGCAGGGGAAACCCACCAAACTACATACAGCCAATGGCACACCCAAGATATGCCAATGCAGTGGTGCAGATGCACAAACACAAACAGCAGACCCACACTGCACATCATACACAACAGGTGAGGGGGGTGCCAGTGTCCCCAGGCAACCACACAACACATGAGGAGACCTGAATACCAATCATACAGATGTGCATACAGTGGCACACAAAGGTAACTCATGGATACAAATCCCCTATGTGGGCAAGCAGGCATTGTCAGATGAGAGGGAGCACAAATCACACATGTCACACAGGCACGTAGGGACAGCAACTGACACAGCAAGACACAGACACACCACAGCACCACCCCCAGGGCCCCCACAATGTGGTGACCCTGGGCTGCATTACAATCCCACTGTGATGACAAAGCTAAATGTGGTTCACACTGTGAACCACAGTCATGTGTACTGAGCAACTAACTACCATCACACCTACACAAGCACAAATCAAACAGCATGGCCAGTAAGCCAAGGCCAACATGGAGGCAGGGGCCTAGCCGGGCAACAACTCTCATCTGCACACACTCAACACCACACCCCTCGACCTCCAACAATGTGCATCAGTGAAGCACACATGCACTGGTGACATTGCACATGCACCCATGACTATTCCAGGGTGGTGGGTGGGAACCAAGGTGCAGAAACACATCACACATGGACACTCAACAAGACTCCTGAATGTCTGACACACTGCACACTACGCTGTACATGGACATGACGGCAATACCACACCAACCAATGGGATCCCAGCCACAGTCACACACCAATGAAGAAGCCAAGGTCACCCACAAAGAACACACATAGACAACAACCAACATTGCAGCCCGGACCCTGAGGAGTGCCAGCAGTCACACACACAACGTGTCACAATCACTGAAAGATAACACAAACTGGAAATCACATGACAGGGGCAAACAACAAGTGCCAAGGGGAAACCTGACTGTGACCCATCTGCGTCTGCACACAAACTCAGCCCTGACAGCAAACACACCTATGGGTGACACCCTGATGACCAGTAATGTGCCATGCACCCACATCACAGAGAACCCTGGGAGAAGACTTTGGGGGAACATAGCTCAACTCAGCTAGCATCACAAACAGGTACAACACTAGGGATCACAGCATGCACAGCTAAATGGAAGTGAACACACAGACATGCACATACAACACACACCTTGGGCGCAGGCAATGTCACAGGAGTACACACTGCCATGAGGGGACTCCACTCCTGTGTGAAGAAAGCTGTGCCATATGTTGCCTCAGTAGGGCCCCATCATGTCAGCTGAGCACTTGGTCACACAATCAACAATTAGCACCAAATGAGGGCTCCCGTCACATCAGCCTGGTCATGGAAGTGCCAACGGAATCATCAGCACAGATCCAACACACTTGTATAGCAGTGTTGCACTGACAACACAGATGAGTCCTTCCCCATTGATGCCCCAACCTGCATGTCCACTGGAGATGGCCACACGGTCAGGGAAGTAGACGAATTGAACAATGGCAGGCACAACAGATGTGCAGGGGTGGAAGCCACAGATGTGAAATAGCCAATCTAAGTAGGAAATCCCATTGCCAAATACTGAACACATGACACCCTCAGATGCTGCTATGGATGACATGGATACACCACAGGATAGGACACATTCCCCCTGGACCACATGGGTTCCTGCACAGTAACACTTCATTATCATGAGACCAAATATCACCATCACTGCAGCAAGGGCATGGTTAGCATCATCAACATCATGTACATCAGAAGCAAAAGCACTAGAGAACAGAAAGTTGCTTTATTCAGCATATGTGGCATTAAAAGTAGAAGTCCGGTAGAACATAAACAAAGGCCAATGGCCAGTCCATCAACAAAGTCACAAGTGGGTGACAGTGGCAGATGCCACCCTACACATGCCTGCACAAAACCAGGGACAATCCACTAGGAGGGGCAACCGGGGGGTAGGCCAGGCACCGCAGGGACAGGATCAGGGCTCACCAGGAGGAAGCAGGGAAGGGGTGGTGGGTGCTGGAGAGCCACTGACAACTGCAGTGGAGGTGTCTGACATGGTGTGTGCCGGCACAACTGGGGGCATGGCCCAGATGTTGTGGGTGCCGGCACGACTGCAGTGGACCCTGCAGATGGAGTGGACAGGTCCGCCACTGCAGTGCCCAAGTCAGACAGGGTGGTAGTGGACTCCACTGCAGTGCCTACCACCAGGGGAGGAGAATGGGGAACAGGCAAGGTGGGCTGGACAGAGGGGGAGGACACCCTCACCACATCAGTGGCACAGACAAGCGCAGCGGGGGTGTGGTGCCGGGAGAGCAAGTGGCAGGGGGAGAAGGCCGGAGCCTCTTGGGGATGGTATATCTGTGGGTGGGGGAACCTGGGGCAGGGTGTGGTGGGGGCACCTGTGGAGTGGGGGCCTGAGGGATGGAGGAAGGAGACCTGGTGCTTGAGCTGCAGGGCGGCGGCGGGGTCTTTCTCTTAACACTCCGGGGGGACTTGCGGGTGGGGGCCTCAGTCTTTCTGCGCCTGGGGGAGGGTGTCCGGGGGCGAGGGGCACTCTGCTCTGTGTGGGGGGGCTTCCTCTTCACCCTGGATGCTGGAGCAGCTGGATCGGAGGGGAAGAGGCCGAGGTCACTGAGGAAGAGGCGCTGGGTCTTTGGGGTTGCAGGTGAGGCAAGGGAGGGTGCTTTGGAGGGAGAGGCAACTGAGGACTGCGCAGTGCTCGTGGATGCGTGTGTGTGTTCCAGGGCCCCATCCCCTGTGAGTCTGGTTTCAGTCCCCTGACTGTGCGTGCGTGTGCGTTTTGTTTGTGGCGTGTGTGTCTGTGTGCTGGACGTGTGGGTGCTGGTGTGTGCCTGTGCCGGTGTGTGTGTGCTTCGGACGGGTAAGGTGCTGGGGAGTGTGGATGGAGCAGAGGCAGGAGGGGTGAGGGACTGTCTGAGGAGGGACACTGCTGCCGTCAGGGAGGAGTCCATGGACCTATTGCCCCTCTGTAGGTCAGACATGCCCGATGAGATGCCCTCCATGAACGACACCAGCTGAGTCAACAGTGCGGTGTGCGCATGGAGGACACTCAGCATGGCTGTCTGCCCTACATGGAGCTGGCGAAGGAGGTACACAGACTCCTCACTCAGGGCAGCAGGGGACACAGGGGCAGGGGGTGCGGTGCCTGGCCCAAAGGAGACACGCTCCCGTACATGGGAGCCTCCACGGACCTGGGGAATGGGAGCCGATGGGAGGGCGGTGGTGGTGCTGGTGGTGGCGGGGACAGCAACACTAGCTGGGGTGTGGTGGCTGCTGACACCCGCCTCCACAAGGGAGTCATCCTCCGAGTTGCTCTGGTCCTCAGCTGAGGTGGATGGTGCTGAGGACTCCTCGGTGTGGCTCCCCTCGCCCTCCGTGCCACTGGGTCCCTCCGACCACTCCTCGGCTGCTGACCCAGTCTGGCTCTCTGGCTCCTCCTGGTCCGTGGAGCTGTCCCCTTCCGTGGCCGTGGATGTATCTGCAAACAATGGGGAAACAGACAGACATCAGTCACCTGCACCAAACGCACACACCACTGTGAGCACAGCACATTACAGAGCAAGCCCTGGCATCATTAGTTGTACATTGCTAAAAGTGCCCTAACTGAACAGGAGAAGCCAATTGTCAGTCTGATGCCAACCATGGCACTCACATCCCACATGGCCTTGCACCCATCTGTCTGGTGTCTGTTGGATTGCAACACCCCAGTGTGGACACATGCACCAAGTACACAGTAGTTGGACAGTGCAGAGGACACGGTGTGGCATGTGGACATGCACACATCACAGCTCTTGCCACTGAGTCAGTACAGGTTTCCGGATGAAAGGGATGCCCAGAGTCAAATAGGAAATGCATGTGATGCATACCAGCGACAGACACCATGATGCACCCATGTCCTGATAGCCATCGCCACAATGGTGTGCATGTAGCACATGTCACTCCCCTGCAGGACCACCAATAAGTTGACACATGCCATGGCAGAGGCATGACTGCTAAGTCATACATCACTGTCTCAGTGATGTATGACTTGGCAGCCAGAGAACAACACTATGCACTGTGTCACAATAGTAGGTCATGGGGAATACAAGTCCTGGAGCTGCACAAGTGCACATGTACATCCCCCACACAACACATCATCTTAACCCTCATCTGTCCAGGTCATACCTATTGGACATATGGGAGACCTGTGACACTACCCTCTGAACCTGAGCCCCTCACAATTTGCTGTGAATGGGGACCAGCTGCCTGAACTTCACATTCGCATACCCCAGTCTGCACGGGCAGCTGATCAAACACCTATGTGACACACAAGTATCGTCTCCTATGGTCACATCTCCAGGGGCATGCTGAGCCCCTACCAAGAAACACCCCAGCAGTCCTGGCAACTAATCCACAGCACACTGACACAGAGGCAGACACCTGAGGGGTCAAATCACTGTGCACAATATGTCAGCTGATACACGGGAGTGGGAGTACAGAGTGCATTGCATGGCCTGGAGTAGGCATGACTGTCCTGCTCCACATGAATGAGGGATGTGCCCTGGACAGTGGATAGCTGGCTATGTATGTGTGACACACGTAATCTGCACACTCCTGGGGCCCAAACATTGTTCCCACCCGCTGCATGGGCGTGTGCCACATACCCCAGGCACATGTGGTGGCTCAGCTCAGCAAGTGGACCGCATATCAAAGCAACACGCAGATCACACGTCCAAACACAGGCGTTGTGTGAACAATGGACCCACCCATGATGCCCACAACAGAGTTAGGGAAACAGATGCTGTCCCCCACCTTTAGTGAAGCAAACTGCAAGGACACAGTCCCAAGTGACACAATTCCCTGAATGTAAGGGCCACACCTGGGTATCAGATGAGCAGTGGGCAGTGCACAATAGAGGGACATGGCTCCTGGACAACATGACTGCTGCACTGTGGCAGTTGAACCAGGCCAGAGGAGGGCACAAAGCATGTAATACAGAGTTCCCAGTGCAGTCTTTGACTCACCCCCTCCTTGCTGCTGTCTGGCCTTCAGCTGCCCATCCAGGTCTGGAAACACCACCGCCAGGATCTGGAGCATGTGGGGGTCAGGGTCCGTGTTCCGCCCCTCCTGCGAGGAGGCGACAGCTTCAGCTGGACCCGTGCAATCCTCCGGGTCCAGCCCCGAAGGTCCTGCCACCTCTTCTGGCAGTTGCGGATCCGGCGCTTGTAGACCCCCACGGACCGGACAGCCCGGACGATGTCCTTCCAGATCTCCTGCTTCCGATGGGCATTAACCTGTCAGGATGACAAAGTGAAAAGGCCATTACTACACATGCAACATATCCGTGCATGACACAGTTGTATATACATGTCTCAATCACAGGGGCACATGATGTACACAGGCAGTGCAAAGCTGCCCATGGACAGTTTGCCAGACGTCACTACATGGTATCATTGCATGGGAAGTAAAACCTTGTTCAAATGCACTGTCACTGCACCATACCTGTCCAGTGCATGTCACTACACACTATGGGGGGTGACAACTACTCAGTGAGCCTGCTAGCCAGTGGCGTGCAGACTTTCAGCCTTGCCAGTCAGACAAAATGCACATTCAGAAAGGCAGTGCACAGAACACTCACCTGCTCCCCTGGTGTCCCATACAGCTTGCTGTACTGTGGAAGTAGGCTGTCCAGCAGGGCCTGGTTCTCTTCAAGGCTGAAGGCTGGGGCTCTCTCCACAGTACGTGCCATTGCAGGGTCCAGAGGGGCAGAGACAGCAGCAGTGCAGTGGCAGATGTCGTCCTGGAGCATGTAGTGCAGGAAAGTGAGCTCTCAGGGGAACAGCCAGCAATATATATGTGCTGGAGAGGCAGATACTGTCCCTTGTGTCCAAAGTGATAGGTCCAAGTCGTTTGCATCTTCTGAATCTGGCCAATCCATGGAATAGCAGCACCAAAACACGCCCACAGCATCCTTCAAATCTTCAACTTCATGACATACATGATTTTGCAACATTGTTGTGGTTGACCAACTGATTTTCCAGCAACCGACTCGTTCGAAATTCGAAAACGCGTCCGTTGCCAGGCAAGCCCATTGTCAATGGGTGCGCACCGATCGGTCCATTGCGGTACAACGCGTACAGGGGTACAACGCGTACAGGGGTACAACGCGTACCCGCACACATTGAATGCAATGGGCCGGCCGGGGGCACCGATCGGTCCATTGCAGTACAACGCGTACAGGGGTACAACGCGTACCCGCACACATTGAATGCAATGGGCCGGCCGGAGGCACCGATCGGTCCATTGCAGTTCAACGCGTACAGGGGTACAACGCGTACAGGGGTACAACGCGTACCCGCACACATTGAATGCAATGGGCCGGCCGGGGTCACCGATCGGTCCATTGCAGTACAACGCGTACAGGGGTACAACGCGTACCCGCACACATTTAATGCAATGGGCCGGCCGGAGGCACCGATCGGTCCATTGCAGTTCAACGCGTACAGGGGTACAACGCGTACCCGCACACATTGAATGCAATGGGCCGGCCGGAGGCACCGATCGGTCCATTGCAGTTCAACGCGTACAGGGGTACAACGCGTACAGGGGTACAACGCGTACCCGCACACATTGAATGCAATGGGCCGGCCGGGGTCACCGATCGGTCCATTGCAGTACAACGCGTACAGGGGTACAACACGTACCCGCACACATTGAATGCAATGGGCCGGCCGGGGGCACCGATCGGTCCATTGCAGTACAACGCGTACAGGGGTACAACGCGTACCCGCACACATTGAATGCAATGGGCCGGCCGGAGGCACCGATCGGTCCATTGCAGTACAACGCGTACAGGGGTACAACGCGTACCCGCACACATTGAATGCAATGGGCCGGCCGGGGTCACCGATCGGTCCATTGCAGTACAACGCGTACAGGGGTACAACGCGTACCCGCACACATTGAATGCAATGGGCCGGCCGGAGGCACCGATCGGTCCATTGCAGTTCAACGTGTACAGGGGTACAACGCGTACAGGGGTACAACGCGTACCCGCACGCATTGAATGCAATGGGCCGGCCGGGGTCACCGATCGGTCCATTGCAGTACAACGCGTACAGGGGTACAACGCGTACCCGCACACATTGAATGCAATGGGCCGGCCGGGGGCACCGATCGGTCCATTGCAGTACAACGCATCACTGTACATGTGACTGGCATATGTCAGCATGCCTGTCTCAGATGGACATATGCCAGCCACAGATAGCTCCCAGGGAGTGAGGGGCACACCTACATCACGACAGCCTGTCCAAACTTTATCATAAGGCATGTAAGGCTGCATTTCCTATTGTGTGTATGTTGGTGTACATGTTGTCCTGTGGGTGTCACCTGTGGGCAGCCACCCCCAGGCTGTGCACGTGTTCATGGGGACAGGATCCTGGGTGTTACGTGTGCATGACCACTGTGATGTGCAACTGTTCATATCTGTGCATGTGCCATGGTCACATTTCACAGTGGTGTATGTGTATGTCATGTCACATACCCCGTGAGTCCCATGTGGGACGGTATGTTTGAGCCAGGGTGTCCCAGTGGCACAATAGTGATGGTCCTCCACAGTCTTTGTGCATGTAGTGTTTACAATGTCTCTGATTACATGTGCACAATGGGAGACAGTCTCCACATCCAGGTTGTGTGTGCATGGACTTTGATGTTGTGCGTGTGTGTGTCACAGACGTCCATGTCTGTCCTGCCGTGGCAAGTGGGGCCACTACCTGTGGGGGTCATGGTTGTTTTGCTGTGGTGTATACATGATACTCCATGTAATGCCAGTGTCCATGTGGCAATACAGGGTCCCTGGGAATGTACCTGTCGTTGAGCTGTGGTGCCTGGGGCACATCTGTCCTCACATGTCACTGTGGGGGTTATTGTGACATTGCAGCAGGAGATGGGAACTGTGACACGGCCTCATGATATCCAATGGGCCAACCTGGGACTAATTGATGCCACCTGTTGGACCGTGTTGACAGATGTTGGCCATGTATGTACCATACATGTCCTTCCGGAACTGCACACTTCATGTAGTTGTGCCTCATAATGATGTATGTTGGGATCTTGAGTGTGTTCAATGCCGCATATGTGGGGTGACTGACAATCTTGCTTACTTCTCCTCTGCACTGCAGGGCTCCTGCTGTCCATCGACCATTCCCAGACCTGGCAACGATGGTGGAACGGGACAGCATCCGACGGTACCGCTTCACCAGGCAGCTGATTGAGGATTTGGCAGTGCAGTTGTCCCCACATTTGCAGCCTGGCCGGCCGTATCCTACAGCGCTGACCCCCAAGGTGAAGGTGATGGCAGCCCTACACTTCTTTGCCACCGGTACCTTCCAACATACTGTGGCGACTGCTGGTGGGATGTCACAGACCATGTTAAGCCGTGTGCTCCGCGATGTTTTGGCGGCAATGTTGCTATTCCTGAACCGGTACATCTATTTCCCTAGACTGCGACGACTCACTGACGTGAAGAGTGACTTTTATGCCCTGGGGAGGATGCCGCATGTCATTGGCTCCATTGATGGGACACATGTGGCTTTGGTACCACCACAGGCCCAGGAGCAGGCCTACAGGAACCGCAAGCACTACCACTCGGTCAATGCACTGGTGGTGTGTCTTGCAGACATGACCATCACACACGTGTGTGCCCGTTTCCCTGGTTCAGCACACGATGACTTTGTGATGAGGAGTAGTCGCATCCCCAGGATGATGGCACAGATGCAGAACCAGCGTGCCTGGCTTGTCGGTGTGTACTGACTTTGTGCCATTGTGTGTGATCTGATCTGTAGTATTCCGCCCACTTTTCCAAGTCAGCTAATGTGCACTTGTCTGTCCGTAGGTGACTCGGGATACCCCAACATGTCGTGGTTGCTGACACCCCTCAGGAACCCTGTGACACCAGCCCAGATGCGCTACAATGAGGCACATGGTCGGACCAGGAGAGTGATTGAGCGGACATTTGGTCTCCTGAAGAGCCGCTTCCGCTGCCTGGACAAGACCGGAGGGTCCCTCCCATATGCCCCTGCGAAAGTGTGCAAGATTATCATCGTCTGCTGCATGCTCCACAACCTGGCAGTGCGGAAGGAGTTGCCTCTCATCCAGGATGACAATGACCAACATCCGCCACCTGTGGAGGATCCTGGCCTGGACCACAATGCCAGTGACGATGATGATGATGATGATGATGGTGATGTCCGCACACAGCTCATCACCAACTTCTTTAGCTGAATGTGAGTATCCTGAGGTGTCATGTCAATGATGTGAGTTGGCATGATGTGTGGGTGGTGCTCTGGTGCTGTTGGAGTGTGTCCATGGGCTACTTGACTGGATGTGTGTTGCGATGTGTGCTAACAGGTGGGCTGTACTCCCCAACAGTGTTGACATGCTAACTTGGTTCTGGGTGGGTATCTTGTAACATGTATTGTGCATGAGTTTTGCTGTTCTGTCCTGTACTCCATTGCTTTTGACTGTGTGTCATTTCTGTCCTTCACAGGGTACTTTCAGATTCGTTTGGTCAACTGTGTCCAACGACGACGTGATTGCACATCCAGGGTGGTAGCTGTTGTGTCCCTACAGGTGATGTGCGCCACACCCATGGACTTCCTTCCGTCTACAGTTGTTGACTGTGTGCCCGCTGCCAGGTGGGATTACCTTGCATCTGTAGTGGTTACGACATGTTGCAACTGTGTAATAAACCTGTGCTTCACTTTGTGATGTGCGTTGTCTGTGGTCACACATTTGAGTGCCATTTGCTTACTGCACCTGTGGGCTACTTGACTACAACTGGGAATGGGTGTGGTGTCTGTGCATTGCACCGTCTTCCCTGGCAACATCAGTGTAGGCAATGAGTCAGATGGCCTAGGTGTGTATGTGTTGTGTAGCCCTGGTGGTGTGTCTCCCTCATATGTGTCACGTTGCCTTTACTCACATGCCTGTGTTGTCCTTGCTGTTGCAGTTCGCATACACAGTGTAATTTTGCAGTTCATCATCCCCATAACAGCACCCACGTTGGAATCACGACAGAGGCAAGTATGGTGTATTAGTGTGTTTATTGTGATACATTTGTGTTAATAGTGCATAGGATGGGTAGTGCTGTACATAAATCTTGCAATGTGAAGTTCCTAGGTGAATTGAAAGTCCTGGTAGACAGGATCCCCAGTATCGGGGCCACAGTTGTCTGACACATTGGTCCAACTTGTACTCCCCATGCAATGTGTGGGAGTAGTGTTGCCGTCAACAGGGTGAACAGTCTGTGCACAAAGGCGAACATCCAGAACAGGTTCAGGCTTCCTGGGAGTTGCGCTTGGCCATCGGCCTCTCACTTTTCCCTCCTCGGACGACCCCTCTTCATGGGGGGGGGCCCCTCAAGTACAGGCTGCTGCGGTGCAGGGGACTCTCCGCCAGAGTCCTCCTCCCTCCCTGTGTCAGTTGCAGTTTGTTCGGCACCAGATGTTGTTGGCACACAGGGAGGTGTGGACTGGTTGCTGTTCATCTGGCGGAGGCATTGTAAAATGTCCCTGTGCACCGCCGTCATCTCATGCAGTGCATCCCACTTGGACTCCACGTGGGACATGTGTGAGTCCACGTGGGACATGTGTGACTCCACGTGGGACATGTGGGAGTCCAAGCGGGCATGATGGGCAGCCTGCTGCTGTTTCATGTCTCTGAGGAGCCCCACTACCTGGTTGAGGTCTCCGGTGCTGGACTGGTACGCATCAGCTATGCGTACCAGTTGTGGGTCATCATGCACACCAGCAACGTCTGCAAGCAGCGACCTCTGTCTCCCACCCCTCCCACCACCCCTGCTGACATGTGCAGTGTGTGCAGTGGCACGCACAGATAACCCTGGTCCACCTTGGGGGTTGGTGGTGGTGTCCATGGCCCCAGGTTGGTCCAGGGTCCCTGTGCTGGTGTTGCTCCTTGTTCTGTCCATGTCGGCAGGGATGGTATTTGTGGTGACAGTCGTTGGAGGGGTGGGTGCAGGGGGTGCAGCTGGTGGTCCTGCTGGTGCTGCAGCTGGTGGTCCTGCTGGTGCTGCATGTTGACTTGCACCGGATGTGCCAGGTTGGTCTTCATCGTCCGAGGAGGACAGAGGCTGTACGACGCCAGTGAGCTCCGCATCCTCTTGAGACTGGGACTCCTCAGCATCTGCTGCTGTGTCCCCATCATCACCTGTTTTTGGGAGACACAAACAATGTATGTTATGTTTCTGCAGGCATCAATGGTTGACACACATGACAGTTGTGACTGTGCCTCTGGGTGCGGGCCTGTACATTGCATTGTCCCAAGTCGTCACAGTCAGGGGTTGATATTGGTGTGGCACATTGTCCTGCATTATTTGGGCATTTCTATGTATTTTCTGGGGTGTGAACATGGTCTGCATTGGTTGTGTTTGGTTGACAGCCGGCCCTCCTTCACACCCACCCAGCCAGTCAGTTATCCCACCATGGAACGTGCTTGCATTGCAGGGAGTGTAAGTTGTCTCTCAGGATGTCAGTCAGTGGTGTCCTGCTGTTTGTTGGTGCACAGTTGGCAGCAGGGCCTTGTGCTCCCCTCAGCAGTAGCCAGTGTCAGCCATCTTGTGAGTCCTTCTCCACTCCCTGTGATGTGAGCATGGTTCAGGGTGGTGTTGATGGGACAGTTGTGGGGGTGAGCTATGTCTGTGACTACGACTCCCATCATGCTATTGCCTCCACCCCACTTCCCAGCATTCCCATACTTACTTGCTTTTGTGGGGAGTTCAGTGTGTGTGGGTGTGAGAGCAATGGCAAGATGGCTGACAGTGGTGTCCTGCGGTTGGTTGGTGTGCAGTACCCAGCATGCCCTTGTGCTCCCCACGACACAGCAACAGTGTCAGACATCTTTGATGGGCCTTTCCACTCTCTGTGGGATGTGCATGCGTGAGTGTGAGCTTGCTGGGCCATGTGGTGGGGGATGTAGAGCTGTGACTACGACTCCCATCATGCTATTGCCTCCTCCCCCTTCCCAGCATGCCCATGCTTCCTTCCTTTTGACTCTGCTTCCCTGTGGGGTGGGCTGGCTGTGCTGACAGGATGGCTGGGAGTGTTGTCCTGGCAGTTGTTTGGCTAGAAGTCCCAAGAGTGTCCTTGTGCTTCACACAACATAACCCAGGGTGGTGGTTCTTTGTGGGATCTTGTGTTAGGATGGGGGGCATTGCATTCTACCAGGTGGGTTCTGTGGAGTTTGTGTTGGGGTGTGTGTGAGGGGAGGTGCTTGTAACTATGGTCAGTGCTGCAAGTCCTCCTTCCCACCCAGCTAGCCAGATATCCCACCATGGAACGTGCTTGCATTGCAGGGAGTGTAAGTTGTCTCTCAGGATGTCAGTCAGTGGTGTCCTGCTGTTTGTTGGTGCACAGTTGGCAGCAGGGCCTTGTGCTCCCCACAGCAGTAGCCAGTGTCAGCCATCTTGTGAGTCCTTCTCCACTCCCTGTGATGTGAGCATGGTTCAGGGTGGTGTTGATGGGACAGTTGTGGGGGTGAGCTATGTCTGTGACTACGACTCCCATCATGCTATTGCCTCCACCCCACTTCCCAGCATTCCCATACTTACTTGCTTTTGTGGGGAGTTCAGTGTGTGTGGGTGTGAGAGCAATGGCAAGATGGCTGACAGTGGTGTCCTGCTGTTGGTTGGTGTGCAGTACCCAGCATGCCCTTGTGCTCCCCACGACACAGCAACAGTGTCAGACATCTTTGATGGGCCTTTCCACTCTCTGTGGGATGTGCATGCGTGAGTGTGAGCTTGCTGGGCCATGTGGTGGGGGATGTAGAGCTGTGACTACGACTCCCATCATGCTATTGCCTCCACCCCCTTCCCAGCATGCCCATGCTTCCTTCCTTTTGACTCTGCTTCCCTGTGGGGTGGGCTGGCTGTGCTGACAGGATGGCTGGGAGTGTTGTCCTGGCAGTTGTTTGGCTAAAAGTCCCAAGAGTGTCCCTGTGCTTCACACAACATAACCCAGGGTGGTGGTTCTTTGTGGGATCTTGTGTTAGGATGGGGGCATTGCATTCTACCAGGTGGGTTCTGTGGAGTTTGTGTTGGGGTGTGTGTGAGGGGAGGTGCTTGTGACTATGGTCAGTGCTGCAAGTCCTCCTTCCCACCCAGCTAGCCAGATATCCCACCATGGAACGTGCTTGCATTGCAGGGAGTGTAAGTTGTCTCTCAGGATGTCAGTCAGTGGTGTCCTGCTGTTTGTTGGTGCACAGTTGGCAGCAGGGCCTTGTGCTCCCCATAGCAGTAGCCAGTGTCAGCCATCTTGTGAGTCCTTCTCCACTCCCTGTGATGTGAGCATGGTTCAGGGTGGTGTTGATGGGACAGTTGTGGGGGGGCAATATGTGTGACTGCGACTCCCATGATGCTATTGGCTACACTGACTTGGCCAGCTTACACAGAATTCCTTCCTTTGAGTGGTCTTCACTGTGTGTTGGTGTTGTTGTGGTGGCTACATGTCTGGATGTGTTTGTTAGTTCTATTTGTGCCACTGCCTAGCTGTAGATGTAGTTGTGTTTGTACATGTGTTGGCACAGTTGGATGTGACTTTTTTGATGGCATGTGTTGTGTTTATCTGACTGACATACACATTTTGGGATGATTCTGTTCTGGTTGCTGTGTAATTGCTATGAGTGCATGGTTTGACTCTCCCCTTGACAGTGATGTGTGTGTTTTGTGGCAGTATATTGTGTACATTTGTTGTGTACTCACCAGGCTCTGGGATGTCCTCTAGTCCATATACGCTCACTGGCGGAAGGATGGCCCGCACCTTCTCCTCCCAGGGCCTGAGGTATATTGGCTTGGCAGGAGGGCCACTACCGGTGTATTGGCTGTTGATGTAGTCTTTCTTGAGCAGGTCCCGTACCCTCCTGCGCACGTCATACCACCTGTTCTGGATGTCGCTCTTTGTGCGCCGACATGGTGATTGTGCGTTCACCCTGTTGATGATCCTCTCCCACATCTTGGTTTTCTGGGAGATGGGGGTCTGTTGGACCAGTGTGCCAAACAGCTGTGGCTCTACCCTGAGGATCTCGTCTACCATGACTTCCAATTCACTATCTAGGAACTTGGGATTCTTCTTGGGGGGCATGGTGATGGGTGGTGATGGTGAGTGATGTGTGTGTTGGTGTGCAGGTGAGGGTGTGTGAGTGTGTGTTTTGCTGGGTGTATGTGAGGTAGGTATTTGTTGGTGTGCTGATGGTGTGTGGCTTGTGTGAGGGATGAGCTGTGGGTGTGTGGTTGCTTTCTCTTGGGTGCTGGCAGTGGAATGGCATTTGCAAAGGCTCATGGTTGTGATTTGTGTCCTTTATATAGGTGGAGTTGTGGGTGTGTCTTTGTTCTCTGTCCCCACCCCCCAGTATTTATTGGCTTGGTAATTGCTTGTTTGGCCTTTTTTTGGGTGATTTTTCCTTTGTGCTGTTTGTGTATGTTGGAAACGTTCTTGTGACCGAGTCGGACCCTGCATTTGTCTCGTACGGTGTTCTCCGTTTCGTTCACGCTGTGTTTGTGCAGTTTTCTATGCTGCGTACGCGTCGGTCGCGGTGTTTTGTGTTGCTTCGGCTCGGTTTTGTATGCGTGTCGGTCGTACGGCTTGGCCTCCGTCCGACTCGCTCGTGGTTTTCGCGCCTTGCATCGTACTTTGCGGTTTGGAGTTCGCGTGTACGTTTCGGTCGGATTTGTTCCGGGTGCGTGTCGGTCAGTTGGATTCGCGTGTTTTTCCGGCCGGATTGCTGTTTTCCTTGCGGCTCGGTCGGTCGACTTGGTTTCGGTACGTGTCGGTCGGATTTTTCACGCCTTGCATCGTACTTGGCGTGTCGGGCGCCACGGGTACGTGTCGGTCGGTAATATTTCCGGATCCGAGTCGGTCTGTGCTTTTCCGGCCCGAATCGGAATCGACCCCTTCATCTTGAAAATTATCCAATCTTCATCCAGTAGATGGCGCTAGCGTTTGCTAAATAGTCTGTTACTTGGGTTTACTTCGAAAGAATTCCAATATTGCTGTTTCGCATTTCAAGGACATTAGAGAGCTTTACTTGAGCACCAAGCAGGGAAGTAAAGAAGCCCCTGCAGCCCTTGTGACGCAGGGGGCCAACAACCCTCCAGCCCCCCCCAGCCTTTCAAGGGGGCCCAATTCAGCCCGATGCCCATGAATATCTGTAAGGCACGGGAGACACAGGGGGCTCTCCTCTCTTTACATTCTGCAAGGGGGTCCGATCATTTTGATCACTTAGGGCCAGATGTACTAAACTCTTCTTATGAAATACTGGCCGCAATTTGCGACCAGTAATTTTGCTATTAGTGTGGTATTTTGCAAACTGACCTATGTACTAATAGATCAGTTTGCAAAAATCGAATCATTGTGGGTTGCAAATCGATCTACCTTATGAATATTAATGAGGGAGGTTGCAAATTACGACCATCTTGATTTGCTGCCATCAAAGGGACCGTGGACTGTTGAGGTCAGAAAACCACCATGTCTGTGATTGCTGTTAAATAAAGCAATCTTTTTTTGCCTTGTGAAATCTCGTGTAATTACTTTTTGCCTGGTGAAATCTATTGTAATCAATATACATCTTAAAAGGGGCTTACAGCCCGTCCTTACTTTTCATTAGTTTGTGTGCTTGCCACTTTGTTTTCCTCGTTTTCTGTTGGTTCTAGCATACTATTTCCTGTTGTTTTCGTTTGTTTTTCTTATCAGTTGGGTTTGGCCCGAGTACTCCTTTTCATCCACTTTTTGCGACCTACTTTATTCTTTGTGAGCTGCACGTGACTTGTGCTCCTTCCTTTGAACTTTTCCTCCTCCTTTTATGGCACTATAGTGTCAGAAACATATTTGCGTAGACAGAATGTTTTTTTTCTTTTCACACTTGTTGCAGGAAACAAACTGCACAATATAAATCAAAACTGTCAAAGATGTTGTTTTGCTTTACACTCAGTTCTCATCTTCTTGACCAACAATTTACCAGAGAGGAATGGCGGTCTTCATTGAGAGGAGACGTTGTGTGGCGCAATGGGCAGAGCTGCTGACTTTAGAACTGGGGGACCCGGTTTGAGTCTTGGTGTCATCTCAACATCCTGGGATTATTGGCAAATCACTTAATTTCCCCATGCCTATAAACAAAAAATGAATGTGTCCTTGTGTAATTTAATTTTTATTCATGTAAAATGCTCCAATGCCTTAGGTTTATGTGCGTGCTATATAAAACTGCAAAAAAGAAAATAATAAACCTTATCTGTTTTATTATTTTGATATCTGAAATACGTTTTGCACATTACTGAATTTTTAGTGAAGATAACTGGGCTTTCTTTTCCGTTCATTTGATTAGGGGGTATCCCCTTTCACTTGTGTTCGCTGTCCATTTTCCCCCGCTATCCATTGTTTCCCAAATGCCACACTCCTTCCTCACCTTGCTTCCCAACATCTAAATTGCCATATATACAGGAAAGGCAATGTGCAGGTGTCAGAAACATATTTGCACAGACAGAATGTTTTTTTCTTTTCACACTTGATGCAGGAAACAAACCGCACAATATAAATGAAAACCATCCGAGATGTAGCTTTGCTTTACACTTCGCTTTTATCTTCTTGACAAACAATCTTCCCGAGAGGAATGGCGTTCTTCATTGAGAGGAGACAATGTGGCATAATGGGCAGAGCTGCTGACTTTAGAACTGAGGGACCCAGTTCAAGTGTTGGTGTCATCTCAACATCCTGTTATTCTAGACAAATCATTTAATTTCCCCATACCTATATACAAAATTAAATGTGTGCTTGTGTAATTTAATTTTTGCTCATGTAAAGCGCTTCAATGCTTTTGCTTCGAGTTTGCACTATATATAACTGCATACAAGGAAATAATAATCCTTGTCTGTTTTATTAATTTAATATCTGTGCCAATTCAAGCAGTAACTGCAAGGCTCTCCTGTGCAAGACATGCACGTGGCTTTTATGAACTTTAAAAAAGTAAGTTTTACACTTAATTTGATTTTTAGTTAAGATAACTGGGCTTTCTTTTCCACAGTACCACCGTTCATTCGAATAGGGCGTATTCTAGAGGAATCCAGAACAGGGAAATCAGTAAGGGGAAGTGAGAAAATATTACTGAAAACTAGTCTATAATTTGGTTTGTGGGGCTCAGACTGAGAAGTTTGACAAGAGAGGCATTTTAACATTGCTGAACACAAAGGGGCCGATTCCGATCTCGGCTGGAAGCTCTCCGAACGGGATCCGGCCGGGAAAAATACGAGCCGAGCGCCTGTTCTCCGACCGACTCATACAGCTGTCCGTCCCAGCGAGTACGATGCGATCGTACGCGTTGTTTCCGACCGTCTCGTTCCCGGATCCGAACCGCTCCGATCGACTCGCACGGACACGATCCGCACCACGCAATGGAGACGTTACCCGACCGAGCCAGTACGATGCGTGCCTCGAACAGTCCGACCGACTCGTACCGTCCGGCTCATGAAAACTGTCGGAGCCGCACTTCGGGGGTCCGTGTCGGACCCCCCTTCACCCGTAGCCGCACGAGTCGCACACAGGGGGTACCCATGGGTCCCCCCTACACATGCATGTACGGTGCGTGTTACACCGACGCGCACCCACTGTAGGGGGCGCCCTTGTCCAAGACGTACCCATTGAGTCATGGGAGCCCACGTACGCGTTGTACGACCGGCTCCCATTGACTTCAATGGGAGTCCGACCGACTCGAGTCCGGCTGCATGCGTGCGCATCGTACTCGCTCGGTCGGACTGCGGGAGTCCGGCTCGGTCGGAAATCTCTCCGGATCCGGCTCGGTCGGAGAGTTTTCCGACCCAGATCGGAATCGGCCCCATAGTCATTCAATTATGCTAGTTATTGGCCGCTGGCTCACTAATGATCGCACACCCCTTCAGAGGGTGCTTTTTTGCTAAAATATTTATCACCTCCATCTCTCGTCCCTTATGAAAATTCACTATTCTATTGTGATTGATGAGGCCTAGAATCTTGACTGGCAGACACTGACTGCAGTCTGAGCAATATGACTTGGTGCCCCCACTCTCAGTGTTCCAATAAATTTGCTAATTGCTTTTATTTGTTGCTCCTATAGCATCAGAATGCAGCAGTAGGCTGTTTCACAGTGCTTGGCAAGCAGAGGCAGCTTTAGGGATGGGAAGCAATAAGGAAAAACACACATCCCAGAACAGTGATGCCCTTAGGGGTCTGTTATGGGGCGTGTACCTTTTCATTTTCCGTTTTCTTTTCCATTTTTTGTTCCCTCTTTTCTTGTTGCCCTATTTTGTTTTATATCTATCAATATTTTTTAGACATGCTGCACAGCAGCTCAGGCTGCTGTGCATCATGCCTTGGAGTAAACAAAAAGCACCATGACGCGGTCAATGCCGGTTGCGCCATAGCACTTTGTTTTTATTTACATTAAGCCAAGTTGCACAGCAGTCCGTGCTGCTCTGCAACATCTCAAAAAAGTCACTGACAACGCCAACAGGACTTGCATAGGCAAAACTTATTGGCTTTGCCAATGCTGGTTTTAAATGCAGCTCATTTTCCTTAAAAGAAAAGGGGATCAGTTAAAAAAAATGGAAAGTTTTGCAAACATTTTTTGGACCACTGCCTACTCTTAAAATTTTTTTTTGTCAACGTTCACAAATGGGAAGGGGTCCCTTAGGGACCCCTTCCTGTTTGTGAGTGGTTACCACTACTTTTGTGTGGTCAATCAGAAAACACAAATGCATCCCATTCATAATCCGTATTTGCTATCTAAACACTGCCCTGCCAAATACCGATTCAGTATGTAGTCGCAGATACAAATTACAATTCCAAATAACAATTGGGGCCCGATTACGATCTCGCTAGGAGGCCTCCAGATGGGTTCCGGAACGAGCTAATCCGATTCGGAGCCTATGTTTCCGACCGAATCATCCCCCATTCCGAACGACCAAGTACGATGCGAAGATCTCGTCCGCGATGACCGATTCATTTCCGAACCCGATCCTGTCAGTCCGACTCGTTCGCTGCTGAATCGTGCCGCACAATGGAGCCGGCTTCCGATCGAGCGAGTACGATGCACGATTCGGACAGCCGTATCGACTCAGTTTTGCAGAGACGAAACGGCTGTGGGAATCGGAGTTCGGGGGCTGTAGCAGGCCCCCCTTCACCCAGAGCCCTCCGAATCGGTCCCGTGGGGGTACCCATCGGTCCCCCTTTCCATGTATGTACAGTGTGGCGGGCATCATGTGGTGCCCGCCTCAAGGTGCAGGTTTTTCCCCACCCACCCCTTTTTGCTATGGGAGCCTGTGTACGCGTTCAGTATACAGGCGCCCTTAGAGATCAATGGCAGTCCGAGTGAACCGTGTCCGTCACTATACGGATGCATCGGAATCGTTTGCTCGGACTCCCGGATCCGAGTCGTATGGAGGGCTTTCCTAGCGAGATCGTAATCGGGCCCTTAGTGTTTGATACACACCAAAAAGCCATTTTGCAGCCGCAAACAGTCTGATTTTGTGAATTGGACCCTGTGCAACTGCAAAAAGTCTTAATACAGCAAACCCAAAATTACATTACATATTTCGTTTTTTTGCCACCGGGAGATTAAGGATGATGAGCCAAAATCTGGTCTTGAAAGTAGCTTCCCAGTTCCAAAGTCGGCACCTTTGACTTTATGCCACATCTCCTCCTGTTGGTTTTAATTATGTGATGTGACATGTATTTTCAGGTTCACTGACAGAATATCGACACCCAAAATATCCCCATACAATAATATCGAGTTATAAATATCGATGTCAAAAATATTGACATCCAATATTTATAAAGGTAAGTACAAAAATATAGAGAAAAACATTTCGATGTCAATCATATAGTTGTACAAAATATCGTTTTTATATATATATATATATAAAATGAAATAATAAATATTAAAAATATTAAATAACATTAATTAAAAAAAAATAAGATTTAATATACATTTAAAAAATATAACAAATAAACTTAATAAAAAAAGTTCAACACACATATATAATAATTAATATATATATATATTTACTTTCTTTAAAACCATTAATAAACTAATATTTTTTATTTATTTTATAATTTTAACATTATATACATTTTTTACAAATAAATATATATATACATATACCAATAACATAAAATCTATTTAAAAAAACATTATATTATAAAATAACACATTAAACTATTTAAAAAATCTTTAAACTTACATTTCCCACTCCAGTCAGTGCAACAGTAGGGAAAGTGTTGGATAGCGGAGGGATAACATTTACTACTCCCACTTCATTCAATGCAACAGTAGGGAAAGTGTTGGATAGCGGAGGGGTAAAATTACTATTCCCACTCCAGCGAGTGCAACAGTAGGGAAAGTGTTGGATAGCAGAGGGGTAAAAGTTACTATTCCCACTCCAGTGAGTGCAACAGTAGGGAAAGTGTTGGATAGCCGAGGGTTAACATTTACTATTCCCACTCCAGTCAGTGCAACAGTAGGGAAAGTGTTGGATAGCGGAGGGGTTAAAATTACTATTCCTACTCCAATGAGTGCAACAGTAGGGAAAGTGTTGGATAGCGGAGGGGTAAAAATTACTATTCCCACTCCAATGAGTGCAACAGTAGGGAAAGTGTTGGATAGCGGAGGGGTAGAAATTACTATTGCCACTCCACTGAGTGCAACAGTAGGGAAAGTGTTGGATAGTGGAGGGATATAGTTTACTATTCCCACTCCAGTCAGTGCAACAGTAGGGAAAGTGTTGGATAGCAGAGGAGTAAAAATTACTATTCCCACTACAGTGAGGGCAACAATAGTGAAAGTGTTGGATAGCGGAGGGGTAAAAATTACTATTCCCACTCCAATGAGTGCAACAATAGGGAAAGTGTTGGATAGCGGAGGGGTAAAAATTACTAGTCCCACTCCAATGAGTGCAACAGTAGGGAAAGTGTTGGATAGCGGAGGGATGACATTTACTATTCCCACTCCAGTCAGTGTAACAGTAGGGAAAGTGTTGGATTGCGGAGGGGTAAAAATTAGTATTCCCACTCGAGTCAGTTCAAAATTAAAAACAAACAAAATATCAACAACAAAAAAATTTTAAAAAACAAAATAAATAAAAAAATATACGTTATAAATTAAAATACAAATATATTTATTATTAAAAGAAAAACAATTAAAACATATAATGTTAAATACATATGACAAATACCTACAAATATTATATTAAATAAAATAAAAAAATAATTTTCAATCAAATAAATATTTTTAGTTAGAAATTATTTTGGGATAAAACATTAATTATTACATACAATTAGTTTATTTACTTCCTACCCTATAACACCACACAATTCACAACCCACATCTAAATTTAAAAAAATGTACTTCCATAACTAACATAATTATTTATCAATTAAAGAAATATTATTAATTAAAAAACAAATTAAAACATAAAAATTAATTACCTTCCCACCCTTTACCCCTATAATCCCCACAACTAAAATTAAACTGTAAAAAAATTAATTACACAAATAAAATGTATTTTCAATTAAAAAGCTAATATTTAACAACTAATTATAAAGTAAGTAAAAGTAATTTACTCCCCACCCTTTACCCCTATAAAACCAAAATCCACACAAAAAAATGTCAACACTTACCCTAATTAATTATCAATTAATTAATATTAATAATCAACTAATTAATAATTAATTAAACATAAATTACTTCCCACTCTTTACCCCATAAACCCCACAACACACACCTAAAATTAATTACACAAATTCCATATTTAATTTTCAATTAATTAATTATTAATTAACAACTAGTTATTAATTAATGAAAAATAAATTACTTCCCACCCTTTACCCCTATAAACCCCACAATCCGCACCTAAAATTTATTACACAATTTCCATATTTAATTTTCAATTAATTAATTAATATTAACTAACAACTAATTATTAATTAATTAAAAATAAATTACTTCCCACCCTTTACCCCTATAAACCCCACAACCCGCACCTAAAAAAAACCACAATTACCATAATTAATTACCAATTATTTAATTAATAATAATCAACAACCAATTAATAATTAATTACAAATAAATTACTTCCCACAATTAACACTATAAAATCTCAATTGAATAAATATTAATAAATAATTAATTTATTATAATTAAATTACTTCTCACCCTATTCCCCTATAAACCCACAACCCGCTACGGAACTAAAAAACGCAAAAATGTAATTAAAATAAAATTGATAACTACTAAGAATTTAACCCATATATTAAAAACATAACCAATACTTATACAAAAAAACATACATCACATACATTTAAAAGATAAACTGAAATACATAACACTAATTAAGAAATGTTTAACAGAGTAAAACAGAACTTGAATGTATTACAAGCCGAAATCAAAAGCAACAAGCATTGGCATAGCCAATAGGTCTCGCCTTTGGGGCCTTATAAGTGTTTAGGCAGAGCTATTGCCTTTGCCAATGTGTTTAATGGTGGTGGAGTGGTGGTGGTGGAGTTGTGATGGTGGTGGAGTGGTGGTGGAGGAGTGGTGGTGTTGTGATGCTGAGGTGGTGGTGGAGTGATGGTGGAATGGTGTTGTGGTGGAGTGGTGGTGGAGTGATGGTGGAGTGATGGTGGAGTGGTGGTGAAGTGGTGGTGGAGTGGTGCTGAGGTGGTGGTGTTGTGATGCTGAGGTGGTGGTGTTGTGATGCTGAGGTGGTGGAGTGGTGGTGTTGTGATGCTGAGGTGGTGGAGTGGTGGTGGAGTGATGCTGAGGTGGTGGAGTGGTGGTGCTGTGATGCTGAGGTGGTGGAGTGGTGGTGTTGTGATGCTGAGGTGGTGGAGTGGTGGTGGAGTGATGGTGGAGTGGTGGTGTGATGCTGAGGTGGTGGAGTAGTGGTGGAGTGATGCTGAGGTGGAGGAGTGGTGGTGGAGTGGTGCTGAGGTGGTGGTGTTGTGATGCTGAGGTGGTGGAGTGGTGGTGGAGTGGTGGTGTTGTGATGCTGAGGTGGTGGTGTTGTGATGCTGAGGTGGTGGAGTGGTGGTGTTGTGATGCTGAGGTGGTGGTGTTGTGATGCTGAGGTGGTGGAGTGATGGTGGAGTGGTGGTGTTGTGATGCTGAGGTGGTGGAGTGGTGGTGGAGTGATGCTGAGGTGGAGGAGTAGTGGTGGAGTGGTGGTGGAGTGATGCTGAGGTGGTGGAGTGGTGGTGGAGTGGTGGTGTTGTGATGCTGAGGTGGTGGTGTTGTGATGCTGAGGTGGTGGAGTGGTGGTGTTGTGATGCTGAGGTGGTGGAGTGGTGGTGTTGTGATGCTGAGGTGGTGGAGTGGTGGTGGAGTGATGCTGAGGTGGTGGAGTGGTGGTGGAGTGGTGCTGAGGTGGTGGAGTGGTGGTGTTGTGATGCTGAGGTGGTGGAGTGGTGGTGGAGGGGTGCGGAGGTGGTGGAGTGGTGCTGAGGTGGTGGAGTGGTGCTGAGGTGGTGGAGTGGTGCTGAGGTGATGCTGAGTGGTGGAGTGGTGGTGCAGATATGTGTATTGTGGCTACCACCAAGCGCCTGTGCCAAGGTATATTTGCAGATTCCTTTGATGATATAACTTTCCTTGCAAAGCTACCAAATAACTTTTTGAAGTTGAAAGAGGCGCAGGTTGACATCATGCCAAGAACAGTCTCGAAGTGTCTGTTAAAACTTACAACGTGAAAAAAACAACAAAATGCCCATGTTTTCCTCCAATGCCGTGCATCAAAGGGTCACAACAGAAGCATGGCAGACGTTTCTGTGGTGGGGGAGAGGGAGGGGCATTGAAGCGAGGCGCGCACGCTTGGCCGAGCGAGAGGAATGCCAGATGGCCCTTTGCTCGTGCATGTGCGCGTAATCGCACACTGTATGCCATGCCACACAAAGCTGTGGTTGCACTTTTAAAACCCCACTACTATAGGTCTCGCCAGAGACCAGCGCAAGCGCTGGTTCAGGACGAGACCTAATAAAAAAATAAGAATATAGTACTGGAGTCACTGGCTGCAGTAAGCGATATTCCCCACACGAGGCCGCTACTTCCCCCATCCTGTAATCCTCGAATGTCAGTCTGCAATAGCGCCAGTCAACCGGCAGGGGAAGTTCGCAAGTAGGCCTCGGATCACCGGGCTGTAGTAGTTCCAGCTCCCCGGCAGGCGTCGCCCCTTGCCGGGCCACGCAACCCCGGACACAGCTGCAGGATGGCGGCGTTGCCGCCGGAGGATTCCTCGGACAGTGACCCGGAGTACGAGCCCGGAGCCCCTCAGAAGCTCATCCGCAAGGTGTCCACCTTCGGACAGATCCGGCAGAAGGTGAGCAGAGCTCCGGGATGGGGGTGCAACTAGTGCTTGGGGGCGGGCGGGAGGCGTGCAATTAAAAAGCCAGGGAAAGTGGACAAAAAAGCACACAGGCCGAGACCTCCATGAGAACCCGGAACTAAGAGAGTATGGTTTGCAAGAGAATAGTTGAAATGGTGTGCTGCCTGTAGACGCAGAGAAGGGAGAGGGCACCAACTGAGACACCGGGGGACGAAAGGGCGCATGATGGAGAGAGGGGTGAACGGAGACCGGCAGAGGGGCAAATTCGGGAGTGTATGATGCAAACGGGAGTGGGCATTTCTGGGTACTCGGCGAGACGAGGACAAGCTGTATGAGACCGGATAGGACATGCTTGCTACGGACGCGAAGGCAAGGCAGAATGACTGAGGGAGAGCCGGCAAGCAAAGGAGACACGAGTAGAGGGCATGGCTATGGAGAGGCAGTGGAAAGGGCAAGTTGGATGGAGGCAGGAGCGAAGGGCACGCTGAGAGGATCGGGGAACGCTGAACAGAAGAATGGGAGGGCTAGCTGGTGAGGAACGTAGCTGGGCTGCCGGAGACGCAATGACAGGGAAGAGGACATGCTTCAGTTCAATTGGCGTGGGCATGCTGGGGTCAGAAATGATAGTATACACTGGATAGAGGATTTGAGGGGCATTAGAAACAGCTAAAAAACAAGGACAACAATGGAGGAGCGGGGGCGAGCGAGCGCGGCAGCCTGCTCAGCTGACCAGACGCACGTGCGTCATAGCCTTTTCCCGGCATGTGTTTCCAATTATCGCGCCCACGTCTGGGCACGATAATGGGAAACAGATGTCGGCCGCGCGGGTAACCGCCCGAAAAAGGCCATGACGCACGAGCGTCTGGTCAGCTTTGAAAACCCCCTACATAATGCTTCGCCAGAAGCAGCGCTTGCACGCTACTCTAGGCTCAACCTAAAAATGAAAGAAAGTTTTTGATAGCTGAAAGAGATTATGAAAATATATTTGTATACAATACATGTTCTCTAATTTTTATTTATCCAGAAAAAACTACAAGACACAATATAAAAATAAACAGATATTGTGAAATCACTTCTCTGCAATGGACTCAACCACTCTGACAGAAATGCGAAAGGAAGAAATGGGAATGTTAAATCTGATGGCCATTGTTTTGACATAGAACGAGATGCCTTTGAAATTCACACCATAGATATAGTAGAATTTTGCAGAGTTAATTTATTGTTCAAAGACAGAAACGCAAACATTACATTACACTTTATGTGGCAGTAAGGGAGTGGGTGTGTTGGGCTGCAGAGACCAATGGGATTGAGGATAATTTTAAATCCACGTTCCAAAGGACAAGTAGTAGTCATGAAAGAGTCTTTAAATAAGGATTGGATAGTGCGACATTTTCCCATCAGTTTGAGACTTTATGTAGATTAAGGCATTGTAAACAGCAATATTATTGTAGAAATCCATACTGTACATAATATAAATCAATTTCTCGCCACACTAGAAGGTGCTGCTGTTTTCTCTACATTGGATCTTGAATCTGCTTACCACCAAATAGAGTTACTTTCAGAATCAAAATTACTTGTGCCATTTTACACACCATAAGGACTATTTCAATTCAAGAGAATGTTGTTTCGTCTAGTGTCAATGGTGTCAGTTTTTCAAAGGGCAATGTACCACATTTTTAAAGTTGTGGAGGTTTTTGTTTAGTGCTTCAAAGATGATATTTTGGAGTTTTCAAAAAATGACAAAGATCATAGAAACAGATCAAGGAAGTGTGTGAAAACATATCAGGTAAGTGTCCTTGATGGTTGAAAAGGTGGTTGGTATGTTATTTATTTTATTTAAAAAGTTTTGTATAGCGCAAACACGACCCTAGAGGGTATCTGAGCGCTTTACAGAGAGATGCGACACACATAAGGTGAGGCAACTGTGGCAAAAATATCAGCAATAGACAAAAGTAACAATAGGTACGTAATGACATAATAATGAAGGATATCCATAGGTAAGCAGAGAAGCACGACAAGGAGGGCAAAAGAACATGTAAGTATAATACGGCAAGAAGAGTCGTCGTGACAGTAGATGAGGTGTAGCCGATCAATGGGCTAGGAAGGACCCATCAGTATTAGGCTGATATAACGCAGGACCCTGGCTAAACTTCTAAGTCAGAAAAGTACTCATCAGTAACGCTTTCACTTCCTTTTTGAAGGGCGCTGTTATTGGAATCAGTCTAGTTTCTGTGGGTAGGGAGTTCCACATTCTCGGGGCAATTCCTGAGAAGGAACGATTTTAAGTTTTCGTTTTTTTTAATTGTTTTGGTTTAAGCAACAAGGTACTGGAGCTCCTGGAGGAATTGGCACCGCCCGACAGCTCTAGTTTTTGCGAGGTACAGAGGAGTGTTGAAGTGAAGGGCTTTGTGTGTCAAGCAGGCAAGTTTTAGTTGTATCCTTGCTTCGAAAGGTTACCAATTTAGGGATTTCAAGTCAGAGGAGATGTGGTTGTTCTTCTTGGAGCCTGTGATGATTCTGGCGGCTGCATTCAGTGAAGTTCTGAGGGGACTAGTCTGTACCTTGGAAGACCGCAGAGGATTGCACTGCCATATTCCTAATGCTTCGATGCAGACTTGGAGTGATCAGGGGGAAGAAAAGGGTTTAGTTTCCTTAGGATGCTCAATTGGAAGTTCGCTCCTTTGGTAGATGCGCTGATGTGATCCTGCATGTTCAAGTTCTTATCCAGCACTAATCCCAGGGATTTCGTAGAGTCTATAATATGTGGTGTGCAGTTGAGAGCGGAAAGATTTTTCATATATTTCTCCAAGATGGGGGCTTGCTTGGGCAGGGAAATAAGGAGGAATTCTGTTTTTAGGGCGTTCAGTTTGAGATGGTTGAAGGTTAACCAATTAAGGGTTTTGTGCAGGGTTCCGTTGAGTGTCTTGATATCGTCAGGCGAAGAGATTTTCATGTAAAACTGGGTGTCGTCTGCATACATGTGATATTGGATGTTAGATGCTTTGAGGATTTCAGTAAGAGGTTCAATGAATAGGTTAAAAAGTGTGGGTGAAAGCGAGGAGCCTTGGGGCACCCCCACGGTGCAAGGACTGGGATTGGAGAGGGATTGATTGGTTTTAATTCTCTGTGTTCTGTTATGGAGAAAAGAGGCAAACCATTTTAGTACTGGGCCAGAGAGTCCCATCCTACGTTCTAGAAGGCTCAGGAGATTGTCATGTTTGACTGTATCAAAAGCTGATGAGAGGTCAAGTAGGATTAATAGACAGGATTCGTTCCGGTCGAGCAATGTAAGAGCGTCATCGACTATATGAGTGATGGCTGTTTCAGTGTTGTGGCCTTGACGGAAGCCAGCTGGAATTCCTCAATGTGTTTACATAGTTGTACATGTACACATTTCTCAAGGAGCTTTGCCAGAGTAGGGATGTTTGTGATTAGTCAGAAGTTATTCAGATCCTCTAGGTCGACCGTGGGTTTTTTGAGAATAGGCAGAACCAGCCCGGACTTTAAGCAGTCAGGGATCTCACCTTGAAGTAGGGAGGCATTAACAATCTTGGTCCAGAGCGGAACTAGGCACCTTATTATTTCTTTAAAGAAATAGGAGGGAAGGTGATCGTTGAAGTGATTTGAGGGTTTCAGGGTGGAAAGAATGTTTTGAATGGATGTATCGTTGAAGGTTGAGAATTGATTCCAACGAGCATTGTTTTTAGGGGAGTGGCATGTAGGAAGAAGGGACTGCGGGGTTAGGTGGGAGTCTGGTAAGAATGATAGTTCGAGCAGGGCAGACCTTAGATCAGATTCGATCTTGTTAGAATTTCCCAGGAAGAAGGCAGCAAAGTCCTCGCAGTTAGGTTGAGGACTAGCGATGATTGGCGATTGAGTGGGCGTGTTATTGGATTGACGTTTAACCAGATCAAACAGCATTTTGGGGCCATTCCTGGCTTTGTCCAGTTGGCTTCTGAAGAAGGTCGCTTTCACAGTTCTGATGTGTTTGTTGTACAGACTCCTTCCTAATCTCAAAAGCTTAAGGAGTTCAATAGATGGAGAGGATCTCCATGATCGTTCTGCTAATCTCAGGTTGCGTCTGTCTGAGTTTAAGCTGTCATTGAACCATGGTTTGGAGTCTTTGTTGGATTTTCTTTTTAGTTGAAGTGGGGCAATTGCATCCAGAACTTTTTACATGGAGTTGTTGTAGTGCTCAGTGAGTTCATGGACGTCTGACATGCACGTGGGAGGAGGCAGGGACAGATTGCTGCGTGATATGAGCTCATTCATGTTTGCCTTTTGCAGCAATCTTTTCCAATGTCTCAGTTTCTTGGGTTGGAGTCTTTGGGTGTTCCATCGTTCTAGGATGAGGAAGGTGATATAGTGGTGATCCGACCAGTCACACAGGGCAATCGATTCCATCTGAATGGTGTGGGGGTTAGAGATGATTAGGTATAGAGTTGAGCCCAAGTTGTGCGTTGGGCTGTCGCAGAATTGACTCAGGTTGAGGTCAACTAGGAAGTTTTTAAGAGTTTTCATGGCCAGGTTATTCGGTCATTCCAATGTAGATTGAAGTCTCCCAGGAAGATCTGGGGGCAATGGAGATCTAAATTGGATGAGATGGTTTCCATGGTTTGTTCGATCAGAGGGAGGTTGTCTCCTGGCGGATGGTAAAAGATGTGCAGGTTGCATAAGGGTCTTTGTTTGCTGATGATGTCAATGCTCAGGTATTCACAAGATGAGAGAGTTGCGGAGGGAGACTGTTTCGCTGAGAGACTGGTATGGTATATACAGGCGACGCCTCCACCCGTTCTCTTAGCTCTGTCAAGTCTGATAATGTTGTGGCTAGGAGGGACTAGGATGCCAAAGACAGTTCCTGAGGAGACATTAAGCCAAGTTTCGGTGAGAATCAGGAGGTCGAGTTCCTGATCAAGAATGAGGTCAGCGATGTCCACGGCATGTTTCACAGCTGATCTACAGTTGAGAAGCATGCATTTCAATTGTGTTTTGGAGTCAGTGGAAATAGACTGTGCGATGTGAACTTACATGAGATTAGCCGTGTTTAAGGCATTAAAGTTATGTCTGGGGGCTCTAGCGGGTTTAGTGTAATAGTTTGAATAGGCTCCGGGATGATTGGCTTATGTCTATGAGCTCTAAAAGGGTTTAGAGGCATAGTTTGAGTAGGTCCAGGTATGTCTGGCATGTCATGTTGAGTGGAGTTGTATGCTAGAAGAAGAGAGAGAATGTCCGGGTCAGATAGGTAGTTCTTAAATCTAATGGGTCTGGAGGGGCGTTAGAGTAGGGAGTGGTACTCCAGTTCCGGACGGGCAGTGTCTGCTTAGGGTCCCTCCTCTTCTCAGAGGGAGGAGTTGGTGTTATAGGGTATTGGTTGGTCACTTGCAAGATCAACTGCGAAGCTTTGTTGGACGATAAGTCAGAGGCCAGCTCTGAGGTGATGATTATGAGCTTTTGTATGTCAGTTTTGAGTTTTTGTAGCTCCCAGTTGATTTCCTTAAGTCTGGAGGCGACACAGGGCTGAGGATCATTGATCGTGGAGGAGGAAGGAGAGGGGCCATTCACGGGGTGGTAGTAGTCGAGGAACACGAAAGGGGACGATAAGGAGAGGGGCCGTCCACGCAGGGAGAGTTCCGTTGGTGTTGGCCAGGTGGGAGCAGAGGGGAGGGTGTTTTGGAGTGGTGAGGGAGCTTGGGAGGCAGAGGGGTTAGGTTCAAGCGATGTGTGCTGTTCCAGGTAGCAGGGAAAGCCATTAGGTGATGTAGAGGGATCCCTTGATGGGCTTGAGGAGTGGGTGAGGGGCTAGAGTCCCATGATGATATGAGAGGAGACTGTTAGTGGGGGAATTTTTAATGCAGGAGATGGGCATGTGAGTGTTGTTCTGGGTCGCAGCTGAAGTCGTAAGGTGATTGTGGTTAAGTAAGGAGACTTCATGGAGGACCTGAGGAATGGGTGAGGAGTTAGAGTCCCTTGATGGTTTGTGAGGGTCTCTATTGTTAAGGGAATTCTTAATGACGGAGAAACTTTCATCAAAGATTCCTAGATTACGATCAGTGGCTTGTATGAGGATAGTCCCATTGTTATAGATGGATATGGTAGCAGCCGCCTTGAATGCGCGTGAAGTGACTGCTGAAAGTCTTAGGCCATGTGGAAATTTCTTAGCAGAGGAGATCCTGAGTAGTGAATAGAAAGCCTTCCTCCACTGTGCCCTTCTTTTAGTGTAGAAGATCAGATCGCTTGTGATAGCTCCTTGTTTAGGCAAAAATATGGATCAGAGATTAGGGTTTCTGGGTTAGATTTGAGAAGTCTGTGTTTAAGGGATTTTGCCACGTTTTTTGATAGGTTGTGTGGCTAGTTAATTATGTAGTAATTCTGACCTAGCCTCTCAAGTCTGGAGACCGGACTGCTCAGTGCACAGGAGGCCATGATTTATTATGATGACGTAGGGATCTATGGTGAGGAGACTCACGAGTAGGATAGCAGAGAGGGGATTCTCTTACAACCAGCGTGTATCTTTATTGGCGGGCATATGTGGACATTGGGAGAGTCAAATTAGTGGAGCTATGAAAGAGAGGAAACTTGCAGTGGTACCCCTTACCAGGAAGGATAATGTGACTCGAGGAGACAGCAGCAGTGAGCCATATCGTTCCAAGATGGCCGCCGATTAAGGATATTGAGGAGCTGATTGAGTAATGAAGAGCTGTGTGAGGAACCCAAGTTGTTGGTGCAGGACATCAAAAGGAGGTTGAAATAGTAGGTGCAAAGATTCCTCAGTCATAGCGAGTTAACAGAAAAGAAAGCTCACGTGGACAGCAGCATTGATCTATACTATGCCAGGATGGATATTGAGATGCGAGTGGCAGCAGCAGTGTGCCAGGTCGTTCCAAGATGGCCGCCGCATTAGGAAATTGAGGCGCTGAGGGAAAAATCTAAGATGGCTACACAGAGAAGAGCAATGTGAGGAAAGTAAAGTGGAAGTTAGGGTCAGGAATCAACTAAACGAGCAGACCCACACTGTAGGAGCACAGCGGCGCCTCCACTTAAATTATATTACACGCATGAGCCATAATCTTAACAGGGAGACAGCTCTCCTGTGGTTACAGCACTATCGGGATGCTCCGGAAAAGCAGTCGGCCGGCTCCAACCCATGTAGTGGTGGAGGGAGGCGGTTCTGGACAGCTGGACGTGGAGCCGTTGGGTGGGTCGAGTCAGGATCGGCTCTCGGGGGGCAGAGTTGGATCGACCATCCAGGTCCCGGACTCGAGAGGCCTGCCCCAGAAGGAAGTTGGGACTCTTGCAGCACACCAGTGCGGGTAAGGTCAGGAGAAGAAGAAGACAGGCCTGGCCAGTAGCAAGCAGATCCGGTTGGTGGGTCGAGTTAGGACCAGCTCTCGGGAGATGCCAAGACCCAAACTCGAGCAATCTGCTCGAAAGGAGGTCAGGTGAGGAAGTCAGGGCTGGCCAGTAGCCTGCAGAACAGGGCGTGCGGGCCTCCTTGAGAGGCGGCGCGGCAGTTCCGCCAAACAGGGCTCATTGGGAATCCATTTGAACCGTCTCAGTTGCAGCGGGCGGGGCGAGGGCTCACCCTTACCGTGTCCCGGAGTTGGTAACAGATTCATATCCCGAGCGGAGGGCTGAGGACATGGGTGGCTCCTCCGATGTTGGATCGTCCTCGTGAGGTCGGCTGTCATCATCCCAGCGAGATAATGAAGGATCCCGGGTGGAGGGCCGAGGATGAGGAGGGCACCTCGGATCGTCCCCGGAAGGTCGGCTGACATCATCCCGACGAGGTGAAGCAGGGCTCAACCAAACCTCAGGTCCGAAGGCAGGGGGCATAGTGCGAGGAAGGCGTCTCTGGGATCGGATCATCCACCTGTGGTTTGCAGTCGTGGGGGACGGAGGCCGAGGCTGGAGGGTGAGAGAACAGCCCCGGGGAGATCCCTGCAGATGCAGTCAGCCAGCACTGGATCAGCTGTCGGGATGCCTGCGATCGTCACGTAGAATCCACCGCCGTGATGCCAAAGATCACAGCTTGTATTCTCAGCAGTGTGGGTCCAGTGATTAAAGGTCGCAGGTACAGATCTATTTATTTTAAATATTAACTTAGCTGGTTTGGTTTGATGGGCTGGGTTTTTCAGGGATTTACGCCGATGGCGATCCCTTACCCCGGAGCCTTCGGGAAGAGCTTCACCATCGGCCATCTTGTTCCACTATTTGTTTCAGCGGTTATTTATGAATATAAAGAATATGAGGGTTTCAAAAGGTCTGTTGTGGAGTTTATAGCAAATTAACAAATTAAATCCAAGGCTTGACATGATGGCAGAGGAAATGCGTGTTCTCCCAATTTTGCTGTGAGTGATTTGGTGAGAAGCCACAAACTAGGTCATGTTGAGATTGGTGATTCCAGATCTGAAAAACCTATAAAAACAGTCAAAGTCAATTCTCACCTTGTTGTAACCCAGGATGGCGGAGTGTGGAAAATGAGACATGGTGCAGTGTAGAAAAGGAGGAGGAATTACCAAAGAATCACCAAATGGGATCACTAACTATAGTCAGAGTAGATAGATCTCCTACTAATGAGGTCATTATTGGGGAAGAATCTAGCTTTGAAATAGCAGTGGGCAGGAATCTAAACCAGTGTGAAATTATAGAAGTTATTGATTCTGTTCGTGATATAAATGTGGATTGTGTAGCTACACGATTCAAACAGCTGGGAAGAATTGAAGCAGCTTCTTGAGGCTTCTGTGAACCATCAACCTCAAAAATCAGAGTAGTAGTGTGGTTCAAGAGAAAGATGTGCAAACTCAAATTAAGAGAGAAAGGTTGCGCAACAGCTCAAAGTCAAATTGCTAGACAACTTCTATGCACATCCATGTGAACTCACCAGCACGTACAAAGACAACAACCAGGCAAAGGAAGTGAAGGTTCAAATCATTCAGGGCTGAAGAGCTCCATTATCAAGGAGACTAATCTTCTGTGAGCCACAATGAGCTCACAGTGTCCAGGCCACCAAAATGGAAACTACCTTATCAAAAATGTCAAAACTGAACCACATAAAAGATGTGCAATGTGGGAAGAGAAATTTTCCTCATACGAGTGAAGGGCCCCTCTAAACCATCACATAACCAAAGGCCTTATAACCCGCCTTCCAAGAGGAATTGTGGAAAGTGCTGTGGCAAAATTTAGCACAAACAATTAAAACAAATTCAACAATTGAATTATCATAAAACAATTATCACATGTCTTGCCGCTGGACAGCCATAACGAATTGTCCAATCAAATGTCTGTTACTCAAAAACACTGTTCTGTTTTGATGCCAGATCAGCCAAAAGATAATCATTTCAAATAGACAATTTTATTTAGACAATCATTTAAGATTTTATCATTGGTAAGTCTTTTGGAAGGGGACCTGCAGTATAAACCCACGGACCTCCCTTGTGGCTGAGAACTCCTGCTCAAGTTGCCGCCTAACCAGGCTTCACAAAAGGCCCAGAGTTTTCCAAAACGCCTGGTAAGACAGGAAATCCTGATTTAAGAAGCAGGCTTTTAGGTTTTGACTCATGCTGCTTTTAAGGTTTCAGATGCTAAGTTCTCAATGAATAGCAGATTCAGGGGTATTATTTCTTAAATTCAGGGCTGAACACTAAGGGCCTTCTTACAAGTTTGGTAGTCCATATGACCGCCGAACCCGTTGTGCCGTTCCGACCACTGCCACACTGCGGGCCTGCCTGCAGTATTATGACTGCGGCGGTAGGACAGCCACAAGTTTGCTGGGACCGCCAAGATCAAGATCTTTCACTGGCCGGAATATGCTGGCAGTGCCTCAGCTGGCACTGCAGAGAATATTCCAAGTTGCCATTTGGCGGTGAACCCACCATGAAAAGTGCGGCATAATGGGAATAAAGGGGGCCCTAACAGGGCCCCCTGCCAGAATTGGGCCTGGGGATGCATGCGGGAGGCACATGTAGTGCCCCCTTGTATTTGCACCCCCATTTCTTGCACAGTGTGGCATGTATGCCACTCCGTGCAGGAAGGTACAGTCGGCGCTCTGGCAGAGGCGGTCTGCGGCTCTTCTATAAGCCTCACAGACCACCGCAGTCAGACCGCCACAAGACAGCCTGCCAGACCAGGATTGAAGTCCTAATCTGGCAGGCGGCAGCACCATGGCTTTGGCAGTCCTACAGTGCACGGCGCAAATGGCGCGTTGCACCGTCCGCTGTAGGAAAGTTAAAGTTGTAATAAGGCCCTAAAGCTTCATTTATGATCATTTGATCACCCGTCTGAAGCTAACAGACAACTGGAAAACCCATAGAGAGGCATTAACATGTCCATGGTTGGATTTTAATAATGGATAAGTTATGTCAAGTGCTCTCTTACACTGTTGTTTTACATGTGGAGCCAGGCGTCCTGTGCCAGTTAGGAGCATTCTAATTTACTTGGATTGTGGTTGATATTACCTGGGGTGGCAAAGGGAGCTAAAGAACGATGAAGGATTCAAACCAGATCTGTGACTGGGGGTGAGTGTCTGAAAAGTTTCAGCGCTCCGTCTATCATCTCCTTGTGTTTGCTTTCTTTGCCCTAAGTTGGCAGGGTATGCCCAGACGTGGGTCCCTTGCTCAATTTGACACTGTATTCAAGCTAGCCTGGCTGATGAGGGTTGTTAACCCGAAACCAGTCCCAGGATACTTGTTTCCAGTCCAGGGAAGACCTGGCTTGGCAGTTCGGGCTGGACTGTTCCCATAAGGAACAGGGTCAAGACTGATTTGTATATGGTTGGGTCTGAACTGAGGTGGCGAAGTGAGCTAAAGAACGATGATGGATTCAACCCAGATCTGTGACTAGGGGCGAGTGTCTGAAAAGTTTCAGTGCTCCGTCCATCATCTCCTTGTGTTTGCTTTGTTCTCCCTAAGTTGGCAGGGTATGCCCAGACGTGGGTTCCTTGCTCACTTTTCCACTGGATTCAAGCTAGCCTGGCTGATTAGGGGTGTTACCCTGAAACCGGTCCCAGGATGCTTGTTTCCGGTCCAGGGAAGACCTGGCTTGGCAGTTTGGGCTGGACTGTTCCCATAAGGAACCGGGTCAAGACTGATTTGCATATGGCTGGGTCTGAATTGGGGTGGTAAAGTGAGCTAAAGAATGATGATGGATTCAACCCAGATCTGTGACTGGGGGTGAGTGTCTGAAAAGTTTCAGCGGTCCGTCCATCATCTCCTTCTCCTTGTGTTTGATATTACCAAACAACTGGCGTCCTGAGGATGGCCCAATTCAATTACTTGCCTATGGCCTGAAACTTTGACTCATTGTTTAGCTACATTTTTCCACATAATTGTATAAAACTGTTTTGCAATGCCAATTTCTACCTTATTGTTTTATGTTGTTGTGAATAATTGTATAAATGACAATACACTTGTCACTGTATTTTCACTCCATTTTACTTCACCGTTTGATTGCTTTGCCTTAAACGGGACCATTCTGATTGAATTTTGTCAAGGCTGATTATGTAATGCAGAACCTACTCAAAGGAGGGTTAAGCTAATGCTCCTAAATCCTGTCTCATGTATGGTTGTATGCGTGACTGCTCAAATATTCCAGGTGAGTGAGCGGATGGCACCCAGGTAAATTAGTGCCCACGCCACATTTCTTGGATATGTTTGTTGGGTCCTCACCCACAGGTACTCCATGTGGCTTATTTCATCATTGGAACCACACCAAACTCACCTACTGTGAGTGGGTAAGTAAGTAATTACAACTTTTATTAAGCGCGCAAATACTGAGTATCTTACCGCTTATGGCGAACCTCTGAAACCGGCTAGTTGCAATTAAGGTTCCTTTTACTTTAAGTGTGATGCAAAAAAGCCAAGTTTTGAGCAATTTCGTGAAACATGGCAAGCTGGATTGAGATCTTAATGCCAATGGAAGAGAATACCAAAGTTACAGCCAAGATAGCGCAGCCTCATCCGGCCAAGGACTGGGATGACATACTAGCTGGGACACCAAAAGTATCCAGAAATGCACGCTTTAAACTGATAAACTATTATGTACTGCACAGGGCATACCTGACCTCCGAACGCATAAGTAGATATTTTCAGGTGGAGGACGTGGCCTGCCCGCAATGCTACGCGCCCCAGGCCCACATAATACATATGTTCTAGGATTGCCCCCAGTTGCAGGAATTTTGTAAACAAGTAGTGCAAACAGTAAGCGAGGTCATAGACAAAGAACTGACATGCACTCCGGCTCGCTGCCTCCTGGGCAGGTTCCCGCCATTCGACTAAAACTAAGGCCACTAGCAGATTTCAAGACCTAGCCTAAATTTTGGCAAAACGGGCGATAACTAGGAACTGGAAGACGAGAGGAGGTCCTAGGATAGCAGCCTGGCATAAGGAGGTCCTGAAATGGGCGGGATGTGAAGGCCGAGTATTGATGTGAGAAGCTAAAAGAGGGCTACGACACATAGAGATAGCTAGAGACTGGGAGACCCTAGTGCACGACCTAGAATACCCAGAACCAGAGCCCCCAGACGACAAGAGAGAAGCAGAATAAAAGCAAACGCTCCTGACATAAACACGTCAACAACAAATAACATATGCATAATTGCCAGCCACCACGAGACTATCAAATTTCACACCTCATTGGCATCACCCTACCCTGCGCACACAACTAGGAAATTAATAATACACATGACCCAGCACTACACGAGAGACCCACTAACAAGATGACTCATGGGCGGGGGGATTTAGTTATTGTTGTCAACTTATTGTCACTTTGGCATTCCAATTGACCACTCCTGTGGCAAGTGAAAAGAATGTGAGAAAACTAATGTCAAATGAAACAAATTGCCTTATGACTATGTATTTAGCTGCTGTAGCGAAGATAATCAATAAAATTTGTTTACAAAAAAAATAGCGCAGACTCATGCCCCCCTATCTAGATTTCTTTATCTGAGGGACTTTTGTCAGATAGGCTAATGCAGACCGTAGAGCCCGTTGAGGACAGTACCAAAATAGTTTTTTTTTATGATAGTGAGACCACTTTTATATAGAGTTTTGTGAATAATACAGAGAGATTTGTATCTAACCCTGTCCACTACCGGAAAAAGTCCTAAAGTATGGTCTGTATGTCACGTGCCTGCTTCTTAAAAAGTACTATGAATGCATTGCAATATGCTGGAAAGGCCAGCCATATCACGCAGGGATTTATCTTGGTCCTGAAGAAAGCCGATTGAACCTCGTGGGCAGTTACACGGCTGAAACACGTCGACATTCTGATGTCAAGGACCATTGAAGCCTTATGACATCTCACTGCTTTTAATCTTGCCCTAGACTTTATTCATTAAAACAGTGCTTTAGGATCTGAGAGGCAATTTTAACTCGCTCAACAATCCCCTGCAATTTCACTTTTTAAGAGCTCTGCTTACAAACGCGTAGAGCCCACCCACTCACACTATGTGAGTTGGGTGTGCGTCCAATGATGAAGCAAGTCACAGGTGGTACCTCTGGGTGAGGATCCCACAAATATATCCAAGAAATGTGGTGTGGGCACTAATTTACATGGGTGCCATCTGCTCACTCACTTGGGATATTTGAGCAGTCACGCACACAACTGTATATGAGACAGAATTTATTAGAATTGGGTTAACCCTGCTTTGAGTAGGTTCTAGATTATAGTTTGGGAAGCTGAGGGTTTACCCCAGTAAATACTTCTCACTTCTTCTTTGTGTTGTTGATTGTGTAATGCAACTGTCTGAAGTCAGACGGAAACTCCAGGTGATGGCTTACCCAATACTGTAATTATGATAGAGATTGTAATGAGATGTGTAATTATGATCTTCTCTGCCTGTAATATCCTTATAGTTGTTGTGAAGCTCTAACCTTTCTAGACACTGTTATCAATCAGTCTCCTTTTCAGTGGTTGAGAGGGAGGGCTTCCCCCTGGATTGTGATGATATCAGTGAACAAGGAGAGGACGTAGATGGTGTATATCTGATCTATCCAGCTGGACCTGGAACACCTGTTCCGGTCTATTGTGACATGACCACTGATGGAGGGAAGTGGACGGTGAGTATTGCTGGAAATGGATGGCGATTAAGATGTTCTGTTTCTTGAAATTCGTCCTACATGATCAGTGTTTATGAATATTCATCAATGGGAACATAATATCAGAAGTATTAGAAATATTTTCTACGTAAAATACCCCATTCTGGGGTTCTTTTTACATTGATATTGAGTACACTTATTTAGCATACCTTACAAATTGTCTTATACACTGATAATAGATGTCAAATATTGCACAACAAAATAGTACTCGTTTTTTTTACCTCAAAAGAATGAGGGTCTGAGTGGACCCACAAAGATTAGTAGTTTTTACATTTAGTTTACACACAATTTGCTATACTGGATGCTCTAGGCAAGTGAACTATCGTACTGGTGGATGCATTTGAGCTTCATGACCCATTACTGGCTTCTCTCTTGTAGAATAGGGAGATAGTTTATGGAATTCTTGCACGGAACAGCAGCGAAGCTGGGAAAAATGTTATAAACGTGGACGTTTCACCTCTTTAGGAAGGTGGCTGTGAGATGGAGATGTGTCTCCATCTCACAGCCAGTAAAGCTTGTGTGTTGGGTTAGAGGATTTGACCATGTACCTCCCTTGTTAGTCAGCTTAGAAAATGCCGAATTTCACCACATGAGAAAATCGAGCAAGCCCAACTTCTTCTAAGGAGTCCAAAGAACATATTTAAAACATTGTTACAAAATGGTGCCTTTTAAAGTATAATTGTCTTAAATATTGACTAAAATGGGAATCTATTCAGATTCAGTTTCACATAAACTTTCATTTTCATACTATTTATCTTCACTTCTACATTTTACTTTTTTTCTTTATTCCTACCCACCTCCCAGAAATAGCACCCACAAAGTTAGTCAGGGGGTCTATGATGCGGGCATTGCCTTGCCTGATATTCAAAAATACTATTGGCCTTGCAGATAGTGTCAATAAACGAGTGGGCCTTACTTCCACTGCGCGAATCCTGTCTAAGAGTAGGCAGGCATATCGTGGTGCCAAAAGGTTACTTAGTGGCCGCCTGCACCCGGAAAAACCAAAGTCACTATCTGACCGCACAAAATCACCAATGAAAATATTGGGAAAAACTATCAGAGCCCAAATGGGAAGAAATTCCGACATGAGAAACCCCTCTGTGGGTCGGAGATATATTAGGAGAGGTGGGCACTGTGAAGGGGTTCCAAAAGTGGGACATGATCGGTCATTAAACTCGGGGACATTAGGGAAAAAGAGGTTCCCATTACATGGAAATGGCGTAGGGACGGATACAAACTAGCAGACTCTGAGTCGTACAGGTAGATACAACTTTGCCATGCATTAGCAGCCCATGTTCCAAAATGGAGCCCATCTAGAAGAATCTATGCCATTAGAAGACAGGGTCCTGTTGGAGCCACTCCCCAGAAAAGCTATATCCCTCATATAGAAAAATATAATAAACAAATGGGAAGAGGTGATGAGCTCTCCTAGGGAGTGTGAACCAAAACAGGATTTAGACTGGTGAAACTGAAAATACTTCATAGGGCATACCTCACCAGGGAGTGCCTGACTCGAATAGGGGAAACTAAGCTGGAGGTTGCTCCTGGGGTTGTGGACAAATAGGCAGCTTTATGCGCATAGTGTGGGAGTGCCCTGGTCCATCATGCTTTTGGAAGGGAGTGGGGAAGTGCTTGTCTGTTCTCACAGGTTTTGAACGGACTCCCAGTCCCAAACGTTTTGTATTCATTCTCTGCATTCCAAAGGCACCTAAAGATATTTTATAGGTTGGAACATATGGTGGCAAGATGGAATGTAGTCAGGTAATGGGGGGGTTGGGTGGCTAAGGCTTTATATCTGGAAGTGGTGAACCACTCAACCCACACCAAAATTGAAGATTTAAAGCGTCAGAGGACCCAGTACCACCAGCCCACAATCCATAAAGATGAGGCAGAAAGAGCTACCAAACCCAACCCACACTGATAGCATAAATCGCAACAGGGATTAGAGGTATCTTCTGGAGGACCACAAGAGTTCAGAAGTGAGGGGCAACTAGAAGGGTGCCTCGAGCATCGCCTCCCAATGCCCTCGTAACATAAGAGGGATTGAGCAAAGGGAGCTAGCATCTCCGTGAATAGCACCCCACCAGAACCACACTCATTTACAATACACAGCCCTATAGCTAATCAGGAGCCAGGCAGCATCACCTGAAAAATGAACTACAGGGAGCAAAAAAGATCCAGACCTTGTGCCCGGTAGTCAAAGCAGACAGGGCAAAGCCGAAAAGGAACACAGTAACCCTGAATACAAACACTGAGGCGTGCATGGCACTATACCTGGTGTCTGTAGGCAGAAATGCACCACAGCCACACAACCCAGCTCCAGGCAAAAGCCCAGGCCAACAACAACAATTCCGACTGGATGGGTAGGCAAAAGGATACCTCCAGAAGAAAGGCAGTGCCAACATTGCCTGTCAACGGCCCCCTGCAAACTCCAAAGCAGCTCAGGAGGAAGTCCAATGGGATAACAATTGCCACAAGAAGAATCAACCACCAGCAGGGAGTTGCTACAATAAACCCACAACTACCTAGGTTCACGAAGCCTTTAAGGAGTGGACCAGGTCGGAAGCACAGATGAAAAACCAAAGGCACCAAGACCTGCCAACAGGGGATCCAGCCTTGAGCTGATCACTCACATGGATAATGTGACCATGTGAAGACCACATTGACACTACAGTGACTTTACATGGTTACAGTTTTAGTGCATATACATTGAGAACGTTTTTACAGATATCACCAAAAACAAACATCGGATTCAACTTATTATCCTAATCAGAATTCAGTGACTGGTCTGGATTATAAGCAATATCAGAAGAGAACCTACTCAATATCATCATAAACCTCATATTAAACTTATTTGTTGATTATCCAATTTCAGGACCGTATCATGATGTCGTTATCTGTGCTGTGATAGAAAGGATCTGTACACTGGTTTTAGTGTTTTGAGCACATACATTACCTCAAAATATAGCAATGTTAATGCTTGCTTTTCTTACAGCAGAGCTTGGAAACACAGGGCAGTAATGTTATGTTATGTTATGTTTTCGGGATTTATAACATGCACAGCTACTCAAGAGTGTCCCGGCGCGAGCCCAAGAGTCAACAGGAAAAAGAGAAAAAGATCAGTCAGAACACAGAACCGGCTAAATCAAAAAGGAAAGTTTTAAGCTTCTTCCTAAATTGGGTAGAGTTCTGAAGGCTGCGCAAGTCAAAAGGGAGGGAGTTCCAAGCCATAGCTGCCAAATAGGACAGGGAACTGCCACCCCTTCTATTCAGACGAAATCTGGGGATGGTGGCCAAAAGCATGTTGGAGGAACGCAGATGTCTGCTAGGAGTATAGAACTGGAAGCGTTTCCTAAGAGACCGAGGGCCATACTCATAAAGCGCAGCATGAGCCGTTACCAGAGCCTTAAAAGTGACCCTTGCCCTTACCGGTAACCAGTGCAGCTCGCGAAGATGCTGCCTGACACTAGTACGCTTGGGGAGGTCAAAAGCAAGTGAGCTGCGGCATTTTGGACCACCTGAAGTTTGTCCATTAGGTAACCGGGAAGGCCAACATACAGTGCGTTCGCATAATGAATGCGAGAGGTAACAAGGGCTCGGATGACTGTTTCTTTTGCTGCTAAAGGCAGGAGAGGCAGACATTTTTAAAGAAGTTTCAAGATGCCGAAACAAGTGCCTGTCAATTTACTGATTTGGTTGGAGAAACTAAGCTTTTCGTCAAACCAGATCCCGAGATTTTTACTGGGAGACCCGCAGGTGAGGGCCTAGGGGACTCGTCCGGCCAAAAAGTATGCCAGAACAGAGGGGGAACTCCCCAAAGAATAAAATCTTGTTTTATCTTCATTACATTTCAACTGGGCAGCCGTAAGCCAGTTAAACACTGCAGTCAAACAGGTTTTGACGTGCGCAATGGAGGTCTCCTGCTTTTTCCAAGTAAACAGGAGCTGGGTGTCGTCGGCATAAGCAACAACTTTAGCTCCCAGGGCCTCCGCCAGCTGAATCAGAGGGGTCAAGTAAACATTAAACAAGAGAGGGCTCAGCACGGACCCTTGCGGGACCCCAGTCTGAAGGGCTTGAGGGGTAGACGTAAAAGGGGAATCCAGACTTGCTGGGTTCTACCTTCTAAAAGGATTTCAGCCACTCATTGGTGACACCCATGACGCCTAGTTTATGCAGCCGGGCTAAAAGGAGCGAATGGGGACAGTATCGAAAGCGGCAGAAAGGTCCAAAAGGACCAGAACTGCCCTGCCCCCAGCATCCAGAGTCTCACGGATAGCTTCCGTGATTTCCACCAAAGCTGACTCCGTACTATACAAAGCCCTGAAACCAGATTGGGCCGGATGCAACAAGCCATGCAGTTCGATAAAGGAGGTCAGCTGTTTATTAACCATTTTCTCACATACTTTGGCAATGGCAGGTAACAAAGAGATAGGGTGATAACTGGCCGGTAGATTGGGATCCAGAGTAATTGCCTCGTTGTGCTTCCAAGCTCTGCTGTGAGAAAAACATGCATACCATACCATACCAAGACATTTATAAAGCGCTCGGCTACCACCAACGGCGGTGTCCCGGCGCTACAAAGAGACAAAGAGAAAAGGAGAAAGGAAAAAAAGACAAACTCAGATACATTTCAAGTTAACGTTGGTGCCCAAGATGCCAAAGAGAAGTGCACAAATCCCTTACTAGATGGAACAGTGCAGAAAACTGTATCATGATATGTCCCCCAACCACTTACATCAAAAAGAACTTCCAAATCTTCACAAGGTTTCACACCTATTAATGAACACATCGTTAAGAGATGGCATCTTCCCAGATGTTCAAAAAATGGGCTAAATGACCTCACTATTGTAAGGTCTTGCGATTTAGAAATGATGGAACCTTTTGGCTCCAGATGGACTCCGTAGAACAGCTCCAGATGGACTCCGTAGAACTGTGATGTGTTAGAGCCGAATGCACTGAAGGCTGGTTTAGAATGTTGAGTTTGCAGTTACATGCAGACAAATAAAGACGTATAATACTAAGCTCCATGTATGATGCAGTCCTTTGCTGGACCCAAGCTGGGGAGGACGCTGCAACTGGCGATGAGTTAGGGGATAAGTAACCCAAAGATCGACTGTGCTCTCCCAAAGAGTTTGTTGTGGTCCAAGCAAACTGCTTGTGTGTGCCACGTGCATTGCAGTCAAAGTGCAGAACTGACGCTAACGCATGTGGAGTCAAAGTGCAACTCCAGCCTCTGTAAAGAAGTTAAAAACTAGAAAAACATTGCAAAGAAATCTTCATATCGATGATCGACCGTTTGGAAAGGTACCGCGCTGATACGCAATATACAGTCATGTGTAATCTGGAGCGTTAACGCTAAAGGCAGCTACAACCAGGTTTTCAATAAGCAGCTATTGATAACCACAAAGTGCAGGTTAATGTTAAAATTAGAAAGTAGTGAAGACAGAGAGTGCGCAAAGAGCTACCACAGGATAAAACAGTTGTTTGCTCACCAGAACCTGAGTAAAGTGAGCCGGTACGACCTTAGCGCCAGGCGCTGCAACCCAGACCAAACAAGTGCGCGGCAATCACCACAGTCTTGAATATCTTCGGAATAGTGAAATGTTTAAACTGGTAGAGAAGGAAGGAAGGTTTCCAGCTATCATCAAAGATGATCCCGAGGCCAGCACGTCACAAGGCCTCACTGCTGCGTCATATAATCCAAGCCACAGAGATCCACACACAGTATTAGTAAGTTCCCCACTGGTCTACAATGCTGACGCTTTCCTGAAACCACCGCCACTGTTCTATACCGCCAAAAAGCAAAATATTGGCGATGGATGGACTGCTTGGATAGATACATTTGATGATTTCATTGATGCACTTGAAGAGACTGATAACAAAAAAGTCATCAAGTATCTCAAAAATCATGCTGGTGATGGTGTAAAAGAAGTCATAAAGAGAATGCCACAAACTGATGACAAAGTACATATCGTCAGATTAAAGAAGTGTTGAATCTCAAGCTTAATCCAATGCCAAATGTTGATTACGAAAAATACATCTTCAACCAGGAATGCCAGAAAGTTGGAGAAACCATTGATGAATTTGTGGAGAGACTCGACACACTCAGACTTTGTAAGGTCTGTGAATTTATTGCTAAAGAAGCTATGTGTCTGACAGTTATTGATGGATGCTTGTCAGATTCATTTTGACGACAAATTCTGAGAGACTCTTAGTCTGGAGCGAGTGTTAATGACTGCCAGAGCTGAAGAGCGTGCTGATAGACAAGCAACCGACATGGAGGTCAGAGGTGCCCAGAATGAATCAGTCATGAGTGTGAAAAGTTAACTGAAGCAAAAGACTCACACAAGGTGATGTCTACCTGTAAAAAGAAATTGTGTTTTAGATGTGGATTTTTGTTTCCAGATGTAGGTAAATGTTCTGCTCTTGGACAAATATGTAAAGGCTGTGGGAAGTAGAAACATTTTGTGACAGTTTGCAAAGCCAAAACAAACGTAAGTGCATCACAGCGCAAAAATAAACTGGCCCATGAAAAGTTCGAGAAGCAACGTTAGAGGAGCACCCACAAGGTCAAGCAGTGACATCAGTGAAGAAAAATCGACACTGAACAAAATCAATCGTCATGCAAATCATTATCAAGCAGGTCTTCTGTATCAATACCAATTGAGAGTGAAGAAAATCATTGTGCCATGTCGATGGTTACCTCAGAAAAGAATGCGCATGTTGGTTTGGCCTCTTGTTAAGAAAAATGTCAGTCAAAGAAAGATCGACATGCCAAAGCCCCAAAGTCTTTCAAACATTGACCGAAGATTACACTGAAAGAAAATGGTTGTTTGATGTATGATACCTTTCGTTATCGCAGTGGTGCATCGATAAACATTATGCCTGAGGGAAATACAATGAATTCTCTTCAGTACTGCGACTTACGCCAGTGAAAACCAAAGTGTATACATGGGCTGCATCAACACCCTTAAAGAGTCAAGGTTAATTTGTAGCTACTATGAAAAACAAGAAAACGAAGGTGCAAGCACCCATCCATGTGCTTCAAGGATCGGCGTCAAGTGCCTGTCTACTCAATTTTAGCACTACCACTAATATGGGACTGATTTCTGTGAATTACAACATCAATGCTCATCACGAAATAGTAAGTCAGTTCCCTTTATTATTTCATAGTTTGAGAAAAGTTAAGACTATGAAAGTAAAGTTGAATATTAATGAGGACGTCGGTCCTGTTGCTCAAAGACATTGACAAATTGCTTTTGATTTGCAAGAAGCTGTTGAGAAAGAACTTGAATTGTTACTTAAGCATGATATTTTTAGCGTCTACTGGTCCAACACCATGGGTTACTCCCATAGCAGTAGTGTCCAAAAAGGACAATAAAGAAGCTGTACTCATATGAGCTGACATGTGTCAGGCTAACAAGGCTATTGAATGAGAATGACATCCATGCCCACACATTGCTGACATGATAACGCAATTAAATGGTGCAAAGGTCTTCTATCTCCTTTATTTAAATAAAGGTTATCATCAGTTGGAACTTGAACAAGATTGCAGGTACATTACAAACTTTTCTACACATGTTGGTCTGTTTCCATACAAAAGACCAAGTTTTGGTGTGTCATCCACTGCAGAACTGTTTCAAGATGTCATTCAACGTATGATACAGCCTGTCATGATTGCATTCAATTACAGGCGATAACCTATTGCTTTTTGGAGCTACACAAAAGAACACCATAAAGCTCTTGCAAAAGTATGTTGTTTACTTGCAGAAGCAGGTTTTACTTGTGGGAAAAGTGCAGTTCCATAAGACAAAGCTGAAACTCTTTGGCCATATCTTTTCTGAAGGGGTATGACTAAAGCACAAGCGCTGTCAAATGCTGATCCCCACAAGATGTCTCTATGGTGTGTTCATTTCTCAGCATGGCCGGTTATGTTCCAGATACATACAAGACTTTGCCACTGTAAGTGCTCCGTTGAGAGACTTGACAAAAAAGAATGTTTCTTTTCATTTTGCACGTGAATGTGAGAACAATTTTAAGAAAATTAAACAAGCCATTGAGAATGCTGCTAAAATGGTATATTTCAATCCGAAGCTTCATACAGAGGTTGTTGTTGATGCTAGCCCCGTCAGGTTAGGTGCTGTCTTGCACAGCACAGTGGACACCCAAATGCTTGAAGGCATATTGTAGCATATGCAAGTATAAGTTTGTCCCAAACAGAACTTATTTACTCACAACCTGAAAAAGAAAGCTTAGCTGTGGTATGGGCTAGTGCACATTTCCATGTATTCCTGTATGGAAAACCTTTCACGATGGTAACTGATTGTAGGAGAGTAGGATCTGCCTCTTATGTTGCCCCACTTTTTTTCTGATGTTTACACTGGTTTCTGGCTATAGTCTGGCTGGGACCCTGCCAATCAGGGCCCCAGCCTCTCTGTTCTCTCTAAACGACTTGGAGTGCACTCTAGGTGCACTAGTGATTGGATACTGTGGTACCTTATGAGTCCCTAGTATATGGTACCTTCGGTACCAAGGGCATAGGTACTTCACAGGCCTACCAGGGGCTGAAGCATGTATTATGCCACCCCTGGAAAGCAGACTAAATCTGACACCACAGGCCTGCTACTGCAGCCTGAGCGAGGAAGTGCTAGCACTCCTCACTGAGATATAGGTCCCCTATATCTCTCCTGCACACACATTTAAACTTATCAGTCACCCCTAAGGCAGGCCCTATCAATCCTGAGCAGGGTGCTTAGTTCCTATGTGAGAGGGGGCCTCTGCCTGAGCAGGGCCCCTCCGCAGCTCTCATAGAGTCTATTCTCTGGGGCTGTTTGTGAATGCGGTCAAACCATATACTCTTAAGGGCATTATATCCTCGCGGTAAATGCTAACTTTGGAATGGCTGCATCAAAACATGTCGTGTTTGGTGTCAAACACTTTGGAATCATACCCCCACACCAGTAACTGGTGTGGTAGTATGATCCCACCCTTCTAGAGGGATAGACATGTACCTACTGTGGAAACGCGGTAGAATCCTGAAGAGCCCTGGCATCACAAAATGGATGCCACCAGTCACAGACACTGGGCTGCCCTCCTGCTGATGACCGACACTCGCAGTGGAGGAGGCCCAACAATAGGTATCCTGTCCCAAGGGGGTGTGACCACCTCCTAGACAGGGTTTAGTGTATTGGGGCTGGGTGGGTGCACTCCTAGAGTGCTTTGAAGTCCTGCACTGGGGGAGCAGAAGGCTCCTCTGTGCATACCCCAGTTCAAACCGGCTCAGGGGCTACCTGCCCCTGCTCTGGCGCGAAACTGGACAAAGGGAAGTGGGTGTAGCCACCCACTCCCCTGACCCTCCCATAGGTGGGGTCATAGAGCTAGTCCCTCCCTTCTTTTTAGTATAAGAGGGGGAACCTGTGCATTGCAACCTAGATACCCCTGGACAACGCTCTAAAGAAGAATCCCGGACCTTCGACGTTCCACTACCTCTGGAAGACTGAAGAATCTCCCTTGGAGTCAAGGAGTGACTCCCCTGCTTGGCAGGCACCAAAAACTACAACGACGGTCGCAAACTACGCCGCTCCCGCCGGAGCCCGAAGTCCCTGCAGCCCAGGAAGAGGATTTCCTGACTTCTCCAAGGCCATCGTGAGTCCCCAGCGAAGCTGAGGCAAGTGGACCCCACGAGTGACGAGGAACCGCAGACCCTGGGTACCGTGCACTATTTTCGAGTGCAACCCCTTCACGACGTCCTACGAACTTGTGCTTTGGACCACGTGTGGTCCCAGCCTCTAGCCGAGATCCCTCCCAAGATCAGAGGCCTACCCCGTCCCGAGTGACCGTGGGCCCTGTTGAGTGAATCCTCCCGAGGCGTCTTCGCGATCCCTTGCCAGCCGGCTTGTGGGTCCCCTGAAGACTTTTCTAAGAAACCAAAGGGCTCCCCTGGTTGCTCCAGGCCTGCCCCGACCTACCCTCGCTGGGTAAGTCCCCCAGACCTTGCTGGTCTGCACCATTGACTTTTGTCTTCTCCACAAGACTTGCTGCTACCAAGGCTTGTTGGCTCCAATCGGGTCGCCAACACCGCAGTCAGCTGCAGACTTCATGGGACATGCTGAATCCAGCTCCTGGTCATCCTCGACGCCTGCTGGACCTCGTGGTCGAAGAGTCAAGACACCCGCGAACGACCTGAATCTCTCGACGACGGTGGGCATTCATTTTCCTTGCCCCGGGTCACTGCCAAGTGACTTTGAACACTGTCCCCTCTGCTTTCAGGTCTTCCATCTTCCGAATCCAGGCTTGGATTCCACCGGACACTTCTCCTGTCGTCACAAGCAGCAAGTCTTCACTGGCTCCCATTGAAAACGACTCCGCGACCCGACACCAAAGGACACTTATGCACCCGGCTTCCCTGGGTGAGGTAACTTCAGCACTACGGTGCTCCTGTGGGTGTTGGCCCTAGAACTACTTACCCTGTAAGTGACTTGCTTGTAGCTACTCCAGAAGTGCCCTAAAACTCCTATTTTCCAAGTGCGACTATCGCATTGACTCGTACAGGACTCGCGTTGGTGTTAGACACACCGCGTCCTTCTCCCTTGTTAAATATACCCGTAACCGCGTCCTTCGACTCGTACTGGGTTCGTGTCGGTGCTCTCGCCTCGAACACGCAAGGGACCTTTAACATTGATATCTCAATCGCATCCTTTCGCATAGACTCATACAGGACTCGCATCGGTGCCTGAACACCGCATCCGTCCCCTGTGGGTCTCCTACAACTACCTGGGGTGGTTCTTTGGGGTCCCTCGATTCTACATGCTCTAGGCCCAGTGCCTAGTCAAGCTAGGGTTGTGATATTTGATTGTGCTAACTTATTTTGAACCATTGCTTTGTACATATGTTCCTGACTTCTAATCTCATAAAGAGATTAGTAGAGAGTTGTTTAGTAATAAATACATATATATTTGATATATATACCTGTGTGGTGTCTTTTCATTTGGTGATTCAAGAGATTGTGTGGTAAAACAAGCTGCTTTACATTCCTCCAAGACTTAGCCTGAAGGCTGCTCTCCACAGCTACCACTAGGACAGCTTTCTAAAAAGGTTGTCTTAAACCTACCTACCATAAGAGTCGAATTGTACTGGTGCAAGGTGCCCACTTTAACTAGTGGACAGCATATACCAGGCCAACTTCTCACACTGATCATCAAGCTTTACTTACTATATTTGGAAATCCAAAGGCCAAAATGCCTACTCACATTGAACAATGGGACTACGGTTGCAGGAGTATAATTATACCATTCTGCATTGTCCAGGGAAGGATCGGAACCCTGCTGACAACTTTTCCAGAGTACCTATACAAGGTCACAGTACTCCATCCAAGATGGCTGAAGCCTATTCAACTTTATTGTAAAATCAACACACCAGCTGCCATTTCATTAGCCCTGATTATCACTGCCACAAGCCATGAAAGGGACATGTTAAAGTTGAAGGATAATTACACATCAGTCCTGAAACCAGCACACTCGACTGCTCAAAAGTGATGGTGAATATCAAAAAAGTCAAGAATGAACTGTCCGTAACTCAGGAAGAAGTTACGCTACAAGGGTCAAAAATCCTGATGGTGGACAGTGAGACAAAAAATAATTGAAGTGGCCCATGAAGGACATCGTGGAATTGTTGTCAGAAAACGAGATCTCCGAGACCGAGTCTGGTTTCCTTACCTTGATGACAGGGTTGAAAAGGAATTAAAGGTCTGCCATCTATGCAACTGCCTTTCTACACAAACTACTCACCACACCTTCAACATGTCAGAACTCCTGAAGCATGCATGGGAGAGAATAGGCATTGACTTTTTCGGTCCACTTGACAATGGGCATCATCTGCTGGTGATTATGGATGAATGCTTACGATATCCATTAATTGAAGATCTTTCATCTTCTACTCAAGAACGAGTCATTGAAAGATTAGATGGCATCTTTGCGACATGTTCCAGCCATAGTTAAGTCTGACAATGGACCGCCTTTCAATATTCGACAGTTCAGAGATTTCTTGGAGCATTTGGTTATAAAGCATCAGAAGAGCACACCTCTGTGGCCGCAGGCCAACAGACTTGTAGAGCATTTTGTGGGTACTCTAAAGTAAGCAGTGCAGCGTGCAACTCTTGAGAAGCTCAATCTGAAAACCGTGTTGAAATCTACTTTGACAGCTTGTCGTTCAACTCCCCACTCGACAACAGGTGAGAGTCCTGTGACACTGATGTTCCGGAGAGAAATGCACACCAAGTTACCTCAATGGACCAATAAAAGAAATAAAGATGAGGCAGCAACTCATGAGAAATACTTGGTTAACAAACAAAAGATGAAAGCATATGCTGACAAAAGACGACATGCGAAAAACATCGTCTTCAAGAAAAGAGATCCAGTGCTCGTACGACAAATGCAGAAAACAAAATCTGATGCTCCTTTTGATGCAGAACCTTTTCAAGTGGTGTCTACTAAGGGACACATGGTGACTGCCCAGCGCCCTGCGAACTCTATTACCAGAGACTCTTCTTATTTAAGGCACATGACTAATTGTTCATCAGATCTAATAGTTGAAGAAGAGACTGGGTCTGAAACATCAGCAACTGCTTTTGCTTCTACACCATTGATGCAGATCCTGGACATCGGGCACAGGACAAGATCAGGTCGAACAATTAAAGCGCCAAGAAGATTTTCAAGAGATTTGATTGTATATGTCTATGTATATAAATATTTTGTAAAAATTTAAATTTTTTATTTAACAGAGAGGGGGAGATGTAGTGTCTTGCAATTTAGAAATGATAGAACCCTTTTGGCTCCAGATGGACTCTGTAAAACTGTGACGTAAGTGTTAGAGCGGAATGCACTGAAGGCCGGTTTAGAATGTTGAGTTCGCAGTTCCACGCGCAGGGCCGGTTCTAGGATTTGCGGGGCCCTAGGCCAAAAGGGAATATGCGAGGCCCCTCTAATTTACATAAGTGACCCCTTGCAAGGAGACCATTCAGAGACACTGCGGGAGGCCCATTGTCCAGCATTTTAGCCCTCCCACAGTTTTAACTTTTATCCCACAAGCAATTCTCACACCTTCAGCCCGATAGGTGTGAGAATTGCTTACGAGCTAAAAGTTAAAACTGTGGTGGCGCTAAAATGCTGGACAATTGGCGTCCCGCAGTGTCTCTGAATAGTCTCCTTGCAATTGGGGCAAGAGGAAGCGTCTCCATCCCCTAGGCCTCCAGACACTATCCCTGAGAGGCCCGGGGTGGAGACCCCTCCCATGGACCCTAATTGCAAGGACACACCTTTCTTAGTTGGATCGGCAGGGAAACAACAGGACACACGATCGGTGCGGGCCCCATGCTGGTGGGCTGAGTGCGAGGCCCTGGGCAGCTGCCCACACTGCCCATTTCTATCGCCGGCCCTGTACACGCGGACAAATAAAGACGTATAATACTAAGCTCTGTGTATGACGCAGTCCTTTGCTGGTGCCCCGGCTGGGGAGGATGCTTCAACTATTTAAAAAACTAGACTCGCAAATTACAGAGTAGTCACTCCCCTCCAACGGCTAGGCAAAACCATTGTAAGATGTGTGGTCGTACAGCCATCAGGAAACACTGCCAAAAGTAGTCTGCTAGCCCCTTATAAGTTTTGCTTTTGTAAAGGCTGCATTTGAGAAATCGCAAGTCAAAAAGTCTGAACATATATGGAACGCTAGACAAAGGTAGAGCCTGCCTAGAAGGTGAAAGGACCATCCACAAACGAAGGGGTGTAGGAGGAGGGGTTTCTCCAGAAGTAAAGTATTTCCTGATTAAGAAATTAAAACAAAAAGAAAAATATTGTCCTCCTGAACAGCGGGGCTGCCTTCCCCTGATATGTATTTGCACTCTGTGTATAATTAGTCACTGGGGAAATACCCATTTGCAAAAATATCACATGACATTGCCAGCAGTATACCTGAAAACCTGTGACTCATGCAGCTTTCCAGGTGGACTACTCAGAGTTTATAAAATCCAAAAAGTAGTACATCTGGATCCATCTAGGTTGTCAAATATTCTAGCCACAGCCGACACATGTTTAGCTCGGGCATGCTACACCAATGAGCTTTTTCAAGGAACAGAATAACTTTGGAGGCCGACAAAGCTAATGCGCATCATGGACTTTGCGCTCCACAACCTTAGAGACTTTCATCTTCTACCACAACGACTGTGTGATTCCCAGAATGGCACTGAGATCAATTCAGATAACTTTCTTGATGGGCTCTAAGCTTGTTCTGTGACTAGAAAGGTTCATTGGGATTACCTGTCTGAGCTCCACATGTGTTGGCTGTAGGTGAAATCACAGCAGAATACAATAATGTTTCCTCACGGTAGAAGCTTCGTCCAGAAATTATTCTTGTTCATATTTAAATATAAAGCAATAACCTAATTCTAATATATGATAGTCTAGAACTAATTCCGTATAAAGTAATATGCCTTACTCATTGTTATGCAGCCCCTTGTTGGGCTGTAGACACCTATATGATTGTATGGGAGAAACAGCATCCTATCTATCCTATTCTATGTTTAGAAACATTACTTTTTCCAGTGCAGATTTTGTTATCTTGTTCATAGGTTGTCTGTCTTTATTTAATTCTTGCCATACTGAGCCTTAATGTTTCCCCACATTATTGTGTTGTCTTCTTTCAGAATTTATATCTATATATTCCCTACACAAGAAACATCCCATAGAACATTTGATTTTTTTGTAATCATTTGATATTGCATCTCTCTCCACTTTATCTCGTCTTCTCCTCCCCTACGATCTTTATTAATGTTGTGGTGTCCTCAAATGCAAGTGTATTAATACAATTTCTCGCCGTGGTTTTGGCAATCTCCAGGTTTTTCAAAAGAGATTCAATGGCTCTGTCAGCTTCATCCGGAACTGGTCCGAATACAAACTCGGGTTTGGAAGAGCCGACGGGGAATATTGGCTGGGTGAGTAAAATAAATTCGTTTTAGCTCACAAAGCCAGAATAAAAAGGTGAAATAGATGTATATGTTTTACAGTAGCTGGCAGACAAATTGAGCATGTGATTTCATATGGATCCACTGAGTTCTGAATTGGTATAAATTTTATGACACGTTGTGGCGCACAAGTGACTGTTCCTAAGCAGACTAAACATGTGAGACCTAAGGCCACACAGCTTCCATTCAAGGTTTGTCTGATGTTACTATTTTCATTGGCTTTCATTGTCTTAACCCTCAGCCCCTGATCATACTCTAACCAGTGAGGAATGGATCCTGGGTTCACCTTCTCTCCACTCACGTGGCTCTTGAGATCTTTCTAGTGTGCATTTCCCCTTTTACTGTACACTGCAGGCTGGCATCAGGCTCTGCATTCAAGACCAGAGGTGGCAGGGTAAGTGGGATCTCAGGCCCTTATAAGGCCTGTGTTCACTGCTTGGACATTTGATATGCAGTTGACTCTTGGCGAATTTCTTCTCATGTTGCAGTCTATTTCCCGAGGAACCAAATCTACCTAATGGCAGACATCAGTGAGGAATTACCTCGGGAGCCAATGGGCTCCCTCTTCAGGCTCCCGAGGCCCATCATGGGTAAAAAGGCCTAAACATAGGTCTCAGTATGTGCATTACTAAAGTCTAGCAGTCCTGGAGAGAGAATCGAGTAAATGTTTTAAGGACTGCTGAAAGATCTCCATTGGATATCTCTGTCCTATGCAAGGTCTCAGTATCAGCTCTTTGCCGGGCAACATGTCCTCTCATAGGCCTGTTCTGATGTCGCCTTTACTGAAGAGGGGAATGGGGGCTAAAAGAGAGCCCTAGCACCTAAAACGTCCCAAAGCAGTTTCAAAGCACATTCCTCAAGGAAGATTAAGGTGAGAGAGAACCTTTCACATTTGACCCTGAATTTCAAGTGCCTCCGCTCCTTCTCGCCAATATGGTAAGAGTTCCATATCAATGGCTCTGAACAGTGCAAGTTTAAGTCCCAGTGAATATTCTTTCAGTCTTCACCATTTGTTCTATAGTTAACATCCCTCATTTATCATGTAACGTATCAAAATAGCCCCTCTTGCAGTATGTTTCTCCCCTTTGCGTATAGATGCATTGCTCTTTCTGATTTTAGTGTGCTAGATAGCGTCCAGCAATGCAACGAATATGTGCTGGTGGGTCCTGCCCCAGCAGTATTTCTATTTGCCCCCTCCCTCCCCTGAAGCAAACCTGGGTACCAACAGCTCTCCTTGGGTGCCAACGCCTCACCTCGATTTGCCTCATCCCCAGCTGTCTCTCTGCTGCCTGTGCCTCTCCTGAGTGCTCCTGCTCCTTCTACAACCCCTGCACTACCATTCTGAGTGGCCCTGCCATCACTGTAGACTTTGGGCACTGGCCATTCAGCCTTTTGAGTCCCCCAGCTTCCCTATGCAGAGGATTTATATGAAACCCTCTCTCAATCGGCAACATTTGTTTTTTGGAGTTTTTCTTTTTTAAATCTCTCCCAAAGTTCACAAACACTGGAAGAACATACACAAAAATAACCAGGGCATCAGGGATGTTTGTTTAACACTGCTTATTTTCAAAAACTAAATATCTCTAATCTGTTTACATAACCTCCTCTTTGCCCAAGGGCGAGGAGTAGTGTGTTCCCACTCGCCCCTTCACCTTCCTCAAAGGCGAACGCCAGGGAAATAAGTCCCTCCCCAGCCCCACCTTGCTTTACACAAGGGAGAGGGGTTTTGCAAATAAATAAAAGTGTGTGAGCTGGCACCCAGGCACGTGAGGGGTCCTGGCATGAGAACCTTTGTAAGCAAAAGGACATTCTTTCCTTGTGCACTTGTACTTACCAAGCCACTTCATTTATTAAATGTTGTCAAAATGATTTCTCCTGCAACCAGCAGGCTCAGGAAATGCATCTCTTTCAAGGCCTGCCTTCAGTGTAGGCACCAGCAGCCCAGCCACCCCCGTCGGAGGAAGCCTTAAGCACATTCCACCACTCCTACTTCCACCACAGAGTAAACTCATACTGAAGAAGAGGTTACATGGCAGCTCCAGATTATTAACCATAGTGACTTGTGCTCCCTGGAATTATCCTTGTATCAATACACGGTAATGAGTTAGCGGGTGGTCTAGGTGGTGGTGGTCTGTGGGTTGGTGGATGTAGGCAAGGAAATGGCACAGGTGATTATTTGTGGTGTGAGTGGTGGTGCAAGGGATAAGTGGTGGTGTAGGATGAAAGTGATGGTGTGGGGTGTAGATGGTGAAGTGGCATATGGTTTAGTGGATGGCACGAGTGCAAGGTGGGGTTGTAGTTAGTGATGTAAGTGGTACTCTAGGTGGTGGCCCCAACTCTGCCACTAAGCCATTACCCAGACCTGAACCAATGACGTCAATTTGCCTTAAAGGAACAAGTGCCATGTTAGCACCAATATGCACGGCAGCCAGGGCCGGACTGGCTACCGGGCGTTTTTTGCTGGGATGTCAGGGTGGGGTCAAGGTTCACTGCTGAGGGGCTGATTTTGTTGCTGGGAGCTGCAGGCGCTTCTAAATAAACAATGCAAAACAAATAGCTTTAAAGTGTGCTTTTTTAAACATTTGTTTTGCATTGTTTATTAAGGAAAGCCCGGTATCCAGTCCGGCCCTGACGGCAGCAGCAATGAACGTATCCTTTTGTAGAATACCAAATGTGAAATGTACTGTATTTTTCTTCTCTACACCTTACACATGTAATTTTAATGCAGGGGTTTTCTCTGAGAGAAATGAATGTGCCAAAGCTGAAAAGATTAGAATATTGGAATGTTGAGAGCTCCATTGAAGACAATGGAGTAGCTCCAAACATTCCAATGTTTCTCTTCATGTTTATCCCTCTTTAATTTAAAACATTCTACCCTTACTCTTTGGAATGTTCGAATAGCCTTATAGCCCTTTTGGCTTGGGCTATACCAGTTGTTAAAGGCCCTCTCACTCGTTATAGGCCCTCGCCTGTGGCTAAGGCCTATAACTTGGTTTTGAGACTTTAACAACTGGTATAGCCCTCTGCAGCGGGCTATAAGCCTATATCAGAACTTTGGAATATTGAGAGCTCTAGAGAAAATCATGAAGTAGCTCAGGGCTAATGATGGCTGCGATAAGCTTTCTGCTCCAACATTCCAATGTTTCTCTTCATGTTTATCCCTCTTTAATTTAAAACATTCTACCCTTACTCTTTGGAATGTTCGAATAGCCTTATAGCCCTTTTGGCTTGGGCTATACCAGTTGTTAAAGGCCCTCTCACTCGTTATAGGCCCTCGCCTGTGGCGAAGGCCTATAACTTGGTTTTAGAGACTTTAACAACTGGTATCGCCTCTGCAGCGGGCTATAAGCCTATATCAGAACATTGGAATATTGAGAGCTCTAGTGAAAATCATGAAGTAGCTCAGGGCTAATGATGGCTGCTATAAGCCTTCTGCTCCAACATTCCAATGTTTGTCTTTCTGTTTCTCCCTGGGTGGAATGTTCTAATATCATTATAGCCCTTCTGCCTTGGACTATACCGGTTGTTAAAGGGCCTTTTCCTCATTATAGGCACTCCCCTGTGGCTCGGGTCCATAACTTGGGTTCAGGGCCTTTAACAACCTGTGTAGCCCTCGGCAGCCGGTTATAAGGCTATAATGTGCAAGCGCACTCATATTGTTTCAACTTTTGCATTCTAAGGATCAAATATCTGGATACTCATACAAAGCTTATTTTCTCAGCATTAATGATTAAAACATTTCTATTTCTAATCTGCCATGTATAATATGACCTTAAATGAAGAACGGATGTGTGCCGCATGGCTCCCTATGTATAATGAAGTTACCTTTTCCTCTGGAAGACTCCACCACTGAGCATAAGCTGATTTCCTCCCTTCCAGGACTGCACAACATCTATCTGTTGACGCTAAAGCAGAAGTACGAGCTGAGGGTGGATCTGGCAGATTTCGAAAATGGCACGGCCTCTGCGACATACACTGAATTTGCCATCTCGCCTCATGCCATCAATGCGGAAGAGGATGGATACATGCTGCATGTAGACGGCTTCATCGATGGGGGAGCAGGTAACTTCCATTTGATGGCCTGAGATTGAAGAGTTCAGAGTGACACCACATCAATATTAAAAGAGGGATGCAGATTCTGTGGAAACAGATTTTCTGATTATCTTATTTTTGCATTGGCTGCAGACAAAGATATTGAGCTTATGAGAACATACGTCCATTCTCAAGCTATATAACAATAGAGTACAAAATCTAATCCACAATTAGCTATCTCTGATTTCATTTTCCAAGAATACAGGGTGATAATTTTTTTACAAAGCATCAACTACAGAGCATTTAAAGACCAGGTGGTCATAACGTTGGTGAGTAACCAAGGGAAAGATAAATACCCCTCTTTATGGTTAGGCAAGCAAGGGACGGCAAGATCGGCCACAATGTTATAAATTCTAACCACGGACAGCGACGTGCAAATTTGCCACCCCAAAGAAGAAAAAGATGCTTGTGGCGCTTTAAACTCTAGGCAGTGCTAGTGGTCCATTATCTGGAACCAATAGTGCTACTCCCTTCCTGTTGAATCAGACTAGCTTCATATTTATGAATGTGGCTTGTGCTGTGGCGCAAATGGACAACTCAGACTGGATACAGGGCCTCATGTAGAAAGTGTTTTAACTGCTGCAAACCCTCAGATTTGGTAAATCTGAGGGATTGTGACAGCTAAAACACTTTGAAATGGACTAAACCCAATTAACGTTTTGGAAAACGTTTTTCCGAATCATTAAATAGGTTTAGGAAACAATAAGGAATCAGTATTTGGAAGGGGAGTACTTATGGCATCCCTTTCAAACGCAGTTTCCTGAAGGTATTTATTAATGCTTTGCTTGTGAAATCCGTCTGCAAAAAATGAATATTTTACCACCAATTCAAAGAAGCTGGTAACCCATTTGCAAACAGGAACGGGTCCCAATGTTGATAAAAACGTTTATGTAACTATTCATTTTTTTAAAAACACATTCCGTTATCCTTTAAATTGCGACCCACTACAATTCTCTAGTTTGTGAACTAACATATTAGTACATAGGTCGGGTCACAAAATCAAAAACGATTCAGTTAAAGTTGGTGCTCAATTTGAAACCACTTTTACTGAATCAATTCTTTGCACATAAGGCCCACCATTTATTATCAACAAATTAATCCTAGTCATTCTACTACAATAAACCTAGACTAGAAAGCCACAGGGTCTATACTGGTATCTAGACTTCACCAAGCTTGCTAACCCCAACAGGCACATGTAGTCCTTCAGCTGTTGCTCTTGGTAGAAGTATGTAAGAGAGCACTTGAACATAGTTTATCACAAGTAGAGCCAAATGGCGGATATCACTTTGATAGTTAACACATTCCTTAGAGTACTGAGCATCCACAACCATCTGTAAAGGTGCTTGTTAGAACTGGTGTTTCTGGTTGTCAGAGTATGCACCCTGTACAAGCAGGAACCTCCACTCTAGTCAGGGTAAGCTAGATACACACTAAAAGATAACCTGTGCTCACCGTCTGGTAACTTGGCACAAAGCAGTCAGGCTTATCTAAAGAGGTAATCTGTAAAGTATATGTGCAAAATACACTCACCAGGGCCGGTCTGGGAACGTAAACCAGCCCTGGCAATTAAGTCAAACCGGCCGCAAGCGCGGGGTGGTGGAGTACTGGTGGGAAGCACTGCTGCTGCTTTTGGTACAGGGGGCTGATATTGCAGCACTGCATCAAAACCAGCCCCCTGAACCAAAACCGGACCCCACCCTTCCGGCCCACCTGGAAAACACCTGCTACCGCCAGTCTGACTGATCGAGAGACAGACAGACACAGACACACACACAGACACACACACAGACACACAGACACACACACACACACACAAACACACACACACACACACACACACACACACACACTCTCTCTCTCTCTCTCTCTGAAAACACCACAGAAATATTCCACACAGGGTTAGAAAAATACATTATATGTTTATGAGTAAAACAAGATCAAAGCAACACAAATCCAATACGTAGAACCGGAGTTATGCATGTTTTAAGATTAAATTAAAATTTAGTGTTTAGAAACAAATAGCACTTAGGGGTTACTTGAGGTTGCGCTGGACCGGGCAAAGTCCAAAGTTCAGGCCGACCGTGATGGAGGACAGGCTGGCTACAGGACTCACGCTGGTCCCGCTGAAGAATTACTTTGGATGAAGGAAGCTCCAACATCGAAGACTTCATGCGTCGGCAACCCACGCAGGCAAAGAAGGCTTCGTCAAAGAACTCCTTTACGATGCAGGTGATGCATCACCGTCGAGCCACACAGTCCGCCGTCGTCAAGCTGTGCAGTCCATCAAAGCAATGTTGTTGAACAGTTACTGTGTTGAAAGGCAATGCGCCAGTTTCGATCAGCGCAAAGTCAACGATGCTTCGGTTTTGATGGATCAGCACAGCAGAAGTCACCTTTCAAGGGCCCAGGACTGTATTGGCACCACTTGCCAGGGCAGGACTCACAGATGGCAGAGTCAAGGTGCACTTGCAGGGTTAAAGGAAGTTTTTGATGGCCCTGAGACTTCAGAATAGGGGGGCAAGCTCTTGGAGCCACTCTGGGTTCAAGTGAGATGGGTCCAGTCCTTGTCCTCAGCAGGGCAGAGATTAGCAGGCAGCAGGGCAGCAAAGCAGAAAAGCAGTTCTTCCAGAGCAGCAGTCAAGCAGAGTGGGAATCCTTGTAGCACAGCAGTCTACCCCTGGCAGAGTTCTTCACAGGTCCCGTAGTGTACTGTCTTGGTGGGGTCAGAGGCCCAGTACCTATACTCCGTTGTGCATTTGAAGTGGGGGTGACTTCAAAGCAGGCCTTTTGAAGTGCACAGGTCCTCCTTTCTTCATATCCCTGGCTCCAGACTATCAGTAGGGGGTAATTAGCCCTTTGTGTGGGAAACAGAACACTGCCTATTCAGGTGTATTTCAGGTTCCCCCTCTCTTCCTGCCCAGGAAGAGCTATTAGAATGTAGATAAGTTATCTGTCACACCAACCCTTCCTGTGTTTGTGGCTGTCTAGAGGGAATGCACAAAGTGTAGCTGTCACCCACCCCAGATGTGTATTGGAAACAGGCTGCAAGGCACACAGTGCAGTGAGAGCAGAGAAATGTCCGCTTTCTAAAAGTGGCATTTCTAAAACAGTAATGTTAAATCCAACTTTACCAGTAAAGAGGATTTATCATTACCATTCCAAACATATGAAACATGATGCAGTGACTCATTTCTAACCAGGAATTACAGCGCAAACATGTATTAAGTAATTCCCAATGCTAGCCTATGAGAGGAGTAGGCTTCATTGTAGTGAAAACGACTTTAGCCATTTGTCACGACTAGGACATGTGAAACTAAGAAGTGCATGGCCTACCTTTTTCTTACACAGCACCCTGCCCTTAGGATTACCTAGGGCCTACTTTAGGGGTAACTTATGTGTAATAAAAGGGGAGTTTAAAGCTTGGCAAGTGGTTGTAAATGCCAAATCGAAATGGCAGTAAACTGCACTCACAGGCCTTGCAATGGCAGGCCTGAGACAGCTTTGAAAGGCTACTTGTGTGGGTGGCACAACCAGTGCTGCAGGCCCAATAGTAGTATTTAGATTGCAGGCCGTGGATATATGCTATACCACTTTACAAGGGACTTATAAGTAAACTAAATATGCCAATTGTGCATACACAAATATTGACATGTCTAGGGGAGAAGCACATGCACTTCAGCACTGGTCAGCAGTGGCAAAGTGTTCAGAGTCCTAAGGCCAATAAAAAAATACAGCAAAAAGAGGTAAGCAGGAAAAATGTGTGGGGGAAGAGCACCCTAAGGAGGACCGGTCTAGCAGTGCTGGATTCAAATCTGTGCTGCATAGAGCGAGTGATTTATGTAATTTACCAGCACTTACATATATCTTCCCGAATGGCGGTGAGTTCAAGGCTAATTTCCCATGTGAGTTGAAGCTTTCCATAAGTTGCAGATACAGAGTTGTAGGGATCCCAGTACTATCCCACGGTTACCCCAAAAGCAGATCCAGAAGAAAAATGTTTAGTTTATTTTTGTGCCAGTGAAAGTTTAATACTTCTGCCTACCTGGGGTCCTGAGTAGTGTGAGGGGCCAGCATGGGGCATGCGTGAGATAATTCTCCTCACTCTAACTCAGCTTCACCTCTGCAGCTTTGTCTGCAAAATAACTGATGCACTTCTGAATATTGATTTGTTTTTCTTCTGCTGTGCTTTTGGTATGCTCTACCTAGGTATTGTACTATTTGAAAAATTCTGCAGTATTCAAAGCAGCACCACCTACAAAGGTTTATACTTTTTAAGCACTTTAATTGTAGCAAAAGGACACATTCAAGGACCTTAATTCAGTGAAAAAGGAACTATACTAACTGTTTGAATAAAGGCTACTACATTTTTCAATGCTGAACAATAGTTACTGCTAATATCAATCCCTAAACTCTAAATACCCCTTACTACCCTGTTCCCTTACCCATCCCTGAACCCTAAAACCTTTACTATCCTGTACCCTTACCCAGCCTTGAACTCTAAAAACCCATACTACCTCATACCCTTACCCATCCCTGAACACAAAATACCCCCTTACTACCCTGTAGCATTATCCATCCCTGAGCCTTAAAACCCTTACTACCCTGTATCCTTACCCAGCCCTCAATCCTATAACCCCATCCTATCCATACCCTTACCTCTCCCTGAATCCTTAAATACACTTCTTACTAACCCCTTCCCTAACCTATCCCAGAACCCTTAAAACCTTTCATAACCCTTAGGACCCCAGGTCCCTTACCTATCCCTAAACCCTTAAAAATATTTACACCCCTTGATTACTCCTATTTCCCTTAATAAATAATAACTGAAAACATTTATCTGTATTGTAAAACAAAGAAAAAGTCCCTCATGCTTACATGCATTTTAAAGATTGCGTTGTAATGTCCATCATTGTAAAACACGTGTTGCAACACTACATACCATGTTTTATAATAATAAATGAATCAGACTGTTAGACCGGTCAGCCTTAGGGAGCTCTACCCCCAAACATTTTGCCTTCACTCCTCTTATTTTTGCTTATCTCGTTTTTGTTTGCCTTAGGACTCTGTGCACTTTACTGTTGCTAACCAGTGCTAAAGTGCTTGTGCTCGCTCCAAAACATGGTAGAATTGGCTTGTACCCAATTAGCACACTTAATTTACTTGTAAGTCCCTTTTTAAAGTGGTACCCCATGTACCCAGAACCTGTAAATTAAATGCTACTAGTGGGCTTGCAGCGCTGATTGTGCCACTCACTTAAGTACACCAGTAAAACATGCCCCAGGCCTTCCATTGCATTCTGCGTGCAGTTTTAAACTGCCATGTTTACCTGGCAAAATAATTCTTTCACCAGGCCCAATTCTTCCTTTTTATCCGACATGTCACCCCTAGGATAGGCCCTGAACAACCCAGAGGTCAGGGTGCTGTGTATATAAAAAGTTGCACATGTACTTTTCATTACTGCAAGGCCTACCTCCCCCACAGGATAACATTGAGTTTTCTTATTATGTTATTAAGTGTTAACATTCAAATGGGAGTAGATAAAAAACTCTAGTTTGGTGTCTAAAGAATTGTAATTTAAAGCCCTCTTTAATGGTAAAGTAGGACTTTAAGTCACAATTCTGAAAACACCACTTTTAGAAAGTTATCATATTCTTCCCCTAACCATTTGGTGCCAGCAGCCTGTCCCTGGGTCACATGACCATGTGTAGCTGGCAGTTGATCCTTGTGTATTGTTCCCAGCCAGTGAGACAAAGGAAAGATAGGTGTTGGCAGGATGGGTCACTTTTACTTAAGGAGGGGGTAGAGCTGTCACCTACCACACTTGCACATCACAAAGGCCCTGCCTGAACACACTCACAAAGGGATTGTCACTAGTCTTGAGTGTCCTCAGACAAGCTGAGGCCAGGGTGGGAAGGAAGGGGTTGCCTGACTTCTCAGGCAGGTGGAAAACCTCCAGAACCTTCTCCTCCTTCTAAGGGAGCACCAGGTATAAATATTGGACCCTCAAGCCCAACTCTTCAGTACACATCTGGACCTGTGGAAGCCTCAGAAGAAGGACTACTTTGCTGCTGTGCTACAGGAAGGACTGCCACTCTGCTGCCCTGCTGTGCTGCCCTGCTGTCCTTCTGCCTTACTGAGAAGGACTGGACCTGCATCTTGGACCCAGGACCACCAGAGTGACTCCTAGAGCTAGTTCCCTGGCCTCCTGATCAAAGCCTTAAGGTCAGAACAGACCCCAACAACCTTGAACCCAGCACCTGGACTCTGCTAGCTGTGAGTCTTGCCCTCCCACATAGTGCCACCCCAGTCCTGGGCCTGAACGTGCTCTGTCAGCTCAGCTGTGTTCCCAGCAAAACTGATGCAGTGTGACGCATCACTTTGCAAAACTCTGCATTGGATCTGCTGCACAACATATTCCCGACGTAAGGCTTCGCATCACAAGTCCCGCAACTTCTTCAGAACCTACCGGAGCATGTTGCATGTTCGGCCAAGGACTTTGCATGGCGTCTTGTTGACGGCACCCTCAGTGACAACTCAGGACCTTGCATCGCAGGCTTTCAGCTTCCTGGAAATGCCGCTGTGTGACGCTTCTCCACAGCAAGACCTTGCATTGCCTCTGCTGCACAATGCACCCTCAACGCGGGGCTCCGCATGTTCCACAACCAGGATTTAACTATTTTCATCTGGTCTAACTGGGTCCCTGTAGCGTACCCGCACTCCATCACGGTCGGCCTGGATTTGTAACTTTGTCTCAGTCTAGCGCTACCAGATAACCACAGTTGTTGCTTTGTGCTTTTTGGCACTATTTTCCACTTAAATCTTTAAAATTGCATAGCTCTGGTTCTTCTTTTGTCGTTTTTGTATTAAATTATTTATTAGAAATTACTCTATTTTTCTAAATTGGTGTGGGATTTTTCTTCTGTTGTGTTTCACGTTAATACTACTTGAAGTGCTGCAGATACTTTACACATTGCCTCTAAGTTAATCCTGACTGCTCTGAACCAAGCTACCAGAGGGTTGAGCACATGCTAATTTGGGGTTTGCTTGTGACTTCACACTGACAAGGATTGTGGTTGCTGCTTAAGTATGGTTTCACCTCCCTCAACCAGCAACCAATTTCTTACATTAGTGTTCAGTGGTGAGGATTAGGCCTTGTATTTGTGCAGTGCCAGAAATTTTGTGTTACACTGAAAATCCCAGACAAGTAATCTGAGACTGATTCAAGCCTTTTTAAATCCTCCCTAGTTTTCAGATTGGCTATTTTTTTGTTTTCTAAATTTAAGTTCCATACCTCTTTGGATTGTACTATGGAGATGCTCAATGTGGTTAGCCTCAGCAGGACTGAGCTAAAAAAAAACTCTGCAAGGAGAGGGGTCTGCGTGCAGGAAATAAGGCCACAAAGCTAGACCTTCACATAGTCCTCCGTGCCTTGGAGGAGGTCACAAGGATGTAATCCAGTCCTGAGGAGTCTGAGGAGGATCTTAATGAGGAAGATCCTCCTGATGAGGAGGGACTTGATTTATGAGCAGAGGAGGACCTGGCTGAGCAGGATCTCCCAGAGGAGAGAAACCATCTGCCCACTGCGAGAGAGCCCTGGGTTAGGGCAGGAAGCAGCCTGCCCCCAGAGAAGTTGGAGGACAGGGAGGCAGAAAGAGAGCTCAAGCTGCAATTGGCCAAAATGAAACTGGAGGAGGAAGAGAGGAAGGCTAAGGCTGAGTCTGGGAGGGCTTTGGCAAAAATAAATGCTGCTAAAGCACGAGATAAGCCTGAAGGAGCTGGAGTTCAAAGCTAGACAAGCCCCAGAGTCCAACAGCAATGGTAGCAGCAATACCCCCAGTGTCCACTGGAGAAAAGTGGGTTCACATCCCAAAAGATCTAGAGCCTAAGTTTGTATTGGGGGATGACATAGATAACTGGTTTGAGGCCTATGAGGTTGCCTGGGAGATAAGAGTCAGTCTCTGGAGGCATATTCCCAAAGAAGGGAGGGATGGCCAGTTCGCCCTAGGGAAAGGGGACAGGATGAAGTATTCCCTCATGAAGGAAGCCCTGCTCAGGAAGTATGGGATGACCTCGGAAAACTAAAGGCAGAAGTTTATGGACAGCCAGAATCTATCCCAGCTAACCTGGGTGGATTGTGTGGACCATTTTTGCAAGGCACTGAGTGGTTGGGTGAAGGGCAATGAAGTGAAGAAATACCAAGGGCTGTATAATGTGATTTCTATAGAGCACATGTTCAGTCTTTGTTTTGCAGATCTGCGCTAACACCCTGTGGATAATAAGCTCACTGATCCCAAAGAGCTTGCAAGGGAGGTGGACCACTGCATCAGCACCAGGGTTCACAAGAAGGTATCTAGGGAAGACTCTCAAAAGGGTGGTCAGGGTTCCCACCAGAAGAAGGAGAGGAAATAGAAACAAGAAATAGTTCTCTCAAGGCCCCCAAAATAGTTCACAAGGGAAAGTGAAGCATTCCCAATCTGTCCACCAGATAAAAAGAGGCTTTGTACATTAGATACTGGTAAGTTTGTCCCTGAGTGCTATGAATGCTACTAGTATGGGCAAACCAAGGGAGATACCAAGTGTCCTAAGAGGGCATAGCCCCCAGTGGTGGGCAGTCCCCAGTGTTGATGTAGCGCTTGGGAAGGAGATTGTCCCAGGCGGGGGGCAGCTGAGGTTTCCTTAGTGTCCCTGGGTGACAGAGAGCTGGTGCTTGAAGCCCTCACGCCTACCAATTCTTCCAAGTATAGGCAGTAGCTCACCATAAATGGGCAGTAGGTGGAGGCTCTGATGGATACAGGAGCCAGTATGACTACGGTTAGGTTTCATCTTGTGTCCTCAGAGCAGGTGATACACCAGGTTGTGGTAGCAAACAACTCCGAGAGCCACTACCCGGTGGCTCTGGTTTCCTTTGAGTAGGGGGATCTCAGGTTCTCTTAAGATAGCTGTGAGCCCTACCATGCCTGTGGATTGGTTGCTAGGGAATGACTTGGAGCGTACCCCCTAGAAAGAAGGGGAGCTCAGGTCATAACTGGAAATGTTGGGTTTGCCTGAATGGGTCTGCGTGAAAACTCGGCCCATGGCTGCCCAAGAGGCAGATTCAAGAGAGAAGGGATCCTGGAGGAATGGTCCAGGGAGTTGCAAGGAAGGGGAAGGGCAGGGGGTGAGGGAAACCAGCCCCTAAAGCTCCTGTGGTACCAGTGGATGGGGCGCCAGAGGAGGCCACCCCCAGAGCGGGCGTAGAAGGACATTGGCTCCCTAAGAGACCTGCCTGGGCTTACTGGATGGTAAGTTCAGGGTGGACCCTCCAGGGAGAAGTGTTGCAAGGTGCATAGGGTGTGCCCAACCTTAGAGGGGCTGAGGCGTCAGGCAGTAGCTCAGGCAGCTGATGACACCTCTGGAGATCACCTTATTTACAGGGAGAACAGCCTCCTCTACAGTGAGACTTAAGCACTAGAGCATGGGGCAGTACATGTGCTGGTGGTCCCCTAATGCTACAGGACCTTGCTACTGGGTCTGTTATGTTAAAAGTATTTATAGAGCACACATACAACATAAGGTTTCATGGCGCTGAATAGCCAGAGAGAGCATAACAATAACCATCTGCTGTAAAAAAGAAACGCCATAATTGTATGCTTGTAGGAAAAGCCAGGTCCTAAGTTCCTGTCTGAACTTTATATAGTTAGGGGCTCCGTATTTTAGGAGAAAAGGAGTTCCAGGTTTGGGGATCCAGGACAGAGAAGCTGGAACCACCCAGTCATTTCTTTTTAAACATGGAAATTGAAAGTAAATTCTGAAAAGATGATCGTAGTGTCCTGTTTGGGGTGTATTTCCTATGTCTGGAATTTAGAATGGCTGGACTAATCCGAGCAAGAGCTTTAAAGAGAATACACCCTATCTTAAAAACAATCCTTTGCCTCAATGGGAGCCAATGGAGATCTCTCAGAAGGAGGGTAATATGACACAACTTAGACTGTTTATGTATCAGGAGAGCTGCTTGATTCTGGACAACTTGGAACCTAGAGAGAAGAGTCTTAGGGAGTCTGATATAGAGAGAGATGGCGTAGTGAAGACAGGATATGACCAAGGCTATGAAAACCTTGATCAAGGCTTTGAAAGTCAGTAATTTACAGATATTTTTGATCCTGCAAAGTGATAAGAAGCAGGATGAAATACTGCACCTAAATGGGGTTCCAGAGATAACTCATTATCTATGATGACTCCGAGGTTTTTGACTGATTTCTTTGGGGGTGGGGGATCCCGCATATCGGTGGGCCAAAAGGAGCATTCCAGTAGACCATTTTACTTTTCGTGATGACAATCTCCGTTTTATCTGCATTAAGTTTGAGATGATTGCTATTCATCCAATCGCGCATAAAGTACATAGTATTTTGTCATTTTTTCTTAGACAGTGGGGAATTGTCTAACCTAAAAAGTAACTGAACATCATCTGCATAATTGTAGATAGTACAATTCATGTTTTTTAGCACATGAATAAGGGGGCAAATGTATAGGTTAACAAGATGCGGAGAGAGGTAAGAACCTTGAGGTACTTCACAGTTAAAATGAGCTTCTCCTGACCTAACGGGGTAAGCCATACTGACTGGGAGCGTTCCTTAAGGAACAATCTAATGCCGAACCGTGTAGCCCTGCAGCCTCGATGCTGTTGACCAATATAATGGGGATGGACCGTGTCAATGGAAGCTGATAGTTCCAATAGGGCTAATGCCAATGTAGAATCCTTGTCGTACTCCAGATGCATATCATAAACCACTGAAAGGATTACTGATTCAGTGGAATGTGCTAGACGAAAACCAGCTTGGCACTGCTCTAAGAACTTCATTTCTTTGAGAAAGGAGCAGAGACACTGCCACATGAGCCTCCAATAATGTTGCCATGAAAGGCAAAAGGGATTTCAGTCAACAGTTTTTCAGTATAGAAGGATCCTCACCAACTTTCATTGGTAGTGGAATAACCACAGCATCTTTAAAGGAGCTAGGTACCCAGCCTTGAAGAAGAGAGGCATTGAGGAGGGGCAGAGCAGGTGCCTGGGAGGGTTAAAAAGACAGTTGTAAGGACCTTCAGGAGGCAGGGATCTTAAGGTGAAACCGACTTTACCTTGTCCAGGAGTTCCCCAAAAGTTCATTACTAATAGAAGGCAAGGTAGCAGTGTTGTGATGTTCCTATCTTCAGGTCTGGCTCATGAGATACTCTTAGCGGGACATTTGATGAAGGAGAGGAACTTTGCCAGGCTTGTTACTCACCTGTATTGGCCCTGGATGAACACAGCCTCAGAAGCTTCCTTTAGGGCTTGCCTCACCTGCCAGGTCAGTGGGAAGACAGGGAAGAAGCACAAGGCTCCCTTGAATCCCATGCCTATCACTGGCACCCCCTTTGAGAGGGTGAGCATTGAAATTGTGGGGCCCCTGGACCCCAAAACTACCCTAGGCAACATGATTATCCTATTTTTGGTGGACCATGCCATCCCTCTGATGACCATGACTAGACTGAAACTACAGTGGTTATGGCCCTGATGGGTATTTTTACCCAAGTGGGTTTACCATAGGTAGTGGTGTCTGACAGGGGCACCAACTTCTTGTCCACGTATATGAAGTCCATGTGGGAGGAATGTGGGATAACCCACAAGTTCTCTATCACTTACTATCCCCAGACTAATGGGCTTGTTGAAAGGTTCAACAAGACCTTCAAGGTTATGATTATGGACCTGCGTGAGCCCATAAGGTGGAAGTGAGACATCCTCTTGCCTAGTCTGCTCTTTGCATTTAGGGAGGTAACACTGAAGGGAGGAGGGTTTAGCCCTTTTGAACTCCTATATGACCACCCTGTGAGGGGACATCTCAGTTTGGTGAAGGAGGGGTGGAAACAAGCCCACAAGAAGCACCCTCAAGATGTGGTTGGCTACATGCTATCCCTCTGCAACCAAAGGCAGAAAATCTTGAAGAAGGCTTCCAAAAACTTAGACGCTAGCCAGGGGGTAATGAAACAGTAGTATGACTAGAAGGCCACCCTAGTCGAGTTTCAGCCTGGCCAGAAGGTGTGGGTGAGGGAGCCAGTTCAGTCCAGTGTCCTCCAAGATCATTGGACTGGGCCCCATGAGGTGTTTGAGAGGGAGGGCGAGGCTACCTACCTGGTGGACCTTAAGACCCCCTGAGAAACCCTTTAAGGGTCCTCTACCTCAATCGCCTCAAACACCACTATGAGAGGTCGGAAGTCACCATGCTGTTGGTGATGGATGATGGAGTAGAGGAGGAGAGGGAACCGCTCCCTGATCTGCTATCATCTAAGGACAAAGATGGGTCAGTGGAAGGTGTCAACCTTTCTCCTACCCTGACCCCAGAATAGCAGAGTGACTGCTGATGGTTTTTGAGGCAGTTTGCTTCTCTGTTCTCCCTCAACCATGGGCTTACACACTTGTGTACCCATGACATTGATGTTGGTGACAGCCCAGTCAAGAACAAAATCTACAGGCTGTCAGACAAGGTAAGGGTCGGTATCAAGGAGGAGGTCTCTAAGGTGCTGGATTTGGGAGTGATTAAGCACTCCAGTAGTCCCTGGCCCAGCCCCGTAGTGCTGGTACTCAAGATCCGTCCTCCAGGTGCCACCCTATAGCTCCGATTGTGTGTGGACTACTGGGGGCTCAATACAGTTATGAGGATTGATGCTCACCCCATCCCGAGCTGATGAGCTCATTGATCGGTCGGGGGCTAACAAGTTCTTCAGCACATCTGACCTAACATCTAGGTACTGGGCAGATTGCCCTAAATGAGGGACAAAAGAGAGGTCTGGCTTTTCCATTCTAGAGGGCCAATTCCAGTTCACAGTGACGCCCTTTGGACTCAAGAATGCTCCTGCAACCTTACAGCAGTTGATGAATCAGGTCCTGGCTTGGAAGGATGGGAGCATTTGGTGCTGCTTACCTGGATGGCATAGCTGTCTTCAGTAGCAGCTGGAAAGACCAATTGTTTCACCAACAGGAGTTGTTTGAGTCTCTGTAGCAGGTAGGCCTGACTATCAAAGCCAGTAAGTGCCAGATAGCATAGGGGTCAATGGTATACTTGAGAAACCTGGTGGGCGGGGGTAAGGTGCAGCCCCTCCAAGCCAATATAGAAACCATCATGGCCTCGGAGCCCCCCAAAGCTCAGACGGAAGTGAGGGCCTTCCTGGGCCTCACTGGTTATTACAGGAGGTTAGTCAAGGGGCATGGCACCATTGTTGCTTTCTTGACTTAACTGACTTCGAAGAAGCAGCCCAAGAAGGTGATCTGGACAGAAGCCTGTCAGAAATGACTCCCTTAAACAAGCCATGTGTACAGCCCCTGTACTCAAGGCCCCATACTTTTCCCAGGAATTCATTGTGCAAACAGATGCCTCAGAGCATGGCATAGGGGCAGTGTTGTCACAATTGAATAAGGAGGGCATAGACCAACCTATAGCCTTCATTAGTAGGAGGTTACTTCCCCGGGACCAGAGGTGGAGTGCTATTGAGAAAGAAGCCTTTGCCGTGGTCGGGGCACTGAAGAAGCTGAGACCATACCTGTGTGGGACTCACTTCTGGGTTCTGACAGCGCACAGACCCATCAGATGGTTGATGGAGATGAGGGATGAGAATCCCAAACTACTGAGGAGGGCTATCTCCCTACAGGGAATGGACTTTACGGTAGAACACCATCCTGGGTCAGACCACACCAATGCTGATGGTCTCTCGAGGTTTTTCCGCCTTAGTGATGAGGACTCCCAGGATGTTGGGTAGTTCTCCCCACTTTAAGCTGAGGGTACACACGTTAGACCTGTCAGCCTTAGGGTGGTCTTCCCCCAACCTTTTTGCCTTCACCCCTCCTATTTTTGCTGATCTCATGTTTGTTAGCCTTAGCACTTTACCACTGCTAATGAGTTCTAAAGTGCTTGTGCTCTCCCACCTAAACATGGTACAGTTGACTTGTACCCAACTGGCACATTCAATTTACTTGTAAGCCCCTAGTAAAGTGGCACCCTATGTACCCAGGGCCTGTAAAAAATGCTACTAGTGGGCTTGCAGCACTGATTGTGCCACCCACTTAGGTAGCCTCTAAAACATGTCCCAGGCCTGCCATTGCAGCCTGTGTGGGCAATTTTAAACTGCAATTTTGACCTAGCAAAATAAACCTTTCATCAGGCCCAAATCTTCCTTTGTAATAGATATGTAAACCCTAGGGTAGGCCCTGAACAACCCAGAGGTCAGGTTGCAGTGTATATTAAAAGTTGCACTTTGTACTTTTAAGTCTTACATGTCCGCGTAGTGAAAAAAACTCTTACATTTGTTTTTCATTACTGCAAAGTCTACCTCTCCCATAGGAGAACATTGGGTTTCCTAATTACATGTAATAAGTGATAACTTTGAATTGGGAGCAGGTGGAGAGGTTGAGTTTGGTGTCTGAGGAGTTGTAATGTAAAGCCCTCTAAAATGGTAAAGTTGAATTTTAAGTTACAATTCTGAAAATGCCACTTTTACAAACTGGCATTTTCTTGTCCTAACCATTTGGTGACTGCAGCCCGGACCACATTACTAGGTGTTGTGGCAGTTGGTCCTTGTGTATTGCTCCTAGACAGTGAGACAAAGAGAAGATAGGTGTTGGCAGGATGGGCCACTCTGACTTAACGAGGGGGCAGAGCTGTCACCTACCATACTTGCACATCACAAAGGTCCTGCCTGAACACACTCACAAAGGGTTTGTCACTAGTCTTGAGTGTGTCCACACAAGCTGGGGCCAGGGCAGGGAGGAAGGGGATCCCTGACCCCTCTTGCAAGTGGAAACCCCCAGAGCCTTCTTATACTTCAAAGGGGCACCAGGTATAAATATTGGAGCCTCAGACCCAACTCTTCAATACACACCTGGACCTGTGGAAAACTCAGAAGAAGGACTGGTGTGCTGCTTTGCTGCAATAAGGACTGCCACTCTGTTGTGGACCCAGGACCACCACAGTGACTCCAAGGGACAGTTGGCTGGCCTCCTGATCAGAGCCTTAGGGACAGAACAAGTTCCAACAACATTGAACCCAGCACCTGGACTCTGCCAGGTGTGAGTCCTACCCTCGAAAGTGGTGCCACGCCAGTCCTGGACTCTTGGGAGTGGGCCAGCCCTGCCAGCCCAGCTGTGGTCCCAAGCAGAACCGATGCAGCAGAATGCATCGCCTCGCAAAACTCCACATTGGAACCGCTGCGTGGTGCATCTTTGAGGCAGGACTGTGCATCACAAGCCCCTCGTTGACAGCATCCTCAGCCATGAGGCAGGGCCTTACATCGCAGCCTCCCGGACTGCCGCTGCAGGATGCATATCCACACCAACACCTTGCATTGCCTCTGCTGCATGACTCAGCCTTAAGTTGGGACTCCACATCTCTCAGCAATCAGGATTTCGTGCTTTTTGGCACCATGTTCACTTACATCTTTAAAATTGCATATCTACGGTTCTACTGAGTGGATTTTTAACATTTTGGGCTTAAATTATTTATCAAACATTACTCTATTGTTCTAAACTGGTGTGGAACGTTTCTAGTGTTGTGTTTCACTTTATTACTGTTTGGAGTGCTGCATAAATACTTCTTTACACATTGCCTGCTCCATGCCAAGCTACTGGAAGGTGTTGCATACAGGTTAATTTGGGGTTGGCTTGTGACGTCACCCTGATAAGGATTGTGGTTGATGCTTGAGTAGGGTTTCACGCCCCTCAACCAGTAACCCAAATTCTTGCACAAGCTTACTACACTTGTTGTCATTTTTATAAGCAAATCACACCCAAGGAATCTGAAATAACACTTATCAATGAACCAATTGGGCCAACAACCTTTATCACCATAGCCAATTTAGACCCACTATATCGAGCGTAAGCTTTTCCACAAGACAAACATTAGCTACGCTGTAATAAAATGACTAATAGGTTCAAAATTACAGTTGCAAAATTAATATAAAATCCTTCTTCAGAGGATCTCAAAATGATTATCATAGTGCAAATCTTTATCCCCTTGATGTGTTCGAGTGGGTCACTAACACCAAAACCTTTTTCCTACTATGGCAATTGGGAAGATTACATGCAACAAAACAGCTGTCAACATGCTTCAGCACTGTATAACTATACACCCTTAAAGCCCTACTGCCTTGAGCACATGCTTTTCACAACACGCAAGTCAGGCCTACAGCCTTTGTCATAACTGCTCACAATAAACAAATACACCTATGGAACCTGACATAATTATACTAATGAACTAATAAGGTATGTAGCCATTGTCTGACACCATAACCAACACAGACCTACCCAATTGCACGTAAGTTTGTAATCACCATGCATACAGTTATAAAATTACATATGTGTACTAAACTAAAGATGACAAAACAATATATAACCCCTCTCAAGAAGCCTATTAGAGGAAAACACTTTTACCCACAGGGTTTATCAGAGGTGGTGACCAAGACCAAAACGCTTTCTTTCTATGGTAATCAGTGAGATTACATGTAACAGAATACCTATGGGCAGCCTGTAACACAGTGTGATAACAACCCACTGTTATAGGCCTATTGGCTTTAACAAATGCTTGTCACAATAAATAAGTCAGGTATATTGACTTTGAAGTAACTGTTCATAAACAAATTACCCGTGTGAAAGTGGACATAACTTTCCCAGTTGAAACAATCAGACCTATAGACATAAATGGCTTGTCACCGTAAGACATTAGGCCTACTGTACTGAGCGTAAGCTTTCGCTCAAGCAACCATTAGGCATACAGTAATTAAGTTACAAATATTGGCAACATTTTAGTTGGCAAAGCAAAACACTATTTCTCCTAAAAGCACCTAACAGGGATTATCAGAGTGCAAATCTTCTATCCCCACACTTTGTAGAGGGAGTGACCCACTCCAAACCCCTTGCCTTCTTCTATGGTAGTCTGTAAGATTACATGTAACAAAATATCTCTCTGCAGGCTATAAAACACAATAAGAAACCACCTTCAAATTCCCCCACAACCAACTTACTCCTGCCGTGTTTAGCATAAGCTTTCCAACAAGGCAGAAAGTGTAATATAAGAACTTTTTCAGTGAAAGCATACAACGCCTGCTTCATCAAGAAAACCAATGTGGGTGGAGTGTATGCCCCTCTCTCAGTAGTACTTATGAAAGCTCTTTTCCTGTTGATTCACATAAGCACTGCAGACAGCTTTTCTGTCAATACAAATCACTAAACGAGAAGGACTCAGAACATGGGGAAAGAAAGACAGGTCCCAAACCTTTGGGCCAGATCTACCCAAGGGGTAGGAAAATAGGTGGAAGAGAAAAGAAAAAGAAATGGAGAAGGAACCTTATTGGGAAACCCAAAATGTTGTAAAAACTGTCCTCACCCACTAAATAGTGGCATGCTTCATCATAGTGCCGCTAACGCACCCTGGCGCAGACCAACGTACAGGGTGGAGCGCAATTTTTAGATGATATATGAAAAAGAAAAAAATTCCAAATAGAGGGATACCTGTTGCAGGAAAGAAGAATGATAAAACTTTCTAAGTAGGTACCCTTCTAAATTTTATTGTGGGTCCCACTTGGCAGGGTTAATAGAGTTAAAGGGTATATGGGAGAAATAACATCTCCATTACCCTATCTGCTGTACCAACATGTTTCAGCCCTTAACTACCGCCTGATAGGGTAGATGGCATTCATCAGGATACAGATCCCTTATAATATCTTATTAGCAATTCGCTCCCAGTATAATCACTATGTGGTAGGGAACCAGTCAGTGGCAATACTTGCCCTTAGTAGACACCCAGCGTCAGCATACCTACAAGAATAAAACAAAATTCATTATTATATCTTGAACTTCTCCCTTCAACTGCGATCACCCCCTTTGTTAATTAACACACCAATCAAGATTGTGGTCCCCTTATTCTATTGCCAAGTTCTCACTGTATTTTCCCCAATTAATTCATATCAGACACCACATGAAAGTGATGCACTCACATAGACTCAAGGGGAATATGAATGCAAAAGCCAAGGGGAATATACGAATGAGGGTATAGGAGCCATAAAATGTTTCACACTTATGTGTTTCTTTAGGTGATTCACAGTCAATTATTGTTATTATGTTTCGATTTAGTTACCTCTGTATCTTGGCCTATCTATGCTATGTAATACTTGTTGTGAGGAATAAAATAGTCCATAATACGAGGTATTTATGTTATTGTATCTTTTACATAGTCATCATGCCATCACAGAGAGTTGTGCTTCATTTCCGTTTGTATCTATATTGGCCTTATCCTTACTGTTGGGCCCAATCTTTGAATCCATACATGCACTTTTATTAGAATCCCTTATGTGCACATTACCCTGTCAATACGCATCTGTTGTAACCATCTGGTACCTCCTCATATATCCATATGTACAGGTGCGCGTGTATGTATATCTATCTCTACTAGGTCAAATGGTCTTTGGCATGTATTGTTTAAATGGTACCAGGGAATCGAATCATCAAGTCCCTTTTCACTGATCTGAAGTCTATGTACCCATCTCTGTTCTCGTTGGAACAAGAATCTTGTTATGTTTTTGCAGTTGCGGGTATATAAGGTTTATCAATTACCAACCACTTGAGATCTTTTTCGATGTGGTTCATTTCTAAAAAGTGAGTTGTAAGTTTCGTCATTGTCTTTTTGCACCTCATATTACTCATGTGTTCTAAAAGTTTCATCTTATCCCGCCTTGTGGTCATGCGTACATACTGAAAACCACAGGGGCATCAAATCAAGTAGATAACATTTTCTGAATTACAAGTTGTATGGTTTCTCAATTCCCATGGGTATTTCAAACCCAAGTCCACAGATTTGCTGTTTGTAGTCAGTGGACAGGCTTTGCAAGTACCACTGGAATAATGTCCTGTAATTGGGGGGAGACCCCAAGGTGTTAACACTGCCTTATCTCTTGGTCTCTGAGGTTGTGGTCTTGTGTTTACCAAAATATTCCGTATGCTCGCACTTTCTCTTAAAAGAAAACAATGGGCTCTTTAGATTCAGGCCATTTGTATTCAGAATACGACAGTTTTTTGTAATGATTTTCTTAATACAATTTGATGATGTACTGAACGTCGTCACACAGACGTTCATGTCCTCTTTAGGTTTTTCAATTGTTTCTAAGAGTGACTCTCTATTATTATTTTTGGCTCTTTTCCAGGCTCTTTTTATGGCATGTTGCAGGTAATCTCGTTCTTGTAGTTTATCATTCAGCAACTTTACCTCTTTATCAAAATCTTGGATTTCTGAGCAATGCCTCGGTAGACGAAGGTACTGCCCGTAGGGAAAATTTTCTCTAAGAGATTTTGGATGGAATCCATGAAAGGACAATAGATTGTTTTTGTCCATAGGCTTGTTAAACACTTCACTCACCAATTTTCCATTGTGTGGTTTGATGATTAGATCCAAAAATGGCAAGGACTCTGTTGTGATGGTTGATGTAGAGAAAAGATAAGGATTCCTCCCATTGAGCCATGTAAGGAACTCCCCTACGGAGATCAGATCCCCATGCCAAATCAAAAGGACATTGTCAATATAACAACGCCACACCCTTATTGAGTCAAGATAAGGGTTTTGTTGGGAGTGCATGCGTTTCTTCCCAAATTGGGACACATATAAGCAGGCCAAACTAGGTGCAAATTAACTTCCCATGGAAGTACCATGGGTTTGTAAGTACAGAGTCTCGTACTGAAAAAAGTTTCTAGTGAGTGCCAGTTCAGCCAACCCTAATATGAAGGGTCTCAGGGTTTGAATTCCCAGTTCTCTGAAAAGAGGATATTTTCAATGACTCGCAATGTCTCTCTCTGCGGTATGTTTGTATAAAGAAGTGATCCGATATCTAATCCATTTAGAAGATCTTCTTTTGGATTGAAATCTAGGTATTTTATCAAATTCAAAACCTCCCTGGTATCCTTCAGGTATGATGGCATTTTTTGAACTATTGGTCTGAGGAAGAAATCACACAATTGTGATAGCGGATCCAAAGTAGAATCAATGACAGAGACTGTAGGTCTTCCTGGTGGGGGCCTCGTTAATTTATATACTTTCGGTAGTATGTAAAAGTACAGGATCCTAGCTTTGTCTTTGCATAGAAAGGTTACTTCCTTTTGGCTGATCCACCCATTAGCTAATGCTTCTTCCACAGTGCTGTTAATATCTTTTTGCAGTTTTATTGTGGGGTCTCTCCCTAGTACTTCATAGTTTCTCCTATCTCCTAGGAGGCGCAAACATTCTGCATTGTAGACCTCCCTGGTTGGGATAACTATGGCACCCCCCCTTATCTGCTAGTTTTATGATAATACATTGGTCTTCTTTGAGCTCTAACATTGCTTTTTTCTCCTGCTCTGTCAGATTACTGTAGGTTTTCCTCTTTATTTCAGTTGATTGTTCAATTTCATGAATAACTGCTTGTTAAAATACCCCTATTTCTGGTGGTACCTGTGCAAGTGATGGAACAAAGGTAGACTTTGGTTGAAGCCCTTTGTCTCCCTGTTGTGATGAGTTCTCTCTCTTGTCTTTCCCGAAGAAGACACTAAAATGGATCTTCCTAAAAAACTCAGCAAGCTCGCATCTGAGTTTGAAGAGGTCAACTTGGTTAGTAGAGACAAAACCCAAGCCCCTATTCAGAACACTCTCTTGTTCATAGGTAAGTGCAATGTCTGTCAAGTTAATAATCAGAGTGTTTCTTTCCTGGATCCTGGTTGGATCCCTCTGGTTATACTCTGAGTGACCCGCTGATTCAGGTCCTCTCACTGAACTCGGTGTCCCTTCTGCCTGCCTCTTCCTCTGCCTAAAAAAGAGTTCTGATTGGGAAAGTACTGAAAGGGTTGTACAGGGGGATACATCAGTGGCGAGATCTGGCCCAAAGGTTTAGGACCTGTTTTTCTTTCCCCATGTTCTGAGTCCTTTTCGTGTAGTGATTTGTAAAGATTTCTTGGGAGAGTGAGGGAAGGCGGAATCTCTTGTCCCTTTTGTTTGTGTGAATCACCTTTGCTGTCAAGTCAGACCTAACATTACCTCTCCGCAGGCTATAATACAGAGTAATAACAATTCACCCTTAAATGCCTAATGATTTTAACATTTGGTTTTCACACTAAATGTCAGGCGTACTGACTTTATAGTAACTTTTCATTATAAACAGTCAGGCATATATCCTTGATCACTGCCCTTGCCCCTATAACCAACTCACTCCTGCTGTTTTAAGCATAAGCTTTCCCACAAGCGCAATACAAACACTTTTTCAGTGAAAGCACACAATGCCTTGTCAGTGGTAGTAAGCGCCATACAACTGCAATTACAATACAATAGAACTTCAGCCCCATTAAATGATGCACTGAAGAAAACCAACAGATAGGAGTGTAGGCCCCTGTCTCAATAGTACTTCTGAAACCTCTTTTTCTGGTGATCAAATAAGGCATTCTATCGCTATGCTGTCAAGCTAGACCTAAAAAGAATGGAAATAGAAAAGCATTGGCAAAGTCAGACTGCAACTTCCATGGGACCTGCCGACCTACATAAGCTATTAATGAGTTATGGATGCTCCAGAGTTGATAACTCACACTAAAGAGCCTCCATGATATGGTGATTTGCAAAGATGACGTAAAACTGGCAAAGTAAAACTGGAACCTCAATGGGACCCTGGTTTCATAGAAAGCTGTAGATCATCAATAGATCACACACACATCACAGACTTCTGCTCTACATGATATATGATTGCGGCATCATGAGAAGTACATCCCGCTACTCATTGGCCAGATACCCAAAATCACATACTTAGGCTACACCAATAATACATCCTGCCAATCAAACACAATCAGTCGTCATCAAGGCATTACCAGTCTACGCCTATTATAAAAATAATGTATCAAAGGGAAAGGGAGAGGGTACCCAAGTCCAGTACATATGACCATCAATTAAAATGAACGCTTAAAGAATTGTGATAAAAGTGGAAGACATGGAACGAACTAGATGGGACACATGCTTCTGGATGTCCATTAACGGGGGGCAGCGTCTTGGGCAGCTTCAGTCTCCCCAGTGATTTACGTGGCTCTCCAGTTTTCCAAATTCATGCTTCAGTAGATTAAAGCCCAGGATTTTTACTTTGCATTTTGGAATTTGTTTAGTTCTTTAATTCCATTTTTAAATCAGGACTACAAGTATATCCATTATTGGACGTAGCGCCTTCAAAGCGTTACAGAAATATTCACCATGTATTCTTTTGTTTTGTATAGTGCCAACATAAAACATGGAGGCAGCTTTATAGCACATGAGGATAATCGTGTACTGCAGTAGTGGGAGATGTTAAACATATACAATCGCACTACAATATTGACACCCCTTTGTGTGGTGCCCCTCTTGGAAAAACGTCTGCCGAAGTGGGAGATGCCCGCAGTGCCTTACCTGAGGAGACTGGTGGGGAAGACTGTTCTTCATTGTGTATATGGTAAAGACAAAGGTCAGGGGGAGGCCACTTTGGTCCTCATGTAGCCTAGGCTACTAAATTATTTTTAGGCAGCATAAATCAGATAGCGCAAGGTAGTATAGTCCAGGTGGGACTAATTATGCAATAGATGCTGGGACACAAAGTTGGTATGGCATCACATTTATTAACGGCATAAATGGAGTATCATAACATAATTGCATGTTAATAGTTCTGGTGCTCACACATAAGGGTGGAAGTGCGTGAAGTGAGGGGTGTTTGTGACATTAAAAACTTTACATCGCATTCAAGACAACAGTGTTAAAAACTCCTAAGTAATTAATTGCAGTAATGGAGTTTTTTGGTTGTAGAGGTCGACGGCGTTTCGATCTTATGAATGTAAGATCATCATCAGGACGGAACAAGTGTGAGCAAGTAGAATTTGGGCTGTTCAGTATCCAAAATGCATCGTAGTTCTGGAGTGCAGCTCGGCAATTGATTACGCGAGCAGGACGTGGCCTGTGGGGTTTTCAAGTCCGGGGAGGGCGCGATCGAAGGAGAGACCCTGAAAAATAAGGGCGTTAATTTCAGGAAGTGACAACCAAGAGAATTGATCTCTACTTCGGGGTCACCACCGGTGGAGAGATCAGCCGTTCCAAGCAGGAGAATCAATCTTTGTGAGAGCCTGCTGGTAATGTGTCAGGAGATCCCTGTGTTGCTTGATCTCTTGGTTGTCACTTCCTGAAATTAACGCCCTTATTTTTCAGGGTCTCTCCTTCGATCGCGCCCTCCCCGGACTTGAAAACCCCACAGGCCACGTCCTGCTCGCGTAATCAATTGCCGAGCTGCACTCCAGAACTACGATGCATTTTGGATACTGAACAGCCCAAATTCTACTTGCTCACACTTGTTCCGTCCTGATGATGATCTTACATTCATAAGATCGAAACGCCGTCGACCTCTACAACCAAAAACTCCATTACTGCAATTAATTACTTAGGAGTTTTTAACACTGTTGTCTTCAATGCGATGTAAAGTTTTTAATGTCACAAACACCCCTCACTTCACGCACTTCCACCCTTATGTGTGAGCACCAGAACTATTAACATGCAATTATGTTATGATACTCCATTTATGCCGTTAATAAATGTGATGCCATACCAACTTTGTGTCCCAGCATCTATTGCATAATTAGTCCCACCTGGACTATACTACCTTGCGCTATCTGATTTATGCTGCCTAAAAATAATTTAGTAGCCTAGGCTACATGAGGACCAAAGTGGCCTCGCCCTGACCTTTGTCTTTACCATATACGTATATTACCCCTGGTCATACTACTGGGGTTCCCTTGTTGTATAAATATGTTCTTCATTGTGAGCACAAGTATCATCTCACCATGTTGGCAGCCGAGCGCCTGATGTGCCAAAGGGACAGTGTCTTCAAGGGTAGTGGCTTGGCGCACGCCCACCTCTCTGACCGTCCTAGCTTTCCACTGGGTACCAAGGCAGCTCACTTCCTGGAACAGTACCTTCTTCTGGTCCTCCTCCCATGACATAAATGGAGTGAAAGAAAAGGGCTCAGGAAAAACACACCTGAAATCTACTCCAAATGTAAACCGGGGATGCTTCTGTGGCAGGGATTTTTCTGCTTCTGAAAATCACCCTGTCACAGTTATTAAACTTGGAAGGCAAACAGGAGCTCTTATTGAGAAAATAGTAAAAATAGGGTAGGGGGGAGGAGGGGATCAACACAGGGGAAGAGGGGATTGACACGGGGAGATTAAGAACCTCTGCAGTTACGCGGGGGGGGAAGGGTGCTACAGGGGTCTAAGTAGCATTAAAAAAACATAACGCCCAATAATAAACCTGGAGATTAGGTACCGCCCAGCCACCCCGATTTCTAGGTAGGGACATATATCTCAGCGCTCTGCGGGGGCGGTTCCCGGCCCACAAAAACTTGGAAATTGCTTGATCAAATGCCAAAAACCAGCTCTTGTTTATTTCCGTTGGAATAGCTCTAAAAAAATAGAGAATTTTTGGTAAAAATAACATCTTGATGACATTGCATCTCCCTAAAGGAGTGAGATGCAAATTATTCATTCTATTAAAATCTGTTCTAGTCTTGTGTAGCAGAGGTTCTAGATTAATCTGTACGATTTTATCGACATTGGCAGAGATCTCAACCCCCAGATATCTAGTATTTTCCACTACCCGTGTATCAAACATAGCCACATTTGAGTTTTTAACAATCATGGTCTTATCCTCATTAAGATGATACCCCGAAATTTGACCAAAATCTTTTGAGGCTCTTTCAACCTCTCTAATAGCTTCTGATGGATTGGCTGTGATTATTGCGATGTCATCCGCATATGCAAGAATCTTAGTATCCCCTCCCATCGAAGGGATGGCTGAAATCCTATCGTTCCCCACAATTTTCCTGATTAAAGGATCTATATATAGGGCAAATAATAGCGGGGAACAGGGACACCCCTGCCGCGTACCTCTTGTTATTTTGATTGGCTCCGATGTGTACCCCATCATTGCAATTCTAGCCCCGGGATCCTGATATAAACATTTAATTGCTCCAATAAATTTCTTCCCAAGCCGTATTTCCCATAACTGCCCATAAGAAGGGCCAGGAGACCCTATCAAATGCTTTCTCCGCATCAAGTAATATTACAGCCATAGGGTCTCCTGACACCTTCGTATAATCAAACAGCGTAATTATACGTTGAATATGATCAGTCGTGCCCCTACCTGGAACGAATCCGTGTTGAAACGGGGAAACTAATCTTTTAATGACCGCTGCCAATCTGGTTGCTAAAATTTTAGAAAAGATTTTCACATCGCTGTTAACCAGCGTGATTGGCCTATATGAACCCAATTCTGAGGGGGTTTACCTTTTTAGGAAAGACTATTATATTAGCTGTCTTCCAGGAATCGGGAATCAGCAGTTCTACTTGTGCTCTATGAAAAACTTCCAGCATAAGAGCCACAAGCTGTGTCTTAAATTTTTTATAAAATTCTCCTGGGATCAAATCCGTGCCTGCAGCTTTGCCTGAAGGAGTAGAATCTATTGCTGCTCTGAGTTCATCTAATGTTATTAATGCACTAAGGCTGTTTTTCTCCTCACAGGATACTTGATCAGGTAATAGCCCTTCTAAGTAATCCTCAATATCAACATCTTTGTTTTGAATATCCTCGGTATACAAGTTTTGATAGAATTTTTGAAATGCCATGAGAACTGCATCAGGGCTATTTACCATACCTATGTCTGGATCCCTGATTTCGCTAATTCTAGACTGTACCGTTTTTTCCTTGTACGTACAGCAAGTACATGGCCCACTCTCTCATTGTTCTCATATACCCTGCTCCGCCATGCCGTATATTTCCCAGCTGCTTTTTGGTGGAGATCTCGGAGATTGCAGACCTAGTAATTATAATTTTTGATTGAGCCGTCCCGCGTCTCCCCCTTCGGCCAGAACCCTTACTAGATCGGCCTCCTCTTTACTCAAATCCTCATACAGGGTATGTACCAAGATATTATCCTTCTTCTGTGATTCCCATCCATATTTCGATGTTTCCCCTCTAATCCCAGCCTTCAAAGCATCCCAAACTATACCTACATCTGTACTCCCTAAGTTCTCTGCTATAAACCTAGGGATCCATTCATTAAGGTGTTGTTGATACCCTCCTCGCTTAATAAGGCCCTGTTAAATGTCCATCGTGTCTGTGGGGATTCTAATCTGATATCAATTTCTATTACCAGGGGGTTATGATCAGAAATAACTTTTGGAAATTTACTAATCTTACAGCCTAATAGCATCTCCTGGGATACAAAGAAATAATCTAATCTCGCATGCACTTGATGTGGTGCGGAGAAAAAGTGAAGCCAGGGTCATCCTCCTTCTGTTCTGCCCATACATCCGCTAACCCATGCAGTGACCTTAATTGCATCAGGGATTTAAAAACCTTTGGTTTACGACCATGGTACATCACCCCTCTATTCCTAGATACCTGACAGCTCATATTAATGTTCATATCCCCACATATAATCAAAGGTAAAGGCCAACCCACTAATTCGACATTTAGCCATTCGAACAGAGCCGGGTCATCCAAAACGGAACCATAAATTGAGCAAAGGGTAAATATCTTATGGTCCAAACAGCATTGTGTTATTACCCATCTCCCCAATTTATCAGCAGAAGAGCGCGGGAAACGACCCAACCCTTTCTTTGCCAAAATTGCCACCCCTCTTGTCTTTGTAGTTTGTGTTGTGGAAGCTACAATTTGATAGCCCACCATCCCCAGTGCCCCCTTGTTACAAGCTTCCACATGAGTCTCTTGAAGACAAATAATGTCTGCCTTTAGGAATTGAACCTCCAAGCTGATTCTCCTTCTTTTAACAGGATTATTCAACCCGCATATATTAATAGAGGCTATTCTTAACTTCCTAATTGAAAAAAATAAGATAGTTCCAAACCAAATAAAGATGCAATTAGTGAGATAACCGTCTCCAACTCATACCAGTGCCCAAAGAAAAACCCGCCCAAGATACCACCCCTCACCCACAGGCTCCAACCCATCCCCCCTCCCCACCCTGATCAAAAGGCAAAAAGGTCCAAGGACCCTTGTGATGCCTCCTGCATGATGTGTGCCCCTAGCCGCCTCCTACAATAAAAACAAAATCATTAAAGAGAGAGAAAAAAGGACAAAGCACCCAATTACCCCACTCTAGAGTCAAGTCTTATTTTTTCGTAAGTTCTTGCAGAAACTCCTGTGCCTGGATCTCAGAAGAAAAAACTCTAATCGCCCCCTTGCAAATGACTTTGAGCCTGGCAGGATTCATAAGATAGACTTCGCAGCCCAGTTTCTGGAATGGGGAGATCAGCAGACGCAATCTCCAGCGCCTCTCTACCGTAGCATGACAAAAGTCAGGCCGAACAAAGAAGGAGTGCCCCGCAACTATCTTCCTAGCATCAGGTCTTGCTTTTTCAAATATAGATTGTCGAAGGAGGAAATTACCGAAAAAAATAAGAATGGCTCGTGGTTTGTCATCTTGCCCTGGCTTTTTTCTAAGCATCAAGGGAAATCGATGCACCCGCTGTATTTCAGACTCCCAGTTCCAATGACCAAGGTCAGGAAATGCCTCCTTGAATAGCGTCAATACAAACCCCCGGATGTCATCGCCTTCTGCTTTCTCTGCAATCCCAAGTAAACGAAGGTTGTTACGGCGTTGTCTATTTTCAAAATCTTCCAGCTTCCAAAAAACATCAGACATCTTACTATCATTAGCTTCAGTTAATCGGGTGGAGGTTTCAACGTCGCCCTCCAGTTGCACAACGCGTTCTTCCAAAGCTCTGGTGCGTACTGAAATCTCGGTACAGGCTTTGCTAATTTTGCGCACAGCACCCTGTAATTTTCTAGTGGCTAAATGAGCCCTTTTATGTTCAAGACGTGCCTCAATCTGCATCTGCTTCAATGTTGAATATATCAGATCCATTGTCGGTTGTTGAGTTTGTAGTTCCATTATACCATGATTTTTCGTCATACCCTCTGGGGCTCCGAGCTCATCCTCTAGACTCCTCCCAAACTGAGTGGCAGAGTAGTCCCACTTTAGCTGGCTAGATTGACTGCAGTCGGACGTAAGCCCCCTGTCTTTATCTGACTCCTTTATACTCTTTTTCTTTTTGCGGACAGGTATGCGTTTTTGAGTGGCAGGGTTGGTGAGGGGGTGCCGCTGTCCCCCTCTGAGTAATCTTCATCAGAACCACCCTTGCTACTGAAGTTGGATAAATCCGAATCATCAGTCAATGAATAAAACTTTTCCCCATTATCCGGGATCTTTAGATGTTTGCCGGCTGCTTGGATGGTAGCCTCCGGTTGCTCCTTATGGACAGTAATGTTAATTGCGTCACATACTTCTTTGGAAATAACATCCTGAGGACCAGAATTCTCGGGTTGCCCCTCTTTCCCAGAAGTAGTTTGTACTAACATTTCAGAGTGCCCCCCAGATATAGAAGCAGGGCCTGCAATACTCACAGTTAATTCAGGGGATATCTCTATTAAATTGCTATCATTTTGCATGTCCTCGCTTAGTACCAAACTCTTTGGGCTGTCTGCATGAGTTTTACCTTTAAATACTTTCTTTTCGCCGGATAAATAAGGGGCTCCCTTCCGGTAAACATCCCAGGGACAGTTGGTTGCTTTGGTCTAGTAACCATAGCGCCAAGACGCTCACCACAGTGCTTCCCACTAAGAGTTTCCTTGGACAGCCCTTCTTTGTCCAAATCTGCTTGTAAATTGACTCTCTGACTCAGGCTCTGGTTCAGCCCCTTTCCATCCGCTGCTGCACGCCGATTCACCGATACAGGCTTGACTCCTCCAGTCGCGCTGCCATCTCGCGTCAACCCTTTGATCTTTGGCGGCATAGCAGCGGATCCTGTCAGCCTCTTCTCTACTGCCACAGAATATCACTTATCCACGCCGGGGGCAGATACAATCCCTCGTGATACAATGTATCGGCGAATTGTCCCGGGCCTCCCCAATGCCGCTTGACGAGCGCCGGATGCTGCCAGTACCACTGCAAGTAGAAACCTCGACGCTCGAGCCGTCAGTACACCGATCGCCGACAAAAGCCTCATCAGCTTGTACTCCACGACCAAATTTACAGCTGAAGCCCCTGCCAGGTACGTGCTGAGTTGCTTTGCCAATGAATAATGCCGAGTTACATCAACATATAAAATTTTCCCTCATTCCATAGCTGAATCTCCGAGGTAGGGAAAGCGGTTCCACACAGCTCTCACACAGCCGCCATCTTGCCTCGTCCGACCGAATGGCACCAATATTGGGGAAAGAACCAACATCAATAGAGGAAACATCCAGCCCTTCTATATATAGGTTACTCTTGGGATCGGATTCAGCTGGCTGCCTTCTTCGATATATTGATTTTGCTTATTTTAAAAGAGTAAGATTTAAGGTTTTACTGGGATCATTTAAAGTATGGACGTCCATCAGGAAGAAACTTAAACTAGGTAGGATACATAGATACTCTCCTCTGGCAGACAATAACCTACTACCCGAAATTCTACTACATGGCTATATGAAAGTTTGGATGAATAAAGGAGTAAGGTTTATTGGAGATCTGATGGAGGATGATAATATCCTTTCTTTTGATGCAATCAAGAGCAAATTCGGGTTAGGTAATAAGTATTTTTTTAAATATTTACAAATTAGGGATTTTGTTTCTAAAAAAATATCTAGTTGTCAGAAAATCCCCTTACTTGAAGCAATATTAGGGACATCTTTAACACTTTCTCCCTCTGCAAAATGCTTAGTAATTTAATGAGTGATGACTTTATTAAACATACTAATCGCTGGAAGAATCTGTTGCAAGCAGGGATAGAGGTATGTGAGGACTCTCTTTTGTTAAGTCAAACGGCCTGCTTCTCGGCAAACTTACAAGTGCAGTGTTTCAAAACTTGGCTTAATTTGTACATTACTCCAGCCCGCATAGCAAAATGGGGAGGCTCGCGTGGTTCTTTTTGCTCTCGATGTCACTGTTATGCTGCTGATAGTGTACACATGTTTGCAACTTGTCCTCGACTTGTACCTTTAATCACTGAGGTGGGCAAATACCTAAGAGGTATGCTGGGGTTTGAGGTGGAACTTTCACCGCAGGTAATTATGTTGGGGGTCAGTAATCAAGCCATGCCGGAACCAAATAGAGCTCTGTTATTTATAGCTATGGCAGTGTTTAGGCTTTCCTTGGCCAGCGGGTGGCTGGACAAGGACCCCCCCTCAGTTTATTGCTGGCTGGGGAAATTTCTGGCCACATATCGGTGGGAGAAAGAGGTGTATAAACGAAGGGGGCTTAATGCTAAAAGGAGGGGGCTTGCAATTTGGCTTCCAATAACGAATTGGACGAATGAGGTCAGGATTTGATCTGATTTGTGTTGATATAAGTTAAGGGATTAGCATAGGATGTTTAGACTGTTGGTATTATTTAGGTTGTAACTATATTAAGGGTTTTACCAAGAAATGTACATTATGGTTGTGTTATAGCTCAATTTATGTTATGTTACCACCATGGGCTCCATCTGGGTTTGGGTGGGGGGAGGTAGGGGTAGGATAGGGGGTGCTGGGTATTAAGATATATATTAGACATCTTCCACATATGTTTTGGAAATATTGTTTGGATAAACCTGGTGCATAAAGGATTGTATGTGTTGGATGTCTACAATAAAGACTTTAAAAAAAAAAAAACATAACCCGACCTCAAAAGAAACAAGGAATAGCAGCCAACAACTTGTCAATGAGAAAAATAAAAAAAAAGTCCCTTAAAACGAACAGATCAAGACAAAAGCGGAATGATAGTCGAAGTCAGGTGGTGCTCCGTGGGAGGAAACAAAGGATGATAAGGCGGAACGAAGAAGGGGCATTAACTAATTGCAGGGAAGGCTTTTTAAGGAAAAAGCATAATAACCAATAAAAAGCCAATGGTCGGGTTGTGAGTCCACAAACTTTTTACAACAGATTGAGAGACAGTGCAAGAGCTGTCAAGGCTTGACTTAAAAATGAAGATTTTTAAGTGTCAAAGTTCCAATAAAAAAAAGAACCGCAGGTGTTAAGGAGGCGGAAGTAATGGAGGAGTGGGTGGGAGGGAAGAAGGAGAAAAGCATCATAGGGGGCAAAGCACGAGAGTGAAAGAACACCACAGAAGCACACAGGAGGGTGAGCAACAGGGAGCACAAGTGGGGAGGGAAAGAAGCACAAAGACAAGAGAGAGTAGCACTGGGGTAGAGAGAATCAAACGAATGGAGAGAGAGCAACATGGAGTGGGAGGAGAAAGAGAACCACAAAAGGGAGAAAGCTGGAAAACACATGCACTCATGGAGTGCTTCAGCAAAACAAAAACAAGCATTGGCTTAGCCAATAGGTCTTGCCTACGAGAGAGCTATTGGCTTTGCCAATGTGTTTTAGCCATGTTGTATACCAGTGTGGCTGCTGATCAGCATGTATAAAACTTAGTAGCGTGAAGTGGGGTGGGGTAGATTGTAGTAGGGTAGATTGGAGTCTGGTTCAATGGGATAGGTTGAGTGGAATGGGGTATATTTGAGTGGAGTGGGGCAGATTGCGGTGGAATTGTGTAGATTGTACTGCTGTAGATTGGGTAGAGTGAGGTAGACTGGAGTGGGTAGATTGTGGTGGAGTAGAGTGGGGTGGAGTAAAGAAGAGTGGGTAGATTAGAGTGGAATGGGCTATATTGGGGTAGATTGGAGTGGGGTAGATTGAATGTGGGTGGATTGGGGTGAACTGGGGTAGATTGGAGCGGAGTTAGGTAGATTGTGGAAAGTGAAGAGGGGTGGAGTTAGGTAGAGTGGAGTGGGGTAGATTGGAATGCAGTGGGATAGATTATGGTTAAGGGGGTAGATTGGAGTGGAGTAGTTTGGAGTGGGATAGATTGGAGTTGGGTGGGATAGATTGGAGTGGAATGGGGAAGATTGGGATTGGGTGGGGTAGACTGGGGTGGGGTATATTGCAGTGGGAATGAGTGGGGTGGATTGAAGTGGAGTTGATTGGGATATAGTAGATTGGGGTACACTGGAGTGGGTTAGATTGTGGTGGAGTGGGGTAGATTGGAGTGGGGTCGATTGGGGTGGAGTGGGGTAGATTGGAGTGGGATAAAATGGAATAAATTGAACCAGAGTGCTGTAGATTGGAGTGGGGTAGATTGGAGTGGGGTAGATTCAGGTGGGGTAAATTGGAGTAGGGTAGATTGGGGCAGATGGGGTGGGGTAGATTTGAGTGGGTGTGGTAGGTTGGAATGGGGTAGATTAGAGTGACATGAAGTGGGGTAGGTTGCTGTAGATTGGACTGTGGTAGGTTGGGGTAGAGTGGGGTAGGTTGGGCGGATTGGAGTGAGGCACATTGGAGTGGAGTGGGGTATATTGGAGTGGAGCTTGAGGTGGAGTGGGGTAGATTGTGGTAGATTAGGATAGGGTTGACTGAGGTAGATTGGAGTGGGGTAAATGGAGTAACTTGACAAGAGTGGAGTGGGGTGGAGCTTGAAGTGGGGTAAATTGGAATAGAGTGGGGTAGATTGGACTAGGGTATATTTGAGTGGAACCTGGTAGATTGGATTGGAGTGGGATAGATTGGAGTGGAGTGGGGTAGATTGGGGTGGAGTGGGGTTGGTTGGGTTAGATTGAGTGGAGTAGGGTAGATTGGAGTGGGGTGGAGTAGATGGGGTAGAGTGGAGTGGGGTAGATTGTAGTAGAGTGGACTAGATTGGAGTGGGGTAGAGTGTATTGAAGCAGGGTAGATTGGATCATAGAGGAGTGCATTGGGGTAGAATGGAATGGGGTAGATTGAAGTGGGGTGGGACAGATTGAAGTTGGGTAGGTTGGGGTGGAGTGGGGCGGGCGCAGTAGATTGGGATAGAGTCCGGTGGGGCAGATTGGGGTGGGGTTGATTGGGTTAGATTGAATTGAAGTGGAGTGGGGTAGATTGAGGTAAATTGAGTGGAGTGGAGTAGATTGGAGTGGAGTAGATTGGAATGGGGCTAAATGGGTGGAGTAGGGTAGATTGGAGTGGAGTAGATTTGAGTAGTTTGGAGTGAAGGGGAGTGGGGTAGATTGGAGTGGTAGGAGTGGATTGGGGTAGATTGGAGCGAGGTAGATTGGAATGGAGTAGGGTAAGTGGTGTGAAGTGGAGGGACAGAGTAGTGTGGCATAGAGTAGAGTGGTATGTTGTGTGGTGGAGTGAGTGACGCAGAGTGGAGAGGGGTTGAGTGGTTTGGTGTGTCATATTGTGTCTTAGAGTAGAGGAGCGTAGAGGGAAGTGGCATGTCATAGAGTGGAGTGGAAGGGCATAGAGTGGAGTAGAATGTTGTAGACTGGAGTAGTGTAAAGTGGAGTGGCGTAGTGTGGAGTATGCATCGTGTGGTAGTCAATTGAAATGACCATTACATTTGCACCGACATAACGTTTTACTGCACACAAATGATAATGTGTGGATACGTCATCACCTTAGGTATTGATGTGTCTTGATCATATTCACATATTTGTTTCCACCACACTTCAGAATTACAAAAAAAATGTGCTTCATTTGTACTTTCCTAATTCTGATATATTCTTAAACATCAGCATGGTTTTTGTTGTGTGCTAGAAAAAATAACATCCTACACCTTCTCCTCTCACATGGGTCCTTTCTGAATTATCACATAAATTCTCTGACTTTGAAGTCAGAGAAATAAAAGTAAACACCAAGCTTCCTCAGAAGACAGAGCCTGACATTTGACCTCTGTCTTTGAATTCGCAGCAAATGTGACAAGATAAGAACAAGATTTAAAAGCTTGCTTACAGAAAGCGAGTACTCGAAAGGATACAGTAAACAAGGGAGGCTCAAGGGAGGAATGAACTCAAGCTGGATAGCCTAAAACAAATAAAGCCAGCAAATAGAAAGCAAGCAACTATGAATTACAAACAACAAAGCCAATTGTAAGCAATGGGCGAAATGCATTCCCAGGGAAGCTTTCAGAATCCGCATAAGAAGTCATAAGCAAACCAGACAGCTGCGCTATTTGGTAGGCTTCGACATAAAAAGAAGATCCCTAAAAGTGAGCAGTGCAAATACAAGTAAAGAGATTGTGCTCCATGGGAGGGACAAGCACAGGATGGAAACAGAAAACTATCAAATAAGAAGCAAACAAACGAGAGTGACAATAATGTCAACCAATGGTAAGTTATCGGAGGGCTTTAAGCCCACTGTAAGATCTTGCTAAGCTGACAAGAAGTCTTTTGCAGCCAAACAGCCTGTGTTGTCTAGTATGCTCAACTTAAAAAATGGCCTTCGTATTCCTGTAGGAGTCAAATGTGCTAGCAATAATGGTTGTTTTGAATGGACTGTTGCAGGTGATTGTTTGGTTTTAGTGACCTTCCTAGAGGTTGTCCACTGATGTGAAATCATTCTAATGAGGAGTTTAAGCGATTTATGATAGTGGTGATAAATGTGGTGCACAGTGGTGCAAAATGTGCTTCATTCTCCATTGTTGTCAAGATACAATTAAAATAAAAGTTTATTATAACTTGACATTAATGGAGAATGAAATGCATTATGCACCACTGTGGCATCACTTCTTAATGTTAATGTTAATACAACGTAACTGTTGTAGAACAGAAGTAATTTTATTTAAACAATATATATTTTTATTGACTCTTTTTCATATTCCATGCTTACATAATCTGGGAAGGTTTTCAAAGAAAAAAGTAGAAACCACAATAGTCATGATAAAATTGTTACTGTCAATAATTTATCATCATCCTGAAGAACCATAAAACCGGTAAAAAACAGAGGATATACACAATGCATGTTAATGTGCAATCCCGCAACAAAAGAAGTGCTGATGCCATATCGGCAAAGTGCTTTTGTCTGTATCATATTTCCATTAAGAAACCTTCCAACGACAAAGCTTCAGAGCCCTTTCTTTGCTCACCCATCCGACACCCTACCTTCTTGCTCGGAACTAAGCCATTCAGTCAAAGGCCCCCAAATCTTACTCCCCTTCCGCCCAGCACTCTTTCTCTTACTTTCATATAATGCCATCTCTAAATAAAAAGCTGAGAGAAATCTGCCTTGCCACTGGTGAAAGGATGGTGCCTGGGGGTCCAACCATGATGAGGCAATGCAAATTCAACATACTGCCATTGTAATAAATATAACTCGCTCTCTCTCGGATAACTCCAACGTGCCATCCACCCCAAGTAGCATCATTTGAGGAGTTAAAACCAACCTAGTGTCAACAATTTCTTCCAAAAATGTTGAAATCTGTGACCTGAGTGAAACAAGCAATGGGCATGTACAAAACATATGAATCATATCCACGGCAGGGGTCTGGCACTGAGGACAATTTACCCCGTCCATACCCTCCCACTTTGCAATCTTTGCTGGGGTAAAATATAAATTGAAGATTGTTTTGTAATGTACCTGTAGACCTGTGGAGCAGAGTACAGTATGGCTTAACTCCATAGAGTCATAAAAACTAAGATTGTTGCCAGTTGCTATTACGTTTCTCTAGATCTTCGGCACCACATCACATAATTTGACGTATATTGAGCTAATAAAGATTTTCCCGTCCCCAACAGCAAATCCAGAAGTGAAATTCTTTCAAATCCCGCTGGCCCCCCCGTTTTCTTATACAGAAAATCCCGGATTTGCAAATATTAAAAAATGTCCCTATGGCTCAGGTCAAACCTATCACAAAGCTCCTCAAATGATGTTAGTCTCTGATCTGAAAAAAATCTCCCAATTTATATAAACCTTGACTCTCAACAGGCAGGTATCATTGAATATCTCTGGCAACAAAGGGTTCCGTTGTGCTGGAGTATACCAGTTCAAACTCCCAAAACTGAATTTCTTCTGAAGATCCACCCAACTTTTCTAGGCAGCCCCCAACACTTTAAATCTAACTTTCTTGTAGTAGCTGGATTCCACCAACTGTAGCAGACACCCGTTAGCCTCAGGACCAATTAATAACTCATGAATTGAAGGTACCCCCCTCATCAACACTGATATTCTATCGTTATTTTCCAAAAGGATTCTCATGTGTTGAAGAGCAGCAGCTAGCTGCTAAGATTTAAAATTCAGGAGTCCCCCCCTCCCTGGGCAGAGATAGAAATTTACTCGCCCCCCTAGTTTTACCAGATGAATCTAGAGACCAAAGTATCTAGAGCCTTAAACCATACATTCCCAAATTCCAATGGGACAGACCTAACACAGATATAAAATCTTAGGTAGGAATAGCATCTTGACTATATTGCACCGCCCAGCGATAGATAAATGAAGATTATTCCATCTCCCAAAGTCCTGTTTTGTTTTACTCAGAATCGGACAAATATTATTCTTGACCAACTGATCTACTGTTGCACTCATTTGAATGCCCAGATATACCGCCTGCTCTACCACCCTTTGGTCTCGAGTTGTGATTTGCCAATTCACCACTAATTGTGTCTTGTACAAAACACCTTATAGAACTCTAATGGAATATGATCAGTCCAGCATGCTTTCCCCGTGGGTAATTATTTCAGAGACGCTTGAAGATCCTTGGCAGTGAAAGTTGGCCTAACATGTCCTGATCCTCTTGAGAAATTCTCTCTAAAGGCATTGAGGCCACCACCTGATCCATCCTCTGGTCGATCTCTTGAGGCTGACCCTGATATAAATCTGCATAATACTCCCTGAATACATCCTGAATACCCTCAGGATCTGAAACCAATCTGCGTCCAGCATCCCTTATGTCCTTTATATAACCTGCATTTACTTTCTGGGAGTACAGACTGCTAATAAATGCCCCACTCTTTCATTGTATTCGTAGCACTCCTGCCTTCAAGACAGAAATTTCTCTGCGGTTTTCTTAGCAGTGACTTCATTAATAGCAGCTTTAGCTATAGCTATTTGCTGCTGGGCCATATCGGGATTAGTTCCTTCCAAGATTGTAGTAACAAGCGAGGCCTGTGCCTTAGTGAGATCCTGATACAGTTGTTTTAGAAGCAATTGGCTCTTCTCTTCTTCTGCTGACTAAGGCTGAATTTGAGGGTTTCCCCTCACACCCCTGTCTCAAAGGTGTCCCATACCACACCCAATGAGGCGCCTTCCCTATTTCCTTTAAAAATTCTGGGATCCATACATTCATAAGAGCAATATAGCTAGGATTCACAAGGAGGCCTCTTTCAAAAGACCAACTGCTATTATTCCTAATAATCCCTTCCATGGCCACTTTGAGTACTAAAGGATTATGATCAGACATCACTCTAGGATAAAGTTATATCTGGGTCCCCTTCAATATATCTGGCGTCGGAAAAAAATAATCCAGCCATGCTAGAGAAGCATGGGGAGCCGAGTAATAAGTGTAGCCTGGATTGGGCACCCGTAATTTTTCCCATACATCCAACAGGATGATCTCTCCTTCCAGAATTGGGAGAGCCTTGAACACCTGCAGCTTCTGGCCTACATAATTACCAGTTGTACCCCCCTGCTGACTCCCAGATACATTGAAGTTAAAGTCCCACAAATGACATAAGGTGCGGCCCACATTACCAATTCTAATGCCATGAAATCTAGGAAAGCGGGATCATCTAGAACTGGCCCATATAATGAGCAAAGTGTGAAAGACCCCATGCGATACCGATATTCAATAATAACCTAACGTCCATATTCATCAACCTTGCTATTTATACACTCCTCTACATCCCTATGTACCAGTATTGCGACCCCCTTCGTCTTTGTGTCCTGGGTGGTGCTTGCTATCAAAGATATTCCCACTGATTCTAGTGCCTAAACATTTGAACGATCTATATGTGTTTCTTGCCAAGAATAAAAATTGGCCCAAAGCTTTCAAATCCTCAGCCACCCTACATCGCTTGCCCCATCATTGAGACCACATATGTTTATAGTAGCGATACACATCTTAGCCATGATCTTGATTCCATCTCATCAATCTAGCGGGCTCCCCCACCAAAACCCTTAGACCTCTCTTAAACCCCATCGGCTCCCGGTGCGGATGGAAATATCCTTCAAGTAATGCTCTACACCCTGTTCCTTCAACCATAAACATCTGCATTTCCCATCTTAGCTGTAGCTCCTGCCACTTCTCTACTTTCCCCTTGACCATACCACCCGTAAAATACAACCCCCCCTCCCCCCCGGAGCCAAGAAACCCTCCCTGGACCCCCTTCCTCCCCCAACCCCCCACACCCTACCCTCCCCCACCAACCACTAAGGGCAATCACACCACCCAGTGACCTGAGTGATGGCTTCCTCGTATGCCTCTACCACCCCCCCCCCCCCATGCTCCCAAAAAACCCAATGCATCATCATCAAAAAATACAAAAAGCTAAAGACCCTCGAGGGCTAAGTCAAATCTCCTCTAAAGAATGTTCCTCAGCAGTCTTCAGTGTACGACAATAAACACATTTTTGAGCCTCTACATGCTAATCATGCTTAAGTCTTTTTCAAAGCTTAGTAAAAAAAAATCAAAAGAGAACAACCCCCACCAGAAATGTTCAATCCCCACCCGACAGAGTTGTTCAAACATCCCAAACAATCAACACCCCAATGAAACATGATGAAAAATGATAGCTACAACTAGCGAAGCTGGCAAAGCTATAACTAATGTTGGGGACCAAAGCTGACTAAATACTCCTTAGCCAGAATCTCTGAGGTAAAGATTCTAATTTTGCCCTTAAACATAGTTTTCAGTCGGGCAGGGGCTAATAAAAAAGCTTCCCTTCAACTTCCTGGAAAGGTTTAATCAACTGTCTTAACCGCCACCGACGTTCCACCGTGGCGTGACCAAATTTGGGATGTACAAAGAAGGAAAAATCCCTAAAGTTCCACTGAGCATCATGTGGAACCTTCTCAAAAATAGCTTGCCTGAGAAGGAAGTTCCCAAAGTACACCAATACTGCTCTGGGCCGAATCTAAATTGCTCTCCACCTGGAGGATTCAGATTTTTGCGCATCAATGGAAATTGGTGCATTCTTTGCACATGCATCTCCCAGTACCATGACCCAAGTTTTGAGAAGGCACTCGTTAACAAATCAAGCATGAAGGATCTGATATCAACACCTTTGACTCTTTCCTTAATTCCAAGAAATCATAGATTATTACGCCTTTGGCAGTTCACGAAATCTTCGATCTTCCATAAGATATCTGAGAGTTGACCTTCCTGTGTCTCAACCTGATCCTTGAGAACCCCCAGATCCTCTTCAACCACCTTAGTTCTTTCTTCTATGGCACTGAGTTTGTCCCCAATCTCCACACAGTACTTAGCCACCTTTTTAACCACCCGTTGAAGTTGGTTATTGGCTAATCTGGCTCTTCTGCTCTCAGCCTTGGTATCTGCCAGATGTTCCTTAATAGTACCATATAGAAGCTTTAATGTATGCTCACTTGATTCCTCTAAGGTACCTAGAGGGATCCTGCCTCCAGAAATGGTTGAATTTTCATGCAAGCCATCCTGGCCCAGTAATTGCATAGCCGAATAATAAAATTTTAGTGTAGCAGTCATCTGGGGTTCTTTATCTCCCTTAATGTCAGTAGTGGCACACTTACCTTGCTCCCCTAACACCCTCAGTTGCATCCGGTGTATTCTGCGCTTTATCGTGCCTCCCGCCATCGTAGAGAAGCTACTGCCGCTAGTCGCTAACGGAGAATCACTAATTTCCTCCATGCTTGTTATGGAGTTTAAGTCAGTTGACCCTGATTCATTGGTGAGGAAATAGAATTTCCCCCTCCACCTCCTGGGAGTGATCTGGGTTCTGTTTAGCCCCGAGCCTATGCACTCCCATTACATTTTCACTCAGACTCTGTCACAGCGCCATTTGGGGGCATCTCCCCCCAGTCAATCAAGCCCCCACCAGTTAACACACCATCATCATACCTTGGCTCGATGTGTCTCTCCTTCCTTTGTGAACTTGCAGACTCCTGGGCATCAAAGTTAGCTAAGTCACTATTCTTCTCCGATTTCTCCCTGCCGTAAACTTGATTAGTTGCCCCCTCGGCGCCGTCACAAAACTGATCAGAAACAGAATACCCTTCTGGAGCTTCGCCTTTTGCTTCTGCCTCCGATGTGGCAATCGTTAACTGGGCATTTAAGACAGTTTCACCATTTGCAGCCTCCTGTGCCTCCGTCTCGCGCCCTGCTGTTCCCAAATTAAACTGCAATGGCCCACGGAGAGAACGAACCCGTTACCCTCCTTACTTGTGATCTTTCACAGCACTGAACTCAGCCTCTGAAGGTTATAGGGTGGCCAACTGGCTGGGTTCAAATTCAGGACAGTGAGTGTAAAAATTCAGAACAAAGGGCCAAAATTCAGGACAAAAATTCAGGACACAAGGTCAAAATTCAGGACAAAACTTTGGGGGGGAAAATGTACGTTTTACAGACACATCAGAGGAAGTTGCCCAGTAGTATAAATACATAAAGGGGCCTTTGGTGAGCCAGCATCATTCATTGGCCTGTTAAATTATAAATTGTTAAATTTACACTTTGCTTCAGCCCACCACAGCATACAGCAAGGGGCTATAGGTCAACCCACTTTATCATTGCGCCCTTCAGTGTGAGCGATGGCACAAAGTCACAGCCATTGTTCATATTTACCTAAAAATAGTTCCTTTCTCTTAAACTACAAAGTAGGTTAAAAGTGTACTTTTTAAATTCTATGTTTTTATTAATTTGAAATACGGACTAGTTATATTGTATTCACTTCTTTTCAAAGTTCATAGTCTGTGTGTCTCCTAAAGCCTAGGCATTCCTGCTGTGGTGCCCTAGGGCGATGCAGGCACAGACACACCACATGCTGTAACTGCAGCATGGCCCATAGTCATTCTGTATGAGAGAATCGGCACAGACAGAATGACAATGGGGCTAATTGACAAGTTTGCGAGGTCCGGGAGGAGCTGTGGAAGCCTCTTCACTTGAAAGAAATGCGAGCTGGCCCCCAACTGTGACTGCTGTGAAACCCCTGAGGCGTCTCAAAGGGGTCATCACAGATTCCTGCAAACCCCAGAATTACAGACAAAAGGCGTCCGTAAAATGAATTATAACAGACAATGGACTAGACACCGAAATAACGGACTGTCCGTGAAATTTACGGACGGTTATTCACCCGGCCTAGAAGGTGAACCTGGGATTACTCAGCGAGGTTGATTGGAAAATATATGTCATTGCCGACTGCGGGGTTACACGCTACAAATCCTCCGTGGCTGCGGGGACACCAGCACTTTTCCTGGTTATGCCAGATTCTCCTCCTGTTTTCTGATGGCCCTGGGTTCTCGCCTTCCACCCGAGCCACTTCTCACTCGATCAGGTTTCAGTCTGCTAGAGATTCCTGTCAAACTGGGCGCCGTACAAGTTCCTGAAGTAGCGCTCACCGTCTTGTCCTGAGCCACTCTGGTGGTTTAGGCGCCATTCCTTGAATAACTTGGATGTCTGGAATGCCTGGAGTGCCTCTTCACTTTGCGGCACTGCAACAGGCTCCTCTGCTGCACCGGCTGCGTCCACGGATGCCGAGTTGATGCAGTCACCACCATAGGTATGTAAAGCTTCTCTAAAAACCACCCCCAGCTGGCAGATTTGTTACCTGCAAACTGATGCAAGCACATGCGCATTCGACCGATTCAAGCTCCATAGCCTACCGTTATTGCCCCTCAGCCCTCCATCACGCCGGAGCTCAGGAGGGAGCCAGCCAGCAGCGGGTTTACTCGTTCGCCATCTTGCCCAAACCCCAAAGCCTACAACATAAGTAGTTTTCTATTGATGTTATGTCATATTGGTGGAGAACACAAGTCATAGTCTATTAAGCTGACATTGCACTGATGGTAAACAACAATGGTGGCACAATAAGCCGTTCCCTGTTGATGTGATGTTACAATGATCAAAAGCAGAAATTATTGTCCATTTATATGACAAAACTCAATAGAATTAATTTTGTAATGACGTGACATAATGATAGAGAACAAAAGCCATTTTCTATTAATCTGATGTGACTTCAATAGACAGAAGAAGGCATTCTCTTTTGAAGTGATGCTACACATCAACAGAGGACGACTTCTCTGCTGATGTGACTCATGTTGGAGAAGGGAAATAATTCTCCAATGATGTGACTCCCACAGCCCACTCCACTCTAATCTACCCACTTTTCTCCACTCCACCACAATCTATCCCAATCTACCTCACTCCAGTCTACCTCACTCTACCCTACCTCACTCTACCCAATATTAGAGAACAGATGTTATTCTCTAATAATGTGATTTTATACTGGCGGATAACATAAGTAATTATCTTCTGATGTGAAGCTAATTCGGTAAAACAAACTAGCGTTTATTGATTTGTTGTTACCATGATGGGGAACAGAAGCCATCCCTTATTAATGTGATGTTACACTAGTGGACAAAAGAAGTTATTCTCTCCTGATATCACACTGTTGAAAACAGACGTTTTCTACTGCTATCACATTGGTGAAGAACAAAGATCAGTCTATCGATGTGGCATCACAGTGATAGAGCCCAGAATTTTTTTTTTTACAGAAGTGAACAAAATAAGGCATTCTCTACTTACGCGAAAGCTCAACAGTGAAGAATAGAAGCCATTTTTAGGTCTCGCCTGGCGTTGGAGCGCGCATGCGCTCCTCGCCTGCGAGAGCTATAGTCATCCAGCAAGTTTCAAGAAGGGGACTCGAAGACCCGCCCCTCATTTTCATTGGGTAGCGTCAGCGTTTATGTTAAACGCTGGCTTCCCATTGAAAAGGAGGGTTTTCGGTTGCCGCCCTTTCGCCTTTTTGGACGGCTCCCAAGGACTCGGTCGCCTGCATTACGGCTGTCGTGACGAAGTTTCTTATCAGAAGCTTTGTCACGCTGCCTTCTGCACGCGCCAGTCCGGCTCTCTCATTGGGCGCTCTGAGAACGCTCGTCCTGTCTTAACAGGCTTCTTTTGGTAGGACTCCCGCATGTTTGGGCGTCTTTCCAAGGTGTGCACCCCAAGCACATTTCCCAGTAATTTATCTTTAACCATCTCTTTGAAATTGCTCTTATTTGCTGCCATGTTGCTATATTCACCACTTTAGTTCGAAGGGATTAGGTACAAAAACACACCACCGCCCGCCGTATAGAGATGTGTAGACATTACCAGTTGAAATATATTTTCTTCATTGCCGATCCTAATCTGCGCTCCGAACACATTAGACTTGAGAATCCCTTAACAGCATTTGACATTACTGCTCGTGAAATGGTTTCTACTTTTCTAATGTCCGCATATTGCACTAGTGCAAAAGGTGTGCAGCCTAATCTATCCTCAGCAGGAGTGCAGTGTGTTCGGAGGAGCTCAATAAACTGCCTAGCTGCCTTACTCCTTGTGTAATAATGCTTCTACCATAGCTCACAGGTTACACACACAATGCATTGGAGACAGAATCATTGAATACAGACAATGAGTGCAGGGGTCTGATTTGACTTTTTTTTTTAAAGTTGCAGTGGCTGGAGCGCCGGATCCATACCATATCGGATATTCCCAAACCACAGACTGTGTATGCGTTCCATGTGAATTGAACATATGTAAATGCGTCTGCTGTGAACATTATAAAAAACTGACATGGACTCCACTCCTGGCTTTTAGAGACGTTTGTAATGCTGGGTGTTTCCTCCATAGCTCAATTCACCTCTGTAAAACGCTCCAGTCCTCTTTCTCTGTTTGGAGTCCCAGGCAGACCCTACTGCAGATGAGGGTAGGGGCCAGGAAAAGGGGTCTGCGCCTCTGCTTAAAAGACGTCGCAGCAGGCTTCCTCTGAGCGCTATTTCCTGCTCCCTAGCTGACAGGGCAGATTGCGGAGCCAATCCCTGTGTTGGGCACAGCTGTTCCGTGTTAATCCCCTCAAGTGTACTTATAACATTTTCCTTGGATTATTTTCGTTAAAGAAAACACAGTACGTCATCAGTTTTCACATAACGCGTCCGGCTGTTGACTAGGGTTATTTGCTTTCAACGCACACGGAAAACAAGACCCCTCCAAGGGCGGACCATAACCCCTTGCAGTCTTTCTGGTTCCTGGTCTCTGTGTGTCCTTGAGACGGACTCCTTTTCACCAAATATTGCAAGGGAGTGCTGCCATAATTTTACTGTATACCACTGGACCGAACTAGTACAATTACGCAAAGTGTTTGTACGCTGTTAACTAATTATTAAACCCAAGGATTTCGTACAACACAGTGTGGTAAAAGCCAGGGTTGTGTGCGGCACTGTTTATTTTGCACTGCACGGGGTTGTGACGGATTGCACATCACGATTTAGGGAACGAGGCTGCGTACGACGTATAACTGTGTACGAGGCATGGTTACGCACAACGCAAGGTTACGGGCGAATTAGGGTTTTGGATTAAGCCTTCTTTCTGTTAGGAAGGGACAGTGTATGGCACAGGGCAGTGCATATGCAGGTTTTCTGTGGCGGAGGGCCCTTAATGGGTTCCTTGCCACACAGGGGTCTCCAAGGCATTCTGTGTACTAAAGATAACCAGCAAACAGCCTCGGGGCACGTACAACCAAACGTGCTGCGCGGGTCACGCGTCCATGTGCAGTCTTCACGCGCAGATAGTTAATTCTCACGGGAGACCGGAGCAGACCATGTAAAAGACGCTTTTTGAAAGTGTCCGAAGAAGATGGAATTGTTTTTTTGAAAACACATGCTCCCAGTCACATTCTTTAAAAGCATTCCTTGCGCACCTACACAGCTCTACTTTATTTTCTAGACATCTTGTTTGATTCCTTGCCTAGCGCCTCACTGCTAAGATAGGTGTGTGGGATGCGGGGATGCTGCAGGGACTATAGGCAGTAAGACGCAGATGCGAGCACTGCAGGGCCGTTTTAGAGTTACATCCTTCTGGTGCGCATAGCTAGCGTTCAGCTGAGTTGGCTAATGACATAATCTGGTAATAGACTTCCAATTCTCTAGTCAGCTTGTGGCGCGCGTTTCATAATGGTAAATTGTATCAACATTTATTTCACAAATGCCGAGTTCTCGCAGGTATGTTATCACAGGGGTCTAATTCTTTTTAACCACTCCCAGTTTTGGCAGAACCAGGTAGCCTGACTTTCCAACGATCACAACAGTGGGCAAAAGGGCCGTTTTAGAGTTACATCCTTCTGGTGCGGATAGCTAGCGTTCAGCTGAGTTGGCTAATGACATCATCTGGTAATAGACTTCCAATTCTCCCAGAGTCATCTGTCATCTATAAACATGCTTTGGGATTGTAGTCGACGCATGGCTACTGAGTTTGCGGTGGGCTTGATGCAAGGCCTCATCAAATGCTAGGAAGCCCTTGTGGTAGTAGGGCAAGAAAGCTGTCTTCTGCTCCATGTGAGGGTTGCATCTCCAGGTGATTACGGTCTCCCCCAACCATGGCTCTGAGTGTCAACTGTAGGACTTACCTCCCTTCCAGGGACCAGGTGTCGGTCTTGAATTCCTTTCCGGATGTGGTTGAGCTGAACGAGGGTGGGCAGGTGTACTTTACGCGCCACTCTACTTTAACTGGCACGCCACTGCTGACACCCCACTGCAGACACCACTGCTGACACGCCGCTGCTGACACGCCGCTGCTCACACGCCGCTGCTGACACACCACTGTCCTGGTTCTCCTCTGGAAGCCTTTGTATTTCATTATTCCCAAAGCTATAGTTTAGAGGACAGTGTAATGTGAATATGTAAAACCCCACTCTGGGTTAATGCTGTCTGGACCAATACTTCAGAATCATTGGACAAGACTACATTTAAAGGAAGACATTTACTTTCTTAGCCCTGCATCTGAAGTAGAGAGGAATGGAACGGCACTCAGTAGAACAAGCATTAAAAATGCAATGGGTCTCGCCTTTCATTAAGTTAAAGCCATTTGCTTTGCTATACAATACCATTAGCAAAGCAAATGGCTTTAACTTAATCAAAGGCGAGACCTATTGCATTTTCAATGCTTGTTTATTTATGTGACATCACAGTGGTGGAGAACAGAGATCGTTATCCACTGAAAACACGTCACATTGTTGGCAGAAGTTGGTTTCCCTGGATGCCATTACAAACACTTGGAAAACGTAGGTCAACCTTTTAAAAAGGACAAAATCCTTTCTCTCTTCTCGAGATACCAGCTGTTGGACAATGATGGTTGTCATCCATGAATGTGAGGTCAGGCACTTGTGAATTTTAGCATTCTCTATTCGTCTGTCGTGATATTCATTGAGAGCAAACGCCATTCTGCAATGATATGTCACAGCTGGTGTAGAAAGTAACGGTATTCCTTTTTCCCCTTCAGATTACCCGTGTTTCACCTGGCATGAGCAAAACTGTTGAGTTAGACTGATAGAGAGGTCGAGGTTACAAAAAGATTTCTCCTTCCCAATAAGAACTCCGGAAGTCACTTGTACACATGCTATTTCAATAAAAATGGAATGCACAAAATTCGTGAACATCTTCACTCACTGCTGGGATTGTTAGATCATTTATTGTAAAGAAACCTGTGAAATGCTGCCCTGACATTTATTCTGTATTTAGTCAAGTGTTGCATTGTTGAGATATGCGTTCATGTAGGGCGGGATCTCTTGCACTGGGTAAATATCTCCTTCAAACCCCTTTTGGCTAAAATGAGTAAATAGGTTTTCATCTACGCTTGTCCCATAGCAGACCCTTCATTTTGTCCTCATGTGGAATGATTATTATTCGTCTGGCTGTATTCCTTTTCTATATACTTATGTGAACTGTGAACTATTATTTCCCTTTTCAGCAGATGATGTCGAGATTAGTAAATAAATATTTTTTCTCTTAAAAATTGCCATTTGGCGGATTTGTTGAAATCTTTCAGAGGGTTTGTAGTTGTCCTGTCGTAAATGGTTGTCTTTAAATCATTCCCGTGCACCTATGGGGATATGGACTGAGAGTAGTTTTCCAGTGTAGCATTATCTTTTCTCTCACAACAATCGTCATACGGTAGATTACTTTTTCTTCTATGCTTAATCTCCTGCAATCCCCAGACATCTTATCTTTGGTGTTATCATAATACTTCTGATTAGAAGTAGTGTATTCACCCACGAGTTTATATTTCCTCAATATGGGAGGATCTGCAAGCAAGTTTAAAGCTTATGAGTAAATGTACCATGTTCTTGCAGACATCTTGCACATTTATCTGTTGATTTGAATCATCCTTGAAGCAGGTATTCTGGGATTAGATAAAGGTGTTGCATAGTAATACGTTTTTCAATACAGAGTAGCAGTGCGAGTCTATGTATAAACATAACAGATTATTTCCACTATTCTGGTGTTTTTTTAATTTGTATTTCCAGGTCTTTTACCATTTCTCTCTTACTCTATCTCCTGAATATTTCTTACACTGAATTGCTTAATCGTTTTGGGAAGTAGGATTCATGATTAGGTTCTTGCACTCTCCTCGATTTTATTTGATCTACCAGTGATGGAGTTGCAACGTGGTGCTAAAAAAGAGAATAATTGGGTACATTGAATTGTATTACTGCCAATCCTCCTGAAAAGCCATGGGTTTGGAATTATTTGTTAAATGTTTAACCCACCTCCCTAGTTTTAGTCCAATATGCTCGATTGGAGTATATCCACCAGGAAGGAGTTATGCCGTACTGGAATGTGGGGAGTATGCATAATAGTTTCCTTTTAGGAAATGAACCTGTCCAAATCTCCACATTTCTTGAGTACCTTCAACTTTATTTATTTAAATAATGGAAACATTTGCATATCCTCTGTGGTGATTCTTTCTCTAAAAGAGCCTTTAATGAAGGTATAATATTGCTTCTGTTGACTAAAACATTGGTTAGTCTGATGGTCATTGCATAGTAGTATACATGAAATTAGTAATTCCCATCTTCCTCCATCTTATAATGCCATAAGCTTTTCATGAGAAAGCCTGGACTTTTTATGATCTCAAAAGAAATTAGTTACGCAGCGTTTTAGTTTACTGAATAATTTGTTTCAGAAGTGACGTTAGGAGGACGGATTTTAGGCTAAAAAAGTAGTTTAGGTAAAATGGTAATTATACTATCATTTATATGACTTCTAAATGACATGACTGGTTTCCGACTCTAGTTCTTGTACAATTTCTCCAAGTTGACTTCATAGTTTAGCCTCTTCCTCTGGAATAAATATGGAGTCATAAAAATCCTTAAATATGTGCTCTTGGGTTTAAGCAAATGTTTTTATTTCTTTGGTATGACAGCCGAGCGTTTCAGTTTTAGTTTAACTTGTTTTATATCCTGATTGATAGCAGCCCAATGTTTGATGTTATTTAATTCAAAATGTCAAAGTTTTGTTTAGAGTTGGATAGAATCCCATCACTTTGTTTACCTGCCATCTCTCAGTAAATAGCTTGTGGGTTGAGCTGCGCGAACCCAAAACGCAATGGTATCTAAATCACATAGCATAGGTTCTGCTGACCTAGCCGACTGTTCCTTCCTTCATTTTTGTGCAGCTTGTAAGTTATGGCCTTGTGGAGATTGATGGTTTGGTGGGAAGCAACAAAATGAAATGTTAATAGGCAGCAGGAGAGGCAAGAAGATGTAGTGATTGTCCCAGGCCCTCTTATTTCACCCTTTTTAGGTCTCGCGCCTAGCGTTGCAGTGCGCAGCACTGCTCGCGCAGCGCGAGACCTCTAGAAAGGGCTTCTGAAAACGACCCACACGCTCGTGCGTGTGGTTTTGTTTTCAGAAGCCCACATTGGCTGGTGCGTCCGTTTTTTTTATGGGGACGGCACGCTATTGGTCAAAGGCGGGCGCATGTCCCGCCTTTGCCGCGCCCATTCCCGACGGTGGCCAGAATGCGCAGCAGCGCGCGTTCGTCTGCTGCCGCTGCCGCGCTCCCTCCCCCCGCTCCTCTGTGGTGCGCGCGCACCACTGGCTTTTATTTATTTAAAGGAAGAAGCAGAAGCACGAAAGTAAAGTCCTCTGCAGTGCTGTCGCCCCTCAAGGTAACTAACGCGCACTGCTGCCAGCCAGATGCACCCCAGGCTTTGCCAGCGTTGCTGCCACAAGCGTGCGGCGTAAAGAAACCCGAGCCGCCGCCGGACACACTGTGCTGCCGAATGCTGATAGTTGTGGCAATCTGGCATCCCCTCTTTCCTGGTGACACCCCGGAGGGATTTCCATAGAACAATCCCCAATGACTTATGATTCATTTATTAACATGCAGCGAATATTATATGTTTGCTTTAGCCGGCAGAATAAATGTTTTTCTAAGCTCTCCCAGCTAGTCCAATTATAATTGCAAAATCGTCTTTAATAAACATCACGTGAAGTTTGTTACTCGGTCCCTGTTGCCAACCATGGTGAGTGCCCCTGTGCCGCTAAGCTGCAAAGACTCTGTAATTAAGTAAGGCCTTAGCCGATGGCATTAAATTATCAGCTCCAGTCACCCCTACGTAGAGTGCCAGCATCTTCAAATAGAACAGAGAGTCATTTATGTTTCCAGCCAGCGCTTAAGCCCTTTCCTCCAGTGCATCAGGAGTCTCACGTAGAAGCACGCGGCCTGCGTTTGCTCTGGAACCCGATGTGTTCCTAGACTAAGAGACATGTGCGCACTCAGGTCTCCCTTGGCCTGGCAGCCCAGATGAGAAACCGGTAATACCCAGTGGGTTACCATCATATTCTGTAAGTTTCCCTAGCATGAGATACGTCACGTTTTCTTTACTAGTTTTATATTTGTATCTGTCATTTGGCATTCCCGAGCCGTGGAATGGAAGGCGCAGCCCACAAACACGCTGTTAACAAAATAGTGAACGGGTCCGGGGGCGATGGGGCTGAAAGAAAGGCTCTTTATCACGGTAGTTGTTGATGGGACGCGCTGTGCTAAGGAAGAGCACGTCACCACACGTGGGATGTGCCACCGCATAGCATGCTAGATGGCGCTACAAGAGAGAGAGGCTCTTGAGGGCATGGCACGAATGGAGCTGGCACAGTGCGCACACGCAGGAAACCGCTAGGCTGCTGCACACAGGAAAGCTCTCCAGCGCTTACTACTTCTCTGCGCTAGGGAAGGACATGACATCTGGGTGAGATGAAGCTGCCTAGGAGAAAATGCTCTCCAGCACTTATTACTTGTGTGCGCTACACTGTGCTTGTGTGCGCTACACTGTGCTAGGAAAGGACACGGCATCTGGGTGAGATGAAGCTCCTAGGAGGTAAAGCTCTCCACCGCTTACTACTACTTTGTGCTGCCCTGTGCTAGGAAAGGACACGACATCTGGGGGAGATGAAGCTGCCTAGGGGGGAAAGCTTTCCAGCGCTTACTACTTGTGTGCGCTACACTGTACTAGAGAAGGATACGACACGTGGGTGAGATGAAGCTCCTAGGAGGGAAAGCTGTCCAGCGCTTAATACTTGTGTGTACTGCACTGCTAGGGAAGGCCACGACATGTGGGTGAGATGAAGCTGCCTAGGAGGGAAAGCTCCTCAGCACTTACAACTTCTGTGCCTGCAGCACGTCATCGGTGACAATTTCTGCCAGCCCCGGACTATTTACCGAAAGGTGCACGCGTGACCTATGACCACAGTAATGATAACTATTGTATATAGCGCTTGATGCTGCCCTTCTAATTTTTATAAGCGCTTTAAACAACAGGTGTTAGTAGTAGTTAATGTAATGTTATTCAGTGCACCGATTGGTAACTCTCGACTTCATATAGCGCCGCATTACTTCGCTTATGGAGTTCAGTGCACCGAGGTGTCCTGGCAGCTAGGCGCATCAAGCACTCCCTCACCACAACCGTGACATGATCCGACCCTGCTGCGTGTCACACACTAAAGAGGGTTGCAGGAGAGGCCATACATGAAAGGTCACTGTACCGGAGGTGCGCCGTGGGGGCAGGTTAGGGGAGGGTCACAGGGCGAACAGGTCACATACCAACCACTTCTGTGTCCGCGCTGACCCGGCCCAGTCACACTTTTCAAGCTACTTACTCGACCAATTAGAGTGAGCTAAGCGTGCGCAGTGAGTCACAGCAGTGGGAGCGGAACCAAAACTACAACTCCCAGAGTGCCTCACTGATTAAATGAAACCCATTACTGGAAGCTTAGACGCAACTAGTCGCCATAAGATTACCCGAGGGAAGTGTGCACGTGAAGGTGTCGCACACAGTAAAGATCACTTCTACGATAGGCACAAAGGGGAAGTTAGACAGTAAAGGACACTTTCGTGTCATTTCAGGATAGATGCGAAGCAGGGCTTTAAGTGGGATGAAAAAACTGGGGGGTCTCTCAAAGGGGTGTGGCCAATGTAAGTAGGGGCGTGGCTTAAAAACACCTAAGCTAAAAATCTGTGCTTAGCATAGAGTGCCGCCAGATTTGTATTTTGCTGTTTGTCATTGCACCCAGCTATATGATACAAGTAACATCATACCTACAACAAGTCAGGACTATTTGCTCCCTCCCTCCGCTGACGCTCAGTGTTTACATTTTATATTGAGCCTTTTTTGTCATTAAAATGCGTACAACATCCATGTCTCAGGCACGTTCAAGACATAGGAGACAACATCACGGCACACACTCCCTGCCTCTCCCTTTTGCTGTCCATGTTGTTACAGTGAAGTTGTGCCTTGCATATAACCAAAATAAACATAACATGGAGAGAATGGAGGAATTTTCATTTGTGAAAGTGGACTCTACTGCTCCATGAATCGCTGCTGCTCCGCACCACACAATAAATGCGGCCACTGTACAATGTCGGCAACAAAAGGCAGAACGACTTCTCCTTTAAGCGTTGTGAGTCTGTGCTGATTCTTTGACCTTGGCTTTAATCAACATGAAAGCGTTTGCACAATGTAAGAAGCCACTTTTTTACAGTTAGATGTCTTCGCAGTACTGAATTAATCAACAAAACAATGACGTGTCAATCTTTAAAGCCATATTTGAGGCTGTTTATACTGAAAACAGTTTAAGCTTGGTCTTCGCTATTCCACAATCCTGTTTTCTGTCTCACAAGTGCCGGGTTGTGTGCCAGACCTCCAATGCCTACAAAGGCCCACGTAATTGGGCTGAATACAGAAAACATATTATTTGTGAGGTGTTACCTGATGGCAACGAAGCTATGCCTTCTCCGCAAATATAAATGTCTACTTCTTTCCATAGCGCCTATTGCCAATATTTAGCGGGTTCCCCAGCACGTCTACTTTCTGTCTGATTAAGGGGCTTTGGAAAGCGAGTGATTTTCCAAAGATCACACTTTGATACAATGGGAAAGCTGTAACTGGAACCGTAAGAATAAGCTCAACTCGACTGCAAGTAATAGCTTACTCCATGCAACAATCACTTCCAAACTTCACAGAGAATCAGGGCTTTAATTTGTGCTTCACAGAATAAGTTACCCATGATGCTGTACGTCAAACAGATGAATTATGCCGTTACATATTTTGATGAAAAAGGGGCTTTTCATTTGCAGGCAAGGCCACAGGAAACAATTAAACAAGCACCGATTCCAAGTAAAACATTAAAATACAGGTAATGCACGTTAAAACTTAGTTTTATCCCCTTAGACAAAGCGAAGTGTGACATATGCCTTTGCCAATTCAACATTTTTAAGTAACGGCAATCATTTTTACATCTTTTTATTGTATTTTAATGTACATAGTAAGTTTCGAAAAGAATACTAAACTGGCAACAACTCTGAACAAACTCTCACACCTCTCCCCTACTCAACCTTGTGCCCTGAAAAAACAGTTAATATTGCAAAGCAGGAAGTAGGTTTTAGACAGCACTTAGTTTTCTCAAAATGTGGATTGAAATTTGGGCTGCACCTACATATCATGTCGAGCACATCTATTTTGAGGTACTCCTGCTGAAATGATTTCTGCGAATCCCCAGTTATAGCCCTTCCTGAGCGCAATTGCAATATCTGTGAGCTGCATCTCAGTTCGCCACAGCTAATATAAAATGAAACGCCTCCAGGCATCTGGCTTTTGCAAGAACTCAAGAGCACTGGAATATTTGGAGCAAGTGCCTAGGCCCAGCACCCCCACCCCCTCTTGTCTAACTAATCCCCCGACCAGTCTAGGCACTTTCAGACCGGCTCCTTTTGTCTGAGGAGCCCGCCTCGCTTTTCGTTTCAGCTCCTTTACTCGCCTCTCTCCCACTTTCAGCTTCTGCCAAGCTTTTCCTTCTGCTCCTTCTCTTGCGCATTTAACTGCTCCATCTCACACCTCTTTTCCGTCTTTCACTCTTGCTTTGACCCCTTTGAGTCTCTTTTTTACTCTTGCCTCTCATCTGCTCCTTTTCCACATTTTTCTCTACCCCCTTGAGCCTCTTTTCACTTTTTAGGTCGAGCCTGGGAAGCGCATGCGCTTCTCTGCGAGCCATGCTTTATGAACTTGAAGCCCCGCCCACTCCGCCCATATTTGTCATTGGCTTGTTCCATTGTCCTTCCTAAATGCTGGCTTCTAATTCGTTAATAGGCTTGTTAGTCCCTCCTTAGTACTGCCTTGTCTTCATTTGTAACCTCCCATGAGGCCCTTTTACTTCGATTGTTGTACATTAAGTCTTATTTACTCTGTAAGCACTATTTTCTTTAATGGTTTCTCCTACTGCAGGCACTACATGCTTTCCTGCAACATTCAGCGTGCCATGCACGGTTTCACAGGGAGCTTTACAAAAAAATAAAAAATTGTTTGTCAACTTGACAAACAAATGCTTTTGGGTAAAAGTGCCCCATGCCGCACATTCACTTTGATAGCGGCCGCGGACATTTCTTTAGGCACGGCTCGTCTTAAGAAAGTGGTGTGGCCTCCATTAACGTGAAAGCCAGCATGGGGCGCTTGTAAACAACAAGCATTTGCAATACAATATGTCTCGCATTTTAGAAATTTTGACCTATTGGTATTGTAAATGACAATGCCTTTTATTATTGCAGGTTTTTAAAACACAAAATAAAAGGCATTGTCATTTGCAATACCAATAGCTCAAAATCTCGTTTACAATAGCGATCGCTTTCGCAATCGCTTTCACTGCCGCTTGTTTTTTTTTTCACCAACATTGCAATAGATGTCGAGTGGATAATGAAATGATGTGTGGAATGCCGGAGTTTATCTCAACCACTTTTAATTACTCTGGGACCGGATTTTGATCCCCAGTCACCACTGACTTGAACCCTGAGACTGATGGACCCCCAAACAGCACATTCTGACTTCGCTAGATTGTATCCTTGATGTATTTGCCGTACGTTGTGGGGTTTGGGAATTGTTTTAGCATTTTTCGTGTTGGAAACACGGCCGCTGACGCTACAGCTGGTAGACTCTGATATAGTGAGCACCTGAACTTTCAGATTTGCATTTCAAGTCTAGAGCAACCATAAAATAAAATGCTTCATAATTTGGAACACATCACTAACAAGGAATGCATTCTAGACGTTAATGTAAATGATAGTGACATAGTTGGAGTCTAACCGCACGCGTAACCAATATACTCGTAATTACGTTATTTTCCTAATTAAGGGGCAGTTGTTGGTACCGAAATTAGAAAGATCCCCAGAACCCAAGAATGCTCCCAAAAAAACAATCACTTACCTTCCCGGACGCCTTAGTTTTATCTCTGGGTGCAGAGTGACAAGCGTTATTCCACGTCCTTTTTTGATGTCTATGGCGATAACGGTGAGCGCGTGTGCTGTTCTCGTGAGTCTTACCGCTCATGAACATCAAAGAGGTACGATGAATGCCCGGTGTGACGTAATTCCAGGCGTGACTTCTACGGAGCGTTTCGTCATTGCGTTACAGCTTGACTTGAATTGTGTGACATCACAATGCTCGCTAGGGGCGCCCTAGCTCCGGACCGGAAGAAGCAGTGCTCCCCTAAGGTCTCACCATGAGCTGCCCTGGCGGGCTGCCCCTCGTGCTTCTGGTCCTCCTGTCTGCCCCTCCGTGCCATGGGGCCACCAAGTTCAGCTCTCCACGAGTCCTACTGCAAGGAAGTGCGGGTCAGCATTATCCTCCGTGCCGGGTGCGCCTGCTACAGCTGGTGAGTGCCAGAAAGGGGCGGACGCGCTGATACATTATTAAGGGGGTCGGCAAGGCTAATTAATCGGAAGGAGTTTCAAAAGACTTAAAAGTGACGACGTCACTGTTGACAGGGGTGCGGTATACGGGAAGCATATAGACTAGTAAAACATTACCTACCAAACACGAAAAGTGGATCATCTACAAAAACATGCTTTTGCGGCTATATAAACAGGGCATGAATAATGTACTTTTATTGGAGGTCAACTCGAAGGTGTTCGTTCATAAAAGGAAATTAGAGCACTGAATGGGAAGGTATACAGCATCACTCAGCACCACCACCACAGCATCACTCAGCACCACCACAGCATCACTCAGCACCACCACTCAGCACCACCACTCGGCACCACCACAGCACCACTCAGCACCACCACAGCACCACTCAGCACCACCACACCACCACTCAGCACCACCACTCAGCACCATCACACCACCACTCAGCACCACCACAGCATCACTCAGCACCACCACAGCATCACTCAGCATCACTCAGCATCACTCAGCACCACCACACCACCACTCAGCACCACCACCACAGCACCACCACCACAGCACCACTCAGCACCACCACAGAAACCACTCAGCACCACCACAGAAACCACTCAGCACCACCACAGCAATCACTCAGCACCACCACAGCATACCTCAGCACGACCACAGCATACCTCAGCACCACCACAGCATCACTCAGCACCACCACAGCATCACTCAGCACCACCACAGCATCACTCAGCACCACCACAGCATCACTCAGCACCACCACAGCATCACTCAGCACCACCACACCACCACTTAGCACCACCACACCACCACTTAGCACCACCACTCAGCACCACTCAGCACCACTGAGCACCACTGAGCACCACTGAGCACCACCACAGCATCACTAAGCACCACCACAGCATCACTCGGCACCACCACACCGCACCACCACATGCAACACTGCTGGGTGTTGCATTATTTAGCAATGCCAGTAGCTCAAACTTTAATAATGCGAGACCTATTGCATTGCAAATGCTTGTTATCTCTTGTCATTCCCTTGCTGCCCAAAAGAATACATTCAAAGTGGAATATAGTTAAAATTTACATAAGAGAACTTTATAACTAAACTCAGCAAGTGAAATGTGAATACCTTAGAGATGATCTGCTGGTCACCTTTAAAGACCACAAATAATAATAAAATAATAAAAAAAAACAGATGTGCCTAAAGAGGATGCTTTTACAGCACATCCCACTGACGTGCCTCATTTGTTATTTGATGGACATATGGGTTTGTGAAGGTGTGATGGACTTATCCGATTGGTCACTATTGAACCATTTTGCTTTTTTGTTCTTCTATAGGAGACGCCTTGTCCTATCACAGTGGGATGAAGTTCTCTACCATGGACCGCGATCAAGACCTTTATCCTCAGAGCTGTGCAGCCCTCACTTTCGGAGGTTTCTGGTTCAAGACTTGCCACTTAGCGAACCTCAATGGGCTTTATTTACAGGGAGCTCAGCAAACCTATGCCAGTGGCATCAACTGGTACCAGTGGAAGGGCTTCTCCTACTCCCTGAAGGAAACACAGATGAAAATTCGTCGTGTTTAATTTCCTGTATGTGAAGAACTGTGGAGACAGAGACAACACAACACAGTTCTATCACAAGTATGGATGCTAGAGAAATGACCGTACATTGTTAACTTTCCAGTTTATCTTAATATAGCTCTTTGCTTTGTAATATTTCACAGTAGGTTTTGAGGTGTGTGTTTTCTGGGCTTGCCTGGGATGGACATGCGGGCACATGTATGACTGCTTTTAGCAGTTGCAAACTGAGATTCGGGTCGTTTGCAACAGCTAAAAAGGGTTGTAGCATGTATCTATCCTATTTTATGAGTTTGTAACCTGTTACCAACTCACAAAATAGGGTTTGCAAGTCACTATTAGGAAGGGACATCCCTTCCTAATAGCGAGTCGCAAGAGCATGTCCGATTGTTTTGCGACCAGAAAGCAGTTGCAAAATAATCACAGTTTACCACCTCCTTCAAGTAGGTGGTAAGCCACTTCCCTTTTGTGATTGGCAAAGAAAACGGAACACTGCCTACTCTTAAAAAATTAAACTGAAACATCTAATTTTTGTTTTTGAAACGCATCCTGTTTTCCTTTAAGCAAAACAGGCTGTTTTTTTCAAAAAAACAAAAATTGCTTTATTTAAAAAGCAAACACAGACATGGGGGTCTCCTGTCTCCAGCAGGCCACCATCCCTGTGTTATTGCCCATTCCAATGGGTCACTAATTGCGACCTGCCTCATGAATATTGATGAGGCAGGTCAATGACAACCCCATTGGGAATCGAAAAATATGTCTGAGACACATTAGTGCATTTCCTTTCTGAGTCGCAGAAGGAAATAGTCCTACATGTGGGCCTTGGCCACTTAAGCTCACTGTCCCATACCAGTCTGAATTTCCCACTAACTTCCGTAAGAGGAGCAGATAGAATGTGAAAGTCTGGAGGTTACCTTGGGCACAGTGATATAAGTAGAGAATGAGAATTCACTCTGGAGGGGGGTATTGATTTCCTGGACAGTTCATTATGCTGTCATCATCCAGTGGAAAAAAGGAGAGCTACAAAGAGGGTGTTAAGTAACTCGAGTAGCACAAGGTTTTTTCATATGATGGTTCAAAATGGACTAGAGATGATTATCAAAATAAGGATGAATTGAATGAAATGCCTTCTCTGGAGAGTTTTAGAAAAGGTTGCATATAAGAACCATACAGAAAGTACAAAGGATGTGATATAACAGGAATATAAAACAAGCATTGGCAAAGCCAATAGGTCTCGCAATGGCTTTGTTTTTTTAATTTCCTGACACGAGTTGGCTTTGTAAATGATATAAAAAAGTTTGCACAAAAGTCTTTTTTTTGGGCAGTAGTAACACAGAGGACATATGTGGTTATCCATGTTACACTTTATTCTAATTAAACCCATTCCATTCTGACAAACACATGGATCGCGTACACAGGCTCTGCCCTCCCCCAGTGTCCAACCCGAAATGGAGACAAGGTTTAGTTTAGGCAGGAAGACCGCTTAGGCCACGCAAGAAAGAACCCAGTGACCTATTATAAAATAAATCGGAGAGGGAAAGAGAGGAAAACATACTGCAGAGTGAACAAGTTCGTATCTCGACCCTTGACCCGCCCAGGGGCATCTGGACCTAATAGCTCACCGTGTGCATGTCTGCACGGAGTCTCGAGTGTGCACGAAGGCACGGCCCGGATCACCTTGCAGTAAGGCTGTGTGCAGAGGGTCACCTTGCTGTGTAGAAAGTTATTTTATGCCGTGCGCGCGCACTCACTCACTCACCGCTTGCATGCCTGTGTGCTGTGACACGTCCCTGGGTCCAACATTTCTGATCTGTCATATATATATGTTCACAAATCTTCATGCGCTAGACATCGTTCATCCGCGGGGTTTGTACCAAGGTACACAGTGCCGTCGTGTGTGGGCAAAAAGTACTGCAGCAACAAATGATGTGGGCACGCATAAACCACTTTACCTTACAGTATATGTAGGGTTACTCTGTGGCATGCATGTATGCGGTGGGCATCTTACTGCGTATATGCTGGTATGCAGGGTCAGCTGTGTGTGTGAAATCACCCACGTGTACGGATGTGTACACGCACAGCGTCATCTTGTGTATACGCATATGGTCAACATACGGTATGTGCACTGGGTAATCTTGCCAAGCTGTGTATGTATATGTGTATGTATGTATATATATATATATATATATATATATATATATATATATATATATATATGGTCACTTTACTATGGGTGCATACACCGGGCCATTTTGGGGGGTGTGCACCAAGTCTAATTGCACTGAATGTGTGTGAGCACACACAAGGGATTCCTACTTTGTGTAAGTGTGCAGTCATTGCTGTACTGTCGCCCTGTGCGTGCCCACGAAGGGTCCCACTGAGTGTTCCCTCTCGGCTCACATGTCCACACAGGACTGCCTTGTGGGCATAAAATCATTTCAATGTGTTCATACGTGCACATATTTGGCTGGCTGCGCCAACAGAGCCAGGCTTTGCACATCCATGCATATATGCACAGAAACCTCTCTCCTCAAGAGCTCTACACAACCGCTGACCACAGAAGCACAGAGCGACTCATAACACGAGCGCTAGTGTTCCGGCTAAAAACAAGGTTTAAAAAAAATGCGAAAGCACGGCGCGTTGTCTGTAAACAGTAACCTGACCCACGAGGAATGCAGCTGCCGCCCTGTGCGCCGCGAAGCCTCGCAGAGCAGCGCATGCACGCTGCACTAGGCTCGACCTAAAAATATTTAGAAAGGAGGCAGATTACATAAAAGCCCGTGAAGAAGACCTCGGGGAGAACAAAGGTGTTCCTCTCAAAATGTGGTATACAACTAGGAGAAGTTTCCCAATGGAGGATGACAACTGGACTGGTATTACGACAGAGCAGCATCAGCCAGGATTGGAACTGACTGATGTTTGAGTCAAACAATATCCCACAGTGGAGGATGGGTCTGGACTGGTGATGGGATAGGTTTCTGAAGTGTTTCCATTTAAAGATAAATTAATTTCAAAGATAAATTTGCCCACTTATTCAAATAATTGGTTTTTTTCTTTGCTCTGCAGTATATTTAGCCAAACAGTAGATCCCCTTCCAGACTGCCAATGGAATATTCATGATTAGTTGATGTTTTAAATTTTCAAATGTTAGAAAAGGTTGATTTTTGCATCTGATCAGATATTGCATGTTCTCTTTGAGAGCTTTTTGATGAACATATGAAACTTTTTACCATCTCTCGTTAGACACCTCTTCCATGGTGCTCCCAAAACGTGTCAAAATATGAATTTTATCCAAGCCCGAGTTTCAGCCACTCTTGTGTGTGCATTGTTGTGTATTAACACTGAGTTTGCCTCCTTTACAATCAAAGAAAAAATGGGAAAAAACGAGTGACTTTCTGGTAGTGATTAGCAGGAGCCATTTTCGCCTATAGAAGTTATGCTCTTCACATATTGTTTTTATTAGTGCATGGAAACCATCTAGTACAGACTGTTTGTTGTCAGCAGTTATTCCTGTAACTCTTTCTTGCTTTGTTTTTCTGCCAATAAACCTTTATCTTAGAAGGCTGTGTCTGTGTTCATGAACCCCAAATGAATTGGTGGCTTTAAATTAAGAATTCGGGTTTGTTTGTTTTGCTATATTTTTTTATCAGTAGACCAGCTAGATAAGAAAATCGGGAGATTTCTTGACTGGCGGTGAGAAGGTCTTCGAAAGCCAATTGGGACGGGGTCAATCACCTTAGGTATACTATTCATCTCTGCCCAGAATCACCTGCCTGTTGACCTTTTCCATAGTGTATTTATCCCTCTGTCCAGTGCTCAGGGTGGTCATGTAGAGTTGAAGAAACTAACGATTAAGTTTTTTTTTTTTTAGGGAGGAGAGAGTTTACATAGGACCAGTGATAAGGGAATCCCTTCCGTGTATACCAAAAACACTCAATCTATGGTTAGCCGAAAACCAGGATTTCAGTTTTTAGGGCGCTAGTATTTATGTGGTGATATAATGTGGATATTGATTTATTGTATTCATAACCAAAGCAGTTTATTTACTCGCGGGTGAATTTCACCCTGCGGCTCAGCAACCTCCTGGGGCTGCAGCACACCGGTCCAAAGTGATGAGTGCAGCAATAGTTTATATTGGTCTGGATGAGAACCATGCAGGTGGGAATACAAAGGGGCATATTTACAATCCCTCAGCGCCACCAGAGCATCACTTTGTTTGACGCTCCCGTGGCTCAGCGCCATATTCCATATTTGTTAGGTGGCACTGAGCCACTTTGCATGGCTTAACACCACCTTGTAAATATGCCTCTTTCCGCTGCAGTCCTCTGCGGCAAAGGGGTGTGCAATGGGTGTTTCTGTAGGCGTTCCACCGCAACACCCATTGCTTTTTGATGCTGCCCTAGATTTACAATGCTGAGGCAGCGCCACAAACTAACACCATGGACTACCAGGCATTAGAATATCGATAAAAGGAGAAATTATACATTCCTCCTCATTTTTTGCTCTTTCACTGTGTGCTGCATTCTACAGCACAAATTGAAGGTGCAAATTGCCATTATCGATTGTTTATGTGCAGGAAGGTGTCCCTTCCTGCACATAAACAATCGTCCCTGCAGTTCAGGCACCCTTTCAACATGGCGGCAGGGTGCCTGCGGTGGCGCTAGGCAGCTTTTTTGCGCAGATCCATGCTCCAACATTTTATTGCAAATATGCCCCACAATACGTTCACTTTTTTATTATATAACAACTTACCCATTAATCATTCTTCAGCTGACGGCACTCCTGGGTCCAATGCTGTGCAAGCTAGCCCTAGTCTAGCAGGACCCGGCTCCAAATCCATTTGTGTTCCTCGCAGCCTATGTCCAACCCAGCAGAGCACCAGCCAACTCTACCTCAAAACATGGACCTCAATGATTGAGCTCCACAATGTCCACTTCAGTGACACATGATCCTCCCCGCCACAGCATCACCCAGAGTCTTCCTTATCCAGGCACCTTCACTGTTGGATTCTTACTTTTAGTCCACAAAATTCACTCATCAAATATGTGGTGGCTTTCAGAACCGTGAACAAAACATGCCAAAAAAGTGTTAGACAACTGCCCTCCTGTGAGGGTGAAGTTAGCCCCCCAAAGCTCCACCTCTGCACCTCATTCCCCCCCCAGCCTCACACCTACACCCCAAATCTTCAATCTCTACTGCATACCTGCACCTCACATCTTCATCCTTCCCTGTGGGACCACAACTCCACAAGGACAACCAACCACACCCTCATGAGGCATCCCCTATTCTGCAGCGGTGCTGAAACAATCTTCAAAGTGGTGGTGCTGGCCCTGAACAACACAACACACCTTAAAGTCATTTGTGCCATAAAAAGTTGAAGTGTTTCTTAAAGTGCAAGTGCAGTAAATGAGCCAAACCCATTCAGCTCGAGTGGTGGTGGTGGTTCAGTGGTGCATTTTGCAGCACATACTACACATATATGCCGGAGGATAGAGCAGTCCATCGTTACTGTTGCCGCTGTAACCGCCGCAGCTGTGTGCCGCCGTGTGCCGCCGCCCTCACTCCACGGGTCTCCACGGGTTTCCAGCCAGCAGCAGCCTGCACCATCACCGATCACTGAGCCACCTTCGCCCGCCGAGTCCCACAGCCGCATCATCCGCGGGAAACAGGCAGCGGGGGTGGGGCCGAGCACAGCCAAGCATAGCCCGCAGCCCGCCAAGCTCCGGTGTATCTGCCTCGCGGCACCTGCTCCTGCTGCACTCGCAGTCCCTGTGGATAGCGCGCAGCGGCGGGAAAGCGGCTGGCAGTGTGCAGAGCGCAAAGCAGGAACGACCCGGCGGGGCCAGGAGGAGAGCCCAGTCTCTCAGCCCGGACCGGAATTGGACCCAGCCTGGGACAGGTGCAATCAGCCTCAGTTTCCCTTCAGTTCCCCTCAACCTTCTCAATCCTCTCTAATCTCCCACGCCAGCGCAGTGCAGGCCGGTGTTGGGGGGGGGGGAAAAAAAAAAAAAAAAAGAGCAATCACAATTTCTAACGCCACAAAACTACAACAGTAGACGGAGGGCTGGTGCAACTTGATTTTCCAGGCACGAGTTTCCCGGCACCAGACTTGCATGAGACCTTCAGGAAAAAGAGGCTCGGAGCAGCGCAAGGCAACAGGCAAGTGGCAAGGTGCACTGGTGGCAATAGGTGGCAAGAGGGAGCACCTTCGTGCGCGAGAGCGGTCGCCCTTAGCGGCAGCCGCAGAGTGTAGTGCCCGGGCGTGTACGCGGAGGCGGCCCAACTAGGTTGGGTGCAGTTTGCGACATCCCAGAGTGCCCTGCTCGTTTGCTTCTTCCTCCACCCAGCCCTGCCCCTGTGCCCCGTGCCGCGCCATCTTAACTCCAACCATTCCACGCTACGCTATCGCCGCAGCTACAGCTACCACTGCCTCGCACATCATTGACACATTGAAGAGAACACGTTAACTCCTAGCCAAAGCACCCCCAGTACATCTCAACCAAGGACCGCAAATCCCCACCGGGTGCCACCCAGGAGTCCAACCTCTAGGTTGGCAAACACCAACAGGGCATGCGGTCAGGAAGAACAAGAGGAGGGGAAGAAAAAAGAAAAGAAACCCCAAACAATGCCCAAAAGAGCAAACTCGCCCACCGATACGGACTGCACCAGTAACTCACCTGGTGTGAATCGTCCAGACCATGGTGCACCTAGCAAAAAAAGACAATAGATCACGGCTAGAGGCAATCGAAGCACCGTTCGCAACGGCCAGTGTTACCGCCATTAAAAGAGGAACAGATTCTGCTCCACATGCCAACACCAAGGGCAGCAAGGAAGCTACCCCTTTTGCCCCAATAAGGCACAACTCATGCCCAAACAGTAGCAAACGGGCGTTGATCACAGACTTTTTTAAAAGTAGTCATCAAGACCACTGAGGAAAATCGGGGCCGCACCCTCCAAAAGTCTTTTAAAACCAACAACTCAACCTATAACACTACAGACTCCCAAAGTGAAGCAGACATGTTACCTATCGGCGATAGCAAAACCAGATTTAATAGCCGCGAAAACTGCGAAAACAAAAGGAAAGCTCTATCTGCTACAGGAACAGAAGTTCCATTGAACATAAACAGAGAAGTCCCAAGCCTGCAACTTCTAACAACGAAAGCCCTTCACCCTTATGAAACCCGTCAAAGTTCTAAACCCCAAGTTACTGAAGCACTAATCCATTGTCATTCTCCCCTTCTAGTCCCCCAATTCCAGATGGAACAACAAACCTCACCTGGAACCATCGGACACAATAGAGACAATGATAACAATAAGGATTGCGAAGCAAACTCACCGAAACAGAAGAACACAAACTTATTGAGCCCTTTTTGTGTTCAGGTGTCCACCAACTTATACATCAACAATCAAGACAAGCTCGAGTCATCATTTCTCTTCTCGGAAACGGACCACCAACCCGGTCAGGGACTTTGTCAGTTGGACTCACAAGCCCCGATCTATAACAATATTTTGGAAACTAAGATATTACCCTCACAAAATCACAAACAATTCAGTACTACTCGGTGTTCCTTGAGCAACTCATCATCGGGGTTTCCATCCCATCAGAACCAATTTGCTCGCTCGCCCTCAGCAGAACCCTGCACCTCCCAAACATCTACGGTTTGGCAGCACTTGTTAAACACCATGGACACTATTGGAAAAGCAACGTCATACCACGCAGATAAGTTAGACACGCAAGTCGATCTATTAAACATCTTAGCAATCCATGTTCAGGGGATCGAACAAAAGTTGCACAACTTCAACGAGTTGATTATGAAGGTACAGGGAGATCGGGAAACTACATACCAAATCTGCCACTGCCACTGTACTCAAATAATCGACAAATTGGCATCAGTACCAACTGTACTAACCCAAATACTGGGGTCAACCAGGGATAACCAACCCAAGCCCGTAAGACCAGCTGAGAAAGCCAATGAAGCATCCAGTGAAGTAGATAAGGCACGCCCCAGTTCACGTAGGGGTAAAACACAAGTGAAACTGGGACAAATCCAGCTTTGGCAATGGCAAGTTTATCCTCCCCAAACCTACCTACTGAATCTGTGATCTCAGGAGCTCCAGACACACCTCCCACCGGCCAAAACATGACATCTCCAGCAAGGCAATATAATGTACTAAAGCCATTAACAAAACGGGAAAGAAAACGCCAGAGAAAGGCTAGAAAAAGTAAACAAATTAGACAGGCAACTAACCCAACCACTGCCACGACCGAGCAGGACAGGATTAAAAATGAGGATAACAACTCAAAATGAGGACAACATAACGCAAAACACCGTGGAAACAACAAGTACCCACGACCTTCAACTCTCACCAACCAATTTGGACACCATCTCAAGTAGCCTGAACCAAAACAAAAAGGAGCAACCGCCATTAGCAAAGGTTTATAGCCTTTTTAAACCGTCCACGAGAAAAAGAAAAAATAGCTCAAAAACTCAGGTCACACAAACCGTGACACCGATATTAACACCAGGGCGCACCACTGAAGTAACCAGCACCACTCGCCCACCAGAGGCCATGTTAGCCATGATAAATGACCACGAGGAAAGATGTAAGCCAGAATCAACTCACCATCACGGAGCAGGATGCAATGAAGTTTCGCACATAGGGAACTATGAACCAAAGGTACAAAACAATCCACAAGTTCTCTGGAATCCACCAACGACAAACCTGGAGCACACATCAGGGGATAAAGTCACCGGAAAAAGCTTAATGCACGGATCGCAGTATGATGTCACCGAAAATAACAAACTGGTGTTCATTCCCCATTATATTTCAAGGGGACCCCAAGACATTCTCAACAGAAGTGTGTTACTCAAACTATTCAATGCCCTTCCCTCCCTGAGCCACATCAACTCAAGTAACCTAGAAAGCATAGAATTCAAACAAAACCCATACCCGGGGGGTCAAGAAATCACCTCAGCTACATTTTTTGACTCCTTCATAGGGCAGATCTGGCAACAGAAGGACTCATTTGCTAAATGGGGTATTGAGTTAAAAAAGGTCACCCCCCCCGCCCCCCATCCAAGCCCACTGCAACCGTCAAACCATCCAGAGTGCCTATTAAAGGGAGCCAAAGGCCCGGAGCACCTTAGTTCAGCGAAGGGCACAGACTTCATAGCAAGGAAAATCACCATTACCATTGCTCATCCAGAGGCAATCAAGCCTCTGGGTTCTCGACAGTCGAATATAAATGGGACTGCCCTCGCAGCATCATGAAGACTCCTATCACCAGCCCCAAAATTAATTCGGGGCAGTAACATCTGCTCTTGGAACATGCACGGCCTAAGCACGAAATTAGAAGATCCAGATTTCACGGAATTCATCACCAAGTATAACATCCTTCTCTTCCAGGAAACATGGCAGATAAATTCTTCTCCGATTGTAGGTTATAAAGAATTTTTTATTCCTGCTAAGCGATCAACAATACACGGGAGAGCAAAAGGTGGCCTTTCTACTTTCATTTCTACCGACATTCCATGGCAGGCCTCAGCAATAGACCTGGAATCGTCCTGGATGCAATGTACAAAATTCGAGTATCTGTCCAGCAACAGTTTGCTAATACTGAATATCTACATTCATCTAGCCTCCAATCAAAAAAGGTCAAGAATCGAGAAATTAACATCTACATTAGAAACACTCCAACTTGCTTACTCAGATGCCAACATCATACTATCGGGAGATTTTAACATGAATCTACTTCACGACACCAAAGAAAGTACAGTAGGCAATTTATCAGCTCCAAACCGAAGCGATACACATGGCAAGAGATGCTCGGTTCGTCTAGAGAAACTCTCAATGTACAAGCTTAACGGACAAGGCCAGACTGATCGCCCCGCAGCTTTCACTAGGGAAACTCAAAAAACAAGATCTACCATAGATTATACATTTGTGGACAAGGAAATGATTTCACATATCACGAACTTTCAAATAATTGACAGGGCGGAAAGCAATCACTTACCACAATCCTTCACGCTGTATAGAAACACGGCAACTCCAGATAAAAATAACACGATGTCCCAATCAACCCAAAGTTACAACCTTAAACGGCTAATCTGGAAATGTGAACGCATCGACGATATCATGTGCACATGGATCAGCCTCTCAAGAGCGTTGAATCAGCATTATCGTGCCCAAGGGCCTGGGAGTCTTTTATTTACGAATTACACAATAAATTCCCGAACCGGACTAATGGCCGCAAAACCGAAAGACAAACAGGGGCAGCTTGGTTTACCAACAACTTGAGGAAACAAAAGCAATGTTTGAATAAATATACAAGACAGTTAAGAAATAGGAACCCAGAATCTTCCCAGGAAATTCTGTTACTTATATCTAGAACAAGAAAAGACTTAAAACGGGACATCAGGGGGGCCAAGAAAACGTACAACGAACACACCTGGGCGAAACTCCTCCACTCCAGCAAACAAAGAGATTCAAAACTCTTTTGGGAAACCATCAACCAACTAATAAGTGGCAGGCACCGACATCACAACTCAGATATAATGGAGGACACCTGGAGAGCCCACATCGAACTTTTATATAATGAAACTCCATCCCCAGGCAATCTAACTCAAGGAATACTAATAGGGGATTTCTGTGCAGGACCAGTCAATGACACCTCAAGTCGCGATACATCCGTCTTCTCCCCGCAGATATCACAAGAGCAAGTCCTTAAAACCATCAACCAGTTGAGAACGGAGGGAGCACCAGGGCCTAATGGCTTGCCAAATGCCCTGTTTCGTCACGATCCATCATTTTGGTCTAGGCTCCTGACCCCTCTCTTCACCCACGCCCTGGTGTCCGGCATGCTTCCCGACTCTTGGCGAGGTAGAATCCTAAATCTAATCTACAAGTCGGGTGCACGCTCAGACCCAACCAACTACAGGCTAATAGCATTAATTGATGTGGAGGCAAAAATGTACGCTTCGAACCTGTTGATAGACCTAGAGGATTGGGTTCGCCGGACAAACCTTATTCCTACCACGCAAACTGGATTCAGGGCAGGGATGGGTACCCTCACAAATATCTCTGCAGTCACGCTCTTAGCTAATAAAGCCATATCAAATTCCAACACCTTGTACGCATGCTTCATAGACCTTAAAGCTGCGTTCGATAAGATATCGAGAGCCAAACTATGGACCAAGATGCAAGGTTGGGGGGTACCAACTAAACTTTTGGCTGCCATCATCAACCTGTACTCGGATACGTGGGTCCAAATAAGGAAAGGAGATGGCCGCAGTATAACTAGTAAGATTGCAATATCAAACGGGCTAAAACAGGGGTGTGTATTGGCCCCCTGTTTATTCAACATTTACACCGCAGACCTAGACAAGCACCTCCAGCTTGTTCAAGCCGACCCCCCAAGATTGGGCAAAATTCCAACTCCAAGTCTTCAATACGCGGACGATATAGTCCTATTAGCACAAACCCCAGTAGGTCTGCAGCGACTAATCTCCAAACTTGGAGCTTATGTCACATCAGTTCAACTTACTATCAACCATAAAAAAACGAAGGTGATGTGCTTCTCCAAACACCATTCTACAAGTAAAAAAAGTAAATTCATCTGGAAATTAGATGAGAAACCGCTGATCAGGGTGTCTTCGTATAAATACTTAGGCTTCCAACTGGACTGCCACCTCAACTACACACAACACCTGGACCAAGGCCGCACGAAAGCCAAACAACTGCTTTTTGCATTTAAAAGCCTACAGCAAAAGCTTTCAGGTTGCTCAACAGGGCACTTGCTCAAAGTAATCGCTGTTAAATTTCTACCTTCCATCGCATACGGCTCAGAAATTTTGAATACTAAAGATGCTACAGCACTAAACACAGCACAATCCACCCTATTCAAACGCTTGTTCTCAATTCCTCGATATATCTCGCAAGCCTAAATCCGACTGGAATATGGATTAAAAAACCAGCAACCAGCCAGACAAGGTGCACTAGTTAAATACTACTGGAGGATGAGAGCAGCCGAAGAGAACACCTTAGCACATCACTGTTGGGCAGAGATTGAAATCCAAACAAGGCTAAAAAACTCCATTACATCAGTGCTAAAAAATTTGCTCCTGACACTACAGTTAGAGGAGGCATGGTTGACCATCGCAACGTTTTCCGGATTCAAAAAAGCAGTGAATAATACGATCAAACGAACATCCTTACTAATTGATAAAACAGCCATAACAAAAAAAAATCACGTATGGGCAGTGATACAATCGTACCAGACTCTAAAACCCCAACAGTACCTGTCTGAACACTTCTCATATCACAAAAAGCACTATTTGACGCTGCTGAGGCTGGGGGTATACCCCACGAAAGACCTGACCCCCAAATGGAAACACATGGCCAACTAAAGTATGTCGGCTATGTGGACAGGGGGACGAGTCTTTGTTGCACCTCCTATGTATCTGCCCCGCACTATTAGCAATCAGGAAAACTGTCTTGCGGGAGGCACTAAGAAATGCACAAATAAGGACATGCAGAGCGGCAGTTATAAAATGCCTCTGAGGGACGTCTATTCAACTGTCCTGCAGAGCGATAAACTTTTGGAAAATAGCGGCAAAAGAACTGGACAAAAATAGCGATTTAACAAAAGCAGCTGGAAAATAATGGTATACAGCTATTTAATTGCACTGATCATATAATCTTTTTAATGATTTAGCGGCTAATTGCCCAGGATGGTTTCATCATGTCACATACGTTTGGAAAAAGGAGGCAAAAGAACTTTTAATTTCTTAACTATTTATTGCCCGTTGAAACGATTTAGCTTCAATCCTCTTCTGTCTCTTCACTGTACTACAACTCGTCTCTTCTTAAATTCTAGTTCTCAAATGTTGATCCTCGGTTTTATGAAACATGGTGGTACGCCCACCCTTTTATGATTTTAATGAAATCAAATAAAAGTATTTTTTGATTGATTGATGCACATATATGGTTAAGATTTGTCAAGGAATTTCCGTTTATAAACCGAACATTCTCAATCAAAATTACCTCTGAGTAATTAAATCACCAAAAACAACAACTGGATCACAAACTCAGTTTCGATTATAAAAGAATGAGGTCTTAATTACTTTTTACAATTTAAGATGGTCGGTTTGCAGACACTCCAGTGACGCCATACACTATGGTATGAACCTTGCCCCTCCAGATCAATAGGTTCTAAGCCAACCTCCACCAGGGAATGGCTTGACCACTGGTTTGTGTGCTTTGACTGAGTATTATTATACTCATCACAAAAATCACTTCACTAGTTTGGCACATCTAAAATGAATTGATTGTGCCTTAGCCAAGTGGCTCGGGGTTACGGTGGCTGGTAAAGGATTTTGGACCAGATGTATCAAGCATTTTTCCAGTTGCAAACAGCCTGATTCACAGAATAGGGCAGTTTGTGACCGGAAAATGCATTTTGGAATGCATCATTCCCAATTTGTGATTCAGTAACATGTTACCGAATCGCAGTTTGGAATTGAAATAGATACCGATTCAGTATAGGAAGGGGCGTGTTTAGGGTGTCCCTTCCTTAAACCGAATCGCAGTGATGTGTAAGAATGTTTAGCGACTCAAATGCTGTTGCTAAACATTTGCATTTTACCACCTACTTCAAGTAGGTGGTAACCCATTCACAAAACAGAAGGGGTCCTCAAAGGACCCCTTACCCTTTGTGAATGTTTGTAAAAACGTTTTTGTTGTTGTTTTTTTTGTTTTTTAAACACAACCCGTTTCCTTTAAGGAAAACGGGTTGCATTTATAAAAAATGATTGCTTTATTTAAAAGCAATCATAGGCATGGTGGTCTGCTGACCCCAGCAGGCCACCATCCCTGTGATTTTAGCGATTCCTAATGGGTCGCAAATAGCGACCTACCTCATTAATATTCGTGAGATAGGTCGATTTGCGACCCACTAGGGATCACTAAATGAAACTTTGTGAGCAATTACCCAATTCCTATTTGCAGAGAATTGCAATTAGGTAATCGCTATTCCCAATATTCATACATCTGGCCCTTTTTTCTATCTTTCTACTGTACAAAATTCATCCATTCCTCAGCTACTGCATAAAAGCTACCCATTCCTCAGCCTTCAAAGTACAAAAGTTGCGGCAAAGAGAAGTGAGGTAACTTTCTATAACCAACACAATTGTGGAAAAAAAGATTTTACATAATTCTTTTGCAGAGGTGCAGTAGGTCTCAGGTCCTATCTGGTGCCTCGTCAGTGCAAACAAAGTTTTTTTTTTTTTTAAACAACTGAAAAAAGGGAAAAACTGAAATGGCCTTTACAAATCATCTCTTACTTCAACATCAGTCATCTGCACCCTCCTGAAACTAATATAGCCCCATTTGAATGGTTTCGTTTTCTGGCAAGATTGGGTCATTGCAGAAATTGGTTCATTCTGAAACTCTGTGCCACAGCAGAAGTAGTGCCCATTATAAATATTGTGGAATGAGAACTAATGACTATCAAAATAATGTGCTATTCTAGAATAAAAAGACAAAAAGAGCCGCTGTGTCAGGCAAGTACTGCCATCAGAGGCACAGTGTGCCCAGTATAATAATGTCCCATAAATTCTGCATTTCACTTGAACACTATTTTTCAGTGTTGTAAAACTGTGCTTCTCGAAGGAGTGACCCCCGGGATGATATACAGAAAATATGGAGTCAGAGACTGGATCTAATTATGCAGATGTTTGTGTGGTATGTAGCATCTCATGCTTTCTACACAGGGTTGCCAGATTGTGCCTTGTTAGCAAGACGCCCCCATCTCTACCAAGAAAACGAGCAATAGAAAGGTCTCATTGTGCTTAACTTTGGGCTTACTTTTTCTTTATCATAGATTCTTGATTTGGCTACTATGTCTTTGATTTTCTATTGGTGCATTTGTACTTTACTAGCACATATTTTTGCTCATGAGTTTATTAGGAAGGTACTACTCAGTCAAGCTACCAAAATAAGCTTTGCAAGTGTACACATCTCATTTTGCTTTGCACCTTATACACTGATCAGCCCTTCTGACCCGTGTCCACCACAAAACTTCAAGAGAATTCTTCTAACAACCTCTGCTGTGACACCAGTAAGAAGAATCATCCACAATTACTTAACTACAGGAATATTTCCAAAAGAACTAAACAAAGTCATACATATGCCCATTACTGAAGAAAACAAACTTGGACCCGCTGAACCCCGACAACTAAAGACTGATCACAAATGAACCTTTCCAGGCTAAACTGATAGAAAGAGCAGCATTCGCCCAGATGTCACAATTCATTGAAGATAATGCCATACTTTCAGACTTCCAAACAGGATTCCGTCCAGGAAGAGACACAGAATCTGCCCTTGTTGCCATCTTGGATGACCTTAAAAACACAGTTGACCGGAATGGGGTTGCTGCACTACTATCTTGGACCTCTCAGCTGCCTTTGACATGGTTGACCATGACACTCTGATACAAACAGAACTAATGTCATCCATACCCCGCCTTTCTCGTCCAAACCGTACGTCACAAAAGCAGGGTTCCCTCAAGGCTCCATCATCTCACCCATGCTTTTCAACATCTACATGGAATCATTACCTGCACTAAATCAATCAATTTCACCTCACGTGCTAGAACTATGCAGATGACACACAAATACCCTCTTCAACTGGAATGACCCAAAGACTTGGAAACTCACCAATTTACAGTTGTGTCAGAGCATTGGAACAATGGATGACGTTTCCAAAACTGAAATATTCATGTGCGGCGATTGGAGAAATTATGACCCACTCGCTGCATGGCCTGATGATCTGGGAATACCGCCTAAAGTATCAAAGGAAGTAAGAAACCTCAGAATTACCATGGACTCCGAGCTATCAATGAATGCCCAAGTGGACAGACTAGCAAGAACAAGCTTTGCTACTATAAGGACTCTGCGATGCTTCTTCCCCTGCCTGGGATTCCCGCATGGGGTCTGGGCTGCCGTCTCTCTTGTTCTGTCTGGACTCTGTTGCACTGGTAGCCTCTACCGCGGATCACCTTTGACAGCTGTGGAGGGACTGCAGCGGATTTGGAGCTCTGCTGCCAGATTGCTATTGCATGTGGAGCTGCAGGCGCGCATCTCCCCTGCCTTGGCAGCCCTACATTGGTTGCCAGTTGCCGTGAGATTCATGTTCGGTCTGCTTTGTGTCACCCATGGGGCGTTGCATGGAGCAGGACCACTCTTCATCGGGTATGAAGTCGCAGGATACATTCAGTGAGGGAGCCTCTGCTCTAGACTGGCACCTCACCTCGGAATCCCACCATGAAGGAGGGGGGCCATGGGTGGCGCATCCTTCTATGTTCTGGGGGCCAGGCTATGGAACTCTTTATCCCCAAACACAAGATCCACAGATAACCACCTTATCTTCAGAAGACTACTCATGAGTTGGCTCTACCCCCACATAACCACCATACTCAAACATAAATATACGGCATAGCCCTCTGTATATAGGCATTTATTTGGACTATAGATGTGTATCTACGTGTGTATATTGCTTTGTATGGACGTGTATAAAAATGATGTTTTTGGAGATCTAGATATTCGTTGGTTCTGCTTTACAAATGTACATATTGCTAGTGGTTACATTGTTCTGTGTTTGACATATATATATAAGTGACTGTATAAATAAGTAAATCTTCTATCATAACTGTTTATCTACAATTGCTTCACTATTGAATTACACATTAAAAAAAACAATTAATTAATTTGAGGTTCGGCGGCACTTGAGGGTCTGAGTTTGCTAAATGCAACTTTGGTCTACATGTATTACCTTCCTTATAAGTATATACCCTCCGTGTACTTGTGTGTCTTTATATTTATTACTTTGCTTCTAATTCAGCATATGCAATGCACTACCCTATATGATACCCTATATCTCTCGCAGTGTATCCTCTGTCTTCACTCTGACTCGTCTCAAACCTCATTCTACTACTCTCTCCAATGCACTACCCTATTTCTCGCCCTATACCGCTCTCAATATATCCTCAACCCTCTCATTCATCCCAAAACCCATACCACTACTATAATCTCCCAAAATAACCCTTTCTAGACTATTCCCTCCTCTACCCCTCCTTGCATCATCTCATACCTCTTTTACTATTCAGATCTCCCAAACAATCTTTGTTAAACCCTTCCCTCTGACTTCACTCTCCACCTCCCCTTTACTTATCCCAAACCTCCTCCTACTGCTATGAACTCCAAAAAACCCCATTCTGGACCCTTCCCTCTTCTATCCCTCCACTATTCCTTTTCAATCCAAAAACAGACTACCATGCCCACTGCTCAAATTAATTTAATATTCCCCTAGACTAATTCACCACTAATCCTTTTTTGGTTCTGGAGTAGTGTGCTAAATGCCGAAAAGCGCTTTAACACCTCATCAGGAGTAGCAAGCGCTATATAAATGCAAACCATTCCCTCTTCTATCCCTCCACTATCCGTCTCAATCCAAATAACAGACTAACATATCCACCACTCAAATCAATTTCATATTTCACTATACTAATTCTTTTGGGTTCCGGAGTAGAATGCTGAGTGGTAGATAGGTTAGTCAGTTATTTGGATAAAGAAGGATAGTGGAAGGATAGAAGATGGAAAAAAGGTTTGTATTTATATAGCGCTTGTTACCCCTGATGGGGTGTTGAAGTGCTTTTTTGGCGAGTAGCAGGCTACTCCGGAACCCATAAAGGATTAGTGGTAAATTAGTATAGGGAAATATGAAAGTAATTTGAGTTGTGGAAATTAGTCAGTTATTTGGAGTGAGAAGGACAGCGGAGGGATAGAAAAGGGAAAAAGGTTTGCATTTATATAGCGCTTGTTAACCTAATTGCACAGGTGCAAAATCATCCTTTTTGGAGCATATTTCAACATAGAATAGCACATGGGAACTTCCAATGCGCGATTATGTGCTTGTGAGAGCACGTACCTTCTATTGAAAATACACATATGTTGACAATTTCATTTTTTAGTGGAACTGTACAAACTGAGGTTAACTACAATGTTTGCACATCCGTGGTTATGGTGTCAGAAGGTATAGTCGTGCATTTTCCATTAATGATTGGGCAGTATGTCCCAGATTCCATGTGTGCAAATTCAGTAACTTACTATGGCAACTGATTTTACTGTTGGCACTGGGTTCAAAGAGGGAGCTGTCTCCGATTGTCTGGCAGCGAGAAGGGCAGACAAAAGTGCTGTGGGACTAATTGTAATGGAGACCAAAGGAACCCTAGGCGCTGAAGGGGGATAGTACTACTACCTCCACCCCCGACCATGTCTGACCACCTGGCACTCCCGATAAATAACTCTGCCTCAGCGCCATGCCTGCCCCGAGACAGCCCAGGTTTGAGTACTCTGGCCTCCCCAGACCAGGAGGATAAATTTTTTTCACTCACCGATGACTCGGATGGCTCGGCATTACGGAGGATCTCTCAGAAGATGGGGCAGATTCTGACAATTCCAACAGCAGCACATCCAGAGGCCCTTCCCCCCCCCTACCACTCAAAAGTGCCTCACAAAAAGAAGGAAGTTCAGGGGCAACCTTCCCAGTAATAAACCCTCTTCTATCGACACCAATCAGACAGCTATGACCGCTTCTTCCCAACTAACCTGGGATTACTCCGTGACCCAACAAGTCTATGAAGACACAGGCACCCAAGACGCCCCAGCTCCTCCGCCCCTTGCATCTCCATAAGCTCCCACTATGGGACTGATATACTCTACACTAAAACAGCTGCGGGGGTAAGCCAGGACAGAGACCCACAAGGCTCACCTGGCTGCTAAAAAGATCCAGGGGGTGATCCGCAAGGTTAACAAATGCTGTTCAGAGAGGATGACGGTTTTGGAAAATCGGACAATAGCAGTCGAGGAGACTACCTGTGCATTGCAAACACAAGTGAAGAGTCAGGATTCACAGTTCGTTGGTGTGCTCTGGAAGACTTTGAGAATCACCAGCGGCGGAACAACCTACGGTTTTTGGGCATTGCAGAAAACGTTGAGGGCAGCGATCCCAGGGCTTTCATCATCAAGCTGCTTGAGGGTGCATTCCCCGAGATGGACAGCTGGAATTGGGAGAAGGAGATCCAAAGGGTACATAGATTTCCACTCACAGCACGGAATAATGGACAGAGAGGCCAACCCGACAAGCCAAGAGCAATCTTGTTTTTTGGGGGGAATTCTTTGTTGTGACAGACTATTTTTGAAAAAGCCAGCCCTGACGCAAGACGCTTATTCGATGGCCACTCTTTTTTTGTGAGGCCGGACTTCTGCCATGCGACAGTGGAGAGGAGATGGCGTCTTCAACAGATGTTTACCCCATTACAGAATCTAGGCTGCCAAGTTTCTCTTCTCAGCCCCGCTAGGCTGAAGGTCATCTTCAGGGGTAGGACAAGTGCCTTTACCTCCAAAATAAAGGCGCGAGCATTCTTGGACGAAATTTGTGCGGGCGGTGATTATCCGTATGCCCCCAAGAGACCCTAAGGGGGGACACACTGGTTAAAAAATTTATAGGACAGCAAATGCTGGCTCTACAATAGCATTTATTTATTTTTGCTCTCCTGGTCATGGCCTTTTTGGGCATCTGCTTTTTTTGTCTGGAGTTCACACTATGGATATCTCGGATAAATTGCCATCCGGTTCTTCTCTTTTGCTCTTTGTGCTTGTCCTTACGTTATCGGGTGTTTTCTTCTTGCTCCTGTTCTCTTTTTTCTTCTCTCTATCTCTCGTTCTTTTCACGCCAGTGCCGGATGGGGGTGAGGTGGGCTTCTTCTGCAGGATGCCATCATCAGGGTCCTTAGCGATCCTCTGCCCCAGCTGGGGGTTCAGGATCAGGGTGGGGGTGGGACCTTAGGGCAAGGGAGGGTGGCTCGGGGGGGGGGAGGAGGGTGGAAAGGGGTGGGGTAGGGACCCAAGGCTCGGTTCGGACAATCTTGGTGGCTGGGCCATTGTTGAGTGTAGGGCTGGCTCTAACTGTTTTACAATCTGTTCAGTATATGGCCCGATATTAGATGATCCCTATTTGTCTCACTGGCTTAACAATGAATTAGTTTCCTGGCCCCTACCCTTAATAATATGTGGTGACTTTAATATTAATATCTCATCCACTGCCTCAGGACTAAGGGGTAGAGAATATTCTGGCAGGAAACCTAAAGTGTATAGAGCCCTTAGTGACCTACAGTATACTCATGCTTTGGTCAACGTCTGGAGAGAGACTATGAAGGCAGACCCCGGTTTTACTTTCTTCTCCGCCCCCCATGGGGTCCATGTACGACTAGACTATTTTCTAGTGTCCAAAGGTTTGGCCATATGCTCCAGTATATCTAGATTCCCAAAAGTCATGTCGGATCACAATCCGCTTGTGTTGGAATTAAGGTTGTCTCAGCTTCTGAAAGTGGACCACTCGTGGTCATTTGAAAGGGCGCTGCTGTTAGATCCATTTTATGTAAGCTGGATCCCTCAGTTCATGCTTGACAACCTTGGCAGCGCTCCAATCAATGTGGTCTGGGACACTTTTAAGGCCTGTTTATGGCGGGAAACAACAAGCTATAGTCTAGACATGGGTCCTCACAAACTTTCTGTCGGGGGCCAAAATTACAGTGTGATTTGTGGCCGAGGGCCGCACTGGTAGGGGTGGGGTCAGTGGGGGCGGGATCAGTGGGGGCGGAGCCAGAGTAAAAAAAAACCTGTTTCAAAACATTAGACAATGCGACACTGCTGTATTTCAAAATCAGATGTAACTACAAAGAGCACATTTTGATAATACATTTTTATTTGAAGGCCTTTAGTGAAAGTAGAATAGCAAGTACAAAGGCAAATGTAATGGGGAAAAGTCTTTTCCAAGGCACAGAGTTTATGCACTAATTTTACACTTCATGTCCGCAATTAATTTCTTGTACTCTGGAACCTTTTCAGAGAGTGCAAGTCTCAGGAGGTGATCCAGATGTGAATCAGTCAGTTTGTTTCTCAGTTTATTTTTTAGAACACCCATTGTGGAAAAGGAACACTCGCATACATATGTGGACCCAAACATGCTAAGTATTCTCTGTGCCAAGGTAAAAAGAAGAGGGAATTTTTCAGATGGCACACTTTGCCAGACATCTTCTGGTTCCTTCCCCAAGAAAGAGGACTCAAGCACAGAGCTGTATTGCATGTCAATTAGTTCCATCTCAGCTTGTGCCCTTTTCAAACCAAGAAGTTCAACAGCTTCAAGATTCCTTGCACTAACCATCCATGGGTTTTCTACAAGCCTGAAAAGTGGGGTGAGAACTCTAAACTGAGAGAATCGCCTCTTAATGTCCCCAGACATTTCCTCCAGATACGCACACAGATTGAGACTGAACAACATTTCCTGAGCTTTTTCAACCCTCTGTGTTAAAGCCTGCAACTTAGGAAAGTGTGTAAGATCACCATCGTTCATCTGCTCTCGGAACAGCTTGAGTTTACTTTCAAAGGAGTATATGGCACTCATCATTGAGGACACAAGTTTGTCTACCTTGAAGTGCCAGATTGAGAGAGTTTAAATGTGAGAAGATGTCACACAGAAAATGGAGCATGGTGAGCCATTGCAAGTTATATAATTCTGAGAAGGACTGCCCTCGACTGATTACAAATTGTTCAATTTCTGGAAGCAAAGTAATAAATCTTTCTAGCACTCTACCTTTGCTCAACCACCTAACTTCAGTATGCAACAACAGGTCTGCATATTCACTTTCGGCATCCCTCAGCAATAATTTAAAAGTCTGTGGTTGAGTGCTTTTGCTCGAATAAAATTAACAATTCTCACAACTTGCTTCATAACATCATTTAGTTGTCCTTGTTTTATTTTCGTGCATAATGCTTCCTGATGGATTATGCAATGATAATCAATTAAAGTGGATGATTGAAGCTTTTTTCTTAACAGAGATACAAAGCCCTTCTCATGTCCAATCATGGAGGGTGCCCCATCTGTAGTAATACTTACAAGATTGTTCAATGGCAGGTGATGAGATTCAAAGAAATTACACATGCTGGCCAACACATCCTCTCCTCTTGTGTGACCATGCAATGGCAAAAGGAGGAGGAGCTCTTCCTTTGGAATGATATCTTGTTCCAAATACCTCACCCAAATCATTAACTGAGCCACATCACCTACATCTGTTGACTCATCAACAGCAATGCTAAAGAAAGGGGACAGCTTGACTGCATTGATGACCTGTGCTAGAACATTGTCACCCATTGACTCGATTCTACGTGTGCATGTGGAATCTGACAGTTGTAATGCACCTATTTCCTTCATAATGTTGGATTTATTAGGATAGTTGGCAAATAAAATGTCTGCTGCCGAGAGAAAACACTTCTTAACCAGCTCTGCGTCTGTAAATGGCTTTTTATGTTTTGCAAGCAAGTAGCAAATTTGGAAGGATGCCTCGGTTACAGCCTCAGATTCTTTCATCTGGCACAGAAAGAGCTTTTGTTGGGATAGAAGGGCTTGCTTTAGTGATGCCACCTTCGCAGAACGCGGTTTTGAGGACATTGGAAAGTTTTCTGTGAAGTCAGAATGTCGTGTTTTATAGTGCCGCTCCAGGTTATATCTTTTAAGCACATTAACCTTTTCTTTGCAAAGGAGACAAGTAGCTTTATCTTTTGGACATTCCACAAAAAGATATTCTTCCCACGAAGCATGGAACACCCTGTGTTCACTCTGTATGGATCTGGGTCTTTTACAAGACTTTGTTACCGGGCTGTATGCCATTTCTTTTGGGTTCCTTATGAACACTGCAGGAAAACAGGATTTGTGTTCACGACCGATGGCACGACCTCGTCTCACGACCGATGGCACGACCCAGTCTTAAATACAGAGCGCTTCACAAACCAACGAGGTGACACAGGAGAGCTGCTATTTGGGGGGGGAAACATGTTTGAAAATAAAATTTGTGTTAAAAAATGTAAATGTCCACATTGAGTGTTTACTTCTCACTGCATGTTTTGACAGTGCCCTATGTGCACATATTTAGATTCATTCGTGCATTCAAGCTTATAATTAGATATTAGTGCTTCACAAATGAAACATCTTGGTATCACATTTCTCATGTACAGCCATCCCTACTTGAGAGCATTAGTGAAATGAAGAAAGAAATAACATGAGACCACCCTTTCTTAATAAATTAAGTTTACATTTGTACAGTGCATCCACTACCTCAAATGCCTTTCCATATTACCCAGACAGGTGAAGTAGTAGCTAAGCAAAATATCCTGCCACTTGCAATAGTGAACTGAAGTCTAGAGGCCCTGGCAGGCCACATATGGTAGAGGGGGCCCTGCGTTCTGGCAGTAGTTGGGGCAGAGAGTCCTGCCCTCTGGCAGTCGCTAAGGAAGAGGCGTTACTTCCCTGCAAAATTCCTCTGCAGAAGTGAAACTATGTGCCAGATTTACCACTTATTCATGCAGAGCAGTGCAGCAAATGCGCTGTGTGAAAAGGAGAGGAGAAGAGTGCCATATTTACAGAAATATGACACTCTCCTCCCCTTTCCCTAGCACTGAAATCACCAACCGTGCGCCAGAGAGACACAGTTGTGCCATAGTACAAGGGTGTCTCTGTGAGTCTACCATAGGTTTTGTACTTGGGTGAAACCCTTCCAGTACAAAAGACTATGCATAAGCTGACTTTAACTCTTTCCCCTCTTTGTATCTGTGCTGTAAAGTGCATCCCACATGCAAAGTCGGAAAAGGAAGGAGAAATGAAAGCATTTCTCCTTCGTTTCGCCTACTTCAAAAGGGCGAAGTTTTCTGATGCTAAACCCGGTCTACTTTATTTAGTAAATATGGTTTAGCATCAGAAACTTGGGTGGTTGCATGTGAACGCCCAAGTTCCACCCATGGTGCACCCCCTTCGGCGCTCAGTAAACCAAAGCAGTGCGAACCCAGGAACGACACTGCTTAATTATATAGCCACCACAGCTTTCAGGGACCCCTCACTTTTTCATCCCACTTACAGCCCTGGTATGCAGAGCAACAGGGCCAAGAAGACTACGCTCTGCACCCACCCATGGGATCTCCTGGTCTCCTTCAAAGGGAGATTGGAGGTGTATCGGGAAAGACAATGACACTGTGGGAAGAGACACCCCAGACTCTTAACGGGGCCTACATCCTGCTTGATAAGTGCAATATAATGAATGCTCAAACAATAGCTCCAAATCTGGGCTCTGAATAAACAAAGAAATAATGTAGGGGACAGTAGAGACGCTGAAAATAAACAAAATGTGAACTATGACCCTAGTAAAAAAATAAAAAAACCTTATACACTTCTGAAAAAAGCATTACTTCCGCAATTACTCATCAAATAGCAGTATTTCTCTACTATAAACAGACACGCAATAGAACCTCAAAATATATTTTTAGATCGAACTACGGCGATATATACACATAACTGACACGGATCGCCTGGTTACAGGGCTTTCAGTGGGATGAAAAACCTGGGGGTTCTCTCAAAGGGCCTTGACCGATGAAATAAAGGGCATGGCTTAAAAACATGTAAACAAAAATCTGTGCTTAGCATAGTGTGCCACCCTACTGGTATTTAGTTTGTCATTGTATCCAGATATATCAGATACAACCAGTAACATTATACCTGCAACAAGTCAGGACTATTGGCTTTGCCAATGGTTGTTAGTTGCATAAGATAAATAACCAACTATGGCTTTGTTGTATATAAAGTATAATATTGAAAATGCTTCAGTTCTGAAAAGATGACTGTGAAAGAACTAAAAACCAGTCTATTTGAAATATCAGAATCTGAGCAGTGATGCTGCTACTGAGATGAGATTTTTTTTTTCACCCCGAGGGTGAAAATGGAGACCCCGATAGTGGTTAGTTGCATAAGATAAATAAGCAACAACTATGGCTTTGTTGTATGTAATATATAAAATTGAAAATGGTTCAGTTCTGAAATTATGAAACTGTGAAAGAACTAAAACCAACCAATTTGGAATTACATCAAATACTTTGTGCTGCTGTTGAGTTGAAAAATGGCGAGTCTCCTGCCTGAATCGGGTCTATGGGCATGTATGAAAGGCAGCATATATTTGAATGACAGAAGCTATTGCCTAAATTTACTTAGCGTTTAGCTTTCCAAAGACCTGTGGAATGTGTGTATTCATAAATCTAGATTCAATCGGTAGCGCCACTTTGCCAACACCTGGCTATAATTGGGGCACTTAAAAAACAATTCATTTCTAATCTGCTTGCCTTGGCCCGTAGGTATCAAGTTATTATTAGTGGATTTGTTTCTTCCTCCACTTACAGGATATTGCATTGTGTAGGAACAAGCCAAGTGACTGATTTGTGAGTTTGTATCCAGAGTCTCTCTTTAAGCTGCTTTCGGCTGTGATTCGTCTCATGAAGGAACAATGTGGTGCATAGTGTAACTGTAAGGCGTTTTACTTTTAGCTGTTGCGGTGTTCCTGATTGAACGTGATGAGCTTATCCAAAATATCACAAGGTGTTTGTTATTTGTAAGTAATTTATGTAGCTTTAAAAGCGCGTCAAACCACTGGTGAAGGGGAAAGGAAAGACCCCAAGACAAGCAAAAATGCACTCTGAAGACAGAATGAATGGACGCAAAGAACCTTATGAATATAATACTCTTTGACAAAATGCTTTGTCCTGTGGGTAGTTGACCGTTCGTGTCTGGTTCGCGGCACAGGAAGACGATGGGGTGAGGTAAGAGAGCCAGGCTCTGAATGTGCCTTGTGGGTTGGTATCCGTGGGTATGTGGTTTGCTGAACACGAAGTGGGTGGAGGGGAATGGGACTGTAAGGGAGTTAGACAGGTGCTGAAGGTGCATTCTGGGTAGTTATCCTGGGGGAGGGGGGTCTAGTTTGCTGAATCAGATGTGCAGCCAAACCTGGGAGAGAGGCAGACATGGGGCAGTAGTGACTGGTATGCTGAACAGGAAAAGAGTGGAATACACCAGTCTCCCTTTCTGTCTTGCAGTGCTCAAGGCCGTAGGTGTGTGATGACTGCACAGGTTTAAAATCTCACACTTTAATTGTGTTGAAAACCAACACTTATTGTAATTTAAGTCCACGAAGCAGCGGCATTCACCTGCAGCTATGGATATTCAAACCTAGGACAGAGATTCCCGTTCTGCTTTGTAAAGACCATCTGGCGGTTGAGCCCTGATGTGGTAAGGAATTCCAAGTCACCTTGATATGTTTCTCGGAACATAGCCAGCACCTGGACCACCAAAAGCCCTGCCTGTTAACTCTGAGAGAACAAACTCGCATAAAAAGCAAATTCAGCCGATGACTAACACACCATTGGTCACAGAATGCGGCAACAGCGCCATCTACTGTCGCATGCACCTAAATAAATATGCAAAACCTCGCAATAAATCGAAAAGAAACACATGCATAAAAGATTTTGAGCCCCTCGAAAATCCCGAAAGATATCTTTACATTTTGTGTCAAACCCCGAAGGATATCTTTACATTTTGTGTCGGTGCATTAACAAGGAGGTCTAAAAACAGAGAACAAAAAAATGGGGGACCAGCAATAACAATGATGGCATTGGCATACACTTACTGCTTTCTGAGGCGAGGAGAGGCAGCAATTGGTGCCACGGGGCAGTGAATCTCAGCTCCGTTTCAGTTGGGCACACACTGCTTCTGCCGGCGCTGGGGTGAGTCTGATGTAGGTGGGCGAGGATAAGGGCAGGTAGAGAAAGGCAGCAACTTGCGTGCCTTCTTTTAAAAGCATCACCTGCCGCGACGCAAGCCTATGACGTCACAGTGGCAGATGAGGGCGGGGGCCACAGGTGAGCATGCGAGACACTAATTGTCTGCACATGCCCCTTTGACCTTTTCTCGGCAAATGCGGCCCCCGAGGAATCACAAACAACAGCAGTAACGGCGCCAAGTCCGTGACTGTTGTTGTTTTCCATGGGGGCCGCAAGGAGAGGTCTGGCGGGCCGCAAGTGGCCCGCGGGCCGTACTTTTAGTACCGCCAGTCTAGAACGTCAAAAAACTGAAAAAGTATTAACTGAACAATTATATGCTGGTCTTACTAATGCAGAATTAAAATTAATTGAGACAATTACCTCAGGGGGGGATTCTGACACTGCTCTTCTGGAAGTAGCGACAGCTAGGGCAAGGATTGTCGAGATATCTACAAAGAAGGCAGCAGATAAATATTTGGTATGGAGAGAAAAGGCTTATGAATTCAACGAGAAAATAGGGCAACAATTAGCCTATAGAACAAGACAATCCCTTGTTAAGAGCCAGATAACAGAAATCCAGGATCCCCTCTCTGGCGTCAAATTCGATCCGGACGAGATCAGAGCGGCTTTCCAACAATTTTATCAACATTTATACTCTAAGGAGATAGACAAGGATTCTGTAATTGAGAGGAATTATCTCTCCGAACTTGACGAAGAGGCCCTCATGGCAGAAGAGAGGCAGGCCCTAGATTCGCCTATCTCAATTGAAGAGATAGGTGCCGCAATTGATAGCTTAAAATCAGGGAAGGCGACATGAATGGATTTAATTCCCATGGAATTCTATAAAACGTTTGCAGGGATATTAAGGGTTTTTGACTGAAATGTTTCAGGCAATCCAGGAAGAGGGGCCTCCGCCCAATAGCTGGTCGTTGGCTAAAATAGTAGTGTTTTTAAAAATAAATAAACCTCCCACAGAGATGGGCTCATATCGCCCAATCACACTTATAAACAGTGACTCAAAGATTTATGCTAAAATCTTGGCCACCCGTCTATCAACAGTTATTGACCGGCTTACATTTCCGACTCAACATGGCTTCATTCCCGGTAGGGGGACCACCGACCACATCCGGTGGGTAATAACTGTTTGATGCAACCGGAGTCACTCAAGACTCCATGGCGCTTATCCTGTTGGACGCCGAAAAGGCGTTCAATATTGTTTCCTGGCCGTTCCTTTGGACAGGCCAGGGGTTTATCAACGCAGTAAAAGCCCTCTATCATCTGCCTAGAGCCAGGATCTCTCCTATGGGGGGCTACTCCAAAGAGGTGATCATCGAACGGGGAACCAGGCAAGGATGTCCTTGCTCCCCCCTGCTATTTGTACTCTACATTGATCCCTTGATTAGGCAAATTCATTGTAACTCTGTAATTCAGCCGATGAAGTTAGCAGGTGGGGAGACGAAAATCTTGGCCTATGCCGATGATCTGGCTATCACCACTCCTGCACCGAGGGATGCCCTCGTAGAAATCGAAAGAGAGACTAAGATATTCGGCCAATTCTCGGGGTACTCACTTAACAGGGAGAAAACCCAAGTCATTATTAATAAAGAGGACCTTCTCCGGGATGAACGGGTCACTAAAGAGGCAACCTATCTTGGGGTAGTTATCACCTCCGATGTTGGGAAAATCGTGGAGCCCAATCTCACTCCGCTTATTCAGAAGGCTAAAGCAGATTTTGGAAGATGGAACAATCTGAGGCTGTCCATAATCGGGGGAGTAATTTAATTAAATTGGTCTTTCTGCCTAAAATCCTATATCTTTTTTGGGCTATTCCTCTTGAGTTTGACAATAATTGGTTCCTAATCCTTGATGGAATACTGACCAGATTTCTCTGGTCATATGCGAATCCTCGGCGTGCGCTTACATTTTTGACACTACCCAAGGATCATGGAGGTCTGGCAGTTCCCAACCTTAAATTGTATCATTGGACTGTTGAATTGCTGCAACTAGCAGCCCTTCTTGGGAAGGCTGACCCCCTCGTGGACAACGCGACTCGACTCCCTCCATATATGAGCTCCTGATAGGTGACAAAATGAGAGATTGTCTTTTTAGACAAATTGATTTCTGTTACTATAAAAAAAGTCCGCTTTAAAGTTCTCATCGCGGCTTTTCGTATCTGGGTCAAAATCGGCAAAAAATTTGGCCTGGGGAGAATTAATTATTATACCCCTATATTGGATAATCCTCTGCTGCCTAGTATCTTTCACGATCCCCATATGATTAAATGTCGAGAAAAGGACAAGGGAACCCAACTCACTAAGGAACCTGGGTGGGTAAATTATTGTCAGAAACAGTGGTTCCTGTGGAATAATAGAATCATATATAGATAATAAGATGCACAATCGCAATGGAAGGGTTAAAATGATGTCAGAGGGCGAAGAAACCACATACACCTATGGTTTTGGTTTGATACAATCGTATTTTATATTTCACAAACAAAATTCTATATACAATGAAAAAGAAAAATGTGCGTAGTGTCCTCAGTGAGAAACAGGAACCTAAAATATTGGTGACATAATTGTGACAGTATTTTACAATGTTTCCAAGGTATTCAAAAAAGTCAACCATTTAGCAACTCAATACACAATATACAGCAGCTATATACTATAATACGCACTGTTAATGGTTCGCTTTCTTTTGTTGCCGACGACGTTTCGACCCCTAGGGTCTCATCAGGACCTATGGATTTAGGGAAATCTAGGAAAAGAAAAAAATAATGAAATAAGCATATGGCCCATGTACCGGCACAAATGCGACCAATTGGATAAAAGGTCATAAAATTCAAGAGTACCTGACGGGTAGAATGCGCAGCCGCGTGAGGTGTACGTGCCAACAGTGGGTGATGGAGAAAAAGGAAAACGAGATACTTACAAGGACACCCAGCCGGGTACTGATTATGAGAGAAGAAAAACAAAGAGAAGAATATTAAGTATAGGGACGGCAGGCAAGATGGCAGAGGTGCTGTAAGGGCTATCTGTACTCATGATAATACATACTAAGGAAACCTTACCCCAAGTGAGAGTGAAGGCTGGCACTCTGTGGGTAGCTGAGCACTGTTACTGTGTTGATGATACGTGTATGAAGACGGTGATGAGGAACTCTGTTAAGAATGGGAAACAATTGGGGCCTGCACACTTTAGGTGTGGTTCTATAAAATGTGTCCCTCTGGGGACTGATTTTACCTGGAGTTGGTGGAAGTCACCAATTCTTTAGCCAATAGGAATGCCTGTGGGGAAGATGGTATACTGGGCAAATTTTATAAAAAGAAAATATCTGCCTCTGTTAAAATGCAAAATAGCGCAACTCGCTAACCATATTTTGAAGGGAGGCAAAATACCTCCAACTTAATACGGCCATTGTGGTTAGCTTTTTAAAAAAAGATAAAAATCCAGAGACATTAATTCATATCAGCCTATTAGCACAGATTATAAAATAGTAATGAAGCTATTGGCTAACCGAATGAATGAAGTAGTAGGAGCTCTTATACACCCAGATCAATTTGTATTCATTGAAAGTTGTCTACCTAAAATAAACCCAATTTTTTGGGTTGAAGCTTGAGATTCATTAAACAAAAGAAGGGTTCCAAACCAGGTGCTTTTATTTGATGCCGAGAAGGCTTTCTGACCTACTCAGTTGGAAGAGCCTCTTTTTTTATTCTTCGATAAGTTCGGTTTTAGTACAAACTTTATTCAGGCCATTTCTAAAATCTGTGTGTGGGTCAAGGTGCGACTAATCGTAAACCCAGATGTTATCGGCACCTGTAAGATAATCGAGGCACTAGACATGGGTGTCCTCTTTCACCTATCTTATTTGCTATCTTTAGAGAACCTTTAGCGATTGCTATTAGAAACAATGAGCGTGTAGGTCCACCTCTGGGGTGTATGTCAAAAATTAAGTTAAATGCCGATGATGTTGCACTCTCTTTAAAACCCGATGTGGTCACCCAACAGAGGGTTTCGGACATTTTTCATGAATTTCAGTCAGCCTACCCCCAGAACTCTGTCTGTTGGTGAATCTGAAGCCCAAGAGATATCTGAGCATTTACTCTATAGATTATCTTGACGATTTACTTATATTCAATTATCTACCTCTTACTATGAAAATTAAGGCACTCTTCTTTGGTGGTCAGGTCTGCCGATATCTTTAATGGGTCGGGTTGCGTTGATCCGTTTACCTATATTGTCTGTTTAACTTTTTATGCGCCATCCTGCCCTTCGCTTTGCAGATAAAGTTTTTAAGGAAATTGAGAGATTATTTACTACTTTCACTTGGGCTAATAAAATACCGTATTTTGCTCTGAGCACTTTATATAGGCCAATAGCAGAAGGTGGCCTGGCATTGCAGAATATAAAAGAATACTTTTTTGCCAACTTTGCACATTTTTCATTTAGATTTCTTTCTCCCTTATGTCCGGGTAAAACAATTGATAATTTTTTTTTTAGATTTAATCATACAGGAATATAAAAATAAGAATTTCTTACGCCTGACAAAATCACCGAAAAACGTTTGTTGCAAACATATGCAATGGCTTTTAAAACGTAAAGAATTATTCAAATATTTGAGTATACCAGTTATTAACGGTTCCACTCAACTCACCTATATTTTTAAAGGATCACATGCCCTTTTTGGCATGAGTATTGCCCACAAATGGGAAATAAATGACCATCAAAATATTGGTGATTTCTTTATTAAAAAAGTGGCCAGAAAAAGAACCAGGCATCAAATATGGTAATACAGCCCTTTGTTGGTCCTTTATTTGTATTAGACATTTGTTAAAAGAGTTGGACTTGGAAAAAATTTAAGCTAGCTCGGAATTAGTGGAAGAACTGATTCAATCTAGCCTTTAGATATTGGATAGCAAAAGTACAAGGAGGAGGACTCGTTTAATAAAGCTAGACAGAAATAGCAGTCAAGGGAAGGAGTGTTAATCTCCGCTGAGGTTTGGAACAAAATCAACATGTTTCTTTTCTTTGTTAAAAGGCACCAACGTCAGCAGGATGCAATTTTTTGCAAAGTGGCTCCTTTATAGAACACCTGACTCTCTGCTTAGGATTAACCCCCAAATACAAGCGAAATGTGTTAGATCGTTAAAAGAGGGTGAAGGGAGCTGGCAGCATATAGTATGTGACTGCCCAAAAATTGCGGGATACTGGGCTTCTATTAATGAATATATTGCACACGTATGCTTAATATTGATTTTGTGCAGGATATGCAAACCATCCCATTGAGGTATCCCTCAGATGCCAGTATTCGGTTTGGTGATAGAAAGAAGCTGGTTTTGGTCACTTTGATAGCCAGAGTTCTAATTCTTCAAAACTGGAAGTCTGAGACACCCCCTACTTTCGAACATTGGCGGGCTAAAATGTGGAAGATAAAGGGTCTAGAACATTGTTATGCACTGCGATCAGGCTCGTACAGGACATTTCTTAAGCTCTGGGAAGGGCTTTAAGTATATTAATCTTGTTGTTACAAAGAATGTCTGCATGTTGGTACTGGACAAATGGGGGGGGGGGGCGGGGTGGGGAGACGGTGGCTCGACATGCTCATTTATTGCACTGTAATGAATTTTTTTACTTCTTTTAGGGTCATATGATGTATTTATGTGAGCTCTTCCAATATAAAAAAGTATGACAAGTATTTAAAATAAATATTGCAAATGGAAGTGTGGCCAGTGTGTCTGTGGGCTAAGTTAATGATATTGCACATGTGGAAAATGACTGTCCTGGTCATAGCACCTTATCAGCAATGAAAAATGAACCTTTCACTTGATAATTTCAAAGTTACAAACCATGAACCTCAAGTGCTCTTATCTTGCTGCAGGGCTGTGCCATTTGGAACTATAATTAGTACAGGGTCCTACAACAAACATTGACAAATCGAAAGTGTACCAGCATTAATGCTTGCGTTGCGTTGCACAGACCTTATTGACCTCACAATATCTTATACAGAAGAAAAAGGCAAATAATGAGCAAAACAATTAACATAACATACAACAATCTAAAAGATTTTGAATGCCCAATATCACTACAGTTAAAGAAGCACATTTCTGCTCATTTTGAGCGCAGAACCAAGGCGTGAATTATGATCTGACCCAGTAAATATGGTGGAAACAAAGCTGTCTTTACTCTTATTGGATCCTGAGCTGGTAATTTAAGGAATAACTAGCAGTATAGATGAGCCATCATTGCAATATTATGTGCTTTGCACAATTTTCTCTTTTCATTTACAGGGGTTTTGCTGGTATCAAAGGGGTCTATTTGTATGTTTCACTGTTGCTGTTAAACAGCATCATGTAAGCAGTTTTACAACTAAGCTAGTATTGCGTATGCATTTAATCTCACACATACACACATGTAAATGTAGTTTCCCTACATATTTACTACTTGCACAGCTTTATAATAAGCAAGATGTAAGAAAATAAGTAAATGTAAGCGAGAAAAATGGAATCATATTCACTGGATTAATTGAATTTGCCTACTATTTTACTGAGTACAATATTGTTGGGTTTGCTGTTCTATCAATTTTAAATGAAAACAGGATACACGTGATAGAGAGATAAAGCATCAAATTAATTTTAAAGGTTTGGGAACCAAACAAATGACTCTTTTTTGGTGCAGCTGGGAAGTTGTTACCTTACGGTGATTGAAGGTTTAATGGGAAGTGACTAAAGTAAATGTCAAAAGGCAGCAGGATGCATTCTGACTAGCATAAAAAATGTTTCCGAAATCATTTGGAAATGGCCCTTTCTGCAGGGTCACCCCAAACCTTTGCCTTTCTCCTCCTCTTTGTGCTGAATTTGTTTAGGTTGGTTTTTAGGACTCTGGGCACTTCACCACTGCTAACCAGTGCTAAAGTGCATGTGCTTTCTCCCTAAACATGGTTTGATTAACCTATCCACAACTGGCATTTTTAATTTACTTTTAAGTCCCTAGTAAAGTGCACAACATGTGCCCAGGGCCTGTACATTAAATGCTACTAGTGGGCCTGCAGCACTAATTGTGCCATCAATTTAAGTAGCCCTTTAAAATAAGTCTCATGCCTGCCACTGCAGAGCCTCTGTGTGCAGTTTTAAACTACCAAGTCAACCTGCCAAGTTTACCCTCTTGCCAGGCCCAAATCTTCCTTTTTAATACATATAAGTCACCCCTAAGGTAAGCTCTGGACAGCCGAAGGGCAGAGTGCAGTGAATTTAAAAAGTAGGAGATGCAGTTTTAAGTTTTACATGTCCTAGTAGTAATAAAATCTTTAATTATTGTTTCACTACTACACGGCCTATCCCTCCCATAGGATAGCATTGGGGTTACCTTATTACATTTGATGTAATTTCCAAATGGGAAGAGATAGCCAGTTCATATTTAGTGTCTCTGGAATCCCAATTTAAAATCCTAACTTATGGTGAAGTTGGATTTAAAATTATAACTCTGAAAATGCCACTTTTAGAAAGTTGGCATTTTCTTGCCTTAGCCATTTTGTGCCTGCAGCCTGTCTGTGGTCACATGACTGGGTGTAGTTGGCAGTTGGGCTTTGTGTATTCCTCCTAGATAGCCATACACAATAGGAGCTTAGCTGTGACTGAATGGGCCATCACTGGCAGGATGGGAGGAAGGAAGGAACTGAGCACAGCCCCACTTACACTTGAATAGGCTGTGTACTGTCTCCACACAAAGGGCTGCAGAGCTAGTCTGAAGCCAGGAAAGGCAGGGCATCTGTGCACTTCAAAGGGATGCATTTAGAAGTTTCTCCCCACTTCAAAGGCACAACTGTGTATAAAAGGACCACCTTAGACACCAACTCTTCAGTACACTTCTGGACCTGTGGATACTCTGCCAGGAAGGACTGCTGTGCTGCTAGAAGGACTGCCACTCTACTGGACTGCTGCTCTAAAGGAACTGCTGACCTGATGCCCTGGGGAAGAACTGGACCTGAAGCTTCATCTTGAACCCAGGACCCCAGTGTGACTCAAAGGGCTAGTCTGCTGGGCTCCTGATCTGAGCCTCAGACATAAACGGCACCTCAAACAGCTCCTGGACCCAACTGCAGCAAGTTCCTGACCCCCAGTGGTGCCTATCAGGCCCTGGACCCTGGGTGTCGTTTACCGGCTCATAAATCAAGCTTTTGGGCTCTTCGCAACTACGAGCGGACCCGTTTGCAACAAGACTGCACCACTCGCACTGAAAATCAACATGAGCCACCACCAGCCCATCTCTTCATATTGCAGCATCGACCGCTCTTGGGAGATCACCAGTGCAAAGCACTAGTACGCCTATCCGGCCTGCTCTTCACATCACTCTCCTTGCTTCTCGCCCCCCTCTCCAACACGCACAGGACTCTTGGCACAAAACTTGAGACTGTAAAACTTCAGCAGGACTAATCCCGGACTGTAGCTGACCTGCAATTGTGAATTTAACCAGGTCCACCACGACCAGATAGCTATGGTTGACACTTTATACTTTGAAACTATATTTTACACTTTGAATTTTTTTTTTTTTTTTTAATTATAACTCCGGTTCTACTGATTAGAATTTTTTCTTTTGGTTTTTATTTATTAAATTTTGCTATATTGTTTGGTGTAGGGTCTTCTTATGTGGTGTTTTCACAGTTTTACTGTTTGAAATGTTGCACAAATATTTTACACATCGCCTCTAGGTTACGCCTCACTGCTCTGTGCCAAGCTACCAGGGAGTTGAGCACAGGTTAATTTGGGGCTTGCTTGTGCCTTACCCCGACTAGTATTGTGGTTGCTGCTTGACCAGGGCTTACACCCCAGTCAACCAGTAAGCTAATTTTTAACACCAACGTATCTACTGGTTTGGGGCTCTTATTGATCCCTCTTTCAGACCTATTGAATGGTAACAGGAAAAGATATTCAAAGTTGCTGATTACTACCAAACTTTCTTCAGACAGAACCAAGCTCCATATGCTCTACTGGTGGCTGTAGCAAAAATAAAAATACAATACTGGAGGTGCCATATCTATTGCTGCATTGGAGGAGAGCAATAGAATTGATTATTTGGAAAAGGTAAGTAAGGCCACTACAACCAATTAAAAGACCTTTCAAGTTTCACTGCATCATTAGGTCGTTGGGACTGCTCCCTATAGAACGCCATCAGGCATTTTATTGACTGTCCAAATAAAAGGAAGACTTCCATGAACACATGAAGGAATGTAACATCCCATTGAACAACATGTTGCAGCAAAGGACATTGCATATCTATTTATACTAGATACCGCCATGGCTTTCCATGGACACCCACCTTTAAGTTGCAATTGACTTCCTTAACTCTGCAGGCACATGAGCAAGACCTATCCTCAAAGACATTCAGAAGATTAACATAGAAGCCACAACTCTGAAGCCCTTTAGCATGGAGAAAAGGAATAGTTTAGAGTGTCCAGGAAAAACCAGAAGCCGTAGTCTCATACACTGACCTTGCAAACACAATTATGGCAAACGCAGTAAACCCAGAAACTCATACCAGTATCAGAAGACATCTAGAGGGAGGGGTAACACAAACTCCACTGGAAAACAGCGACTGTCACTCTGACGCACTGTCCAGTGCTAAGATGAGGGGAAGCATTTCTAACCAACTCCTGGATTAAAGATTAACAAGAATCATGAGACTGATACATACCAAATTTGATACACAGATTTGCATCCTAAACGCTACTAAAAGTGTCAATAAAATTGTTTCTTGTAATTTTAATGGTTCAGGAAGTTAAAATCTCAATACAAATGTGACTGAACTGGTTTCAAATCACCAGAAACCCACAGTACTAACAAAAAGTAGTCGGACCCAGTTGTTAAAAAAAAAAAAAAATACGCTTACTAAGAAAGGGCGATTTTTTTGTTGCAAATTTGAACCTAGGAGTTTACTGATGGGCTTACACAACTAAGTGAATTCAAATTTCAATGGAAGTTTGAGTTTTTGTTGTGTACTGAAACCAAAATTTGTACCGTGGTACAAATGACAGTAAAACTACTTCCGATTGGTTCCTATCACTGTCTTAATTCATTTTGTATTAGGTCCTGCACTATTAGTCTCATTAGGGATCTGCACTTGTGTACATATCTTCAGCGTTCATAATGTTGGGGAGTTTTGTGATTTTTTGGGTGGGGGGTTAAACTAGGGACAACCTAAACTACCTCAGGAAGAGGAACAGTAGCAGAGGACCACTCCAGAGTCCATTGCATGGAAGTTTTTCTCCACACGACCTGGAGAGAAAAAAGGAATACACGAAATTGTACTTTGTCATTCGTTCATTGTCATACTTTTTAAAAGAAATAATTCGACACATACTAAACAATTTAATGAGTATATTTTTGGAACACTGATTTCAGTGCATATAAAATGACCATGTACAGCTTGTAAAGTGCAATACAATGTAACAATGTTACGATTTCTGGCTGTATACTCTGAAAAAAATGAGAGTTTGTAAAAGGCCATAAAACATTTTGTTTTTACACATTTTTGATTTATATCACTATTTATCAGATGGGAAACAATTTATTTTGCGTGCAGACTTTCTGAAAATATCACCCATTTTTCAAAACATTTGTTAGTAAAGCAGTATAAACTTTAGAGTTAAAACAACTGAGAAAACATTTTTTTGTTCTCAGTGAGTCGCATTTCACCATATGTACTGTTTTTTACCACTTGAGACTAGCTGTAGGTCTTAGGTACGGCAAACATTTCAAAGAAATGCCCCTGGGAGGGCAGAGAGGCCATCATTCGAGACCTCCCCAGAACAACTCAGATGCCTTCTGATCAATGCCAGATCACTTTGCACACACGCCACTGAAGTCTGGAACACCATCTCCACCCTCTCCACCGAAGTGACCTTAATCACAGAAACCTGTCTCAAACCCTCATCGGCCCCGGACATTGCCATCGTAACCCCCAATGGCTACATGACGCAACACAACAACCGCACCAACAGACACGGAGGTGGCATCGCCCTCGTACACAAGGAATCAATCATCTGCACAACCACCAAAGATGAAACCACGCCAATCATGGAACACCTGAACTTCCAACTCCACACCAATGACAAAACCACCAAAGATACCCTTGCATACAGACCCCCAGGACTGCGAACCAGCTTCAGCGATTCCATCACAGAATTCATCACCCTGGTCGCCATCGAATCCGAACACCACGTCTTCCTGGTGGACCTCATCTTCCACCCGGACAACCCCACAGACACTAACTCCACCGACCTCCTGGAACAAATGGACAACATTGGTCTCATGCAGCTGATCTCAGACCCCACGCACAGAGCAGGACAAACGCTGGACTCCATCTTCATACCCAGCAACAGAATCAGATACGGCCACACCACAGAACTCAACTGGTCAGACCATTCCATCATACACTTCACCATTGCTTGATCCCCCCGCACCACTCCCAACTGCCACATCGCCCCCTCCCGCAGCTGGACCAAGGTCACTCAACACCAACAAACCGATGACCTCAGCATCACCCAGTCCGACATCTCCAGCTTGAATCGGGCAGTTAAGAACTTCAACGCCTGGGTCACCAGCGCCGCCAGCTGAGTCGCCCCCACCATACCAGCCAGAAGACATGGACCCACCAAATTAGCCAGCTGGTACACCCCAGAACTCAGCGCGGTGAGACGCAGATGCAAACAACTGGAAAGATGGCGCACCAGCAGAAACACTGATGGAGCCAAATTCAAGTCTGCCCTCAACAACTACCACCACCAACTCAAAGGCACAAAAAAGGAGGCCCTGACAATGCATAGAGGCCAGTGCCAACCAGACCAAGGAACTCTTAACCATTGTCAGAGTTCGCCTGCCCATCAGCCACCGAAAACTCATTCCTCTCATCACAGGAACTCTGCGACGCTCCTGCAGACCATTTCTACAAGATAGCCACCGTATTCAGAAACTTCGAGCCTCAAGCCACCGATGGCCTCAGACTCCCCACTCCTACAAAGACAATCACCTGCTCACCACATGGGAACAACTCAGCACGTCAAACACTACATCCCTAATTGACTCCATCTACTCGGAGGACCCAACTGTTGAGTGCCCCAATCAACTCTTCTACCTCAGAAGCGACATGATCAGCAACCAGCTCACCAACATCCTCAATGCCTCCATTGCAACAGCCACCTCACCCAATGCCTGGAAACTTGCTGCTCCCGTTTTCTGCCAAAGTCCTTGGAGCCATCAACCTCCAACTAACCGACCACCTGGAGACAAACAACCTGCTAGACCCCTCCCAATCAGCATTCAGAGCCAACCACAGCAACGAGACAGCCCTGTTTGCAGCGACAGATGACATCCGTACCCTACTCAACAGAGGTGAATCAGCCGCACTGATCCTTCTCGACCCCTCCACAGCTTTCGACACCGTCTCCCACCACACTCTCATCACCCGACTGCACCAGATCAAAATCAAAGATGACGCTCTTAGATGGATACATTACAAGGACAATCCCTTTTATGCCCAAGGGGACCAGGGTCTATAGTAGTTATATAACAGAGTACACCGTGGGACACCATTTTCGGGAAAATGCCTCCCTCCTGCACCTGTCTGGAGAAGGTAATAATCAATGTGTTATTCGTAAAATCCAAGTCGTATATACACACTTTAGTAGCGTTTTTACACCAAAAAATAATAAAATAATGATCCAATTTGCTGATAAAGGTTCTGTGGTTATTCTTTGTATTATTCTCCAATATATATGCAGATAATGTAACAAATACTGTAAGTGCAGGCAACACAGTGCTCCAGTGTGTGAATAAATATAAAAGATACACAACAAAAAAAATCACTACATATAAATATTTACAAACTGATAACGTGCATATAGCATTGCAACATGTAGAATTATTACTGATTTATGACCAAGTGAAACAATGTCGACGTTTCGACCTCCAATTATTATTGGGGTTTCCTCAGGACAATAGCTGTCTGACTTAATACCAACACAGTGGTATCAGTCGTCCATAGACTAGTGTGAATTTCAAACAAAAACAAGGAGGTAGTGACAGTCAAAATCCTCCTTGGGGGTAATCCACTAAAACATGGCAATTTTAATGTTGCCACCAAAAGCACATGGCATGTGTCACTCAGCCTGTGTGTGATTCTCAGCCAAAGGTTCAGGGAACTCAGACCCTGGCCGAACGTCTTCAAACATTTTAAATTTATTAGGTAGAACGTGATGTTCAACCATCCATCTCCGCTGTCGATAGATAATGAGGGAAGCCTTGACTTGCCCTGGTAAGCCAGATGTTCTCAGCCAGGCGTGGAGCTTATGGCTACCATCTACCAAACCGCTCTGCACAGCGAGTCAGTCATGTCCTAGTCACAGCATATAGTGAACTTTGTGGCATCTCTCCCGTCTGCAACTGCTTGAGAGAGAATGGCCCTGGCCTCCTCTGGGACCTTTGGAAGGACTTGCGCAATAAACATGAAGTGTTCAATGACCGCAATGCAAGGCTGGCAGGAGAAAGCATTTTCTTTCCCAAGTTGTCCAGCCTCTTGGATTCCCAGTCCGGGGGAGTGGCAGGGAACGTGCCATGGGAAGTACAAGCTTGGACCACCAAGCTCTCCTGGGACCCTTGGGGTGGAGTGGTGGCAGCGGGCAATTGTCCCATACACAGGAACCCCTGTGCAGGGTTTGGACCAGGTTCCTAGAAGTAGGTCAGTGAGAGCATCATTGAACGGGAGTAGGGGTTACGAGGAGGATACTCCCAGTTGCAACACCTCAGTCAAGATGTTAGTCTTGACTGCCACCGTGGGCAACTGAAGGTAGAGGACCTCTGCCACTCTCCACACCACCACTGCATATGGAGCTCCCTCCTCCGTAGCCACGGTAGGGTTTGGGGGGGCGAGCATGCCAGTTTCTGGAAACGTGTCCAGTCCGCTGGCATCACTTAGTTCCTCACACCAGTCCATCTCTTGTTCATACTGTTATTCTAAAGGGTCCAGTGACCCCCTCCCAGTTCTTCCTGAGGCCTAACCCCTCCTATATGTTCAGGCTCCGATCTAGGACACGGGGTCTTGTTGGCACCGGAATCTGCATCGGTCGATGTGGCTTCAGCTCCATGCCGTCAGAGATCAAAATGGGGCTGGTGGCATCGGGAGAACTGGCATTGGGTCCGATGTCGGGAAAGGTTGCAGTGGCACGACCAGTGCCATTCTGGATTCATGACCAGATCCATGGGGGCCCATCGAAGCCAGGGCAGGAGCTGATTGGGCCCACTCCGATCTCAGGGGGCCCGAAGGTGTGCCGGAGGGGTCAGGCCTCTAAAAAGTGAGACGCATGGCTTCATAAAACTCCTTAATTTGAGCGGGGTCGCTCTGGCTCCTGGAAACCTGGGGAGGCACGGAGTCAGGCCAGGCAGAGGCTCTGAAGAACCAGGCCTCCAACGCCAATGTTTCTTCGTCGCGTCGGCCGATGGATGAGAAGTCTAAGCACACTTTGACTTATTGTGTTTCTTGTGCCTCTTACCTGAGCGCCCAATGATTGGAGTGGTACGAAGAGGACTTCGGACTCCTGGAACGGTCCCAAGACCTTCCTCTCGAGTGGGACCGCGACTTCAGTGCAGTCACATGCCGGGCCGCTTCAAGGACCGCTCCCTCAAAGCCTTTGGTGCCATAGCCTTGCAGTCAGAGCACGACTTGGAGTCGTGGTCGTGCTCCAAACACCATAAACATGAGATGCGGGTCCGTCACCGAGAAGGCATGGTGACCGGCACCTCAGGATTTAAAACCTGTCTTCCATTACATCTTCAACACACCAGGAGGAAAGCTCAAAAAAACAACAAAACTTAAAAAAAAAAAAACTGACAGTCACCCCTATGGCAGGCCTTATGAATCCTGAAGGCAGGGTGCTTGGTTTTGTGTGAGAGGGTGCCCATGCATGAGCAGAGCCCCCCTGCAGCCTTCAGAATCTCTCCTCCAGGGTGGTCTGTGATGCAGCCTGACCATATACTCTTAAGTACATTATAACCAAACGGTAAATGCTAACTTTGGGATGGCTGCACGGAAACATGTCGTGTTTGGTGTCAAACACCTTGGAATCATACCCCCACACCAGTAACTGGTGTGGGAGTATGATCCCACCCTTCTAGAGGGAGAGACATGACAGCACCGGTATACCCGGTACCAGCTAACAGAGCCCTGGCATCACAAAATGTATGCTGCAGCCACAGACACGAGTCTGGCCTCCTGCTGCCAACCGAAACTCCGGCAGGGGAGGCCTGGACAATAGGTTTCCTGTCACAGGGAGGTGTTACCACCTCCCAGACAGGCTTTAGTGTATTGGGGCTGGGTGGGTGCACTCTGTGTGCTTTGAAGTCCTGCACTGGGGGCCCATTTGGTGTCCCTGTGCATAGCCCAGTTCAAACCGGTTGCAGGGGCTACCAGCCCCTGCTCTGGCACGAAACTGGACAAAGGAAATGGGTGTAGCCACCCCTCTTTCCTGACCCTCCCATAGGTGGGTCCCCAGAGTATGTCCAACCCCTTCCTTGGGTATAAGATAGGAACCCCTGGCAACAGGACTTTAGATATCCCTGGACGAAACTCAAACTGAATCCTGGACCTTCGACGATCTGTTAAACGCCAGATGACTGAAGAATCTCCCTTGGAGTAAAGGAGTTACTCCCCTGCTTGGCAGGCACCAAAGACGCATCTGTCCGGTCTGCATCTCCGAACCTCCCGCTGGACGCCGACGACTTTGCAACCCAGGAGGTGGGTTTCCAGACTTCCCAGAGGCTGACCAGAGTCCCCAGCAAAGCTGAGACCCGTAGCCCTCGTGGGTACCGTGGAACCGGAACCCCTGGACACCGTGCACATTTGCAAGTGCATAAGCTTCTGGTCGATCCTAGAGGCTGTGCTTTGGGTTACTTGTAGCCCCGACCCCGAGCACTGAATCCACTGAAGATTGCTGGCCTGGCCACTCCCAGTGACCCGTGGGCCGCCATTTTGTGATTCCGCTCGAGGTCCCTTCGCGATCCCTTGTCCGTCGACTTGTGGGTCCCTCAGAAGGACAACTCTACTTTCAATGGGCCTCCCTGGTTGCTCCAGGCCTGCCCTGACTCTCCCTCGCTTGGGGAGTCCCTCGAACCTCGCTGGTCCGCACCGAAGCCTTTGTTCTCTTCCTGCGTGGGTTGCTGTTGCCAAGGCTTGTTGTGTCCAATCCGGACACCGACAGCAGCAAGCGACATCCTTCGTGGGATAGCTCGAATCCAGCACCTGGTCGTCGTCGACGCCTCCTGGTGCTCGTGGCTGCAGAGACAATCTTCACCTCTTCGAACTTGAAGCACCTGACATCGGTGGGCATTCGACTATCGTGTCCCTGGTCACTGGCTAGTGACCCAGACTCTGTCCCCTCTGCTTTCAGGTTCTTCACATCCTCGATCCAGGCTTGGATCTCTTCGGACACTTCGCATCTTCCCGGCAGCAGCACTTTCCAGAAAGCAGCCATTGAAAACGACGGCACGGCCCGACACCATTTGACACCTATGCACCTGGCTTCCCTGGGTGAGGTAAAACGAGTACTCCGGTGCTCCCGTGGGTGTTGGCCCTAGAACCCTCTAAGTCCAAAAGGGTTTGCTCCTAGTGCACTCCGAAGTGTCCCTAAACTTTAAAACTCTAACCACGACTTTCCCCATAGACGCTAACGGAGCTCGCGGCTGTGTTCACACACTGCACACGTCCCCCGTGGGTCCCCTGTGTCACTACCTTGGGTGGTTCCTTGGGGTCCCAGCGATTCTACAGGCTCTAGGCCTTGGGTCTAGTCAAGTCGTGGTTCTTATACCACTTTCTTAATATATGGTTTGGTACGCCCCTAGGGCTAATCGTATATTGTGCTAATTTACTGTGATATTTGAAGTGTAACATATGTGCTTTGACCTCTAGCCTCAAAGAGACTAGTAGGGTGCGTTTAGAAATAAATACATATATTTTATATATATACCTGGTGTGGTCTCCTTTCATTTAGCCATTCACGAGATTATAGACTGGTAAAACAAACAGCTTTACACTCCTTCAAGACTTAGCCTGAAGGCTGCTCTCCATAGCTACCACTAGGATAGCTTTCAATAAAGGTTGTCGTTAAACCTATCATCAATAAAGGTTGTTTGGACTGGTGCAAGGTGCCCACTATAACTAGTGAAACCAAAGGGGATGATGGACGGAGTGTTGAACATTGCAAGCACTCACCCCCAGTCAACTGATCTGGGTTTAATCCATCATCATTCTTTAGCTCACTCCGCCACCCCAGTTCAGACATGGCCATATGCAAATCAGTCTGACCCTGTGCCTCATGGGAACAGTCCAGCTGGTTCATTGAGATCGTTTTATAATCAACAATGTTACAGCAAACAAATGATGAGGGCCTGGCAGTTCGGTCTGGACTGTTCCCATGGGGCACAGGGTCAAGACTGATTTGCATATGGCTGGGTCCAAACTGGGGTGGCGTAGTGGGCAAAAGAACGATGGATTTAATCCAGATCTTTTGACTTGGGGAGAATGTTTGCATTGTCAGCATTCCGTCCATCATTTGTTTGCTGTAACACTTTTCGCCCTAAGTGGGATGGGTATGCCCAGACGTGGGTCCCTTGCTCACTGTGCCACTGGATTCAAGCTAGCCTGGCTGAAGAAGGGTGACATACCCTGAAACCGGTCCCAGGATGCTTGTTTCCGGTCCAGGGAAGACATGGCTTGGCAGTTCGGGCTGGACTGTTCCCATGAGGCACAGGGTCAGACTGATTTGCATATGGCCATGTCTGAACTGGGGTGGTGGAGTGAGCTAAAGAATGATGATGGATTAAACCCAGATCAGTTGACTGGGGGTAAGTGCTTGCAATGTTCAACACTCCGTCCATCATCCCCTTTGGTTTCACTATAACTAGTGGACAGCATATACCAGGCCAACTTCTCACATTGGTGTGCAGCGGTTGGATTCAAGCTTGCCTTTGTTTTACCAGATAATCTCAAGTGAGTGACTAACTGAAAACCACTAAAAGGTACCAGAGGTACATATAATTCAAGCTTAAAATTACAGTAAGTTCTACTGAACTTAGAGTTGTGTGTCAAGGGCTTAGCACACCCTTCCTACTACTCAAGAGAGTTTAGTAGGCCACACTAGAGTAGGTAGTGCATACACCACACCTCACTAGTGATGTCTTCAAGGCCAGGAACCAGTGGGTCCCTGCCAGAAGCCAATGGGATTCCACCATCCAAGTATGACAACCTCCAATTCTTGGAATTGAGAGCATTGTGTAGTACTAGGAAATTGAAGACAGGAAAAACTGCAAACACCCAACGCCTCATAGAGGTACTGCTGTTGGATGATCTCAAAAAGACCTCAGGGTCTGATGGGGTAGGCAGAGAGGGTGGGGCAGCAGATGAGGAAGGGCCCAGGGGTGAAGAAACCCAGGACCTGACCTCTGAAGCTGGCCAGGAAGATGACAATGATCTTACCCTGGAAAATCCAGCTCCCCCTGCAGATGAGGAGGATGGCCACAATGGCCCCCTCTTTATCCCACCAGGGAGAGTTGAGTGTGCGCCTAGAAGGTCAAGATCTCCTGCTCAGGAGTATAACCATTCTGACACCTCAATAGGGACCTCGGTTTCCTCTCATAGGAGGGAATCCTCTCATGAAAGGAAGGAGAGACTGCTCAAGTATGAAGAAGCTCAGCTTAGAATCAGAAGAGAGCAGTTGGCTTTAGATAGGGAGTCCCTAGAGCTTCAGAAAACCAGAAGAAAGTTGAGACTAGAGTCCCATGGTGGCAGCAACTTCCCTAGTGGTAGGGAAAGGTCTCATGACCATAGAAACCTAAGCAAGATTGTCCCTCCCTACCAGAGTGGGGATGACATCCACAAATGGGTTACTGCACTGGAAAGGGCCTGTAAAGTTCAGAGGGTCCCCCAGGAGCAGTGGGCAGCAATCTTGTGGCTCTCCTTTGCAGACAAAGGTAGAGATAAGCTCCTCACTGTAAGAGAAGAGGATGCTGATTACCAAATCTTGAAAAGTGCACTGATTGAGGTGTTTGGCCTAACCACTGAACAGTATAGGATAAAGTTCAGAGATACCCAAAAGGCACAAAATCAAGACTGGGTGGACTTTGTAGATTGTGCTACTAAGGCTCTGGAGGGCTGGTTACTTGGCAGTAAGGTGTGTGATTTCAAAGGATTGTACAACTTAATTATGAGGGAGCAGATACTTAATTGTCAAAATCAGCTGTTGCATCAGTACCTGGTGGACTCGGATCTGACCTCTCCCCAAGAATTGGGAAAGAAGGCAGACAAATGGGTCAGAACCAGGGTGAGGCAGAAGGTTCAGAACCAAGGTGGTGACCCAAAGAAGCAAGATTCTAAGAACTCTGACAAGGGTGGGGAAAAGGGTAAAGACCAGAAGTCTTCTCAAGGTCCCCAAAAATCTTCTTCTGGGGGAATCCCAATCTAACAAAAGTAAAGGCCAAAAGAAACCATGGTGTAAGATCTGTAAACAGAAAACACACTGGACCAGTGATTGCACCAAGTCCAAAGACTCAAGTCCAGCTACCATTGCCCCTAAGGCAACTGTTCCCCCTAGTGCAGCTACAATTGGTGGTACTCAGAATAAGGGTGTAGTAGGGTTAACCCTGGGTTCTGAGATGGGCTCTGGCCTAGTCAGAGTTCCAACTCAGGCTGTCCTGGTCTGTGATGGAGGCATGGACATGTCCTCCTCTGTGAGTCCCAGTAACTTGGGCAAGTACAGACAGCAGCCTTTGATAAATGAAAAAGATGCTTTGGCATTCATGGACACAGGAGCAAGTGTCACAATGGTGACAAAAGATCTTGTGGCTCCTGGGCAGATTATACTTGGTGAGATGTACCAAGTGACCAATGCTAGCAATGTCAGGACAGACCATTCCATGGCAGTTGTTAATTTCTCCTGGGGAGGGGTAACTGGCCTCAAGAAAGTTGTGGTAAGTGCAGACCTCCCTGTAGAATGCTTGCTTGGCAATCATCTAGAAACTTCAGCTTGGGCAGAAGTAGAGCTCAGGACACATGCAGAAATGCTAGGGATCCCTGCACATGTATTTGCTGTGACCAGGTCGCAGGCCAAAAAGGCTAACACTGAACAGACCCTGGATTCTGGGAGAATGGACCAGGTGCTTCCCAAGAGGAGGAGCAGTAGGGTTAAGGCAGAGCCTTCCCCCCTGACTCAGAATACAGATCAGCCTCCTGAGGGAGATGATCTTGGTCCTGAAGAAGGAACTGTCCCAGAGGAGCTTGAACCTGATCAGGTTGAGTTATTGGGGACAGGGGGCCCTTCCAGGGCAGATCTGAGCCAGGAGCATCTGAGCTGCCCCTCTCTTGAAACCCTCAGAAAGCAAGCTGCTGATGAGGCTGCTGGGAATGCTAGTGGCACCCATAAGATATATTGGGATGATGGACTCCTATATTCAGAGAGTAGAGACCCCAAGCCTGGTGCTTCCAGGAGGTTGGTAATACCTCTGAAATTTAGGGGCTTCCTATTGGCACTAGCCCATGATATTCCTCTAGCAGGTCGCCTGGGCCAAAACAAGACTTGGGACAGAATTGTTCCTCACTTTCATTGGCCCCACATGTCTGAAGACATTAAGGTGTTTTGTCGCTCCTGTGTCACCTGTCAAGCCATTGGGAAGGCAGGTGGAACCACAAAGGGCCCCCTGATACCACTACCTGTGGTGGGGATTCCCTTTGAGAGGGTGGGGATTGATATAGTTGGTCCCATGGATCCTCAGACAGCCTCTGGGCACAGATTTATCCTGGTGGTGGTGGACCATGCCACTAGGTACCCAGAAGAAATTCCACTTAGGACCACCACAGCACCTGTGGTGGCAAGGGCCCTCTTGGGAGTATTCTCAAGGGTGGGTTTTCCTAAGGAGGTAGTATCAGACAGGGTGCAAACTTCATGTCTAGTTACTTGACTGCAATGTGGAAGGAGTGTGGAGTGAATTATAAATTCACCACACCCTATCACCCACAATGCAATGGTTTAGTTGAAAGGTTCAACAAAACCTTAAAGGGCATGATCAAAGGTCTCCCAGAAAAGCTTAGGCGCAGATGGGACATCCTTTTGCCCTGCCTTTTATTTGCCTACAGGGAGGTGCCTCAAAAGGGGGTTGGTTACAGCGCTTTTGAACTTTTGTTTGGCCATCCTGTTAGGGGTCCTTTGTGTCTGGTGAAGGAGGGATGGGAGTTACCTCTCAAACCCCCTAAACAGGACATAGTGGACTATGTACTTGGTCTCCGCTCCAGGATGGAAGAGTATATGAAAAAGGCAACTAAAAACCTTGAGGCTAGCCAGGAATTACAAAAGGCCTGGCATGACCACAATGCTGTGCTGACTGTGTACCAGCCAGGACAGAAGGTGTGGGTGTTGGAGCCTGTGGCCCCAGCAGCTCTCCAAGATAAGTGGAGTGGCCCCCATACAATTGTTGAACAGAAGGGAGAGGCCACCTACTTGGTAGACCTTGGAACTCCCAGGAGTCCCCATAGGGTACTTCATGTCAACAGACTGAAACCATATGTCGACAGGGCAGACATGGGCTTGCTCATGGATACTGATGAGGGATAGGAGGAAGAGAGTGATCCACTCCCTGACCTGCTCTCTCAGAACCCTGATGATGGATCAGTAGATGGTGTAGCCTTGGCAGGCAGCCTCACTGTCCAGCAACAAATTGACTGCAGAAAAGTTCTCAGCCAGTTCAGGCATATGTTCTCCCTGACACCTAGTCAGACTACCTGGTGCACTCATGAAATGGACACTGGGGACAGTCTGCCTGTCAAGAATAAAATCTACAGGCAGCCTGATCATGTCAGGGATTGTATAAGGACAGAGGTCCAAAAGATGTTGGATTTGTGAGTCATTGAACCCTCAGATAGCCCTTGGGCTAGTCCAGTAGTCCTTGTGCCTAAACCTTACACCAAAGATGGCAAGAGAGAAATGAGGTTTTGTGTGGACTACAGGGGTCTCAATGCAGTCACTAGGACTGATTCCCATCCCATCCCCAGGGCAGATGAGCTTATAGATACTTTGGCCTCAGCCACGTTCCTGAGCACATTTGACTTGACAGCTGGCTACTGGCAGATCAGACTAGCTGATGATGCAAAGCCCAAGACCGCATTTTCTACCCCTAGTGGGCATTATCAATTTGTGGTGATGCCCTTTGGTTTGAAAAATGCACCTGCCACTTTCCAAAGGTTGGTGAATACAGTCCTTACAGGCCTGGAAACTATAGTGCAACATATCTAGATGATATTGCTGTCTTTAGCTCCACCTGGGAGGATCACCTGGTCCACTGCAAAAGGCAGGCCTAACTATCAAGGCTACTAAGTGCCAGATAGGGCAGAGTCGGGTTGTGTACCTGGGCCATCTTGTGGGTGGGGGCCAGGTTCAACCATTGCAGAGCAAAATCCAGACCATAATGGACTGTGTTGCTCCCACTACCCAGACTCAGGTGAGAGCCTTCTTGGGCCTGACTGGGTACTACAGGAGATTTGTAAAAGGTTATGGATCCATAGTGACCCCATTGAATGACCTTACCTCTAAAAGAATGCCCAAAAAGGTTCAGTGGACAGTTAGCTGTCAAAAGGCACTTGACCTGAAGCAGGCCATGTACACTGCTCCCATTCTGCAGAGTCCTGATTACTCCAAAAAGTTCATTGTGCAAACAGATGCATCTGAGTTGGGGGTAGGGGCTGTACTATCACAGTTGAATGATGAAGGTCAGGATCAGCCAGTAGCTTTTATTAGCAGAAGGCTGACCCCCAGAGAAACGTTGGTCAGCCATAGAGAGGGAGGCCTTTGCTGTGGTTTGGGCTCTGAAGAAGTTGAGGCCATACTTGTTTGGCACTCACTTCCTTGTTCAGACAGACCATAAGCCCCTCTTATGGCTAAAACAGATGAAGGGTGAAAACCCCAAACTTTTGAGGTGGTCCATTTCCCTACAGGGGTGGACTATACAGTGGAACATAGACCTGGGAGTAGCCATGCCAATGCAGATGGACTCTCCAGATATTTCCACTTAGAACATGAAGACTCAACTGGTCAAGGTTAGTTTAATGTCCCTGCTTTGGGGGGGGTGTGTGTGTAGGAGAGTAGGATCTGCTTCTTATGGTTACCCCCACTTTTTGCTGAGGTTTCACTGTTTTTCGACTTTAGTCTGGCTGGGGCCCTGCTATCCAGGACCCCAGCCTAGCTGCTTCCTCTCTAAATTGATTCCTAGTACCTTAGGTACACCACAGATTGGGTTCTGGGGTGCCCTTATAAGTCCCTAGTATATGGTATACTATGTACCCAGGGCATAGGTACCCCAGAGGCCTACCAGGGGCTGAAGCATGTATTATGCCACCCCTGGGCAGCCTTCCAAAATGACACTACAGGACTGCTACAGCAGCCTGAGTGAGGTGGTGCATGCACCCCTTACCGAGATATAGGTTCACTATATCTCACCCTATCACTGCACATATAAACCTATCAGTCATCCCTATGGCAGGCCTTATCAATCCTGAAGGCAGGGTGCTTGGTTTTGTGTGAGAGGGTGCCCATGCATGAGCAGAGCCCCCCTGCAGCCTTCGGAATCTCTCCTCCGGGGTTGTCTGTGATGCAGCCTGACCATATACTCTTAAGTGCATTATAACCAAACGGTAAATGCTAACTTTGGGTTGGCTGCACGGAAACATGTCGTGTTTGGTGTAAAACACCTTGGAATCATACCCCCACACCAGTAACTGGTGTGCGAGTATGATCCCACCCTTCTAGAGGGAGAGACATGACAGCACCGGTATACCCAGTACCAGCTAACAGAGCCCTGGCATCACAAAATGGATGCTGCAGCCACAGACACGAGTCTGGCCTCCTGCTGCCGACCGAAACTCCGGCAGGGTAGGCCTGGACAATAGGTTTCCTGTCACAGGGAGGTGTTACCACCTCCCACACAGGCTTTAGTGTATTGGGGCTGGGTGGATGCACTCTCAGAGTGCTTTGAAGTCCTGCACTGGGGGCCCATTTGGTGTCCCTGTGCATAGCCCAGTTCAAACCGGTTGCAGGGGCTATCAGCCCCTGCTCTGGTGCGAAACTGGACAAAGGAAATGGGTGTAGCCACCCCTCTTTCCTGACCCTCCCATAGGTGGGTCCCCAGAGTATGTCCAACCCCTTCCTTGGGTATAAGATAGGAACCCCTGGCAACAGGACTTTAGATATCCCTGGACGAAACTCTGAAACTGAATCCTGGACCTTCGACAATCTGTTAAACGCCAGATGACTGAAGAATCTCCCTTGGAGTAAAGGAGTTACTCCCCTGCTTGGCATGCACCAAAGACGCATCTGTCCAGTCTGCATCTCCGAAGCTCCTGCCGGACGCCAACGACTTTGCAACCCAGGAGGTAGGTTTCCAGACTTCCCAGAGGCTGACCCGAGTCCCCAGCAAAGCTGAGACCCGTAGCCCTCGTGGGTACCGTGGAACCGGAACCCCTGGACACCGTGCACATTTGCAAGTGCATAAGCTTCTGGTCGATCCTAGAGGCTGTGCTTTGGGTTACTTGTAGCCCCGACCCCGAGCAGTGAATCCACCGAAGATTGCTGGCCTGGCCACTCCGTGACCCGTGGGCCGCCATTTTGTGATTCCGCTCGAGGTTCCTTCGCAATCCCTTGTCCGTTGACTTGTGGGTCCCTCAGAAGGACAACTCTACTTTCAACAGGCCTCCCTGGTTGCTCCAGGCCTGCCCTGACTCTCCCTCGCTTGGGGAGTCCCTCGGACCTCACTGGTCTGCACCAAAGCCTTTGTTCTCTTCCTGCGTGGGTTGCTGTTGCCAAGGCTTGTGTCCAATCCAGACACCGACACCGCAGCAAGCGACATCCTTCGTGGGACAGCTCGAATCCAGCGCCTGGTCTTCCTCGACGCCTCCTGGTCCTCGTGGCTGCAGAGACAATCTTCACCTCTTCGAACTTGAAGCACCCGACATCGATGGGCATTCGACTATCGTGCCCCTGGTCACTGGCTAGTGACCCAGACTCTGTCCCCTCTGCTTTCAGGTTCTTCACATCCTCGATCCAGGCTTGGATCTCTTCGGACACTTCGCATCTTCCTGGCAGCAGCACTTTCCAGCAAGCAGCCATTGAAAACGACGGCGCGGCCCGACACCATTTGACACCTATGCACCCAGCTTCCCTGGGTGAGGTAACACGAGTACTCCGGTGCTCCCGTGGGTGTTGGCCCTAGAACCCTCCAAGTCCAAAAGGGTTTGCTCCTAGTCCACTCCGAAGTGTCCCTAAACTTTAAAACTCTAACCGCGACTTTCCCCATAGACGCTAACGGAGCTCGCGGCTGTGTTCACACACTGCACACGTCCCCCGTGGGTCCCCTGTGTCACTACCTTAGGTGGTTCCTTGGGGTCCCAGCGATTCTACAGGCTCTAGGGCCTTAGGTCTAGTCAAGTCGTGGTTCTTATACCACTTTCTTAATATAAGGTTTGGTACGCCCCTAGGGCTAATCGTATATTGTACTAATTTACTGTGATATTTTAAGTGTAACATATGTGCTTTGACCTCTAGCCTCATAAAGAGACTAGTAGGGTGTGTTTAGAAATAAATACATATATTTTATATATATATATACCTGGTGTGGTCTCCTTTCATTTAGCCATTCACGAGATTATAGACTGGTAAAACAAACAGCTTTACACTCCTTCAAGACTTAGCCTGAAGGCTGCTCTCCATAGCTACCACTAGGATAGCTTTCAATAAAGGTTTTCTTTAAACCTATCATCAATAAAGGTCGTTTGGACTGGTGCAAGGTGCCCACTATAACTAGTGGACAGCATATACCAGGCCAACTTCTCACAGATACTGCGATATTGACTGAACACTTGTACTCCTTGACCGCATTTCTAGTGCCTTTTTAGTTGAAACAGTCCATATAAAGTATACTTGAAATAAAAAGGCTTGGTATTGAATTAAAATTGGTTTCAAGCTTCAATTTAGTAACCATCTTCTATTTTTTGTTGTTCTAATATTGGGTATCCACAGCCAAACATCACTGGAAGGTCCACAAAACATGCTCGACCTATTGCCATTCCTGATAAGATTATGAAAAATAAAACAGCTTGAGTTTCAGCTGTAACACTAAGTGATTGCCGCCCCAATCCTACAAGAGATGCTTGATTACAGCACAATAGGGGAGGCCAAAGGCTCTATTTAACAGTTTCCCCTTCAATTTATCAAAGTTGTGGTTTGAGAGTGAAAAGGTCACAGGATAACCATAAGGAACGACAGGGACTATTTTTGTTTTATAGGCTCTCAGAAAGGGAGTCAGTGATTATCCCCCAGAAAGTGCACTGAATCTTAAGCAGACCGTGCAAGACTGCTAGTGTTTCTCAGAAAAGATAACACCCAAAAACATTAATGCAGAAGGTCTAGTTTCTCCCTGCGCAAAGTAACGAATACCAAACATTCTTAAGATCTCAAAATTGAGTTTGAGTTTTGTGCATATTAATATTCAGTTTCTTTATGCTACAATATTGAAATTACAGATCTTGTTCCCTTTGTAGACTTTAGCCCTATCAAGAACAACTAGGTCATATAACAATGCTGTTGCGGTGTTGACCCGAGCGCTGGGAAGAACATTTATAAACAATGAAAAAAGGAGCCAACACGCATCCCTATTCAATACCATTTTCAAAACAGATGGGGGATGAGTTTGCCATAACGGCCCAGCTAAACTTATGGCCAAGTCTAATCCTAAAGCAGTTTTAATAAAAATAAAAATAACCCTAAGTAAATCCCATGCTCCTTAAATTTGGACAACAATCTATGTATGTCCACTATAGCTTGAATTACAACTCAAGCAAAGTTATCACACTACTGGTAAGAAGGAACGACATTCAACTCATCTAAAATGTTTCATTGGCCTACTTGTCCTACAGCAGTATCTTGCTTGCACATCAAACCAGTGACTTTTGAACGCGTGGGCAGCTTTCCTTGCTATAGATCTAAAATGTTCCTTGTTGCAGATCTGCAAATGTTTGTGAGCGGCAAGACTACCAACAGTTGTAGAAGTAGCCATGCATCTGGGTGAGTCAAAACAACCTTTGCTCCTAGAGGCCTTCCAGCTTTTTAATGGCAAAGAATTATACACGTCTAGCTAGCATGCTACGTCCACTTTAAAAGAGTGTCAAATGACGCAAACAAATACTATTTTTTAAAGTCTTTGGTTTAATGCAGGTAGAATTTCTAATGCTCAATGTGTAAAGTGTTTTGACTGCTGCTGGGAAACGTTGTGTAAACAAAATAGGCAACATTATCTTTATATCCAGGTGAAAAGGCAAAGATTTAATATTATTTGAGGAATCACAATCTAACTTTATCCATGTAAAATCTTAGATATTATTCCTAAATTGCAAGAACTTCAAGGTCTCGAACTTCGTTTTTTGATTTAATTCAGTCTTAGTGGGAGCATGGCCTTCAACTAAATGAACTGCACAGATACCCAGTGAATGGGTTTGAAAGGAGGTCTCCATGCTTCCAGAACAGGTTTATCCACAGGGGAGAGGTTCTAACCAATCCCTGTAAATTCCATGATCCTGTGGGAGTACATAGTCTGTTTGGTTGTTTTTGGAATCAGGGAAGGGTTACCAATGTGGCCTCTAAATCAATGAACATTTAAATTCAAGTCAGCTGAATGCAAGAGCGAAATACTCAAGACAAAATCTGAAGTGGCTTGACACAGAACGGATCAAGGTTTTGTTAAAGTGCCCATTTGCAAAATGTATTCCACGTCAACGCACAAGATTGATTCAATGTGTGTTTTGCGCCCGCTGCTTTCAAGATACATTTAGTTATCTGACATAATGAGAGATCTAGACTCTAGGTCCTCAGAAGCCATGGTTTTAGCTGGACTGCGATGCAAAACCTACCCCTCCCACATGGAGAGTAATTGCTAGAACTGAAAGAAATTAGTGCATCAGCCGACATGCTCCATAGGTCCATGAATTGGTGTTCTCCGAGCCATGCTGGTGCCACTAGAATGATGGTGCACGACTTTCGTCTTCTGGAGGAAGTAAGGAATTAGAGGAATAGATTAAAAAATAAGGTACATTTCCTCCACCATAGAATCAAAAGCACTAGGAGGAGGGTTCTACTGATGCCCGTTTTGACAGTTGTACAAATGCCGCTTGATTTGCCACAATTTCAATTCCTGAAGTAGTCTGTCTGCAGTACATACATGCACATTCCAACCACTCAAGATTGGGCACCACTGAAGATCCAGTTCTTTCTGTACAATGCACATTAGTGAAGGATTACAGGAATGTAGAATGAGAAGCATCCTTGCAGAGCTTTGCTTTTGGGGCCCGTGCCCAGAGTTTGACACTACTAATTGTTCTAACTTAGTTTTCTACCTCTCTGCGTACAACAGACCACCTTCACTGAACTTTAAGTCCCAAAAAATTTCACAATCTTAAGTTGTGAGCATTTGTTGACATTGGGGATGACAGCTAATTTTAAATCTACAGTTTTCACTTTGTTGGCCTTTGAAGATGGGACATACTGCATCCTGTTGTCTAACCAGGTGATAAATGTGCACCCCAAGACACCAGAGGGCCTCTGCAAGGACACTATACAGTTGGTGAATATAAGAGGTGCTGATTTGAGGCCAACACACAAACTGCTGATGGTTAACCAGGAGACAGTTTGGCAAGATCTTCGGTCGATAAGGATATGGAAGGGCATCCTTTAAATCCATTGACCAGATCGGCTTGTAACTCACCGAACAAAGGAGGATGTCTTGAAGAGTAACCATATGAAACAGTCTTCCTTAGCTATGCTCTTTGCTTACAGAAGTTTTCTACCTTTGTTCTTATTTTGTTAATGTTGCCGACTGCCTGGATACGGTTAATCTATATTGGATGAACTGTTATAGCCAAAACAATTACAAAGATAGCCTTCTCTGCTGGCATACCTCTGCCTTCTTTAAAGGGAAAGTAATGACTGTTTCACTCCTTGTAATGAAAACATGCATGCCATACAAGCCGGGGTAATCACAGGGCTCGTCTAACATTTCACCATCCACCTTTGATCTAAAGGAAGTACTGCATTACATTTTCTAGCTTCGGTGTTCGGGGGCTTTTTGTAGACCTGTTGCAGCATTTACCACCTTGAATGAAGTTGCTGCAAATGTATTTACGACCTTGCTTATAGCATCCATCTCGCTCAAATCTGTTATGTAGCATGTCACATAGCACGTTTTATTTGTGGTTGGCTACAAAACCAATGAACTGTGTATTTGACTTGGTTTAACAGACAACCAGGTGTATTTTCAGGCACCCTATTGTTTTTCCCCATCGGTGAGGTCAGGAGAGGCTATAGCAGAGTCCTTCATGTATTACGCTCATGTGTGAGCAACTTTAATCTGGGGACTGCTTAAAGAAAGTTGGGTAGTTCATTGTTGAAATGGACCAGAAAATAGGATTTCTTAGTAGCAGGCATCAGAAAAATCAAGCAAATGATGCTCTCTCTAGGGCACTGTGTGGAATTTACAGATCTCATCAGATGACAAATCTCTGAAAGGGTTCACTAGATCCCTCATCTGGTGTGTCAGCTGATTGTATCTGGCGGTTGTGGAGCATGGGTCATCACTTTTGTTCTCATCACCTACATCTTCTGCTCAACCTTCATTCTCTTTTGGTGGAGGTTGGCTAGATTAACATCAGCCAAAGTATTCCTCTTGAGAAATCAGATGTTTTCAGAACTTCAGGTGTCATAAGCAGTGGTGGCCAAAATACTTATGACCCATTTGGCAGTGAGGTTTAAGTCTCTGCTGTTGGTCTTTAGTGTGGAAAACTAAACTCTTGCATTATTTAGGAGACTAGTAAATTCAATACAAGGTGCACCTTTGGTGGTGATGGAGCATAGAATGGCTGTTTCACACCAATGAGAGGATACTCTGTAGCACCTACACCATAGATTTGCTTAGTCTCTTTTCCTTCAGGTAAGAAAAATGTTTCTCATTCAGTTTATGGGGTGCTGGTGCTTTGTGTAGTTCATCCACACTGAAAAATACATTGCTTCTTATTTCTCTTCTGACACAGATCTGTGCTGCGAGAATTGGTGTTCTCTTTAATTGAGATAAATGTAGAAGGTTAAAACAAATTAATGACAGGAAAAGATGAAGATGCTGATAAACTTTCTTGTTGACAAGGCCTTGGCCAACAAGTTAAGAGGCATAGATGTCGTCAGCCTTGAGGATGATCATTTTATGGCTAGGCTGACAAGGGCATTAGCAGTTTCTGGATGTCTTCAAAGGAGGGCACAGTTTCTATTACGATCTTTGATTCCTGAACTTTAAGATATGCTACTGGTTTATCACTACACATTCTGCCATCTCCACTTTGAGGCAGCTGCAGAGGGATTACAAATAAGCCACTTTCTGCAAAGGTGGCAGGACATCACATCTGACACATGAAACATGCGGATCGTCCAATGGGACTATGCACTACCATTTCTATCCACTCCACAACACCTGCCACCTGCAGTGGAACATCTGATGGAAGACCATTTGTCTATCGTACAGCAAAGTAGAGGCTCCTTTGGCCAAAGGAGCCATATAGAGGGTTTGGGCATCGAATGTAGGGACAGGCTGCTGCTCCCGTTACTTTCTCGTGGTGAAGTAAAGAGGTCTCTGTCCTATTCTAGACCCCCAACCTTTCAGTGCCTTCCTCAGAATCAAGCACTTGGATCCCTAGAGAGCACTCCGCATTTACATTGATCAGACCAAAGCAATTGGGTGGACATTCAGCTCTGTGTGGAGTTCTCTGGGGCAAAGAAGGGCAAGATGGTGCAGAAATGGACCATCTCTCAATGGATAAACCTCTGCATCGAGATCTGCAAAGTTGCTACTGCTGCAGTGGCACACAGTGCTGGTCCTGGATATCTGTCAGGCAACTATGTGGGCATCAGATCACATGCTCACGAAGCACTACTGCCTGAACAGTTAGATCCTCTGAAATGGACTTTTAGGTATGAGCCATCCACAGACCAGTCTCTTCAATATAGAAAGATCCCAGTGTAGGAATCTGCACAATGGTCCTTTTAATTCACTTGCATACTCTGTGCATCCGAGGGCGAGGACCTCAGTTGCACATTCTCTGGAGAGTGGCGGGTTCAACTTGGATTTCCTGTGCGTGATCTTCAAATTACCCAAAGATCTGGACCTCAAGGAAGATCAGCCTAAGGAATGGGTCCACTCTTTCGACTTGGAGAGGGACCTGCACAGAGCCTTCCAGTGCTTTGCCACATAGAGCTTGGTCTCTCAATCTCAACTGGACTTCGGGTTCATCTGGGCACAGCTGCAGCAGGTCTTAGAGTCATGCCAGGAACCCAAGCACCAGGGGCTCCATCACAGACAGTTTGTGAAAGTCTTTACATGGCTTAAAGCCTGTAGTCTTTGGGAGTCACAAAACTATAGGGTAACTCAAAATTAACCCGAAGGACCTGGGTAACTTATGATACAGACGAACAATGGTATTGAAAACTCTTAGTTCCACAAATGGATAAAGTGATGATGATCAATTTATCCATTTGTGGAGAGAAGAGTTTGGTATAATGTGTAAATAAGAATGTTGTTTGAGGCCGACTTATATGCAACTAAACTTTCAGAAATGCAATTATGTGTATGTGTCTTAATCTTCTGTTTTTGAAATCTTGTCTGCTGCCCTAACCTCGTAAATGTGGATTGAATCTACAAGACTTTCTTCTTTTCCATATAGTGTTAGATCTTTTGATATATTCAGTTCTTCTATGCCTACTATTGCTTTTTCCGATCGGACCATTGTAGTCTTTGGGAGGCGGGGTGGGAAGACTTCCCTTGCACACTGGTAAAAGATTTAGGTCTAAGAAAAATCTCTTTGCAAAGGAATAAAACATGGAAATTATGTCAGCATGCATAGGTGGCCCTTACATGCAGCTCCTCTGGTCAGAAAGCATTTAGCTATTTTGTTAAATACCGAGAGACTAAACTGTGCTAGTTGATGATAAAGGATGCCTTCTCTCAGAGAGTTATCCAGTTGGGCTAAGCTGTTATTTAAAATAACTGATTTTGTGTTACCGGATGAATTGGTAGCTTGGTCCAGTGTACAAGATTTCTTTAAAGCAGGTAAATGGCTCTGGTGGCCTGAAAGCAAGGTATGAACGTTATATTCAATTTGGAGAAGACCACAAATTTTTGATAAAAAGGACGCAGTATAAGGTTTAGTCGAGGGCCCCAAAAACATCTGGTTAGAACAATGCATAAGCGGTGTGTTAGAAAATATGAAAAATAGGTATCTTCAGTAAAAATAGCCCATACATTGGGAAAAGGGGGACAGATTAAGTAATCTAGGAATTTATGCAATAAATTAAATTAAAAGGTGCAAACTATAGAAGGAAACAGTTTTTGCCAAATGGCTAAATTATAGAACACTGGCATTTTTTTTACATAATTTAACCATGAGATGAAACAGAGAATTTAAGTGTTCGGCAGAAGCAGGGACTTGTATTCATAATTAATGTTTGTGAACAAGAATAAACCAATTGTGGATGAAGATTTTTTTCTTACATTGAAGAGGTTCTGTAGAAAAATACTATGGGTTCAGATGACTGTACTTTTGGGATATTCACCCCCCTCTGGTGGGTCTCTCTCTCTCTCCGTGAGAAACATCTCATTTACACAGCTATGTTAGAAGCAAGATCTCTGATATCCCACCGAAAAGTTCAACTTGTTCCCAATGCTAGTGAGTAGAGAAATACAATGATGAAAGGCGCAGAAAAGGAAAGAGATAAATGTAAGAATAGGAGCCTGGAAAAAACGAGATTATGGAAATTCGTTGCACTAATATAAAATATCAGATGACCGCACTTTATGTTTTACTATACTTTGGCATGCACGTTTCACTTTGAAGGACTACCAGGTGGGAAGAATTCAGATGGGACAGATACAATTTTACCGCTCACACATGGAATTTGGTTGATTAAATGTGAAGTTAAAGTAATGTAAATGTTGAGACGTACAGATATGAAATCTGTTTTGTTTTTTTCTTTCCTTTTTAAGCATCTATTTGTACATGGAGTACAGGTTCATATCCTCCCAGGTTAATAAAATTAAAGTGAAAAGAAAACAAAGATTCCACAAGGCACTTGCCAGGCACCTTTACCGGCACATGGTGTACACATTGCAGGTATCGAGACATGAGCAGCACTCTCAGTACACCTCCATCCCAGCTGGCGGTATGCCCTGCCAGTACTATAGTGAGAAGTTCATTGCTCACAGAGCACCTCCGCTCTAACCTGCGATGTATTGTTTGTGGAATGCCAGTTTCTGTTTCTCATTTACCTGGTAATGTTGCTTCGGTGCATCGGGTTTCTATTACACTTAAAATGATGTCATTTCCGTGACACCATGTTTTGTCTCATGCATGGTTTGACTAAGTGTACATTCCCTAGCGTGGTTTATACTTTAACGTTTTACAGCTGTACAATACTGACATTGCTTGGGGTTTTGTTTGCTACTTGACTCACTAGAATAAGGTTTATGTGTTTGTTTCATGTGTGCAGTACTATGCCTATCCAGAGTACCACTGCACTTTACCTTGGGAATCAGGTGGGCTTTATTGTATATTCTTCAACGGTGGCTGTTGCACCTGGTGTTGGGTAACAGGAGGGAATGTTAGAAGTTCTCAGATGCCTGCACATGAAGTTTAGCAGAACACGGTTTGCCCATGAGTTGCTGACGCTGCCGTTCTCTTGTGGAAGAGAACAAAGTTGCGATTCAGCGATCCTTTTAGAGTTGGCCTGGCAACAGTTACCATTGTTGTATTCTTCTTCGAGTGTCCATAACGGGCTTTCCAGTATCATGTCCTTATATAGGCACAATTCGCCCTGCCCTTATATAGGCATAAAATCCCAGCGCTTATTTAGGCATTAAACCGTGCACTCCAAATACAGGCATGGTCTCCGACATCCGTCCACCCTAACGTCACAACGAGTTCGTGAAGAACAGACCCTGAGGCTGTGGGAGTTTCCCTAGCCCAGGACTATTGATTTCTTCAAGGACTCATATATTATGCATGAACCGTTATTCCTTAGGGGTTCATTCATGACGTCTTTCGCTGTCCGACTCACGTCAATACTAACATTCCTAGGTACTCTCAGGTATAAATATACCTTCCCTAGCCCTTGTAAACTAGAGGAGACCTCGACTTCAGAGGAGCCTGTTTCCCGGTCTGACGCACTGAGAAGACGCTGTCATCCCTGCACGCAGAGAGTCCAGCTTCCAGTGATCTAACTTCCCTTGCGGGGTGTTGGAGTTCGAGTCTGGCAAAGAGATTCCTACCTCTCTCATTCTTCAGGTATGGAGCTGACAAGAACCTAGAGGGACTCTTGGCATACTAGGCATACTAGGCTTAACATACTCTTAGTATACCATAGTAAGGAATACTTCACCTACTTCATACCTCTCCCTACACCTAGGTTAGGTTAGGTACATTGGGGTAGAACTAGATTAGAAACGCATCGTATGAGTACTCGCATTTTTAGCTCATGTTATTTATGTATGTGAATATACGCTAAAAGAATGCTATCGCAGTATTATTTATTTCTACTGCTCACACTGTACATTATTTATCTCACATACTGTCTTGTGATCGTAACAGCACATTTAACTTACACCAGAAACAAGACTGTTCAATAAATCTTTTATTGAAAACGCCAGTCTATTTCTTTCTGTGTAACTTGGAGAAACCTAAGCATGCACGAGTGAGCTGAGTGAAATAGTTATCTATTGTTTCCACGACTCTAGGACACGTTCTGATTCTAAAGGGAAACATAGTGGTCATGTTTTGCGGCTGCCAGAAACTACTCCCTTCTTGTTGTCAAGGAGTTTCTAGTGGCCTCTGAGCTAGCTGGCACAAGTAATTAAGTTTAATATACTCGATAGGGACATACTGACCTTAGTCCTATGTCAAACCTACAGGATATATTATTCCAATGCGCAGAGCCTATTAGGGAAATAGGAGCTACACTACACCATGTAGAGTTACTTCCCTTATTTACCGCGCATCCATATCTGGGTTATAAATTACTAAGCATTGATAAGGCACCAGACAACCAATTTCTGCAGTTGTGCCAACTCATCCTTATTTTGTGCATTTTTGGTAGTTCGTTTTATCGTTTAACGCTGAAAACCAAGGTTGTGGTATACTTGCATTTAGTTTCTATTGCTACTACTGCAATCTTTTTTAATGTAGTGCATTATTGTTGGTGGGACAGAAAAGTCCTGTGCATGGTTGAAGACCTGTACTCCTGTCCTGAGTGCCCAACTGTACTGTTGTCCAGATCCCTAATGCTGGCTTTTTTGTCATAGGTGAACACATATGCCATAACATAAGCCAGTCTCACAGATTGTGGTGTTGGATCGGGAGGGGTGCCCAAAGTGCTACCTTATAGGGGCAGATGGCTACCGCCTTCATCAGAAGTTAAGCAGTATGTGCGGAGTGATGGCACCATACCATGCAGCAGCCGCGGCCGCTGCAGGTGAGAGAGGTGGGGCCATGCAAGGGGAGATTTTGAGAGACGACCTCAAGAAAAAATTAAATAATTAATTTTCCCTCGTGGACGTCTCTCGAAATACCCCTTCACCTGGCCCCACAGCTCTTACCTGCAGCGGCCACGGCTGTCATGTATTGATCAATAGCAGTGAACAGTACCTTTTTACCCCACATCACTGGAGTAAGGTCTACAGGCTCACACACCATTTTAAAAGTTCAGCTGCCGTGTGCTGAACCCTTTGTCTACATCAGGTAGCTATGAAGTTCTACTCTGTCTATTTTGCTATGTGTATCCTGTAAAGTCAGATGGCGAGTTGTTGTTTCAATTAAAAATCAATATACATTTTTATTTTTTTTATTTTTAAAAAGAGTAGTGCGACTGTGCTGGTTGTAGGTGCCCCTGGGAAGGGTATGGTACAGTGATAGAGCAGTACTGTGTAGTGCATGTGTGGTTAGTTCATATACTGGGTGTATAAATGTCTGAAGAATACATTACATGAGAGATCTAGTGCTGTGCAGTGTGTGCGCAATGACGTGCTAGGTGTACATGTGCTTGCGTGAAGTACTATATATGAAGGGTGAAGTGTTGTGCAGCCCACAATGGGAAAAGTGTGTGTAAATGGCACACCTTGGGCAAATATAGAAAAACTTCAGTGCTGAACAGTGCATACAGACCGAGTGTGCTGAATGCAGGTGTACATGTAAGGGTACTATGCATGTAGGTATTAGTGCAGAACAATACGTGTGCTATGAATGTACACTGAGTAAGCATGCCTGCAATGGTACATCACATGGAGGGCCCTGGGTTCTATTTTGGGAAGCCCAGGCCTGCCTGGTGAAGACATGAGGAGAGAAAGTCTCCCCCTGACATGCCTGGGAGCTGGGTTGGGCCGATGGAGGGAAAAGGAAGAGACCCCCCTCCCCCCCAAACACTTCAAAACACTGATCTTTCAGTGATAGATCACCAGGCAAGACTACCAAGATATCAGTATTTATTAAAAGGGGTGCCTGTCTTGAAACTTTTTCTTTTAAACTATCACTGGGGCGGAAAGGTCACTCTAAAGTTTTTATCCAGAGGGCAGAAACAAAGATCTTAAAAAGTTTCAGAAGCCAGAGAACCCATACCGTTGCCAATTTTTTCCTTTTTAAACAGCAACATGCCCAATTTATGCTCAAATAAGCCAAACAAATTCAGTGCATTTGCTCAATAGGGTTGGTTGCATGTTCATACCACACCGTCTTTATAAACCAAGAGTCCTCACTACTCTGCGTCCTGTCAAAAAACAAACAATTGAAAAGAGCTGCACAAAAATAATCTTTATGGGCATTCAAATGCAGTTGGGCAGGGTTTCTAATGTGTGGCGTGGCAGCTTTTAGTGAGATTCAATCTTTCACAGCAGAGGTTAATCCAAACATCTCTCAGACAGAGAAGCATTTCAAATACCATGTTATCATTCGATTTCTCAACTAGAAAATCAGATTAACTGGATCAAGAAAGTCAGTAATAAGGTAGCTGTTGTGCCAATTCACCATGGACTTAGAACCCATATTAAATACCCGAAAGGACAAAGTTACATTTAATTGTGACTTCGTCCCTGGCTTTATCGGAATGCGGGTATCCTTGCCACGTAGTGGCAGGACTGGAAAGTGCTTAAATATGCTGGTACCACGTAAGCAGGACTCCATGTATGCACACATTTTTCAAATTGAAGATGAGTGGCAAAGAGCAAGTGTACAAATGGCAGAGGTTCAGCAAAAGGCACTGGAACAGATAAATGTGCCTAATGTGTGTTACTGGCATTGTTGTTGAATTTGGGGGCACTTTGTAAACATCAGTAAGAGCAAAACAACTTCGGCCGCCATCTTTGTTGATGGTCAAGTCTTCCTCTAGGAGGAGGCTACTTCTTTCGCATGCTAGCGCAACCGAGTTGCATTTACTGGGACTAGCTGCTACAATAATCGCATTTTTGCACGGACCTGGGGTCACTTTTTAAAAGGTTTTAAGCATATTTTTATACTGTGTGTTACTGGCATGGTCGCCGATTTTGGGGGCACTTTGTACTCGCCGGTAGGCAGGGCTTTAAGTGGGGAAAAAAACCTGAGGGTGCTCTAAAAGGGGTGTGGCCTATTTGAGTAGGGGCGTGGTCTAAATCAAGATAACTAGCATTGTGTGCTTAGGAAAATCATGAAGTCGCATCCAGCAAAGGATAATATAATAGGCAAAAAGGTATATTTATTAAGTATAAGCCATAAAAATACCAAACACTTTAAAAAACATGTAAAAATTATTTACATTACTTCGAAATCTATTGCAGGATTTCCCAAAACCCTTGAAGATATTCACTGTGTCTATTTTGCTGGGGTTTCTCACAACAATTTTCTTCAGCAGACCTTCTACTTTTTGCCAGCCAACTCTTTACATACAGCTTTGCGTCAAATGGAGGACCATTGAGTTTTACCCATAAGCATGAAGAAATGGTCTCTATAAGAAGAGAGGCCCTTGTTGGACAAGCAATTAAGTTCTTTGCGCTGAAACCGCTCTCGCAATCCGCATTACTTGCTGGCAGGGTTTCCATGCAAACTACTAACTTTAATGCTTCAGGGGTTTTCTTTCCACCAAAATCTTTGAAAAGTCTAAAAGCTTGGATAGTATCTCTTGCTGGCAGCTGAAACTCTGAACACAGTTTCTGGCTATCTGTTTCACCATAAAGAATGCATTAATCACCAGAAGGCAAGTTGCCTGCATCTAGCACACTGAAGCTGGCTATAAGTTCTTTCTCAGACTCCGGGGCACATCGTTTGATATTTACAGACAGACCTTGGTAAAACTGATTTTGATTAAGGGCAACAGAGTTACTTCTACCATGGAAAAGAGGAACATTCTTGAATTTGCCCTCGTCCACTGCTCTGAGCCGCAGAAGCAAACTCCCCTGGTGAGTCCTTCATTGCTCTAAATATACGTACTTGACTAACCAAAAGTCTGTGGGCATTAACAATTGTAATGTCCCTCCTCTGTAAGGAGAGTGATAAGTCTTTGAGCTCTTGAAGTGCATCACACATTACCCCCAAATCTCTGATAAAAGAATAGGATGTAAGCTTCAAGAGAACTTCATACTTACTTCGGTCTCTTATGGGTCTGGATGGGTCTTTAGAAGCATTCTCAAAATGTTTGCACAAGGCAGGGAAGCAGTTCCAAACAGCTTTCACAGATCTGTAACTGAATGCTACCCATCTAGTATCAAGCATTTTCCCTATCTTCTGAAGCTGTACACATGGCTCACTGGCGGCCAGATTTAGCTTTGTTTTTTGGTGACATGCTGTATGTGGCATACAATGAGTCCATGAAAATCTTGAAGTGATTGACCCCTGCAACCTCATCAACTGTATCTGCCACAGCAAGTTCTAGTCTGTGAGCCAAACAGTGCCATGTCAGTACAAGATTTGGAAATTCTGATTTCAGCAATGCTACTACTCCTTTTTTACCAAACATTACTGCTGCTCCATCTGAACATATCGCAATCAAGATATCATGTAGCAGACTTTTTGTGAGTCCAACTTTTTCAAAGTAGCTTAGGAGAGCTGTCTTTACACCAAGGGCATTTGTTTCTGCCAGCTCCAGAAGGCCGAAATAGATGGTCACTGGGGTACTTTCATTTCCAAAAATGCCACGGAGGTAGATGATTAAGGTAGAAGCATTGCTAATAGAAGTGCTCTCATCAATTAATACTGTGATCTTTGGTTTGTGTTGTCTGATATAACAGACCAATCTTTGTTGCATTTCCAGTGCAATGTTTTATTTCAGTTGCAGTCACATTGCTGTGCAAAACACGACCCATTGCACTGCCATTCTTTGTCTGAAGGAGAATTAGATCAGGGTGGTCCGTGAAAGGGCGATCTTTTTTTGCCAAGTAGTAGGCAGTGTCAAATACCCTGCATGTGCTCTCCATATGTTTTGCATTACATTCGTGTACGGTCACCACCAATGTATTTTTCTGCTGAGCTGTAAGAATGTCTTCAGCTGCCAAGTGACCAGCGCTCGCCTTATGCTCCATAATCATCTTCCTGAGCGTTTTCTGCCTGAAAGCTTTTCCGTCACCGGCAGGACCAACCTCGCCATCTGCCCACACTTTACATATGCGCATGCCCTGGGTGTTATTGTGCACCGAAAGACCTGTTGATTTAGCCTGTTTGCAGGAAGAACATCCAATATTGCCTGACTTAAGATACAACCATTTATTTTCCTCTTGAAAGTAATACCACTGTTTAGTGTTCCAGCAGTCAAGGAGTTTGACAGTTTCTTTCTCTGGCACACGTTGAAGTCTTTGTAAAGGTGGACTGTCCTTGGCAGACTCTTGCTGAGTTTTACTAGCCTCATCACTAGTTGGTTGCGCTGGACAAGACTCCCCTGGAACACGCTGGCGCTTCAGTGACGGTAGGAAGTCAATCATTGAAGACTGCATAGACTTGCGCTTCAGAGCAGAAGCAAATAAGCCACTAGTAGCCATGTTAAAATTTAGAACTTCCTTCTTGAAGGCTGGACTGGTATATCTGAAAAAGAAAATCTTCCTCTGCTGATTTCTTCTGCTGATTTTGGTTTCCAGGTGATAAGGCCTTACGTCACACAACGAGAATATTTAGCCTCTTATCTGCAACAAAAATTGAATAGTTTACTCCAGTGATCAACAATGTTTAATTGGAGTGCCATTTGGCAGGCAGATGTTACTCTTCATTTTGTGCTGCTCCTGAAAGGATCTCATTGTGCAGTGAAGTTGTAAGGTTTTCCTGATCTGGAGGCCCCAAAATAAGTCTTGCCCGGGTCTCCAAAAGTCCTTAAGATGGCACTGGTACATCCAACCAGATTTATCACACAATGGCACTCAAAACACTTGGACATGTATAGTTTAGCAACTGCACAATAAGTGTTTCCCAAACTGTGGGTCGCAACCGATTTTGACTAGTTCAGCCTACACACATCTTAGGAGGTCAATATTCCCATGTTAGGATGACCTGTTGCAGCATTTTTCACATCCTAAAAACTTTTAATGAATCAATAGTGTTACATTTTCATGACTGATACTTTTCTCAATTTGATGGAAGTAGTTTCAAATAAGGATTGGTAAATAAGACCGATCGAAACCCTTCTTCTGTACTTTTCTGCAGACTCCATTGCTTTATCCATAGCATACATTAACAAGGCACAGAGGGGCCTGGAGCACTGCAGATTATGGGCACCGCAATTACACCAGTGGCCAGCTGTGTTTAGGTCAAGCCTTCGAGACAGTGCATGCCAAGTCTGTTGCAAAGTAAACTGTGGCTCACCATGAACATAGAGAGGCTCGGAGCCGCCCATTGCTTTCCATTCGTTGGCTTCCCTTGTCACTCATTTCCTCGAACATCCTGCTTGCAATGAAGAAGTCGTTTATCTTATAGCTATTGGTTTCAATGTTATCTTATATTATGGCATTGGTGATTGCTTAGTACACGTCTCCACTGGACTAATTTCCCAGGCAGAGGTAGAAAGCCCAATACAACAATATGGAACGAGCCCCTCTAACTTTAAAAAAAAAAAAAAAAAAAAAAGACACACTGAACACCCAGCCAGGCCACAACTGAATGTACTCCCTGAGTAGCCCACATAGCCACTTCCAAAACACACACATTATTGCTGTCTTCCTCTTGCACAGAAACCCACTCTGCTGCCACACACACTTCCACTCTGCGCACAGTTTTTCAGTTGTTGTACATACAAAGCTGTATGTACTCTACTCCAGTCTACTTACTCCATCCTGATTTGCATACACTGGGCTTGTTCGCTGCCTCACACACGGATACCGGTACACACTGCCTGCACAGTTTTCTCACACACATACTCCCTGCTAAGGCCCGATGTATTGTATTTTGATTTATGTAACACTTACTACCCCTGACGAGGCGTTGCATCGCTTTTTCGGCGAGTAGCATGCTACTACGAAACCCATAAAGGATTAGTGGCGAATTAGTATAGTGAAATATGAAAGTAGATGTGTTAGTTATTTGGATTGAGAAGGATAGTGGAGGGATAGAAGAGGGAAAAGGTTTGCATTTATATAGCACTTGCTACCCCCGAGGTGTTGAATTGCTTTTTCGGCGAGTAGCACGCTACTCCAGAACCCAAACAATACTAAACCCACAGAACAAACCCACAAAACAAGAATAGACTACTGCATCAGTGCATGGAATAAAGAATATCCTGAGGCACTGCCATCCTACTGCATCACTGCATGGAATAAAGCATTATTATTTTACACTCCCACCCTTCTGCTTCGCACAACTGCATAAAATAATGACTATCCCAGGGCACTTCCATCCTTCTGCTTTGCTTCATAGAATAAATATCCAGAGGCACTGCCATCATACTGCGTCACTGCATGGAATAAAGAATACCCGTAGGCACTGCTCTTCCTACCTCACTGCACAGTATAAAGAACACTCCTAGGCATTGCCATCCTTCTACATTTTTATATCACTGCACAGTATAATGAATATCCTGAGGCACTGCCATCCATCTACCACATTGCATCAATGCATAGTGCAAGTCATATTCTACCTAACTGCATCACTACTCAGATAACCCTCAGCACTGCCATTCTTCTGCTTCACTGCATCACTACATGGAACACAGAATGCTCCTAGGAATTGCTACCCTTCTACCTCACTACTTCGAATAAGGCTACCCGGGCATTGCCATAGTTTTACCTCACAGCACAGAACAACTAACTCTGGGCATTGCCATCTCTGCCTCATTGCATCGCTGAGTAGAATAAAGATTATGCCTGGGCACTGCCACCTTTCTGCCTCACTGTACAGAACAACAACTCTGGGCACTGCCATCTTTCTTTGTCTTTAGGTGATGGATCTTTACCTAAACGTTTGTATTCTGATACTGGGCTTTCCGAACTATGAGAGCTACCACAGGGCTGCCATTATTCATCCCACCGAAGGCAGAAGTAGAGGCCATTCTGTTACTATCAATCTCATTATTTTGTGTAGAGGGTCATAATGTAGATTTACCTCAATGGCAGAAGAACAGGTTCATAGATTCTATTAGCAAGCACCTTTCTGAAACACAACTGCAAGCTGTGTCCACATGGGAGACAGAGAGGCAGACAACAGAATACCTTAGTGCCAATCTGTACTGCACAACCACCACAGAGGTAGACGATTAATGACACCTTATCCTTCCAAAACTCGCCCCCTATCCACAGTCTGGGTAGATAGAGACCTCTAGGAGAGAAAGGTAATAAGAGAAGAAGCACATCCCTTGATGACTTTGTTTCAATTTTCCGAATCCAGTGAGCTTTGGAGTGTTTTCATGTATTGTGGCACTTTGGTTTGATTTGTTTATTTTGGTTTGGTTATTTTGGAACATTGGTGCCATCTACTGGTTGTATTCCATACAACTTTCTTCGAATATTCTTTTTTAGGTCTCGCCTGAGCCAGCGCGCATGCGTTGCCCTGGCGAGACTTTTAGTAAGCGGGTTTTGGAAGTGCAAACAGTGGCTTTTGCTGTGGACTAGCCTGCGTTCACGCGAGCGTGCACGCGCGATCAGCCATATGGCTTCCCTCGCCATCTGGACGCTCGCGTGAACGCAAGCTGGTCGCCAGCAAAAGCCACTGTCTGCACTTCCAAAACCCGCTTACTTTCACGGCCATTGCTTGTTTTTTTTTAGATGACTAAAGTCACTTACATCCTTTGCTTACATTAGGCGTCCGTGTGCGCTGGTTTCTTTGTTTTATGTTAATTGAATGTTTTTTTTATTTCTGTGCACGTGCAGTTTCAATGAGAGGTTCTTTTCCGTCACATTTTGTCTGTTTCAACGATTGTGCGCAAGAGAGAAACAGTCACATCTTGTTTACGCTTTCATCCCAGAATTTTGCCTGGATGGGTGTTTAGTCTACATATATGTACTCACGTGTAAACAAACATACAAACGCTGCTCAGAAGTCCATGTGCGGGCAGCTGTGCGTTGTACGACATCATTTTAGGTGACATGTTCCAGATCAGAACTGTATGAATGCAGTTTAAGTACAATGGCAATATACGTATGCACACCTGACCGTGTGCTCAAGTTAAAGCGTGCATGACGGTGTACATTGGGACCAAGGCCTGGCCCCTTCTCCGCACGGTTGTCTCTGGTGCTCCCGGGTGCCGGGGCTCACGGCGCTAGTTCCCAACCGTCATTGTCCTTGTCAGGGACGCGCTCCGCCGACGCCGCCCACTACAAATGCATTGAATCTGGCTCGTCAGCGCGGACTTGCGGGGGCCGCCCCGACTGCAAGGCACAGAGCTGCGTTAACACACAATGGAAAGGTGGGGGAGGGGTGCTTCTGTCAACACGTAGGGGTTGAAGCGCCTAGCCAGGCAATCACTCTCGCCAAAGCCACGGAAATGGACAGAAATCAAGGGTGCGTTTTTAGGTCTCGGCCTGCACCAGCGTTTGCGCTGGTCTGGCCGAGAGTTTTAGTAAGCGGGTTTTGGAAGTGCAAACACTGGCTTTCGGCTGGCGACCAGCTTGAGTTCACGATGGCGTGCACGCGCAGCTGTCATCTGTTGTTTCCTATCTCTTCCTCATTTCCTCGTCATGGCTCATTAACTCTGGACTCTGATGTTTCAATCGCAGCAGCAGCTCACATTACCAACTGAGGGCCCTGGACTACAGTCACATGAAAAACAACAGCAATTAGCATTGAAATGCAAGCTTTTTTTGTCTAGTTAGAAATATTGCTTCGGTGGGTTGATTTCACCTTATATCGCTATTTGTTTTATATAGGGAGTCACAGCCTAATTACCAGTATTTTTGTGTCTCACTGTTTTTAAAAAAAAATATTTATTCGCGCAAAGCACAAAGCTATATTTAAGGTTACTTTTTCCGCGTCACTTCTTCACTCTATTTAAACTCCACCCCCCACTCTTATTGTCTCTCCTCTCTCTCTCCCTCTCTAATTCTCTCTACTTAATTAACTCTCCCCTCTATCTTTTTTAGCCTTTCATTCTCTCACCCCTTTATCTGTTTCCCTTTCAAACTCCTTCATTCACTCTCTTCCCTTCTTTCACTCTCTATCCCGCTCCACTCTTTATTCTATGTACACCCTTTCTCTCTCTCTCTCTCTCTCTCTCTCTCTCTCACCACCCTCTCTAATTGGGCATTATATCTTCACTCTATCTCTCACTCTGCACCACCACAGCCCATCACTCTGCACCACCACAGCCCATCACTCTGCACCACCACAGCCCATCACTCTGCACCACCACAGCCCATCACTCTGCACCACCACAGCCCATCACTCTGCACCACCACAGCCCATCACTCTGCACCACCACAGCCCATCACTCTGCACCACCACAGCCCATCACTCTGCACCACCACAGCCCATCACTCTGCACCACCATAGCCCATCACTCTGCACCACCACAGCCCATCACTCTGCACCACCACAGCCCATCACTCTGCACCACCACAGCCCATCACTCTGCACCACCACAGCCCCACTCAGCACCACCACAGCCCCACTCAGCACCACCACAGCCCCACTCAGCACCACCACAGCATCACTCAGCACCACCACAGCATCACTCAGCACCACCACAGCATCACTCAGCACCACCACAGCATCACTCAGCACCACCACAGCATCACTCAGCACCACCACAGCACCACCTCAGCATCACTAAGCACCACCTCAACATTAGAATAGGCAGGAAGAAGTTGCCAACATTTGCAACGACAAAATAAACGACAAGACCTTTCTTATGTTTATTCTTTTTTAATTGGGTCATTCAGTTGTACATAATGTCGTCTTAGTTATATATAAAGTAACAAAAATGCTTATAAGTCTTTTTTATTATAACTTTTCAACATGCTGCACAGCAGCCACAATGCTCTTAAAAACATTGGCAAAACCAATAGCTCTGCCTAAACACTTATAAAGCCCCAAAGGCGAGACCTATTGGCTATGCCAATGCTTGTTTAGGTTGTTTAACGCGATAAACCTTATTTTCTTAAATAAATAAAGGAGAAACGGGGGCTGGTCCCGGCTTATTGCGCGCAAATCCAATGAAGTCTAAGCATAGAACAGCCTATCCGGCTAAACAGCGAGTGTAACAAGACTACAGTAAATAGGCGACAGGGTGGGGGGGGAGAACAGAAACAGAAAACCGAACGTAATCAAACTGTGGGGATAACCCAATGCACTTACCTATCAAGATGCGGCTCCACAGGTGAGAAATGCTGAAACCAATTTCCCCGACCCCTCCAATTCAAAACACTGCGTCCACTTCACTACTCAAAAACCCAAGGCGGACCAGAGAGACCTCAAGAACTTCCGGGCCATCTCCCTGCTTCCGTTCCCAGCCAAGGTCAGAGAAGATCGTCAACAAACAGCTAACCCGATACCTCGAAGAAAACAGCATCCTGGACCCATCCCAATCGGGGTTCCGCAGCAACCACAGCACTGAGACTGCCCTCATCGCCACCACCGACATCAGGATCCTGCTGGACAACGGTGAGACCGCAGCCCTCATCCTGCTGGACCTCTCCGCCGCCTTCGACACTGTCTGCCACCGCACTCTACGCGCACGCTTCCACGACGCAGGGATCCGAGACAAGGCCCTGGAATGGGCCACCTCCTTCCTCGCCGGCAGAACCCAGAGAGTCCGCCTCCCACCATTCCGATCCGAAGCCTCCGAGATGATCTGCGGCGTACCCCAGGGATCGTCCCTCAGCCCAACACTGTTCAACATCTACATGGCCCCGCTCGCACGCATCGCCAGACAGCACGACCTCAACATAATCTCCTACGCCGATGACACTCAACTGATCCTCTCCCTCACCAAGGACCCCCTCGCTGCCAAATCCAACCTCCATGAAGGAATGAAGGCCGTCGCCGATTGGATGAAGATCAGCCGACTAAAACTGAACACTGAGAAGACAGAGGTCCTCATCCTCGGCTCCAACCCCTCAGCCTGGGACGACTCCTGGTGGCCAACGACGCTGGGAGCAGCCCCGACACCCACCGACCACGCACGCAACCTGGGAGTCATCCTCGACTCAACGCTCTCCATGGCCAAGCAAGTCAACGCAGTCTCATCCTCCTGCTTCAACACCCTCCGCATGCTTCGCAAGATCTACAGGTGGATCCCGACAGACACAAGAAGAACAGTCACCCAGGCCCTCGTCAGTAGCAGACTTGACTATGGGAACGCCCTCTACGCGGGAGCCCCGGCCAAGCTCAAGCGACTGCAACGCATACAAAACGCCTCCGCACGCCTGATCCTCGATGTACCACGCCACAGCACCCCCCACCTGAGGAACCTGCACTGGCTCCCCGTCGACAGGAGAATCTCCTTCAAACTCCTCATCCACGCACACAAGGCACTCCACAAGACTGGCCCAACCTACCTCAGACGACTCCTCTTCTACGTCCCCAACCGCCAACTCCGATCCGCCGACCTCTCCCTCGCCACCGTCCCTCGCATTCGAAGAACTACCACCGGCGGCAGATCCTTCTCCCACCTCGCCGCCAAGACCTGGAACACTCTTCCACTAAGCCTACGACAGACCCAAGACCTGCTGACCTTCAGGAGGCTACTCAAGACCTGGTTGTTCGACCAGTAGCAGCATCCCCCCCCCTTTTTTTCCTAGCGCCTTGAGACCCTCGCGGGTAAGTAGTGCGCTTTACAAATTCTGTGATTGATTGATTAAGTGTAGGTCATGATGGAGCAGGCTGCCTGTGGTAGTCTGCCTCGTCTGACTCTTCAGTTTTTCTTCATCCCACGATGTCTTCACTCCCAAGGTTGGCACCACGACGACGTTGCTCCTGCGCTGAAAAAAGAGAAGGGAAATCCTGAGCGAAAATGGCTCTCTTAAAGGATTTCCCTTCCTCCAACAACGCTCACCTAGCATGTCGTCATGCCGTGACCTCCACTACTCAGTGAGGAAAATGAGCTCTCACTGCAGTCCAGAAGAAAAAAAAAAAAAAAAAAAAAAAAAGGACTACCTTTGCCAGGCTTGAAAATAGAGCGTGATGGAGACCCGTTTCGAGGCCCCCTGAAAAAAATTGCCGGCGCTCAGACCCGGCCCACTTAAAGCCCTGCCGGTAGGAGAGAGACTGCTGATAGTCTAGTCTTCCTCTAGGAGGAGGCTATTTATCTCTGCTTGCTAGCGTGGCCGTGCCGCTGGCGCACCAAAGGCAAGCCAGTCTGCGCACCGACCCCGCACAGCGCCAGTCATGTTGCCGGTTTCCCCTTTGAGCCCTGGGGGGCCTTCAATGTTAAAGTGAGTTATACCAGAGACCAGCTACTACATTTAGGTAAGCGTTTTGAAAACCCTATACTGAACTATGCTTACCAAAACTGAATCCATCTCCCCTTATCTCACAAATACTTGGGGGTCTGGTACATTGAGATGTAGCCTTTTTAATGCAAGGTCCTTAGTAAAGCACTCTGCAGAAACGAATCTATTGTTCGGGTCCGATAAATGGGATGCACTATTTATCACAGGAACTTGGACTACCCCATTCAGCCATTGATATAGGCTTGACTTGTCCTCCAGAATTTAAAATCTTGCACAAACCACTCATTACTAAGTGTGTAAGTGTGTGTGTGTGGGGGGTTTTGGGGGGGTTGGGGGAGCGGGAATTATCTTTCATGAAAGATGGATTTTTTTTTATCTCTGTAGATGAACTAGCTGGCCCCAAATTGTTGGGTTTCACCCTGAAAGCTGATAAAGGATGTATACTTTCTGATATTCTATGTTATCGACCTCCAGGCCCTCCAAGTCCATATCTGCAACCCCTTATAGAGGTAATTTCCAATATGGACCTTGCCCACTCAAATTTCTTGATTCTGTTAGCGGAGGGTGATCTCCATCTTCCTTTTTACAAGGCTCCTGCTAAATCTTAGGTCTGCGACAGTTAGTTCATGGCCCCACCCATCAAGGTGGGCATACTCTGGATCTTATATTTGCCCCAGTGGTGCTAACCCCTATGGCAGAAATTCCACCCCTGTGCTGGATGAATCATGCATTAGTAACCTTTTCTCTTCATTCAAGGGAATCCATTATCTCAAAGTTGGCTGCAGCCAAACTAAGTTCTGACAGCGCTTGGCATAAACTCAACAAGCCAACACAAGGCAGATTTAACCGGTTTACCCTATTTGATGCTGGGAAATCAGTAGAAGATAACTTTAAAGGAGAGAATTCTATATACACTAGATGTATATTATTTTTATTAAAAATTTAAAAACCCGCAGTTGACCTTCTGCCCTATAGTAGTGTGTCATTAAAAATGGTAAAACAAGCTTGCAAGAAACTGGAGAAAATGGTGTAGTTCCTACTTCGAGGAGGACAAAAAACATCTAAAGGCTTGCCTAAATGAATACAAGAGAGATTTAGAAGGTCAAAGCAGATTATGCCAATGCCATTCTTGCTGCTTCAAATAACGTCAAAAAGTATTTGACATTATGCGAGAAGTATCAAATCCTGAGTTCAGGAGATAATCATGCGGAATTCTATGAGAAAAAATAAGCAAGATTCTAGAAGCTATTAGGGACACTCATTAGCAGAGTGATTCCAGCTCAGATGTTACACATCCTGAAGGAAGAACAGTAACATGTCCATCCACTCCAAGGTTGGAACAGCACTGACAAACTCCAGTGATTGCCTTGGGAGCAAGTTTAAATACTTTGACCGCATTCAAATGATAGCTATGTCCACCTCATCAGGCTTACCTCTTGATCCCCTGCCACAGAGTCTAGAAAGAATTGGCAGACTAATTATTCCAGCCGGTACTGCAGATCTGTGATCAATCTTTGGCACTGTATCACAGGCCTGGAAAAAGGCCATAGTTACCTCAATTCTGATAAAATCTTCTTTAGACCCGCTAAACCTTAGTAACTATAGGCCAATTTCACTGGTGCCGTTCCCAGTAAAAGTTCTGGAATGTTTGGTTAGTAAAAACTGTCCCAATATCTGGAAGATCACGTCCTTTTAGAAAAGGAGCATTTGGATTTAGGCCTGGACATGGGACTAAATCTGCCTTACTCCTAGCCATGGACGAACTCAGGCTGCTCTTAGAGGCCAATCAGAAGTCCTGATATTACTTGATCTCTCAGCCACATTTGATACGGTTAATCACAAAATGCCCCTGGCTAGACTTGCCTCGATTGGAGTATGTGGTACTGTATTGAATTGGGTGCCCTCCTATATGTCGGAGCGATGTCACAGTTGCCCTGTCCCCCCCCCCCCCACCTCTCTATGCCGATGATACACAATTGATCCTGTCATTCAAAAGCAATCAACAGGCAGCTATGAACGCTTTCCATAACTGTATGAATGACAGTCACCTGGCTGGATTCCAATTCCCTCCTATTCAATGGGGACAAAACAGTGTGTGATCCTCAGTAATAAAATCTCCCTGGAACTCCCTTCCAATTTCTGGCCATTACTGACCAGTGAAGAGTTGACACAATCACGGTTCGTAATTTGGGGGGTCACATTGGACAACAAATTGTCCATGGAGTGTCACATCAAAAAAGCTGCGGGCACCTGCTTCTTGTCCGGAAGCTCCACCCTATGCAGCCTGCTAATGCTAAAACCCCGATTGTGCGCATTGTAATTTGAAGTAGGCTTGACTACTGTAATGCTCATCAGCTAGGCGCACCAGATTTCCTGCTAAACAGATTACACAGAGTTCAAGACTGTGCCACTAAATTGGCACTGAATAGACCCAGGAGATAGTCTGCCTCAAATGCTATGAAGGACCTTCATTAACTACCTCTATACACAACAATTTGAAGGCAAATCTCTTTCAGTCTTCAAAGCACTGCATGGCATGGGCCCATTGCCTTTGCAAAGCAGATTAAAAAGATTCTACAGGCAGATATCTTCGTTACACTACAGCAAATCTTATTTGCATTTCCAAATTCCATAAGACAAGACAGGGCGGGCGCACTTTTATGGTAAGAGAAGCCCAGCTCTGGAATAGACTACTGTAGCAAAGTGCCCCTTTTTGACATGGTCATGCCCACCTTTTGCCTGGTATTTGATGCAATTTTGACTGAAGTGCACAAGGTTCTTGCTAACCATGTCCCCAGTGCCAGTGTTCTTTCGCTAAAACAAGGTAACTGTGCAATTGATCCCCAATTGACAAAACCTTAAGCACCCCTGCAAGTCCCTAGTACCCCTGGTACCTAGGGCATGGGTACTAAAAAGGGCCCCCCCAAGGGCTGCAGCATGGATTGTGCCACCCTACGGGACCCACCACCAAACCCCTGCAGACTACCATTGCAGGCTGCGTGAAATGGCGCAGACAATTAAAAACATGATACAGCACACATCCTGGGTGCCTTGCCCACAGACACTGCCTGCAATATATGCAAGTCACCCCTACAGTAGGCCTTACAGCCCTAAGGCAGGGTGAATTATGTGACATGCGAGGACATCTGCATGAGCAGATATGCCCCTGTGCTGTCTAGTTCAATTGCTGGATAGTACAAGTGAACAGTAAAGCCATCTTAAATATATGCACTGGTCATTAGGAGTTCCCCAGCTACAGGAAGGCTTCACTGAAACCTATGGTGTTTGGTATAAACACCTGGTCTTAATAGATTTATTAAAACATGCACCCAGAGCATCTTGGAGGTGTCCCCTGAAAAACTACCAGCTTCTTAGTGTGGTGGCCGACTGGTGTCAACCAGCCTGCCACCACAGACATGTTCCAGACCCCCTGCAGGTGAGAGCCCATTCTCTGAGATCAGAAACAATGCCTGCTCTGGAGGAAGGTGGTCCCACCTCCAGCAGGATGGCTAGTGAATCTGCATACGAAGGCTAGGGACGTCAAAGCCCCTGCCGCCTTTGATATGCAACTCTGGCTTCCTCCAAGCCTGGGCGATGCCTCCCCCTGCCCTGAGGCCCATTTGGCATCAGGACAGGTGGGAAATTAACTATGCTAGGAGGTATGTTGCACTATCAGGCCAATCACCCCCCCCCCACACCTAAGGTGGGCTACCTGATGTGCCCCACAAAAGAAGAGTTCCATTATTTTGCTTTTGGTGGCAATAGGAATTCTGGGACAGGGTTATGCCCACTCCCCAAAAGAAGTGGTCATATGGGTTGTATAGTGACCCTCACCCCAAAGGGTAAGTAGCCCACTGGCTACTCCCCATAACACCCCTAAATTGAGTATTTAGGTGGCCCCCCTGGAACCAGGGACTCCGATTCGACTGAATGAAGAAAGAAGAGGACAAAGACCCTAAGAAGCAAGAACTACGGACTGCTGGTGGACTTTGGCGCCAAACCCTGCTTGCCTACCTGCTCCCGTCCCGTCAATTGTGGCAACCCAAACTTATCTTGCAGCTGTGCATCCTCCAAAAGCCTCGGAGGGCAGTCCGCATCTCCCTTGAAGTGGAGGAGCTACTTCCCTGTAGCTGCAGGCACAGAGTGCAACGTCTGGTTCACCGTTCCGCTGTTCACTGGGTCTACCGTTGCAGCAGATGCCCAGGAAGAGGTCATCATGCTGCAAGAGGGCAGATACACCTTCCCACCAAGTGAGAATATGCCAGGACCAACCAGAGCCACCCTGCACCAATACCCAGGGTATCAGACCTCTTGCAGCAACCAAAGCATGCCTGATTCCAATCCAGACTCCAACCATGCAAAGACTGAGCAGCTGAGAGGGACATCCGCACCGCAGAGGCCAGCACTGGCAGTGGCACAGCTGTCCTGTTTTGTCCCCCTTTGCAGGTCTTTCTAACAACCGTGGTTGCCTTTGACGCACAGGCACCAGTTGGCCAAAGCCCTCTGCAACTGAGCTCCCCGGCCCAGGTCCAAGACAACCAATGGTGCTCTCCTGCTCACAGGACCTCAACAAATCAAGGCACGCTCCCCTCCATTGGGAGCTCCCAGACTTGTCCTAAAGTCCCCTTCTGCAGCCTTTTTATAGGTGCCCCCCCCCCCTTTGCCTATGGTGTAGCATGCAAGGCTACCAACCTGCCCAGCACCTCTGCACTCAGGCACTCCAAGGCAGGCAAGCTCGAACTGCTGGTGGCACCTTGGATCTCGCCTCACTAGCAACTAACTAATTTAAATTCAAATCCCTGGTCATGGCTCATCGCGCTCTTCATGAGCTTGGTCCCATTTACTTACAGAAACGATTCGTTTTCTACACCCCAGCGCGTTATCTACGCTCACTGTCCCAGCGCCTCGCTGTAGTCCCCCGTTTCCAACGTCAGAGGCTTGGTGGCAGCTCTTTAGCGCGAAAAACTGCTGTTGCCTGGAACGCTCTCCCTCTCACCCTTCGGAATATCCAGGACCCACTGATCTTCAAGAAGAACTTGAAAACCTATCTTTTTGCCCAACTCTCTGATGGTTGCCTCTCTGCTCCGCGCCGGGACACTTACGAGTATCCGTGCGTGATACAAATTAAAATAACATAACATAGCACCTTAAGTCCTAAAGGGTACCCCCTGAGAACTGTGGCAAATAACCATATGCAGTAAATGCTTTATTCGACAGGAAAGCATTACAGCGTAAAAAAGCATTTAAGTGACATTTTTACTTACCTGACAATATTGCTATTACAAAAAGTACTTACCCATTTACGAAGTTCTTGGTGTTAAAATAAATATAAAAATACTTGCGATTTTTCTAAATTGGTCTCGAGTTTCTTCTTGAGTTTCTCATTTATTGACTGTGTTAAACAAATGTATTAACACTATCGTCTGAAACTTAAACGGCTCGCTCACACTACCACAAAAGAGAGCATTGGGATTATTAATTTAAACCCTGTAAACCAATAAGGGTCGTCTGAACTTTTTACATAGTATATCTTTTTGGTATACTACATAAAGGCAGATTCCTACAGCTACCTTCCTTCAACCTTCAGTTGATTTATTGCACTTTAGAAAACCCTTGATAACCTGGCATTTACGCCCCCCCCAGTAACTTTAAATTGCACTCTGTCTATCTAGCTGCAGCCATTCTGTCCAGTTAGAGGCCCTCCATGCCCGGATACTAGTATGGTGATAGTGCACTTTATAAATGCTGTAAACAAAAAACAAAAAAACAAAAAAAGCTTACAGAAGCGTAATGGCATCACCATAGAGGTACCTTTATTCTACTCCAACACCCTGGCTCTTAGCAAATTTTCAGCCTGTAGGTAGATTCCTGAGAAACAGAATGAGAAATTAAGAAAAATAAGGGCACTTAACTCAGCTTAGGCCCAAGCAAACCGGTTTTGCAAAATATTCTGCCAAAATGTTGTCTTGCTCTTAGGAAAAGCTCCGTAGGACGGTGTAGGCAGAACGAAGAGGAGCAAGTGCCTTGAAAATGCTACCTTGTGCCTGGAAGAGTCTGTCTTTACACTGGATGGAGATCGAGCCAGACTCCATTTTGCAATCTATGCATGTTCTACATCTAGCCTGAACATCTGAGAATGTGTTGAGTAGAGAGTCTAGCTCACAAAGAGTTTACTGTGACTTTTTGGCCTTTGAAGCAACAGGTCTATTCTGCATGCTTCCAGAGGAAGTGGGTACAGCTGTTGTCTTTGAATGACACTTCCTAGCCTTTAAAAACAAATTCTTTCACCACCTTGAAAAGCAGGGGTGGATTCATTAGTACGGTTTGGATGGTGCCCCGCAATTTCTCCCCAGCATTGTAAGTAGTTTACTACAGGAAGACCTTGTTGGGGGATCAAACATGTTATTTTAATTTAAGCGGGGGTGTGGAGTCAAACTTCAATGCTTCCAGCTTCTGGCCCGAAATTTAGAGACCCAAGACCACTTAATAACCATGGTCCTCGACAACACTGGCTTAGTCCCAGGCCTCGGTTCCTGACAACTGGGTCAGTGACATCATGGAATGGGCTGCAACGTAAAACGAAAATGAAACGAATGAGAATAAATGACATTCGCAGCTGGTGTTTTGAGAATGGGCAAGGGAACTATAGCATAGAGGAGATAAAATTTGGAGTGGGATGGAAGATCGAGGGTGCTGGTAAATAAGTCTGCAGTGGTATGGAATACAACCCATAATGGGGCTAGGTGTGGTTGTAGAGTTGGTCCTAGAACACGAAAAGGCTAAAGGATGGTTGGATAACTGACCATCGGAGAATGGTTAAGAGGGGGATAGCACAGTCCTGATTTCTTGAGCATCTGTGATTAATAGGTGGTGGATTGGGTGGCTGGAAATGGCTTGTCTATCGACTGGGAGTTGACTTTTCTGTTCCTCTTTCTACGCAACAGATTTTTTTTTTTTTAAACTGCAATCTGTGGTGATTGATGCTAAGATTATTCTGTAAATGTTGTTTAACTTACTAGTTAACATCCAAGACAAATGAACAAATGGTCCTTGTCAATTGTTTCAATGAGGTTCCAGGACATCAGCAGCTATCTTGCCAATATTCAGCCTGAATGGGTTCTCTTCCTTGCCTATTCGAGGACGCCTAGTGGTCAACTTGTGCAAGAGAGACAATAACTAGCCATGATGGCCTTGGCATTAGCTTTGAGCTAGAGAAAGACCTCTGGACTGCAAATTACTCTCATCATTCATTTCCAACTAATTGTCTACGAGGAAGCCAATATTTTGCGCTTCAGGGTAGCTGCCATCTCCATAAACTGGGTCTAGAAGTTTCCCCACTCAAATACTGGCAGTCATTGTCAGTCCAGTACCTGGTGTTCAATGACAGGATGCAGAGGAAAGGGTTCCCCTAAATTTCCAAAGCATCCTTAAATACCTGAGGTTCTATGGCTAGGACTGGTCTTGGCAAAGGCAGTGTTGCAATAGGCAGCAACTTAAATGTCGTGTCCATAACTACTTCACAGCACCAGATCAGAGGTATGCCCCCATGGTCCCCAGTATCAGCCTGTTGATTTGTGTCTTCAAAAGGAAACATTTGTGAGGCTGAATTGGGGCAGCAAACAGATGCATGAAGGAATCACCCTTTCCTTGTGAGCCAGAAACCAAAGTCTATGCCATTACCTAAATGCCATGGTACAGACAGTCTGGGGTGCTAGCGATGTGGGCTAATTGTGACCTGGGGTGAACAGTCAGGCACTGCAGGGGTAGGAGTTTGAAACTTGGAGTAGAAGAGCCACAGGAGTTCAGCTTTGGAGGATACCATGGAGCTAAATCCTGCAGCCAGATTCACAGAGGCAGAGAGGAGAGCAGATTGTCCTTCAGTTGCGCCTGCATGAACTGGACTAGTTTCCCCATCAAGTCTATACCCCATCCCAGGGAAGACAGCTGGGGAAAATCCAGCAGAGACTGCCATTTGAAGAAACTAGTGGCAACTGCAGTACTGCTGTACCAGAGACTGGCCCAGAGCCCTGTTCGAGAATGAACTAGACTCGCAAAAAGGAAGCGGGGGAGGGTGGGGGCACAGGGGTTCAGTTTATGTGTGAGAGAGGTAACCTCAAAAGGACTGGAGCAGGTGGGCTGCATATAAAGCTAGCTGGGCAGGGACTGGTGCGTCTGCTCTAACACTCTGGGCAACCATGGGTGGCCCAACACCGCCACTGTCCCATCTGACTACTTGCTGGCAGGCCAGTGTGGGAGATGAACTAATCTACAGGGACAGAAAAAGGAGGTGGGAGCATGGTCTATGTCAAAATTCCCACAGGGGCAGCTGGGCTACACTTCACAGCTCAAGTGCCTAAAGTGGATTAAGGCATGGGGCTTCAAGTTGCACTCTGGTATGAGCTTTGTACAACAGAGTTGTAGCACCACACCCAGAGAGACTGCAAGACTAAGGAGCAGAAATAGGCGAGACAACGACTAAACAGTCTAGACAGCAGAGGGTGTTGATTACAAAAGACCCTCAATGAATGAAATGTTATTTGTAAAGCGATATAGCTACCCATCGGTGTAAAGATAGCTCAAGAAAGGCACCACCCCATACTGGGAATTCTGAAACAACCAAGTTTTGATCTTTTCCTAAAAGCACAGTCATTGGAGGTGTTGCAAGCTGTCCATGGCAGGACAGACCAAATTTTGGACGATAGAAATTCGAAAGATCTACCTCCTTGACTGGCAAGCTTGATTTTCAGAATCACTCTCTGCTCCCAGAAGCAGCCGGTACACTCCCAGATCGTATTAAGGTCCAGCTAAAGCAACTCCAGTATAAGGCATAACTGTTCTTCAAACTGAGGGCTTTCACTGTTTTCCAGGCCAGTAATAGGGAGATCCACAAGAAAGGATGGGGTTGTGGGGGAGGTCCAGGAGCCTGGAAGTATAGGGGACACCTCCCTCTTTTACAGTTCGATTGTGTGATTGATGTGGTGCACAGAGGCCAAAAGAAGTAAACCATCAATCTGTATACAAGATAGGGTGCAATCAGTACAAGGTCTCTAGAACTGCCTGAGCACAGGTGTTTACCACATAACAACCAAGCATGAGACTAAGACATTATGCGGGTCAGCTGTTCCAAACAACAAATGGCACAGGCACATGGCTTGAAGCCAGTGTGGTGCAGCATAAGCTAATGGTCTGAAGGGATAAGGAATCTGAGGATATGAAACAAGCATTTGCAATGCAATAGGTCTCGCATTTACGCAAGTTTGAGCTATTGGCATTGTAAATGACAATGCCTTTTATTTATGTTTTGGTTTTTAAAACAAATAAAAGACATTGTCATTTACAATGCCAATAGCATCAACTCGTGTAAATGAGAGACCTATTGCATTGCAAATGCTTGTTTCATCCCAGCTACTTGGTGCTGCCCTGCATGGGAATTCCTACCTGGAGAATGACAATGCTGTCCAGAACTGTCCATTCCTTCCCGTCTTCAGTGACCTTGCATGGCCTCCACTTTTACTCTTACTTTATCAGTACCACAGAATCAGTACTTTGAGGTTATTTTTTGCCCAAATATTCTTCTGGGGGGACAGTTCCATGGATTTACAACACAGTCAGTAAATCAAGGCAATTTCACTACAAGTCTTTGCTCATAGGCAGGACCACTGGAATAACGCAATATTGTGGCCGCCGCGTTCTCGGAGTATTTACATATTTTCCACACTTGCCGCATGATTCAGATCTTCTGTATCAGTTGCAAACATTGATTCTAGCTCAGATGGATCAAAAGAGGCTTCAAAAAGCATCAGCCGGGATCCCCCGGGGGGACAGACGCTTTGCAAAGATTAACTGTCACCATTTTGTTGCCGACGGCTGTATTCGGGTGTTCTAGTGCTGCTAATGAGGAGAAACGTTTGCCCGACAGTACTACTGTGTTGTAAAATGATAAAGTAGCAAAATATTGCAACAGAATGTGCCATATTACGCTGCATCATTGCACCTCTTCTGTGTCTGATTACGTTTGTACCTCTCCAGTCCCTGCAGCACCTGTTCTGACCTGGGTCTCAGGCTCTAGAGCAGCTCTGCGGACCTGGGTCTCAGGCTCTAGAGCAGCTCTGCGGACCTGGGTCTCAGGCTCTAGAGCAGCTCGGCTGACCTGGGTCTCAGGCTCTAGAGCAGCTCGGCTGACCTGGGTCTCAGGCTCTAGAGCAGCTCGGCTGAGCTGGTTCTCAGGCTCTAGAGCAGCTCGGCTGAGCTGGTTCTCAGGCTCTAGAGCAGCTCGGCTGAGCTGGTTCTCAGGCTCTAGAGCAGCTCGGCTGACCTGGTTCTCAAGCTCTAGAGCAGCTCGGCTGACCTGGTTCTCAGGCTCTAGAGCAGCTCGGCTGACCTGGTTCTCAGGCTCTACAACGGCTCTGCTGACCTGGTTCTCAGGCTCTACAACGGCTCTGCTGACCTGGTTCTCAGGCTCTACAACAGCTCTACTGACCTGGTTCTCAGGCTCTACAACAGCTCTGCTGACCTGGTTCTCAGGCTCTACAACAGCTCTGCTGACCTGGTTCTCAGGCTCTACAACGGCTCTGCTGACCTGGTTCTCCAGGCTCTACAACGGCTCTGCTGACCTGGTTCTCAGGCTCTACAACGGCTCTGCTGACCTGGTTCTCAGGCTCTACAACGGCTCTGCTGACCTGGTTCTCAGGCTCTACAACGGCTCTGCTGACCTGGTTCTCAGGCTCTACAACGGCTCTGCTGACCTGGTTCTCAGGCTCTACAACGGCTCTGCTGACCTGGTTCTCAGGCTCTACAACGGCTCTGCTGACCTGGTTCTCAGGCTCTAGAGTCGCGCGCTAAAACCCCGAATTCAAATATCGGACAAGCTGTCGCCATTGTGGAAAAAATAGTGCTTACCGACTAATGAAGGCGATAGTGTAACGCCGCAAGTAAAAGATCCAGTCCTGATGGGCGGTCCCAAAAGGAGACAGGGCGGTAACAAGGAGGAACTAAGAAGCCTCAATCGGAAGCCAGCATTTACCATGGACGATGGCGCCAGCCAATGAAAAATATGGGCGGGGCTTCCACACCACTTCTAAAACATACTCTAATACAGCATGCCTCGCAAATCGCTAGGCTCAACCTAAAAAAAATAAAAAAAATAAAATAAAAAAAATGAATAGGTTCAAAAGGAAAGAAAGGGGCTAGGAAATTCACCGACCAGGACAAATCAGGTCTTGAACCACACAGTGAACAGATAAAGGGAACTGGTAAGGGCACCGATAAGCTTAGGCTGGGATCCCCATTAAATATGGGCAATGATACAGTACACCTATGGAGAGTCATGAGGGGTGTTACCCCGAAATCGGTCCCAGAAAGCTTGTTTCCGTTCCAGGGAGGAGCTGGCCTGGCAGTTCGGGCTGGCCTGATCCCATTGGGCACAGGTTGAAGATGGATTTGCATATGGCTGGGTCTGAACCTGGGTGGCGAAGCGAGCTAAAGAACGATTATGGATTCAACCCAGATCTGTGACTGGGGGTGAGTGCCTGAAAAGTTTCAGCGCTCCGTCCATCATTTCCTTGTGTTTGATATGTATATGGCTTGAAGCCAGTGTGGTGCAGCCTAAGCTACTGGTCTGAAGGGATGAGTCTGAGGATACGAGGGGAAAAAAAAAAAAAAAAAAAAAAAAGTAGGCTCAAAGGGAAAGAAAGGGGCAAGGGCTGGCTAGGGAAATTCGCCGACCATGCCAAATCAGGTCCTGAACCACAAAAGTGAGCGTATAAAGGGAACTGGTAAGTGCACCAATAAGGTTAGGGTGGGTTCTCCATTACATGTGGACAATGTTACAGTACACCTATGGGCAGCTCTGTATTTAACCAATTATGTAATAACTTGATTGCTTGCACTAGTGGCAGGGACGTCCACAGGTTGAGGCTGGGCAAGGGCACTAGCGAACGGTGTCTGAATTACAATAAATACCCACTCAACATTGCCCGTCTCTTGGTTATCCTACAGTAGACGCTTTGCACATTTGTGATAAAGAAATTACGCTGAAATTATAAATGAATAAAAATATACCATTTATTTACCAGCAAAGTGTGAATAAAATAGAATAAATCTCAAAATAAATATAACAAAGCAGTTCATGAACAATGTGTTTCGATAGTGCGGAATACAAAGCATTTTGTGAGTAGAGCACAAATCCCACGATAATGCCCTCCACAGCCTCTTAAACTTAAGACAAGCCTTGCGCTAGACAGATTGCGGCGCAAACAATTCGGCATCCTGAAACTCCACTGTTCTACCACCAACCCTCCCGACTCCACTATCAATCTATCCGGATTGAACCAGGGCCAGAACAGTCTGTTGCATCTGAAACCCCTGAATATTCCTCCCTTACGACCCCTGGGACAGCTTTACTGAAAGCACTTTGGGCGGGAGGAATCCCACATCACCTGGTCCTATTATTCAGCAGAGAAGGTTACGACGCAGTTAAGGCCTCCCTTCACTCTGCAGCACTACACCTTTGCATCTGTCCTCGATTAAGGAAGCAATTGAGACGACATTGTGCTTCCTCAAGCAAAAGAGGAAACTGAAGAGATCAATAACATGATTCGAACTTGGGGAAATATATTGTGTAAGCATTTCCTAAACAAAAGCAATTAAAAATAAACTACTCACACCAATGTTAGAACTTTGGGGCAGAGGACCAAGTGTACTACTGGGTTCTAGATGTTTGAAATCCGGTTGAAATCACACCAGAAAAGATCTGCCTATGCTGCATATTTACAGAGTGTTGCTGCACCTTAGCAACAAGGAATAACTGTGTAGGACCCAACAAGTAACCAGTATAGTCTCTTCTCTAAAAGAGAAAGAACCGTACCAGACTAGTACATAATCTAGGGTCACTAAAAGCAGAACTTCCAAAGCGTCCACCTTTAGGTCTGTAGACTCAAATACATTTACCCATGTATTCCTTAAATCAGAGGTGGTCATTTAGAAGCTTAAATCATACAACTGTAAATGAGCTACAGGCTCTACAATAACACTGCCTGAATCTTCTTAAATAGCATCTCCATGTGATTCATATCATTGTAGGCAGCCACTTAACACAAAGTTAGCAGGTGTTAACCCAAGACCACCTCTTCAATGATCAACCAAGTTTTAATAAAAAAACCTAAAAATAACAAAATCCAGCTCGATTTCATACGCAAGAAAAGCAGCCACAGTCATTTAAAAAAATCCATGAAACCATAATTTCATACTTCGCCAAAAGACAAATATATAAAAAAAAAAATATACTACCAAGTGAACCCAAACGGAATGGAATGCAGGACTTAGACGGTTAAGGCGACATTTGTTGCCCTCCTCCTTGAGGGTACACGAGAAAAGTGCATCCCCCTGTAGGCTAATGGCAGATGGTAAGCAGCTCACATTTATTCCTTGGAGCACCTGCAAAGAGTTGGAAATAGGCAAAGAGTTTTGAACTAGTGCTGAAGCCAAAGGAATGCAGGTGGGTCATGTCCTTCACACAATAGAAAGATATCACAGCCGCATCAAAGTCCACACAGACACCAATCTTTTTGGGCCTGGAGGTGAGAGGCAGAATCCTGGCTGGGGTCTGCAGAGCTGTATAAGTGTTATCTCTTGTCAACTCCAACACCCAGGCTCCATTCCGAGGTGAAAGTTCAAGATTGTCTTTCCTGCTTATAGATTCCTCAACCACACCTATAATCCATGCAGCTGCACTGCCCACATCCATCACCCAGTAGTGCATCCCCGAGGTGTAGCCTTCCGATCCCAGGACAGCAGATACTTTGATGAACCTCTTGGGGTGGTCAGCCAGACACCGGCTTGTATTACTGAAATGCACTGTGGTTCTGTCGTGAGAAAGGACAAGGCGATAGTATGCTGATTCAGGATCCAGAGTAAGGCGTGATGGAACTGCAGACAGAGAGAAAAGGACTGACTTAAATTACATAGGAAAACGCATTAACTTTTTCGCTTATTTCTTTTTTCAGGTTCTAAAAAAGTATTGAACTTTATTTCCAAAAATGTAATATCTTTAGTGAGATTGCTTATACATTAGGAAAAAAAAGGGATGCTATAAAGTGTAATCACAAAGGTTTTTGGGAGATACCCTAGTACTTAGAAAAGGGATGGGTATATATGTCAAAACACAAACAGAATTCCCTTTTCCTTTTGTTCTAAAAAGGACATCTAGATCTATTCATTTCATTAGTCAAGGCCATACACAAATTACATAAACCAAAGCAATTTTTTCCCAGGTTGCTAAATATTACAGTCATGTGCAAAAAAAAACATCTATAATGAAAATTCAAACATAAAAATGAATATTCGAAGGAATGTATTTTCAATTATCTTTTATTCAAATAGTTGTATAGTTTATGTTATCAAATGTTTATGCAAAATAAATAAAACCATTTATATTTAAAAACATACATTCATCATTTAAAAAATTACAATGTGTACAATGAAAAGAACTGTCGACGCGGCATTTCGGTGTAAAGGTGGATCATCACCTTCTTCAGGACAATAATTCAGTGTTTAAAATCTAAACAAAATATAAAAACTTTATTAGATACGCAAAAGCTTATCTTTAATATCCAAACATTCCTTCATTACATTTATTATTTAGCAACCCAGAAATCCATCCACTATTGCATGAAACCTATGTGGGCCTTGAATTTGTTAAACATAGTTTTTGAATCTGTCCATGTTTAAACCTATGATAGGTATGTTTGTTATCTACCGGTCAGGTTAGATGTCAACTCCTATTTATCTTCAAGGAGGTGTTGAGTAAATTTTATATCAGGTTTTCGCTCAGGTAGTGAGGCGAAATTATACTGTGAGAAAAGGATATTTCATAAGTAAAAAACCCCTCTAAGGATATGGTATCATGTGGCAAGATCAGAGACTGCATAGAAAGACTTACCACTATATGCGTGTTGTGAACAGGGCTTTGTCATTACTCAGTCTCTCGCCTGTTTCTGTCCATATACACAGGGATTCATCAATCACCCTTCCATAGGACTATTCACCAATGATTTTTATATCATAAGATACCTCTTGGTTTCGGGTATTTACCTGTAGGGAATTATTTAAATTAATGGCTCTGGTATACTATAAGACACTTACTCCTTTATATTTCAAACTCAAATGTCTATAATCTCACCTTTAAGGCAAAACCTTGTAGATTGAATCCAACACCTCTTTTTCTTTAGGGTTACTGGTTCCAGTTAATACAATTCTGGTCCAGAAGTATTTCTGTAGGGATAACATCAAGGTAACTACTTAGTCATAGGCCAGTTTATCATTTAGTTTCCCAAGGTTTTATCCCATTAAAGCTAGTTCAAAAGGAATTTTATTTACAGAGAACCTTGTTCTTATGGAAACAAGTCCTTATTAAAAAGATTTGAAGAGTTTAGATAATTCTACCTAAACCTGGCCATTATGAGGTACCCGCCTCAGAACTAGCATTATCCCTGCGATTTCTCTTACCGGATTTGTAGCTGGAGAGCAAGCATCCGTCTTGCTGGTCTGCCAATTCGAGTCTAAAGGCAGTGTGTTTTGGACTCCTTATATACTCCCTCTTAATCAGTCTTAATTTGCTAAATAGGTCCACCTGTTTTCCAATGACATGGAGTAGGGTGGAATACAGAGTATTGTCTTGATATTACGGCGGCCATTTTGTAATGTGCAAAATACCCCGATTGAGTATTTGCTTGTACCATCTTATAAAAGCATATACAACTCGCTACAACATAGTAATTCTATTTAGACATTAACAGCCCTTTTGAACTTATTTTTGGATAATATTACAACTTCAAAGATTTTTTTTTTTTTTGTATATTGCAACTATCGTTTATTTGATTTTAAAATATTCACCGATATTATCGAAAGAGAATGGGACAACTTCTAAGCCTTCAAGTTTTCACCGCATATTGGGCATTTGCAACTTTACCAAATGTGCTAGAGCCGAATATATGCCCAACAACGATAGCTCGATAGTGGCAGCCATATTGTAGAGCTGAATTTACCATTGTCAATATTCTGTTTTTGAGAGGGATAATACATATTGTTTATAGAGGGGGTAATGCTGTATATGATGTTAAATAATTCGGTCCCATTCCTCCTTGCTGTTTAATCCGCATCTATATGTATTAAATTTTGACATGTAATATTGTTCCCTCTTTTTCTTTTTATTGTCAAATCTCCTCCTCTTGCATTTGTTTGAACTACCTCAATGATACACCACTTGAGTTCATCAACTCAGTGTGCCATTTCGGTCCAATGTTCTACTAAGGGGGCATTCTGGCGCCTTGTTCGAATCGCAGATTTATGTTCATTTAGTCTTAATCTTACTTCTCTTGAGGTCTCTCCAATGTAGCCTTTGTTGCAAGGACATATTATTAAGTAGATTACATTTCTAGTCCTACAATTTACCAAATTTCTATGGTGATGTGTTATTTCATTAAAAATTATTGAAGTTCCTTTCATGATAGTGGCACAGTTCTTACAGGATCCACAAGGGAAATTGCCTCTAGGACATGAACCATCTATTGTACATACTTGATTCCTATTCGATGTTGAGGATATGTACTAACTAAACAATTTCTGATTGTTTTGTTTCTTCGAAATGCAAACAAAGGTTTCGGTAGAGGATCAGAGCCACTATTGTTTAATAGGTTCCAATTCCTATTGATAAGGTTCTTCATCTTATTACTTATACTTGAAAAATTGGTGACACAAACAAGTTGCTTCTGATCTTCTACTTAGTTTTATTTTCGAACAAACCATCTCTATTATAGTACTTTGCTCGTTTGTAGGCTTGTTTTACTATTTTTTTTTAGGATAGCCTCCATCAGTAAACTTCCTAGTCAGAGTTTTGGCATGATGTTCAAAATCTTGCATACTTGTACAATTTCTTCTAATTCTAATGAACTGTCCAAACGGGATATTATTTCTCTGGCTAACAGGATGATAACTATCGAAATGCAACATAGTGTTGCGATCAGTGGGCTTAGTGTATAGTTCCACGGATAAAGTGCCCTTGGTATCTTTAATTATAATATCCAGAAACTCACACATTTTGTTACTATATGATGATGTAAATTTTAAATGTTCATCGCCTAAATTTAACCATTGTATAAAGGACTCAAGATCTTCTTCGGTACCTTGCCAAATAAAAAATACATTGTCTATATATCGTGACCACTGGCTCACATTTTCATAATATGGAGCTAACTCGTTAAAAATATGTTTGTCTTCAAAGGCTGATACATACAGGCAGGCCAGACTGGGAGCGCAGGTGGCTCCCATACTGGTCCCTTTGATTAGCCTATAGAAATTCTCCTTGAATAGGAAGATGTTATTTTTAATATAATTTCTATACATTCCACTAGGAAGATAGATTGAGGTGACAAATCTCCTTCACCATTATTTAAGAGGCCCTCTTCCATACGAATTGTGTCATCTTGAGGAATATTTGTGTAGAGGGCCTCTATGTCTAATGTCACTAGCCATTGTCTGAGAATCAAACGACATGTTTTCCACCTTGCGGATCATGTCTGTTGCATCTTTGATATAGGCTCGTTGTTGAGTTACTAGTGGTTGTAAAAACTTGTCTACGTATTTACTCAATGGTTCAGTTAAGGAGTTAATACTAGACACTATGGAGTCTCATAGGAGGGTCCTGCATATTTTTATGTACCTTAGGTAGTCCATATATTGCAGGGATCGTCGGATTATCATTCAACATATGGTTGTATTCCTCCTGACTAATAATCTCATCTTCCTTTGCTAATCTAAGAAGTGCACTAATTTGTTTACCTAATGTAAGCCATTCTGATCTATTTGATGGTATGTAATGTAAACCATTATTAAGGAGATTCTCTATTCGGTTTTCATAATTTATGGTATCCATGATGACAATACTGCCACCTTTGTCACCCGGTTTTATAGTTCTCCTTACATTCTTGTAATTCATATAGTGCTTCTCGCTGGGATCGCGTTAAGTTATTCTATGTCCAGATCTTTTTGCTGAGAATCTTTTCCATACCTTTCTCTATCACTTTTTCAAAGGTTTCAATATCCCTACTAACCATGGGGCCAGTGGGCGTCCAATTAGATTTAGGTCTTAGTCCCGACTTATTTTCAACAGGGATCCTTTCTTTTCCCTCAAAAAATTTCTTTAGCCTAACTTTTCTGAAAAAACCCCGTAGATCTCTTTCTAAATTAAATTTGTCTATAGGGGCTGCAATTGCGAAACCTAAACCTTTTTCTAAGATAGCTATTTCTTCACTTTAAGATTCTGGTCGATAAATTAATGACCGGTGCTTTAGATCCTAGTCCCAAGTTTTTTGGCTTCTGGTTCTCATATAGGGGCGTTGCTGGGCCTGGTTCTGGGGAAAATAACCTCTCCCTCGGCTTCTTGTATTCTGGTTGTGATTTGGTTTGCGTCTTTCTAAAAAAGAGAAGCTCTCTATTAGAGCTGGAGGCTACTTCTTTCTCTTTGCATGTCTGGTTCTCTTGGACCGTCTCATTCTCAGACTCTGAGCTCGTATAAGACGTGTCCGAGAACGTTACACCTTTCTTGAGACCATGTCTTTTATTAGATTGCCAATGGTTTCTAGACTGAAACTCATCATTTTGCTTTTCATAATAATCTTTCTGAAGGTACGGATACACTAATTCTGGATTGTATCTGCCTATATCTTTTCTAAGTTTATTGCTTTTTTTATTTACCAGATATTCCTTATAACCATTCAGGTCTCCCTGTATCTCTTCCAATTTACGTTTGGCATCTTCAAGTGATGTATTTTCTTTTAATTTTAATTCCATTTAATCAATTTCACGTTTCTCTATTATTAAGGTTTCATAAGCTGTTTCGATTATTAATAGCCAATCCCTACTGCATCTGTTTGCAATAAATGTCCATGTTTCTATGAATTTTTCATTTTTTATGAAGAGGCCAGGTTCATTTTTGACCTGTAGCCCCTTTGGTATTATTCCCTTTTTGCAGTACTCAAAACAAAACAGAACAAAAGGAAAAGGGAATTCTGTTTGTGTTATGCTATAAAGTGTTACAGGAAAGCTGATCACAGCACAATTCAGTGGTGCCAAACAAGTGTGGTGCTTATCATATGGCAACAAGATAATAATTTGTAATCTTCATTCCATGAAACCTGTCAGAGTGATCTAAAGACGAAGCACACTGTGGAAAGAGCCCACAGAAACCACCATCTTTCTCTAGAAGTTCATCCGGATGAAGTCCAACCCTCTTGCAGATCAATTTAAATTGTCTCTTCAGTGTAATAAATCTCAGAGACCATGTAACAATGTTACCTCTTGCAAAACTGTTGACTCTTGCCACTGAACCCAGAGCCGCCCCCCCCCGCAAAAAAAATTAAATGTGAAGGCAGTGTTTCCTACTGAGAAAACCTCTTGCTAAAGTGGCCCATGTCCACTTGTGACTCAGACATGCTTTGCTGTGCTGGTCCTGCTGCAAAGACAGCCAAGGTAACTATTTTTTCAAATATTTTTGCATCCCCATTTAGAAGACTAATTGCCTTAACTGCTTTTCCAATACATTTGTTCTACAAAATTATGCTTTGCCTTTATCTTACTTCTAGAAAGAAGTCCTATTAAAAATGCTTTTGCTAGAGCTATTGCTTTAGCCTATAGTAGAAGTAGACTCTGCTTAGCCCCGAGGACCAAGTCAGTTAGGTGTGTGTAGTGTAATCATTAAAGTGGAGGGTGCTTGCCAGTCTGTAAACCTTGAGGGAATCATGGTATCTCATCTAGCGCCCTACGCCCCCTGGTTCCTCCATCTATTTTTCTGCTTCGTGACTAGGCCCTACCCCATTTGATTGCTTGACCATCCCACGCATTTACATTTCTTTATATCTAACAGCATGGAAAGCAGAGCACAGAGTAATTTAGTTATTAAATTAAATATTCACCCAAGCATACTTCTGCTAGGAATAGACAAGAGAAAAAGAAAACATTGAAGTAGATCACCCCTGGATAATCACCAGGCAGCCTAGCTATGCAAGAAAGGGTAGGGCTAAGAATGTGTGTAAATATTTTACAGCAGATCTAAAAGCCCTAAAATAAGTCTGCTATATATATATGCAGAGGGAAGATCATTCCAGAGCATAGGAGACAAAACACGAAACACCCTGCACTGGCACAGAGGACGTCTAAAGCGAACAGATAACTTGACAGCAGAACAGGACCATAGCGATTGTATTAGCTGGGAAGGGTCAAATGCGTTTGAGGTCCAGCTGTGTGAGAAAGTTCCCTGCTTGAACCCATGGAGCTTAAGATGGATCCTTGGTTTAGAAAGCTAGTGAAGGTTATGCCTTTTGGAATAGGTGATCAGTTCAAAACCTGTCACCAGTTTGGCCCCCACTATTCTAGAGCCAACAAGATGGGGAAATAGCCCTTTCTGCAGGTTCACCCAAACTTATCATTCCCTGTCCCCTTTTTTAATGAACTTGTATGTTGGCTTTAGGACTCTGGGCACTTTACTACTGCTAACCAGTGCTAAAGTGCATGTGCACTCTACTTAAAACATGGCAACATTGGCATATCTACAATTGACATTTAATTTACTTATACGCCCCTAGTAATGTGCCCAGGGCCTGTAAATTAAATGTTACTAGTGGGCGGCCTGTAGCACTGATTGTGCCAACCACTTAAGTAACCCTTTAAACATGTCTCAGGCATGCCACTTCAGAGTCGGTGTGTGCAGTTTGAACGGCCTGTCGACCTGGGAGGTTAACCTTCTTACCAGGCCCAAACCTTCCATTTTAATACATAGAAGTCACCCCTAAGGTAAGCCCTGGACAGCCCAAGTGCAGGGTGCAGTGTATGTAAAAAGTAGAACATGCACTTTACATGTCCTGCTAGTGAAAACTCTCCTGTAGGATAACATTGGGATTACCCCATTACATTTTCTAAGTGTAATTTCCAATTAGGAAGAGATTGGACCCGCAAGTCTGTCGTCTATGGAATCGCAATTTAAAATCAACTTATGGTGAAGTCAGATTTTAAATTGTAATTCTGAAAATGCCACTTAGAAAGTGTGCATTTTCCTACTTTAGCAATTTGGTGCCTTCTGCCTGTCTCTGAATACACAACTGGGTAGCTGACAGCTGGGCGTTATGCATTCCCTCTAGACAGCCACACACAAAGGAAGCTTTGGTGTGACTGATGAGCCATTCACATCCCGATAGGCCATACTGGGCAGGATGGGAGGGAGGAGCCAACACATACACCTAAATAGGCTGTGGCTTGTCCCCACACAAAGGGCTGCATACTCCCCTGTAGCAAATCTGGAGCCAGTGCAGGTAATCTGTGCACTTCGAAGGCCTCTCTTTGAAGTCTCCTACGCTTCAAAGGCACAAATGGGTATAAGTACTGGACCTCTGACATCGCCACTTCAGTATACTTCAGGACCTGTGGATACTCTTGCAGGAAGGGCTGCTGTGATGAAGGGACTGCCACTCTGCTGGACTGGCCTTCTGCCCTCCTCACCTGGGAGCGAGAAGGACCGGGCCTGCACCTCTTCAACCCAGAACCAAAGTGGCTCCAAGGGCTTGCCTCCTGTTTAAAGCTTCAGGGGCATCAGAGACTTCCAATCCATCTGCCTATAGCACCTGGATTGCCATTAGAGTGTTGCCCTGCCAATTGGTGCCAATCCTGACCTGGTGCCAATCCAGTCCTGGGCCCTTCAAAGTGGGTATAAAATGCTGAAACTGCAAAAATCCACACATTGCAGTGGTCATGCCGTTTGGAACCAGCGCATCTCCATCGATGCTGCTGCGAGGATACTGCATCTCCATCAATTCATCGCCGATGCTACGAGGATAGAGGACATCCCATCACTCACAGCGCATTGCCTCCATACCGGATGCATCTCCGACTGTGTGGCTCGGAGCAGATATATCGCCTACATCCTAAGGATAGACGCCGACGCATCGCTTGCTTCGCTCATTGCATCTCGTCCTAGATGTTGATGCAACTGCGAACCAAGGTACTGTGTCATCAGGCCAAGGCTGGTCCCTGTAGCGGACCCATGCTCCATTGGGGTCGGCCTGAACTTTAGGATTTGACCCTGTCTAGCATGACTAGATAGTCCCAGTCAACACTGCTTTTAAGCACTACATTTCAGTTTAAAAATAACTAACTCTGCTTATACTGATTAGATTTTTTTCTTGTGTCTGGTTTTGTTCAATAAATGAAGCTCTATTTTTCTAGCCAGATGCGTTCTCTTTCTTACTGTTTGAAGTGTTGCACAAATACTTTACACATTCCCTCTTAGGTTAAGCCCGACTGCTCTGTGCTAAGCTACCAGTGGGCGAGCACAGGTTAATTTATGGTGTGTATCTGATTTACCCGGTCTAGGATTGTGGTTCCTGCTTGGACAGGGTGCATACCACTGCCAACCAGAAACCCAATTAATAATGCTGGTGATCAGCTGCGAAGATAGGACTGGTGTTTGTGCAGTGCAAAACAGTGACTTGGTATACACTACTGTTCCACATCTAAAGACCATAACGTGTTTCTCCTTATTTCTCTCAATTAGCCATTTTTCTAAATTTGACTCCCGCTTCATCTTCACACACGAGACTCTTGTTGCACCTGTGATACCTTGTCAGAATGGAAATGGGAGTGATGTGCACTACATGTGCCCAGGGCCTGTAAATTAAATGCTAGTAGTGTGACTGTAGCACTGATTGTGCCAACCACTTAAGTAGCCCTTTACAAGTCTCACGTCTCAGACCACCATGTCGACTTGGTAAGTTAACACTACCAGGCCGAAGCTTTTTTTTTACTATATACAAGTCACCCATAAGGTAGGCCCTGGACAGCCCAAGTGCAGGCTGCAGTGTATGTAAAAAGTAGGACATGTACTTTTAAATTTCACTACTTCAAGGCCGATCTCTCCCATAGGATAACATTGGGATTACCTTATTATATTTTAGAAGTGTAATTTTCTATTGGGAAGAGGCCACTCCCTCAAGTTTGGCGTCTCATGATTTTACATTGTGAACCCAAACTCATGGTGGTCAGATTTTAAATTGTAATTCTGAAAATGCCACTTTTAGAAAGTTGGCATTTTATTACTTTAGCAAAACCTAAAGGGGATGATGGACGGAGTGTTGAACATTGCAAGCACTCACCCCCAGTCAACTGATCTGGGTTTAATCCATCATCATTCTTTAGCTCACTCCGCCACCCCAGTTCAGACATAGCCATATGCAAATCAGTCTGACCCTGTGCCTCATGGGAACAGTCCAGCCCGAACTGCCAAGCCATGTCTTCCCTGGACCGGAAACAAGCATCCTGGGACCGGTTTCTGGCTTACAGCCGTCATCAGCCAGGCTATCTTGAATCCAGTGGCAAAGTGAGCAAGGGACCCACGTCTGGGCATACCCTGCCAACTTAGGGCGAACATAGCAAAACCAAAGGGGATGATGGACGGAGTGTTGAACATTGCAAGCACTCACCCCCAGTCAACTGATCTGGGTTTAATCCATCATCATTCTTTAGCTCACTCCGCCACCCCAGTTCAGACATAGCCATATGGAAATCAGTCTGACCCTGTGCCTCATGGGAACAGTCCAGCCCGAACTGCCAAGCCATGTCTTCCCTGGACCGGCAACAAGCATCCTGTGACCGGTTTCTGGCTTACAGCCGTCATCAGCCAGGCTATCTTGAATCCAGTGGCAAAGTGAGCAAGGGACCCACGTCTGGGCATACCCTGCCAACTTCGGGCGAACATAGCAAAACCAGGGTGGAGGAGTGAGCTAAAGAATGATGATGGATTAAACCCAGATCAGTTAACTGGGGGTGAGTGCTTGCATTGTTCAACACTCCGTCCATCATCCCCTTTGGTTTGCTATGTTACGCCTAAGTTGGCAGGGTATGCCCAGACGTGGGTCCCTTGCTCACTTTGCCACTGGATTCAAGATAGCCTGGCTGATGACGGCTGTAAGCCAGAAACCGGTCCCAGGATGCTTGTTTCCGGTCCAGAGAAGACATGGCTTGGCAGTTCGGGCTGGACTGTTCCCATGAGGCACAGGGTCAGACTGATTTGCATATGGCCATGTCTGAACTGAGGTGGTGGAGTGAGCTAAAGAATGATGATGTATTAAACCCAGATCAGTTGACTGGGGGTGAGTGCTTGCATTGTTCAACACTCCGTCCATCATCCCCTTTGGTTTTGCTATTTTATTACTTTAGCCATTTGGTGCCTTCTGTCTGTCTCCGACTACACGTCTGGGGTGGGTGACAGCTGGGCTTTGTACAATCCCTCTAGACAGCCACACACAAAGGGAACTTCGATGTGACTGATGGGTGATCATGGGCAGGAAGGGAGGAAAAAGCTGACACCTGAATAGGCTGTGCCCGCACACAAAGGGCAGCATACTCAGACCCCCAAATCTCCGCCCTGTAGGGAGTCTGGAGCAAGGGCAGGGACTCTGCACTTCAAAGGCAACTCTTTGAAGACTCACCGCACTACAAAGAAACAACTGGAAACAAGTACTGGACCTCCGACACCACCACTTCAATAACACTCTGGAAATATGGATACTTTGCCATGAAGGTCTGCTGTACTGAAGGGACTTCCACTCTGCTGGACTGCTTCTCTGCTGGCTACTGCTCTGCTGACCCGCTGTCCCCCGTGCGTGGGAGTGAGAAGGACTGGACCTGCATCTCACCAAACCAGAACCAAAGTGACTCCAAGGGCTAGTTGGCTTACCTCCTGTTTGAAGTCTCGTGGACAAAGACTTACAACTCATCTGCCTACAGCACCTGGACTCTGCCATCTGAGAGTCTTGCCCTGCCCAGTTGCGTCAATCCAGTCCTTGGCCCTTGTAAGTGGGCATAAAATGTTGCAACTGCCAAAAACCATGCATCACTGTCGCTACGATGCTTGGAACCAGCGAATCTCCAGGGACGCTGTGAGGATGGAGGACACCACATCTCCATCAACACGGATGCATCGCCGCTGCAAGGATTGATGACATCGCATCAGTGAGAGCGCGAGGCATCATCTCCATTCCCGATGCATCTCTTAATTTGTGCAGCTCAGAGCGGACGCACCACCTACATCCTAAGGATCAGCACCGATGCATTGCCTCCTTTGCTTCTCGCATTTCGTCCTCGACTTAACTGCGAACCAAGGTACTGTTACAGCAGGTCAAGGCTGGTCCATGTAGCTGACCCACACTCCATCGCAGTCGGCCTGAACTTTTTGGTTTGACCCGATCTATCGCGACCAGCTAACCTCAGTTTTTTTAAATGAGGCAATGCCCCGGGGGATGGGGTCCCCGGGGCCATTATAGCCCTCAGGAGGGGGGCCACGCTGCCTCCCTCCCCCCAATTTTTTTTTTATTAAAAATGCTGGCCAGGCCCCAGGGGATGGGGTCCCGGGGTCAATAGTGGCCCAGGGAAGGGAGGCCACGCGGCCCCCTTCCCGTTTTTTAAAAAAAAATGCTCAGGCCCTGGGGGATGGTGTCCCCAAGGCCCAAAAAAATAGTAAAAGGGGGGCCACACAGCCCCCCTTCTACAAATATTTAAAACAAAGACAAGGGCATCTCGCCGGAGGCCCCGCCCCCTCCCTGCACTACTCTGCAAACGCGCCCCCTGGCGCGTTGTAAGTTGGCAAATTAAGTCCCCATGAATACAGAGGGTCCCTGGGGGCCAACTAGCCCACCAGGTACCTCCAGTAAGCGCCACATAGCTGGTTGCAGAGAGGTGGTCCGAGGCCACACCCCCTTTTTACACCACTCTGCAAACGCAGCTCCTGGCGCACTGCTGCTCGGGGAATGAAGTCCACTTGTGTCCTGAGGTCCTCCGGACACAAGAGGACCTCATCGCCCCACCAGCAGTGCGCCAGGAGCTGCGTTTGCAGAGTGGTGTAAAGGCATGGCCTCGGACCACTCTCTGCAACCAGCTATGAAGCTACTGGAGGTACCTGGTGGGCTGGCCCAGACCCTCGTATTCATGGGGACTAATTTCCCAACTTACAATGCGCCAGGGGCGCGTTTGCAGAGTGGTGAGAAAGGGGCATGGCCATTGTACACCTCTCAGCAATCGCACTGTGTGGGGCTTACTGGAGGTAAGAGGTAGGCTAGTTGGCCCCTAAAGGACCCCCAGCAGCAAAGGGGACTTCAATCCCCATCCAAGAGCGCGCCAGGGAGCGCGTTTGCAGAGTGGTGGGCAAAGGGGGCGTGGCCTGCTATGAGAACTTAGCAATCCTGTGTGGGACTTACTGGAGGTAATAGGAGGGGTAGATGGCACCCAAGGTTGTCCTTGGGGGTCAACTACCCCTCGTTACCTCCAGTAAGTCCCACACAGTGGGATTGCTAAGATGTCTTTGGAGGACATGCCCCCCTTTCTCCACCACTCTGCAAACGCGCCTCCTGGCAGACTACGGGATGGGGGATGAAGTCCAATTTACTCCTGAGGGACTTTGGGTGCCAATAAGCCTTTCTAGTACTCCAAGTCCTATGCAGCGGAATTCCAGAGCGCTGGTCGGAGGCCCAGCACCCTTTCTCCACCACTCTGCAAATGTGACTACTACTTAAAGAAGCATCTTTCTGCACCTCTGACTTAGAGGTAGTTTTAATCCCCCTGCCCTATTATGTACTAGGGCCTTACAGAGGAGGTCATGCCAATCACAGGGGTACTCCAACGCATAGTGTTCCCTATTGTATGTAGGTGTTTTCACTGTATTCTAAGGGTCTTTTAGCATTGCACTGGCTCTAGGCCTAGTTAGTCAGAGTCAGTTACCACCAGTCAGCAAAAAGTTGGGGGCATAGGATGACTTTGCAACAAGGCCTCTTTCTGCTCCTCTGTTGGTTCTTTGTGCACATCTTTTGCTTCTTTCTGCACCTTTCTTCGTCTTTCTGCACATGTCCTACCTCTGTAGGCATAGTTGGAAATTAGCATTTAAAAAACCATAGAAATTCACTGAAAAACCCATAGATTTCAGGGACGTTATAGTTAGTTGGACATTTCACTCGTACAAAAACAGAGAAATTTGGCAGTTATAGTTAGTTGAGCTAACTATAACTCGCGCCCCCGCAATGCACTGCTGATGACGTCACATATTAGATCATTCATGACATGGTCAGTGACATCACTGATGTCATCATCCACATGATCTAATGCACCTCCTCATACCCTAATATAACCTTTGATACACCCACTCTAAAATACAGACTACCATTTTCGAAACCATAGACACACCAATACCAGTTACTACATACCCACTCACTGATTCCTAGGTCTACACACACGTCCATTCATTCACCCATACAGTCACTCATACATGCAGTCACTCATCAATACAGCACTATCATATGCACTCATACACCTATACACACTGCCACTCATCCATACAGTTACTCACACACCTAGTCAGTCATGCAAAGAATCAATCACTCACATATACAGTTATACACACACCACCTCACTTATTCATATAGATACTAACACATACTTACTCTTATACAGTCACTGATACAAGCACACTCATCCATACAGCCACTCTCACAATCACACTCACAGTCATTTATATACTCCAACACTCACATATACGGCCTTTCACATATGTAGTTACTCACATGTAACATCGAGACATCTATTCACTCATCAACACACCCATACACCCACCCACACAGCCCTTCACACATGCAGTCTTGAACCCATTTCACCCACTCACATCTATGCACAGTCACACCCCCCCACCCACCCAGGCACTAATACAGATACTCAGACAACCAATCAATAACCCATATAGACTCATGTAGCTACTCACCAACCCATGCAGCCGCTTACACACCAACTGACAGACATTCACACAGTTTAGTCACTAACCCATGCATTCAGTAAGACACGTTTAATCACTCACTAATACAGTCAGCCATGCACCTACCAAATCATCCATTCAGACACTTCTACACCCACTCATTCTTCAATACAATATATATTTTGTAGAAACAGTCACTGGATGATATCAGTGATGTCATTTGAGATATCAGTGATGTCACTGACCATGTCATGAATGATGTAATATGTGACGACATCAGCAGTGCATTGCGGGGGCGCGAGTTATAGTTAGCTCAACTAACTAACGGCTGAATTTTTCTGGTTTTGTATGAGTGAAATGTCCAACTAACTAGAACGTCCCTGAAACCTATGGTTTTTCAGTGAAAATATATATATATATATATATATATATATATATATATATATATATATATATATATATATATATATATATATATATATATATATATATACACACACACATACATATACATACATACAAGAGTGGATGTGTTTTGCTTCATTAGAAAATTAAAAAAGTTTTTCACTATCAAGGAGGGTCTAAAAGAAGGACAGATAAATAGGTCCTCTGTGGAATTAAAAATGAGTGAACCCACCAGGGGATTACAAGCATCTGATGTTCCCACATTAATAGCAATGCAACAGTTAAATTATGAACAGGATATGGGGACTAAAGTAGTTGGTGAAACCTGTTCTACACAGGAAAAACTAGGTAATGAAAATATTAAGCAATTGGGAGCAGGTATCAGTCATTTTAAATCTAAATTTATTCCTATTATGCCTAAAGATGCAATTGACATTTATCATGAAGTGGTTACTGAAGATATTAAAAAATTGTACCATAATATCAGGCATAAAAACCGTTACAAAAGTAAACATGAAGTGGAATATGCCAAACGAATTAAGAAATTGGGATGCAAACAGGAGATCATTGTGGCAAAGTCTGATAAAGGGGGTAATTTGGTCATCTGGCCCCAGAAAGATTATGTGATAGAGGCAAATAGGCATTTGCAAGACAGATTGTTATGAAAAGTCCTCTGTGATTAAATATGATGCAGCAAGGCAGTGTCTTAAAAAAAGAATTGATGGCCTGGAAAAGAGAGGGGGTGATTTCAACTGAGGAATTTAAGTTTTTGAATGTAGAGTATCCAGTTTTAGCCAAACTTTATTTCATCCCTAAAATTCACAAGAAGACGAGCCCTGTTCCAGGGAGGCCGATCATCTCCGCCATTAAAAGTGTGGGGGAGCCCATTACACAGTATGTGGAATTTTCTTCAAGACTTTGTAAAGCATTTGCCTAGCCATGTGAAAGATACTGGTGATTTTTTTAAGAAAAATTAAAGGAATCACTTGGGCTGATGATCTTTTATTTATTACCTTAGAGATGGAGTCCTTATACACTAGTATAGAACACTCTCGGGCTGAATGCAATCAAGCACTTTTTAGATTTTAGACCAATTGAATTTTATCAACATAATAAGATGCTTTTAGGTTTAATCTCGTGGTGCTTATACAATAATTTTTTATGTTTGGCAATGATATTTATTTACAGAAGAGAGGTGTGGCGATGGGGGCCTGTTTCTCCCCCAGCTATGCATGTTTGCATGTTGGCTGGTGGGAGGAGCAGGTCCTCATGAAGGAATATGCCGCCACACTCAACAATCATGTTTTACACTGGTATCGGTATATTGATGATGTTTTTATTGTATGGCGAGGCAGTGAATCCAGTGCATGTGATTTTATTGAGCAACTTAACGTCAACCTAAAATTTACATCCAATGTTAATAAAAACAGCATTGAGTTTTTAGATGTGAGGGTATATGAAAGTCAAGGGAAGATTTGTACTACTTTGTATAGGAAAGAGACGGGAGGAAATTTGACGCTGCACGCCGGCAGTGCCCACCCTAAACATCTGATTGACAATATTCCGTATGGGGAATTTTTAAGACTCAAAAGATTATGTAGCAGTAATGAGGAATTAATCAGATGCACAGAAGAATCCAATCAAAGATTTATATTGAGAGGGTATAATGAGAAAACCCTTAAGGCTGCTATAAAAAAGACTGAGGCACGCTCGAGGCATTCTTTATTGGCTGACAAAGGATTAAATGACATTGATGATGACAGTGTTGCCCCCAGAATAATTACTACTTTCAGCAAACAAGAGAGAAAAGTTCGTGCCATTCTTAAACGTCATTGGCCAATTTTGTTGACTGATGGGGTATCATCATCTAGATTGCCCTCCCAACCGGTTGTTACCTTTAGAAAAGGGATATCTATGCGCACGCAAATTGGAAAGACATGCCCAGAGTTAGCGACTTCTAAGACATGGTTACAACCTAGAAATGGTTTTACGAAATGTTCCACCTGTAGAGCATGTAAGTTTGGGGTAAACACAACACATTATTCAACCCCATTCGGCCCGGAAGATACAGCTATTAGGGGCAACTTTACATGCAAAACAGAGTTCGCAGTTTATGTTTTGACATGCACCTGCGGACTTAGATATGTGGGTAGTACCAAGTTGCAGGTGCATGTCAGAATATTGCAACATCTGCGTGCCATAGTAAATAATGATTCATCTTATCCGGTGGCCCGCCATTTTAAACAAGCACATAACAATGATCTTGGCTGTTTAAGTTAATTTGTGGCTGCATCAATCCCCAAAATGCGTAGAGGTGGGGATCGTGAAAAGGCTCTCAGGCAACTTGAGACTAAAATGATTCTTAATCTTGATAGCAAATTCCCACACGGTTTAAACAATACAGAGGATTTGCATAATTTATGAAAGTCGGTTGGGAGCAACTGTCTTTTGTGATATTATTTGCAGTGGGTTTAATGATTATTGCTTTTGTCTGTATTGCTGTTTCCTTTTCCATCATTTTTGTGTTTCCTCCCTTGGGCTTGTCTGGGTCATGAGTGTATGTAGAAATGTGTTGAATTTACCATGACCATATATGTTATGAGACATTAGCCTATGTGTATATTGATCTGTTGTGGTAGTATGGGTTAGGATTTGTACTCAACCATGAATAAATGTTTTTAAATTTAGGGACCCAAGACGTGATACAACACTGGTAGCACTTGCACTTTAGTTAGGCACGTTAATTTGTATAATATATAGCACTGTTTTGCACATAGGGCATTGTCCATTTGATTTTTATAGGTACATTTAGATTGTGTGGTCTCCTTTTTCGTGTCCCATATGAATTGGTTTTAGTAATTGTTCTGATCTTAGCATTTAAGCAGGTATTTTAGAGGTTTCGTATTATACTGATGTGTTATTAACTATTGTGGTGTTATTTATTCATTAAGGATATATGTTTGGGGATTTTAAATAGATTTTTATATTTATATGATTGTGTGTATTATAGCATGTATATTTTTCTATTTACCCTGTTTTTTAGATGATACCTTTTGATATATTTTTACGCACAGTATTTATTGAAGCCACTGCAGAACATTTTGTATTATTCCATAACGGGGACACAAATTGGAGAAATCTTGAAAGGTGAAGAAAAGCAAAGAAAGAAATGGATTTAACCACAAGATAAAAAGAGTGATTAAAAGAGTAAAGAAGAAAGACTATGTACCTGGGTCACAATGTGTATTTTTACTATGTTTAGTAAAAGTGTATTATCACGTGGTTATGGCATTTAAAAATCAGGCATTTGTATCTCCATGTTTGTGTGATCAAGGGCAAGTGTTGCCCGAAACGAGTCACTTGGGGAAAACAATAAATTGAAGATTTTTGCCTCATTCCGGTGGTTCGTGATTCTTTGGCAGCAACGGCCGATTGTACTACTTGCCAGCGGAGGATCTATTTGTCGTATATATATATATATATATATATATATATATATATATATATATATATATATATATATATATAATTCACTGAAAATACCATAGGTTTCAGGGCGTTATAGTTAGTTGGACATTTCACTCGTACAAAACCATAGAAATTCCCCGTTATAGTTAGTTCAGCTAACTATAACTCATGCACTCCGCAATGCACTGCTGATGACGTCACATATTACATCACTCATGACATGGTCAGTGACATCACTCATGACATCTCAAATGACATCACTGATGACATCATCTTTGTGATAGAGTGGCAGACCTCCTCTCACCCTAATATAACCTTTGATACACACACTCAAAAATACAAACTAACATTTTCAAAACAATGGACATACCAATACCAGTTACAACACACCTATTCAGTAATTCCAAGATCTACACACACATCCACTCATTCACCAACAGTCCCTATACAGTCACTCATACATGTACTCACTCATCATATGTACTCATACACCTATACATCCTGTTACACACCGCCACTCATCCATAGAGTTACTCACACACAGTCACACATGCAAACAAAGTATCAAACATCCATTTACTTGCATATACAGTTATACACACACTACCACACTTACTTCTACAGAAACTTACACATACTTACTCTCTTAAACAATCACTTATAGAAACACCTACTTATTTGTACAGGAACTCTTCCAATCTCTCACTCTCACATATACTCACTTATATACACCAATACTCACATATACTAGTTTAAAACATATGTAGTTACTCATAAAGACACTATTGAGACAGTCATTCACTCACTAACACACCCATACACATACTCATCCACCTATACAGTCCTGCACACATGCTGTCTTCAACACATACAGTGAGTCACTCATTCATGCATCTATGCACTAAGTAATACCCCACCGAACCATACAGACACTCAGACACTCATACTGATACTCAAAAAACCAACTAAAAACCCATATAGACACTTATACACAAAGTGAGAGACTGATACAGATATTTTCATATTTAAACATTACTCACTAACCCATGTATTCACTAAGATACACTTAGTCAGTTATACAATTAATTTTACAAAACAAAATCATCCATTTAGACACTTACATACCCATTTATTCTTCCATCGACCTTGAGATATACATATATAAAACATATTTAATTTTCAGAAAAACACATTCACTGGATGTCATCAGTGATGTCATTTGAGATGTCATCAGTGATGTCATGAGTGATGTCACTGACCAGGTCATGAGTGATGTAATATGTGACGTCATCAGCAGTGCATTGCGGGCGCGCGAGTTATAGTTAGCTGAACTAACTATAACGGGGAATTTCTATGGTTTTGTACGAGTGAAATGTCCAACTAACTATAACTGTCCCTAAAACCTATGGTTTTTCAGTGAATTTCAAAGGTTTTTAAATGCTAATTTCTAACTATAACGTGCCTGAAACCTATGGTTTTTCAGTGAATATATATATATTTATTATACTATGTATACATGTGAAAATGTCTCGGTCCCCTGTTTGCCTCGGTGGCACGGAAAAAATGGGTGGAACCGACATCAGCACGCCGACGAGGTTCTCTTATGGCTCCGATGACGTCATACGGTGTCGCGAGCGGAGCCGTGCTATTATGACGTCCTCGTTGACGTGGGAGAGCTAGGAAAGAATTTCCGTGGAATGCTGGTGCAGGGGATATTCACCTAAGTGTTCAGGCTAGTCCTTTGGGAGCAACTGTTTATGTTGCCACTCCAGAAACCGAAACCAGTGATCCGAGGGCAGAGGCCCTGCAGATGGCACACGAGGTGGGGTGCCCAGTCGTGTGCACCGGCGGGGCAGCGAGTGACAAGCACCACAACCCACAAAAAAGGTAACGAGGGCACTGAATAACACAGGATCTTCTCTTTGCATCTGGCAGGAACACCGAAGTTAAAATGCCCTAGTACCAAAATGTAGAATTAGTGCTACAACGGTCTTCAAGAGGACCTGCGATGCCGCTTCTGCCTCCCGTACCCTGGAGGTGGCACATGGGTCACGCGGTATGGTCATACTGCGGTGGGACGCACACTCGTTGACCTCTCATGGCACTGCTCCACACTTCAGGGAGGAAGCTTTCCATTAGCTATGTTTTCTGATGACATGTCGCGCCGGCCCCGTCCAACAACAGAACTCCTTTAGATCCAAACCGACTCTTCCACTCTCTCACCGGAAGTGAAACCAGGCCACGCGGACACTTTCACAATACAACAGCCGGGAATGCACTTTTCGGTTAAAAAAAAAACACATTCCTTCCTCCTAATTAATCAAATAAACGTCTCACAGAAGAACAGGGGCCAGCTTCGATCGGTAAACATCTGTTACAACGACTTTTTTACTTTGCGATACCATTACAACGCATGCATTACCACGCATGCGTTGTACATCACAAAGTCATTACTATGCATTTTTTTAGAACGTATGGTCATTTACCACGCATGCCTTTACAACGAATTTTGTTGTAAAAGTATGTATGGTAAATGACCATGCGTTCTAAAAAACATGTAGACAATCCATGTCGTTGTAAGGAAACAGAGGCTGTTCCGTTTCCTCACAACGACGTGCACCGCCCCTCAGACGACGTGAAGCAAGAACTACGAGGAGAGAGGAACCACGAGGAGTGAGAGGTAAGGGGGATTGGGCATGGGGTGGGGGTTTCTTTTCTAGGGTTTAGGGTAGTGCAGTGGTGTTTGGGTGGTGTAGGGGGTCGTGCTGGGGGTAGTGTTTTAGGGTTTAGGGTAGTGCAGTGGTATTTGGGTAGTGTAGGGGGTCGTGCTGGGGGTAGTGTTTTAGGGTTTAGGGTAGTGCAGTAGTGTAGGGGGTCATGCTGGTGGTGTTTTAGGGTTTAGGGTAGTGCAGTGGTGTTTGTGTAGTGTAGGGGTTCATGCTGGGGGTAGTGTTTTAAGGTTTAGGGTAGTGCAGTGGTGTTTGGGTAGTGTAGGGGTTCATGCTGGGGGTAGTGTTTTAGGGTTTAGGGTATGGCAGTGGTGTTTGGGTAGTGTAGGGGTCGTGCTGGGGGTCGATTTAGGGTTTAGGGTAGTGCAGTGGTGTTTGTGTAGTGTAGGGGTAGTGTTTTAGGGTAATGCAGTGGTGTTTGTATAGTGTAGGGGGGTTTAGGGTAGTGCAGTGGTGTTTGTGTAGTGGGTCATGCTGGGGGTTGTGTTTTAGGGTTTAGGGTAGGGCAGTGGTGTTTGTGTAGTGTAGGGGGTAGTGTTTTAGGGTTTAGGGTAGTGCAGTGGTGTTTGTGTAGTGGGTCATGCTGTGGGTAGTGTTTTAGGGTTTAGGGTAGTGCAGTTGTGTTTGTGTAGTGTAGGGGTAGTGTTTTAGGGTTTAGGGTAGTGCAGTGGTGTTTGTGTAGTGGGTCATGCTGTGGGTAGTGTTTTAGGGTTTAGGGTAGTGCAGTGGTGTTTGTGTTTCGGGTCATGCTGTGGGTAGTGTTTTAGGGTAGTGCAGTGGTGTTCGGGTAGTGTAGGGGGTCATGCTGGGGTTAGTGTTTTAGGGTAGTGCAGTGGTGTTTGGGTAGTGTAGGGGGTCGTGCTGGGGGTAGTGTTTTAGGGTTTAGGGTAGTGCAGTGGTGTTTGTGTAGTGTGGGAGGTCATGCTGGGGGTAGATTTAGGGTTTAGTGCAGTGGTGTTTAGGTAGTGTAGGGAGTCGTGCTGGGGGTAGTGTTTTAGGGTTTAGGGTAGTGCAGTGGTGTTTGGGTAGTGTAGGGGTCATGCTGGGGGTAGTGGTTTAGGGTAGTGCAGTGGTGTTTGGGTAGTGTAGGGGTCAACCAACATGAATTTGTCCTTGTGTGATGTAACCAATGCTCATGTAAAGCACTCCAATACCTGACCAGTCTGCACTATATAAAACTGCAAAAAAACAAAAAATAAAAAGTGTTTTGCACACTTCTGTCATTGGGCTATACGTGGGCTACCTCTGGGTGATATTTGTGCTACATTTGGGCTCTTTTTTCTCTGGTGGCCATCTTGGGAGACTTACTTGTTATGAAGTTTCCTAATTTCCTCATTTACTACAGTCTCCTCAGTAGGAAATGCTTTCAGTTTTTACTTTGATTCCATCAAGAAGGCATTCAGATGTGTCACACATTTGCCATAAATTCAGAATGTTAGCACTCTAGTTGTTCATTAGATCACTGTAGTAAAGCTACTGCTCACCAAGGAGTTAACTGGAAGTCTACTGCTGGTATTGAAAGTGATTGTTTCAGTCTGCATGTCAGAATTTTCTAATGAAATAGAAGAGGATTTGAGATCTCACTTAAAACATGCCCTAAATTTTCTTTTGCAGCACTAACCATAATTTCTATGGCAAAATGAACCCCCTCATTTTGTTCCTTTTTAAATTAAATGTTTTAAGTGTTACCAGTTTATTCCAATCAAGATGGCTTCAGGTGTGCCATACTTTTGTCATAAGTAAGGCTGTTAACACTCTAGTTGTTCTTTAGAACACTCTGGGAAGCTGCAGTAGAACACAAAGGAATCAACTGACAGTCTCTGCCCTTGTTGGATGTACATGTTTTACTGAGAATGTCAGACTTCATTCTCACATGACTGAGAAAGATAATGTGAATTTACAGAAAATATGCTCTCATTGTAGCTTCTGGAGCACCTTCCAAAACTGTATGGGACAAGCATGTGAAAATAGTTCTCTCAAACATGATTCATGATATCCCAGCAGAAGGTTTTTCACAGGGTAAAATCACCTTAGAACACACCACAATTCCTGAAATTAGTATGGTACCATCAACAAATGAATTCTAATGTAACTAAAGTCTGTTATCACCCTTTATAGTTCTCCTTTTGGTAACCCTCAAAATCTTCGATTCCCTACAATGCATTTCAATGGGGTACTATCATTTATATTGGTCCCAAGATGGCTGCCAGCAATTCCAGGATGAAGTGCTGACAGCCAATCAGATCTCACGATGACATGTGTGGTTAGGCTCCGTCCAGATATGTGTTTTTACTTTTGATTTTCTCCGCAACTACTGAACGGATTTACACCATTTAACAAAAAGGGTTCTTTCTGAACCAAGAACTACCTCTTTGCCAAATTGTGTAATTCCGTTCAGCAGTTCAGGCTGTAACCGTGGCTAAAGTTTCCTATGGGAAAATGAATGGGGAAAACACGTTTTGGGACCCCCTTTTTTCTCGGCCCGCGCTTGACGAATCACCCCGAAACTTTCAGGGTAGGAGCGGACCGGAGCGGGCCATAAAGTTTGAAAATTTCGCGAAGATTCGTCAACCGACGCAAGAGTTATTTCAAATAGAATGTTGCGGATTTCCTATGGAAAATAGGTCCTAACTATAACCATCTACTGGCGACCGCCAAAAAAAAAAAAAAACGAAGCGCGGTCTCCCGCGCTTCGTTGTTAATTGGCCCCCGGGTGGGCCAAGTCCCGGGGGCATGTGGGCCCCCAAGCCCCGAGGACCGCCACCCCCGGGGCTTTAAAAATAAATGGTGCGGGTGGGCTCTCGGCCCTCCCGCAGCCCGAGACCGCCACCTCCCGGGGCTTCTATAATAATTTTTTATAAATTTACCTGTGTGGGGGCTCGAGGCCCCCCACACGCCCGAGACAACCACCTCCCGGGGCTTTGTCAATGGAGGGAGGGGGCCGCAGCCCCCTCATGGAGCCTGTAATGGCCCTGGGGACCACCACCCCCAGGGCCGGCTCCTGCAGTGTCCCGGGTGCCTACCCGGGACACTGTAGTTTGCTATGACAGGACGGGAGCCTCGCGGCTCCTGTCCTGTCATAGCAAACTGCTTGGATATTAGGCGAGAGCAGAAGCCTGCTCTCGCTTCCATATCCAAAGCAAATTGCTTTCCACACGGGGAGCTGCATGTTAGCAGCTCCCATGTGGAAAAGCAATGTCGGCTCCCAAGGGACGCGGGGAGCCGGCGGGACTGTGGGGGATTGGGGACCCCCACAGTCCCCAATAAAGAGAGCCAGCCCGAGGGATGGGGTCCCCGAGCTGGATTCGGCCATGGGAGGGGCCACGCGGCCCCTTCCCGTTTAATTAAAAACAAAAAGGGATAAGGCCCTGGGGGATGGGGTCCCCAGGGCCCAAAATAGGAAAAAGTAAGGGGGCCACACAGCCCCCTTAGAAAAAAAAACGAAAAAAAACGATCGGGCCGCAGGCCGCCCCTTCCTTTACCACTCTGCAAGCGCGCCCCTGGCGCTTTTGCAGATGAGAGCAATCCCCTTCAATACTGGGGGTCCCTGGGGGCCAACTAACCCACCAGGAACCTCCAGTATGCGCCAGGGGGCTGCGTTGCAGAGAGGTGTAGAGGCCACGCCCCTTTTTACACCTCTGCAACGCAGCTCTGTGGTGCTTTTTGGAGGTACATGGTGAGCTAGTTGGCCCCCAGGGACCCTCAGTATTCAAGGGGACTTAATCCCCCAACTTAAAACGCGCCACTGGGTGTGTTTGCAGACATGTCACCTCAGGCCCCACCCCCTTCCTTCACCATTGTGCAAATATTCCTCTAAAATCAGACGAAATACGAATTCCGATTTACTCACCTGTTATCAGGAGAGACCTCAGTGCTGCATCTTTCAGCCCAGTACTGATCCTGAAAAGTAATTCTAACCGTACTTACCAGTAACTTATATTTCCTTCCATAGGAATCCATTGTCTGGTTTTCAGCAGAAAAGTTTCAAAGTGTCGATTTTCACAAACTACAAATATTCCTTAAAAATCGCCTGTATGACTTAAACGCATTCTTTCAACTGTTTACAGGAGATGCACCAGTGCTGGATCCAGGATCCAACACTGAGTAAGAAAAAATAACGATAACACTACTTACCTGCTAAGTGAATTTCCTCCCATAGGATAACATTGGTGATTCTATGTGAAAAAGTTTCGAAGTGTCAACTTTTAAAATACAATAATATTCCTTAAAAATCACTACTGTAACCAAAACGCTTTTACTCAACTGTTTACAGGAGATGTCCCAGGACTGAATCTAGGATCCAGTCCTGTGGTTAGAAAAGTAATCCATAAAGTAACTAACTGCATTTAACTAGAAATTCACATTGAGCTCAATGTTGTATTGTGTTTGAAATTGTGTTGCCCATTGCAACAACTGTAACTACTGTACTTAAAAGTCTATTGCCTATTTGCAAAGTATTTAAACTAAAGTAATTCATTCAGAGAAAGTATATTTTGTAATGTATAATGTAATTACAATGTAATTTAAAAAATAAAATATGTAAAAATAAATAGTTTAAAAATGTAGTAAATCAGTATCCCAAAAATAAATATAACAATTAATACATTTAAAAATTGTCATTTACAAAACCTTTGAAATTCACTGAAAAAACCATAGGTTTTAGGGACAGTTATAGTTAGTTGGACATTGCACTCGTACAAAACCCGTGAAATTCCCCGTTATAGTTAGTTCAGCTAACTATAACTCGCGCTCCGCAATGCACTGCTGATGACGTCACATATTACATCACTCATGACATGGTCAGTGACATCACTGATGACATCACTGATGACATCATCCACGTGATAATCTGATGCACCTCCTCACACCCTAATATAACCTTTGATACACCCACTCTAAATAACAGACTGCCATTCGCAAAACCATAGACACTCCAACACCAATAACTACATACCCACTCACTGATTCTTAGGTCTACACACAAATCCACTAACTCACCCGTACAGTCACTCAAACTTACGTTCACTCAGTACAGGACTATCATATGCACTCATACTCCTATATAGACACTCACACACCGCCACTCATCCATAGAGGTACTCACACACCTAGTCAGTCATGCAAATAATTATTCACACTGCCATTTACTCACCTATACAGTCATACACACACCAGCTCACTTACTCATACAAATACTAGCACATTTTTACGCTCTTATACAATCACTGATACAAGCACACACTCATCCATACAGCCACTCTCACAATCACACACTCACTTATAGCCATTTATATACTCCAACACACATATATACTGCCTTTCACATATGTAGTTACTCACACATGTACCACTGGGACATACATTCACTCACTAACACACTCTTACACACACTTACCCACCCATACAGTCTATCACAGATGCACTCTTGAAACCATCCACCCAGTGAATCACCCACTCACACATCTATGCACAGAGTCGCACACACCCCACCCAAACACAAACACTCAGGCACCCATACAGATACTCAGACAACCAATCAATAACTCATATAGACACTCATGTAGCTATTCACAAACCCATGCAGCCACTTGCACAGCAACAGACAGACTGATTCAGACATTCACCCAGTTTAGTCACTAACCCATGCATTCAGTAAGATGCGTTTAATCACTCACTTATACAGTCAGTCACGTACCTACTAAATCCTCCATACAGACACTTATACACCCACTCATTCCTCAATACAGCTTGGCATATATATATATAAAACAAAATTAAACTTTACAGAAACACAGTCACTGGATGAGGTCAGTGATGTCATCAGTGATGTCACTGACCATGTCATGAGTGATGTAATATGTGACGTCATCAGCAGTGCATTGCGGGGGCGCGAGTTATAGTTAGCTGAACTAACTATAACGGGGAATTTCACGGGTTTTGTACGAGTGCAATGTCCAACTAACTATAACTGTCCCTAAAACCTATGGTTTTTTCAGTGAATTTCAAAGGTTTTTAAATGCTAATTTCTAACTATAACGTGTCTGAAACCTATGGTTTTTTCAGTGAATTTCAAAGGTTTTTAAATGCTAATTTCTAACTATAACTGTCCCTAAAACCTATGGTTTTTTCAGTGAATATATATATATGTGTGTTTTTGATATATGAAAAAATAATATATTTAAAACATAATTTGATGTTTGTGTTGTGTCGGTGGGTTCAAGATATTTTCTTCAAAGATTGGTGTAATTTGAGACAGGAGAAGTTTCGCAGATGTTGAATGGGTTCACTTATAGGCCCTTCCAGTATTTAATGAAACGCATTATTTACAATTCCTTTACCCGACAGAACTGTTTGTAGCTCATTCCTTTAGTCATTGGCCTGAAAGCCACAAGCATATAAATTACAGGTGGTGATGGTCAATGTGACCTGCTTTTTAGGTCTCGCCTAGCGAACGCAGCGCATGCGCTGCTTCGCCTTGGCGAGACTATTGTTGTGGGTTTGGTGCGCGAAGGGAGACAAAACATGTGCGCGCCCGGACAGGCGATGTGCACGCGCACGGCGACTCCTCTCCAGCGATGTAAGCTTTCACACGCTTCCACCTTGATTTAGGTTTCAGTGTCACTGCGCGATGCAACTATACAAGGCAGACACATACATTTCAGCGCTTCAGCATATCAAGAACTTTGTGCCGCATGGTATTTACTTTGCTTTTTTTCACTTTTGTTGCCTCAACACACAACAGTATTGTTCTTGCCTCGCTGTGCTTTTTATCTGCCCCGCACTCTATCCTGCCACTTATCCTCAGGTTTTTAAATCACCGTGCCTGTTCCTCTGCCCCACACTGTCCTGCCACTTATCCTCATGTTTTTAACTTTAGGTGCCTGTTCCTCTGCCCCACACTCTGTCCTAACACTAATCCTCATGTTCTTCAGTTGCGCTTTGTCTTCCCACCTATACTCATATTCTTGCTTCGCCCTGCCTTTCACTCTGCCCCGCACTCTGTCCTGCCAGAGCAGAGCTGCTTTAGAGCCATAGAACCAGGTCAGCAGAGCTGCTTTAGAGCCATAGAACCAGGTCAGCAGAGCTGCTTTAGAGCCATAGAACCAGGTCAGCAGAGCTGCTTTAGAGCCATAGAACCAGGTCAGCAGAGCTGCTTTAGAGCCATAGAACCAGGTCAGCAGAGCTGCTGTAGAGCCAGGTCAGCAGAGCTGCCGTAGAGCCAGAGAACCAGGTCAGCAGAGCTGCTTTAGAGCCAGAGAACCAGGTCAGCAGAGCTGCTCTAGAGCCAGAGAACCAGGTCAGCAGAGCTGCTGTAGAGCCAGAGAACCAGGTCAGCAGAGCTGCTCAAGAGCCAGAGAACCAGGTCAGCAGAGCTGCTCAAGAGCCAGAGAACCAGGTCAGCAGAGCTGCTCAAGAGCCAGAGAACCAGGTCAGCAGAGCTGCTCAAGAGCCAGAGAACCAGGTCAGCAGAGCTGCTCAAGAGCCATAGAACCAGGTCAGCAGAGCTGCTGTAGAGCCAGAGAACCAGGTCAGCAGAGCAGTTGTAGAGCCATAGAACCAGGTCAGCAGAGCTGCTCTAGAGCCTAAGAACCAGGTCAGCAGAGCTGCTCAAGAGCCAGAGAACCAGGTCAGCAGAGCTGCTCAAGAGCCAGAGAACCAGGTCAGCAGAGCTGCTGTAGAGCCAGAGAACCAGGTTAGCAGAGCCGCTCTAGAGCCACAGAACCAGGTCAGCAGAGCCGTTGTAGAGCCAGGTCAGCAAAGCTGCTTTAGAGCCAGAGAAACAGGACATTGGGGCTTATTTACAAGCCCCTTGCGCCGCCGCGGCGTCACTTTTTCCCCACACAAAAGTGAAGCACCGGCAGTGCAAGGGACTTTTAAATAAGCCCCATTGTGCCCATTCGAACGCAATAAAACAGTTACGTAACCTTCAGACCACGGAAAAGGTGAAATAAAGCACCAGTTTCTAAAGTTATTGCTCTTTCCACAGTTACTGGTAACTCAAGTCTCCTGCCTGAGGTCTACTACATTTATTGTAATTTAAAACTTCAGGTATCAAAATGGAAAGTTGTGTGAGCTATTAGCCTTACACTGGCTGAACAACTGCCTCCTACCATAGGACTGTTACGAGTGTCTGCAAATCTAAGATTGTATTTTGGGAAGTAGATGATGCACCTCATGCCTGCAACATAAAACAAGCATTTGCAATGCAATAGGGCTGGCATTACTAAAAGTTTGAGCTATTGGCGTTGCAAATGATAAGGTTTGTTAGTTTTTGTATTTGTTTGTTAAAAATATTCCAGCAGTAGCATAAGTAATGAAATAAAATCCACGTAGACCACCAGTACCACCACCACTAACACCACCAGTACTAATACCACTACCACCACCGCTACAACCACCACAAGTACCATAACCACCACTACAATTATTACTACTCTGTGGTGATAGTAATAATAATAGTGGTAGTTATGGTACTGGTGGAAAATTACTATTATAAATTACAATACCTGTTAATTTTTCAAAAGGCATTGCCATTTACAATACCAATAGCTCTAAAACTCGCAGTTGCGAGACCTATTGCATTGTAAATGCTTGTTGTTTTTGCCATGGCCTGACAAATGTGAACAGAAGCTTTAGTGCGGATGTCCGATGAATGTTTGGCACAGGATTGAGAGTTACTGACTTAACTTTGCAGAGCACCTCTATTCTAAAGGGTCTTTAATATAAAACATGTTGCAGACACATCAAATGTGGGAATGAAAGGGGTGGGGTTAGTGTCCAGAAAACCACCAAGCTAGCGAGTCTGTTGTGATGTGGGGTGCAGACTGTTAGACCCCTGACTGTGCTGTGGCCGAAGGCTCAGTGTGGGGGTGGCCTACATTTAGCAAGCATGGAGAACTTGTCATCAGATGTTGCCAACAGAAACGGACTACTTTATCACCTGGGCCCAAAAGAAAGCACATCGATCCAAGACGAAAGTCAGGCCTATCACATGCTTGAAGAACCCAAGCCAGGTAGCGTCAACTTAACACCCAACTGGAGTGACACCATCTGAAGCACAGTGAACATATACCTTGTACTGCAGTATACCTTTCTAAATGACCTATTATAGATCTAGACTGCTCGTGGTTGGAGGAGTTGGCCATTTCCCCATACAGCTTTGGGAACTTGCTCAAACTGTGCCATTCTAGTTACATCTTGAGATACTCCATTCTCCAAGAATGTCTTTAATAGCTTGTACATTTACAAAGAAGATTATTTCACAGATTACTAGGAGGATAAGGATGCCATTTCTTCACAAAGTAATGATCCATTGTCTTTAAAATGAAGATGGCAAACATGGGAATATTTCTCTAATGTTACCAAACCAGAGTAAGGAACCATTGCAACGAAAGGGTCTACTTACCAATCAATACATTTCAGAAAACACACCGACTTCTCAAAGTGTGCTTGCTGCAGCAGGTGTACTAGTTATGCCATCAGATATTTCCTGCCCAAGGAGTAAATCAAGACTATTGCTTGATATGAACAGCCAAAGCATATTCTTAATAAACAACCCGAGTAGGTCACCTCCATACTGGAAATGAAACTGGGATATTCGACTTACCCAAGCTCCTAACTGCACAATATAGATACTGTGGAAGATGTAGCTATGTGAACCTTCCACCTGACATTGTAGACAAGGAACCTGTGCATTTAAAATTGGTCACCAAGTACACCTACTAATTCATTGACTTACACATAAAATTCAGCAATTTCTTCTGTATTGCTGAATAAATGATGCCAATATACTCCAAGTCTTCAATCTTCTGGTTATAAGAGACAAGAAAATGTTGCCCCAATCGGAAACTTATCAAGGGGAGAGGTTCTAATAATATCCACCCAAGACTACCAGATCCCTCCCTACTCAATGCAGGGATCTTGAAACACGGTGTTGAATTATCACAAGGAGAGATGCTATGAAACTTCTCAACTGGTTGCCCAAAGCAAAACAAAATGAATCCCGGTGCATACTATAAAAACATCTGAATCTAAAGAACAAATGCATTTAACCAGTTATAGTGGTCATATTGATGGCCTATTGGTCAGCCTCTGGTAAGGATGAATAAGAATATACAGATAATGGAGAGCACTACGCCCAGGAGGAGAAACTTGTTTAGACTATATAACCATTTGAGACCGCAAACTCACCAGCTAAGCCATTGAACACCAATAGTCTCCAACAACTGACCAGGCACAACTCCTTCAAGTACCTCGAGTACCGAGAATGCCTGATCAACATCACATCATATTTCATTGCCTTGGGATCTATGCATTTTAGAGTCTCAAATAAGCAGGCAAATCATTAATAACCACAGTTTATGACCTGCGAAACTCCCCCAACAAATGCAACTGGAAAGTTGACATGCATAAATGTGCAAATGAATAAATGTTGTGGGGTACGTCTTTATAACCCATGTTTGTGCGTCAAGGTATACCAAGTAAAGGTCCTGACAAGTCTTTAATTATCGCAGTCAATAGCCTCTCCCCACCTCCTCGAGTCCGACTACCTCTTCCTATTTTCACATGCTCGGCCCCAATACCTTGCCAACATCCTTCTCCATTCATTTACTGAGCCATTCATCTACAAATCCATGAATTCGTCATTTATGCATGCAATCCGTCATCCATTCACTGACCCTGCCCTCAGCGAATTGTCCTGGCCCATCCTCTGTGTCCCTTCCATCCACCCACTCACTCACCTGTTCTAGCCACCTCTGCACGGAATCACTTATTCATCCTGTGCATACTGCTCTAGCCATCTGTTTACCCTCGAATCTTCATATTAACCCATCACCCACACATTGAATTCTGCACTTTCAAATAGGAAGGCCTAGTTTTACCATTGCTTGTTCTTTACTGCAAGTGTCATACCTGTGTTTTATAGTTAGTCTACAACCTCCCAAACAGTTTAATACACAAAGGAACAGTTCACCAACCAGCTTTGACTGATGCACCACAGGTTTCCCAATGGGTGTAAATTCACAACTCAGTAAATAGTGCTGCTTGGACATAACCCAGAGAATAACAGATCACCTGACGGTCGGTGCTTACAACCGAAAAACCCCTTTCACAGTAATGGAGCTTCCTGAGGTGTGGGGCATATGCTCATTAGGCCAGTCAACCCCACAATAGCTTGAATCTCTTACTCCAGTCTAACTTCAGAATGAACTGCAGAGTATAGTCGATAGCTGCTGTGTATTGCATTTTGCAATACAGTCGATTCCATTGTTTGGTATGTTTTTTGGTTTGGACTAAGTTATAGAATAGCAATCTCACTAAATTAGGTACTGGGCCTATAGAGCAATAGTAACTGACCACTCCTGACCCCCAAGGGAAACCCTACTTGGCCTCACTCCTTACCCAACTTGCTGGGCTTCAGCTGCTGCCATATTTTAAATTCTGCTGGACATCTGGGAGCCAATTGACTTCTGGATACCTCTGAGACTCTCACAGCCTGTTCTTCAGAGCACCTAGCGAGAGGAGGGAAGAGGTAAACATGCCATCTTTTACTGCACAGAGATCAAAGTAGTAAAAGAAAGATTCAGAAAAACATGTAGTTAGTACTTACTTTTTTAAGCAGGATTTTATTCCCTGTGGAAGAAAAACAAAATTGTAAATACCCATGTGCCTCTACTAGAGTAAGTAAAAGTGAAAACTACATGACTTGACCAATGGTTGCAAGACTCAATTTAACCAGTGCAGGAAACCAACACTGCAACACGAGCTTCATCCACAGCTCTCTGGCACAAGCGAAATCATTAGCTTAGAAAGATATTACTTGTATTTATCCCCTTCATCTATTTTGAATACTTAAATATTTTTAAATTTACCTTGAAATAATATATTCTAGTAATCCTTGTTACACACTTTCAGCACCTAGACCTCAGTTACAATGCAATGGATTTAAATTAATTTGCCCTTTGATCTTCTATTATCTCTTTTCAATCAAGTATTCAGTTGCACAGGAATGCCATCACATTCAACATCTGATATGCTTTACAGTTCTTTACTGTACGGCAGAGGATCAGAACCTGTGGTCTTTGGACCCCTGGCGTCCATAACGGTTTAGAAACTCAGTATTAGTTGATGAAGTACCTATGCATAAAGCTACATTTTAAATTTCAAAACCATCTCACATTGTGAAGTAATTTGAAATTGGAAGCTAGAAATTAAGTTTAGATCTTTAGCTTGACTCATCAGAGCAGCACAAGTTCAGCAAATGGAAATCCAGTATGTACGATTTGTGGCCTCAATTGAAGTACTGATGTGTGCAGACAAAAAACAAGCACTGGGAGGAAAGAGACAAAGTGACATGCTAGAGTCTAGCATATTGCTTCATTCAAGAAACAAAAATGTATGAAAAGATCCAACCTTCCAAATTAAATTTCAATTTTCAGGTTGAGCTTAGCAGCGCGCATGCGCTGCTCTCCAAGGCATGCTGCATCTCATCTACGGGCATTGATCACAGCCCCCCACTTCCCATTGGTTCTTTTGTGTGCTTTTAGAAAATCCCTTTCTTTCTGTGGCTATTTTAACATTTGTCCTGCCTTTCTGCGGTTGGTTCCCGTCCCTGGCTCGGTTACATGCATTATTGCTTTTCTGTTATTGCTTTACATTTCGTTGCACTTCTTTTCCAGTTTGTGGAAAGGCTCTCCTTTCAGGGGGGGGGTTTAAGCATTTTCTTAGCCACACCTATCTAACATCCGTCCTCCGCCGTTTCCTGCGCCGCATGAGTTACTGAAACTGGCCCTGCTTACAAGTGTGCACCGGGCTCCCATGGAAACCGAAGCCCTCCACCCCCTGCTGCTGCAGCCTGTCCTCCGAGACTTCCAGTATTAATTAGCCCCTGGGTAAAATGGTCCTTTCATCATGCAATAAGTTTCCCGCCACCTTGGAATTGTACAAGTCTAACACTGTGCTCTCTTAATGATTATAATGTCTAAAACCATGGATTTCTAACATCACTTGTATATATATTATTTTTACATATTATACTAAACATTATTTTGAAATAAATGTACTAGTTTTCATCCGATCAGAGTTTTATTTTTATTTGTTAATTCAGCTAAATGTGTGTTTTTGGAGGTATTGGATCCTTTTAGTGATGACAAGATGCAACTTTTCTAGCATACTTTCATCACAACTAAAACATTTGAAGATTTCCGCTTTGTTTGCTTACAGTTGACGAAAGCGCGCTTACTTCCACGCTCGTCCTTTCTTTGTTTCTGTGCTCTGAATGGCCGGGCACCTTAGGCTGGTGCACAGCCTAGTAACAACTCATCCAATCAAAGGTGAATATCCACAACACGGCCCAGTAAAGTACTGTTCAAGCTTAGAGCTGTGTATGCATTGGGGGTAACCCACCTGCCAGCGACCCTGAGCTACAAGCATGTTTATGAGGGCACTTACAAATAGCAGGGTGGGTGTTCTCACTTAATCTAGTTCACTGTGTTACCTCATTTAAGCATAACTTAACATGGCAAGAGTAGTTTCTCGTTTAGTGGAGAAAGAGGCAATGATTAATTTAATTTCATGCAATGTATTTAACAATGTGATTTATATTGAGAGTTACAAAAGAACAGATGTACACTTCAAAGGACTGGTCTTTGAAATCTGGTCTGTTGACGTTTCTGAACTTCAAACTGATTATTCAGCAGAGCCTTTCATTAGCCAATTACCCCCATCAAGGACAGCGATGGAAGAATGCGATCTACAACCAGCACGTGTCAATTTGGCTATAAAAGGGAAATCAGAGGGTAACATGGGAGACCATATTTGCTATAGTACGATATCAGATATCCGTTTTGGCTTCAATTTTGTCACTATTGCACTGTTATCATAACAGTAATCTGTGCTTCATCTTTGCTCCAAACATTGCTCCCAGGCTGCAGCTGCTTTTCGCCTCAGTTTCCCAGGAGCTCACAGTGCCGTAGGAAGCCTCGATATGCTTCACGCACTGGGAGTTGGTGTCGCAGGACTATGGATGTTTGGGGACCAGGGACAGGGTGAGTGACCCATTCTCCCCAGGCAGTGTTAGTGCTTCCACTTTTGGGAGTTTGCAACCCCTTACGTATTATGTGACCTTTGTCTTGGTAGAAAATATAATTGGTATACTCTTTATAGGTTAATGTCCCTCCCAGATACCTTGGGAGTGGGTCCAGTGTACATTTATGCCTTTTTCATAAGGATAACTGCCAAGTTTTCATATTGTTTGTGTGTTCTATGGTGTAATAATTGACCCTTGCAGCTTGTTCACTCGTGGCCCGTACAAGCCTCTACTGGTTTGGTTGGCAGTTCAGGCTCCCTGTTCACCAGTGGCACATGAAGTATCAAATAGATGTTGTAGCACACAGGATAATGTGCTGCATGGCTAAATACTTACAAGGTTCCAAAGGCGATGTAGGAAGGTGGAATCTGACTGCATGGTTGCCCCCACTTTTTTTCCCTGGTGTTTCGCTGGTTTTTGACTTAGTTTGGCTGGGAATCCTGCTATTCAGGACCCCAGCCTATCTGCTTTCCCCTTAAATTGATTGTATGTACTTTAGGTACACTCCAGATTGGATTCTGGGGTACCCTTATAAGTCCCTAGTATATGGTATACTATGTACCCAGGGCATAGGTACCCCAGAGGCCTCCCAGGGGCTGCAGCATGTATTATGCCACCCCTGAGAGGCCATCCAAAATGACACCACAGGTCTGCTACAGCAGCCTGTGTAAGGTGGTGTATGAACCCCTTACTGAGATATAGGTTTCCTATCTCTCTCCATATCCCTGCACATGTAAACCTATCAGTCACCCCTATGGCAGGCCTCAACAATCCTGAAGGCAGGGTGCTGGGTTTCATGTGAGAGAGTGCCCATGCATGAGCAGGGCCCCTCTGCAGCTTTCGGAATCTTCATTCCGGGGTGGTCTGTGATGCAGCCAGACCATATACTCTTAAGTGCATTATAACCTCGCAGTAAAAGCCAACGAGAACGGCTGCATGGAAACATGTCGTGTTTGGTGTCAAACACCTTGGAATCATACCTCCACCCCAGTAACTGGGGTGGGAGGTATGATTCCACCCTACTAGAGGGAGAAACATGGCACCACCGGTACACCCAGTACCAGCTTAACAGAACCCTGGCATCACAAAATGGATGCTGCAGCCACAGAAACGAGTCTGCCCTCCTGCTGCTGGACGAAACTCCGGCAGGAGAGGCCTGGACAATAGGTTTCCTGCCACAGGGAGGTGTGACCACCTCCCAGACAGGCTTTAGTGTATTGGGGCTGGGTGGGTGCACTCCAAGAGTGCTTTGAAGTCTGCACTGGGGGCACATTTGGTGTCCCTGTGCATAGTTCAGCTCAAACCAGTTGCAGGGGCTGCCAGCCCCTGCTCTGGCGCGAAACTGGACAAAGGAAATGGGTGTAGCCACCCCTCTTTCCTGACCCTCCCATGAGTGGGTCCCCAGAGTTTGTCCCACCCCTTCCTTGGGTATAAAGTAGGAACCCCTGACTACAGGACTTTAGATTACACCTGGACTAAACTATGACACAGAAACCAAGTACTGCGACGATCTACACTATGCTGGATGACTGAAGAATCTCCCTTGGAGTAAAGGAGTTACTCCCCTGCAAGGCAGGCACCTTTAACGCAACTGACCGGTTGGCATCTCCGCAGCTCCGAAGGACTTAGAGACCTCGGGAACCCACCTCCTGTGTGGCAATATTCTTCTGAGGTCGATCTGTGCCCACAGCAAGTCTGAGGCCCGTATCCCTCGTGGAGACCGTGCAACCCGAACCCCTGGACACCGCGACCATTTGCAGAAGTATCAGCTTTCCAGCGACCCCCGAAGCTGAGCTTTGGGTTACTGGTAGCCCTGACCCCGAGCAGTAATCACACCGAAGATTGCTGGCCTACACTCATCGAGTGTTCCGTGGGCCGCCATTTTGTGATTCCTCTCGAGGTCCCTTCGCGATCCCTGCTCCGTTGACCTGTGGGTCCCCAAGAAGGAAACCCTAACTTAATTGGGCTTCCCTGGTTGCTCCAGACGTGCCCTGACTCTCCATCGCTTGGGGAGTCCCCAGGACCTTGCTGGTCCTCACAGAAGCATCTTTTCTCTTCCTGCATGGGTTGCTGTGGCCAAGGCTTGTTGTGTTCAATCCGAGCACCGACACCCCAGCACTCGACATCCTTCGAGGGACAGCTCAAATCCGGCTCCTAGTCGTCCTCGACGTCTCCTGGACCCCGTGGCTGCAGAGTCAAGCTTCACCTCTTCGCACCTGAAATCGGTGGGCATTCGATTGCTCCACTCCTGGTCACTGGCTAGTGACCCAGACTGTCCCCTCTGCTTTCAGGTTCTTCACATCTTCGATCCAGGCTTGGATCATCCCGGACACTTTTCTTTTTCCCGGCAGCAGCACTTTGCAGCAGATCGCCATTGAAAACAACGACGATTCCTGACACCCTTTGACACCTATGCACCCGGCTTCCCTGGGTGAGGTAACTTGAGTACTCCGGTGCTCCCGGGGGTGTTGGCCCTAGAACCCCTCAAGTCTAAAGGGTTTGCTCAAAGTCCTCTCCTAAGTGTCCTTTATCTTTAAAATTCCAACCGCGACTTTCCGCATAGAATCCTACGGCGCTCGCAGCTGTGTTCACACTGCACAAGTCCCCCGTGGGTCTCCTGTGTCACTACCTTGGGGTCCCAGCGATTCTACGTGCTCTAGGCACGGTGTCTAGTCAAGTCGTGGTTCTTATACCACTTTCTTAATATATGGTTTGGTCCCCCCCTGGGGCCCATTGTATATTGTGCTATTTACTGTCGTTTTAATACTGTGATATTGTGCATCTTGGACTCTAATCTCAAAGAGATTAGTAGTGAGTGTTTAGAAATAAATACATATATTTTATATATACCTGGTGTGGTTCTCCTTTCATTTGGTCATTCAAGAGGTTATAATCTGGTAAACCAAGCTGCTTTACACTCCTTCAAGACTTAGCCTGAAGGCTGCTCTCCATAGCTACCACTAGGATAGCTTTCAATAAAGGTTGTCTTTAAACCCATCAATAAGGGTCGTTTGGACTGGTGCAAGGTGCCCACTATAACTAGTGGGCAGCATATGCCAGGCCAACTTCTCACAGGCGAGACCTATTGGCCAACACAAATGCTTTTTTTACATTGTGAACAAAATAGTGTTTCAGAATTTGTGTACTTCGCATTCTTGCCTCTGTATTTCTATATTTTGAGGTTCAAATTGTAAAAAGTGCTTAGGCCGGGGTCTCCTACTTCCAGCAGTGATTCAGTGTGGGGCCACAATAGTCAGAAGGTTAATAACCCGGGTGCTATACTATGCAGTTGATCCTTTGACTAACACCTTTGTAAGTCTGACTTGACTGCACAGCTGTCTGAAGCACCTAATTTCAAATCCTTCAGAGGAATATTGCTAGCTCATTTTACGCTACTGGTTGTTTTGTGCATCAACCCCACACTCCTTTGGCGTGCTTGTATTGTAATGAGCAGGACATTTTAGATCTGAAAAGTACACTGATCACCACACATTAAATTCTGTATCTCATCCTTTAGGTTTTTAAAACGGGTGGATTAATGCTTTTAATCATGACTCCAAATACAGACCTGGCTGAGCCAACGCACAAAGTGGCTTAAACACTGCTGTTGTATTCTTTCAAACCTCAATGTAATCCATCTATGGGCTTTGTTTTTGCAGTTTTGATATTTTGAGCTTAGTCACTGGTAGAGCATCTCATTTCATACCTGCATTCCAGATTTATGGGCATTATCATTGCCCAGCCAGCAGACAGGATGGCACCATTTTAATGGTGTAGGACTGACTCGAATAGTTGATCGAGCTTCTTGGTCTTATTTATTTATTTTTAAACCTCAAAATTGTTTGATTGTCCATAAAGGGCGATGCCAATGATTAACTCGTCGTTACTGAGAAATCGACAAATGCAAGAATGAGACAGAACAACGTGGTGCTCACTGTCCATGAGTACTCAAGTGTTTAGTCGCAGAAGGTGACAGCAACTTAATTATTGTAGTTCTCAAATAAAGAATGATGGACAGGAAAGATAGGGCCTTAATGAAGAAGTTGACTTTGGAATGGTTAACAAGCACAGTCTATTTTAGTCCGAAAGGCAGCCTAACAATTTGGGAGCGGTCACCGTCTCTTCTCACCAGATAGGAGCAGAGGTTTCTGGGAGGACCAAGTCACCGCAGATTTCCCCATTTTACACTTTACTTCAAATTTTCCACCACACCACTCAATTGCATCACAGCGGTTTTCATAAGAAGGACCAGGAAAAGAAGAAAAAAAAAAACTTAGTACCTGACAGTTTTCATAAGATTGGCAAATTTTAAGCTCAAACAGAATACGGTTGGGAGGGAGAAGTACATTCAGGATTTGAGAGCATGAGAAAGGAAAATTGATGATTCTGTAAGTGAAACATTTTCTTGGGTCAGAGTTATTACATGCCCTAAAAATCCTCCCAGAGTTGCACGTGTAGGTAGCTAGGGAATCAAATCAAGTTTAAGCAACTCTAGCAGTAGAGCTAGACACTCTGAAGACCGATACTCTTCAAAAGTGGTTGAAGCTGAACACAATCATTTCTAAATAAAAAGCGAAGAGTATCTCTTCAAGTATTCCCTCATACAACAAGCAATAGAAAACAGGAGGTATGTTGGCATTGGAGCACATCCATCTTGTAGTTCAAAATATTGTTTTGAATTTTATAATAAGACATACTATACAAAAAAGCACAGAAAAAAGTACTTACAAGATTATCCTTAACATTGATATAATAAATGTACCTATACAGTTACAATTTTAATAGGACATGAAAAATAAAATTTCCAATGAACTTTGTCAAATGCATTTTTCAGGATCTAATGCAAATATAATATTCTAGATTTGCAAGGACAAGCATGGACCCTCTTCGATAGCAGGGAATAACAATCTAGTATTAGTTACAGAAGGTCTGTTTCATGAAACCATATTGATCCATATTAATAAGGAAATGAAGCACAGAGATCAACCTGGTTGCAAAATTTTTAGCATAAAGTTTACAATCATGATTTATTAAGAAAATAGGGTGATAATTCGAAACAGTATGGGATCTTTGTTAGGTTTCGGAAGAACTATAATCAATGTTTTAGTAAAGGACCCAGATGTTGAATCTGAGGTTCTAAAATGGATAAAAAGCTTAAACAAATGAGGTCTGAGGTGAAAACAAAATTTTGTAAAACTCAGCTGGAATACAATCTGGATCAGGAGATTTTTTGAAATTTAAGGGACTTAATAGCCAATTCAAATGCTTCCACAGAACTCAGTGGATCCAATTAATCTTTAACGAATTGGAATATTTTTGGTAATCCACAACTGTTCAAGAAACTATCAATGTAAAGAATCACCCAATGGAGGATTATTGTAGAAGGTGGAGTAATAGCTCAAACGTTAATTGACTATGTCTTTGTAAAATAATGCTATCTTGCCATTCAAACGAAGGACTGCATTAATTTGTGTTTAATCTTTGATACACAGATAATTTGCCAAAAGTCTACCAGATCTATTAGCACTAAAACACATTTTGACCTTATTAGAAATGTGTATGTCAGCCCTTTTACTTAATATTGAATTTATATCATAATGAAGTTTCTGCAATTGTATTTTATATTTGAGATTGCTGGATGTAATAAAAATCGTTCAAATTTTGCAATCTGCTTATCCAAATCTTTAATGTAGAATTAAATGATTTATTTTCTTCATGTGCCATAAGAGATTTGGTAACTCTAATATATGCCTTAAATGCATCCCAACAAGATACAATAGAAGTAGAGCCTTCTGGATTAAAAGAAAAATAATCATTAAGTGCCAGCAAAAGTTTTGGTTTATTTTTTTCATTAAGGACAATGTGTATTCATACGCCATCTATATTGAACATGTGGAGTTGTGCCAAGTTGTAGAACAACTAAAATTAGTGCATGATCAGAAGTATCAATAATGAAGCAGAGTGGAAATTTAATGAAGTGACAGGAAACTAATAATAGATTCATGAATATGAATTATGAAGATTAGAGAAAACTAAAATGTGTTGGGTGGTGTAAACGGCAAATATCTACCAATTTAGTAGATTAATAAAAAATACTTTAAAGTAAAAAAAAAAAACAAAGCTTTGGGTGGACTATATTTTAGTTTGCGATGAGTGAAGCCTTGAGTGCTGGTTGATGTGTAGGAGCCTAGGGAATTGTACCCGTTCTGGTTTCCATACCAAAGGCTGCTGGGGATCTAACACCTCCAGTTCTCACAATGTCCCAGGCTATGTTGGTGTTAAGCCACTGTGTCGAACGTCCGCTGGGGACTCCATCTCCCACAACCCCCCTGCATACTCCACAGCGGTTCGCTCTTGAGCCTATTTAAAGACTTGCGCTGACCTGCTGTGTGGGATGAGCGCAGGTAGTGCCCAAGGCGTGCCTGTCAGCGACCGAAAGAGGCTGGACTGGGCCACCACTCTTGGTGCAAAGATTTTACCCTCTGACGGTTCCTGCCAGATAGACAGCAACGATCCATGGGTATGAGAAAAGCTAGTGCTATTACTGCAAGTACCAATGATATCCAAGGGGATGGCTCAATAACTCATTTGACCACTGCCATGTTGGCAATAATTCAGAGATAGAGTCAGTGGAAGAGAGGCTGGGGGTTGTAAGGAAATCCGACACTTCATCCATGCGCTAGGAGTGCTAATCTGCTAACTGATTCGGGTAAAACTACTAGCTCTGAAGGGGGGGGGGGGAAGAGAGAAAATCAGCGAGTGCAGGGAAATCACCGCTGACCCACCGAATTGCTGTGTCCCTGTGGGGGGTCCAGACCATACTATTGAATAGTCGGGACTTCAGTATACCATTGGCCAAAACTCCCACTCAGACGTAGCAGCCTCTCTGCCCAACAAAAGTAAAAAAAGCTGCTGTACGTACAGGGCAGGAGGCGAATAGCACTGGGAAAAGCCGCACCAAAGCAGCCTATGCGACGAACAAGGGAGGGGCCCTGGAGTCAAACGAATCTAATGGGCAAAAGGGGCATCTGGAAATGCACAACAAAGAGAAAACGATTGCAGGGGGAAGCTTCGTGCTTGGAAGGTCTACTGGCAAGACTATTGTATCCCCTGACTGCGACATTACAAAGTATTGCTAGAACATTGAAAGAGCTTCTCAAAAATGTGCAGTCCAAACCTTTTTATCTACCTGCCCTGTCAAACCTACCCCCCTGGCTGCAACTGTTAATACAGAAGCTGTCAAGAAGAGGCAACATTCGCCTCCCGGTTTGGCAGACCTGGCCACATTAACTTTTCCCAAGGGTTGATCCTGAGCAGGGCTCCAGTGAAAAGCCTGCTACTGCAAAGTTCCCTAAGCAGCTTCATCAAATAGAGCCCCAAGCAGAAAGCTACATACACTACAGCTCTCCCTAGAGTGCACGCCATATGTAGTTGCTTTATAAAACGTCCACCCTTGGAGCTAACCCAAGAGGAATCCGAGCAACAGCTGAAGGATAAGGAGATCCATTGGCTGGGCACCACTCTTGAATGCATCACACAAAATAACCTTTCAAATGGAATATTAGGGGTCTGAAGATTGCAACGGCTGGGCTATACACGCAAGATGGCTCCAGGAGACTTTAATTTTTGCGATACAATCCTAGTAAGGTACATAAAGGATAGGCTTGGAAATCTGCATGGCCTTCTTTAAAGAATCCTGTTGGTTTCACTGGGTTATTTTTACAAGCCAAATCTCATGCACAACCTAACAGCAGGAGGTTTACTATTCCAACACAATTGTTTTGCTGTCCTGGACAATGTTGATTGACTGCCCGGAGGACCCAATGCTGAGCATGTAGAAGTTTCATCCATGGGTCTTGGAGGCTGTGTAAAATCATCTGGTAGCATTTCTGACTTTGCCAACCCAGATTGTTCACCTAGTTTATCAATTATAACAAATGGTCAACCCCAAGTTCTCAACACTCGAAGTTGTGGATTATGACAAGGGGGCTATTATCCAGTCACCTCTTGGCCTACTAATGGAAGGGAGGTGGGGGGGGGGTAGTTTTGGCCCACTGATGGCACAAGATACCACTAGTGCTGCAACCATGACCCCTGAAATCAGTGTCCTTTTTGGGAATATTGAAGGAATCAGCAGCAAATTAACGGAAACTGGGCCATCTTAATTTCAAAACATCAAATTGTATGCCTCCAGGAGACTTGGTCACAAATTAATACCCATATAAATGGCGTCTTGTTAGTGTTTACACCCGCAACCCTATCTCCCTATGGGCACCATAGTGGTGGCCTTTAAACTTTATTAAGTACCACCTGGCAGCCAAGGTGGTAAAGACCTTTGTGGACTCCGCCTATTTTCAAATAATTTGTTGCTCATTGCCAGGGGCACCTCTGGTAGTTCTTGGAAAATTATACCACAATAATAGGTAGTAATGCTCATATAATTGAATCACTAGCATGCAGTATAGATGCTTTTTATCAAAACTTAGAGGATTATATAATATTTTGGGGTGGGAATTTTAATTTGAGACTCAGTCGTATCGCTGATGATCATGTCTGTGTCTTAGTGGCTAATGAGGTTTCCAACTTTTCGCACTTTGTACAAAATACATGAGGAGAAAAACTGAAAATGCTCCTTGTGATTTATGAGCTTATCCTTGGTGTAGATTTAGTGGCAAATGAAATACTACAGGAAGTAACATTTACAGGGAGAGGTAGCAGCTCCATAATTGATTTTGTTGCACTGTCCAAGTCATGGTCCAGGAAGGTTTTAAATTTCTAGATTCTGAACTGTGCGATTAGTGACCATAAACCTTAAGTGTGGGGCTGTGCCGATACCTGTGGATAAGATGGATTGCCCAATCAAATACACCAACAATGGGGCGATACAACGGAAGTGCAGGGATCTTGATGCAAAGGATTTCCTAGCTTAGCTTGTGGCGAATCAAAGGTCTCAGTTTGAGTTCTGTCTTAGCGACAAGCCTGAGTCAGGGGCAATTCTAGGTGCTTTCTGGGAAATCTGTGCGAAGGCCAGAGAGTAATTAACTATCCATTTGTCAACATCCTTGGAGGCCTAATAAGTAGTTTGATGGAACTTGCTCCCAAGCCCATCTAACCTCTTACAAGCCCTCAAATGTTCAAAGGGTGACAGACATCAGACATTGTATGGTGCTTTATAAAGAAGCAATTAGGCATAGAAAATAATAAATCAGGGGGAGGCTTGGGAGCAATTGGCCGGTGCCTCCACAAGGAATGATGAGGCACAGTTCTGGAAGATAGTTAACTCCCCATGTCTTGCCAGTAACCCTAGCGGCAGCATAGAGGTAACAATACCTGAGCACGACTGGGCGAATCATTTTACCAAGCTGTACGATTTTAATGACCAGATAACCGAACCAGACTCATTCAGCCCAGCATGTAATGAGGAGCCAACAATAACACTTGGGGATGTTATCTCAGCAGTAAGTAGATGCCCAGCCCCTAAAGCTCCTGGACCGGATGGGGTCCCGGTTGATCTTTTTAGAGATAATTTAACATTCTGGGTCCCAGTCTAGGTAAATGTAATAAGGAGTGCAATCAATACATCACCTCCCAAGTCTTGGTCATGGGTAACAATTTAAAAAAAAAAAAAAAAAAGGGAGATAGAAGCGACCCACAATGCTATTGTCACAATATCCCAAATAGATGCCAAAGATATAAGCAGAGTCCTGTTTGATCAGTTAGAAAACTGAACCAATGAAAAAGCTATTTTAACACCGGCACAATATGGCTTCCGAGAGGAACTAGGGAAGGGTGACCAGTGCCTGAACCTACAGTTAATTATGGGCAAGTACGTGGTCACCAAACAGTGTTGCTTATTTTTGGCGTTTATGGACTTAAGTGAAGCATTAGAGGGAAGCTGTGGACCTTGCTGTTAAGTAAGGGTGCCAATCTCAAAATTGTACATCTTCTTGCACAGCTGCACACGGATTTAGAAAGTAGGATCAGGTATGGGCCACGTGGGGAATGTACTTTTAACAAAGATCAGAAAGGGTGCAGGCAAGGTTGTGCGCTGGCACTCTTGTTTTTATAATCAATGGCCTAGAGGATGGTTTGATCGAAGCTGCAGCTGACTCGCCTAAGACTGGGGACAATGCAGATGATTGCATCCTTACGGCACAAACAGGGAGGGGTCTCCAGAAACTTCCTAATAGTTTTGTGACTTGTCCTTTCTGGGCCTTTTTGCGAATACCACTAAATCATATGCAATGGTTTGTGGGCATCCGTGAAGTAGGCCAACTTCCTTTAATATCAATGGAACAGCCCTAAAATGTGTTTCCACATTTTCGTATCTGAGTAACATTTGCTAGCAGGAACAGTTGGCTCCATCTTAAGGGGGGCTAAGGGTCACGCAGTTCGAGCAAGCAACAGTGTCCTTATGCAAATTTGCAACTAAGCTAAGGTCTAGATACAATGATTGCTATATATAATGCCAGACCCACATCAATCGCTACCTATGGGGCTGGGGTGTGGGCGGACACTGACCCTTCACACGTGCAGAACAGTGAAAATAAGTTCTCGTGCAGCCTTATGTCATTCCCTCCAAGCGTACCTGCCACTATAGTGCATGACCTGACCCCACCACACAGCTCCGTCTGTGTGCCCTGCTGCTGCCCCTGATTGTGCTCGTTTTTCCTTTCTGTGCCCCCTTGGTGCCCCGGATTGTGCTCGTTTTCCTTTCTGTGCCCCCTTGCTGCCCCTGATTGTGCTCGTTTTCCTTTCTGTGCCCCCTTGCTGCCCCGGATTGTGCTCGTTTTTCCTTTCTGTGCCCCCCTTGCTGCCCCTGATTGTGCTCGTTTTCCCTTTCTGTGCCCCCTTGCTGCCCTTGATTGTGCTCGTTTTTCCTTTCTGTGCCCCCTTGCTGCCCCTGATTGTGCTCGTTTTCTTTTCCTTTCTGTGCCCCCTTGATGCCCTGATTGTGCTCGTTTTCCCTTCTGTGCCTGTTTCCCGCCAATGCGCCCCTGCGGCCCCGCCCCCTCACTGCCCATTCGCTGCCCCATTCCCTGCTCCTCCCTCCCACCTCCCCATTTATGGCGGCCGCTGCGTGGAAGAGAGCGACCCCTGACCTTGACTGGTAGGTCGCTCCCCCACCACACAGCTCCGTCTGTGTGCCCTGCTGCTGCCCCTGATTGTGCTCGTTTTCCTTTCTGTGCCCCCTTGCTGCCCCTGATTGTGCTAGTTTTTCCTTTCTGTGCCACCCCTTGCTGCCCCTGATTTTGCTCGTTTTTTCCTTTCTGTGCCCCCCTTGCTGCCCCTGATTGTGCTCGTTTTTTCCTTTCTGTGCCCCCTTGCTGCCCCTGATTGTGCTAGTTTTCCCTTCTGTGCCGGTTTCCCGCCGCTGCGCCCCTGTGGCCCCGCCCCCTCACTGCCCATTTGCTGCCCCATTCCCTGCTCCTCCCTCCCACCTCCCCATTTATGGCGGCCGCTGCGCGGCCGCGCTGATGGCGCGCCGATGGCGCGCCTAAGGCAAGCCCGTCTGCGCCCGTCCGCGCCGTGACCGCGCCCAGCGCCAGACCCCTGGTCCGGGCATCCCCCGCGTCCGCCACATCAACAGACGCCCGATACGACGCCAGCACCCTCCACGCACTCAACCCCGGAAAGATCACGCCTGCTACCAGGCCACCCCGAAGCGCACCCAAGGGCCCTTCACCTGCCGGAACTGCAGCTTTGCCAGCACCCGCCCCGCCAAACCACCGCCCAGGAAAGAACCCAACTACCTCAGATGCATCCTCCTCAACACCCGCTCCGCCCGCAAACACGCCATCGAACTCTGGGACCTTCTCGACTCAACCTCCCCAGACGTCGCATTCCTGACGGAGACCTGGCTGAATCCCGCTTCAGCCCCCGACATCGCCATTGCCATCCCGGACGGATACAAGATCACCCGCAGGGACCGCACCAACGGAGTCGGAGGAGGCAGCGCCATCGTCCACAGGAACACCCTCAGAGTCTCAACCAACACCGACAACACCCTCAGCACCGCCGAACACATGCACTTCCAGATCCACACCGATCCCAACACCACCCTCAGAGGAACCCTCATCTACAGACCCCCGGACCCCGACCACAGTTCAGCGATTCCATCGCTGACTTCATCAGCACACACGCCATCGCCTCCACGGACTACATCCTCCTCGGGGACCTGAACTTCCACCTCGAGAACAACAAGGACACCAACTCCACCACCCTGATCGACAACCTCGCCACCCTCGGACTCAGACAGCTCGTGACTACATCCACCCACGCCGCCGGCCACACGCTGAGACTCCATCTTTTCCGCAAGCCCACACGTCTCCTTCAACCACACCTCCGAACCCCACTGGACTGACCACCACTGCATCCACTTCACCTACAGGAAGCACACCACGCACCACCGCACCGAACAAATGCCTCGCCGCTGCTGGAACAGAGTCACGGAAGACCAGCTAACCACAACCCTCGCCCTGAGCCCACCCGCCGAACCCTCCGACCCCGACACCGCCGCCCGCAACCTCAGACAGTGGATCGACGACTGCGCCAACACCCTCGCCCCGCTCAAGAATCCGCACAACAGCCACACCAGCAAGAAAGCCACCTGGTTCACCGAAGACCTCCAGGCCTCCAAACGAACATGCCGAAAACTGGAGAAGATCTGGCTCCACGAACGGACAGCGGACAGCTACGCCGCCCACAAGAGCGCCACCCGCAGTCACCATCACCTCATCAGATCCGCCAAAAGGGCCTCACTCAAAGACCGCCTAGACAACAACGCACACAACAGCAAAGAGCTCTTCAACATCGTGAAGGAACTCTCCAACCCCAGCTCCAACACCAACGACCTCCAGCCGTCGCGAGACCTGTGAGACTCACTGGCCACCTTCTTCCACAGCAAAATCGCCGACATCCACGACAGCTTCAACACCACGACCGCCCCGGCAACCACCGAGACCACTGCCCCCACAACCACCAACCGCCTGCTCTCCTGGACCAACATCAACGACGAGGACACCAGCGAGATCATGAACACCATCCACTCCGGTTCACCGCTAGACCCGTGCCCTCACCACATCTTCAACACAGCCAGTACAGCCATCGCGCCCCATCTCCAGAAAATAATCAACATCTCCTTCGAGACAGCAACCTTCCCGGAAAGCTGGAAGCACGCCGAGATCACCGCCTTACTCAAGAAACCCAAGGCAGACCCCAAGGACCTCAAGAACTTCCGACCCATCTCTCTGCTCCCGTTCCCCGCGAAGGTCACCGAGAAAATAGTCAACAAACAACTGACCCGCTACCTCGAGGAGAACAACATCCTGGACCCTTCCCAGTCCGGCTTCCGCAGCAACCACAGCACCGAAACCGCCCTCATCGCCGCCACCGATGACATCAGGACCCTGCTAGACAACGGAGAAACAGCAGCCCTCATCCTCCTGGACCTATCAGCCGCCTTCGACACGGTCTGCCACCACACACTACGAACACGCCTTCACGACGCCGGGATCCAAAAGAAGGCCCTGGACTGGACCACATCCTTGCTTTCCGGCAGAACACAAAGCGTCCGCCTCGCCCCCTTCCGATCCAAGGCCACCAAGATCATCTGCGGCGTACCCCAAGGCTCCTCCCTCAGCCCAACGCTGTTCAACATCTACATGGTACCCCTCGCCCACGTCGCCCGACAGCACAACCTCAACATCATCCCCTACGCCGACGACACCCAGCTGATCCTCTCCACCAAAGACCCTCACACCGCCAAAGCCCACCTCCACGAAGGAATGAAGGCAGTCGCCGAATGGATGAGGACCAGCCGCCTGAAGCTGAACTCGGACAAGACGGAGGTCCTCATCCTTGGTTCCAACCCTTCAGCCTGGGACGACTCCTGGTGGCCAACATCACTGGGAACAGCCCCGCCACCCACCGACCACGTACGCAACCTAGGGGTCATCCTCAACCCCACCCTCTCCATGACTAAGCAGGTCAACGCCGTTTCCTCATCCTGCTTCAACATCCTCCGAATGCTCCGCAGGATCTTCAAGTGGATCCCCACCGAAACAAGAAAAACAGTCACCCAGGCCCTCGTCACCAGCAGGCTGGACTACGGAAACGCCCTCTACGCAGGAACGACGGCTAAGCTCCTGAGACGGCTGCAACGCATCCAGAACGCCTCTGCACGTCTTATCCTCGACATCCCCCGATGCAGCCACATCACACCCCACCTGAGAGACCTGCACTGGCTCCCTGTCAACAAGAGGATAACCTTCAAGCTCCTCACCCACGCACACAAAGCACTCCACAACTCTGGACCAGCCTACCTCAACAGACGACTCAGCTTCTACACCCCCACCCGCCAGCTCTGCTCGACCAGCCTCGCCCTCGCCACAGTCCCCCGCATCCGGAAAACGACCGCCGGCGGCAGATCCTTCTCCCACCTCGCCGCCAAGACCTGGAACACCCTCCCCACCAACCTCCGACAGACCCAAGACCTACTGGCCTTCAGAAGACTCCTCAAGACCTGGCTCTTCGATCAGTAGCAGCACCACCCCGCTCTTCCCCCAGCGCCTTGAGACCCTCGCGGGTATGTAGTGCGCTTTATAAGTGACATGATTGATTGAAGAATTAGGTCTAGATTTTATAGGTGATGCAGTAAGTATGGCACCAACCTTACCTTGGCTGTCAATCTGGTGTATGCCAGAGGCATCATTGACACACATGGTGAGTTCTGATTGTTTAAAAGCAGCAGGGGCCAAACAAGCCAGCTGGCTTATGCTTCTCAAAAAAGGAACCTGATGCCATAGACAAATCAGACGTTTCTCAACCCGCTGACCAGACATTCTACCAGAACCTCTGGTAAAAGGAGAAATGTTAAATCAGACGGTCAGATTGAGATGGGAAGGGGAGTCAAGAAAGGGGTGTTGGCGGCTTACCTCCCTTCCTGCACAACACCCGAGATTGAGCCATATTTGTTAAAAGTACCACGCCATCAGAGATACTATCTCACAAGATTTAGATTAGGCCTGGCCCACTATTTGGAGTCTTACCCCTCCAAAGCTTTTGCTGTGAACGATACGATACCGTACCCATGCAACTCAACTACCCCACAATTGCATGTGTTTTTTTTTCTGTGAGCTTTATAGAGAATAAAGAACGCATCGTCTGTTACCTCTTGAGAACCTTAAATATTAGAAAGTGTAGAGAGGCTTTGGCGTACCCAATATTGTTCCAGACTAACCTAGAACGCATAGCAGTATATAGATAGAAGAAATATATGTCGTTAAACATAGAATTGTGGGGAAATCAGAGCAATATTTAGGTTCTTTTTTTGATGTCCTATTGACCAGTAATACTTGTTTTGAAATTTTTCTTGAAACCATTCTTCATGGAGGTACTGTATGATGAATTACAAGTCGATACCGTATGATCATCTAGCCGGGTCAGAGAGGCCTCGGTAGGAATATAACTACTGTAGAATATGCAATTTTATGCTATGTATCGGCTCTTTAGTAGCTAAGCAGTGATAGCAAGTAAGAGTAGATAATGTCTACATGTAGTAGACTTAAATCATGAGGAGACTGGAACGATTGTTTAAATAAAGCACTTAGACACTTTAGTTCTGACTTTCTGCAATTATTTGCACATATTCCTGCTGGTCAAATGTATTTTATACTCCGATTTTAACAATTGCTTGTATGCTTTTATGGTTTCTGTAAACCGAATAAAGCTATTACAGACAGTGCGATGTTCTATCTAATAAAGGATTACATATGAGGTTAAAGTTACCTCCAATGATAAGTGGAACATTACCTAATTTGAGCACCTCAGATAAAGAAACCAAAAATTAGGGTCATCGCTTGTCGGACCATATAAATTAATCAAGTGAAGAACTGTTTAATCGACTTTAATTTTGACTTTGCAACTGCATCAGAAACATGTATTCATTATCTGGAGAGGTCATCTTTTTGCAAAAAGAATTGCAACACAATGTTAACTTCAGGAAACGAAACAACATTACCAACCCACTTTTTCTTCATATAGGCTAAAACTGTATCAACAATATGCATCTCCTGGAGTACACAACTGTCCACTTTATATATTGTGGAGTAATCCAAAACTTTAATGCGCTTAACGGGATGTGTTAAACCTTTAAGAATTAAAGAAACAATTTTAATATTATTAACATTACCCATAATCAAAAAGTAAAGAAAAGGAAAATGAAAGTACAGACGAATAAAGAGTAGCTCTAAAAATAAATGAAAGGAGTAAAATGAAAGGCAGGGCCAAACAAATAAGACAACATAGAAACAAATATTACCGATGAATCACACGCGCGCATAAGCAAGAATGAACTGCCTGGACAATGCCCTCAAAGTGAAGCTTAATGAGAAAGGCAAGTTCTAAGGAAAACATAGCAGAGTAATCAAATATCAGGTACATTTGTTTCCATGGAAAGTGGAAAATGTTGATCTTAAAAAGAAAAAAAGAAATCACAAACACACGAAGATCTTCCGGGCATTGAAATGACTTGAAGATACCATCTTTCCAGGTTCTCATAGCAGACGGGTCAAAAAGTCCATATTTAAAACCAGAACTTTAGTTGTGGTCTAAACTCTGAATTATTTGCGCATTTTTACAGTTTCCTTAGCGAAGTATTGATGGATGTGTATTTTATTACAATTCACCATTAAAGATGGGATCTCTCTCTTGCTGCTTTCGTAATCATCACTGAATGATTGTAGCGCAAAAGTTTAAAAATCATTTGTCGCAGTTGGTCATGATGTGGATTATGATGAGGGAATTCTGTGTGCCTTGTCAATTTCAAATTTCTCTGGAAACTTTAAATGCAGAAGACCAGGCAATAATTTTTCTAAATACTGTCTGCTGTTGTTGCCTTCTACCTCTTCCGGCAAGTTAAAGATGCGCAGGTTATACTATTGATTACGATTTTCTAAATACAATAGTATATTACTCATTGATACATTTATGCTGCTATAGGCGTTCGTCAATTTTTGATTATCTTGAATATTAATTGTTCTGTCAGAAATGTCCATAGAAAGACTAGCCATGTCTTTGGAGATATTTTTAACTTCTGACACAATGGTATCTGCATTTAAACAAACAGCCTGTAATTCTTCCATTAAGGTGGATAACAAGGGCTCATTAGAATCTACCATTTCTGATTTTACTGGTGGAGGAGATGTTGGTTTACACTCATTCTCAACATGAAATTTTTTTCCTTCCATTTTAGCTAATTAACTGTATTTAAATCAAACCCAGTTTAAATTAGAGACATAGGCGAAACTAACTGAAAGTCCAAACAAAAGAAAACTGCAGCAGCTAAAACCAGCTGTGGAAGTGGTTTAGGGCTCAGCTGTGTCCCTTCCTAAAGCTAACTCCGCCTTCCTGACATCAGCAGAGCTATGCTGAAAAGACTGGTGGAAGACTCCTCAACAGAAACAAGCTCAAAACTGCATAAAGTGCTCCAGAAACTGCACCACCATAAAGCACTGAAGTCCCCGAGCTGCACAAACAAAAATATGCAGGTATTACCAGTCTTTAATCGTAGAAACAATTGTCGTAATTGTGGGCTTCACGGACGATCAGCAGGAGGGGGTTGCGGCCATCTGGGCTTGCACTTCTACTGACCACATCCATCTTAAGAGCTGGAGTTAGTGCCAACTTAAGCAGATGGCTGTAGTACTTCGAGAACTGCAATGTATGAACTGCATAAATACATATTGATCCCATTTAAGTTTACCTGGTAATCAACCTGATGGGGGTGAAATCACACCAACAGTATACATATTTTATGTTAGCTTGCATGGACTATGAAGCAAAGAATCTGAAATACCACTCATGGTATGGCAGAAGCTTAAAGGAGTTTAGTCCCTACAAACAACTGGATCCACAATCCTTAAACACACAAATTTTGTTTTGCTATTTACTTCGATCAATAGAGTCAATCTTCAAGCAAACAAGATTACTAACAATGAACATTGATCTGTTGCTTACCTTGAGGAATGTAAGGGGATCTTGCTCATTCAGCATAGCCTGTGTAGCACTTATGGTCTCATGGATCCGCAAACAGTGTTCCTTCACATCTTTAAGACTCTCCTGTATCCCCAGCTGATCAGTCTCTTGGGCACAAAGTTCATCATACATCTTTACTTCCACATCCTCCAGGCCCTTACGAAGCTTGCCATACATGGAGGAGATGCTGGTTTTAGTGTTTGTGTCCCACTAGAAGTAAAAGCATATTTAGCCAGTGCTCATCACAAAACATCAGAAAATAAAGAAGTATCAGTCCGTTCCTTTTCCAGTCCTCATCTGGCACTTTCTCCATGCAGGGATTTCTATATGCTTTTCATAAGATACATGCCTGTACACTGGACCTTAAAAGAAAAGGTGTAGCAAACTATAAATGCAAATTGCATCCAAGAGATACCCAGAGAAAATTATAAAAAGGGCAGAGAAGAGAGCACGGAACAGTACCCATAACTTATTACTACAGACTAGAATCTGGTAACACGGGGGGGGTCTGTTTTACTGCTTGCAGCTCCTTTTCTAACACCAAGAAGTTAATCATAATAAAACCCAAATAAAAATAAATTTAAAAAAAACACAATTGGTTCCTGAATTCAGGACCACTAAAGCTGTCCCAGCCTAGGTTATCCTTCAAAAGTGGTAGAAGCATAAAGGATTTAGTGGGACATATGAGACCTAAAAAAACAAAAACAAAAACACACAATCCCAAGACTCAGACGAGCCCTATGGGATATGCCTGCGGTTACAGGCCATTATCCAGGTGGCAAATGTAATGTGTGTTTTCTCAAGAAGAAAACAGAAAATTGACTTAGGCTTACCAACCCCTTGGATCATCACACATCATAACTGCAATACGAGTAATGTGGTCTACATTGTGATCTGCAAATGTGGGCTGAAATATATAGGAATGACCACAATAAAAGTAAGAATACATATTAATGAACACTGGAGTACGTTCAGATGAAGAAAAAACAGTTGCAAAAATGAGGCATTTCCTGGAACAAGGTCATCAGGAAGACCATTTCAGCTAATGTATCTTGGAAAAACTGAATCCCGGACTAATGATGTTGCAAATATCCTGTTGAAAGTCGAGCAGAGATGGGTCTATAGACTGAGAATAAGCTCCCAGGGATTGAAGGAGGGCATCCGATAGGCCCAGGTGGGACGCAGTTGACATGGCTGTTTCCAACGTAGAACTTACATAGCAAAGAAGAGTGGACCTGTTACTTGTGTGGGGTTTGAGGCTGAAGCAGATATTGGAATCACTGAACGGGAAAAATCCAGTCAGTGATATCAGTAACAAGTGTATCCTGTGACCCCTACTCCTCATAAAACACACATCCTAAAAGAGAGAATCTGTCATTTCGTTGTAATAAAAGGAAGGTACTCCCCTCCTGCTGTTCCCCCGCCTTATACAATGTTATAGGGATGTGTGAGACAAGAGGATATAACCGTAAGAAGCAGGAGTATTGGATAAGACATCCACATTAAGATGCCGCCTGTAGTACCTGGCTCGTAAGTTATCTTAAAGCTAGTTGAGGCGTGAGGGATTCCATTTCCCAGGAGTCCCAGAGATTTGAGGTGATCACGCATGTTTACTTGAGACATTAACTGGTGCGCCCTTAGACAATGTTCCCATATGCAAATAAGGGTTCAAACTGGCGTGTCCGCATACACAAAAAGATGTTCACTGGCAGTCAGATAGGTGGCTGGACAGGATCTGTGCCTTAAAGTAAGGTGTGGTGGGTTGGCTGCATTTGAACAGGTCAGAGGAAAATCAAGTTATCGGTAAGTACAGTTGTAATTGTTTTTCAGGGTCAGTGCTGGGCACCAAGATCCAGCACTGGGATCTCTCCTGAAAACAGGGGAGTAATTTCGTTTATCGGATGATTTTTAGTGATTATTTTAAAGTTTCAAAACTCGACACTTAGAAGAAATTTCAGTGTAAACCAGTCAATGTTACCCTATGGAGAAAATGTAAGTTATCGGTTTTCAGGCAAGTACTCGACTGGCAGAGTTAAGGTTCTGGGCATAGACTCAGGGGTCTCCCAGGGTCAGGTAGGTACAGTTGGTACACCCTCAGCGGCACAGGGGCGGCCGGGTGCAGAGTGAGTTAGGCCCAATGTTAGCCTATGGCGGGCAGGGGGCCCTTGGTTGGTGGCTGCTGGCAGGCAGGCCACTCGGCTGTGGGAGCAAAGCTCCTGGTCACTTACTCAGGGCAAGTGGGGAAGTCGAACAGGGTAGTTGGTGCACCCTCAGCAGCACTGGGGCGGCCGGGTGCAGTGGGCTTTTGGGCCGTCGGGCACCCAATGGTTTTCAATGGGAAAGCTGCGTGACGAACAATGGCTGCAAGCTCGGGGACGGTGATTCTTCAGGTGCGACCACCACTTCGAGAGGTAAGTTGGGAAGCTGTAGGAAGGGTAGGCATCCAGGAGTTGGGCACAGGAGGCCGTGGGGCGCCGGGGTGTCTTTAGGCGTCGGAAATCTTACCCTCAGCTGGTCGCGGTCCCTGGTTCTGAGGCTGCAGGCGTCATCAGGAGCGTCGAGGAGGGTCCTTGGGTGCTGGATTCTGGGTCACAGTCGCCGTGGGGACGTCCTCGTGGTCTTTGTCCACTCAGGCACAGGCCGGGCTTGGCGGGTGCAGAGTGTGCAGGAGTCGCGGTTCCTGGCTGGCACCAGGGGTTTGTTACTTGATTTTGAGCCGTACCACTGCTCGTGGAAGTCCCAGTCTTTTTAGAGTCACAAGGCAGTCAGGTCCTCCGGGGTTTGAGGTTGCTGACCACTGGAGACGCCGGGTTTCAGCAGGAGCAGGTTCGAGGGTCGACAGGCCTGTAGGGCTGGGGCCAAGTCAGTTGGTGTCTCCCTCTTGTTAGCAGCTGCACGGCAGGTCTTCTTTCTTCTTGTTCTTCTTGCTGGTTTCTGTTTCGGGATCTGAGGAAGGAAGGTTCAGGGTGCCCCTAAATACTAGATTTAGGGGCGTTACAGGTAGGTAAAGGGCAGGGACCAATGGGTCCCTTCCCTGGGGTGGGTACACCCCCTATCCTGCCACTCTCCAGTGGGAGGGGGGCAGGAGCCTAGTCCTGATTGGATAGGGCTCCCCATCTTCAAGATGGCGAGAGTCCGGAGATGTGCTTCACCTCGCCTCCCCCACCTGAGGGGTGGGGTTGGCAGATGCTGGCACACCCACTTTCCTCACTTGTGGTTTCCCGCCAGAGTGGGGGCTTGTGGCGTGGGCAAAGGATGAGGCCGAACACTAGGCTGAGGTAAAGAGGGTTTTATTGCTGGTAAAACACGTCTTCTTGTTGCCAGTCTTTCCGGAGTATACGGGGTGGTGGAGACCTGATGGGCGGTCGTCCTGTCTCTCGCCGTCTCTTTCCTTAACTGCTCCCTCCGGTTTTGGCGTCGGGTTCCCAAGGATTCCCACTCCATCCGACGGGGGATACCGAGAAAGAAAGGCAGAGGTGAGGCGTCGTTACCTTTTACTATATACCCAAAGGGAAGTGAAAGTGAGGGGACTCCACAACACGCGTGACACACTCCTATAACAGCTCCGGATGTGATCAGGTGGTGTGATGGGGTGTCAGACTGCTTATGGTGAAGGAAAGTGTTGGGTAGAGGACGGGGTGTTACAGGTTACGGGGTGTACTCTCCCCCTCCCAAACCAGCCCATGAAACGTTTGCGTACCTGGATGAGCCACGCTCCTCCTGGAGCGTGGCTGGGCGAAACACAGGGACGTTGGCCTCCTGGCTCCGCAGGTGTTCCTGATGACACGGTCACCCGGTCTCCCTCCTCTCTTGCCTCAGCGACTGCTCCGTAGAACGCTGTCTTCTCTTCCTTCGCCTCGTCTCTCTCGCCGGTGTAGCGACACACCTCCTTCAGGGAATCCCCTCTCCTTAAGGCGTCGCAGGCAGTGACGTCACAGGGCGGAGTCTCGTCAATCCTAAATCCCCATTCCGAGACTTCCTCCTCCGGAGAGCTTCTGTGGGCACAGGGGTTTCTGGGATCGGAAGTCCAGTCGCCCTGTCGGGGGGAGAAGAGGGGAAAGAGAGGGGTGTAGAGGTCCACCAATCGCCAACATCCACGCTCTTCACCCGGGACGAACCCGGACTGTCACACACCTCCTCCCCTGGATTCTCCCGATCGGGGAGAGGAAACACTCTGGACAGGAAATCTGCACTCCCGTTGTCTTTTCCTTTGCGGTGACGGACTTCAAAGGAAAAGGGTTGAAGTGTCAAGAACCAGCGCAGGACTCTAGGGTTCTGCGACTTGTTCCTACACATCCACTGTAAGGGCGCATGATCCGTGTACAACGTGAATGGACGCCCTTCCAAATAATATCGGAGCTTGTCAACCGCCCATTTAACCGCTAAACATTCCCTCTCAATAGTTGGGTACTTGGTCTCTCTGGGAAAGAGTTTGCGACTAATGTACAGAATTGGGTGTTCTATCCCTTCCTCAGATATTTGTGACAAGACGGCGCCCAATCCATGGTTTGAGGCGTCGGTATGCAGTACGAAGGCTTTGCTGAAGTTTGGGGAGGCCAAAACGGGGCTGGTGGTGATAATTCCCTTAAGGGTTTGAAACGCCTCCTGCATATCCTTGTTGGGATGTTTAAGCAGGAGCAGGCTGCTGTTTTTACGTAGGACGTCGGTGAGGGGAGTGGCAATCTCGGAAAACTGGGGAATGAACCGCCTGTAGAATCCAGCCAAGCCCAGGAAGGCGCGGAGGTCTCTTTTGTTTTGGGGAAAAGGGGTTTCAGCTATCGCTCTTACTTTTTCGGTCTGGGGACTTATCAGACCCCGACCTAGTACGTACCCCAGGTATTTCACTTTTCGAAAAGCTACTCTGGATTTTTTTGAGTTCACGTGCAGCCCTGCTTGTTCTAAGGCCCTCAACACGGTTTGCAAGTGGACGAGGTGTTCTTCCCATGTCTTGCTGAACACTACTATATCGTCCAGATAGGCCGAACAATAGGAGGAATGATTGTGGAGCACGGTGTTCATGAGCCTTTGGAATGTGGCCGGCGCCCGTGTAAGCCAAAGGGAGGACGGTAAACTCGTAAAGGCCTTCTGCTGTGGAAACGCTGTCTTTTTCGGTCCTCCTCTCTGAGGGCACCTGCCAATAACCCTTGGTTAGATCGAGTGTTGTTATATATCGTGCTTCCCCAGTTTCTCAATTAATTCGTCAATTCGTGGGATGGGGTAAGCATTGAAGGCCGAGATAGCGTTCAGGGCTCTGAAGTCCATGCAAAACCTCGTCGAACCATCTGGTTTGGGCACCATGACTATTGGCGAAGACCATTCGCTGGTAGAGGGTCGTATAACACCGAGCTGTAGCATAGTCTGGACTTCCCTTTTGACAGCTGCTCGTTTTGCTGCCGGTATTCGAGTACGGCTTCTGTTTTATGATCTTTCCAGAAGGAGTGTGAATGCGGTGTTCAGCTAGGGTGGTTTTACCGGGCAGGTCCGAGAATATTGGCGAAAAGGGTTTAGGGTTTTCCTGAGGGTCGTTCTTTGTTCGGCTGATAGGTCCTCGTTCACCACGAGTCTGTCTAGGGTGTTCGCATCGTCTTCCGGCGAGGGTATGGTCAGATGAGCGTCTGTGGGAGGGGGTCCCAACCATTTTTTTAGGAGGTTTATATGGAAGGTTTGTTGCCTGCGAGGAGTGACTTGTAATCGGTAAGTCGTTTGTCCTATGACCCCCACTACTTTGTGAGGTCCCTGCCATCCCGACTGAAATTTCCGGGTTGAGGAGGGAGAAGGACCAGGGCCCAGTCTCCTAAGGACAGTCTTCGCCATCTCTTCCCACGGTCGTAATTCTCCTTTTGTCGCTTTTGGCTACTCTCCAGATTTGCGTATGCCAAGTCTCTCAGTTTCCAGATCTTGGACTTCAATTGCTGAGTGTATTCTAGCGTCTCCCTTGTCTCTTCTTCGAGTTCTTGTTCCCACGCTTCCTTCGTCATTTCCAGGAATGACCGGGGTTGCCTTCCATACAGGAGTTCAAAGGACGAACAACCTAAACTGCTTTGGACCTGGGCCCGGATCACATAAAGCGCCAGGGGTAGGAGGCGGTCCCATTCCCGACCCTCAACAGCTAACATCTTCTTCAGGGTGGTCTTGATGGTTCGGTTGTACCTCTCCACGAGGCCGTCGGTTTGTGGGTGGTATACCGAGGTCCGTATATGGTGGAGGTCCAACACACCGCAAACCTCCTTCATCAGGCGCGAGACGAAGGGGTTCCCTGGTCCGTCAGGATCTCTTTCGGGAACCCCACCCTTGAAAACAGCTCAACCAGTCTGTCTGCTATCGCTGCTGAGGTAGGGGCTTTGAGGGGGAACGCCTCAGGGAACCTGGTGGCGTAATCCACAACCACCAGGGCATATTGATTTCCCTTTCGTGTCAGGGGTAGAGGTCCGATCAGGTCCATCCCAACCCGTTCAAATGGGTTCCCAATAATCGGCAGGGATTGTAAAGGAACCGCCGGAGGGCGCTGCATGTTTTTTTCTGGCACTCCTCACAGGTCTGACAATGTATCTTGATATCTTTGTATATTCCCGGCCAATAGAAATGCCGGAGCACGTTCTGTGTCGTCTTCTCCTCTCCGGTATGGCCCGCTGTGAGATGAGTGGGAGAAGAATAATATCTGCTCCCTAAAGGACGTGGGTACCAGTAGTTGTTCCGGATCCTCAGGTCCTCCTTTTCTATAAAGCATGTCGTTTTTTATGAGAAAGCGGGGATAAACGGGTGTAAGGGCATCTTGGGTCATGTGAGCAGCTTCCCAGGCGTTGAGAAGGGAGGGGTCGTTGGTCTGTGCAAACCTAAAACTCTTGTCTAGAAGCCATGGTTCGGGGGTGGTCAAGGCGGGGAACGATTGGGAGTGGTGTCTGGGGCTTTTGGATCTACCGGCTCCCACCTCAATGGTCTGGGTAAAAAGCCGTAGGAAGTCAGGGTTATCGGTTCCCAGTATAAGTTCCTCAGGGAGTCCCTCCAGTACCCCAACCCGTACTATACATGACGGTCCTTGGGGAGGGGTGAGGGAGATGAAAGCTAAGGGATATGGCTTTATGTCTCCATGTACACATTTGATCTGGACTATAGCGCCCTTGACGTACTGGGACCGTTCAACAAGGGACTTGTATACTACGGACTGTTTGCACCCTGAGTCTAACAATGCATTTACCCTCCTCCCATTCACGTGTACACTTACATGGAATGCTGGACCCATTTCAGCGGTGTATAGTATCGACCTGGGTATATAACCCACTTCCATAGGTTCCTCCGATGTTCTCCTCTTGGGGCACATCCGTGCTATGTGACCCCAGTCACCACACTCAAAGCACTGAGGTCCGCGGAGCGAGGGAATCTCGGCTTTGGGGGCTTTGGGTCGATGGATGTCCATCAATGGGCGTAGCTTCCTTTCGCTTTTCGTCGGGACCGTCTTGCCTGGCCTGTCGCCTTCCCAGGGGACACACGCGGTTGAGCCCTTGAGAATGTTGTGGCCATTTCTACTGCTTCTTCCGGAGTGAGGTGGGGATGCTGTTTCAGCCACCTCTGCGTGCCATATGGCAATGCCTCCAAGTACTGTTCAAGATACACTCTATTCATGATCTCTTCCTTTGTGCTGGTCTGCGGTTTTAGCCATTTGTCCGCGGCCATCTTCAGACGGAAATACAGGGTCTTAGGGTTCTCTCCGGGCTGTCCTCGTTCTCTCCGGAAGCGCACGCGGTACGCTTCTGCGTCTAGACCGAGATGGTCCAGTATCACTTCCTTGATGTTCTGGTAGGGGTGTCACCGGTGGCATTGGCCACCTGGTATGCCGACTGGGCCTCTCCCGTCAATAGGGGTGCTAGGAAGAAGGGCCATCTGTCTTCCCGGCCAAGCGCAGGCTTTCGCAGCGCGTTCGAAGTTCAGCATGAAGGCGTCGGGATCCTCACCGGGGACGTATTTCTGTAATGCTACGCCGGAGGGACCGTGGGACATGCTCCGGATCTCCCTAGGGGCGGCTAGTGTGGGTGTTCCTAGCACTTGTTGCAATCCGTCCATCTGGGTGGCAAAGGTATCCTTGAAGACATCCCTGTCCGCCTGTGCCGATGTCATTTGCCGTTCCACGGCCCATTCCAGTCTTTCCTGGCCTTTAACCAGGTGTTGTATGATAGCGTCCATCACGGGGTTACTGATGGCTTCCTCAGTACATCCCACTTCTGGCACCAGTTGTGGCGTGGGCAAAGGATGAGGCCGAACACTAGGCTGAGGTAAAGAGGGTTTTATTGCTGGTAAAACACGTCTTCTCCTTGTTGCCAGTCTTTCCGGAGTATACGGGGTGGTGGAGACCTGATGGGCGGTCGTCCTGTCTCTCGCCGTCTCTTTCCTTAACTGCTCCCTCCGGTTTTGGCGTCGGGTTCCCAAGGATTCCCACTCCATCCGACGGGGGATACCGAGAAAGAAAGGCAGAGGTGAGGCGTCGTTACCTTTTACTATATACCCAAAAGGGAAGTGAAAGTGAGGGGACTCCACAACACGCGTGACACACTCCTATAACAGCTCCGGATGTGATCAGGTGGTGTGATGGGGTGTCAGACTGCTTATGGTGAAGGAAAGTGTTGGGTAGAGGACGGGGTGTTACAGGTTACGGGGTGTACTCTCCCCTCCCAAACCAGCCCATGAAACGTTTGCGTACCTGGATGAGCCACGCTCCTCCTGGAGCGTGGCTGGGCGAAACACAGGGACGTTGGCCTCCTGGCTCCGCAGGTGTTCCTGATGACACGGTCACCCGGTCTCCCTCCTCTCTTGCCTCAGCGACTGCTCCGTAGAACGCTGTCTTCTCTTCCTTCGCCTCGTCTCTCTCGCCGGTGTAGCGACACACCTCCTTCAGGGAATCCCCTCTCCTTAAGGCGTCGCAGGCAGTGACGTCACAGGGCGGAGTCTCGTCAATCCTAAATCCCCATTCCGAGACTTCCTCCTCCGGAGAGCTTCTGTGGGCACAGGGGTTTCTGGGATCGGAAGTCCAATCGCCCTGTCGGGGGGGGAGAAGGGGGAAAGAGAGGGGTGTAGAGGTCCACCAATCGCCAACATCCACGCTCTTCACCCGGGACGAACCCGGACTGTCACAGGGCTGGAACCGGTGGGGACCAGTTGCTGAGTACAGCAAGTGGTCTGGGGAGGCTCACCAAGGCGGCATGCCTTTGAAGCTTCCCCCTGCCCATCCTGGGGGAGGAGACCTAGCACCTCACCCAGGACGTGCATTGTTGCAGGCCCGGGAGAGCGGATGGCTCTCTACCCAGGGGTCCAGCAACATGTCTGCTGGGTGGCAGCCTAGGTAGCCTCAGACAGGACGTGGATTGTAGGTTAGGTTCAGGGGGCAACTCTAAGTTGCCCTCTGTCGTGCATCTGACATTAAATCCCACACCGGCATCAGTGTGGGTTTAATGTGCTGAGAAGTTGGATACCAAACTTCTCAGTCTTCAGCGTAGCCATCATGGTGCTGTGGAGTTCGTGATGACGACCTCCCAGCACCATATACTCTTAATGGCAGCACTGCACACAGTGTCCAGGAATGGACCTGGGTACTGTAGGGGTACAGGGCTCATGCACCTGTACCCTCACCACTGGCATAGTGCACCCAGCTAGAGGGGTGACCGAGGTATGCCTGGGCAGTGTGTTTGTGGGCATGGCACACAGGGATGTGTGCAATGTCGACTCTGTTTTGTTCTGCACCAAGACACACAGCCTGCAAAGGTAGTGTGTGTGTGTGTGTGTGTGTGTGTGTGTGTGTGTGTGTGTGTGTGTGTCAGGGTACAGGGCCTCTAAGGGTGGCACAATAAGTGCTGCAGCCCTTAGAGGCCTTCTCTGGTCACAGTGCCCTGGGTACCTATGGTACCATTTACCAGGGGCTGACATGTGGCCAGAGATGCCAATTGGGTTTAGGCTACAATGCAGTTTTAGGGAAGGAACACAGGCCCTGGGCACCTGATTGGCAGGAGCCCAGGGCACTCAGTCAAGTACATCAGCAATTCAGCAAAAAGTGGGGGCATACCATGCAAGAAAGATGGCACTCTCACAGTGGGCATGAAGTATTACATTGAAATGTGAAATAAAAACCCATAATGCCCATGGTGTTTTCGTAGGGGATGTGACAATAGGACACTTACTAACTTTCATGGCTAACATTTTCTTCTCATACGTCAGAGACAACCCAGACGTAGCAAAAAGCACGAGTGTACAGTTGTAAAACAGGGTTCTCCAAAGTCGGTCCTGGAAGGCCGGATCCATGCTAGATTTTTAATCTTATCCCCATTTAAATAAGTGTAACTATCTTAAAATCAGGCATGGATCCAGCCCACCAGGACAGACTTCGGAGAACCCGGTTGTAGAATGAGTTACCAAAATAAAAGGTTGCGATTATGGGATATTTCAGCTGCCACCAATGATACTACTCGCACAACACGCCTGATACCCATTCTTCAAGGTTTTTGAGTCTCTGTATGTGTGCTTTTATCATAGGATTTAATTAAAATGGAAACAATAGCATTGGGGTGGATCTCACAATGTTAACATGCTCCTGAACAGGGGACCCTTTAAGGGTAGTACGATAACCTTTGGGAATTGGCATCTATGAAAAAATAAAGACACCTGAAGAAAATGACCTAAACACGAAAAGGAAAGGTGTATGGCATAATCAGATTAGACAAAAAAGTGTCTAGACAATGATACTGGTCCTGCAAATGTTGTCAGGATAATAAAGCCAATATCTTCTGAATTAATAGGCATAGGAGGCAGACATCCCTCTTGAGATCGACTTGTAGATGCACTGCATGGAAAAGCTCCGTTACCAGTTCCCTTGACTGAATCCTTAATGTACATGAAAATACACGACAGTGCATGACGTATGATGGCAATTCCATCTTACTGTGTTTAGATGCGTCACTACAGGATTTGTCCCCCTCCGGTGAGACCATTGGTCTTGTTAGAAATGGGGGATCTCTATTTGGCCGCGGCTGGCGCCGATGTCCAAATAGGGATCCTTCTTCCCAAGTCAGAGTAAGGGGGCTACACCCTTTGATAACCCCTGCTCAACCCTGTGGTAACGTAGCACGAGCAGACAGGCCTATCTCAGAGGCAGTGTGTGAAGCATTTATGACCATACACAATAACACAGGACAGACGCTACAAACGGACACCACAAGTAGTTATAGAAAAATAGTTATCTTTATATAGACTGAACACGAGGCTAAAAGCACTCAAGGAGCCACAATGCACACAATTACAGATTCACTTCAAAAGCAATAAAGGCACTCGAAACGGGGGTGGAACGGACTTAGTTCGGGGCCGGGGTCCACGCGACCCGGTGATGCACAATGTACCCGAGATGTAAAGGGGCACGGCACGCAGCCTCACAAGGAAGCCGCGGTGATGACAGGCAGACTCGCAGCGGCCACAGCTCCCGGCTGTAGCGGTCCGCAGCGTGCACTCACAATAATCCTGGGACGGGGTTTAAAGGCGGGCACCCAGCGGTACCTGCAGGTGGTAACAAGATCCTGGAAGTGGTGACTAGTGCGGGCGCTCAGCGGCACAGCTCTTCAGCTGCAGCGGCCCGCGATAGCGATGATTCTCATAGGATGGCAAATGCGGGCACTCAGCGGCACAGCTCCTCAGCTGCAGCGGCCCACAATAGCGATAGCGATGATTTCTGTAGGATGGCAAATGCGGTCACTCAGCGGCACAGCTACTCAGCTGCAGCGCCCCACAATAGCGATGATTTTCGTAGGATGGCAAATGCGGGCACTCGGCGGCACAGCTCCTCAGCTGCAGCGGCCCACAATAGCGATAGCGATGATTTTCGTAGGATGGCAAATGCGGGCACTCAGCGGCACAGCTCCTCAGCTGCAGCGGCCCACAATAGCGATAGAGACTTTCAGCCCGCGTTCCCCGCAGTAGAACCAGAGGCTCTGGAATTCTCAACAGAGGACTCACCTGCGGGTAAAATCCCCCTCAAATAGGAATCCAGACGGCTGATGGGTGAAGTCTAATGTCCCTGAGACTTCAGCAGGAGGCGAGCTCAAATCAGGCCCTTGGGTAGTTGCTTCAGCAAGATGGATGAAAGTTTCAAAGTCCTTTCCCTCTAGTTACACGGTCAGAGGTTCGTCTTGGCATCCAGAAGTAACACACTCGTGGGGGTTTTCGTGCACATCTTCATACCCCCTCGCCTTTGTTCTCTCAAAAGTCACAAGTCACTGAACCGAGTCAGAACCAGTTCGGTGAGGTCCTGGGGGCACGTTGTTTACGAGGCGGCATCCTGCCCTTTAGGAGAGGGGGTGCCATCATTCACCTTGCCAGGCGCAGCCCTGCTCAGATCAAAGGGTCACCCCTCCCCATACTCCAGCTGCAGATCTCTCTACTCGACTCAGGTCGGGTTCAGCCTACCCTGTCCCTCCAAAACCAGACGGCCAATACACATAACAGCAGAGCACACTGGAAGACTTAGGCAAGAAAATACCCACTTTCCCAAAGTGGTATTTTCAGACACAGAACATAGAAATAACCCTCACTAAAAGATGTACTTTAATATTCTGAGCTCAGGCATACTAAAGTAGACTTTCCACTTTACAAGCTGCTTCTGTGGGTGGCGCAATCAGCGCTGCAGGCCCACCAGCAGCTTTCGGTCTACCAGCCCTGGGCACGCACGGTGCACTATACTAGGGACTAACAGGTAAACCAAATGAGCCAATTATGGGAACATCAATTCATACAGTCAATTTACCATAGGGAGCATTCGTGCTGTAGCACGGAATGGCCGTGGCACAGCGCCCAGAGCATCTAACACCAGCAAACACAGAGGAGGCAAAAAGCGAGAAATGGAGGGGAGACCCACGCCAATGGTGCCAGGTCTAACAGGTCTCAACACCCTTAATCGGGTAAGTAGATGCACGATCTGTGCATGCTCACTGCTTTTGCCATGTGTGATATTTTATCACTCTGGTAGCATGAGTTGTGCACCATTAAAAACTCATTTTAATTACTTTATGAAATAAGCTTTGGGATAAAAAGACGAAGCAAGCTGTATGATAAGAAAGATGCACTATAGAAGTTTGATTCTAAGTTCATACATTACTGAGCTTTTAGATCCATAGCTGAAAATAACTAACAGGACAGATAGAAGGTAAGACCCATTAATTCCTGCATGTATGCATGAGGATGTAAGGCTTTCAGGGCACCTGTGTTGCACAGACAAAGGCCCTCGACCCATTTTGGGCTCTCAGAGGCTGAAACAGGTTGGCAGATTGTAGCTATAAAGGATGAACAAGACACAAGCTCCTAACATCATCCTAAATTAGTTTATTAACCCTAACCTGTGTACCCACGAAATGAAAATACTTCCTTAGGGATACTCAGAGGTAGTTTTAATGTTTGACCTGAATGCCTCCTATTACCAGAATTTTTTATTTTGAGCTCCCTCTTCTAGAGGTCGTGACCACCATGGTGGTATTATCCTACCATGAAGGGGCAAACCAGCAAATATGAAGCATGCCACAATGATGTGAATGAGGCTTTTTCGTCCAAATTTTTGTCTTCCGTTACCATAGGATGACTTATTCCAGTGTGGACAGAGAGTAAACAAGCAGCTGTATCTTTTAGTTGGACTAGGTTTGGCTTTGGAGGGTGAATGGTAGCAAATAACCTCTTTTGTGTGATACGCATCCAAGAGATACCTGCACACTCCAAGGTAATGAAACCGCGTGTAAATGTTCCAGATGTTATTTTCATTAGTTGTGGCGAAATACAGTGTAGATATCAGACAGCAAGATGTAGATAAATAAACAGACTGAGTTAACATCACAATGTCCCTTGCCCTGGTGGCACATTGATAATAAACCACGCTGTATGGGGCGGCATTTCGCCCAAGCCCAGTCGCACAGCTAAATAGTAAGTATACAACGCTCTAAATATGTAATCCATTTTACTCCATGTACTCCGTACTTTGTTCCACTTTTTATACTTTAATCCTGTTTGATCCACACGTAGGGTGTCATGCTATTTCCAAAGTTTCAAATGCTCAAGATGTGCCCATCCGGACCTCTGTCAAGAACACGAACAAACGCATGATTCGTCCAAAGCAGTGCTCTTTATTGAAACCCAATGCATTTCGTGCTTCGCAAGCCCTTCTTCAGGGGTAACTACAAATAACAATAAAACATTCGCCATTACTACATTGTCCTTTGTTATACATATGTGATAATCCATGCTGTCCATGTAATACTGATTAAACCCAAATACCCCATCAAAATCATAAAATATAATATTTGTTCTGTTCATTTATATAAACATCTTTTGGTGAAACCCCACATACATTCACCAAATGTCTGGCATAATCTGGTTACATCCCCCCTCCTCCCCGTAGTACTTTGTGTGTCCCATCTCCTCACCCGCTTTCAAACTGCACACTATAAACTCACCATTCACGAGTCAAACCACTCTTCCTAACAAAATATCCACATTGTTCCCGCACTCGCTCACCTTTCACCTCAACCCAATAATGCTCGCGTTACATTCACTATTCTCTATAGCTCCCGGCACCCCGAATTGCACCCCCTTCTTTCCCAACCTTCCCAAATCTCACCGCACTCGCTTGTTTGCCTAGTCGCAATCATGCTCACAACACTACATTCACCCCCGCTCATCTCAGACGTCCCAAATCAACCTACTGCTGTTTGCACACCCACCTGGCCTCTCTGTATCACGCGCTACAATCATCCTCTTTCGCACCTTGCATAATCACACATTGCTATCACACACTTTCTCCCACACTCACACCTCTTAAGAGCTCTGACGCAATGCACATTCTACAGCCGCTACATCAACAAAACTTCACGTACCTGCCAAAACTGCTTAACACATCCGTCCCGCATCTCTTTTCAAGGAAGTGTTTCCTCCCCCATGAAACCGCCCAATTTTTAAACCAAACACTCGGGCGCATATGTATAACAAAGGACAATGTAGTAATGGCGAATGTTTTATTGTTATTTGTAGTTACCCCTGAAGAAGGGCTTGCGAAGCCCGAAATGCATTGGGTTTTAATAAAGAACACTACTTTGGACGAATCATGCGTTTGTTCGTGTTCTTGACAGAGGTCCGGATGGGCACATCTTGAGCATTTGAAACTTTGGAAATAGCATGACACCCTATGTGTGGATCAAGCAGGATTAAAGTATAAAAAGTGGAACAAAGTACGGAGTACATGGAGTAAAATGGATTACATATTTAGAGCGTTGTATACTTACTATTTAGCTGTGCGACTGGGCTTGGGCGAAATGCCGCCCCATACAGCGTGGTTTATTATCAATGTGCCACCAGGGCAAGGCATAAACCCAGTGAGCACGCACTCTTGGAAGATTTATCAGGACAAACATGGATGAATTGAGAATAGAATGGTGTGCATTGCGAAATGTCGCCCCATACAGCGTTGTTCACATGTCTGTTGGGACAGAAAAGTCCTCTGTCGTATTGATAAGGCACCAGACAACCAATTTGTTTGTGCCAACTCATTCTTATTTTGTGCATTTTTGGAGGCTGGGCTTAGTTTTAGTGTAACACTGAAAAACAATCAGTATCTACTGTGATCTTTTTGAATGCTGTGCATCACTGTTGATGGGACGGAAAGGGCCTCTGCATGGTTGAAGACATGCCCCCCCCCCCCCGTCCTGAGTGGCCAACTGTACTGCTGTCTGGATACCTAATGCAGACTTTGTCACAGGCAAACATGGATCATGCGTGTGCACCATGACATAGGCCTGTCTCAGATAGCGGTCATGTTGGACTGGGAGGGATGCAAAAAGTGCTACCCTCAGTGGTGGAAGGCTACCACCTTCAGCAACAGTTATGCAGCATGGTGGTGGAAGCATACCATGTAGTGATCAGTAGTAGCGAAGAGGCACTTTGTACCCTGTGTCACTGGAGTGAGGCCTACAGGTGCACTCGCGTTTTTAAAAGTTCTGCTACTGTATGCTTAACTCCCGTTTGGCCTACGTCAGGTAGATAGAGTGCTGCATAGCAGAGGAGTAGCGATTCTGCATGTTTGCATGTATGCCTGGTAAGGGTACAGTACAGGGGTAGAGTCGTACTGTGTAGTACATGTAGGATTAGTGCATATGCTGATTGTATTATGCCTGTGAGGGATACAAAACAGCATAGTGCCTGCTCAATTAAACCATGTGATGAAGCATCGGTGCTTGTGTGAAGTACAACACATGAAGGGTGGAGTGTTGCACTGCGCGCACATGGTGAATGAATCTGTGTGCGTTTGTAAATAACACACCCTGGTTAAATTAAAAGCTTCAGTGCTGAGCAGTGTGTGCAGACTGAGTGTGTACTGAGTACATTTAAGGGTACAATACATAGGAAGTAACAGTGCTGGATCCAAAGTGTGCTGTGAATCTACACTAAGTGACCCTGCCTGCAATAGTATATGGTACATTAAATGGAGAACCCTGGGTTCCATTTTGGGAAGGCCAGACCAGCCTGGTGAAGACATAAGGAGAGGAACCCCACCCCAGACAGATTATTGTATTGCTGCATACTTGGTGAACTGGGAGGGACACTGCAGGGAAAAGGAAGAGACTTCCTTTACACTTCAAAAGACTGATCTTTGATTCAGTGATGGATCACAAGGAAGGGGGCTTTGACATCTCAGGGAAGGAGATGGGACTGATAAGGAAGTTAAGCGTAGAGCTGGGAGGTCTGAAATAAACCTTTTGATGCACATATCAGGGAGACGGACATCCAGGTGTTAACTTTGGCCGCAACCATCAATTGTGTTGTGAACAACCAGCTTCAGAGCTGTGCTTGCTGCGACAGACATCTTGCATTAAGAAAGAAAAGGAAAAGGGCCTACTTCAAAAGAAGCAGAACCAACATAAAAGTTCAAAGATCCAGTCCATAAATTACATTTGGTGCCTGGAAAAGAACTATAAAGGTTGGTTTACTCCCCCAACATTTGTCATCTGCCAAGCAGCCAGATGTGCGGTGAGAAAAGGAGAAGCTCTGCAAGACTTCGGTCCGTGACCAGGACTGGGGCCCAAGGCCTGCTGGTCTCCCTGCTGGGTGAAGGGACATCACCCAGGGAAACTAAGACTACCTGCCCTAGAACCTGGAGCACCAGCCCTGTGAGGAAGAGGAGAGCGTTAGATGTAGCAGGGTCCAGTTGGGAGCCCTACTGTGAGGACTCTGCAGTGCACAGATTGGGCCATCGCCTGCATGCAGCATTGTTCTCCAGTACACCTGAATGCCAGGAGACTGCAGCCATGGACTGAGCAGTGTGTTGAGCGCTGTGCAGATCTTGCTACGCCCATACCGCAGCTCTGCAGTGACCCCGTATGCCAGAGGGGAACACATGTAAAGTTACCACTTTAAGGAGTGCTAAGACTTCAGCACAAGCACCCTGGCCCATACAGTCTGGACAAGCTTGCGTGCGTATGAACACATACATTGGCAACCCAAAATGCCAGGAGTGGCTGCTGGTACCAACGTTGCCAAAGGATTCAGGCAGCTGCCCAAAGGAGAAACGGAGGCTACGACCTGTGGGTTGGACCCACAGTGCGAGGGAACTGCCCCAGATTCACTGTGGAGGACTGCAGTCGACTTTACGTCCTTGCTTGCTCCAGCCGGGAGCTGAAGAAAATATTCTCCCCCCCATCATCCCCCTAAACCTCACCCCCCCCCCCACCTCTACCTCCTTGAACAAGAGTAAGTTTGCAACTTTTTCACAAGCAGGGAGCTGCCCCAACATTCGAGACACCTCTGGCAGTACCGCTCAGGAGAGAGCCTGTGCTGCCGGGGTGTGCTCCTATGCAACCTGCGAGCAGCCCAACTTCTCCAAAATTAGCAGGACTTATACGTGCGTGTTGAAGGCACCTGCTGCACCCACTTGAACTCTTGCTGCGAGAGCGGGTAAGACGTAAACTGAACCAGCTGGGCCCCAGAGGACTCTAACGGCACTGTGGCACCATAGACACTTGACTAAATTCCTAAAGAGTCAAAGGGAGAACTCTTGAGTAGGGCCTATTAGTTTGCATTCCCAGATGCAGCACCAGTGAGTGGGGCATAACCCTAAACTTGTTACACGAAGAAGGGTGAGATAGGGATTCACTCGAAAACTACTTGAGCCCCAACCTTAAGGAGGATTGTTTTGCTTCTGAGTGTCGTACTTTGTTGCATGGGTAAAGCTAGATATAAAATACTAGGTTTCTTATAAAAGCAAGTCTTTCGCTGGATATTTACTTTATTATTTCGGCTTTGTCATAAAAAAGATATATATATATATTTTTTTTTTAGAGTTTTATATAGCGCAAACAAGACCCTTTCAGCTGACAGAGTGCTTAGCAAAGGAAGATGATACAAACGTTGACAATGCACAAAACATGGTATAGTTCATGAAGATCAATATTTATAAGCATGAATGATAAGAGTGGATATTAGATCAAAAGGACAAGACATAAATCCAGGTCTGTGCATAGAGCAATAGGTAACAGAGCGGTGTGTAGATGGTAGAGAGACGCAGGAAAGAGTAGCGCCGACCTCTGGGGCAGAGGGGATGAGCGATGTGACTAGACTCAACAACCATACTGGCAGGGAAGAGTCACTCCTGAGGAGAGAGTAAGACCTCAGTGCGAGATGAATTTGTTAGATAGTAGAATATTTACTTTTTTCCTCAAGATGGATGTGGATGTGTTGGTAGCCAATCTCAGGAGGGAGAGAGTTCCAGATTTTGGAGGCAATAACGGAGAAGGATCAGTTGTAGGTTTTCTTTTTCTTGAATTTATGTGGCTTGGAGTTTGAGGTGGTTAAGAGTCAATGTTGCATGTGTTTTCAGGGTGTTATTTAGAATATGAAGGTAATCAGGAGAACGATTTTCATATAGAGTTGTCGCTCACGTACATATGGTAGGAGATGTGGGCGAGTTAGAGGATTTCAGTTAGGGGTCCCATATATAGGTTAAACAATGTCTGGGAGAATGTAGAGCTCTGGGGTACACCCAGTGACATTGGCGACTGTTCAGAAAGGACGTGATCGATTAGAATGCACCGACATCTGTTGTGAAGGAAAGAGGAGAACCATTTTAGCATTTTGCCGGAGAGACCCATCTTGTGTTATAGAAGGTTTAAAAGGGTATCATGATTGACAGTGTTAAACACCGCTGACAGGTCAAGTAGGATGAGTAGGCAGGATTAATTCTGGTGGAGTGAGAGGGCATCTTCAACAATGTTGACCAGGGAAGGTTCAGTGTTTTGACCCAATTGGAAACCAGACTGACATTGGTTGAGGAGTTTGACTTGCTCGATGTGACTGTGAACCAAGTGCACACATTTTTCAAAGAGTTTGGCAAAGGTTAGGATGTTGGAGATCGGGTGGTAATTGCTGGGGGTCAGACTGGTCAGAGATTTTTTTTTTTTTTTAAAGATAGGAGTAACCTGGCCACTTTTGAGGCAGTGCGGTAAGGAGCTTTGGATGAGTGAGGAATTGATTATCCTAGTCAATAATGCGAGTAGGAGGTGAATGGACTTGAGGAATTGAGGGAAGAGGGATGTTGAAGTGGTTTGAGTATTTCAGAGAGGTCAGGGATTTAGGATGTCATTTTAGTCAAATGTTTTAAAGCTAGACCAGGTGGTGTTATTTTGAGGAGTTTATGGGGTGGGGGGGGTTCTCAGGCATCTTCTTGATCGAAAGGGATGGTGTGTAGGGGCGGTTTAGACGGTAGGCGTTACATAGCATTATGACTATCATTGGTAATTAGCTTGGTTCTCAGCAAAGAAGGAGGCAAAGGTCTTGCAGTTAGGTAGTGTTTTGTCAAAGGAAGGGGGATAGCTTTTGTGATTCGTCTGGTCTTGATCATTTCGAAGAGTTTTATCGGTCGATTAATTGATTTTGGAAGAAAGTGGCTTTGAAGTCCCAGATGTACCTATTGTAGGTTCTCAGTCTGTCATAGAAGTTTGAGGTTGGACAGAGGGGGTGTCTCTCCATGCTCTTGCTGCAAGTTTGAGATGTCGGTGTTCCACTAAGGTTACAGTTGAAACAGGGGTTGGCTTGTTTAGTCGGGATTCTGTCAAGTTGTTTGGGTGCAAGGATGCCCATGATTTTTGACATGGAGTTGATATAGTGCTCAGTGAGGTCATGAGTTCTACATGGAGGGGGTGGTGGGAGCAGGGTGTCATTACTAAGAGCAGACATAGTGAGTGAGTTCATGTTGCGGGTCTCAGACCCAGTGTTTGGCTTGCACAAGTTGGCCCTTAGTGATAATTGTCCATTCTGAGATGAGGAGGGTGATGCAGTGGTGGTCAGTCCAATTGCAAAGTAGGATAAATTAAATTTGTACTATGTTCTCTTTTGCAATGATTAAGTCTAGGGTGGCTCCTTGGTTATGGGTTGGGCTGTCACAGGCTTGGTTGAGGTTCTGGAGGAAGGATTTAAAACTGCTCACGCGAGGGTCACTGGAATTGTTCAAATGAATGGTGAAGTCACCAAGAAAAAGCTGGTTGTTGTGTACTTCATTGTTAGAGGAGATAATCTCCTTTATCTGTTCGATGAAGGAATGGTTATCTCCAGGCGGATAGTAGAACAGGTGTAGAGAGCACCTTGAGTTGTCATTGAGGGTGATCCTAAGTATTCGCTGGAGGACAGTGGGAGAGCATGAGATTGCTTCAAAGCTAGTGTGTACAGGCTAGGCTACCCCCCAGAACTAAATGGCCTAGTCTGAGGATGTCATGACTGACGCAGGTGGGGGGGTGGTGCAACTAGTATGTCAAGTATTAGGGCTGAAAATTCATTCAACCAACCGAGTTTCAGTGAGCATAAGGATGTCATGGTTAAATACAAGATCGGCTATGTCCACCGCGTGTTTCACGGCTGACGGCAATTAAGTAATTTGTAATTTAAGAGATGTTTTGAGTGTAGTCGTGGGCGCATGAGATGGGAACTTGTTTGAGGTTCGTTTTATTTATATACCTAGTGCAGGGGTGGGATGTCCTTGGAGGGCGAGTGATAATAGTCTCCGTTTTTTTGTAGAGGGTATGGCGTGGTCAGCCGAAGCATGGTTATAGGTGCCTAGGAAGGAGATTATTTCATTCCATAGCTGTCTGGGAGCAGTGGTTCTGATTCAGTATGGATTTCCAATAAGGGTGTGTGACCCTCGTGTAAGTAGGGATAGAGGCAGAGTGCCACTTGGGAGTTAAGAGTGTTGCTAGTCTGGCGGTGTCATGTGTGATGACCACTTGTGTTGAAGGCTGTAGGTGATATGAACCAGTTTGAGGAGGTCTTCCCTAATCAGTTGCAGGTCAGAATTAAATGTCAAGTATAGTCAGTAAAACGACTCCTAAAAGATTTCTGGCAGGGGGGGAGCACTCAAGTGTAGAGAGCTAGCTGAATTAGGGCAGTTGGTTAAGTCAGCATCTGTAAGATTCACAATCGAAGCCTTGGTAATGGTTTGTTGAGAGAAGGCAGTGGATGTAATGATCTATAGACCCGGACACTTAGTCCCCTCAAGAAGAGTGGAAAGTGAGGATATCTGATTGGTGTTGATGTGGGGGGGGGGGGGGAAGAGAAGTGCTAGCATTAACTCGGGGGGGCTGCAGTAGAGCCCAAATATGGGTGGGTGATCACCAGGGGTGCATGGTGGGAAGAGGGGTTAGGGAGGGTGGGAGAGACCAGGTTGTCCGAAGGAGGAGTCAGTGGAGAGTTGTGAGGGGCAAGTCGGGGAGTGGTCGTGTCTAGTTTGTTCTTGAAGTAGAAGAAGAGATCAACGAAAAGTTCAAGATTGCAATCTAAAGCTTGAATATGCACCGCGCCATTGTTGGAGATGGTGGAATCTGCATTCTATAATGTGGAGGGCGCAATATTGAGTTCGTGGCACTGTGAAATGTTCTTGGTGATGGTTGTGTTGAGTAAGGAAGATAGGACTTTCCTCCATTTAGTACGCCGATTAGTAGTGAAGATGAGGCCATTCAGTAGGGTACCCTTTTTGTAGCAGAAGTGGGGCTCAGCAATAAATTTCTTTATTAAGGTTGAGGATTCTATGTTTGAGAGTTCTCAAGGCGTTGTTAGGTTGGGACGATAGTTTATTAACGAGTCATTTCCTGAGGGGGGGATAATGGGGCACTCCACTTTCTGGCAAGGGTGGGATCCATGCTGGGTGAGGGGAGAGAGTAGATAGGGGCTCTTCAGGTTTGTTGCCCCTTTAGGCGCAGCAATGGATGCTAGTGCAGAGAGATGCGGGGAGATTTTCTGTGTCATTCACCAGGACCATTCAAAATAGCCTTGATGTCACTGCTTCAATCTAGAACCAGTAGGTGTCGCAGAGCATAAGTCCATTATTTCGTGGCTTTATAAATGTCTGGGTAGAGGAGCAGAGTGGAAGAAATATACAATATACAGTGAAAGTACAGTGCAAATAAAGAGGACGCTCATCACGACAGGACAGCAGCAAATACTGGGGGTGAGTCTCCCAGGCATGGGGGGTGGGGGGGGTGACGGTCAAACAGGACCCAATCAAACAAGGAGCCAGATACCACGGAGACCAGCACGAGGGCTCATGCCAAGGTTCAGTGCAATTAGTCAGATCCAGGTGAGTTGGGCTGAGAGGCAGCGGCAGGATCCAGAAGTCCATCAACAGGCAAGAGAGGCAAACATTTCAGGGCAGAGACAACAAGAGGTTGGATACAGTACTGGACCATACCATGTGATCCGTTTCCCCACTTAGTAGTTGTATGGCTCAAAAATATGTTTGTTTTTCATCTCAGTGAAATATTCAAGACATACCTTAGAAAGGCATGTCGAAAAGTTAGGAAATTACCTACCCCCCTAATGCCAAGTTCAACCATACAGTGACCCCCATGGAAAAATCAATCCAGAACCAATATGTCCATAATGGCTTTCATAGACAGGGACCTTGCATTCATTTGAAAGTCGCCACAGTGGAGTGGGGGCATGGGGGGGCGGGGGGAGGACATCAACAAACTATCAGACCAAGTGAACAGCACTAAATCAAAGATTAGCCAAAAGATTACTTGCACCAGCCGATTTTCGCAGATCAGCCATCCCGACCCTTAAGCTGGTGCAACGACTACTCATGGGGACAATGCGATAGTAAGCATATGAACGTCATTCTCTAAATATTCCCCACAGTGTGCCCTTTTGTAATAAAAGTGCTGCTACTTCAGTCTGTGTTGCTGATTTTGCTTCAAGACAGAAAAGCTCATTAGTGTAGCAATCGTTCCTGGAAATCCAGTTTAGCATGTATTGAAAACCAAGATGTTTTCTAAGTAGTTTTTATTCGTACACTACCAACACCTCACCATTCCCACCACTAATTGTATTAATTTCTATCACTTTTCTGCAACCTCTCCACCCATCTACACTAAAATCTCCCCCCACTCCCAGCATTTTTACTAGAATTTCCTACACACCATCCTTACCAAAATTTCTTGGTCTACAAAACACATTGAGTCTTTGATAAAACATGCATTCAGGTAACTTGAGGAGACATGCAATATACGGACCCTGCGAGAAAAGATGTGCCCCAATAAATACTCAGGATTTTTTTCGCTTTTTGAAACTAGTCTGTGCCTTAATCAGGACAATGTGGACCCTTATTTATTATGTCCTACGTACAAAATAATGTAAAGAATATTATTTCTTTGCACATTTTTTGGGGGACACAAATGAGTAAAAGGAGTTGCAAACCAGCATTGGTCTTTTAGGTATGCTGTAAAGTACAGAATGATTTGAATAAATATTTTGTTAAGAGGTCTCTAGTTTCTTGAAATAAATCTCTACATTTTCAGGATTTAAAGTTAACCATTCAGTATCAAATGAAATGCATATTAATACCAGAGATACACTATTCTATGCTCTAGGACCACAGCTTCCAATGGTTGGAGGGTCCGGGTAAAATATCTTGACATCATGTGACCATCAACACCAAAGATATTTACACTTTCAATTTCTACAAGATCTAGGATTATTTTCTCACAATCTCTATTGGTGGGAAAGACTGGAAGTAACTTGGATTGACAGATTGGCATGCATTAAAATAAACTTCTTTCCCCAAGCTTCTCTATGCGGCATAGTCATTACCCAGGAAACATTTAAAATCTTCAGGCATAAGCTGGAAGCATTAATATGGAACAACAAATGTCACCAAGTAGTCAGATCAACTCGGAGTACTGGGGGGAGATGGAATCCTTAGCTTCTCGAATATTGAAAGCTACATTTTTGGCTGCACAGAGAAGGTATGCCTTGGAATGGTTGAAGGAGAGCCCAATGAAACTCTGGGCTGAAATGACATTAATACATTCAATCCTACTACATTTTCTGCTATGGCTCCCACATATGTGAAAGCAAATACTGACCCAGCAAATAATGTACACAACAGTACAGCATAAACCTATTGGAACTTGGTTAAGGAGTGATTGCAGTACTGTTTTACCAAGAGTTGGTACTATGAGAAACATCTCACCAGTTAAATAAGACGAAACCTCTCCTTGTAGGGCTCCACCAAAGAAGGCGCACATCCTTTTTGAAAGTAGGTAGCCAGCAAAGTATTCTCAACACTTCAGAGGATTACACACAAAACCTTACGTTATGTCACCAATTGCATGAATGTGTACAAAACTATATTTGATTCAATTGCTGAATTAAAGGGGATGGGTTCAATCACCTGAAAGGGATATTAATAATCTTTAGCTTCCATATGTTTTTGCCTACCATGTATGCATTTCAAGTGGATTTAAGCCACCAGCAGCCTGTGATCGACAGCCCTATCAGATTAACCCTAGTTAGGACTCTGCTAGGTTGCACTTGATGCATTGACTATTTTTTAAAGAAAGTGCATGCATTAAATAGGGAGTTTAGAAGAGGGGGGGGGGGGACACAAAGCTCACGTCCAATACATTACACTTTTCTATTAAATGTTTACCACAAAAAGGATGGGTCTATTTGATAGTTTTCTGAAGTAGAGACCGAGGAAAGTTTAGTAGATTGGGCTACAGTTTATCTTTTCCAAAAGGTGACAGACAAGGGCTGCATTGAAGCCAGCAGATTGGGGGTCAGGGGAGCAGGTGGATGTAAGGTAGGTAAAGTGAAAGATGTACATTGTGTGGAGTGAGTCGTGGAGTTTGAGGGTTTCATTCCATACTGCCCTCTAAAATATGCCCCTAGTCTCTAGGAGAGAGACAGATTTGACAATACTGTGCTATGCTGCATCTGAGTCGCTGTCCATCTACCACACCTTGGGGTAAGCCTTGTCTGCTTGCTACCACTCCCTTTAGCGAGGCAAGCATGTAAAGAAAGTAGCTTGGTTATTGAATTAATATGAAGTAGAGTCTTGGGCCTCAATATCCTTATGCCTTTGGTCTCATTTGTAAACATTAGGAATGCTTAGACACTGGCTCAGTTAAGGTAGCAAGTGCCATGCAAATGCTTTGCCGAGACTGTCACTATAAGTAAGGCTGATAAAAGGAGCATATTGGGTGATTTTGGGGTTTTGCCTGCTCAGCGCTTGCAATGTGCTTCAGAAATCTATTGTTTTTAATATAAATCTTAAAAGTGACTTCCAGCTTTCTTGGCTTTTCATTGGTTCCTGTGCTTGTCACTTTACCCCATTTCTGTTCGCCGTCACATTTTCCTGCATTTACTAATGCTTGTTCTTCGTCTGCTTAGGTTATTAGTTTCCCGTAACCGAAATACTGTTAACATCCGCTGTACCTATTTTTTCATAAAGGTTTGCCTCTGCTTTTTCGACGTGCAGCAGATTTATACAACGCAGGTTTATATAGCACAATTATCTGGGAGAGATTAAGTAATTTGCCCAGAATCACAGGATGTTGCGCAGCTGAGACTCAAACCGGGACCCCGAGCTCTCGAGTCAGCAGCTCTGGCTGGTGTGCCACATACTCTCTACTCCCGTGAATACTTGTAAGGGAGCTCTTTCCATCGTCCCGGTCGGCGATTCATAAAACAGTTTATTATTCATCGAAACTGATGCTTTACTAACGATTTCTAAGGATTGCAAATCTTTTAAAACATCCCCATCGCTTGAAAAGACGAAGACGCTAAAAATGGTCCTTTACTGACACCTAATGGAGAGTCAAATTATGAGGTCGACTAACATCTTGGTGGCGTACTAGGTTTAAAAGCCACGTGAATCGCTGTCCGCCTTTGTCGTTCTCGCTCTGGAGCTAATGCGGCTGCCCGCGGCCCCCGCAGGGGGCCACCCTAAACGGGCGGCCCCTTTAGTGCTATTTGGGCACTTCCCCACCCCCAATGATAATGCGGGACTCGAGGAGGAGTCCCCTTACCAGACGCGTCACTTCCGACATGCAGAGGAGGTGGGGAGGTATTTATGCCTCCCCCGGCCATCTTGGCGTCCTCTTTGCGCCGGACACGCCGTCTGTTGGTCGTGCGGCGGGTTGCTCCTGCTGCCTTGGTGCCCTTAGGTCGTGCTTCGGCGTCTTGTAAGCGAGGTTAGTGCCATTGAATATCCACCCTACCCACCGCCTCCCCCTTTGGGTCCCAGCATGCCAACCATGGCCCGCGTGGGACCCTGTCCCAGTAGCAATTTAGCTGGCCCGACCCCGTTAGAGGCCCGCCGGGTGTGCCCGCGGGTGGGGTTGTGGAGTGGGACGGGGGCAGGGTAGGGGGCGGGTTCATGCTGCACGGCCTCACGCCGTGCAGCCTTGTCCCAAACCAAGGAGCTCGTGCTCCTCTTGCTTCATCTAATTATGGCTCCTCCCGGCACCCGCAAGGCCATAGAGGCCATCCGGCACAGGGCAGCAGGCGGGCAGTGGGCCTGATTGAGAGGTCGTCCCGTCTCACATCTTCTCCCGCTTCGAATCCGACAGTGAGCCGTCGGGTCGGGAACCTCCTCTATCACCCCCCCTCCCACGACTTGGCCTTAATTATTCGAGGCATCAGCGCTCACACCCTCTTTATCCCCCTGCTGGGCACGCTGTCGTGTCCCTGGTCTGGCGTCTGTTCCGTCTGAGGGGGTGTGGCATAACTTACATAGCAGCAGACTTTAAGATTGGAGAACCGGGTTCGAGTCTTTCTGCTGTCGTGCCTTGGCGTCGGCTGTGTCCCGGTGAGTGCAGGGGTATGGGAAGCCCCCCCCCCGCCACCCAAGTATTTCCCCCTCAGTGTGCGTGGGGGGACAGTCGAGCGCCGTGGTGGGTGGCCCGAGGCCCAGTGTGCAGTTGAAGTGGGCCACTCGGCTGCCACCTTGTGGGTGTTTAAATTTGGTCTAATTCGTGGGCATTGGATTGGTGTTGCGGTGTGTGTTGGGCCAGGGTTTGTGTTGCGGGGGTTGGGGCCAGGCCGGTGCCCGCGACCGCCGTATTGATGCCGGTGCCCGCGACCGCCGTATTGATGTACTTTTCCCGATTGTTTAGGGGCAAGAGAACTGCATGTATGTGGGCCCGCGGCCTGGCTGTGCCCGGGACCAACGGGTTTGTGGGATGCCAGGGGGGGGTTGCGGTGAAGCTGCCGGTGCCCCGTGAGTCAGCGTGAGCTGTGTCCAAATCAGCGGGGGAACATCAAGAATCAATCAGCCCGAATCACTGCACACTCCCGGTTGAGGCTGTTAAAGGGGTAGGGTTAGGAGATGTTGGCTTCGACACAACATGGAGCATGCGCAAATGCCAAAGAGCCTTGCGTCACTGAGCTGCTCATTCGACTGGTTTCTCCTCTTTGAGCGCGCAGTTCAACTTACGTCATTTTAACGAGTGCTGAGGACGGAAGCTCACCGGCGCCAGGGTGCTGCTGTATCGCGGTAGTTCACTCCCACTGGTGCTGCGGTACAGGGTGAGTGAATGGAAAGGCCGTGGGGAAGAGCTTTAAGTGGGCCGGGTCTCACTGGGTCTGAGCACCAACAGTCTTTTAAAAGGTATATGGCTCATTTGCTGAGGTTTCCATAGGGTGCTGTGGTTGTGCACTACTGTTCGGCCACTTGGACCCATCTGCTGCCCATGCAAGGGTTGTTGGGCTGCCCTGGTATCTTATGCTTATCCCCGGTCTGGCCTGGGGCGAGCTGCGTGCTCGGTCACATGTCGCCATCAGATAGACAAAGGTCCACATTTGCCTTGCCGGTATTTTCGCAGCACTTAATTTGAGCCAATGGTTTCTAGGGCTTGGCACGGTCGCCGGCGCTTATGACTGTGGCCACATGGTGGTGCTGTTTGTGCGATTTGTTTGTGGGATTTGAAGATGTAGCACAACTATTGTTAATTCAGGTACATTGGAAATAACTAGTGCCTACTCCAAAGCCATTCTTGGAGCTGTGGGGGCCAGAGCTGTCTGATTTGTCGCACTTATAGGAGTGGCATGTTGGTAGTTGTGCGGGCACTGTTTTTTGCATTACGCCACGGAGGCAGGCTTTTACAAGTCCAGAAGAGGGCACCCTGCATTTCCGAGGGGCCGTTTCAGACGGGCATGGCAACTCCAGCCATGGGCACGCTGTGGTGATGTGTTGCTGGCAGAGCTCCATGAGTAGTCAGAGTGATGTCATTAAGAGTGTTGGGAAGCATCCTGCTCTGAGTGTTCTCTCAGTGTCAGTTGCTGCTTATGTGCCTTGGCTGTGCCAGCTGGGACGGCTCTCTGTACCTACATTAAATACTTCTTTTGTGGAACCACTACAGCGTGAGCAGACAGTCTTTTCAGTGGCGACAGAGGACGGGATCCCACTCTGCCTACTCATGGACTTGCTGTTCTTCAAGTACATTTTGTCTACAATATAATTCAACCGTGAGTCAAGCACTCCCTGTTTTCGGCGCAACTGTGAGTAACCTTTTTCTTTATTACTCCCACCCAAGGCACACCCCCTGGAACTAGCACAGTACAGAGAGCCGTTCCCAATTTATTTTAACATTATTATTATTTTTTTTTTTTTAAAAAGCAACCCCTGCCGAACGCGTTAATTTCCTGCCTTGTACTTCGATTTGGAAAAGCTGCAAGGTTCCCCCCTGACCTTACTGCCTATTCACTCTTGATCTGAACTGGATTTGAACTGTCATCCGGATATTTCATGTGATTTCGGACTTTGGCTTCTATTTTCATTCCCTGCACGAGATCTACAACAGTAAAGCCATCGCGCATGCATATCCTCGCGCTCGTACGCGCGCATCTTCATGAGAATTCTTTTTATGCATCAACGCGCACACCTTTGTTTCAGCGCATGCCAAGAATGCTCGTTGCCCAGTGACTATCTTTCCCGACGAAATACAGCATCTCTAAGACTTCGTCTATGAGTATAAGATTTATGCTCACAGCCATTCTTCTATCTTAAAGCCACGCTGATACACAGCATTATACTTACTCTGGTGTGTCAGTTTCGCTTCATCTCCTTCACCGCTCATACTAAACAAGCTGGGAAGATTTTTCATTGTGCTCTGCGACATTCTTCCCATTCCTGCTATTATCGGCAGAGTTTACAATTATCTTTTCTCGCGCTGACACACAGCATTGGAAAGATAGGTTCTGCAATGTAATTCTATGCTGCCATCTAGTGGCCAAGTTGAGAATCAACTTCACATGTGGAACTTTTACAGTGCGTTTCTTCTGTGATCCACACACTTTTTTTATCATCTTTATTCACTGTTATTCTTAAGACACTGTTTTGTTTTCCTATGTTCAACTAAGTATTATTTCCTCATTTTCTACTCCCCTGCAGAAGTAGAGAATTTCCAGATTTTTGCTCTATTTTTCATTTTTTTTTTCTCTTCTTCTCCTTCTTCTTCCTTTCTCTCTTTTCCTCTTATCTTCCATTTAACCATTTTCATTCCGCAGGTACTCTATCAATATGCAGAGTGTTACTGCACCAGCGCCTTTCTTACAAGAACCAGGAGACCCACCTCTAGAGTGGAAGTTATGGTTTAGATCTTTCAAGGCGTACATAGGCGCTATTGATGGTCAAAGATTCAGACCTGAGAGGAAAAAGAATCTCATGTACTATCATCTAGGAGTCGAAGGACAAAATGTATGACCATCTACCGCCATATGATCCACCTGAAGGTGAGGACCCCGACGAGTTTGAACAAGCTGTTGCTCAATTGGATAAGTACTTTACTAAAACAAAGAACATTGTAGTGCATAGATACAAGTTCTTTACAAGAATGCAGAAATCTGACAAAAGCATAGACACTTATTACAGCTTTAAAAATGTTAGCTTCAAAATGTGAATGAGAATTTTACCTCACAACTGGTGAGAGATCAACTTGTTGCACGTTGCTACTGTAAGAAGATACAAGAGAGACTACTTACCTGCAAAGATCCTACCCTAGATAAAGCAATTGATATTGCTAAAAGTATCGAAACCTCAATGGATGATGTCAAACAGCTTGAAACTACTCTAACTCTACCATTTCAGGTGCTGTCTCCTTCAAGCATCCAAGTTCCAACTCCAAACCTCCCACTCTCATACGCGATAATGCCACTCGTGACTATATTAGAAGACCATACATGTCTAGGGGTGGAAGAAACTTTATGCAAAATAGACAACAATTCAATCCTAGAATTTTTTGCTATAGGTGTGGTTCATCTCTACATGTTTCTTCTTTCAAAAACTGTCCAGCTATTAACCAGCAGTGTGGTCAATGTGGCAAAATGGGACATTTTGCAAAAATTTGTATGAGCGGTAGAAAAAAAAACATAAGGTGTGTCCTCAATGAAACCGATGAATTCCATGATGACGATGTCACTAATCAGGAATATGTGGTAGTAGTCAAGCACTGTACTGATAAGCAGAATACGTTGCATGTCCCAGACCCTGAAGTAGATGTTCTTATTGAAACTTATCAAATTCAACTTCTTGTCGATACCGGGGCACGCATCACTATTGTTTCCCATGATAAGTATCTCAAGTTTTGGGCTGTTAAAAGCTTGTTACCACCGGATGTACTCACTGTAGCTTTTGAGGGCAGTAGAATTTAATTGTTGGGCTACTTCTGGGCTAACATCACTGTCCTAGGCGTAACTATCAAAAGGTAAAGTATATGTAGCCAAAAGAGGAATCAATGTTCTCGGTCTTCTTCATCAGGCTGAGTTTGGCTTGACCATCAAACCTGGTCTGGCTAATCCTGTTTTTATTGACAAAGATACAAGTCAGAATTCTATCACTCCCATGAAGGACATCAGTTCACTGTCTAGCACTCACATGACTAATGTTTGGGAACACAAGTTTAGCAAAATTTTTGAGGACCGTCTTGGCAAGATCACTAATTTCCAACATTTCATTAAAGTTAAAGAAAATGCCAGTCCTGTCAAACACAGGTTACGTAATGTCCCATTAAGTATTAGGAGTGATCTTTCCAAACACTTACAAACACTATGTGAGCAAGGAATTATTGAAAAAGTTGAGTCCACTCTCTGGCTTTCTCCCATCGTTTTGGCCAAGAAGAGGTCTTGGGACTTGAGGATGTGTGTGGACTGGAGGAGCCTCAACGAAGCCATCTGGGTTGACGGTTTTCCTCTCCCACGCATTGAAGATCTTATTGCAAAAGTAGGGTCCTCTTCATGGTTTACCAAACTGGATCTTAAAGCCGCCTATCATCAGGTGGAGCTACATCCTCAGTCCCGACATCTCACCGCTTTTGTCACCCCAGATGGTGTTTTTCAGTTCTGCCGACTTCCCTTTGGTCTGGCCTCGGCAGCTGCCGTATTTCAGAGACTCATGACAGAAATGTTTCATCACAATCCCCACGTGGTAGTTTTTCAGGACGACATACTCATTTTTACCAAGACCGAAGCTGAACATGACCGTTATTGATCAAGTTTTTAGTATTCTAGAGAATAGAGGAGTTACTTTACAGAAAAGCAAATGCACTTTTAAAGCAAAAGAGATTGAATATCTCGGTCACATCATCTCTGAGGAAGGCATCAAGCCTAGACCTGGTCTAATCAAGAGTATCGTAGAAGCGCCCGCTCCTCAGAACAAAGAACAACTTATGTCTTTTCTCGGCCTTTGTGAGTTTTATGCAAAATTCATGAAGGACTTCGCTAAAACCACAGAATGTTTCAGGGCTCTGCTGAAGAAAGGAGCTGCATACACATGGTCTGAGGAGTGTGAGAAAGGTTTTCAGTCTATCAAGAATCACATTGTCAAAGCTCCTGCTCTGCAAGCTTTTATCGAAGGAAAGCAAACTGTTGATGCCTGTGAATATGGATTAGGTGCTGTCTTGTCACAGTATTCTGAAGGAAGAGAGTACACAGTAGGTTTCGCTTCCAGGACGCTTCGTCCTGTCGAGCGAAAATATTCTGTCATTGAAAAAGAACTCTTAGCCTGCGTCTGGAGTGTCGAGAAATTAAAGCCATACTTATGGGGCAGATCATTTATCCTTAAAACTGACCATCGCCCTTTGGTCGACATTTTATCTGGAAAAAATGCCAAACGTACCACTGCTCGCTTAGCTAGGTTATCGACCAAACTTTTAGAGTTTACATTCAGTGTAGAGTATATTCCCGGTGGAAAGAATACCAGAGCAGACTGTTTATCTAGACTCCCTATTCTTGACACTGAAGAGCAAGAATGGGAGACTGAAGTGGAGGAGTGTTTTGTAGCTCATATCAGTCAGGACTGTTTATCGTTTGCAGAAGATGGCTGGGTAACAGAGGTTGATAAAGATATTGTACTCAAAGAAGTGGTTTCCTTAATCAAGAAAGGCTGGCCCAAAGAGAAATGTCTTTCTCCTGAACTGCAAATGTTCTGGAAGGTCAGTGATGAGCTTTCAGTAGAAGGTGGAAAAGTAGTTAGAGGCAACAAACTTGTACCTCCCATATGTTATCAAGGAAAAATTATGTTAGCTGCACACTCAGGTCATCTTGGTGCCACCATCACCAAGAGGAAAGTTAGAACAGACTTCTGGTGGCCCAGAATGGACACTCAAATTGATGATTTAGTAAGACAATGTTCACGCTGCAATGCCAGTGACAAAGCTCTAATTCTTGAAGGTGTAACCAAATCTTCTGTTTCCCCTCCTGAGAGGGCCTGGCAAAGGTTGGGTATGGATTTTTTGGGACCCTTCCCATGTTCTTCCTTCCAACTCAAAATATTTTCTAGTTCTCATAGATCACCTGTCTAGGTGGGTTGAGGTTGAACCCATTAATACACCCAACTCTAAGAGTGTTATCAATTGCCTGAACACAATTTTCTCAGGGAAGGTTATCCTGAGGAAATCCTTACTGACAATGGTGTGCAATTTGTTTCAGAGGAAATGAATTCTTTCCTACGATCCTGTGGCATTAAGCACACTAGAACTCCACTTTACCACCCACAGAGTAATGGCAAGACAGAGGTTTAATAGAGTTGTGGTGGAGTGTGTGCAAGCAGCCTTTAGATCAAAATCTTGTGTTTTTCAAGCTGTAAAAGATTTAATTTGGTCATACCGCACTTCGCCTCATGTCACCACTAATTTCAGTCCTTTCGAACTTATGAGAGGGAGAAAAGCTTCTTCACAAGTTTACCCTTTCTGGATGGAGAAATCCTTCCATCAAAGTTGTGACATGAGGTGCATGTGGGATTCTGCCAACAAAAAATCTACTGAAGCATGTTCTAAAAATTGTGAAACTCCCGTCAGAAAAGTACCCCACAGACTCCATATTGGAGATTGTGTTAGAATCAAGAACCCTGTTTCTGTAAGAAAAGGTCTCTCTAAATTTTTAGATTCACAACAGATTGTTGATATTCGCAAAAATGTTGTCAAATTATCTAATGGAAACTGGTGGAGCACTTCTCGTGTTGCCAAAGATCTGTGTCCTTCATCTGAAACTATTAAGATTAACAACAAAGTTTTGGAGGGGATGGGGTCAGGAAAAGCACCAGAGTTCATACCAGGCCACGATGTTTAAGAGATTATATTTAGTTTGTGTTTATTCACTAAGTTCATGAAATCTTGTACAATCTTTATTTTGTTCCCCTGCTCCCTTTTCATTTCTGTATTCCTCCCTGGTTAGTATTGTGTTCTTTTAGTTGCTTAGTTATAAAGGAGGGAGGTGTGGTGATGTGTTGCTGGCAGAGCTCCATGAGTAGTCAGAGTGATGTCATTAAGAGTGTTGGGAAGCATCCTGCTCTGAGTGTTCTCTCAGTGTCAGTTGCTGCTTATGTGCCTTGGCTGTGCCAGCTGGGACGGCTCTGTACCTACATTAAATACTTCTTTTGTGGAACCACTACAGCGTCAGCAGACAGTCTTTTCACACGCTTCCCACAACTTAGCCTGCGTATTGCTTGGAACGTCTACCCACAGGTCTGGGGGAGTGGGCAGTCTTTGAACCTTCTGTCCAAATTGTTTTCTGGTTGTTGCTGTAGTACCGATGTCTCTAATTGAATTAGACGTTGTGCCACCCTGGCTCAGCCTGCACTGAGCCAGTGGTTCCTGGCGCTCCAACACGGGTGATTCACTCGGCGGATGTGAAGCGGGTGAGTTGTCGACACTAGCACCCTCCGCTGCTCCCCCCTCTTTTCTTAAGGATCTATTGGGGGGGGGGCAGTCTAAGCATATTGTTTATTGCAGCATTTTACCGTTTCGTCCCCGTGTGCAGCACCTTCCTGCCAGATGCTGTAGCTCCGCGGAAGAGTGTTATTCCCTAGTGAAATGGTGTCGCTCTCGCAGCGCGGTGGGTGGCCTGGAAAATATTTGCGGATATTGAAAGGAAACCGACATGGAGACGTAACGCTGTTAATTTATTAACAGCCTCTTGGGACTCTTGTGCTAATTGTTTCCATTGTGTCCAGAAGTGGATTACATTGACGGGATTGAAGCGTTGTTACTCACTGATTAATGCACAAGGGCATAAGTTCTCAACACATTGTCCTGCCATGCTTCAGATGTTGGTACACAGACAGGGGCCCTTAGGGGGAGCGGGATAAGTGTCCACCGCCTTAGCGGACTTCCTCTCGGGCCCGAGTCGGACTATCACATAGGGTGGAGGGTCCATTTTGTTTGTGTCCAGCAATGTCTCTTGGCCATGGAGGAAGGTGTGTTTTCTCTGTTATTGCCTGCGCGTGTTCAGGTCAGGCTGACCTATGGTGTCAGTCCCTTGTGTGGCCATGGGGCGCAGCCTTGCGGCCAGGCCCTGGGCTCTCCAGGAAGCCTTTTGTCCAGCTGGGAGGGACGCACCTGGATTGGTGAGCGTAGCTCATTTCCACTGAAGGCCTTGCTTTTCATTCGCTGTGAGCATAAGGATAGTTGTGCTGCATATGTATGTAACTGGCGCTCAAGTATAGCGTTTTATACCTTGGCGTAGCTTCATTGCCCAACAGTTTAAAGGAGTGTGGTGCCAAACCTGTGCAAGGATCTTGCGCTGGTTGATGGTCTACAGCCTCTTCTAAACTAGGGGGCCCCTACCCCCACGGTTTGGTCAAGTGTAAAGGATTTCAAAGGCCCGCCCATGATCAGCATCAGCGTGCTTGCTCCTCAATCCGGGTTAGCAAGCTGTTTGTCCCTGATGGAAGCATTGTTAACCGTGCCCACTGCACTATCCCTCTCCCAGTTTGAGAGCAGGGACTTAGTTTAAAAAGCAGTAAGTTGCACAAGAGTAATTCATCTCTGGTGTCTAGTCTGCTCTTCTATGTATGTACGGAGCAGGGAGTGCACTGCAGTTTGCTAGTTCCCCTGTGGTGAACCCCCCCTCGATGATTGTCATTGCGGCCTTGTAGATTGTGTAATAATTGGCGGGGCCTACTGCCACGTAGAGCTATCTGTGCCTGTAATGTGGCGTATGTCATGGTATAACGTGACGGGTGCTCATGCAAGGCGCCTCGATACCTTCAGCTTGAGTATGTGCTAGATAGCTGCTGTAGCGCAGAGGCACATTGTAGATGCGCGTGCGGTGCACTTTGCCTTTTTAAGTTGAGTACAGGAGCCATTCCTTTTGTGGGATGGTGCACATGCGGCAGGGTTAGTGAAGCATGAGCGGTAGCGCAGAGGCGCATTGAGCAAATACTTCGCTGGGTGGCAAACAAGGTTGCAATCATCAAAGCATTTCATCCTTCTGAGGTCGATAAAACGAGTACCATGGAGCTGAGTAACAATAAACATGTTACAATGTTTCATTAGTGCCGCATGTGCAGTGGCATTGGGGCCCCAGGAGAGTAACTAGCCCACTAGATTCTTGTTTATGTACGGTGCAACCCAATCTGTTAGGAAAGGGGGTATTTTACTTGTGCATTAGCGTACATGTAGCCAGGTATACAGCGCGGGGCTCTGCTCACACTATAGTGGGCCTATATCACACAGAGCATAGGATGAGAGTGCGGTGCCAGTCAGGGCTATGTATGAAATTATGCCAGATGTTGCGAGTGACAGACTTTGATCGTGATAATATCATGGTTCATCTTGGTCCCAATATAGACAATAGTCACGGACAGGCCCTTAAACCACTTTATACTGCCAGGGTGCCCAAAGTGGGAAGGCCACTTGGGGCTGGGTCCCCCCACTTTGGTGTACATGAATGAATAATGCCTTCATTCACTAATACCGATAAGGGGCATTGCTCCATCCTCCTCAGCTAATTAGACCTAAGCGGTTTGATATGTCCTTTGACTTTGAGCGGGTCATTCAATGCTTTTCTTTCAAAGAACTATTCTCGCCAATTTTAATTCGGCAGTTTGGATGGTGCATAGGTCTCAAATCCATCTATATTTCTTTGATGATCTGGTGACCCGCATTTAGGGGATGTCCATGGTTCTTGGCGGGGCTAAGTAATGTTTCCAGTACACAAAGCTACCCGTTGCGTAAGGCCTCATGCTCCTTTTGCTTCAGCCTTGGTCACACCATATTGGGGGCCAGTCACTTACACGTATAAACCGTCGTTTGGCTACGTTAGAAAGACTTTTCTCACACCTGAGATTATCTGGAGCCCCTATAGCTGCGTAATTCGGAGGAGAGTTGGAAAGACCACTGCCTCCAGGGGGGTGGCTGCCCACTGTAGCAACAGGTGGCTAGGGCATGCAGGCATGTAGCACATTTGTTAATGGTGCAGGATAATCATTGTTTTACTCTAGGAAACTGGGATCTCATGACCAGGTTCTGACTTGTTGGATGTCAGTTACCAGCCCAAGGGGGGAAAGCACAATTTTTATTTACTCTGTGCTGTGTTATGCTAATTACAGTTCCTGCCAACAACTACCGGGTTGTGCTATCTGAGCTGTAGGATGGTGGCCCGATTGACCTAGTGAGTTATGTAATACCTGTGATGTCATGATGAGGTTTGGTAGCACAGGGTAATAGGGGCAGATGGTACTAATTCTCTCTTGGGTGGACGATACGTAGGGTAATTAAAATTGCCTGGTATGGAGTCCCTGCTGTAGGTGCCACTGTGGGAGTGCGGATGGCACATCAAATTTACACTGCCTCCGGGATAAGCCAGTCTCTGCCTAGCCACCTAGGGGGTGGGCAGGAGTCCACATACGTGTGCACCCCCTTCTCCTGACTAGAGGGGTGGCTTCGGCCAGGCTTAGGCGCATACCCTAGCCAACCTGAAACTCCATTTACAACATGGGTAGAGAATGCCTAGGAGTGGTTTGCAGTCATTTCGCAACCTTCCCACAGGGCGAATGTTTTAGGCCACAAGGTTGTGGATGGCTCTTGCGTGGGAGCCTGGTGAAGAGCAAAGGTCAGGCTAGGAAGTCTTGTGCTTTCGCCGCACTGTTGAGGCCCAGTCACGAGCGCATTGCATCAGGGTGAGCTGGTTGTGGGGCATTGAGCGGCTTGCAGCCAGAGGCGGTATCCGATGCACGGGGCATCTGTTAGAGTAGAGCCCTACTCTGAGGTACCGCCTTTAGTGCTAGGTCTGTTGGCACCGCCTTTCATTGGAAGCCATTGTCTAGCGGGCTGCTCTGAGCAGAGCATTTGCAGGCGTAAGTTACAGTATCCGCTACCATTTCAAATGTGCATCTTTTACAATTTACTCAGATAACTGGGACAGGAAGTAAGGTGGGCTGGATAACTCTTGCTTCTACCTGCATTGGCACATCTTGGCAGGAGTGATTGTCAAAGGGATTGCACTTCAGCCAGGTAATGTTAGCACACATCCACACCAAGCCGATCGTTTAAGGTCACCCTGGGCCGCACTTACACAGCCCAGTAGGAGCCCTTTGTGATGGTCAGTGCCAGGAATTACTACTTTGAACTGACAGGAGGCGTGACCGTGGGTTTCAACAGCAGAAGTTTGGGGAGAGCTAGACTCCACCCATGGTCAAGGTGTAGGTTTAATTAGTTGGAGTGGCACTCTTATTTGACCAGGGGTTCATTGCTACACGAGGGCATCACTGAGTTGCAGCCAGAGCACGGGCATTGTGTGTTTCCCAGGGAGCAGCAAGTGAAGGCAAGGCTCTTCCCAAATCTGGCACCAGAACACAAAGTAGTCAGGGCCTACTTGTCTGTTGGGTGACTTGTGTAGGCACAGGTGTAGTTGTCACTCCACAACTACACATGAGGGGTGAGTTGTCTCAAATTGAGGGCACAATGCATATATTGTTTCAAACCAGAATTGACTCCATCATTGTGTTCACCAGGGTCTAGCAATCAGAGGCCTGTGAAATTGTCTGGTCAACGGCACGGATTAAGTGCACTCTAGAACAGAGGTTAGGTGACTCAGGAGGGTGATTCGAGATACACAGGTGGTGTGACGGCAACGCGAGACTGTCCGCTTATGCTGGGTAGGAGGTTCCATATCACCAACCAGAAGGGTGCCATGTGGCATAACCGTGAATATGTTTAAGAATGACCTAGATGCCAGTCAGGAGAGGTTTGTCAAAGGCATTATACTTATTGCCAGGCATTGCTAACAACCCATCCACACCAAGCCTGCTCTTAGGCTTCCTGGGCCGCATACACACAGCCCGGTATTAGGCCCCTGCAGTTGTCAGCGCCAGGAGTTACTAAATTACAACTGTACCGTGGGCGTACTTGCTGACCGCAGTATTGCCACGGCCTCCAAGGGCCAATCAGTCAGACACCAGTAGCAGTGAGTGTGGCTTGCCCTCTGTGCAGTTGGCGGGGGAATTTAATTCCATGTACAGGCTATACTAAACTTGCTTCTAGCAGGTCTCGTGGTTGAGCGGGTTTACTGCTTTGAATAAGCAATAAAAAGGAGCATGGCATGACAGACTATTAGGAAGTAAATCAGGGACCAGGTAACTTTACACACGGATTTCGGTGGAGGGCAATTAGTCCGGGATAACCAAGTGTACCGGGTGTAGTGCCTTGCATCTTGGGTCAAAGCGGGTTGGCTCACAGGGGGGGGGTCTAGGATCGTCCAGGTACACCCTGCAGGGTAGTATGCTAAAGAACTGCACGTTGCCACTATTTTGAGTGCAACAAATTGATCTCTCCGAAAGCAAACCAAGGTTTTATGGTCAGATGCACAACATACAACCGTTCACCCCAGCTTCCTGAAGGCAGTCTGTTAGAAGAGGTGTCGATCGGGACGTCCTGCGCCAGGGTGCGGACATTGCACGGGCGACACAGCAATTAGTGTGCAGTCAGACGAGGGTGCTTGCCGGCTAGGTGGCCAGGCAAGATAGCAGAACCAATTCTAGGACCTCTCTCCCCCACCGGACTGCCCGAGAATGTGAGTGCAGGGGGATTTGCAATGTTACGGGTATTTTCCCGCCCATATAGGGGCAGAAGGGTACATTGCAGGTATTCGGCATAAATAGAGTGGGGGCAAGACCTACAGACTATGTGCACCAGTAGCTGCAAGAGGTTGGCGCTAAGAGCAAAATCTCGCAGCGGCAAGGTAGCCAGGTGGCATGCGCCAGCTGGTTAGGCCAGAATGTGTGCTGTGGCTCCAATAGCGGCTTGTAATGTGTTTGGAGGTCCATCACTGACAATTCCAGAGCACACAATGCACCTCGGCCCAGTAGGTGAAGGCCATAGGCTCATGTGCGGCTTGATCTTGTGGAGGGCAATATTCCCTGGAATAACAAGGTACTAGGTCATTAGCTGGGTTGAACATCAAGGGTCACAGCTGGTTAGCAGGTATGTGTGTATCTGTCATCGTGCTTTAGTTAAGCAAGCCTGGTAGGTGGCGTATGCTGTCACTCCAAATGGTTGCTGTGACGGCAGTAGTGTGCGCTATGCGATCAGTCCTGTTCGCCATGGTTTATTAATCACAAAGGTCGGTGCACATGTCTGGTCAACTTCAACAAAGAGGGTGCGCTCTGCTCCCAGGGCAGGTTATGGGTTGCTTCAGTTAAGCATGAAATGCCCCGCCTGCACAGCCAGAGTATATAGCCTGGTTGTGGAAGCGGTCTTCAAGCAAGTGTGCTGCTGTTCCATGTATTGGGGAAACAGGTGTTAGGGAGCACGAACTGCTAGAAGGCCTGCAACTTCAGATTGCAGGAGGTGGGAGCCACATCAGCTTGAAGGGTAACATAGCGATGTTTAAGAGTAGAGCTCCCTCCTGAGAGGCCATCACACTCTTGCAGGTCATGCGAGGCACTGGTACATTCCCAGAGAAGGATAAACCGCTCCATGCGCAAGTTTGCAGAGCAAGGGGCTTTGGCTTCATCAGGCATGAGCTATGCCGGGCGAACACCAAAGGTTAATTTGACAATGTTGGGGTGCACTTGGCACAGGTGGGCTTGGATCTGTCCCTACTGGACATGAAGGAGGCCCGGGAAATTGCAGGTTGCAGTGAGACAGGAACAGTTTTGGTGGGGGGCTCTTTAGGCGACGGTGGCCGCCTCCAGAGCTTTGGCGGAGTTACAGGGCAATCTGGAAGCATATGGGTACAGAAGGGTACCTCTGCAAGAGCACAATAGGGGTGCCAGAGCCAAATCCCAGGAGCCTCAGGGGAGAGTCCTGGAGTAATTACGTCGGCGCCCCGTTAGTCCTTCGGGCGGTTGTGGGCCTGAACAACCGGGGGCTTGCCTTGCTACGCTCCGCCCTGAAAGGGGCGTGAGTAATAAGGGACCAATGTGTCACGTGATCCAGTAAGGGGATCACCCCCATAAGGGTAGCGCTGATTGGTTACTCCACAGTGCTTGGCTCATCAGGCGGGCAGGGCAGCATAGGTTGGTACAGCTGCCTGCCCTTGGATCGCCCGTAAGATAACCCACCATATTGCATACTTTTGTATGGAATAAACCTGCAGCAATATTTTTCCCAAACAAAAGTTGTGTTGTGTATTTATTTATGCATGCATACCCTGTTGTGGTGTGGGTGGGGTGTGTTGCCAATAATGGGACTATGCTCTTTCGAGGGCATCTGGCTCCTCTTGTTCAATAAACCCCCATCACTCTGCTTGCCTCTCAGTTGCGAAGGCTGGGGATGCCCTGCTCCCCTTCACCTTGCCTTTTTATGCTTTGCTCATACCACCTCTTCTTGCCCCCAGCGGTGCACTGAATAATATTCCCGAGAGGGGTTTCCTCATGCTTTTCTCACCTCAAGTTGCAGTCGCTCTTAAACCTCTTCAATGCATTTTCAGTGGGAAACTGATGTCTCCAAAGTGGAAGAACTTTAAAGGGCCTGCGTCTGCTGTGCAAGAACAAAATCCGCCTGAACAATGCAATCTGGAGAGAGCCTGGTACACCCAGTGTAAGTGACCTACAGCTACACCGTGATCCTGCGCGGCAGCATTCGAGCCGTTCTGACTGGCAGTGAAACCTGTGCTAGGGCGCCTCAGTCCTAGGTACCACACCCTGCGGTTCTGGATGTGAAATGCAGTCCCAGCGCACCTCATCTGACCTTCAGCAGCGAGACGCTCTGCCAATGCTTCTCAGTTCTTGCCTTCCTCACGGTTAATCCCGCACTGGGACCCACCAGAGGCCTCCACGAGGTTCCCTCAGCCACGACAGACTAGCGGTATCACTGCCACAGTACACAGCTCAGTCCGGACCTTGCACTCCTACTGTTCTAGTACTGAGACAGTGCGAGAACTATCTCAACGCGCTGCACCGCTGCTATTCTGGAATATAAACAAGGCTGCTGTTTCAACAACCGCCAGTGCAATCCATCCGTGACCTGCAACACGCCTGCATTTATACGTAGCACACAGGTCTTCAAGTGCGCCTCAGACCCAGCCCAGACCAATGTTGCTATTTCATCACGTATATCAGTGTGCAGGTCTGCTCACACCCATCTCAGCCTCAACCCCTAGCACTTCCTTCTGTCCCATGACTCAGGCCCGATGCACAGCTCTGCAGTTGGGCCTCAATCCAGTGCTCATCTACTGTACTGCCTTGTGCCGCTGTACACTGCAGTCCCGTACTGTACCTTCCTTCCTGGTTCAGCCATGTTAACAATAGGCATCAGTGGCAAAGCACGTCAACCATTCTCTGCACCATTCCAGTCTGCTGTGCTTCTGCAGCAGTGTACACAACTCTGTCCCAGCTCAATCCTTGACTGCAGCTTTAGCCATCTCACTACTGAGACCCACACAACCACGCTAGCTCCCCTCAAACAGCCAGCTCCACCATAGTTTTAGTATTTGGAGCAGACCTGCAACTTCAGCAGTGCAAGGGGCACCTGCCGTGTACGTTGGGACCAGGTGTGCTGCATGTTCAGATGTCTGTGCCCATACTTAGTGTACCATGCCAGGGCCAACACTGCTGTGTTATTCTTCAGAGGTTGAGAACAGGAAGAATCCAGTCTGTGGATTGGTTACTCTGCTCGACGATCACCACCAGCCAGAGGTTCGTCTTATTTTTATTTGCACACAGTCGGCCACTAGTATGGCATCGCAGCATATTCGAGGGTCCGGAGTGACTTTTTCCAGTGGTTCTAATTTTACCTTCTCAGACCGGAGCCTGGTGTGGTTTGTGGAGCGTGCAGTCAGTGTGCACGAGATGGTCTCTTTTTGCCGATTCAGTTTCACTGAAAAGTTGGCTGTAGGCAGTCACTGCGGGGACTCTCATCAGATAGGTTAGTGTCTGAAGATGGTATTCATGAGCTCATCGTGCTCTTGCTCTCTACGGCCTCCTTTGGGTACATGCTGCTGTCATGGCCTGCTTGCCACTTAGTGAAATCTGTGATGTCGGTATTCAGGGTATAGGGCTGTACAATCAGAAGATGACAATACATTTGAGCGCACCTTCCTGGCTCACTGGCATGTGCTGGATATGGCCCGAGTTGCAGACACCAATGTAAAAATAACAGCAGGAACTTACTTTGTTTAGGTTTCGTCTGCACAGCGCTTGCACTGTGCTTGTGAAATCTATTGTTTTGAATATAGTAATTGCGCAATATATTGGCTTTTTTGTACATAAACAAGCCATAACACCTTAACAGTCTTTCTGTATCTTATATTGTACAACTACTCAGCAAGCTACAACTTACAACAAAAAACTGCTTATTATTAATCATATAGGGAAACCTAATGCATTTACCAATGACTGTTCTAATTGTTGTTTGTAATGTCCATGCACATACTTTATTACTTCCGACTATATCACTATGTATTTTTAGATGCTTGTAAGAAGGCCTCTGAAGTTCCTGCACCTATTATAACAGATTTTAATAGGATCTGCTGGAAAGGTTTGAGAAACAATTATATACACACACACAAATATATACATACACACATCTATATATACACACATACTTCGAGTTGGTAGTCAGCTTTGGCACCATTTGACAATTCTTCCCAAAGCGGTCCCTAAAAAGTGCTTTTTTTGCCTTGCTTGTTCATGGAAAGCATCAGTGTGATCTTTAAGAAGCACTACTCCAAAAGCCACCGAACAGAATTACACCAAATTTGTCAGGAAGATCTGCAGATTGTGCTTTTTGTCATTTGGAGTAAATCTGTTCAATAATTTAAGGTTTAAAGATGTATTTGTATTACTCAAAAGTGTATGTTACCTTTGTGAACCAGGCCCCTAGTGTGCTTACTTCAAATTCCACAGTATATCAGTGTCCCAAGTCAAAATGGCGTATGCATACCCAAGACAATATCTAAGTAGTTAAATACATTTTACCCCTCTGACTGTCCAAAAAAAAAAAAAAAGATATATTTGTATATCTGGAAGGTTGCGTTGCAGAGAGCTTGCAGAAGCGCCAATAAACAAAAATACATCAGCCTAGTAGGGGTACCCTGCCCATCATAGACCCCATCAAACCCTAACAGAAATGGAAATTTTGCCGCAATCCTGCATGATTGCAGCAAAATAAAAAAGTTAAAAGGTACCAGTCATTTTGATATTTATATGTGGAGGGGGGCATCAATGGGGCCTCCCGCACCATTTTCAGCCTTGGGCACCACATTCCCCGGGGCCGGCTCACTTACTCTGTCACAAGCAGCCACCCTCTGGACACAGTTTCCCTGCCCGCACTACCATGGGCAGGGAAACGTGTTTTCTCCAGCCTGGCGGGCGCATTTTCTAATTTCCCACCAGATGGGAGCAGACATCAAGTCTGCTCCCAGCCAGCAGAAACTTTAACAAGCATTGGCATAGCCAATAGGTCTCGCCTTTGGGACCATGTGTTTAGCCAGAACTTTTGGCTATGTTGTAGAGCATTGTGGCTGCTGTGCATCATGTTGAAAAGTTATAAAGTGTTAAGCATTTGTTACCTTTATACAAACCAAGACGACATTATAAACAACCGGATTAAAAAAAGATTTTAACATAAAAAAATGTCTTCTAGTTTTTTTGTACTTGCACTGCTGTCAACTTCTTCCTGCAAGGGTTTGCACCACACCTGGGTGCACAGCCGGGGCGCATGCACTAGCAGCACTGAAGAAAAGTCTGGCAGGGAAAGTACTTCTGGGTCATACACTTTCTCCCTCGCTCTGCGGGGATCCCGAACTCGGCCAACAAAGTCATGCATGACAACTAAGACCAGTCCAAAACAAACCCGCGAAACCCATTTCGAGGAACCAAACAAAAGTACAAAAACATGTTAAAAGTAAAACAATGACGAATCGTTGCCTTCAAAGTGCCTCACTGAATGTTTCCGTCACATTTCATAGGACGACATTGATTTGAAAACAGTGCATGGCATTTTGTCATGTTCACTGAATGCATGCCTTTTGGTGCGCAACGCTTTTGTTTTGGTAAGTGAAGGTATGTTTGGAGCTCCTTGTCACGCTTGCTGCACCGCAAACGCTTGTCAGGATGCTCTCGGAAATAACTTCTGTGACGTATGTACACATCACTGCGTAAAATGCTCGATGTGGCGAAGTAAATACAAACAAAACAAAATCGGCTCAGCTGTTTGAAGTGAGCATGACAGCAGCCTGATCAATTAGTAGCCTAAAAATAGAGTTCGTCTGATCAAGGCTCGCGCATCCATTCATCCTTCCGAGGTCGGAAAAATGAGTACCAGTTTTTGTGGGTGGCAACTACTGGGCCACCGTAAATCACACAGACACCTATAACAAGGTATGTAGCGATACAGAAGTCAAAGCCAACAAAGCAATAAAGAACAGTATGATGTTGCATAATGTCAGGAGTGTGTAGGGAGGGCTCTCAGTCCTTTTTGCCCCCCTCCCAGTACTTACAGGTTTACTTTCTTCGCTGCATAAGCAGGACTACAGTACCCAGTATGCACCTACACAAAAGACTGGATGATCTCTTCACGCCTGCAAGGGGACATCTTGGGATCACTAATGCATTACGAATGCTATGAAAGTTCTCGGGTCCAAACAGGTATGATTCAGGTCTGCTGGGTCTTCGGTAATTTGTCCCCCAAGCTCCCCAGCGCTCTCCCCTCCCCCGACCCTCTCACCGGCTGCACACAAAAACTCACCAGCATCCCCATCACATCGGTCCAGAGCCTGGAAAACCCATCGGACATGCCAGTCTCCTCCTGGGGCTCTGGACAGGCCGCTTGGTCCTCCTCCTCCATGGCTGCTCCCCCACCTCAGAGTCAGCAGTGCTTCAGCCCGGCAGTGTCAACAACCCTTTGCCCCGGGCAGTACCTAGGGGTGCTGCGTTTTTTAAATACTTCTCCGCTGTCCCGGGGCAGCTTCACCATGCTCTTCAATCTCTGCTTAATCCACCTCAAAGCGGAGCTGCTGAATTGTCCCTTGGGACGGTGGGTATTGGGCAGGTCGGGTCCCGTCCCCTCATTGCGAATCCCCCCCGGGGTCTCCAGGTTCCTGCCGGCTGCCGAGCGCTGGACGGTGGAGTTGACATTCCTTCGGAAACTTTTCATAGATAGACGAGGCTGCTACAGGCACACTCCAGCTGAAGGCTGGACTGCAACACAGAGGGGCGCACCAGGTGAGTCTTTAACGTTGAACATGTGACTCAGTCTCCTGGAAGGCTTTGCAAAACGCAACACCCGACAAAAATATATATTTCAAAACAGCCAGGTTTGCACAAGGAGTTCTGGCGAGATGAAAGCTAAGAGGTAGCAAGAAGCACAGAGCGTCACTTTAGAGACTCCCCTTTCTCGTGAAATGGACTCTCCCTACTTCACATGACTGCTCACACTGTCTGTCCACCAGACAAGGCTTTCAGCAACAAAAAAGTGCTGTGATGTCAGTCAGGCTCTGCGCATGGAAATGCGCCGCAAACAAGGGGAGTGACATGCCTGTTGGAAGGGGGACCCTAGCCGCTTTACCAGCACAAGGAGCCCCTGGCGGACACATGGTTTCAATCGTAGAGAACTGTTTACTGCAGAAATCGAGCTGAGTGAACAGAACAAGATGAAAGGGATCTCGTGAGGACATGCAATAGTTGCCCCATGCCAGGTGTTAGTTGTTCGTTCACCCTCTCATGCTTTTTTGATTGCATCTTTCTCGTTTTGGTCGTTTAATTCAAAATGCACGAATACAAGTGCGGAACCCAAAAGTAAAAAAAAAAAAAAAAAAGTAAAGGCCAGTATGAGTTACTCAAGCCTGATATGATATTCTCTAAAAATCATCTTGGCCCCACAGGGTTAATTTTCTAAAATCATTTTTATATAGCGGTTTATTCCGCCATAATTACCGTTTCAGGCTGCTAGCGACATTATCAGTAGCAGGATATGAGCACATTTACAACATGACGAGGGGCGGCGGTGCACGAAAAACATAACTATTTCCTTTTCACACAAAAGCGGTACTCTTTATTACCTTAGAAATATTGAAGTTTGTTGGCTCTGCCTGGATTTAAACTTTCAAATCAGAGAAAACTAAGCCGCTGGTGCGTCAGTCACTAGACCACATTACCACCAAAGCAAGTGACTAAGTGAACAAGACAAGCCCGGAAGTGGTGCCCGCGCGAGCTTGTGCCCGCCGCTGCAAAAGTGAAAGCGTCGCGTTTGCCCATATGTTTCCAATTAACGCGATCGCGAGACGCGGCGCGATAATTGGAAACATATGGCGCTCATGCTCGCTCCTGCGGACCCTAGGACACAGAACAGAGAAGGCGGGACATGCACCCCCCTTGGGCCAATTGCGTGCTGTCTCTTAGAAAGACAGCACGCAAAGCCCAATAGCAAGTGATAAATTCCAAGCACACGCACAAGCATGTATTTGGAATTTAAAAGCCCTTACCAAATGCCTCGCAGAGCAGCGCATGCGCGCTGGCTCAGACGAGACCTAAAAATGCTCCCCCCAGCTGGAAGCAGTCTTCTGTTCCCCTGCACGCAATACAGAACATTATGATCTCGCCTGGAGGGAGCAACATAAATAGTTGCACCCTCTGGGTGGGGGGTAATGCCAGCTACTGCACCATGCATCAAGCCGATGGGGCCGCAAGGGGGCGGGTCCTGGGGCTCCCCCGCAGCCTTGGGGCCAAAATAGGCTCGGGGGTCAACACAGCTCCCCTCCCCTTTTAAAAGAGGCCAGACCCAGGGCCTGAGAAGGCTCCTGGGAGGGGGCTCACATGCTCCCCTCACCTTTATTATATTTGGCCCCGGGGGATGGGGTCCCTGCTGCTGCTTGGTTTTAAGTACAGTAATAAAATATTACTTCATGGTAAAACACAGAAATGCACTGAAAAAACACAAAGGTTAAAGTAACATAGTTCGGTGAATAGGTCTGTGATAACTATCGTTTTGAATTGAAACAAACTGGTGAATGCAGGTTTGAGTTCAAAACGTTAATGTGGTCACTGACATTAGCTAGAATGTTACTTTAAGATTTGGGTTTTTTCAGTGTAAATACACACACCCCCACACAGTCTTTTTTTTGATAACTATCACCTACAAAAGAAAGGAACTGCCATATGTATGTGCTTTTCCCCCACATACGCCAATTTAACAAAGGGGTGGTGGGAGGCAGAAGCGATCTGGACCCAACAGAACTCTAAAACCTTGGAGCACGTGATTTTATGGGTACGATAAATTGATCATTCGTTTTTAATCTGGTAAGGGCGTGAGAGAGAGATCCTATTAACTTTATTAAATCATTGAACAACAATCCCCCAGAATTTCAATTATACCCATATCAGTGCCACGGAAAAAACCTATTGTGACATAGAAATTCATGTATGGGATGGTAAAATGTGTACCAAAATACACTGGAAGCCCACAAGCTGTAATAGCTTACTACGTGCCAATAGTGGACATCCTAGCGCACTCAAAATGAGTATGCTATTCGGCAAACTCCTCAGAGAAGACGCAGCTGCTCGGAAGACAATGAATTTGGCATATAAGCCGAAGACATGTCAAAGATTCCTTCGTAGAGTTCATCCATACTCCGTATTAGATGATGCACTAAAGAGAGCCTGGAAGAGAAAAGGGGGAAGAACTACTGTTCCCCAAAAAGGTAGCAGAGAATTCAAGTAATGATATCAGGTATATTATGGATTGCAATACCTTAAGTCATGAGGAGAGAAACTCTTAAAAAGAAACTGGAAACTGCTTAAAATGGACGACACTGAGCCAAATACTGCCTGATTATCCTAAGATCACTTATAAAAGGACAGCTTCACTGGGAGAGCGTTTAACAAAGGTTTAAGGAAAGTAGCAAAATTGATAACTCCAGTTGGCTTACAACTAGACAAAAAGGTTTTTGGCGCTACTTAAAGATCAAAGCATGTTCCCATGGTCAAAATAAGACGACTTGAGTTGCACAATGAAAAACCAATGATAAAGGAATGGATAAACTGAGACAACATATGTCGTATCTGTCCTGGAGTGCAAATGTGGAAAGAAATATGTAGGAAGCACTGTCAACAAATTGAAACTATGGATTCTGCAATCTTCAGGCCATCTCCAACAAGGACTTAACATATTCCATGGCCAAACATATCTGGGAAAATTAGAATGGCAACAAGTCGAAGATGAGTTACTATGGTTCTCAACATTTCATGAAGGCATCAAGAGGAGGTGACCAAGAGTTGACTGAGATCGGAGTCGAAATGGATCATCTTGATGGGCACGGAGGTACCAAGGGGACTGAATGCAGACGTGGAATTAAATGTACATCTATGAGAGTTGACTGCATCTGGTACCCCGCTGCTTTGCATTTGCCATATGTACTCTTTAGCCCTCGATTGGTTGAAACTTTGAATTCACCCTACCAGTCAGCCTGCCAGGTTCTCTCGAAGAGCATGATTTGTAGTCGCAATGTCCCTACAAACAAGATAAAGTATCAGTATTTGCTTTGCTGAAATTTGAATTGTAGTAACTCACCGCAACACGCCGCATGAGACCGGGGGCTCCTGCCTACAATCCCCGTGAGCCTTAGCAGCCTCACCAGCCCTGATGCCAGTTCCTTGCGCCCGGAGGCGCTTATCTGCAGGCGAGAGGCCCCGCTGCGCGGGACCTCGTAACTCGCCGCATGAGACCTGGGGCTCCTGCCTACAATCCCCGTGAGCCTTAGCAGCCTCACCAGCCCTGATGCCAGTTCCTTGCGCCCGGAGGCGCTTATCTTCAAGAAAGAGGCCCCGCTGCGCGGGCTCCGCCAGGGCGAAGCCCGGGCCAAGGGCGGGCCCGTCCTTGCCAGTCATCGCCAGGAAGAGGCAGGGCAGGGCCACTACCCTTGGCTCGTTGATCCACTGAATTAAGTGGGACTCTGGGATTTGTGGACTGCTACCTCCAGAAACTGAGTTTTAGACGCACTGGCTTGATTTATTTGAATTCCTGGCCTCGAGAACCTTAATGATTAAGCCAGCGCCGTCGACAGTTTTTATAATTCTCATTTTGCTATTCTCCTTGGTATTTAGGGTAGCTGAAGATTTACTTTCGACGCTACAGATAACTGTTGACATGGGGAAAAGGAAAGCCATCGAGAATGACAACAATGGGGGTGGGACATCCGAGGGGGGAAGTCGTAGGAAAGCCAGCAAAGCCAAAATGGCTCGCAAATCCGCAGCTAATAACTGTTCTGGATCGCATTGACGATTTATTGGTAGAATGCCACGACATTTTAGCTCCGTCCACCAGCCCTCCCACTAGTCCGTCCACACCAGGTAAACAGCATTCCAACACAGAACCAGTCCCACCCCTTGGCTCAAAGCCCAATTACGCTACTAAAGTTAAGCGAATTCCGTGAATATTCACTAAACACGCTACACGGAGCTCTATGACCAAGGCTCATAGGCATAATACCAATATGCAATGCACACTAGCGGAGCACGATAGGGAGGTAGGAGCTTTCCCCTCTTCCACCGCAGGGGTAGACACTAGCGTAGTAAATGGTAGGATTGACAGCAATACCACCACTAATATCCCTTTAACCAATCGATTTTCGTTACTTGAAGACCGGTCCGAACAAACTATGGGAAGGCAGGAACAAGTAGTGAGGACTACCCCGTCCCCTAGTCCAGATGTAGTACGTATGAATGTTGAGAATGAGGCAACAAATGGGAGGGGGTGGTTCCCTAAGCACAGCACCCAACAGGAGAGTGTGATACCTGTAGGATCATTGCGGAACCTAGGGACGAAGTTAGTTCACTAAAATCATAATTCCTAGTGCTCTCAAACCAAGTGAAGCTCCTTGTGAACAATGAGGAATCTAGAGTAAACCCATGTGAACTAACCACTAGTTCTTTACCAAATCACATTCCATCAACAGGTAGCAGCGCCACCTCAAAGCCTACGATTAACCCAGTCCCCTTAATGTCTATTCAAACACGTCGCCCAATAGAACATAGAAATACAAGTCCCCTCAGAGCAAAGCTGGCCGATAAATGCCATTACAATCCAAGGCAGAATCAAGACCAACATCCCACCAAGAGTAGCTTTATGATTAACGTGCCTAAACTACAGTTGAAAGGCAAACAAGAGGCCAATCATTCATTGCTCAACAAATCAATCCATTGGATCTGGAAAATAAGGGGGTGCAGGTCCATTATCAGGGATGACATTCTCTGGGCAAAAAGAATATTTCACAGCACCTCCCATACGGACTCCATTTAAGAGACGAGGACCTAGTTCACAAATCTTATAGCTTTGGAGGCAAGAACCTGCCCACTCGTAACCACCAACATTCAGATGAAGTATAATCCCTTCGTCTCACCACAGTCGCATGCACACAGAAGGGTTGGCACCTTGATGGGGTCGGATTCATCTCTATCCCTGAACGATAGACTGAAGCACCAAAACACATCCCATAAGACCTCCAGCCACCTTGACCAGATCAATTATTCTGCCCTGGAGGTACAAAAGGCGGGGGCTCCACCAACCATTTCATCATCTATGCTGCAGACCCATAGTCCTGAGTCCTTTGTTCCACCGCAGCCTACCACTAGAACTACAATAATGGCAAGCCTAGATCAGCAAGCAAATTTCCCATTTCCACAGACGTGTCGTATAATAGAGGAATATCACACTATCCCTCTAGGATTAGAAGAATTGACATCTACACTTTGTATACTGACGTGGAATGTGGCTGGGATAAAACCTAAGGTGGCACTCCCCCATTGAACAATTCGATGTCTGCATCCTACAAGAAACTTGGGCGACCGTACCAGTCTTTATCCCTGGGTATGTTATGCTGTGCCGACCGGCAGTTACCAGTAGACCAGGACGACCAGCAGGGGGGCTGATGACCTGGGTCAAGATGGACCTGCAATGCACCATTAAAGAGATTAAGATCAATAGCCCCAACATACTTGCAACCACCCTCGGGGGCAGAAATGGCAGGATGATGGACATATACAATGTCTATGCTCGTGGCATTAAGGCAGGCACAAGCTCACCAACCCTTCAAGCGTTGGAAAACACCCTTGAGGAGAGAGAGAGTGTAGTCATCACCTCTAATAGTTGCAGGAGATTTTACTACTACATTTGAGCCACTGAACTCGGCAGATGTAACTAACAGCGACCAGATAGAGGTGCAGTGGCATGTCCCTCCCCTCGACTTACCACCGATCAGAAAATGGACACAAACTGCCTTACAGCTCCAGGCTATAACTCTTGAGTATGGGCTTAGGGCAGCTAATGATCGCACCAATTCCGATAAGATGGGGGGCCAATACCTGCAATAGAACTACCAATACAAGCCGAATCGACTATGTATTGATAGATGTGAGGCTGTGGCCGGAAGTGCTGGACATGGTGGTCGGGAAAATAGACAGCGACCATAACCCGCTTGAGCTTGCCATGACCTCACCCCTGGATCAAAAATAATGGCAGTTCTGGCGCAATGCTCACGTCCAAGGAACTATGTCCCACGAATAACAGACGACTAAAATGGGCACGTGTAGCAATGGATACCAATAAGACCGAAGCCATAAAGCAAACTCTCCTAGATAACCTTAAGCTCCAAAACAGAGCGGAGCATCAAGATGAGCTTGCAATGGTCACGGACATTCACACGTCCTTTTTTATGCAGTTAGCTTCTCATTTTAACCGCCCGAGATATCATCGCAAGAAGTCAATTAATTCGCAGCGTTCCTGGTTTAATCAAAAGTGCAAGGAAGCATGGTCACATCTGGCAGCTGAGATTAAAGCCAAGAACGTAAAACATAAGATTAGCTGGGAGATCGTACAAAAAAAAAAAAAAGCACAGACTGAAGCAAAAAAGGAGTGGGTCGAGGATCGATGGCTACAGATTCGCGACGCCCGTCAAAGGAAAGATTCCCAGCAGTTCTGGTTGCTCGTAACAAGGGGAGATGCTGAAAGACCTAGACCACCGACCAACAATATTAGAGGCTGCTTGGTTTGACCATTTCTCCACAGTTTACTCAGGAACAGGTGTGACTGACATCGAAGGCCCTTACAAGGATTACATCAGTATGCAGCCAGACAATGACCTATTCTCCTCAGCGGATATCATCCAAAGTATCAACTCCATAGTTAAAAACAAAGCATCACGTCCAGATGGAGTACCTGGAGATGTCTTTCTAATCGACATTCCTAATTGGTCCAACTACATCCGGACATTAGCAAACGGAATTGCCGCTGGGGCCCCTATACCTCCATCATGGCAAGGAGCAGAGGTCATTCCGGTCTATAAGAAGGACCGTTCGCTGCCTTCCAAATACAGGCCGATTAGCTTCATAGATGGTGCCCAGAAGGTTTTCTCCCGTGCCCTTCTCACCAAAATTACTGAATGGATGGAGGAGAACAACATACTATCACCCTTCCAAGCATGGTTAAGGAGGAAAAACGGCACCATCGACCAAGTCTTTCACTTCACTCTACTGGCCTAGAAGACAGTGACATTAGAGCAGGGCAGTCTCTATACTGCCTTTATCGATTTTAAGTCAGCCTTCGATCTTATCCCCAGGGCCACACTCTGGCAAGTCCTACAAGATCTGGGGCTCCCACAGGACATCCTGGCACTCCTAGTACAGTTGCACGAAGGACACTATGCAAGAGTTCGATGGGGGGGAAAATCAAGGGCACTTGTCAGACCCAATAAAGGTCGTTAGAGGGGCAAGGCAGGGCTGTGTTCTAGCCCCCACCCTATTCTCGCTCTTTATAAATGGGGTGGCGAAACATCTAGCGGAAGTCCACACAGACGCTCCCTCATTGGGGAGTGTAAAAATAACTACCTTGCTGTTTGCGGATGATACGCTATTAGTCTCTAAAACCCCCAGTGGCCTTCAACTGCTACTTGATCGTTTTAGGTCTTTCTGTGGAATGAGAGGATTGGAAGTTAACACCTCGAAGACAAAGCTCTTGCTAATGAATCCCCACAAATCATTCAGAGGCAAATTGCTATTGGGTGGGAGTCCATTAGAAAGAGTGGATACCTTTGATTATCTCGGTGTAACTTTCACTGAGAAAATAGCATGGAAACAGCACATCTCCAAGCGAATCCTCCAGCAGAGGAAAACTACCGGGGCTCTGATTATACAACACAGGGCATCACAAACCAGACCGATCCCAGCCCAGCCCGCTTCAGATATAAGACCAGAAGGTGGTAGGCTCAGCCCTGTATGGGGCTGAAATCTGGGGGTTTGATAACTTGGAGGGCTTACTTCGCACAGAAAACAAAATTCTTAAGCTCACTTTGCTCCCTTCCCCAGAGCACCCCACTTACCCCATTAAGGTTAGATATGGGTAGAACTACAATTTTAGACAAGGTGAGGCTCCGCCCACTTCTCTTTTGGCTTCGCCTAAAACAAACGCCCCAGCTTATCCACTATGCAACTGCCCTTGAAGAAGTCCTAAAGCTGGATCGCTTAAAAAAAATTGGCTGGTTTAGGAACATCCAGACACCGTTTTCTGCAATAGGCCTGGGGAACCTGTGGGATGTGACAGATACCAGCTTACTACCTAGCAGAGAGTGTGTCAAGTCTTACTATTGGAATTGGGTGGCAGAGAGCCGTCACACACACACTAGGAGGCCGCGTCACGATAGCATTTATTGAGTTCAAGCTGCTTGGTGTGTTTGAACCGTACATGGAGTTCCTTACTATCCTTCAAGAGAGAAAGCTATACATCCAATTTAGATTTGGTTGTCTCCCCCTGAAATAGTTCACAGAGTCATGGAACAGGGGCTCTTCAGCCACATCAAGGCACTGTCCATGCTGCTCTGAGACTGAAGAGACAACCAAACACACTCTTTGCTTGTCCATCATACAAATTCCCAAGACTTAAATGACTAGCCCCTGCCTGTAGACAAATGGGAACCCGATGTCATCAAGAAGCATTGCGCATCCTCAGAACATATACAAGGCCATTAGTAGTCTGTACAGTGGCCACATTTCTGGGGAAAATGTGGTTCATTAGGAGGCAGTCACAAAAAATACGATCAAAGTACACCCTCAGATCACATCCCAATCCCAACCCAGATAACCAACAGTCTCACTTGACAATCTCGGCATAAATAACTACAGGATTCGTGTCTAAACTATTGAGAACCTGTCCACGGGGCATCCGCAAAATACCTTATAAGGTTCCGTCCTAGGTAAACTACGATAAATGCAATAGGCCGTACTAAAACACACTATTCAAATTGCTGCTTATATCTGAAGGCTCCTCAGTTCACAACAATTGAGTTTTCCACCCAAAAATTGTAACCAGTGCTTATACTGTATATGCAAACACGTATGTAATATTGTATTTTTGCACTCTATGTATTTTTAAGGTTTTCTTTGTATCAAATCGGAGCCTCCTTTTAATGCTATTTCCCACCTAGGTCCCTAACTTTATGCCCCACAGATTTAGCAAAGTACTACTTACCATGAATTGCTGTTTTAGACTTGAGATCTTACCCGACGGACTTATTCTAAAGATAAAGGAGCATTGTACTTTTACATTTTAAAATCTTATATGCAATATTGGACTTTTAAATCATAGGCATGGGCGTTTATGTATTTCCTGTTGGATTTTACTTTGTGAGAATCCTTTTATCAGCCCATTTCCTGTTCTTAACTTGGATTTTAGTAGGTAAGCTGTCTCTTTTCACTGTCACCCAATTAGGCTAAACAACGAAGCATGACATTGTTTGCATCACTGAACGAATAAAGTTTGATGATGCAAATTTAGTCTATGTATGAATTAATGGATGACGCACATGACTAACTGGAAGCTGGATTTCTCTGCATTTGGCACTTTTTCCTCAGTACTTTATGGGGTCAGACAGCTTCAAGATATTGTATACATTGGATTCCTTTGTATTGGGCACTTTACCCGTAGCACTATGTGGTCCGATGGCTCTAAGATATTGTATAAACTTGGATTATGTACCTAGGATAATAGGGCACTGCAGACCACTGACGACATGTCTTGCACACAGCACTTTGTCTTACCAATTATGATTCAGTGCAATGTAAGGCACGCCACTGGTGCCCTCATTGCAATATCCTCTGCACGTACCACTCTGTCTCCATTACAATTGGCCTTGTTTTACGCTTTTTTGCTAATTGATTATGCACTTTTGTAAATGTAATAACATTGACTCATGAGTTGCAGTCCTGAACATGCTCAGATAATTGGTCAGCATTCTTGTTAGCCAGAGCTTCGCTTCATTACCATGCGGTCTTTCGCATTTGGGTCCTGAAGATTGTCAATGGAGTGGCTTTTGACCTACAAGAGTATGGTATTTTGGTCCTCTATATTAATTAAGTGGCATTGATTGTGCATGCATGGTGAGTCATTGAGTACTTCACTCAAAGGAATGAGTACTCAAACATGCACAGTAAGGAGATCGGATCGTGTCATTGTGAATGGAATATTGGTGGACTAAAATGCATAATCTAGTCTGGCTAAATTTCACATATATGTAACAAGCAACTGATCTGGAGACTTGTGTTTCATATGACTTCTGATTTACTATCTTAGTGATATGGGAACTTATATCGTACATTATTTGGGAATTCTGACATGGTAATGTATTTTATCGATTGTGTTCCTTTTTTCAACAATCTTAGCCGTATAGTACTTTACTGGAGAGAATGTTACCAACGCTAAAGATTATGTTGGATGGATTTCCCCAACTGCTGTTTTAACACTTTTTTTTTTAAGCATTGGACGACACGTATTGGGTTATGTAATAGAATTTTCTATAGATTGTAAATTACGAAGAATGTTAAATGCATAATAGTAATCTACAAAATTACTTCACGGCAGAGCTTTCAAAATTGTTGAATGAAGAGGCCATGCACATTTGTATTTTACCATGATTGTGAATTTATTATAATGTGAATTGTATTGAATGCATTACAAAGGTATTTCGCTCAGGGCAGGGGTTCCAGGGTACAAACAAGATGGCAGTCAATTAAAGAGCACTTTTTAAAAAACTGACCTTTGCAGTGTAGTATTTGTATGGGTGTTGGGGGAAATTGTCCTTTCGAGCACTCTGTAAACTCTATGGCCAGTTGAAGGCTCCAGCCAAAAAGCGTTGCTATACCGGTATCATTTGCACTATGAAGAAGAGAAAGATTAAATAAATACTGTTTGTGGTAAACCCACCTGGCTGTGCTGCCCGTGTCCTTAGGCCAGCAAATGACAATTAGATAGCCTTTGTAGGAAATTGACGTGGAGGGAAACCGGTTTGTATGTATGTATACTGAAAAACCAAAAGGTTACATGGACTTTCTAGTTAGGCTCAGATTTCACTCGTACAAAACCATTTAACCTCAGCAGTTATAGTTACCTGGGCTAACTATAATTTACGTTCCCGCAATGCACTGCTTATGACCTCACATATTACATCACTCATGACCTGGTCCGTGACATCACTGACATCATCCAGTGAGTAAGTTTTGTAAAAGTTTGAGGTAAATATGTATACTAAGCAACTGCATAAATTAGTATTCTTTTTGTATTACTGAGTGATACTATTTCAAATATATATCATCTGAGTGACACTGACTTTATAAGTGTGGGAGTGGGTGTCTGATTGGCTGTATGGGTGTGTGAGTAGCTATATGGTTGAGTGAGAGACTGAGTAGCTCTATGGGTGGACGAGTGTGAGAGTGGCTGTGTGGGTGACTAAGTGGGTGCGTGAATGGCCGAGTGAGTGACTGGATGTGGAAGTAGATGTATGGGCAAGTGAGTAGCTGTTTAACTGGGTGTATGAGTGGCTGTTTTACACAGTATTTGTGCGAGTGGCTATATAGATGAGTGAATTGGCACAGGAGTGATTGTATTGATGTGTGAATGGGTATGCAAGTGGTTTTGTGGATGTGTGAGCGGCTGAATGGGTGAGTGAGTAGCTCTGTTAGCATCTGTATGGGCGAGTAGCTGTATAGGAAGAGAGTGGTTGTGTGAGTGGCTGAGTGAGTGCGTCAGTAGTTCTATGGGTCTGAATGGGTGTGTGACTGGGTGTATGAGAGGTTGCATGGGGGTGTGAGTGGGTGGACATGCTAGTGGTTCTGTGGATGTTATCAATAACATCATGAGTGAGGTCACTGTTTAGGTCATGAGTGATGTAATATGTGAGATCCTAAGCAGAGCATTGCGGGGGCGCAAGTTCTAGTTCGCTCAGTTAACTAAAACTGCTGAATTTCAATGTTTTTGTACGAGTGAAATCTGAGCCCAACTAGAACGTCCCTGTAACCTATTTCCCAAATGTAACCTATAACCATTGAGAGGGGGTGTGTGAGTGACTGTATAGGTAGGAGAGTGGCTGTATGGGTCCGTGAGTGGGTGTGTGACTGTATGCAGTGACGTAACATAGGCCCCCGTTTTGCAGGGGGCCCAGAGCTTCAGGGGGCCCTCAGCACAGTAGCCCGACCTGAGAGCTCCTGATTGAGTCCAGAGCACCCCCCTGTACCTTGCAGGGGGGCACCTCAAGTTTCGTTATGCCACTGACTGTATGGGTATGTACGTGGCTAGGTCTGTATGCATTTCTCATCTTTATTTTGCCTCTTTCTGACCTCTATTCTGCCTCTTTCTGCTCGTTTCTCACCTTTGGGACTGTTACAGCTTCCGCCAAGCAAAAGCAAACAACTATGTTCCGGGGGTGGGCACCCCAGGACCCTGGGGGGTCCGGGGGTGGGCACCCCAGGACCCTGGGGGGTGGAGCTCCCAAAGGCCATTATTGATCCAGGAAGGGGGCAGCACACCTCCCCCCCATGTATTTTACTTGCTGCCCTGGGGAGGTGATGGTCCCTGGGGATCAAGAGAGCCCATGAAGAGGGAGGGGGCCCTTCATTATGTAAAAAAGCCTCAGGGAGGTGGTGGTCCCCAGGGCACAAAGCTTTAGGAGGAGGGTACCCGGTCTAAAAAAACTCTATAGAAATTAACATGGAAAAACACTTTTTTTTTTTACATCCCCCACTTGACGGATCACCCCGAAACCTTCCATGCACAACAAAAATCACTGGCACACTTTCTGGAAAATTTCGTGAAGCTTTGCTAACCGGCGGTAAAGATATTGGCAAGTCAAAAAAACGCTTTTTCTATGGAAAAAGTGTCCCAACTATAACTACCTACTGACGACTGCCAGTAGGATATAGATATGTCATCCTTAAAGACTAAAGATTAGTCTTTCAGCACTTGTGTTAACGTTCAGTGCTGAAGCAAAGTTGAGGTTAAGTGCATGCCAGATATTTCAACAAATGCTATTTAAACTACACTGGACTGCTTCTTTAAAGACCTGCGTAGAAGCAGGATGGCTGAAAGTGTGTACCAACAAGGGCTCATGCATAAATGGACATTTCGCAAGTGGCATGCGCCAGTGGCGATTGAGGGGGGTGCTGCATCTGTTACCTCGCTGAAGTCATAGGGATTGTAAAAATCCAGGTGTCCCAAAAAACGCGTAGCCAAAATATTCAGCAGGAGAGTGGCAAGGATGTAGTCTGTAGCTGGTGGTACAAATTGGGAGCACACTACTGTAAATTTAGAACTAAAGCATGGTGTGGTAGGGCTGCCATTACAGACACATTTTCCATTGAAATGCCCATTACATTTGCACAGACATACAGATCTACTAACAAAACTATACAGCGCACAAACGCTAATGTGTGGAAATCAGAATTACCAAGTGTATGGATTTGCTTTGATCATATTAAAATCTTTGTTTCCACCACACTTCAGAATTGCATAAAGATGCACTTTATTTATAATTGATATATTTTAAAATTAGTATAGTTTATTTAAATTCGGTTGTGTGCTAGGATAAAAACATCCTACAGCCTTTCATTTCACACTTCCCGTACCCAGCAAGATTGACACAAATCCTCCCACTTTGCAGTCAGGCAATGAAAAGCAAACACCAAGCTCCCTTTAAAAAGAATAGACTGCAATTTGCCAGAAGATAGAGCCTGACATTTGAGCTCTGTCTTTGCATGTGCAGCAAATGCGACAAGAACAGATTTTAAAGGCTACTTTATTGCTCATTCAAATTCTAAACTCCAGCATGGTTATTTTGGGGGCACTTCAGCCCCTTCCTCTCTCTTTCCAGGGCCTATGGAATAGACGTGAAATTAAGGAACAGGATTGTTTAAGTTATGTTATCTGCAGTGATCACTGACCAAAATAAACAAGTTGGTAGACGGAACATTGTTCCTCACAGGCATACAAGATTAACGGACTGGTAGTGGCAAGGATTAGCAGAATCAGTCAAGCAGAAAGCTATGAGGCAGGAAACATTTTCAAAGAAATGCAGCACGTTTACTGTTGTGAACTAGGATACGAGGAGAACTGAATGCATTTACTCTCGTGGAGTGCCTCAGTCAAAAAAGAAAAAGTAATTCCCAGAAAGAGCACTCATGGAAGATTACATTAAGCCAGTCAGAGGCGATAAAGAGGATATGCTTCACAGGAGGGACAAACATAAGCTGGATAGCTTCCAACAAAGCAACCAAATAGCAAACAAGCAAATGTGAGTTACATAACACAAAGCCTATGTTAAGCAATGGGTGGAATGCACTCCAGGGAAGGTTTCAGCATGTCCCCAATATGTCTTTATAACCAGACAGCTGCACTGTCTGGTATGCTTAGACCTAAAAGTAAGGACTGTGCTAAAAGCATAACATATGCGGTACTTGAAAATGTAGGATCCGTTAAGTGTTATACAGATTCTATACAGTGAATCAATCTGAGAAATGGAGTAATTAAGCAGAAAAGAATGGAGAGAGTGATGGAGGCCAAGTTGAAGGACTCTTAGACCAAGACCAGTGGAAAGGTAAAAATGCATACAAAGACGTTTCTGGTTGGTAGGCCAGTTAGATAGCCGATAATAGATCACAAAAAGGGTCCGTTTTGAGCAGAAAAGTCGGAGCTGTAAACTATTTCTGCAGATGGTGGTATGTGCCCAAGTAAGGAACAGAAAGATGGAGTGAATCTTTGATTCAGAAATTGCTGACATTTAGGACTCAGTATAGCACCATGTCCCCTGAAAGAGAACGCCAGTGCACAGAAAGACAATTCAACTGTCAAAAAGTAAATTGCAGTCATGGTTCTGCACAAGAGTGATTTACTCACAAGTGCCTATATGCTTCTGAAAACTTTGTAGTATGACCTGCATCAATGGAGGACTTAATAAGGATTCTAGATGATAGAAACATGGGCAAGCCAAAGGCCAGACTTAGCATCTCCTGGCCAGATGTTGTTTGGTGCAAGGTGTTGCTCTGAGCCATTAGAAGCAGTATTCTTTGCCTTAAAGAAAGATCCTTGGGGAGGCAGCTGGCCTATTGTGGAGTGAGCCAGAAACTTTTGGCCTACAGATGCTCTTTACTCCGGAACCATTTGATTTTTGTGGGCTTTTGTTTAGAAGTTCGAGAAAGATATGGACTTTGTTTTTAGGTCTCAGCTACACAGCGCATGCATGGTCGTCAAGAGACCGTTTTATTCAATATGTGGTTTCCAGCCCCACCCATAGGCTTCCCATTTGCTGGCTCAATCGCTGCGCTCATTCTTTCTCCCCATTTGTCCATGGTATGCATGATTCATGCCTCTTCCTGCATTTAGCCCTCCCTAAGAGCATGGACCAATTACTACTATACCACGACTGCTCCTATTTCAGGAACTGTCTTAGGAACTACTTTTTTTGTTGAAGAGCAGTTCACAAGAGCACTCGTGTTTTCACTCGCCCCAAGCTGCATATTCTGTAAATAGGCCTGTAAATCTTGTCTTCATCGCGTCACATCTGCTGTGCATTCAAAAGACAGGTCAAATGTTAGCACTGCTTGCTTCTTCCTTGCTGGTTTCTTTTTGTGGAATAACTCCCTGCGAGTGAACAGTTTCCATCTCTCACATCTTTATTTAAGTAGGAGCTAGGGTGCATGTCCAGCAGATCCTTTTTGTTTATGGCTACAAACATTTTCCATAGATGGGTCACTTGTGTTATTTGATGCTGTGGCCTCATCCCAAGCACGGTTTAACAGAGGGGTTGGTTGAGATAAATGTCCTTTTAATAGTACATTGGAGTGGGGTGTATGCAGCTCAATCTTCAGTGGAGACATACTCAAGGTCTATTTCGAATGGGGCACATAAATGTTGACTGAGGGACGTAGAATGTTTTTTTCACAGGCTCCTCTCCATGTGGTTTATGACTGACATGGTTGATGCACCCACTAATCTTTGCACCACTGTAACAGATGCCTCCCACCTTTGCTTGTACCACTGCTTTCAGATCGCTTAGGGTTGTGAGAATGTTCTGTAAACGGTACTATTCTCTTTGCAGGGTCATTGGCCCTGGTTAGGGAATCTTCAGGGTTGCTTCTCACAAGGTGACTTGTTCGCGGTCACTCCAAGATATTTAGAAGTGCTTCTTTGTTGCTGGACTGCATAATGCCTTTGTTTACAGTCCCCAGATCCCAAAGTTCTTGCTGGGTTCATTTGCAGATACGTTGTCATAATTGTCTTACATTGCTCAGAGCTGGGACTGCAGGCATATTGCATTCTTGCAAGAAGGATGAAATTCAGAGTGCAGAAGCAAAATAATCTCTCTGGTTGACTCACGATATCTGGGGATGCTGCCATTCTTGCCCTCCAAGTCATTTGAATATTTTAAACAGGAGAGAAACAAGGCTACATCATATCGCTTTGGTAAATTACCGGCTTGTGCCTTCGATGCAGACTGGAGGTAGACTGACTGATATGGGCTGGAGGGAGACCGCATATACAGTTTGACCAAAGGAGCTGCTTATTGACCAGGTTAAATGCTTCTGCGAAGTCCACAGACAGGGGTACAAGTCTTCTGGTGAGAAACTAATAGAAGACATAGTAGAGAATGAAGGTCTCATTTAGACTAGAAAGTCCACACCTGAAACTTCACTTTATAGGGTTCAAGTGAATACCATCACTGCATGAAGGCAGAGGTTTCAGGATGAATTTAGAGAAGATGGTCTACCATATAGATTAGGCTGAAGTGTCGATGAGCTGGGAGCAGATGTCTTGCCTTTCTTGTAGAGTGGTAGTATCTGGTTCATTTTCCAAGTTTCCACATGCCATGACTGAATAGATAGTCTCTTTTCAAACGTATTATCACCAATCCACAAAGCTTCCAAAACTGTTTCTTCTGTGAACCATGTGAGCCCTTTTACTGTGAAACTCTTACCTGCCTTCCACATTAGAGCATCAAACTGATCACAGAAAGGTCAGTAGCTAGCAACTTTCAAAGGATTTGAGAGGAAGACACTGAACTTAATTCAGGATATAACTGTAGCCTTTACTGTGAGCAGAACTATGCTCTACACACTGGTCTTCCTATAGTTCTTCTCACCATCCCTCAAGCAGCTCAATAAGGTTATAATTACATTTGATCACACGGCGGGAAACCGGGTCCTGGTTGAAGTATACAGCACTTGGCATTTGCAACATACAAGGCACACATGGACACTGCCTCATCTAGCTTCTATACATCACCTTTAAGGAAAAGCTGAAGGCAAAGGTCAGCGTTAATGAAAAAAGTTCAGCATCAAGCAGAAGGCCTTTAGATTGGAAACCATGTTTTGACCCATCTCTGCAAGAAACCCACCTGCTAATGTGTTCACAAAACATAACACTGAAATCTGGGTATCAAAGATGAGCAGACAAGATGAGGAGAGGCATTGTGCTCAAACACATACCACATTTGCCCCTTGGAGCCCTATCAATACTATAGCACCCAAAGTGTAATTACCCAGAGTCCTAAGAGTTTCATGGAGTCCTTAAAATTGCTTCAGGTTTTTCCCTCAACTATTGCATACACTAGCCTTGTGGTATATCAGACGTATACCACCACCTTCACTATCAGACTATGTAAAGCCCTCGCTCACCCTTCCCTAGGGTCTGGTTCAGTTTGTATAAACTTTAGAAAGGATCTCTGTAGGAGATAAAGCCTGAGAAAGAAGGGAGGGATATTAATCCAATTCAGACATAAAAGTGACAAATCGCAGAATCTAGAATGCAAGGAGTGCGAGAACATAGCACATACAAAGCTTTCTCCTGTGCACATCAGCAGTAAAGCCTGGTGAAGAGTCTTCATAAAAAGGGACCGTAATGGGGGAAAACATGCAAGGATTGGAACACACATCGATCTCGCATGCAAATCCCTATTCTAGAATACTCCAAATGACCCTGTGGTGAGCTGCTCTCTTGAAATTACTGTAATCCCTGCTATATGGAGTTCTCTGCACAGGATTACTAATGTGGTGTTCCCACAACACTCATATGGGTTCTAAGACGGAGACCTTTCAGAACAGATGTTTGCGCTCTGCAACGTGCATTAGCTCAAAAAGGTGGGCCCATTAATTTAAACTGCAGTATAGATAGCGCTCATGGAGATGGTGTCTTCTTAATAAAGAAAGGCTTATGAGCCCGCTAAGCAAATCTTTAACCACCGGGATTGTGGAAAAAACCGACAAAGACATTCAGTATGTATTAATGGCAGCCGTTTTTGAAGTCGGTGCAATATACCACATTTCTCTACCATGTGTTCTACGAAACCGCTTTACCAACCGATTAGGATTGTGGAACTTGCAGTTCTCAAAACAGACCGTCTGAAGTCCCCATCTTGACCAAACCCCTCTCTTTTCTTTGAGAGAAATGCACAGTAATCCAGCGGAATTCAGGATTGGATATCAAAGCTCCTTACCGCTGGTCTAAGGCCAAGAAATCTTTAATCACATGGATCATAGGGCACTTTCAATAAGCAGTAATGGCAGCCAAATGGCACATACTACAGTAAAATTGAAAGTCAGCTCTATCCATGTAAAGTAGCTAAAGTAGTACAGCTGCTTCCTTCCAAGTTCTCATGCCAGCCTGCTTCTATAGACAAACAGACACGCATCCACTTGCAAGAAGAAAACTGAATTGGCATTTAGCTTTTTTAGGACGTTCAGAAGACATCAAACACGCAGTATGAAGTAAAGCATGGGGAAACATGCCCACGGTAGACCCACAAGATCCAGGACCACAGAAACAATGGGTCTCGCAGATTCTTTTGCCGCAGAACAAAGATTACTGAAGCCTACAGGAGATTGGATTGTGATGTTCAGTTTATTTTCCGCTATGGTGGAAACCCTCCTGGAATGCCACAATCATATCCAGAGACACTCGAGGAAGGAAAGAAACAGGTTGAATGGGGACAGCGCGTCAAGTCTGAAAATGTCAGCTGTGTATTTATGAAATCATTCCTCGAATGTCAAGGACAACTGATGATGCCTAGGGATGACACTTATGCCATACAACACAATCCTTGGCTCCTCCTCTGTTTACTCAATCCTTTTTGTGGTGGTCTTCCCTTGATCTTTGCTGACAAGGTCTAGAAGTGCTCCAAGATACCCTATGTGTTCTTTCTATGCATCTTTATGCTGAACACAGGGTGTGCAAGTAATCAGGCAGTGGTTGTCCCATCTTAGTAAGGTCAGGAGTTACAGCTAGCACAATAAGTGGGCAAATACTAGCCTCAGATGCCAAGACTGCCACAAGCTCGAGTGGATAGCTCTGGAAAAGAAAAACAAATAACTTAATCCTTCAAGACTTACGACTCAGTACCATTGTGTTCAGTCTTTAAGTTGATGGCGCAGACTGATAACTTCACTTAAGTCAAAGCCATCTACGTCAGATGAGGTGTTTAAGAAATTGGGTTATTGGTTGAGAGGTGTTGAAAATCCTTCGAGCAGCAACCACAATCCTGGTCAGGGTGAACCACAAAAAGTCAATAAATTAACCTGTGCTTAATGCTCTGGTAGCTGGACACAAAAGCAGTCAGGCTTTACTTAGAGGCAATGTCTAAAGTATTTATGCAGCACACAAACCGTAATAAAGTGAAAAACGCAAGAAAAATCCCACATCAATTTTCAAAAATAGACTATCATTTAATACATAAAATGACACAAAAAATAGAAATCTAATTGGTAGAGCCAGAGATATGAGTCTTTAAAGTTTTAAGTGAAAAATAACACCTAAAAAATCAAAGTGCTAACTGCTGCTATCTGGTCACACAAGACATGGTCTAAGTCAAAAGTTAATGCCAACCACGATTAAGAGTGGTTTGCCTACACAAGATGAATTGGGTCCGGTCTCCGCTTACCTTCGGATTTGGAAGAAATTGCAAGAAAAAGTTCCTGAAAGGTGAAGTACAGCAGAGCTAGGCAGCTGGTGGTGTTCGAGCAGGATGCGTTGTCTGGCACCCCTTGGACAGGGTGGACGTGAAGATTTCTACATTCGGTCTTAGTCACCTTTTTGGAAGTGGAAAATCTCCAACAGGACAAAGCTGAAGCCAACCTGCCCTTGGAGTCACTATTGTAGTCCTGAGTTCAAGCATCAAAGCAGGCCTCTGGGGATCCAAGGCAGTCGTGATGTCCTCCGCAGGTGCACGAGTGGGCTGAGGATGAAATGAAATGAATGAAATGAAAGGGGCTTTTGTATAGCGCATGGCTACCCGGAGGCATCCCAGCGCTGCGGAGGTGGCTAGGGAGATAGATGGGTTTATGGGAATAGCCAAGTTTTCAGATGTTTCCGAAATGTCCGATGGTTGACTTCCTTGCGGATAGGGAGAGAAAGGGAGTTCCAGAGCTTAGAAGCATTGTGGGAGAAAAGGCGGCAGCCTGTTCTGGCCTTCTTAATTCTGGGGACCTCCGCCAGGAGGAGCTCGTCCGAGCGAAGACTTTGTGTAGCCTTATATGGTTTAACCAAATTTTTGATAATAGGGGGACCTCTGCCTTGCAAGCCTTTATGCGCAATGCAGAGGGCCTTAAAATGTATTCTCTCCTGTACCGGGAGACAGTGAAGAGAACGAAGAGCTGGCTTTGTTGAGCAACGGTTTTTTGTGCCCGTAAGAAGTCTTGCTGCCGAGTTTTGAACCACTTGCAGTTTGGCAATGACCGAGTTGGGAGCGCCCAAATAAAGAGCATTGCCGTAGTCCAGCCTGGAAAGGATAAGCGCCTGGATCAGGAGCTCTCGAGTGGCTTGGTAAAAGAGGGAGTATTTTTCGGGTTGTTCTGACCAGACCATAGCAAGTGGCGGCCGTTCTCCTTGCTTGGACTCGAAGGATCAAATATTTATAACTAGTGCTAGCCTTTGAAATGGTGGAAACTTCTAGGCTACCCCCACATCTGGGTCTAGAAAGGTCCCCCCCTCCCCTTCCCCTCCCTCCCAAGGCTCCAAGAACTCTATGGTGACAAACGACTAGTTAGGTTTATTTGTGTGTGCTGGATGCAGTCCATATTGAAGTCCAAGTGGGGCAAGGAACAGCTCCGCCTCACCCATCCTGCCCACAACTAAACCCTTTTGTCTCACGGTCTGCGATGAATACACAAACCCTAACAGCAGGGTCACTGGCATGAGGCACCAAATGGCTAAGACCAGAAATTACCAGCTTTCTAAAAGTGGTATTTTCAGAATTGGGACTTAAAATTCGCCTTTACCATTAAGGAGTATTTTAAATTACAAGCCATTTGAGGCCAAACATTATATTTCTACCTGTTCTAAATTAAACAATAGCACTGATCAAACGTAATAAGGTAACCCAATGCTATCCTATAGGAAAAGTAGGTCTTAGAATAGTGAATAACGAATTTAGTTCACCATCATGACATGTTATGCTTAAAAACGCATCCCACTTTTTAAATACAAAGCACCCTTCCCTATGGGCTGTTTAAGGCCTACTTTAGCAGTGACATATTTTAAAAAGAAATGCTTGGGTCAAGAAAAGGTTTATATTGCTAGATCAAATTGGCAGTTTAGAACTGCACTACAGGCTGCTATGGCAGGCCGGAGACATTTTATAGTGCTACTCTACTAGGTGACACAATACATGCTGCAGGTCTACTAGTAGCATTTTACTTACAGGTCCTGGATACATGCAGTACCTGGCACCTACAACCAATTGGCACATTTAATTTTCTTGTAAGCCAATTTTACCATTTTGGAGGGAGAGAACAGTCACTTTAGCACTGGCTTAAAGTGATAAAGTTTGGACAGAGTCCCACTGCCAACAAAAACAAATTCAGAAAACCAGAGGGGAGAAGGCAAAAAGTTTGCGGGAAGACCACACCAAGGATATCAGGTATAAACATGGCTAGCCAAGTATACCTCCACATCAATTTAGAGTGCACCAACATCCTATAATATCACACACCTCTACTGTGAGCAGGATCAGAAATCAAAAACCGTCATGGTTGGGGAAATCTATGGAGTTCTCCGGGGTAGAGAAGGAAGAAAAACGCCCTTCTACAGTTTTCCGCAAAGAAAGCATATACGAGTAACAGTGTCTACTTTGATGTCTACACATAGGGCTCAGTGCCAGACACTATCCTACAGCAGGACATCTCCTGCCAAATGTCAGATTCTAACATACTGTAGTTCCATTTATATAAGTCTTCTCACCCCAGTCAAGGTACTGAAGTGCATAGGGGGTAGAAGTATCATGCTCCTCAGTGGGAGAAGAGGACATAAGGCAGACCGCACACGTTAACCCTTTCTGGACATTTTCCCTAGAACCTCCTGACTACCATAGAAGGGCAGGTACACAGACAGAACAGAAAGATATTGCTAATGTGTTTGGAGCTAACAGTAGCAAAAAAAAAAACACAAAAAAAAACCAACAAAAAACAAAAACCCACCAAAACCATCTAAAAATAATGCAAGGAAAAGTGAGATAATGTCCTAAAATAAAGTGGGGGGGTCTGCAAAACCTGTTCAGTCTAGTCACCAGAGAAGGTAAACAGTGTTCTGAGATTTAGTACGACAACTACTGAACCATAAAATGTGGGTTATTCCATTCTAATCTGTCAAATATCTTGCTACCAACCCAAATTTATTGTTCAAGTGTAACTAATTTGAGCTTCTTGTGTTTACAAATGAGGGGATTTGGGGGAACTTCTTGACGAGGATGAAAATGCGCGAAACTGCAGAAGAATGATGGAAACTCATTTACTTCAGTTGTACTTTCGTGTCTAGATCATGATAGACATTACATACTAACCAATTCTATTTCCTGCCATTTACCCTGACAGAAGAGAAGCACCCACTCACCTTGTAATGGCGTATTCTCTTTTTGTAGTTACTTTCGAAATCCTCAAATTTCTGCATAGCGGTCGATAGTGGAGTTATGGTAGCCATCAGCAGGCCCTGAAAAGAATGAAACAGTATTTACAATAGGAAATGATGGCACAACATAGCTACAGTTACGCACTGTTCCAACAAACAGTCCACAGATCCTTTCTGCAACAAGGGGGCTGCAGTTATATAAAAATTCTCAGATGTTGACCCTGGGATCAGTATTGGTGAAAATATCCAGTTCAATATATTGACAAAGTTATTGTATCTAACAGAATAACACAAACACCTCTAAATGGAAGTATAGGTAAATGTTGAGGTGCCCAGGATTACCTTGTGCAGCTCCAATATTAACAGTCCTTCAATTATCCACTTTGTAAGCTCCTTGTATGTGGGATGAACAGACCTGCTGCTCAATTGGTGTCCATTTTGGACTTACTTCAAGCCATCTCCCACTTCACCCTAGCCACTGATTTGACTGACAAACCAACCACTACTCCAAACCGTGCCAGATTACAGGGATGCCTGAATTAAAGTACTTAATATTCCTGTTACACCTCCAATGCAATGTTTCCCACACCTCCCAGCAGTGGGGTGACCAGACATCCTGGTTTTTCCAAGGACTCTCCCAGCACTTTTTGCAAAATTAAGTATGTTAGTTTTGAGCAGGGTAGGATGAACATGCAATTCTTTATTTAAGAAAAAAAAATAAAAATGTATTGAGCAGAAAACAGAAAGATACGTTCCATTATAAAAAAAACTCATTAAAATAGATATACTCCCTCATGAAAGAAATTAATTTAGGACTTTAATAAAGTTTTAAGAAAGGCTCGGAAATATTATATCAAAGTGCTGAAAATAGCTTTAAGAAAGCATGTTCTGACAGTAAAGAAAAAACTATTATTTGAGGATGATAACATCCAATCAACACTAACCCTACCTGGCCTAAAAAGAATACGATACATCGCTACAAATCGGGATGAGTCAACTATGATATACTCTAAATTACATCGGGTCCCTATCTACTCCCTCCAAATATGTCCAATACAGAGCAAACCTAGTTGCTCCAACCCTTTTTGTTTAGGCCTCTTCAAATTTCCAAGAGTCATTTTATTGTACCATTGTACGTATGTAGGTACTCTGGTTGTCCTCCAATTCTGCAGAATCCGGGATCGCGCCAATAAGGAGGCTATTGTAATAAACCCCCCCCGTTCTTTAAAAAACATTTTGACTCAGTTTACAGAAGCCAAAGAGCACCACGGCAGCCTCTGGCTTAAATTGGATATGCAGGCCATTACTAAGAGCCCCAAATATTGAAGCCCAAAACTGGGTCAACATTGGGCATGTGAAAAAAGTATGGAGCCAGTCGCCTGCTCCCAATTGCTGGCAGCGAAAACATTTGTCTTCCAAGTCAGGAAACATTTTGTGGAGGGCTTTCAGAGTATAGTAAGCCATCCAGCGTGACAAGAATGACATTTGCTTAAAGTTGGCAGCCTTTAAAGACTTGTTGCAGAGTTGTGAGATCTGTCACTCAGCCTCAAAAAGCAGCAACATGATGTCTCGGAAATTTGAACCCAAAAACTTTATTAAGTGACTTTCCCCTCGATTATGCAGAAGTCTATACCAATTGCCGACTCCTCTTAACTTTGTTCAAAAGAGAGCAACCAGTAGTGGCGATGAGCCTGCACTAGCCACAAGACAAAATTTCTTCACTAGATGAGATCTGCAAATATCCCAAAAAGATTACTGTACGACTATGACGGCACCTAGTTTGCTGTTCCTGCCAGGTAATGCATCTCCCTCCCACCAAAAAACGACCCTATTCTCTGAAGCCGTGAATATTCCAAAATCTTAAATAACTGGACTGGATATGTAGCCCCACAACTTTACATTCCCTGAGCTCCAGATATTCATACCCAGCAGCCATGGCGTTCAAGGAATATAGAGACTGAAGTCGCATGCGTGATTCTTGTACCTAGTTGTTTTTGGGAGTTTTACTATCTTTATAACGACCGGGAGCTGGGACCCTGCTTCCTTTACCGTTTTCTCCAAAAAGAAGCAATCTAAGGATCCCTGGAGGTCAATTATGTGAACGAGTATATCTATAAGAAAGGCTTCATAATATGTTCAGATCTGGGGCAGAGCTATGCCCCCGATTCATTTCCAGTTGAGGTACTGGATATTTAACCCTGGGTGCCCTTTTGTTCCAAACAAATTGGCGAACTAGTGCTTAGAGTTCTTTAAATAATGCTGAATTAGCTTTTATTGGGACGTTGGTAAAAAGAAAAAATAGGGGTAAAACTGACATTTAAATTAGAGAACCCCAACCAATTAAGGTGAGCGGCAGAAGTGACCACCTATATAATAAATCTCTAATTTTCTTCATCATGACGAGAATTTAAATTATACAGCTCTGCATAAGAATTAGCTACGTATACTATGAGGTATAGAATTGGATTGTTGGATGGAGCTTGACATTTAAGAGTAGTGGGAAGGATGTTAATCGAGGTGTTAAACATCAAAACTTCAGTTTTCTTACGATTAATTTTATACCCTCCGATTGATTGAAATTGAGCAAACTCAGCGAACATAGTTGTTAGATTTTGTTCTAGCAGCTTTAGATATAGAATATTATTGGCCGCAAACGGCTTTAATTTAGTTGTGCCCGCTATAGGGTCTTCTATACCTACATTTGCCCTAATCCTGGCTGCCAATGGTTCAATAAAAAAAAGTAAATAAAACAGGCAAGAAAGGACAGCACTGCTGAGTTCCACAATTTAGATATACGATTCTGGCTAAGTTAGAATTCACGAAAAACTGAGTGAGCTCGTTGATCTAGATTTCATAGCATGTTAGTAATGGAGTTTGGAGTTAGGAAATCCCACCTTGATGCCATAGAAAAGGGTCTCCCAATTGACCAAGTCAAAAGTTCTCAGCATCTACCATCATTATAAATGCAAGCATCTGATTGACGTTGAGGAAATCTGATGCATGTATTTAAAAAAGCAGTATTAGATGACATTTGCCAACCTGCCAGATTGGCCCAGATTTTCATTAACATGTTATAATCAGAGTTTAGTAAACTGATTGGTCTGTAAGAATTTACATCTCTGGGATTCTTCCCCTTTTTAACAAAGCTAACTACTGTGGATTCCTTAAAAATTGATGGAACCTCACCACCTGCTTTTACAAAACAAAAAAGCTCTACTGAAAAAGGTATGAACTCTTTGTAGAACTCAGTTGGAAGGCAGTCTTTTCCGCTGGCCTTGCCAGATGGCATTGAAACTAAAGCCTCCCAGATTCCTAATGTAGTGATATTAGCCACTATTTCCTCTACCTGGGAACTTGACATCTGCGGTAAAATAATTTCCAAGACATACTGGCATATCGCTTCCCTCAAAGCCGTATATTTAGTCGCATAGAGGTTATTATAGTGCTAAAAAAAAATAAAATAAAATGCTACTCTTCTTTTTGGAGACCAAAACCCCAGTTTCTGGTTCCTCCATTTCTGTAAAATGCAGCCTCCGGCCTCATCCGTGTTGACCAGGCCAAAAATGTACCCATCAACTGATTTTCTTCATACATCAGTTGGTGAAATGTCAGCAAATAATTTAATTCTTCAATTATGAAAAAAATCCCTTAGCTCCTGTTGGGCTACAGCCAACAGCTGGTCAACCCCCATACAATCTCCCAAGGAACTGGACCTTGCCTGCAAGGCAGTGTCGACTGGTAGTTGAAGTTCGGTTATGCGTGCCACACAAATTTTTGATTGTGCTGCCATAAAGGCAATGATCTGGCCACAAATAGATGCTTTGAAAGTCCCCCAGACCGCAAAAGGTGTGGCAGTACCCTTATTGACCTGAAAAAATTATTTAATCCAATTTTTCATATTTAACAGCCACTCTTGATTAGAGAGCATGAGGCGGTCCATCTGCCACCTGTCCCTTCGCCTAGCTTCCATTTCTATCTTTAGACTAATCAGTGAATGGTCTGAAAAAGAATTAGCCCTTATTTGAGAGTTTAGGCACCTTAGGGAGGTAGACACAAGGAAATGATTTATACGAGAGGCTGATGGGAACCGTTGAGAACAAAAAGTGTAAGAGACATGGCCGGGTGAGCTCTGTGCCATGGGTCAATCAACTGATGGTCTTGTATCAATAAATCTAGTAGTTTTTTTTAGTAGTTGGCTTCAGCAGATATTTCGTTTTATTCGAAGTGTCTTGTGCTAGGTCCTGAATGTAGTTAAAATCCCCTCCCGAAAATTATGGGGCCAACAGTTCCTCTGGCCAACTCGATCTTAATGATAGACCTCGGGTCATCCCCCACCGGGGTGTAATAATTCACAAAATTAAATAAATTGCCATTTACCCTGTTAGAACTGGGGGTCTCTAGTTGGCAGAGGTAGGTACCTTTGACCAAATAGGGACCCTTGCTTCTAGTCAGGGTAAGGGGGATACACACTTTAGATAACCCCTGCTCACCCCCTTGGTAGCTTGGCACGAGCAGTCAGGCTTATCCCAGAGGCAATGTGTAAAGTATTTGTACCAACACTCACAGTAACACAGTGAAAACACCACCAATGGACACCACACCAGTTTAGAAAAATAAGATCTTTTTATCTAAACTAAACCAAAACGACAAAAATCCAACATACAGATACTTAGTAGAATGTCTTTAAAAAGGTTGTTGCAAAAATAAACTTGTAGATGGTAAATGCGACACTTTACTCTCAAAGTACCTTGGATGCATAACGCAGAACAAACAAAAGGGTCGCAGAGAAGGTGATGCGTAGATTCTTCCTGCTCTCGGATTGCGATGCGACAAGATGGCGCCTCGATGCATTGCGACGATCCGGTACGATGTGACAAAATGGCATCTTTGGTGCGATGCGACAATGTGGGGGCGATGCGTGCACGGCCAACGGCCGTGCAGCGAAATCGGTGGTTTCCTGAGCCGCGACAGGCCCTGCGACACGCTTCGGTGATGCGACGGCGATCATCGGCGGCACGACGCTTCCTCCGATGCGACGGGCCCTGCGACAAGCTTCTCCGGTGATGCGGCGGCGGCACGCTTCCTCGGCGATGCGACGGCGGCGACACGCTTCTCCCTCGTTGTGTCGTGCTTCTAGCTCCCAACAGCAAGGGCCTCACACAGTTACAGGCACCTCCTGGCAGGTCAGTACTCCCAGCAAGGAAGTTCAGGGAAGCTGGGGGTGAAGTCCTTTTGTGCCTGGGACTTCAAAAACAGGAGGCCAGCTCTTCTCAGGCCCTTGGAAACTTTTCTTCAGATTGACACAGCACACAGCAAAGTCCCTTGGTCCTCTCCTCAGTAGAAACAGCAAACTACAGGCCAGCCCCAGACACACAGCAAGGGAAGTACTTCTCCTCAGTCTCTTCAGCTGTCCTCTTTGGCAACAGGTTCCTCTTGATCACGAAGTAGTCTGACTTTCAGGGGTTTCAGCTCTAGTATTTATACCCCAAAAGTCTTTGTTCTCTATGTGCGAGGGGTCCTGGACCCAGTCCAAACCAATTCTGGGTGCACTCTGCCAGTGCACAACTTCTTCCTTTGTTAGTGTGGGCCAGGGTCATCAGACACCGCAGGAGGTGGTGCCAGCATTGTGGAAGGCAGGCACAGCCCTATTCAGGCCCAGGTGCTTCTCCCTCCACTCCAAATGCAGATCGGCCTATTCAACTTAGTGCTGACTCACCCAGACTCCTGGAGCCACCCCAGCCCTTGTCACTCTCAAACCAGACAGTCAATCCACAAACGGGCAGAGGCACACAGAAAGGTTGAACAAGAAAATAGCCACTTTCTAAAAGTGCTATTTTCAAACACAGAATTTAAAAACCATCCTTCCTAAAAGATGCGTTATTAAATACTGAGTTCAGGGATACCAGACTCCAAGTTACTATCTCACTCCTATGGGAAGATATGCAGGTAAACATGTTAGACAGCATTCCCCATTCTGTCCTATGGGCAAGATAGCCTTTCAATAGTGAAATACTGCCAATTTCGTTTTTCACTATCAGGACATGTTACACACACTAGTACATGTCCTACCTTTCACATACACTGCACCCTGCCCAGGGGGGTACCTTGGGCCTACCATAGGTGTGTCCTAGGTGTAAGAAAAAGGGAAGGGTAAAGCCTGGCAAGTGGGTACACTGGCCAGGTCGACATGGCAGTTAAACTGCTCACAGGCACTGCAGTGGCAGGTCTGAGACCTCTTTTCAGGGCTACTTATGTAGGTGGCACAATCAGTGCTGCAAGCCCACTAGTAGCATTTGAATTACCAGCCCTGGCACACTTAGTGCACTTTACTAGGGACCTACTGGTAAAGCAAATATGCCAATCATGGATAACAAATCACAATAACAATTTACACAGAGCATATGCACTTTAGCACTGATCAGCAGTGGTGAAATGCCCAGAGTTCTATAGCCAACAACCACAGGTCAGGAAAAACAAGGGAGGAAGAAGCAAAAAGTTTAGGGATAACCCTGCAAAAAGGGCCATTTCCAACATACCCCAACTGTAATCCAAATCCATCTACCCTGGAGGTCCCTCTGAACTTGTGACCTCCCAGTCTATCCCCTGTCTCAGATAGATAGAGACGCCCCTTCTAGCCAATCCGGCAGAAACAAAGTACACCTTCAAATATTTAGGAATGAAAAGCTTAGGTGTATTTGTCTTTAAAGGGAGTTTCTTGAAGAAAAAGAATTTGTGGTGAAAGGTTTACCCATCTAATTAGATGGCTGTACTCCTGCTCATTGGATACACCATTAATATTTACGGACATATGTATTTCAAGCCCCATCTCCCAAATAAGTTTCCTTGAGTTAAAACCTCGAATCCGAAAAAATTCCCCTACTATTGCATGCTTATCTAGGTTTCTGCTCTTTTATTAGGACTGCTATCCCCACCACCAACCCCGCTCACTTCCCCTCCCACCCCTGGGAGAAGGGGAATTGCCCACAATACCCCTCTCCAGCTTCCCTCGACTGGCGCCTACATACCCTGTGCTGGGTGCCATGTTGGTGCACCCGCGGTGAGAATCCCCCCCCCCCACCTCCCTGACAGAGCTTAATACTTGATTTCTCTCTTCTTTTGACTGTCTAAGTAGACATTCTTTTCAGTAATTCTTGAGCTTCGAGATTGGTGAACATGTGAAACTTCCCTTTCGCTAAACCCGAAGTTTGCATTGAATGTCTCGACCCATTGCATAGTTTAGGTCTCTTCACAGCCTTCTGGTACTTCTACTAACCGAAGGTTGGAACAGCTTGAGTGGTTTTCCAATGCAATCTTAGTCTCCTGCAAGGACTTCTTTCCGCACTAGATCCACTTGCTGCTGCATTCCAATGATCTGTTTCTTGATCTGTGAAATCCTGGACTGCCTCCTGCATTCTGAGCAGGAAGCTTGCCACGGCTTCCTCGATTTTCGCTAGGCTATGATGCGGAGAAGCTATCTCGGTTGCTTGTGTTATTTTCAGTTCTCTTATTTCACCCAGGATGAGGTTTAACATGGTTTTTATATCCCATTGTACAGCTGCCTCATCCCCTTGATGCATTTAGACTGTTCTTTCTTAATCAGCCTGGCTTTGTTCTTGTGGAGTGACATCCTTGCTTACATCAGTTATGGAAGGCCGAGGCAGCCGCTGCGTATTGAGGAGTGCATTTTGTTGTGAAGGACCTTTCTAGGTACCGGTTTCTTTCAAGAGGGCCACCTGATCTGAGCTGGGAGTGAATAACTGAAGTCCTGAGACTAAACCTGGTTGCATGTTAATGGAAGACCCCTGGAGTGTGCCGGTAGTAGCTTTAGGTTTGAAGAACAGTGGATACTCTTTCGCCTGCCCTGAGGTTGAAGTCGCGATCTCTTCAACTGTGATCATTAAAGAAGAACTGCCTTCCTTTCTCCCCTTCTGCAGTAAGTGCTTGGTCACGCCTCTTTATTATCCCCTGCCCTCTTATTCGCACTAGAGGGATTTGAAGGCACGTCCTGTAGAACCAAATTGGGCTCCAGTCCTTCTTGGTCCTGTGGTCCCACCTGTTGAGTGTTCCAACTTCGATTCCACGGTCCAAAATATCTTCCTCGGAACTTAACGGGCTTCATACTGCAGCAGACCCATGCCGGGATTTTAGATTGCTGTATGCCCTTGCTGCCGCAGATGCAGATTTCACTTGGGCAAAGCGTGCTTTCGTTTTGAGGCTGGCAGCAGTATATGTATTTATCATGCTGGAAATTGATGCTTTCCCATTGGGTTAGGATGGGATATTCACTCTTAAATCTTAGAGTAGACTTGGCAGGGGATCCACCCAGCGACCCACTCCCAGGGCGCTTTTCTGGGACAAACCATAGGGAGGCTGCGTCTGTAGTGAAACCTGGTGATCCCCCTCGACGCTGACTAGGGGTTCCGTGTCCCTCTAAAATCCTAGAATGAGGTATAACTACACCCCTAAATTATGTAGTGGGCCACCCCTAGAAAAATAGACACAGCAAGTCCCAGACAGTAGATATAAAGCTCAGTTCATAGAGGGCACAGTATACCAACAGATCCCAAAAAAACTTGCAGGGCGATTGTTGGACTTAGCCCTTTTGCCTTCCTCCTGTATTTTTTCTGACCTGTTGGTGGTTTTATGACTCTGGGCACTTTACCACTGCTGATCAGTGCTAAAGTGCATATGCTCTTTTTTTGTAAATTGTGTTATGAATCCGTGTTTCCGTGATTGGCTATTTGATTTACTTGTCAGACCCTAGTACAGTGCACTGTGTGCGCCCAGGGCCTGTAAATCAAATGCTGCTGGTGGGCTTGCAGCACCGACTGTGCCACCCACAGAAGCAGCTTGAAAAATGTGACTCAGGCCTGCCACTGCAGAGCCTGTGTGCAGTCTGGGAAAGCCATGTCGACTTGGCAAGTGCACACACTTGCCAGTCCCTAAACCTTCCCTTTTCTACATGTTAGTCACTCCTAAGGTAGGCCCAAGGTACCCCTGTGGGCAGGGTGCATTGTATGTGAAAGGTAGGACATGCCCTGATGTGTGTGGCATGTCCGGATAGTGAAATACTGCCAATTTCGTTTTTTACTATTGCAAGGCTATCTGTTCTTATAGGCCAGAATGGGCAGTTAGTTTATAACATCTTATAAACATAACTGACCCTGGGAACAAGATAGGAAAATAAAGTTTAGTATGCCTGAACTCAATGTTAAAGTGCATCTTTTAGTGAGGGCGATTTTTACATTGTGTTTGAAAATACCACTTTTAGAAAGTGGGTATTTTCTTGCCTAACCATCCAGCGTGCCTCTGCTAGGTTTGTGTATTGCATGTCTGGCTTTTGGATGACAGGGGCTGGAGGAGGACAGTGGCTCCAGAAGTCTGATGAGTCAGGGCTGGGCTGAATAGGCCTGATCTGCATTTGGAGAGGTGGGAGGAGTAGCACCTTCACCTGAATAGGGCTGTGCCTGCCTTCCACAATGATGGCTATGCCCCCCTGTGGGGTGTCTGGAGCCAGGGCTCACACTGACAAAGGAGGTTGTTGTGCACTTGCAAAGTGCCCCACAGAACTGGTTTTGGCTGGGTACAGACACTCTGCCTTCAGAGAACAAAGGATTTTGGTGTATAAAAAGGAGGGGCCCAGACCCCAGACTTTTAGATCACTTCTGGGAAATCAAGAGGAAACCTTTGCCAAGGAGAAGAGCCGGATTAGCTGAGGAGGAATACTGCCCCTGTGCAGTTTGCGGTCTGGGGTTGGCCTGCAGTGGCTACTTGCTGCCAAGGAAAGGAGAAAAGGACTTTGCTGTTTGCTTTGTCATCTTGAGGAAGATCTCCAAGGGCTTGAAACAGTTGGCCTCCTGTTCTGAAGTCTCAGGGACACCAAGAGTACACCACCAGCTCCCCTGAACTCCCTTGCTGGGAATTCCAACCTGCAAAGAGGTGCCTGCTGCTGTTTAGGACCTCTGGAGACTGTTTGTCACTGGGAGCTGGGAAATCGGCGCAACACCGAAGAAGCGCGTCACATCCGCACTGGTTTCCCGACGCATCGCCGGAGAAACCGCCGCAGCGCCTGCCGCGGCTCGAGAAATCACCGCCGCCGCACCGATCCCGATGCAAGCCTGCTGTGCGGCTGCACGGAGACACGCATTGTACCGGATCGAGGCATCGCATCGAGGCGCCAAAGACTGTCACATCGTTTGGGGTCCGCAGTAAGAAACAGACGCATCAACTCCCCACGCAGTAAGGAACTGACGCATCACCTCCCCTGCGCCGCAGTAACAGACGCATCACCTCCCCGGAGTGTAAGGAACAGACGCATCACCTTCCCTGCGGCCATTTTGTTTGCGTGACGCATCTAAGGTACTTTTGAGAAAAGTGCCGCATTTACAACTTGCATTGAACTTAACTATTTCTACCATTTGAAAGCCTTATTTTTAATACTGTATTGTGGATTGTCGTTTGGTCTTGTTTTGGTTTAGATAAAGTTTACTTATTTTTCTAAACTGGTGTGGTGTCCATTTGTAGTGTTTTCACTGTGTTACTGTAGGTGTTCACAAATACTTTACACACTGCCTCTGAGATAAGCCGGTCTGCTCGTGCCAAGCTACCAAAGGGGTGAGCAGGGGTTACTTTAGGTGTGTATCCCCCTTACCCTGACTAGAAGCAAGGGTCCCTATTTGGACAAAGATACCTACCTCTGCCAACTAGAGACCCCCATTTCCAACAGCGCTCTAATAACCCTCAAGGGCTTACAGCTTTTGGCTTGGGATTTGAAGTCTGAAGAAAACACAGCATCTTCCACTTTTTTTTTTTTTTTTAAAGCATCCTGCAGGAGTAAGGACTGTCCCGATATCCCTACGGGAATTCACTAAACAGAGCCACGGAGCAACCACGAGGATCCAAAGCAGCCAAGGCTCAGCCGGCGCACCTCCGGGAAGCTGCACCCCACAGCAACCAGAGCCATGAGAGATAGATTGGTCTGGGTCAGCGAGGCAGTCCTACCAAGCAAAGCAGCAGTTGCCACGCGTCTTGACATAACGGAGCATCCCTCGGCGGTGTCAAATTTTATGCACTCGGAAGAGGAAATCGCAGCAGAGTTGTGGAACAGGGAGGGGCGGCCAGCTCACTCAATGTCAGCGCATGTGGGATTGCCTACCAAGCATGCGCATTTATTGCAATGCTGTGAAAGCTCACTTTCACACCAGCCCTATCATCACACCAGGGACAAAGTGTGTTTAAAGAGTCTCCTGCTGTGTTGCCTAACCTCACTGACGCAGCATAGCAGGTTTTAATGAGGGATTAATCAAACTATGTGGGGCCTATCACCAAGGATAGGATCACAAACCTGCCCATGGCAGAGGGAGCCATTAATTCTTCATGCACCATTGATATATACAATATACATACACAGAAATAGGACTAAATGTGGGCACTGCACTGACCAGTGCCGACAGTCCTTTTTCTATTGTCAATGGCTCTCCCAGTTTTTGGTTCTGAAAATCTGGTCAGCCTACCTAGAAGGCCTCCACTTCCTGGGACACACTGAAAATATCCATAAGAATTAACATCTCTTTCTGTCATGTTTCCAGCATGGCCCACTGTCGTTTTCCCTACATTAGTCTAGTTTGCACGTTGTAGGGCGCATTTCTTTTGCACACATTACTACAATAAACATGCTTGCTTTTGGGCCACATTGTATTTTCACACAGAACCTGCATACGTTTGTGTTTTTTTCTTTTCCTGGGATTTTGTTTGAATACCATAAACAAGGTGAAACAATGCCCCTGGTTATTCTCTCTGGTCAGGCACTAGCACCCAAACATAACACGAGAATTTGGTTGCTGTTTGTGAGCAAACATGTCTGGTCATATAACGGAGGACAGAAGTTCTAAAAACACACTGAGCAAAGGTCCTGAAGCAAGATCACCGCGTCAGCTGAAATGTACAACATCCGTCTATGTATGCTTAAGGTACGGGGTCCAACACGAATTCCAGAGATCTTTGATATATAATCATTTAGCTTCACTATCTTATAACATGACAGGGCTTTTTATGGTATTTGGTTGATTAACCATGCTAATGATATTTTTGGAAAGCATTTGTTTTCGAATTGTGGTGCAAATACTGCATCTTAGAGCAAGATATAGTTTAAATAAATATTATAAGCTTCCTTTGTGTCTCTTGTTTATCATATCGTGGACAAGAACGAGTGAGAGCAAAATGGTGTCTGGTCACCGCGATCACAGTGAGGGTGAAGGTTGTGTTCTGGGGTGCCAATTCACTTGTTTCTCTGGAAAGGTTAGAAGGGCAAGTGAGGAACTATAGCTAGTCGGACTCTGGCTCATAGGTACGGAGCTGATGTTCTATGGGCCCAAGCAGAGTTCTATTCCCTGCAACATTACTTAAGAAATCTGAACAAATGAGGCTTTCACTCTAGATGTACTCAGATTGAAGTTAGCCACAGGCGCTGGTAGTCAGGGTGCTGCACCACCAAAATAACTATGCTGGAGTTCAGAAGGTGAATGACCAATAAGTAGAGAAATATAATGACATTGTCTTTCCAGCTTGTCATATATGCTCTGTGCTCAAAGACAGGTCAAATAACAGGCTATGCCTTCTAACAAATTGCTGCTTTTTTTTTTTGTTTTTAACATGGAGATTGGCGTTTACTTTTCTTTCTCGGACTGCAAAGAAAGATGATTCTGTAAAGTAAACTATGTAACAAGCCTACTGGGGAACCAGAATTGTGAAAGGAAATGCTGCAGAATGTAATGTTTTCTAACACAAGAACATTCAAATGGCTGTAAAGGAATTGTACAAATATTTCCAAATGTCAGAAGTTAGGACACCTTTACATACTTTGGTCCTGCGGAAGCAGCTACATCTCTACGGGGAGCGTTTGGCTGAAACATGTCGACCATTACAATTCTTTGACGTTTGCTGTCAGCACATAGCTATCTGTACTCGATGATTCGAATTGCCAGTTAAAATCTCACTCTACTATCTTTCTTGCAGAAGCTGGAAGAAAAGCCAAATGCTCATTCAGATCTAGAACATTTGATTCTGTCCGGTTCCTAATGGGTCTACAGTATACATTGTATATATAATATTTCACTTCCGGGTGAGCGGCCAAACTAAAGCATATAATGTCTGGGGAATTCACTGTAACCTCCTTCACCAAGCCTAAGATGGTGGTTTTCCCCCATATTGTAAGGCACCCTCAAGACGTTCCTGCCCCTGTAGAAGTAGCTACCTTGTAAAAGTTCACATATCCTGTACGATAAAGGGGCTGCAGTGACCATGTCTCTTGAAAGAGGCAGACATAGTCTGTCTCCATATCTTGTTCCAGGGCCGCTATTTCGATAGCCAGTGGGTGTTGGGCCTAGTCTCCCAAGGATAACTCTCGGCTCTCCAATTCCGTTAGGGAGTCTTTTGTGCTGTCCCCATCCATGGTTTTTAGTGTGGTCTCGTTGGCGGGCTCCCTTGGAGCCAGGGTCCCTCGTCTGGGACCTCAGGTCCCTTGCAACGCGTAGGGGGTTCCCCCAATCATACATCTCCTTCATTGTTCCGCATTCCTCCTCCTACTTTGCAATCCCTTGGGACTGGTCTCTGTTTCGTGGGTGGCACCCCCATCTGCTTGTGACCTCCCGGCCGGTCAAAGCACTGGTCTTTTCTCCACCCAGGACCACGCCTCTTTCTCATGAAGAGAACTGAGTTTTGCCAGGAACATAAGCATATATTGGATTTGGTGGGCCCTGAGCTTTGCTTTTACAGTGTCAAAGGTTCACCTCTGATGCTGCACCACTCTACTGTAGTCCGTGAAGATCATGTGTCTGATCTCGCCTTATCAACTAGCTTCTTCTTCGGATCAGGTCTCTATCCAGAAAGTAGAGAAATCTCGCTATGATGGGCCGGGTTTAGTGCCCATGTGTCCATTCAACCACAAAACAAGAAGAGAACTTATCTGGTGAGACGATGTTTTTAACCAGGAGATCAGAAAGTCCGGGGCAGTTGTCTCTTCAACTACCTCCTGAAAGCCCACAAAGCATAGATAGTTTCTGCGTGCCCAGTTTTCGGCATCTTCGATGCACCAAAGGATTTCTTTGCCGGTCATCTGCAGCTCATAAACCCCTTTCCGAAGTTTTTTTTTTTTTTTTTTTTTTTTTAATTGCTTCCTCCGCTTCTGTAACACAGGTTTCAGATTCAGTCACCCTATCAGAGAGGTTCCGTAGGTCTTGATGGAGTAGTGGGACTTCTGAACGGCCCTCTCCTATCCAGTCTTCCAGTGCGGTCCTGGACAACTGAATCACTTGCAGCCGTGTCCGGGAGAGGTATTTTTGTTGTGTCAGGAGGTGGGTGACCACTCTGGTATACTGGTCAATCTTTCCTTGTCTGGGGGGTTTAGGGTCTTTGTCCATGATGTTGGATGTATGTAGTCTCCCATTCGGGGCTCAATTTTAATCTTTATGACTGTGTCTGGCCCTCTCAGGTCTTCCCCTCCCTGTTTTATCGTGTCTGAGCATCCAACTTATGGCTCCTCTAGTGGGTAGCATTCCCTTTCTTATCTCTCTGTATGTAGTATGGCAGAGGGGGCGGGTTACATCCTTTCACAATGGTCTCGGTCTTGGAATGGTTCCCAGATCCCTGGCCTGTATTCTTCACCAGGAGTTTACTCCTCGATTTGCCAGTTTAGTTCGTCGAGGGGCTGGGAGGCTCTTAGGGTTTTGTAAAGGGAGTTCTCCCCCGTTTTAGTGGTAATGTTGCGTTGCAAGGGAGACTCAACTTATTCCCGGGTCCCCCCCCCTCTATCTTCTTGCCCCGTCCCTGGTCTTCACATGACCAGATGCACTGGGTCGTGCAGAGCCTGTTCTGTAGTGGGGCCCCCAAATGTTGATGCTCTCAGGGCTCCCCTTTGATCTTCTGCCTCACTCCCTAGGGCCAAGGTAGAACCCACTTTTGTTATTGTATCAGTGGGGGTCTCATGTTTGCTGTCTTGCTTGGCACAATGGGTGGGTCTGAATTTCGGTTCCTGAGGCCTGGGCCGAAGTCTCTCAGGCTTTTTAGTCCCCAGCCTCTCCAGTCCTCGCTCACTGCTGCCCTGGATGTCACCCGTGTGTTTCTTGGTCGTACGGCCTTGCTCACCCGTTACTTCGGGGGGGGGGGGAAAATCTCACTCACCTTCTCCCACAGTGGATGGAGTCCTTCGCCTCCGGGTAGGTTGGCCACACTCTTTGTGGCCTCTCACCAGTGTTTTCCGGGCCTGCGATTGTGGCGGTTGGGTAGCGTGTCTAGGCAATGTCCAGGTGGTCCCTTCAATCCTCGCAGTCTGCCTCTCAGTTTATCCAGAGGCTAGTGTTTCCGGGCCTACGGCCAGCACTTGTGGCGGTTGAGTATAATGTCTTGGCTGCTTCCTTGCAGCCCCTCTCGCTGCACAGCCCAACTCTGTTTGTCCAGAAGCCGGATCAGGTAGGGCTTCTCATTTTCTGTATTCCTGGGTGCATCTCCTACCTTATGCGGTCTGCGCGGGGGAGCAGAGAGTCCTTACTGTACGGGCCACATCCAAATCCATTGATATTTTGTACACCATGCCATCTCAGTTTCTACTCAGCCATAAGCAAATGAGTCTTGACCTTGCTCCAATGGGAGCAGTCCAGCCTGAACTGCCAATCCAGGTTCTCCCTGAACACAAGCAAACTAGGATCGGTTTCGCTCTAGTAAGGGCTCATCAGCTCCGCTAAACTTTACAATCCGAGACATTTTTCTTCAATCATTTTTTACTTCCTAAGGTAAGCAGAGACCGGTCCCAATCCATTACTCGTTTCCATTACTGCACTCCATTGTGGTCGGCCATACCTTTCAACTTTGTCCCAGTTTCGCACTATTAGATGCCTGTGATTGGCTCTTTAAGGCTCCATTTCACACTAAAAACGTTAAAAATTCATAACTCCGGTTCTACTAATTTAATTTGTTTTGGTGTCATTTTATTTAATAAAATTCTCAATTTTTTCTCAATTAATTTGGAATTTGTCTTGCATTGTATTTTCACTTTGTTATTGTTTGTGTGCTGCATAAATACTTAACACAGTAGCTCCAAGTTAAGCCTGAATGCTTTTGCACCAAGCTATAATTCACACAAAAGAGAAGGGGTTAGGGTAACGGACTTACCTACTCCAGACCCCCAGACAATACTTTTATACACCGTAAGGAGTGATAAAAAGGGTCTGTCTAGTGGTGGCACGTGCTGTGTGTCTAAATACTGCCCTCACTCGCACGGTTGTGTGACATGCTTCATCATAGGGCTGCTACAAGACACCCCCGCGCAGTCAACGCCTGGGGTGGAGCAATAGGGTAGGGGAAAACAAACACAAAGAGAAATAAATGATTACTAAAGTGACTGGGATCACCGGAAGTGAAAGTGCAGTGTAGATTAAAACTAGCTCGGAGGTGTCGCTGTGCCTATTCTTTATTCCTGGACCCTCCGGCCAGGATTAAAAACGTGAAGGATGGTGGTGATTGGAAGATGTAATGTGCTCCTTACACCCCTCCTTACTGCCAAATAGTCGACATGTTTCGGCCATGTATTTGTACCCCTCAATTGGTGTCACGCCGGCCTTCTTCAGGACTCTGCCAGGTGATGGAAGAACTATAATAATAGAAAACCCTAATATGTCACCCATCAGTAGTGAAGTAAAATCGTCTTTGGAAAAGAGTGCAAATGGGAAAGCACCCGGTGTAGACGGGGTGCCCCTAGATATTTTTAAATTAGATCTTTGGGTCCCGATTCTCCATAGAGTTTTTAACGCTATTATTAAGGGCATGATTCCACGGTCTTGGACGGAAACTATTATTGTTCCGATATTCAAAAAAGGGAGATAGGGGCAATGTGAGATGCTACCGCCCGATTTCACTACTTGATACTACCTCCAAATTGTTGGGCAGAATATTACTCGAGAGGATGGAATTATGGGTAGGGGAACAAAATGTTCTCACAGACAATATGGGTTCCGTAGAGAAATTGGAACTATTGAACAGTATTAATTTACATGTTTTAATTAGTAAATAGACTATTATAAAAAGTGGCCATTTGCATTTATGTTTCCTGGATTTAACGAGTGCTTTTGACCTAGTAAACCACTCTAAGTTGTGGCAGACATTATCTCTTATGGGTGCCCCAAAGGATATTGTTATACTCCTTTCACAAATTTATAGGCATCTATGTGCGAAAGTCCGCTATGGTATAGACGGAGAATGCACTGAAAGTTTTAAAGTAACTAGGGGGATTAGTCAGGGTTGCATGTTGCCCCGCTGCTTTTTTCATTATATATAAACGGGGTCGACACGGAACTGCAGAAGCTGAATGCAGATTCCCCTAAAATGGGAAAGCGTAGTGTACCGATCTTATTGTATGCAGATGACGCGGTACTTTTATCAAGAACAGCAAATGGTTTACAGCTTTTAATAGAAACATTTGCAGATTTTATGGTTAACAAAGATTTGGTTTTAAATTTGAAAAAAATTTACAATGGTGTGCGGTAATAGAAAAGCAAAAACGCACTATGTGAAAAATGTTCCCATTAAGTCGACAAAATCCTTTGTATATTTAGGGTTAGTTTTCGAGGCAAATCGAAGTTGGCGAGCCCACATTGAGCACTGTAGGAAAAAGCTCATTAAATCAACTGAGGCACTCTTTAGATTCTCAAAAAAAAGGGAAATAAATCGATAAGAGAAATTCTGACCTTATACAGAACCAAATGCATAGGAAGTACCTGTTATGGTTCTGCTTTGTGGGGGGGCGGAAATTGTACTAGTATTTTGTCACAGGAAAATGTATTCCTTCGGAGACTCTTGGCAGTACCAAGCTCAACCCCCACTTATAGTATACATCGAGAATTTGGGGTCGCATATATGGGCGATTCTATTAGTATTGCAGGCCTAAATACTTGGCACGGCATATGGAGCAAGGAGGGTACAAGATTCACACAGGAGGTAATTAGAGATGTAATTGCATTAGATTATGGGAAGAATATTCCCTGGTTAATATACATAAAAAATCTACTAAAAGAATGTGGTTTAAATTTTGATTTAGAAGACCCGTCACAAATACAGTGGTATGGAAAAAGGAAAATCAAGACTGACTTGATTGAACTACGCACACAGTGGCGCGAAGTAGAAGCCATCTCAAAACCACTTACTAGGGGATATAACTATAGGGCTGGGTACTCAATCTTATTTATTACAAGTCACCGATATTACCCATAGATTTTATCTTACTAGAGTGCGCATGGGCCTGGCTCATTTAATAGCTTTCCCGATTGCAGGAAAGTGGAATCGAAATTTGCCAAAATGCCCATGCAACGGCATTATGAAAATCTTTGCATTTTATCCTTTTTTGTGATTTTTATAAACAGATTAGGAAACATTTTTTACGCCCTCCGTTTCAAAAAGAAAGGCTATATTCTTACAAATCTGCCTTTGAATACATTTGTGCATTGAAGGATGTGAAAGTCTGTAACGCAGTGGCACTTTATATCCAAAAATCTATAAAAGTACGAAAGAGCCTGTCGCATTTAGAGGCCCTCTTATATGAAGAAACTGAATTTTAATAAAACGGCTGGCTTACGGATAGTAAAATGATATCTAGTGAAACTTTTTATCTTTTTAAAGGTTCTCTTGACTGTAAACCGATGAAAGCTGTGAAATTTGAATCTGATTTATACAACGCGCAAACAATTGTATTATGGAGATCTTTGTAGTTTTGCACAATTAAGCATTAATTTTGCACATGTGATTTTTTGGACAACAGTTTTAAGTAATTTTGTCTGTATTGATAATAAGAGTATGATTAACTTGGTCATTTTTATTAGGAGTGTTGATTTTATTGTGTCATAGTATGCTTTTATGGATGTAAATACTACACCGAATAAAGCTGGTTTTGATTGATTGACTCTGCCAGTCTGAGTATTTGTGTATCTCTCACCTCGTGCTGAGATGAGAGGGTGTCAGAACCACTAGTTCTGGCCCAGAGGAATTCCCTCAACAGTACTCTGTTGATGTACTACATAGGAACAAGAGACTTAAGAACAAAGGGGTCATTAAAAAGGTTTGTTCTCCCTCGTGGTTCTATGTGTTACAATGACCTGTTAAAAAACACTCCACCACAGACACGGGGAGGTTACCCTAATTATACTCCTAATGCACAAGTTACTAACTTGTGTAACGATATATCTAAGAGACAGTAGTTAGTGACAGATTCCCTACCTTAGAATATCCCCAGGCGTCAGGCTGGATCCGGAAAGTTTTTTGCGTAGCAGTACCCTTGCGCGTCGGTAGGCGGCGTCGTGCGGCTCCGCGTCCGTCGTCGGCGTCGTGATCGCCGGGATGACGTCGCGGGCAGTACTTAGGCGCCGCCCTGCGCGCTGACGTCAGTTCTGTACACGACTTTCCGCGCCAGGAACGCAGAGCCATGCAAGAAGCTGACATAGGTGTCTGAAAAATACTAGGGCCCTGAAAGGGATGTCTTTAACCCTAGAAATCAGTTCGCAGAACGGGGAGGATGGTTGGGGCGGTAAGGAATCTGTCACTAACTACTGTCTCTTACAGATATATCGTTACACAAGTTAGTAACTTGTGCATCTGAAAGAGACACGTTAGTGACAGATTCCCTACCTTAGAATAGATACCCCAGCAATACCAACCCCGGTGGTGGGTCTGCGAACAAAGATCAGACAAGGAAGTCCTGGAGGACAGAACGGCCAAAGAAGCCGTCCCTCCGGACCTGACTGTCAAGGCAGTAATGCTTTGTAAACGTGTGCAGCGAGGCCCACGTAGCTGCCTGACAAATAACCGGCAGCGGAACACCGCGGCCCAAGGCCGTGGTAGCAGCCGTTGCCCTGGTGGAATGGGCACGCAGCCCAACAGGAAGCTCCTTCTTAGCCAAAGAATAGCAGGTCTTGACGCACAAGGTAACCCAGCGGGAGATGGTTCTTTTGTGCACCGCCCGACCTTTTTTGGCGCCCACGTAGCCAACAAAGAGTTGGTCATCCACCCGGAAGTGTTTTGTGCGGTCGATATAGAAGGAGAGCGCACGTTTTGGGTCCAGACGGTGGAGCCTCTCTTCCTCTCTGGAAGGATGCGGAGGCGGGAAAGAAGGTGGGCAAAGTGATGGTCTGCCCAATGTGGAAAGCAGTAACCACCTTTGGCAAGAAGGACGGACGCGTCCGAAGAACAACCTTGTCTGGATGAACAGACAGAAAGGGAGGTTTGCAAGATAGAGCCTGGAGCTCACTCACCCGCCGAGCGGAGGTGATGGCCACCAGAAAGGCTGTCTTCAGAGTCAGAAGACGAAGAGGACAGTTATGTAGAGGCTCAAAGGGAGCGCACATTAAAAAGGTAAGAACCAAGTTAAAGTCCCACTGAGGCATCACAAACGGAACAGGAGGGAAGAGGTGTGTAATGCCTTTTAAGAACCTGTGAACAACAGGGGACTTGAAAAGGGAGGGCTGATCAGGGAGCCTGAGGAAGGCCGAGATAGCACAAAGATAACCCTTGATGGTACCCAGGGCAGAACCCTGTTGGGCCAGAGAGAGAATGAACAGAAGGACCTCAGAAAGAGGGGCAGAAAGGGGATTCACAGCCTTTGCTGTGCACCATGTCACAAATTTGTTCCACCTGCAGGCGTATACCACCTTAGTGGAGGGACGCCTGGCTGCCAGAATCACATCACAAACTTCGGGAGGCAAGTCGAAAGGAATCAACTGCCGCCGCTCAATCTCCACGCAAGCAGGTGTAGACTGGACAGGTTCTGGTGGAGGACCGTCCCCTGCTGCTGCGACAGAAGATCCTCCCGAAGAGGCAGACGGATCGGGGGATCTACGCTCATATTGAGTAGCTCGGGATACCAAACTCTTCGAGCCCAGTCCGGAGCCACAAGAATGACTTGGGCCCGGTCGTGCCGAATCTTCTTCAACACTCTGGGTAGAAGTGGTATAGGCGGAAAGGCGTACAACAGACTGCAACTCCACTCGTGACGAAAAGCGTCGCCGAGCGAGTGCCGCCTTGGAAATTCCAACGCGCAGAACTGATGACATTGTGCGTTCTCTTCGGTGGCGAATAGATCTAACCAAGGCTCTCCCCACTGTAGAAAGAGTCCTTGCGCCACTTCCGAGTGAAGACGCCATTCGTGATCCATCATGCACCTGCGGCTGAGTTCGTCCGCCCTGGCGTTCAGGGAACCTGCCAGGTGTTGAACCATCAGGAACATGCCCTGATGTTCCAGCCATGTCCAGAGGCGCAGAGCCTCCTGACAAAGGGTCCACGACCCCACCCCGCCTTGTTTGTTGCAGTACCACATGGCGGTGGTGTTGTCTGTGAACACCTGCACTACCTTCCCTTTGACAGAGGGAAGGAATGCCTTGAGTGCAAGTCGGATCGCCCGGAGCTCCAGAAGGTTGATATGGAGCCGGGACTCCGCCAGAGACCAGAGGCCTCTGATCTCCGCCTCTCCCATGTGACCGCCCCATCCCAGAAGGGACGCGTCCGTCACAACTGTGTGCTCTGGCTGGGGAAGGGAGAGGGATCTGCCCATGACCCATTGCCGGTTCGAGAGCCACCACTGCAACTGTTTTGCAGTCCCCTCCGAGATCTGGACGTGATCGGACAGGTTGCCCTGGTGCTGCGCCCACTGGAACTTCAGGTCCCACTGCAGAGCCCGCATATGCCATCTGGCATGATTGACCAGCAGGATGCAGGAGGCCATGAGGCCCAGCAGCCTCAGGGTCATCCGTACCGAAACCCAGAATAAAGGCTGAAAGATCGGAATCATAGCCTGAATATCCCGGACTCGCCGTTCGGGAGGATAGGCCCGAAACTGCGTCGTGTCCAGAACTGCTCCGATGAAAAGGAGCTGTGGAGAAGGAATCAGATGCGACTTCGGCACATTGATGGAGAACCCCAGCGAGTGCAGGAGTTCGGCCGTAGTCTGGAGGTGGGAGACGACTGCCTGGGACGAGCCCGCCTTCAGCAGCCAGTCGTCGAGGTAGGGGAAGACTGAAACCCTGCCCGGCGCAGATGAGCTGCGACCACCGCCAACACTTTCGTGAACACCCGAGGGGCACTGGTAAGGCCAAAGGGGAGCACGGTGAACTGAAAATGCTCGGGGCCTACCGTGAACCGAAGGTAACGCCGGTGGGCCGGCAGGACGGGGATGTGAAAATATGCGTCCTGCAAGTCCAACGCTACCAACCAGTCGCCAGGGTCGAGGGCAGTCAAGACCTGAGCTAGGGTGAGCATCTTGAACTTCTCCCTCCGGAGGAAGCGATTGACGTTCCGGAGGTCCAAGATAGGACGCATGTCCTCCTTGTCCTTTTTGGGCACCAGAAAGTAGTGGGAGTAGCAACCACGCCCTACTTCTGGGGTCGGAACACGCTCGATGGCCCTCTTGGTCAAGAGGGCCGTGACTTCCTTCTGTAGAAGAACCAAGTGATCCCCTGACATGCGGTGGAATTGAGGTGGCATGGCTGGGGGGTGGTCTCGAAGGGGAGGAGTAGCCCCTTCGGACAATGTCCAAGACCCACCTGTCCGAGGTGATGGTACGCCAGTGGGGAAGGTGATGGCGGACCCTGCCCTCTACTGGCGTGCTGTGCACCTGAAAGGAGGGACTAGGAGGGCTTGGAGGCCGCGGACGGGTTGGAGGTGGTGGCCTGACCCGCACGCTGGTTGCCCGATCCGCCACGGCGGAATCCACGTCCTCGGCCACGCGAAGACGCCTGCTGCGCGGGCCAGTGGCTGGGCTGCTGACGTGAAGGGGCGCCCTACCGTGGCCACGATAGGGGCGAAAAGCAGAAGTCAGCGGAGGGCGTGTAGCAGAAAGGCCCAGGGACTTGGCAGTAGCCCGTGAGTCCTTAAAGCGCTCCAACGCATGGTCTGCTTTGGACCCAAAAAGACCGACTCCATCAAAGGGCATGTCCATGAGAGTATTCTGGACATCCCCTGAAAAACCAGTGGTTCTCAGCCAGGCGTGGCGTCTGAGCGCCACCGTCGTTGCAATAGACCTGCCCAGCGAGTCGGCGGTGTCAAGGCCACAACGTATTGTGTATTTAGCCGCATCCCTTCCTTCCGCAATGGCGCGGGAAAGCAGTGTCTGGACCTCCTCAGGACACTGGGGCAAAACATCCGCCACCGAATCCCACAGGGAGTGGGTATATCGGCCCAAAAGACAAGCGGTGTTAACGGACCGCAAGCCAGCACTGGAGGAAGAAAAACCCTTCTTCCCAAATTGATCCAGGCGTTTGGATTCCCTATCCGGAGGAGCGGTAGGGAAGGCGGTTTGGGAAGCGGAGGCTTGGACAACCAAGCTCTCAGGAGTGGGGTGAACAGAGAGAAACAGGGGTCGCCCGGAGCTGGGCGATGGCGTCGTGGCACGTTCCTATCCACAGGAGCCCCTGTGTTGGGCTTGGACCAGGCGCCCAAAAGAACGTCAGTGAGGGCGTCGTTAAACGGCAGCACAGTCTCCGCAGAGGAGGCCGCCGGCTGAAGCACCTCTGTCAAGATGTTATGCTTGACCGTCAAAGTAGGGAGTTGGAGATGTAAGGCCCCAGCCGCCCTACGCAACACCGTAGCAAAATTGGCTCCCTCCTCCGTAGCCACGGGAGGAGACAGCATGCCAGTGTCAGGGGAAGTATCCAGACCACTGGCCTCCCTAGACCCTCTGTCCAGTCCTCATCGTACTGACACTGCCGTGCCAGAGGGTCATCAGACCCCTCCCAGTCCTCCTGGTCCTCCTCTGGTTCAAAATGAGGAGGAGGGACATTTGGGACCCAAGGCCCCATCGGCGCCGGAACCGGCGTCGAGCGACGTCGTTCCGGGTCCATGTCCGGAGCCGGAAGGAACTGGGGGACGACGCCGCCTGGAGCCCAGGGCGGCGTCGAGAACGGCACCGGAGACATCGGCGCCGGCGTCGTTAGGTCGACCGGCGTCGATGGGGGTTGTGGAGCCGGGATCGAGGCCGGAGCCGGGATCGAGGCTGGAGGCACGGGCGACGCCGGGGCCGGAGCCGTCGGCGACGCCGGAGCAACCCCATCCGGGCCCGCGGGGCCCGAAGGTGCACCGGAGGGGCCTGGAGGCCCGAAGAGGCGGGCCATGGCCGACAGGAATTCCTGCACTTTGGCCGGATCCGCCCCCGAACCCGGGAAGGGCGGGTATGGCGGGGCGACTCCACAGGCATGTCCGGGGCCGCGGGGACGGTGCCGGGAGGGGCCTCAGCCGAGTCGCGAGACCGGCGAGGCGAAGTCCTAGAGCGATGATGCTTTTGGACTTTTTGTGTTTCGACTTACCGGACGAAGAAGACTTCGACGCCGACGACCGGTGTGGACTCCGCGATCGACCCCTGGACCTCTCACGCGACCGGGGCTTCCGCGGAGCCGAATGCCGGGCCTCCAGGAGCTTTCGAGACCGCTCTCGCAAAGCTTTCGGGTTGAGGGCCTGGCAGTCGGTACAAGACTCCGTGTCGTGGCCTCGGCCGAGGCAGAAGAGACACTCCCAATGCGGGTCGGTGACGGACATCATCCGAGCACAGGCGCCGCAACGTTTGAAACCGGGCATCCCTACGACACCTTGAGAGAGAAAAACAGTGAAAAAAATTTCACCAAAAAGTATGGTCAAAAAATGACCAGGGCACTGCTCTTCCCGGATCTGCGCTTGCTGGCGCGGAAAAAGAAGAACCGACGTCAGCGCGCAGGGGCGGCGCCTAAGTACTGCCCGCGACGTCATCCCGGCGATCACGACGCCGACGACGGACGCGGAGCCGCACGACGCCGCCTACCGACGCGCAAGGGTACTGCTACGCAAAAAACTTTCCGGATCCAGCCTGACGCCTGGGGATATTCTAAGGTAGGGAATCTGTCACTAACGTGTCTCTTTCAGATTTTAGGAATCAAGCCAGTTGCTCATAACCAACAATTCGTTAAACATAAAACATAAGTTCACTCGGTGTCTCTTCACTTAGAGTTTACCTTATATGTTATTACCATTAACTACGACAATGTCGTCCTTTTTTCTTTTAACTTTCTTCCCCCAGAGTGTGACTACAGGGGGGGTCTCTACTTGCCTCTCGCCAGTTTAAACATTGTTTAGAGGTAAACTCGGTAAGTGAAGAGACAGAGTGAACTTATGTTTGTTGATTGTATGTGTCTATATGGTGTGGTGCACACGTTGCTTTGATCTACACCTACCTTTGGGTAGGAAAAACGAATTGCTGGTTATGAGCAACTGGCTTCATTCCTAAGTTAGGAGTATAATTAGGGTAACCTACCCATGTCTGTGGTGGAGTGTGTTTTTAACAGGTCATTGTAACACATAGAACCACGAGGGAGAACAAACCTTTTTAATGACCCTTTGTTCTTATGTCTCTTGTTCCCTTGTTCCTATGTAGTACATCAACAGAGTACTGTCGAGGGAATTCCTCGGGACCAGAACTAGTGGTTCTGACACCTTATCTCAACATGAGGTGAGCGAGAGATACACAAATACTCTGGGACTTGCAGAGTCCTGAAGAAGGCCGGCGTGACCCCAATCGAGGGGCACAAATACACGGCTGAAACAGGTCGACAATTTGGCAGTAAGGAGGGGTGTAAGGAGCACATTACATCTCCCAATCACCACCATCCTTCACGTTTTTAATCCTGGCCGGAGGGTCCAGGAATAAAGTATAGGCACAGCGACACCTCCGAGCTCGTTTTAATCTACACTGCACTTTCACTTCCGGTGATCCCAGTCACTTTAGAAATCATTTGTTTCTCTTTGTGTTGTGTTTGTCTTCCCCTACCCTATTGCTCCACCCCAGGCGTTGGCTGCCCAGGGGTGTGTTGTAGCAGCCCTATGATAAAGCATGTCACAACTGTGTGAGTGAGGGCAGTATTAAGACACACAGCACGTGCCACCACTCGACAGACACTATCACTCCCTACTCCTTCATTTGCACCAAGCTACACAAAGGTTAAGCACAGGTTAGTTTAGTGACATGTGGTTCTCCCTGACAAGGATTATGGTAGTTGCCCGAGTGGGGCCTCCTCACCCCTCAACCAAAAACCAAATTTCTCGCAGTAGCGTTAATTTGTAGGCCCTAGGTACAGTGGTACCATATACTAGAGACTTACAAGTAAATTAAATGTGCCGATTAGGTTTATGCCAATTCTAACATGTTCAAAAAGGAGAGCACAAGCACTTTGTTCACTTTACTCTTGCTAACCAGTGGTAGAGGCCTATAGCCAGCAAAAGCAAGTTCATCACAAGGTGGCAAACATCTGGTGGAATAACACAAAAGATGGTCATTTCCAACAGTAGCCTTTCAGAATTAGCTCTAATATGGATGGAGTTAAGGGGTGCACCTCTACATTTAAAGGCTGCAGAGATCCTTGTGAAAGTAACTTTATCCAGTGTATGCATTGGAAACCAGGCATAACTAGATCTGCCAGAGTTCCTTGTGTCGGATTTTTGAACTATAATAAAATTACATAGCGGAATTAACCTTGGTAACTTGCAGGTCATGTTGTCCATTACCAGATTGCATGTACCCTCATGGTTTGGTTTTTCAGATACGGTCATTCCACTGGCACTTAAGAACAAGCATTGGCATAGCCAATAGGTCTCGCCTTTGGGACCTTATAAGTGTTTAGCCATGCAACAGTTGATGTTGTTGCACCAAGGATATTGTGCTGCATAACTAAATACTTATAAGGTCCCAAAGGCGAGACCTATTGGCTATGCCAATGCTTGTTCCTTCTTGTCTATATTTGTAATTTGAAGCATTCTGTTAAAATTACAGAGCTCAAATCGGAAAAGAAGCTTGAAAGTATTCATTTTAAATAACAGCGATTGACAAAAGAGACAGACAGCTATGCATAGGTGCCTTTGTACGATCTGAATGGGGTAGCAGGTTAGGAACACAAGCAGCAAAGTAAACAACCAAGGGGTGTTATGGATCACACTCCACAAAACAAGCAGGAAAGTAATCAAACCCAAAATGTGCTGCGATAGGCAAAGTAAACAGTTGGCCGGCAGACACTCTGAAAGTGGATTGTGAAAACGAAATTTGGAGTAAAAGCGACATTCATTCACAAGAGAGACAAAGCCAATAACTGATGCCTTTGTGAGATTGGAAAGAGGACAGCAGCAAGAAGGAGTGCAGGGTTGTTTCAAAATCCTGTCTAAATGTCGGAGCGAGAATGCCTTTGACGGTAAAAAGTAAAGCAACACGCTGACCGTCACAATTACAGATTCCAACTCAAAACAAAAGCTAACGTACGATTATAAAGGAGACAGTAAGCAAATGCAATACATAGCGGTTTCACAATGAGGTCCAAACCGGTCGAAAAATCAGTACAAAATGCACTGAAAGAACAAAAAACGGTACGCTGATAAAGTCCAAATTACAGTGACCGTTAAAAAAATAAAGAAAGAACCATTCCATTAACAAAAAGACAGCTATATGTAAGTGCCTTTGTGCAATTGAAAACCCGCCGGCAGCCTAAGTACGTGATCCAAATATCAAGGCGAAGTGCCCAGGCTGAATAAATAAAAGCGGCACGCTGATAAACTCCAAATTATAGAGATTTCTAAATTTAAAAAAAAGACAATAAAATATTCCATTAACAAAAGACACAGCTATATATAGGTGCCTTTGTGCAATTTCAAAGCGTTCGGCAGGTTTGCAACACGAGCAGCAAAGTTAACCAAGCAATGTTTGAAACACGAGCTAACCAAACAAGCAAACAAACCCACAGAGGCTCTTTCAAACAAGTGCGGCCACGCCAATTACAAACAGATGGCCCCTGCGCGCCGCTGCTCGCTCCCGCAAGGTGGATGCCGTGGCATGCACGAGTTTCTGGAAAGTGCAGACCGATTCCAAAAGGTCATCTCCTAGGGCAGCGCATGCGCTAGGCTCGACCTAAAAATGATATTCACAATTGGTCTTTGAGGCAGGAATATATTGTTAAAGTACGCTAAGAATGGTCAGCTAACGATACCTTTCTGCCCTCTACAAAGGGCACTGTATACGACCTGTTCAAGGGAAAACAGTACTTTAGCTAACCGACCAATGCAACAATTTTCTTAAACAAATGACCTTATATCAAGTTAGTTCAAATATGCCTCCTGCACAACTATTAACATAGTTTTTAGAACGCAGTCTGCATACGCTCTCAAAGAAACCAGGTCACTTGGTGAATTCAGATTGCCATTCGCGTGTCCACTTGAACATGTGGTTTGTGTATTTTTTTTTTTTTTAATAAATCACAATTTAACTTCATGGGTGGGATTTTTCATACCAGGTTCATTAGCGGTCCTTTAAAATAAATACATCCCATGCTAACTGCTGCACCATTTTTATTGATATGAACGGATGACACCTCTGTCACTGTGGGACTTAAAGTCAGGTCTTCTCTCAGCTCAAGGAAAACTCGCACTTCATTAAAACACACGGCCATTCATTAATGCCCAATGGGTCCTACAGAGCACACTATGCAATCATGCATCGACATTCGGCCTAAAGAGTTATGTACTTAAGTCTAAGTGCCACTCCGATGCTACAGAATTTGTCACCACACAAAGCTCAAGCTGTTCTTAATTGGCCAAGTCTCTCTGCAGCCACTGCATTGTGAAAAGTTAAAGCTCCGGTCTACATAGACAAAAAACAATGTTATTTCTACCATCAGCAGCAGACTACTATTCTGTGCACTACACTGTAGTATCAGGCTGGATATGGTCTAGTGTTCCCATGCTGATGTAAACCACACTAGACACCCACCCACCACAGGCGTCACCAGTCAGGTGACCCTGTCAATAAAAGGGGGCCGGGCGCACGTGCCTGGGCCCAGTTACTACACCAGACTGCGCTGTGTCAGTGTCCCTCATTCCTCAGCATGTGGGCCTGAGGCCCAACACCACATTGGCGACGAGGCCGGTCGCACCCCATGCGTGCCTGCCTACTCACCCAGTTCCTGCCGAGTGCGTGCGGTGCCCACCCGCGCTGCCATGCATCTCCGTTGCCGGGGACGTCCTGCGGGAGCTCACGCAGCTCCGGCGACTGCTCCTCCCTGCCGCCCCGAGGCCTCTGCGGCCGCATCACCTACCCCGCTGCCTGAACCGGTCAGCTAGCGCCCGCCCACGCGTCTCCCTGCCCAACGAGAGCACGTTCAGCCGGCAGTGCTCGCTCAGGCGGCCTGCTTCGTGGGGTAAGTGCCCGGTGCCCCCCCCGCGCAGAGCAGGTCCGGAGGAGAAAAGGGGATCCTACCCCCGTGCATGATGGCTACATCTGCCGCACCGTGGGAGAGTGATGCAGCGTGAAGCACCGACACCTACCTGCACAGCGTGACCCTGCAGCTGCCGGTCGGTGAGGCGCTACGGAAACTGCGGTCCTGGAGAGCCCCCTGTGGATCTCGCCATGCTGCCGGCATCACCACCCCTTTGTTGAGGCAGTCGTTACCGCGAGGGAAGTGTACTCCCACTCATCGCTGCCAGCAGCGTGACCATCCGAGCCCGCGCAGCACCGACGGGAAAGTGGCGAGTGTCCCCGTGCGTCCCCTGTCTGCGCGACGCCAGCGTCCGCCCAAGAGCTGCCCGACCACACCGGCGCGGAGCCGCGCCCAGTACATGCAGCGTGCGCCGGGACGAGAAGGTAGTCACCCGCCAGCCTGGTGCACGTTCCAGCCAGTGAAGGACAATACCACGGCTGCTGCAGCCACCTGCACCAGCGTTAGTCGGGACGCGGGGGAATACATGCCGCGTGGCCCGTGCTCTCAGCACTTCGTCACTTCTGACAAGCCGCGCCGTCCCTACTGTGCCCCCCTACCTTCCGCGAACGACCAGCACAGTCCGGAGGTGGGCGCGCGGCCGTAGGTTCTGGTTGCCAGCAAGCTCCTGGATCCAGCGCCGGATGCCGCCACAGATCAGCCCCAAGCGCTAACGGCCGATGGGAAGGAGCGTAGCAACAGCCCCGTGTGGGCCGGCTCGGAAGGAGAGACTGCAGCAACGCACGTTGCAAGCGCCACCTAGTGCCTGCTGGCCACACCGCACCCGGACTCCACTCTGGCCGCGCAAAAGAGTTTACATACTCCAGCCGCACGTATGCCCCCCTTTGGCAGACTGAACACCATGAGTGGAACAACGCCAGTCCCGCACCCCCCACTCGCCTGTCAGACAGCAGGCGTGGATGAAGAAGAGGGAGTAAGCGGTGCCAGCCATATCTTTTGCAGACAATCAGGAGCAACACCCAGCCGGTAAGGGGCCTGCACCGGCAACTTCAGCCCGTGAGGCAGGTCGTCTCCTCAGCACCCACAACGCCACCCGGTGGCCAGCATTGCGTACCGCACCCACATCTACACACATAAAAGCGGTGTCACGTGCAGGCGCCACACCGAGCAGACAGCCAGCTGTGCCCCACGACCGGCTGCCACGCAGCAAAGCATACCGGAGGAGAGGCCCCGATGCACCACTACCCTGCCGGTAGTGGCAGGATCAGCAAGAGAAAACCGCATAGTGATCCCAGCAGGAGGATCCACACCAGGGCATCCAAGGAGCGGTCAAACACACTGACTGCCCACCACGACCGACGCCAGCAGGCGAAAGCTGCAGGCCAGTGACAAGTGTGGCTGCGCGGCACCCGACAGACCAGCAGCACCCGAGCACAGCACAACGTCCTGCTAACCAACCGGCAACAGCAGTCAACAGATCCCCGAGTGCGCACCGCCACCACCGGGAAGACTGCCTGCTCACACCCAGTTGCCGAGGCAAACTGCACCAGGCACAGCAAGACGTGCCCTCAGAGAAGGATGCTCATAGATTGGCCCTCTGCACCCTGCAAGCGAGGGCAGCAAGGACACTTTCGCAGAAGAGCAACGCCTCAAGGTGACTATCCCTGCCAAGGGGAAAAGGAAACCTGGTGCAGAGCACGCTCCACACGTGGCCACCCAACGCCTTTGACGGAGAAGAGATCGCGTCCTATGCCCCTCCCGGCGTACAGGCACCACCGCGACACCCCAGGCACACCAGGTGCCAGAAGAAAGCGTCCCAGAGGAAGTCGGAGCGCTCCAAGTCGGATGCGCGCTGGAGGCAGCGCCAGTGAACCTGCTAGCACGGGCAGGCGCCCAGGAGATAGTCATCTCCACCAAGAGAAGCACTGCTGAACGCAGGAAGGAGAGCATCCACATCTCCATTGCCCCAGCGAAGCCCCGCAGTGGGCCGAAGGCAACACAGTGTCCTCCCTCGCACTGCCTCAAGACGGAGTCAGCAGGGTCCCAAGACAGGCAAGAGAGGAGTTGCACACTCCATGTGGCAGGCTGCCACAGCGACAGGTGATCCGACAGCACAGCGACACATGACCGGACGTCACAGCGCACAGCAACAAAGGAGCCTGTCACGCAGTGTGACCAGTCCGGACGAGCGCACCGGAAGAAAGGAAGAAGCAGGCGCTACGACGGCGCAGCCTCGGGGCACAAGCAAGACGCCCTTGAGCGAAGAGAAGTGGGACACTGCGAGATCCCTGAGGAAGGGATGGTGCCAATAGAAGTCCCCAAGAAGCAGATGCAAGTCCTACCAACAGGACCGGCCTGCAACAGGCCCGCAAAAGAAAAGGAAAGACCGTCACAAGAACGACGCGACCAGTGAGATGTCCATGTGGCGCAAACAAAAGACAGGTGGCAGGAGGCCACATCCACGTGAAAGCCTGGTCGGAAGCAGGAGAAGAGCGTAGCAAGACGCCGCTCCGCAAAGGAGGAAAGAACAGTAACATGACGCCAACGGGCAGACAACCACCACAAGCGCGCAAGATGGAACAGAGAAGAGCAACAGGACCAAGGACTCGCACCAGCACTAAGGAAGGTGTTCATCCCCACAAGCCAGCCACCGGGGTGCAGGGACGTCACTAGAGACAGCTTCGCAGGAGGACCTACCGTAAGCCGCTAGCAAGCGCGGTCTGCGTCCTGGCCCCACGCTTCGCAGTTAGACCGTCCTCTCACCTGTCACAGGCTGCTTGGTATCGATAGCACCACACCTCGCAGTGCACCTGCCTGAAGACAACGGAGCGGTGCCACGAAGACCCTCAAGTCCTCCTCACTCCCTAAGGTCACCCCGACAGAAGATCACCACCCGTCTGCCCACTGAAGAAAACTAACATCCTGTTACCACCTCCCAGGTGCATCATCACCAAGGAGCATCGCACCACCCGAGTGAATCCACACACACCCCGAACAACCGGAGCTCAAGGAGGCGAATAACCCAGGAACAGTCTGCACCCCAGTCAACCTACAGCCTGCCGAAGTCGAGCACACCCGGACATTGGAAGATCCGCCCTTGGGGACTACACAAGACTTGGCCATGGTCCTGTCGGGAGTTCTGCAGCGACCCCTAAGTGTGGCCTACGCAACGGCCCACGCAGCCCACGCGGTCACGTGGCAGTCCAGGGGACAAGGGCCTCGACGGAGTTCCCGTGCGAAGGGAGTCCGAGTAGGAGAGATGTGTCGGCCGCAGCTCCACGTCAGGCGCAGGAAACACGAAGGTCACGGCTGAAGACTGGTCACCCACAAGATCGCCAGAGGAAGGCGCAGAACCAGAGTCCCGACGGCGAGGACGCCCAGACAATGACACCACCCTCGGAGGCTACATGAGCGACTTGGCTGTGAGTCCGTTGGCAGTTCCCCAGCGACGCCTTCGCGCGGTTCACACGAAGCCCCACACGGTCCCATGGCAGCCAGCAAGAAAGAAAGCCCTCCAAGAGGCTCCAGTGGCAGAGGAGTCCAGGCGAGAGAGGCAAGTCGAACGTCGCTCAGCAGTCAGGAGTAACGAGAGTCACCGAGCACGACGCCCCCACCGGAAGGCCTCACTCACAGAGATCGTCTCCGACACCAAAGTGGATTTCACCACAGCTCCAGATGCATCGGCGCTGAACTTTTATACATATACTTTCTACACCACAAGAGCAGGCCCGTCTAAAGAACATCGCCAAGGTGACTGAAGGCATCCCAACCATGCAGTCTGAGGCTCCAGCGCTGTCTGGCGGACGGCCTGTATAGACTCATTTGGTGCTATGTGTTATTTAGGTGTTTTTGTTACAGGTTGGACTTTCGTTTGTTTTTATTAAATTTTGGGAGGGATGTAGTATCAGGCTGGATATGGTCTAGTGTTCCCATGCTGATGTAAACCACACTAGACACCCACCCACCACAGGCGTCACCAGTCAGGTGACCCTGTCAATAAAAGGGGGCCGGGCGCACATGCCTGGGCCCAGTTACTACACCAGACTGCGCTGTGTCAGTGTCCCTCATTCCTCAGCATGTGGGCCTGAAGCCCAACACCACATACACCACAACTGCTATTAAAATATTACACTGTATCTTATGCATTTCATAGGTTTGTTACAAATATTTCGTCCCTCCAACATCAATGGCATTACAGCCACAATTTCACATAACCTATAATGTATGATATGGCAATCCATTATATTACGTTTTTATTACAGTAATTGGTCTGTGATTATTCATCTTTGAGTAACAATGTTATGCCAATTATGCGTACAATCGATTATACATAACAAGCACAATGCTTTCCAACTGCACAGTCCACATCATACTTCTGCACACATGCATAACACAGCTGTACTTTGCACATATTTAACTCGTATGAGCCAGTGCAAAAGGCAGCATTGTTCTGCTACTGAGCAGAGGGTAACATCTTTATCCAGGGAACCGCACAAAGAACGTTTGCCGGATTTCAGTGGGTGGCTAATGGGCTGCTTAGCTGCATTCAGCCTAAGAGACATGCCGGACTGAGGATACGCTATTCATGGAAGGATTTAGGGCAGGTTGTCCGTTACAATGGGAAGCAATAGCCAGCAAACAAACGTTTATTCTGTTAAAAGTGATCTTTTAATAAAACGTGGCACCCGCAAGCTATTGAAATATTTAACAGTACGATGGGTAGTGTTCTGACAATTCTTCCTTTGGGACAAGGATTTTGCAACAAATTAAAAGTGGATGCCCAATTGCCATTCGGCACCAGGTTTGCAGACCACATTTCACAGGCTGGCAGTTACAGGGAGACAAATACACACTATGTTCTGCATATTAATGTCCCTACAAATGTTGCCTTTGCTGTAATCATGGTACCTACATTCTGCAATTGAGCAGTGCATAATAACGATCTGTAGAAACAAGACTGTGCACTTACGAATGGGAGCCTACCTACACTCTCCTCTGCCCTTTGGCAGGACTCACTGCAAATCTTCACTCTTACTGGCGCTACAGAAAGTCAAGTGGCCCATGAGACCCCAATCTTCTCTCCACCCCACAAAATCCATAGGCTACATTACAGGCTCTTCGGGGCAAAGAGACTTACTGGTTGCGACAGGCAGTAAACAAAGCATGGAGATCACACAAGAAGCAACCATTGACAGCAATAAAGAAAATCCTTCAGGAGGACTTGTGTCACCAAACATCCTGGTCTTGTCTGAAAAGCTTTTGAGTTAGGAGCACTTATCATTCGTACTCCCTCCACACAGAGGTATGACATTAGCCAATAGCACAGAAGACAGATGTGCAGCAGCAGGATGAGACTGGAGAGCCATCACACCACAAGACAAATAAAACCCAGACTAACAAGAAATTTGGGACAGTAAAGCCAATGCTAGTCTCAGCCAGAAGAACCTTACCTTGTAACGGTCATGGGCTTCTTGTAGCAGCAGGAAGCTGTGATTGCAGTGCTTGAGTGCATCTTGGCATACTATGCAAGCTAAGTCACCATCATCCTCACAGAACAAAGACAGTTTCTCATCATGTTTTGTGCATAAGCCCTCGTTGTGCCTCACTGGGCTTCGTAATGGGAATTCTCCTCTCACTTTCTCCACCAGGTTGGCCAGCACCAAGCTAGAAGTGTATCCACCTCGCATGAACTCTGTTCTGCAGAAAGGACAGGAGACAAACAGTTTGCGGCCACAGACACGATCAATACAGGTTCTACAGAAGGGGTGCCCACACGGTAGAAGCACTGGTTTTTCAAAAAGCTCCAGGCAGACTGAGCAAGTCAGCTCGTCTGTGAGGTCTCCAGTAGCTGCAACATCTGTAACAAGAAAAACATGAACGTGAAAGGGAAGGAGAGTGGTAAAGTAAGAACACACTTCTGAATCCAGCACTCTAGAAAGTTTTAATTACTTAAGGTCATGCTCCAGGTAAAAATGTTCATGGGAAAGAGAAAGAGGACTGATGCAGAAACTGAAGCAGACATTAAATGGTATTTTAAGGGAATCTAAGGTAGTGACTTGGTGAGAGTTTGTAGGAATGAGGCTCAACATGCATAAAGAGAGACTGAAGACACTTTGTAGTAGTGAGTGAGTTGGTATCTGGAATGTTGCATGGCAAGTGGGAATGGGTGGTGTTTGAAGGGCTTGTAGTTGGAGGAAAGCAAGCTGCAAGGACAGCTACATCAAGGAGTTCTTCATGCGTGGATGTGGCAAAGTACAGTCATAAGATTGTGTATCGATTTACACATTAAAACATATCACCTCTCATCAAGCCCTAGTAGTAGATAACCCCAAAAGCATGACAACTATACATTCACATTGTCATCATTTAAGAAAAGTCAGCATTCATTATCTGTGTGTGAAAAGTACACTCTAAATAAATAACATATGTTGGAGGAAATAAAACATGAAGAAATTACGCTATAGCAGACATCAGTAGAAAGCTAAATAAAATTATATGTGGTGAAAAAGCCGTGCAGGCCCAAACCCAATGCTGATGTAAGAGAGATGAAGAGTTCACTAGGAAATAGAGTGCATGACCAGGAAGGTCTTAGTTAAAGGAAAACCAGTGTTTGTAAAAGCCTGAAGAAATTTATGAGGTTAGCACACAAGCACGTATTCGGTTGTCCTAGTAAATTAGAAACGTGACTCGAAGAATAAGAGCAGGAGATTGTATTAGTCAAGACTACATAGAATCTGATAAGAGGTCTTGAGAGCGGAATGATAAAACACACAAATATAGACATGCATTCAAAAGAAGTAAATAGTTATGCATTGTCGGAACTGCAATAAAGAAGGTGTGGGAAATAGGTTAAAAGTTTAGGGACACAGGTGACAAGATGTTTTTCTGTAACATATGTAATTGCAGAGTAACCTATTATTTGGCCTTTTGTAAAAAGCATTGTTCATGTTGCTATTTAAGTGGCTGCCTGTAAAGCAGCAAATTGAGACCAGCTGTTTACCTGTGTGGAGATGGATACTCTCCTTGCCGCGGCAGCAAACCTGCTTTTACCTGGTCAAGAAGAGTCTTTTTTTTCTTTATTTTTAAGTTTCCCACGCACCTTATAGAACCCCTTTCAAAGCACATCAACTGGGAAAATTCTGCCCCACTCCTTACAAAACTGCTTAAGCTCAGTGATGTTTCAGAGCATTATTTTATGCACAGCTATTCAGGTTCAATCACAGCATCTCAAGAATGCTAAGGTCTGAACTTTCATTTGGCCACTCCAAAATGTGGACTTTTTCAGCCATAGATTTACCGCCATAGATTTCCATAGGTCTTGTGATCTAGCCAGGTGCTGCTCAGCAACCCAAATCTGTGGAGAAATATTTTGGGGGGAGAAAATTGAATTTCTACTGGTGACCCTTGCACAAAATAAATATTTGTTAACTCTTTTCCTAATGGAGGAATCATGTACTCTGAGTACTGAATTGACAGAGCCCTGTACACCCCCGGATATATCTTTGGAGTTCTCAGTTTGAGGACTGGGATGAGGCACGATGGGAAACAAGAAGCTGGGTTTGGCGAAAGTAAGAGATAAGTGAGAGGCGAGCTGACATAAGTTGGCTAGGCAAGCAAAGAAGAGTTTTGAAGGGAGCAGTGTAGCATAAAAGTTGCATCAGCATGCCATAGGGAAACACTGTACGAGTGGAGACAATGCTTGAGAAATACGGTGACACTTGCTGGAAGTGGCGACCCAGATGAGAAGCCTCCAAGACTGGGTCGGTGAGAAAGTAACTATTCTCTGGAAGCTCACGCTGCATGGGAACCACCTAAAATATTTGCGGCAAGCGGTTCAAACAGATTAAACTTTGGGAGTAATTGTGCATTTTGCAATCAGTCCGTAGCCAGGCAAGAGTTTTGGTGATTATTGAATGCTGTGCAGGCAAAAGCTCAGCAGAGGGCAGCACTGCCCAGTTTAAATGAGCAAATGGTGAGGCACATAGGGGGTTGTGTAGTGAAAGGAGTAAAAGGGGAGAGGTTATCAAGTGTGACTGGAAACCCGGTGCTGCCAAAGTACGGGAGGCAGCAGATGACGGGCTGAGAGATTTCTAGCAAGGGAGCTCACAACTGAGCCCCCCCCCCCCGTCATAACTGGAGGCCAAAAAGGCAAGTGGAACCACATAAGGGGCAAGATAACATACGTTACAGAGAATAAAGGCGAGAGAGTAAGAGCAACTTCCAAAAAGGCCCAAAGTATAAAATACAAATAAGACCAGATAGGCAGCCCCGTCGCACGTTGAAATGCAATACGAGGTTTTAAACAAGCGTAGGGCACGTCTGGCCTGAAGGTGGAAAGGTTGGAGCACTGGTGATTTTGTGGTATGCTCTAAGTGGCTTAGAAGAAAGCTAGTTTGCTCTGTGAAAACTAGGATAACAAACAAAGAGAATGCAAACAAAGTCGTGTGATGTAGATAAAGAGGTATTAAGAAGAGAGTAGAAAAGCCCTAAAAATTAGTGGGTGGAAGCGGAAATCAATGATGGCACGAGATATAGTCACAGAAAAACTAAACCCAAACGACTGAAAATTTACTGTAAACTTCCATTCCACGGCCAAGAACACAAGTGCGAAATCCAGGACGTTAGCACTCACACCCCTTATGGCACGGCAATATGGTTGTTTCTTGGTAAGTTTGATGCTCTTACCCGCTCTGGAAGGCTCTACACGGGGCAGGTTAATGGAGTCCATGGAAGAAAAGTGTATTGAGAGGCCAATGCAAGAAAGCAGGGCAGATGAAATAACAAAAGAGCTGCTTTATAGCAGTCAACAATGAACGCCCAGCCAAACTGCAGCGCCGCTATCATTAGGTTCAGGGGGGCTTTTTCTTCTCAGTTTAAAGGGCGCAGGTGATGGGAATTAAGTGCGTGCGTGCGTGAAAAGAAGCCCAACTAACGAAACACGACGAAAAGAAGCCCGACCGCCGTTAGGTAAAATCGAAAGGCCGTAATAATGACGAATACCCTTAACATGAAAGGACTTTTGAAATGAAATGATATAACTCTGCCTGACCCCGGACTCGTCACTCACGCCTCACCCGGCGCATTGAATGGTTAGCCGCAATGTATTTTTTTTCTATTCAAAAGTTTTCAATGAGTTTTATAAAAAGAAAAAGCAAACTCTCACCATAAATACAATGAGGGATTCTTGAACATGCGTTTGTAACATCCTGTAACCAAACACATAAGGAACATGTTTGAATCTTAGTATTAGCATTGTTGAAGGCTGTTTCATTGAGGAAAGAGACGGGGAGAATGTGGCTGCCCGCCGCCCCCAAAGGGGGCACCCCTAAAAGGGCGGCCCTTTAGTGCCATTGCGGCACAAGCCTACCCCTCGCTCTAGCATCAGAGGGCTTCCGCCTGGAGCCCGCTGTCCAGGGGGTGTGGGCGTCACTTCCGGTATGCCGGGGGGGGGAGGGAGGGTATGTATACCCCTCCGACCCTCCCAGCGACCTCTTTTCCGCCAGCCACGCCGTCTAGAGTGGAGGTCGCCTCCGCATACCGTCTATGGGTCGATCTTGGTTCCGCGTCGCCTGCATCGGATCGGCAGCGTCGGTCGTTCAGGGGTGAGTCCGAGCAATTCGGGCAGTTTGTGCAGTCTTTGAGACGCTCTCTTGGGGCGGGAGGCCCCTGCCCTTAGGCATGTTTAATGGAGCTCACCGCTCCGGAGGTACCGCGTGCCTCGTTTGGGTCGGGCGTGTAATTTCAGTCTACAGCACATGCAGTTTTCCCCCGGGGTATTGCGGGGGAGGCGCAGTGTAGTTCTGGTGGCACATTTCGGAGCGGGTATGCAGATCGGGGCGGAGCATTGCGTGGGAGTTGTGCGCCCACCACTTCCATTAGTAATCAAAGGACAGGATGTGGTTTTGTGTCATAGCTCCCACCTTTGGATCTAACGAATCACGGTTCGAGTCTTGGCATTGGCGCACCATGGTGTTTCTGGACAAATGTCTTAATGGACCAGTCTATATATGTCCCTGGTATTTAAATGGCCAGCAGAAGGGGCCTCGCGTGTAGTGATTGAAATTCCACAGCATGATAGGCGCATGGATTGAATCCGAATTTGTTCGGATTTGAAGCAGCAAGCCTTTTGCAGCTCGGTATGACGTGCTCTCGGGTGGCTGTGCGAAGGGATGTGGGCTGGGGCGTCTTTCCCTGGCACGGCTGGAGAGGCAACGCACGATGTCCAGCCGCGTGGTAATTTGTCAGCTTATAACCTCCCCCCCCCCCCCTCTTGGGGGCTTGCTATTAGGGCCTCCAGTATGGCCATTCCGAAGGATGAATCGGAGCGATGGGAGTGGGGTGTTAAATGAGCGGCATGGCAGAGGCCCCATGGGTGCCGGGCATCCGTGTGTGAGAGCAGGTCGCGGTGGGGGGCCAATTGCTCCATGTGCTTGAGCAGGGGCCTGGGGCAGCCTCACTGTGCCCCGGCCACCGAATGGGAGGTGGCGGGGTATGGCCTGCACCACCATGAATATCCGCATTTTACGTTCATCATCGGCAGAGCGCACGGGGGAGGGGGCTTAGAGAGGGACCATTGTTTCAGGAGAGTTGCACGTTTGCACCGGCTCCGGGTTCGTTATTACACATGTGACTTTGTTGTACGGGAACCGGTCTATCAAAAAGTTTAAAGTCCGCACAGTCGCATATGCGCGCGCACGTGACCGCACACATTTCACCTGTGATCCTGCGGCTCCGACCTCCGGTTTGGTGTTGCCAGGCCTGTGGGGGTCGGGGGTGAACTGGTCGCGCTGGTGCGGGAAAGGAGAGTGGTCCACCGAGGGCCTGGCGGTCGCCTGGTGAGTTAGTGAGACCCTCCTGGGGAAGGTCTAGGATTGGGGGACCCTCATGCCAGTCACACTCTTGCCGCAGTCACCCTCATACCGCGCAGCCTTTCACAGATGCCTGTCCCGTCGGGGGCGCATTCAGAGGAGTGTGTCAGACTTTGGGGTCATGGCTTGTTGATTGCTTCTTTTGGGTCAGCCGTGGGACTGTGAGGGACGTCTGCATCCTCTGAGGTGTTGTGCACTCGCCGCTCTGCGTCTGGTGTGAGTGAGTGACCACAGCAGGCATGTTTCTTTTTCCATGACTGCTTCGTTCAATAATTGTTTTGCAAGGGGACGAAGAGTGTGCCTCGGAGCAAATGCACAGCGCTGCTCTTTGGCACATGATTCAACTTGGCAGACCTCTTTATTGTTGCGGCTCCAAGTTTTTGGGAGCTTCTTGTTGTTCTAGTGGGTGTAATTTCTGAGGTTGCGATTCTCTCGTCTTTATTGCTCGATTTTGCTTGCGAGAGACGGTTGCTCATGGCCGTTGTCACTCATGGTTGCACTGAAGTTATGGAGGTGTCACACGTGGGCAGTCCACCCTGAGATCGGGGCAGTCCGATGTGTGTCACTATGGCCGTCCTCCCAAGGCGGTTCCCACGGTCCATGGGACATGTAGTGGGCACGCGGTTTAAATGGCGGTGCACTCATGGTCTTGGGGGGCGGTGCGTGCTCACCATGCAAACCAGGGGTGCACCGGGCGCCCGCGTTAACAAGGGCCCGAGGCCTGGGTGTCCGGCAAGTGAATAGTGCATCCCTGCTGCACTTTCCATTATAAGATGCAGTGTTTCTGCAGGGCGCGGTGATGATTCATTGTCACAGCAGGTAGCGCTGCTCGATCCCCTGCGTGGAGCTCTTTGCCCACGCTCCAGTGTGTCCTCTGCGTCCAGTACTGGTGTGGCTCCCCCAGCTGCACGCAAAGTTTTCCTTGTGCAGCTCCCTTCCTAGGGATTGTTTATGAAGGGATTTGTGTGGGCTATTTGGGTTTCCTTCGTCGATTTGGGTGCGGTGGCTGCGGCCTCCGGAGTGCCGTTGACCAGCCTACCTGCTGATGTACCCAACATACATCTGAACCCTTCCACGCCTTGAGTAGCGTGCATGGGAGCAGAGGCGCGCATGCAACCAGGTTGATTCCATCGCGTCATGGTTCGTTCTGACGGGTATCTCCCTATCCCTCTCAGCGGGGGACTTGGGCAGTTTAGCATGTTTTCTTGTTTCGCTGCCTACTTGTTCGGTAGGGCCTCCAATGGATTTCTTTCCACTGCCTTGGGTTGGACACGCTGGTGGATGGTCCCTATGTGTCATGGCATCGGGTGGATGGTCTTTGATGGTGATGCGTGCGCCGCACGAGCGCATGCGCACACTGAGCCTGGTTGATCATGTGGCGGGTTGGAGATTTCTTGCGTGGGCGGTTCCTGTACTATCACTGGGAACTCCGGCTTCCGCACAAGCATGTACTCCATCCTCGGAGTGCTTCGGGTACAGGACAGCTGTTCCTCTTGACACTGTTGCCAGCGCCGCATGGGGACTTTTGCGCCCGCAGTTGCAGTTAGGGACATTCACCCATCGGTGTGGGTATTGTGAAGGTGAGGCGGACATGGGTTCCCCGGTGCTCCCCCAAATGTGAGAAAACAGCAGAAGTTGGTGGCGCACAGGAGTGCCTGTGGGACCGACTCAGAGCGGGCGATGACGTGGCCTGTCGGGTCCAGGGTATGGTCACCTTGGAGAGAAGTGGTGTTACGCACACCAGTGCATGGCAGTGGGCTACATCGCTTGTGGGTTTAGCGCAGGCACTCGACTCATGAATTGGTCATTGGCAGGGGCCAGTGGTGAACAACCTTGGTGTGTGGGGCAGCAGATGGGGTGGTCACTAGTCGATTAGGAGATCGCTGCCCGCATCCGCAAAGAGTGTTTGCACTGGAAGTGGGACTCTGCTCCTCTTAATTCGGTAAATCTCTCTGTGCGTAAGTCCTGGTACAATGTAAGGGGTGCTCATGTAAGGCGCTCCGATACCTTCAGCTCCAGTATGTGCTAGATAGAACTGTGAAGAGTCAACCAATAGCACTTTGCACTTTTGAGTAAAAAGTGAATGTTAAACAAGCAGACATGTGAAGATTTACTAGTGTCACTGAAATGTTGGAGCTAGTTGAGCACAGGTTCGGGATCTGTCTCTTTTCCTCGTTCTGTTATTTGTTACTTTCGGATACCTACCGGCCGGTGGTTCAGGTTACGAACTAAGTGGCAGCAACCAGACACAGAGGGAAGCCGGGTCCTTAGTAGGCCATGAGCCAGTGAGGGTGCTGTGACTTCTCAGCCCATGATTCTGCACAGGCCGCAAAACTTTGCGTTTGGCGGGCTGCACCTGGAGCAGTGAGCGTTGCGCAGTTCCATGGGCGGCCATGCTTTCATTTGCAGTGGGCATGAGGATAGTTGTGCTGAATAGGTGATGTAACAGGCATGTATACCTTTGCATGGCTCCATTGCGCAACAGTTTAAATGACTGTGGAGCCAAACCTGAGCCAGGTTGTATGGGGTAAGGGCCCGAATTGTGGGGCAATACAAATGTGGATGAGATTTGCAGGGGCGCAGGTGGCTGTGTGCCCAAGGGGGTACGGGATCTGTAGGCCCCCACGCTTGATTCAATACTCAGGGCACCAGTGTTTTTAACTGGTCCGGTGATTCAGGGTGCAGTCTGTGCTTAGTGGTTTACAGGGCGAGGCTCCAAAGTCGGGCGGTGGCAGCACGTTCATCTTTCTGCAATGGTGGCCTGGCGGCAGACCAGGCGATGCCATGTAAAGATAGAACCTAATGGTATGTCTTGATCAAAGCAAGAACGTTTTGGATCTTGCACAAGCTTGGGTTGGGGTCAACTGGGTCTACCACTTAGGCGCTGTTTCTGGAGTTGATGGTCCTTTCTACCATTTATGGCGGCTTTTGGCATGCAAAAGATTTTGAATATTGCCTGTCTGGGGTCCTCCAATTGCATCACCTCTGAGGCATTATATGGTATGCCATGGTCCATTGTGCTGCTTTGAAAGTGTTCATGACCAAAGACGTCCTTTGCTCTTGGCTGCACGACAATTTTCACCCTGCCAAGTAAGTCAAAAGGATAGTTTTCAGTCTAACTATACATGTGCTTGATCTATGAGATGACGGGTTAAACACTGCCCACATCCACATACACTTTACAGGCAAACTATATATGTGCTTGACCATGAACTGACAGCCTTAACGCTGCCCACATTTCCATAAGTGGTATCACAACATCACCATTTTCTTAAACTCGGGGCCATTGGCATTATGGTGATGCAGCAGCTGGTGGCACAGATTTTGGGGGCTACGTTTGCCACTCATACACCACTCCACTCTGGCCCACACTAAGACCATTTTGCATTTCTCCACTTTTGGCCTGGCTGATACAAGAAGCCTGTTACTTGTTTAATTTCATTGGACACATATGGACACGTTCTGGTCATGTATTGTTTGTGTCTTAGCAGGAGGGTCTGCAGTTGTTTCAGCTGGTATGTACTTGCAAGGTCCGTAACTGGACAGTGCGGCATTTTCCAATATGCATAACCCCCTGTATGATGTCAGGTTGGAGATTCAGTTTGAGAGCCACTTCATGGGCGTTCAGGAGCTACATGCAGCTCCTTGCTGTATGCACGGGGGTTAATTAGGGCTTAGTCTGCTGGGCTGAGGTGCGCTGGGAGCACCATGGGCTAATATGTGAGCAGTACCACTTTCTAGCAATCTGAGTGCAATGTGGCGTGGCACCAGGTGCTAATACATGTGCAGGGTGGGTTTGGAACAAACTGAGGGCACCTTGCGTAGAACCTATGAATCTGGGTGCGGGGGTGGGGGTGGGCTACGGCTCGGGTGGGGACTCCAACAGGGGACCCAGCATCTGTCATTAGTCTCACCCTGTCCCCGCCCGTTGACCCTCCCCTGTGGTTCCATATTTCGCTTGGTACCGCACATGGTCATCACTGAACATCCAAAGTTGTACTTACCAAAGCAAGGGGGTAGCCATCATGTTATGGCCAATCTAGCAGGACATTTTCACTGTCTCCCACTATCGGAACCCCCAGGGGGAATTCAGTGGGTGGTGCTTGCTATTCGAGCAGAGGACAGGAGCACTGGCACAGGGAGGGCTGCAGCACAAAGAGCATAAGCTACAAGTTATTGGACATTAGGCATTCCCATAGTTTGTAAGGGCAGGCGACTGCTTGTTGGTTCGCCCCACCCCAGTAGCTTTTCTACACACAGGCCTGCCTCCTGGATACGTCAGCTGGAGATCCCTGGACTCCTGCCTGCAATGGCACACCTTGTCATGAGTTGTCTGGGCACAGGTACGGTACGCCTGCCCGGCAGCATTGATAACTCTTCCATTAATCAGCCTGCACCCTGGTACTGGGGCTTTCCCAAGTAGGGGCAAACTAGGGCCTAGTCACCCACGAAAGGATAGGCACAAACTTGAAGAACTGGGGGTTCCTCATTGGGCACACCTCCTGTACCTTGGGTATTCAGCCGGCTGCTTTATCTCTTCATAGAGAAGAGGGTTGGGGGTACCCAGTTGCTCTCAGCATGGTACATTAAGGTGGGCGCTAACCAGGAGGTTACCCATTAATGTCGTGACTGCACACAATGCTAGCAGTCATGCACCAAGGAAGTCCCTCGGAAGGTGCTGAACAGGTGTAAGTTCAGTAAAACAGGACGGATTCATGGCAAGTAAAGAAGGGCACACTTGCTATTATCACTCATTCCTGGTGCATCAGATAGTTCAGCTTGTCAAATGTTTTTACAGGGGTACACTAGGGCATTGAGCGAGCTGCATGAGGTAGCAAGGTAACGTGCGGTGAGGCGACGTGGTCTCAGCAAACACACAAAAGGGGTCTGCGGCAATACTTGAAACTGGAACAGTGTCGCTGGCCTTACAGCTGGGTGGAGCCAGTCTCATTTAGAGGTACGTCGAGGTGAAAATTGGGTGCTTCTTAAGTTTCTCCTGACCAATGCGGTTTGTGGTATCTCCGAGCGGGTCCACTGACGGTGTACTGCAGCTAACAGGTAACTGGGAATCTGGGATTCCGACTCTTTAGCGGGTTAGGATTCAGGGACAGAGATGGTTAGCGGGTACTGGCATCTGTGAATCCACGGCAGTTATGCAAGCTGGGCGCTCTGCGTATGTTGTCACTACACGAAAGGAGGAGGTGTCGCCAACAGCGGGCACAATACACATATTCCAGACCTGACACCTATAAGGGGTGCACCAGGGTTCAGCCTGTGCAATGATCTGGTCAGCGGGGCGAATTGCACCCCGTACCAAGGGTAGGTGACATGTTGCTGCATTTAAGTTCAAATGCCCCGCCCGGTTAGCTATATTAGCCTCGCTGGGTGGGGACGCTGTCAGCCAACATAGTGTGCTGCTGCCCCAATGAATGGGATAACAAGGTGTCAAGCACTAAAGGCTACTAGGGAGAAGATTATTTGGCATGTCCAGGATTCAGCAATAATCAAACCGAACGGGGCAGGACATTTTTCCACTGCTCGGGCTTCACAGGGTGGGCAGTGGGACCCCCCCCCTCCTATCGGGAAATATGGGGGGAAGGTAGGACCCAGTCAATCCTGAATGTTAGGCACCATAGGACAGGCAGTGCGCACGGCATCATAGCGGACAGGTTAGCTAGCTACTATGCCTAGGGGTTTTCACCAAGAGGGAGCTGAGCAGGCGTAATTCCCATAAGGAATAGGGGCTGCATGGCATGTGCAGGGGTACACAGTTATTAAGAGATTGGCCCAAGGGGGGGGGCCCACCCCCCCAATTCCTTAGGATACACACAGGGGGTAACAACCTCATTGCCATGTGGAGGAGGTCACTCTTTCAAGCCAGGTAAGCTGACTTAAGGGAGATCAGCAAATACATGGGTCAATGTGAGCTCGGGTGGCCTGGGATTATTCCACACAGAGTGTGGCACGGGGCTAAGTCAGAGGATGCTGTTGTAAATCCCCGAAAGAGAGAACAGTTCAAGGCGTAAGTTCGCAGACACTCATTTTGTTTGGATGGGTTTCCCAGGTATGAGATGGAACAGCATCATTAACAGGCTCGAGCAACGCCTGGCCCTAGGTGTAGCCCCTCCCAATGTGTTGGTGATCCACTTGGGGGGCAATGATCTCATGACCGTGGGGAGGAGGGGATTACTCACGGCCATGAAATCGGACTTGGGCGAACTAAGCAGGCGCTTGGGTCACTGCGGACTGTTTTGGTCTGAACTAACCCCACGCATTCACTGGCGTGGTGCCAGGTCAAGGGAGGCAGCAGAACATTCGCGCAAGCGGGTCAACAGTGCTATGCGTAAGTTTCTGAGTCAGAGGGGGTTGGGCTTTATCAGGCATGAACTCATCCAGGCAAACGTTAAAGGTTACTTTGAGGAGGACGGGGTCCACTTGTCCACGGTGGGGATGGACTTGTTTCTCCTGGATTTACAGGAATGTTTGGAAAGGGCAGGTTGCAGGTAATAGGAGGTGCAGTGGTGGGGGGCCCTGGCTGCGACGGTGGGCACCTCCAGGGCTGTGGCGGAGTTACAGGGCGATCTGGAAGCAGTCTGGTACAGTAAGGGTACCTCTGTGGCAGACGGGTACAGTAAGGGTACCTCTGCGCGGCACAATAGGGGTGCCAGAGCCAAAGACCAGGATCCTCAGGGCAGGGTCCTGGAGAACCGTGACGGCGCCCCGTTAGTCCTTCGGGCGGTTGGGGGCCTGACCAACCGGGGTTTGCCCTGCTACGCTCCGCCCTGAAAGGGGCGTGAGTAGGATGGTATCAAGGTGCCACGTGATCCGGTGGTGGATCAACAAAGGTGTAGCGCTGATCGGGCATCCATCCCACAGTGCTGGCTCATCAGGCGGGCAGGGGCAGCATAGGTTGGATGGCTGCCTGCCCATGGATCGCCCGTAAGATAACCCACCTTATTGCATACTCTTGTATGGAATAAACCTGCGACAAGTTTTTCCCATAAACAAAGTGTCTTGTGTGTTTATTTATGCACGTTCGCCTATGGGAAGGTGGGGGATGTTGCCGGTATTGGGACTATGTGGCTGCCCGCCGCCCCCAAAGGGGGCACCCCTAAAGGGCGGCCCTTTAGTGCCATTGCGGCACAAGCCTACCCCTCGCTCTAGCATCAGAGGGCTTCCGCCTGGAGCCCGCTGTCCAGGGGTGTGGGCGTCACTTCCGGTACGCCCGGGGGGAGGGAGGGTATGTATGCCCCTCCGACCCTCCCAGCGGCCTCTTTTCCGCCAGCCACGCCGTCTCCCTCCCTTCCTCTTACCCTGCGGCTGGGCTGGTGGTCAAGGTGTACTGAATGTTTTAATGTTTTCTTTTGCGTTGCAGGCGGAGTTACAGGGCGATCTGGAAGCACTATGGTACAGTAAGGGTACTTCTGCGGCAGACGGGTACAGTAAGGGTACCTCTGCGCGGCACAATAGGGGTGCCAGAGCCAAAGACCAGGATCCTCAGGGCAGGGTCCTGGAGAACCGTGACGGCGCCCCGTTAGTCCTTCGGGAGGTTGGGGGCCTGACCAACTGGGGGTTTGCCCTGCTACGCTCCGCCCTGAAAGGGGCGTGAGTAGGATGGTAACAAGGTGCCACGTGATCCGGTGGTGGATCAACAAAGGTGTAGCGCTGATTGGACATCCATCCCACAGTGCTGGCTCATCAGGCGGGCAGGGGCAGCATAGGTTGGATGGCTGCCTGCCCATGCATCGCCCATAAGATAACCCACCTTATTGCATACTCTTGTATGGAATAAACCTGCGACAAGTTTTTCCCATAAACAAAGTGTCTTGTGTGTTTATTTATGCACGTTCGCCTATGGGAAGGTGGGGGATGTTGCCGGTATTGGGACTAATAGTAGACGAGAGAGAAGAAAGAGACAAACCGTAATTAGGATTAGGTTGGCATTGATGTGTTTTTAAAGTTGTTTACCAATGGTAATATGTATCAAATGTGCATAAATGGGTTACATTGTAATTTTTTAAAATTAACTGAACAATACATTTTATTCATTCATTCATTTAAAAAAAAGGTAGGCATTGAGTTCGCTTAGTGGTGGTCATTCCATAATTCATCATCTGTCTGATTCTTGTAGGTGAGGTGAGGTGACATGTGATCATCTGATTGAGTAATTGATGCGTGGAACGTGGTTATAGGGGGTTCCGTTTTTGTATATATAGGTCAAATTTGTTCGATCATCCGTGTGGTGATTGGATATAAAAGTTTGTGTTGATTGCTGAGTTGCCTGCACTTCTGGCAAAGCAGACCCAAGCCCACCAGTTATGGTAGGATAGATTCTGATACAATTTAATTTTGCATAGTATATTTTTAATCCCAATAATTAATAATAAGTCAAGAAGACAGAGGTGTTTAGCATTTAGATACGGAGTAAGTGTCAGGGTCCATGGGCCCAGGGTTACCACATAGTAGTTGAGGGTAGAGTCGAATACTTTATTTATGGTGGTTTCAATTTCTGTCCTGAACGTTTTAACCCTCTTACAGTTGAAGAACATATGTTCAAGGGAGCCTGGTGCTCCGTGACAGTTTCAGCATTGGTCAGATTCAATAAGGCCAGTTTAAAGACGTTTCTCAGGTGTCCCATATGCCTTATGTAGGGTGCACAGCTCTCATTGAGATAAGATGGGGCATATTTTGTTTTTTAAGGAAGATTTCCAAATATTTTTCCATGAATATTAATCCACAACTAGGGATGGCTCTGTTGTTGTAGTATTTTGCCATTTTTTTGGGATCGCTAGTGTGACCTTTTTATTGAGGTTGTTAGAGATTAATATTATATAGATTCTGGCAGCTGCGTGTGGCAGGGTAGATAATTTATTAATAGATTGAGCAGAGCAGATTCATGTGTTCTATTGCATTTGCTCAGTGCAACTTTAAGTTTTAAGAAGCTGTAGAAATCAATGTGGTTTATGTTATGAGCACATTTGTAACTCAGCAAAGGTTTTAGGCATTTTAGAGGGGCCTAGGTCTTTGATGAATAAGATATCTATTTCTGCCCAATTCAACCACATCGGAGACTTACCTTCTATTTAAATTTTTGTAATTTCCCACAGAGAGGCATACTCTGATCCTTGAATCTTGTTGGTAAGGTTTTTGCCTAGGGTTTTAAGGTCCGACATAGTGTCTCTGATGATATTGTAGGACAGTAGAATTTTAAGTTGTTTCCTTGTTAGAGTGGAAAGTAAGGATAATGGTTTTATAAGATGCTCTTCAATATATGTCCGCAAGGGGTTGTCACCCTCTCTGGAGTAGGTCCACCATGTGGCCTGCCTTATTAGGAAGGCTATTTGATATATAAAGAAGTTAGGCAGTCTAATTCCACCTTCAGATTTGTAGATTCTTAGCTTATTAAGAGAGACTGTATTTCTCTTGTTTTTTTCACAAGAAATCAGATATCAGATGGTCTAAATATTTGAAGAAGTTGCTTGTGAGTTGTAGGGGAGAATGAATGTGATAATGTTGCTTTGAGGGGTTATCATCATTTTGATACAATCTGCTCTTCCCCACCAAGTTATACATTTTGAGGACCATGTGGAGATTTGATCTTTAACTTTTTGAAGGAGGCTATCTTCCACCTGCTTTCTTGTGTCCTCCAGGTTTTGCCTAAATTGTATCCCAAGTATTTAATTTGGGTAGATTGCCACTATAGCTTTGTGTTAGTTAACATGGGATTCTCTTGTCCAGGCTTGAAGAGGTGGGAGTGACGGGCACTGCCCTTAAGTGGTTTCATTCCTACCTATCCAATAGACAACAAGCAGTAGCCCTCCCCCTTTTCGGTCTAAGTTTTCTAACATGCTGTATGGAGTCCCGCAGGGATCAGCAATCAGTCCTATCCTTTTTAACATCTATATGAGCCCTTTACCTGCCATTATTAGATCACATAATGTTAACTTAGTGAATTATGCAGATGACACCCAGCTTATCCTGTCTCTTGAGGGTGAGCAATCAGTGTCTTTAACAGCTTTTCATGCGTGTCTGCAGGATATAGCAACATGGCTCAGAGAGAACTCTCTTCAATTTAATTCAGAGAAGACAGAGATTTTACATTGTGCAGTAGGAAGAATCCCCTCTCTACTTCCATCTAATTTCTGGCCTACTTCCTCCAGTACCTTACTGGCTCCCAGTAATACTGTACGCAACCTGGGAGTCATGTTTGACAATAAACTGACATTAGAGAAACAGGTCAACAAGACAGTTGGAAGTTGCTTTGGCCTGATTAGAGCACTTCGGAAAATCCTTCCGATGTTTTCTTTGGAGGCCAGAGCGGTGATAGTCCGAGGTGCTATTCTTAGCAGGTTGGACTACTGCAATGCTCTGCTCCTAGACTCTCCACAATATCTGATTGAAAGATTGCAAAGAATACAGACCATGGCTGCTAAAATAGTACTACGGCGATCGCGCCGTTCTTCTGCATCCCTGGCACTCTTTGACTTGCACTGGCTGCCGGTTTCGCAGAGAATACAATTCAAGGCATTATGCATAATGTTTAAGGCCCTGCATGGACAGGGACCCAAATTACTGCAGGAAAAATTTACCTGGTATGTCCCCCTCGAACGCTTCGCTCCTCATCGGCAAATTTGGTGAGGGTGCATAGGAGTTAAGAAAGCTAAATCAGGAGGCAGGGCTTTCTGTACGGCAGCCCTACGCCTTTGGAACAAACTTCCATCTGATATTAGACATACAGACAACATTCTGCAGTTCAGAAAAAGGATAAAAACCTGGCTCTACCCCCGGGTATGTTCCTTGGCTCCGTGTTAATTCCTTCTAGGCAGGGGCTACAGTTCTTGCCACAGTCTCTTTCCATATCCAGCTAACATCCTATCACAGCGCCAGGGTACCCGTAGGGTGTCAGCTGCGCTTTACAAGCAACTATAATAATAATAAATAATAACATTGATGGTGAACATAGATTGTTTAATGGGAACATTTCAGTTTTATCTAGGTTTAGTGAGTAATCTGATACCTCCGCATAAAGGTTGTGTCTAAAATTGCGGGAACGGCAGACTCGGCTTCTTGTGAGAAAATTAACATATCGTCAGCGTATGTCGCGACTTTCCATGTTTCGTTAGTAAATCGAATACACTTGATGGATGTGTTCGTTCTAATTGCTGATGGCAAGTGTTTGATTGCTAGAAAAAATAGTAGTGGTGATAGTGGACATCCTTGCCATGTCCCTTGGGAGAGATATTTTTTACAAGAGAGGTATCCATTAACCCTTATCCGGGCAGAAGGTTGGGCATAAAAAGCAAAAACCATTTGGACAAAATTGCTACCAAGGTTCAGTTTGTGCATGACTAAACACAGGATGGTCCACAAAACTTTATCAATAACCTTCTCTGCATCCAGAGCCATGGCCATCGTGGGGGAGGATAGTTTATTAGCCTTTTTTATGACGGGCAAAAAAGTCTGATGTTGTCAGATGCAAGTCTTCCTTTAACAAGGCCAGTATGGGATCGATAAATCAATAGGGGAAGGACTTTTACAGTCTCAGTGCTAAAATGTTTGCATAGATCGTGCAGTCTACATTTAATAGGGAAATTGTTCTGTAGTTTTTTTACCTCTAGAGGGTCTTTCCGATCTTTATGTATAATAGCGATTGTGCCTCCAATGCTGTACCGAATATTTTCCCAGACATTTCAAAGTGTTTATATAAGGACTCCAAGTGAAGTAGTAGGCTGTCTTGGAAGCATTTGTGAACAGCTCAATGAGAGTCCATCAGGCACTGGAGCTTTCTTGGATTTTAGGGAGTTAATCGTTGCTGGATTTCCAAGGAGGATATGCTATGGTTAAGAGATTTATTGTTGGTGTCACTAAGTTGTGGTAATTGTATTTTGTCCAGGCAAACTTGGTATTTACACTGGGGGTGTTTAGGGGGGGTTGATTGTTGACTGTATAGTTAAGTGTAGTATTCTCAAAAGGTTTTTGCGATTTCAAGAGGTTATCAGATAGTGATACCAGATTTGTTTTAATGACAGTATTGAGAGTATTATTGGTCTTATATTTAAGATAGTTGGCTAGTATTCTTCCTGCTTTATTTGACTCCTTATTTCCCCCCTTATTATTTTGAAACAAGGAGTGAGCACGGGTGCAAATTATTTTGTTATATCCATATTTCATTGGTTTCAGTTTGTGTTAGTACTCTGGGTTTCTTGTACTAAATAGTTTATATTATAGCAAAAACATTTCGATTCTAAATCATTTCAGTCTTTTATTCATAGTTTATTTCTTGTGGACCTAATGATAATGATCATACCCCTAATTGTTGCTTTCATCGCATCCCAAAGAGTTTCAGTGGAGATGTTGTCAGTATTATTTTCATTAAAAAAATTCGGTGCTTACTTGATTTTTTAGTGTTTGGTCCAGAAAGATCTCTTTGTCCATTCCCCATTATTTTCCTTAGGAGTGTTTTGGATGTTTGTAGTTCGAGAGTGATGCAGGGGCGGTCAGATATAACAATTGGCTCGATGGTGGGATTTTTATTTGGATGAAAGGATGTTGTTAACCAAGATGCAATTGATTCTGTATAGTGTGTTATGTGGATGGGAGTAGAAGGTGAAATCGCTCCCAGTAGGGTTATATAAGACCTACATGCCATTTAGGCAGTGATGATAATTTTTTATTAGTTTGTGGGATTTATTAGGTCTATCATTGCAGGAGTAGCTTTTGTCTAAAATTGAGCCACAGGGAAGATTAACATCTCCAGCTGCTAAGATACTTGAGTCTTTGGGTAGTTCACATCATTTTTTATTTAGGGAAATCCAGAACTGAAAGGCATTCGCAGTCGGGGCATAGACATTCACTATATAGAAGCAAGAGGTATTGATAGCAACTTTCGTAATTAACTTTCTTCCGTCGCTAACATGGACATTTTCCAGGATATTGAGATCTGCTTTTTTGATATTAGTGTTACAACACTGTTTCTGATTTTTATGGGCTGGGGAGCACATCAAGCTTTGGATCCAGTGATATCGCATTGTGTTACGTTCTTGGACACCTATTTTGGTTTCTTGCAGAAGAATTGGGAGAGGAGTTGGCCTAACGGCTAGGGCGGTCGACCTCGAATCTGGGGAACTGGGTTCCAGTCTCGGCAATGACGCTGAACATCCTGTGATTCTGGCCAAATCACTTAATCTCCTCGTGCCTAACAAAAATGAATGTGTCCTCATGTAATGCAACTGGTGCTATGTAAAGCGCTCTGATACCCGATTCGGGTCAAATTTGCGCTATATAAAACTCTGTCGAAAAAAAAAAAAATGATGTCAACTTTAAGTAAAAAACGTTAGACCAGCGTGGGTTTGATTTACCACACTTGTAGATATATTATTATCGCACAGGCACAATTCGTCACACACTAGTTCCATAACCATAGACAAGCAACCCCACATAAGCTTACAAATGTCATTCTGAAAGCCCCAACAAGGCAGTGGTCTGAAATTCAAGTGGTGCAATGCACAGTGTGGGCGTGTGCGGAGCTAGCTCGAATCTCCAGTATAGACATCATGTACTCCCTGCATATAAAACTGATTCACAATCCCAAATTACCTTTCACTAGCAAAACCCTCATGGTACTCCATTTACAGGAAAGAGGAATCCTTACACTGGGAGATTTGTATGTGGGGGTGGTGGGAGATTTATTACCCTGGAAGAGTGCCTGCTAAATGGCTGCTCTATGCCTCAGGTGGCATTTCCCTATATCAGACTTTGCGAGTCAGTTAGGAGGGCATACCATACATATACCCTGGAGCCAGCAGATTGGAGATTACTGAGCCTTGCCTCAGCTGGCTCACTGACCACAAAAACAATTACCGTAATATGCATCACAGCTCTGGGAGACCTGCCTAAGGAGGAACACCGTTCCCGGACAACCGGTCTAGAGCGCTAGGCAAGCGCTTAACTGATGCACAACGGGAATATTATTGTTGACACACTGAAGAGGTCTCCATGAACGGCAGGCAGAGATTGCCCAATTATAATTTTCTCCATCAGGTCTATTATACCCTGGCCAAATGATATAAATATGGAGGGAGGGCCAGTGATGCATGTGAAAGATGTCGTAGTCCTGGGGCAGATTTCCTGCACCTGACATGGGGCTGTGCTTGTTGACTATTGGAACAAACTCTTTCGAGTACTGAATGACATTGTGCGCCTGACATTGTGAACAGAGGTCCTACAGGCGCTCGTGGGTTTTGTTAAAGTGATACCTGAGCATGGTAGAAAGTTTGTTGGTCTGGTCCTGGTGCTGGGTAAACTATGGGGAACCATGTAATAGGGAAGGGGTGAATCCCCTACAGTGGACAAATGGCTCACAAGTGAATCCCCTGCCATGAACAAATGGCTCACAAGTCAATCCCCTGCAGTGGACAAATGGCTCACAAGTCAATCCCCTGCAGTGGCTCACAAGTCAATCCCCTGCAGTGGACAATGGCTCACAAGTCAATCCCCTGCAGTGGACAAATGGCTCACAAGTCAATCCCCTGCAGTGGACAAATGGCTCACAAGTCAATCCCCTGCAGTGGACAAATGGCTTACAAGTCAATCCCCTGCCGTGGACAAATGGCTCACAAGTCAATCCCCTGCAGTGGACAAATGGCTCACAAGTCAATCCCCTGCAGTGGACAAATGGCTTACTGATTTGGCATCCTGTAGCATGAACTCGGAGATATACTCCACACTACAGAACAGAGGGTCACGTCTGAGGGACATATGGGGTCCTCTGCATACTTATCTTGCTGGAAGAGAGCATGTAGAGAACAATAAAAGAGAGAGCTCATGACCCCACTGGATCAACATCCTTAAGCAAATGGGGTGGGAGGACTTAATGCAGCTTAGCAGGCGATGCTGATCCCTTTTTTTCTTTTTCTTCTTCCTTCTTTTCCATGCAAAACAATTGGCACACTACTGTAGGTTGTTTTAGTTGTATATTGTGAATGCTATAGAGGTCGAAATACTGTATTGTACTATAAGTTATGAGCAGTTGTCCAGAAGTTTCTTCCTTTTAACTGGGTGCTTAATGCCTTTGGTATTAAGGGAAATAATTTTTAACATTTCATTGGCCATCGATTGGGGTATATTGCTGTGTTTTACTGTTGGTTTGATTTCTATTTGTTAAACGTCATGTCTCAAGATCAGAGATTTCCAGTTTGTAAGATTCCCAGATTGTGATGATGCAGTGTGCGGTGAGGATTTTGCTAGACATTGTAAGGAACTAAGGGGCACATGCATCAAGATAAGGAATTGAGCTTCCTTAATAAGCGATTTTTAAGGAATCGCTATTTAGGAGTTGCAATTCCTTATGCATGTAGGAATCGCAAAATAAATAGCGATTCCTACACATTCCCTAATAGCGAATCGCAAATTGTGATTCTCTATTGGGAAAGCATTCCCATTCATTCCTTTGGGTCTAGAGGCCCATAGGAATGAATGGGAAAGCATTCACAATTTGCGATTACCAAATAGGTAATCGCAAATTGCAAATGCAATTGCAAGGGTGCTAGGGGGCCTAAGGCCCCCCTGATGCACCCCCAAAAAAGGTAAGTGTGCACATGTGGCGCACACACATGCCCTTGCGCCACATAGCACTTTGAAAAATGCAATTTTGTGCATTTTTCCAACAATTTGCAAATTACCATCAACCTGAAGATGATGGTAATTTGCGAATCCTAATGCAAAATCGCATTTTTAAAATGCTTCATGCATTGCATTTAGGGCATCGCAAATTGCGATTCCTAAATGCATTACGCAAATAGGTAATCGCAAAATTGCGATTACCTGTTTCTGTGACTACATTAGGTTTGATGTATCGGAAATGGATTTTTACCGGTCGCAAACGGGCCTATTCTGCGAATTGGCCCATTTGTGACCGGTAAAAAGCTTGATGCATGTGCCCCTAACAGAGTATCATCGAAGTGTTGTAATCAGGTTAATGAAGCTAAGTAGCATTCCTAGTGTGGAAGCAATGTTGACCAGATTGGCATAAGGAGAGAATCTCAGAAGGAGGAGGTGGGTTTGGGAAGAGATAGCCACCAAAACAAGGATAGAAAAAAAGGGAGTTAGAGAGAGATAGAAGGACAGAAGCAGATGGACCACCCAAAACCCACCTATCTCCATCCCATCTAGGGTGTGGTAGAGCAGCGTAGGCCACAAAGGGCTGAATCCTATAGAGTTCTAAAAAGACACTCTAGACGGAGGAGACCAATTTACAATACATTGCATAACATTATATTTCATTACATTGTACGACATGACAAAACATGCATGCAAGTATAATGTCATGCCACTCACCTGGCTCTTGTCTGCAGAGACGATGCTGGACCTCCTATCGCTCCTAGGGTGGTGTCTGATTAGAGAATTGTAACCGTGAATTAACTGCCACCCCAGAAGGGGGTGTTGGGACCAGTGGCGGCTGGTGAAGTTTGAGAGTGGTAGGGCGGGGCAGCACGTTAGGGGGAACGGCACGCCATTTTGGGGAGGCCATTCACCATGTGTAATCTTAGGCAAATATTTTATCTCACAATAACTCTGCAAAGGAAAGACAGCTGTGAAAGCGAAAAATGAGCAGTTAGTTCTTCAAGAGAGGGGTTACTAGCATATCCCAGAACGAGCCTGTATCCATGTAAGCGACCTGAAGCCAAGATACCCGGGAGACGAACAGCAATAGAAACAGCGGTGTGAGGACGAACGGGGAGTTGTTGGGCAAAGTTACCAGCAGCAGAAAAGAACTTGGCAGGGAGTGAAGCAACCAGCATGAAAGAATTAGGGTGGGGGCCGCAATGACCAACAAGATAGGGCGCACTGCACTGCCGAGCAGAGAGCGCCACAAACACCCTGCCGCGCCTTGCACCCCACGTCACCCTTTGCATTATTCACTCCACTGAACGCAAACAGTTCCTGCGTGAGCCTCTCCCTTCCACGGAAGAAGACATTTCCTCTCCGCATTTTTCCTTTCTCCCTCCACAGCACTAAGAAGTGCCGGCAGTCTGGAGTGAGCTCTTTGAGGCACATCTAGGGCTCACCTCACCAACCCTCGCACTACCATTTTTTTTTTTTTTTTGCAGTATAGCGCAAACTCGACCCGAAGGCATTTACATTACACAAGCACACATTCATGTTTTTTGTTACCCACAGGAGGCACCTGGCAATTACAGGGATTGGTGAAAGTTCAGAGAACTTAATGCAAGGCAGCACCCGTGGTGGGGAAAAATGAAGAGCCAGCTAGGGAGACGTGAAAGGTGAAGGTCACAAGCCCTAAAAGTGACTCTAGATGCTGGAAGTCAACGGAATCCGGAGACGGTGAGAGCCAGTCGCGGCCGGCAAGCAAGGTGGGGGTAAGGGTCGAGCGGGGGGAGGGGGGGACAGTAATTAAAATAAAAAACTTACCTTTCTTGACCTCCGGATCAGCAGCGCCGCTGCCTCAGCTCCTGCCTGCCGCTGCTCCTGGCCGCGTTTTGCCTCGGCAGCCTCCCTCCCCTCCCCTAAGCCAATCACAATGCTGCAATGGCAGCGTTGTGATTGGTAAGGCGCAGCGGAGAGCGCCCCAGCCAGGCCATTTTCTCTATGTAGGCTGCATGCAGCAGCCTACATAGAGAGAAAGAGGGAGTGCGCATGACTGCTTTGTTCGGCCCTGGGGCCGACCAAACAGTCTGTACCCACAACAGTGGGCAAAGCCACTCACCCCCTGCCCTCGAGCGGGACCGCCCACTCGCCCTCCCACAACCAGGCACTCCAGGCACTTCTGCTTTCTCGCAATGCGAGAAGCAGAAACATAAAATGGTAGTTTTCCATTTTATGTTTCTGCCTTCTCGCACTGCGAGAAAGCAGTGGGGCGACGCCCCCACGCCCCTATGAAGGAGCCGCCACTGGTTGGAACAAAATAACAAAGAGAGAGACCTGTGTGCCTTTGAGCTCAGCCACAGTCTTCTTGGAGTCGCACGTACGCCTCTTCTTAGTCCTTGAGATCGTCGTCGTGAAATGTATGTAATGTAGTGCGCGGTGAGTGGTACTGAAAATACAAATAGAGAGGTTATTCAACAAATGAGTAGTTGTGAAATATTCCCTCCCGCCGTTGACATATGTACTAATAGCCACTTACACGATAATGAATCTATTGCTACATAGACTTCCAATAATCAACCGTTATCCTTGGAGTTGCTGCTCTCCCGGCAGAAGCTATATCATGTTTTCACATCACACACTAAGGTACACCTTGGTTGTTCAAACTAGGCACAAGATGCGCAAGAGTGTCCTTTTGGATTCACAGACTACAGCACAATAAAGGATGGCACTTAAGAATGTCACTGGGCACTAATACCAAGGCCTCAGTATGCGCGTTAAATGATACCCACAATGTCTCAATGTTCAAGTGTAGTCATGTTTTCTGATTTTCAGCATCACAAAAACAAGTTTTTGGTTGATGCGCTTTCCATTAGTGCACTAACCTTAAGGATGGTGCTTAACCATGTTTTCTCCTTTTAGGTACGACGTTGCAGGGATGCTGTTCGCTGCGTTGCTGGATTTGCAGGGGAGAAGATGTCTGCAGCATTGGAGATTCGCAGGAGATTCGTGCGGCATTGCAGTGATGGAGTTTACTGCATTGCTGAATTTGCAGGGGAGAAGATCTTCACAGCGTCGGAGATTCGTAGGATAGCCACAATGCAGAAGAAGCTCGGCCAGATCCTGGAGACATTTAGGTGAGTGGGATTGCTGATGAGGATCCGTCCTCTTCAGCCAGTGGGTAAGCCAAGCACTACCTCATGGTTTGAGTGCCGTATAAATACTGTTCCCAAATTCTGATGAGTCAGCCCAAATACCCCCATAGTCATGTGCCTATGAGTCAGCCCAAATATCCTCATAGTCACGATGAGTCAGCTTGAAGGCCCTTGGGGATGTTACTGTTTGGACTTTGGTGTTTCATGACTCGATGGCCTAGGGCCCCGGGGGATAATTACTATGCCAACAACGCTGTCAAGCCTACGGGGCAATGAGTACCATGAACAAACCAGGGAGGCATTCAGACTTGTGCTCGATCCTGCAAGCCCCCCTTACACAAGGTACAGGCGGAATGAGAACACAAGGAGGTCAAGGCCATGACATACAGCAGTGGGAACGGTGGCAACATCTTGCTAATGGTGAATGTTGAGAACTGGCACAGCCAAGAGTGAGGCCATAAGACCTCTTCTAACACAGTAGTTAGTAAGAGACACTTTGGATCAACTTGAACCTTTCAATGACAACTGACTAGCAATTAGAGGTGGATGACTGTACAGTCATGAAATATCTCCTAGTTTACTCATTTGAAGGTGTAAGCTGAATGGATGAAATCAGTGCTGTATATCAATTACATTATTTGAAGAAACATTGAAACTCAGATCATTAAGATCAACTAAAATAATCCGATGAGCAGTGTGAGAGAAATGACTCAATTACATAATATAGGAGTGAAAGCATACTACAGCCAATGGTAATCCGGTAGCATCCTCAGTGTCGTTAAATACAAAGAGCATGAATAGAGGACAGAAACCCAATGTATTAAAAAATGGTAGCGATTATAACGCCAATTGGGTTAATGTTACTGATCGTATGAACCATCGGTGTGACAAATTGCTTAATGAGAAAGAGCGGAGTGAAAGTTAGGACAAACGGTAAGTAAGGTATTGTTAATACTCAAGCAACACCTTGAGTTATAGTGTGTTAGACATGCGGAAATGGTCAGCTGTTAGTGAACACTTGATTAGTGTGTAAATGAAACTATTATGGAGTGGAAGTACTTAAATTGCTAAGGGCAAATATGCCAGGTATATATTAGTATAGAAGGCATATATTAGAGAGTAAATTAAAGCAGGTTTGCTGTTACAGATCCATTTCAGTTTATCGTTTGCCAATAAAAGGTTTAAGCTGGAGGGCTGGAGGGGGGTCATCAAAGAAGGATATTTTCCCATGAGCTATGATTCTCATTTATGAAGAGCCTGTGAAGGAGAAGAATATGTTCAAAGCTTTCATTTTATTCCTCAAAATTAAGAATCTGCATTTTATTTCAATTCCTCATGTTCATTTCACGTTGCCACATGCCTTCCATAATTTTGCAGGTCATTATAGGTGGCGGGCAGGGCATAACTGTCAAGTTTTCAATGTGTTTTAGGTGAGACATTTCTCTGTCTTTAGCACGCGTATGTGTGACATTTCATTGCATTATGTGTGACACTTTGAGTGACACTTCATTGCAAGAAGGACAAGGCAGTATTGTTCATGCAATTAGTAAAATCTCTGATATTCTCAGCCTTTCCTTCAGTGTAATGTTCTAGTTATGGGCTTAAAAGAACCATGGTGCCCACCTCCCATCTGGCAGGAAGTAACAAATGTTTCCACACAGCCCCAGAAACGTTTTTGTTGAAGTGGATGTGTTCTCTTCTTTATTAATTTACAATATTGATTTGGGTAGAATGCTAGGATTGTACCTTGATTTGACTTTACCCCAAGAATACCTAATATAGTGCATCATTGTTATACCAAATAGAGTTGTGGTAAGACATTACTTCTGAAATACATAGAAGCTATCCTCCTGCAGTCCACAGCTGCATAGTTGTGGGAGATGCAGAGAACAGCACTTGGAGAAATAAAATTAAGTGTGGACGGGACCTTTGCAAGGGTTTTACATATGGAACTGGCTTTGCCTTGTCAATATTTTAGTCACTACAAATGTGCACATAAAAATACATTCATATTTACGGTAGGAGACAACTCACTACGATTCCCTTGAAGAGAACCAATCAGGACTGAACATTTTGTGATAACACAGTTTAGGTCTTCTTCCCAGTTACCACACAATGGATTCTCTGCTGCATGACCTTCAGTGGATATCTTGTAGTGCAATGATACAATTTGGGCAGAATGTTCCTTCATGCAGGCGCAAGGTTCATTAATCAGTTCTTCAAGGAAAGTACACAGATGAACATTCACACAGAAACCTAAACAATATGATACATTTTAATTAACATGGACTGGTGCAGATTGGCGCCTAAAATGAGAAAAAGGAAAAATACACGGCAGACAGACGAGCCTTGCACCTTAACATGAGCCATTTTAAGTCGAGGCCTACATTAACTATGGTCAACATTAATATGAAAATAGCACACTATATACTTTCACGTGTTGCAGATTATTGTAAATGATTGTGCAAAGTGTTTAATAATAGAAAGGCACCTCAAAAAGTCATCACATATTACATTCATAAAACCCCTTTGAGACTATATTTCATATACTAGCTGTTGCCTTTTGCTGCTTACGTCTGGGCTCCCCAAAATCCCTTAACTCATCATAAATATGACTCTCTCTTTCTTGTTCTTTCATTTCTTTTTTCCACTGGTTCTCCTCCCTTATATTTGGATCCACTCTTTGCAGTCATTAGTTGAATTCCCTCTATAAAGCAAAATAAGCGAATCGTACAAATTTAAATGGTTAGTATGGGGATCAATATAGTTCCTAATAGTCCATTGCTAATACCTCTAAGCCATCTACAACTTCAGAAAATCCTTTCCCCGTTGCCTTCCAGGCACATATTTCTTCCAACTCCTTCAAATGTTTAGAAACATCTGATGTATTAGTAACAAATGTGTTAATCTTAATACTCTTGTTGGTCACATACGTACAGAACTGTTGAACGCATAGCATGCTGCAGGCTTCACCCTCTTTTGCTTGTAAGATATCTAAAGCAACCCTGTTCTGTAAAACAATTCTCCTTATTGCCACAAGCTCTGTATTAATGGCAGTCAGCGCTCCTGGTGAATTGGTGGCAAGATTTTCAACCAATGTAAACAGCTTTCTACTCTTCAAATTATTTAAAACAACTCCTACACAAGGAAAAATAGTGCCAAAGATGCCACCATCTACTTGCGAAGCACTACCCTTAGCTCTTCCATGGAGCACTACTCCCTTATCATCTATTTCATCTACATGGTACACCTTAGTAAACATTTAATCTAATTAGCAGCTACCTATCCAATTCATAGGAGGCTGAAAATAAGCAGCACACATAAACTCCAGCAACAATAAGATTCTTTCCAGGAAACAGCTGATCGCCTAAAACCTCAAAATCTTTGTACAGTTTCAATCTAACCTACCACCTGAGGATTTCTAACCTTTTCTTTTCTGTTCATAAAAAAAAAGTTTTGCTTCTTGTTGCCAATGTAAATTCAACTTTGGGTGTTTCCCAGCAGCTTTCAGTCTTACTTCTTCCTTTTGCCAATCTCCTGTAGTTTTTCTCCTGCCCTTTAACTCAATTTCTTCCCGTCTTTCTTCCAATTCTTTATTAAAATCCTTCTCAGGTTTAGTCAACTTACATGTCATTCTTGCTTTAACAAAAAGTGACACATTAACTTCTGTGAGAGACTTAAAAAACTTTACACTTAGTTTATATATCTAGCATTATTCAAATTATTATACAAAGGCACTTCATTAAAAAAACAGATAAAATTTGGAAAAATAATTCTCAAAACGACCCTTCTGATAAAGACGACTAAGAATTATGCTACAGGACTGTCAATAAGTAGACAAATGGTGGTGTCACTACCCTTGTTGTGGATGCAGATAGGCATGTGCAGATGTAACAGTTGTGCATGCATGACTCATGAGTATTCATGCAAAATATTGATAATCCCATTGTCGCTAAAATTTACTTCGGAACAGTCTGTATGTAACATCTTCATATTAAATGTACACTGTTCTTCCAGTTGAGTAGAACAAGCTTTAGTTGCAGTGAAAGCATACTTAACAGGACAATTTAGGCCCACTAACGGACAAGTCATAAAGATGGCTAAAATAACTGCCATTGCAATTAATATCACCCTGTCAGAACCCCATTCAGAGGGCCACAAGGAGACCAGGGGTTACTGGGCCCAACCGTCAGGGTTGAGGCCTTTTACTTCTGATGTCCCGGGCCCGACCTACTATGGGTCCTGAGCAACTGGGCCAGTAATGCTTAAGTACGTCCCGGGAGCCGCATGCAGCCCTCCTGACCTTTACATGCAGTCCCCTGGTCAACAGCAGCACTGGGCAGCTGTTTACTCGACTCAGCATGAACATTAAAAAGATGTTAAATAAATAGGTAAGCATTTATTTACAGGTTAATTGAAGTTAAAGAAAGGAAGTAACTAGGGTGTCCTGCACCATTTAATTTTAAGAACACCTTAATTTTTAAAGACATTTTGCAACAAACGTGTAAAAATATGATTAAGTCTCTTCAAAATTCAAAAAGTGTATTTCATTAACATGCAGAAATGGCTTCACCTTTGTACATCAGATTATATCAGTGAATTGAGAAGTATATTTTTAAAAGTGATAGTTTTCAAACATGAATTTAGAAACATTCATGCTTCTACCCACCCTGATAACAATGTCAATAGTGAACTAAGAGGCTAGGCAGTTATTATGTGCACCCTTTGAGTGGCCTGGGTTGCTATTATACTCAGACAACATTACAGGTTATTAAACCAACACATGAGAAGGTTTCGTACAGCGCACACCCAGAAGTCATATATTTCCAGGTCCTCTTATATGTGATAATGAAGAAAAAGGAGGGAAAGTGAAATAAAACAATTGCCTGGGACCACACAATTTGGTCAAGTGGGGAAGGCGGGATTGAACCCAGGTTCTCTGGTTTCATATTATGCAATTCAGCCACTAGATGTACATGCTTTCCTTTCCCTACACCCACCCTAGTCATCTACTCCACCACCAACTTACCAGCCTACTGGCATCAATGCGGCCGTTGGTCACACCACAGACCAAACTTTTTGGGACTTGGGAAAATGTTTGTGGGTACCCCTGAACTGGGCCAAGTACCCCTTCAGTACTTGCCTCTCAGTAGTATCGCAGGTCTCGCAGTCCAAGGCTTCTTAGGTAGACACAGGGGGTGAACACAGGCTCACAAATCAAAATACGTTCAATAGTAGCAATAAATGATTGTCAAATACCTACTTTTATGAACAAAGTGTATATATATATATATATATCTATATATATATGTCCCAAAGTTGCCCCTGAGCTCAAAGACGCCACTCCACATGAGGACAGCTCAACAAAACTTTATTTTTGAAACCGGCTCACCTTCCCAAACAAATAACAATCCCTATCAGGTTTCAGCCTCTTTTCTCCCATTAATGCATCCACCCTCCAGTGAGCGGCATGCTGGGTGCTGTAGTCTCGATATCACCCCTCCGATGGGGTCCATGTCAGTGCCGATATTTGTAACTCCCCGAATATTTTCCACAATGTCTAGCCCTCCAGTGGGCCTCAGGAAAGTGCTCCGGTTTCACAATGAAAGTTCCTCATGTGCTGGAAAAAGGCTGCCGTTCCTTGACAGCCACACAGACCTGTTACCAATCCGCCAGGCGGTGCAATCTTCCACGGCCGAGGCCGCCGTGTTGAACATGTCCCAAAGTTGCCCCTGAGCTCAAAGACGCCACTCCACACGAGGACAGCTCAACAAAACTTTATTTTTGAAACCGGCTCACCTTCCCAAACAAATAACAATCCCTATCAGGTTTCAGCCTCTTTTCTCCCATTAATGCATCCACCCTCCAGTGAGCGGCATGCTGGGTGCTGTAGTCTCGATATCACCCCTCCGATGGGGTCTATGTCAGTGCCGATATTTGTAACTCCCCTAATATTTTCCACAATATCTAGCCCTCCAGTGGGCCTCAGGAAAGTGCTCCGGTTTCACAATGAAAGTTCCTCATGTGCTGGAAAAAGGCTGCCGTTCCTTGACAGCCACACAGACCTGTTACCAATCCGCCAGGCGGTGCAATCTTCCACGGCCGAGGCCGCCGTGTTGAACATGTCCCAAAGTTGCCCCTGAGCTCAAGGACGCCACTCCACACGAGGACAGCTCAACAAAACTTTATTTTTGAAACCGGCTCACCTTCCCAAACAAATAACAATCCCTATCAGGTTTCAGCCTCTTTTCTCCCATTAATGCATCCACCCTCCAGGGAGCAGCATGCTGGGTGCTGTAGTCTCGATATCACCCCTCCGATGGGGTCCATGTCAGTGCCGATATTTATAACTCCCCTAATATTTTCCACAATGTCTAGCCCTCCAGTGGGCCTCAGGAAAGTGCTCCGGTTTCACAATGAAAGTTCCTCAGGTGCTGGAAAAAGGCTGCCGTTCCTTGACAGCCACACAGACCTGTTACCAATCCGCCAGGCGGTGCAATCTTCCACGGCCGAGGCCGCCGTGTTGAACATGTCCCAAAGTTGCCCCTGAGCTCAAGGACGCCACTCCACACGAGGACAGCTCAACAAAACTTTATTTTTGAAACCGGCTCACCTTCCCAAACAAATAACAATCCCTATCAGGTTTCAGCCTCTTTTCTCCCATTAATGCATCCACCCTCCAGTGAGCGGCATGCTGGGTGTTGTAGTCTCGATATCACCCCTCCGATGGGGTCCATGTCAGTGCCGAAATTTGTAACTCCCCATATATTTTCCACAATGTCTAGCCCTCCAGTGGGAGAAAAGAGGCTGAAATCTGATCCGTGTTTTTGCTGTTCCCCCGGCCCTATGAATAAGATGCATGTGCATCGAAACGCGTTAGGGATTGTTATTTGTTTGGGAAGGTGAGCCGGTTTCAAAAATAAAGTTTTGTAGAGCTGTCCTCGTGTGGAGTGGCGTCTTTGAGCTCAGGGGCAACTTTGGGACATGTTCAACACGGCTGCCTCGGCCGTGGAAGATTGCACGCCTGGCGGATTGGTAACAGGTCTGTGTGGCTGTCAAGGAACGGCAGCCTTTTCCAGCACATGGGAACTTTCATTGTGAAACCGGAGCACTTTCCTGAGGCCCACTGGAGGGCTAGACATTGTGGAAAATATTAGGGAGTTACAAATATCGGCACTGACACGGACCCCATCGGAGGGGTGATATCAAGACTACAGCACCCAGCATGCCGCTCACTGGAGGGTGGATGCATTAATGGGAGAAAAGAGGCTGAAATCTGATCCGTGTTTTTGCTGTTCCCCGGCCCTATGAATAAGATGCATGTGCATCGAAACGCGTTAGGGATTGTTATTTGTTTGGGAAGGTGAGCCGGTTTCAAAAATAAAGTTTTGTTGAGCTGTCCTCGTGTGGAGTGGCGTCTTTGAGCTCAGGGGCAACTTTGGGACATATATACATATATATATATATATATATATATATATTATCTACTGGCGGTCGCCAGTAGATAGTTATAGTTAAAACCTATTATCCATAGGAAATCCGCGACATTCTATTTGAAATAACGTTGGCGCCGGTTGACGAATCTTCGCGAAAGTTTCCAACTTGTTGGGGCGCTCCGGTCCGCTCCTATCCTGAAAGTCTCGGGGTGATACGTCAAGCGGGGGCCGAGAAAAAGGGGGTCCCAAAACGCGTTTTCCCCATTCATTTTTCCATAGGAACCTTTAGTCGCAGCTACAGCCCGAACTGCTGAACGGAATTACACCAAATTTGGCAAAGAGGTAGCCCTTGGTTCAGTGTCGTGCCTTTCGCTTAAATGGTGTAAATCCGTTCAGTAGTTCCTGAGAAAATCAAAAGTAAAGTCACATATATATCTGGGCGGAGCCTAACCACACATGTCATCGTGAGATCTGATTGGCTGTCAGCACTTCATCCTGGAATTGCTGGCAGCCATCTTGGGACCAATATAAATGATAGTACCTCATTGAAATGCATTGTAGTGAATAGAAGATTTTGAGGGTCACCAAAAGGAGAACTATAAAGGGTGATAACAGGCTTTAGTTACATTAGAATTTACTTGTTGATGGTACCATACTAATTTTAGGAATTGTGGTGTATTCTAAGGTGATTTTACCATGTGAAAAACCTTCTGCTGGGATATCATGAATCATGTTTGAGAGAACACTATTTTCTCATGCTTGTCCCATGGAGGTTTGGAAGGTGCTCCAGAAGCTAAAATGAGAGCATATTTTCTGTAAATTCACATTATCTTTCTCACTCATGTGAGAATGAAGTCTGACATTCTCAGTAAAACATGTACATCCAACAAGGGCAGAGACTGTCAGTTGATTCCTTTGTGTTCTACTGCAGCTTCCCAGAGTGTTCTAAAGAACAACTAGAGTGCTAACAGCCTTACTTATGACAAAAGTATGGCACACCTGAAGCCATCTTGATTGGAATAAACTGGTAACACTTAAACAATTTAATTTAAAAAGGAACAAAATGATGGGGTTCATTTTGTCATAGAAATTATGGTTAGTGCTGTAGAAAGAAAAATTAGGACATGTTTCAAGTGTGATCTCAAATATCTTCCTGTTATATTTCAACAGGAGCAGCCTGCCAGTTGATGCCTTTGTGTTCTACTGCAGCTTCCCAGAGTGTTCTAAAGAACAACTAGAGTGCTAACAGCCTTACTTATGACAAAAGTATGGCACACCTGAAGCCATCTTGATTGGAATAAACTGGTAACACTTAAAACATTTAATTTAAAAAGGAACAAAATGAGGGGGTTCATTTTGTCATAGAAATTATGGTTAGTGCTGTAGAAAGAAAAATTAGGACATATTTCAAGTGTGATCTCAAATATCTTCCTGTTATATTTCAACAGGAGCAGCCTGCCAGTTGATGCCTTTGTGTTCTACTGCAGCTTCCCAGAGTGTTCTAAAGAACAACTAGAGCGCTAACAGCCTTACTTATGACAAAAGTATGGCACACCTGAAGCCATCTTGATTGGAATAAACCGGTAACACTTAAAACATTTAATTTAAAAAGGAACAAAATGAGGGGTTCTTTTTGAAATAGAAATTATGGTTAGTGCTGCAGAAAGAAAAATTAGGGCATGTTTTAAGTGAGATCTCATATCCTCTTCTATTTCATTAGAAAATTCTGACATGCAGACTGAAACAATCACTTTCAATACCAGCAGCAGACTACCAGTTAACTCCCTGGTGAGCAGTAGCTTTACTCCAGTGATCTAATGAGCAACTAGAGTGCTAACATTCTGAATTTATGGCAGATGTGAGACACATCTGAATGCCTTCTTGATGGAATCAAAGTAAAAACTGAAAGCATTTCCTACTGAGAAGACTGCAGTAAATGAAGAAATTAGGAAACTTCATAACAAAGAAGTCTTCCAAGATGGCCACCAGTGAAAAAAGAGCCCAAATGTAGCACAAATATTACCCAGATGTAGCCCACATATAGCCCAATGACAAAAGTGTGCAAAACACTTTTTATTTTTAGTTTTTTTGCAGTTTTATGTAGTGCAGACTGGTCAGGTATTGGAGCATTGCATCTTAAAACATGACCCCCTACACTACAAAAACACCACTGCACTACCTTAAACCCTAAAACACTACCCCCAGCACGACCCCCTACACTACACAAGCACCACTGCACTATCCTAAACCCTAAAACACTACCCCCAGCACGACCCCCTACACTACCCAAACACCACTGCACTAACCTAAATCCTAAAACACTACCACCAGCACGACCCCCTACACTACCCAAACACCACTGCACTACCCTAAAACATGACCCCCTACACTACACAAACACCACTGCACTACCCTAAACCCTAAAACACTACCCCCAGCACGACCCCCTACACTACACAAGCACCACTGCACTACCCTAAACCCTAAAACACTACCCCCAGCACGACCCCCTACACTGCCCGAACACCACTGCACTGCCCTAAACCCTGAAACACCAGCCCCTGCATGACCCCCTACACTGCCCGAACACCACTGCACTGCCCTAAACCCTGAAACACCACCCCTAGCACGACCCCCTACACTGCCAGAACACCACTGCACTGCCCTAAACCCTGAAACACCACCCCCTTCACGACCCCCTACACTGCCCGAACACCACTGCACTGCCCTAAACCCTGAAACACCACCCCCAGCATGACCCCCTACACTGCCCGAACACCACTGCACTGCCCTAAACCCTGAAACACTACCCCCAGCAAGACCCCCTACACTGCCCGAACACCACTGCACTGCCCTAAACCCTGAAACATCACCCCCAGCAAGACCCCCTACACTGCCCGAACACCACTGACCTAAACCCTGAAACACCACCCCCAGCACGACCCCCTACACTGCCCGAACAACACTGCACTGCCCTAAACCCTGAAACACTACCCCCAGCATGACCCCCTACACTGCCCGAACACCACTGCTCTGCCTAAAACCCTGAAACACCAGCCCCAGCACGACCCCCTACACTGCCCGAACACCACTGCACTGCCCTAAACCTTGAAACACCAGCCCCTTCATGACCCCCTACACTGCCCGAACACCACTGCACTACCCTAAACCCTGAAACATCACCCCCAGCAAGACCCCGTACACTGCCCGAGCACCACTGCCCTAAACCCTGAAACACCAGCCCCAGCACGACCCCCTACACTGCCCGAACACCACTGCACTGCCCTAAACCCTGAAACACCAGCCCCAGCACGACCGCCTACACTGCCCGAACACCACTGCACTGCCCTAAACCCTGAAACACCAGCACCAGCACGACCCCCTACACTGCCCGAACACCACTGCACTGCCCTAAACCGTGAAACACCAGCCTCAGCACGACCCCCTACACTGCCTGAACACCACTGCACTGCCCTGAACCCTGAAACACCAGCCCCAGCACAACACCCTACACTGCCCGAACACCACTGCACTGCCCTAAACCCTGAAACACCACCCCGTGCATGACCCCCTACACTGCCCGAACACCACTGCACTGCCCTAAACCCTGAAACACCACCCCCAGCGCAACCCCCTACACTGCCCGAACACCACTGCACTGCCCTAAACCCTGAAACACCACCCCCTGCACAACCCCCTACACTGCTCGAACACTACTGCACTGCCCTAAACCCAGATACACCATCCCCAGCACGACCCCTATACTGCACGAACACCACTGCACTGCCCTAAACCCTGAAACACTACCCCCAGCAAGACCCCCTACACTGCCCGAACACCACTGCACTGCCCTAAACCCTGAAACATCACCCCCAGCAAGACCCCCTACACTGCCCGAACACCACTGCCCTAAACCCTGAAACATCACCCCCAGCAAGACCCCCTACACTGCCCGAACACCACTGCACTGCCCTAAACCCTGAAACACCAGCCCCAGCACGACCCCCTACACTGCCCGAACACCACTGCACTACCCTGAAACACCACCCCCTGCACGACCCCCTACACTGCCCGAACACCACTGTACTGCCCTAAACCCTGAAACCCCACCCCCAGCATGACCCCCTACACTGCCAGAACACCACTGCACTGCCCTAAACCCTGAAACACCACCCCCTGCACGACATCCTACACTGCCCGAACACTACTGCACTGCCCTAAACCCTGAAACAACACCCCCAGCACGATCCCCTACACTGCACGAACACCACTGCACCGCCCTAAACCCTGAAACACTACCCCCAGAAAGACCCCCTACACTGCCCGAACACCACTGCACTGCCCTAAACCCTGAAACATCACCCCCAGCAAGACCCCCTACACTGCCCGAACACCACTGACCTAAACCCTGAAACACCACCCCCAGCACGACCCCCTACACTGCCCGAACAACACTGCACTGCCCTAAACCCTGAAACACTACCCCCAGCATGACCCCCTACACTGCCCGAACACCACTGCTCTGCCCAAAACCCTGAAACACCAGCCCCAGCACGACCCCCTACACTGCCCGAACACCACTGCACTGCACTAAACCTTGAAACACCAGCCCCTGCACGACCCCCTACACTGCCCGAACACCACTGCACTACCCTAAACCCTGAAACATCACCCCCAGCACGACCCCCGTACACTGCCCGAGCACCACTGCACTGCCCTAAACCCTGAAACACCAGCCCCAGCACGACCCCCTACACTGCCCGAACACCACTGCACTGCCCTAAACCCTGAAACACCAGCCCCAGCACGACCGCCTACACTGCCCGAACACCACTGCACTGCCCTAAACCCTGAAACACCAGCCCCAGCACGACCCCCTACACTGCCCGAACACCACTGCACTGCCCTAAACCGTGAAACACCAGCCTCAGCACGACCCCCTACACTGCCTGAACACCACTGCACTGCCCTAAACCCTGAAACACCACCCCGTGCATGACCCCCTACACTGCCCGAACACCACTGCACTGCCCTAAACCCTGAAACACCACCCCCAGCGCGACCCCCTACACTGCCCGAACACCACTGCACTGCCCTAAACCCTGAAACACCACCCCCTGCACAACCCCCTACACTGCTCGAACACTACTGCACTGCCCTAAACCCAGAAACACCATCCCCAGCACGACCCCCTATACTGCACGAACACCACTGCACTGCCCTAAACCCTGAAACACTACCCCCAGCAAGACCCCCTACACTGCCCGAACACCACTGCACTGCCCTAAACCCTGAAACATCACCCCCAGCAAGACCCCCTACACTGCCCGAACACCACTGCCCTAAACCCTGAAACATCACCCCCAGCAAGACCCCCTACACTGCCCGAACACCACTGCACTGCCCTAAACCCTGAAACACCAGCCCCAGCACGACCCCCTACACTACCCGAACACCACTGCACTACCCTGAAACACCACCCCCTGCACGACCCCCTACACTGCCCGAACACCACTGTACTGCCCTAAACCCTGAAACCCCACCCCCAGCATGACCCCCTACACTGCCAGAACACCACTGCACTGCCCTAAACCATGAAACACCACCCCCTGCACGACATCCTACACTGCCCGAACACTACTGCACTGCCCTAAACCCTGAAACACCACCCCCAGCACGATCCCCTACACTGCACGAACACCACTGCACCGCCCTAAACCCTGAAACACTACCCCCAGCAAGACCCCATACACTGCCCGAACACCACTGCACTGCCCTAAACCCTGAAACATCACCCCCAGCAAGACCCCCTACACTGCCCGAACACCACTGCCCTAAACCCTGAAACACCACCCCCAGCAAGACCCCCTACACTGCCCGAACACCACTGCACTGCCCTAAACCCTGAAACACCACCCCCAGCAAGACCCCGTACACTGCCCGAACACCACTGCACTGCTCTAAACCCTGAAACACCACCCCCAGCACGACCCCCTACACTGCCCGAACACCACTGCTCTGCCCAAAACCCTGAAACACCAGCCCCAGCACGACCCCCTACACTGCCCGAACACCACTGCACTGCCCTAAACCCTGAAACACCACCCCCAGCATGACCCCCTACACTGCCCGAACACCACTGCACTGCCCTAAACCCTGAAACACCAGCCCCAGCACGACCCCGTACACTGCCCGCACACCACTGCACTGCCCTAAACCCTGAAACACCAGCCCCAGCACAACCCCGTACACTGCCCGAACACCACTGCACTGCCCTAAACCCTGAAACACCAGCCCCAGCACGACCGCCTACACTGCCCGAAAACTACTGCACTGCCCTAAACCCTGAAACACCACCCCCAGCAAGACTACCTACACTGGCCGAACACCACTGCACTGCCCTAAACCCTGAAACACCACCCCATGCACGACCCCCTACACTGCCCAAACACTACTGCACTGCCCTAAACCCTGAAACACCACCCCCAGCACGACACCCTACACTGCCCGAACACCACTGCACTGCCCTAAACCCTGAAACACCACCCCCAGCACGACCCCCTACACTGCCCGAACACCACTGCACTGCCTAAACCCTGAAACACCACCCCCAGCACGACCCCCTACACTGCCCGAACACCACTGCACTGCCCTAAACCCTGAAACACCACCCCCAGCACGACCCCCTACACTGCCCGAACACCACTGCACTGCCCTAAACCCTGAAACACCACCCCCAGCACGACCCCCTACACTGCCTGAACACCACTGCACTGCCCTAAACCCTGAAACACTACCCCCAGCACGACCCCCTACACTGCCCGAACACCACTGCACTGCCCTAAACCCTGAAACACCACCCCCAGCACGACCCCTACACTGCCCGAACACCACTGCACTGCCCTAAACCCTGAAACACCAGCCCCAGCAAGACCCCCTACACTGCCCGAACACCACTGCACTGCCCTAAACCCTGAAACACCAGCCCCAGCAAGACCCCCTACACTGCCCGAACACCACTGCACTGCCCTAAACCCTGAAACACCACCCCCAGCAAGACCCCCTACACTGCCCGAACACCACTGCACTGCCCTAAACCCTGAAACACCAGCCCCAGCACGACCCCCTACACTGCCCGAACACCACTGCACTGCCCTAAACCCTGAAACACTACCCCCAGCAAGACCCCATACACTGCCCGAACACCACTGCACTGCCCTAAACCCTGAAACATCACCCCCAGCAAGACCCCCTACACTGCCCGAACACCACTGCCCTAAACCCTGAAACACCACCCCCAGCAAGACCCCCTACACTGCCCGAACACCACTGCACTGCCCTAAACCCTGAAACACCACCCCCAGCAAGACCCCGTACACTGCCCGAACACCACTGCACTGCTCTAAACCCTGAAACACCACCCCCAGCACGACCCCCTACACTGCCCGAACACCACTGCTCTGCCCAAAACCCTGAAACACCAGCCCCAGCACGACCCCCTACACTGCCCGAACACCACTGCACTGCCCTAAACCCTGAAACACCACCCCCAGCATGACCCCCTACACTGCCCGAACACCACTGCACTGCCCTAAACCCTGAAACACCAGCCCCAGCACGACCCCTACACTGCCCGAACACCACTGCACTGCCCTAAACCCTGAAACACCAGCCCCAGCACAACCCCGTACACTGCCCGAACACCACTGCACTGCCCTAAACCCTGAAACACCAGCCCCAGCACGACCCCCTACACTGCCCGAACACCACTGCACTGCCCTAAACCCTGAAACACCAGCCCCAGCACGACCACCTACACTGCCCGAACACCACTGCACTGCCCTAAACCCTGAAACACCACCCCCAGCACGACCCCCTACACTGCCCGAACACCACTGCACTGCCCTAAACCCTGAAACACCACCCCCAGCACGACACCCTACACTGCCCGAACACCACTGCACTGCCCTAAACCCTGAAACACCAGCCCCAGCACGACCCCCTACACTGCCCGAACACCACTGCACTGCCCTAAACCCTGAAACACCACCCCAGCACGACCCCTACACTGCCCGAACACCACTGCACTGCCCTAAACCCTGAAACACCACCCCCAGCACGACCCCCTACACTGCCCGAACACCACTGCACTGCCATAAACCCTGAAACATCACCCCCAGCACAACCCCCTACACTGCCCGAGCACCATTGCTCTGCCCTAAACCCTGAAACACTAGCTCCAGCACGACCCCTACACTGCCCGAACACCACTGCACTGCCCTAAACCCTGAAACACCACCCCCAGCACGACCCCCTACACTGCCCGAACACCACTGCACTGCCCTAAACCCTGAAACACCAGCCCCAGCAAGACCCCCTACACTGCCCGAACACCACTGCATTGCCCTAAACCCTGAAACACCAGCCCCAGCAAGACCCCCTACACTGCCCGAACACCACTGCACTGCCCTAAACCCTGAAACACCAGCCCCAGCAAGACCCCTACACTGCCCGAACACCACTGCATTGCCCTAGACTCTGAAACACCAGCCCCAGCAAGACCCCCTACACTGCCCGAACACCACTGCACTGCCCTAAACCCTGAAACACCAGCCCCAGCATGACCCCCTACACTGCCCGAACACCACTGCACTGCCCTAAACCCTGAAACACCAGCCCCAGCACGACCCCCTACACTGCCCGAACACCACTGCACTGCCCTAAACCCTGAAACACCAGCCCCAGCACGACCCCCTACACTGCCCGAACACCACTGCACTGCCCTAAACCCTGAAACACCACCCCCAGCACGACCCCCTATACTGCCCGAACACCACTGCACTGCCCTAAACCCTGAAACACCACCCCCAGCATGACCCCCTACACTGCCCGAACACCACTGCCCTAAACCCTGAAACACCACCCCTGCACGACCCCCTACACTGCCCGAACACCACTGCACTGCCCTAAACCCTGAAACACCACCCCTGCACGACCCCCTACACTGCCCGAACACCACTGCACTGCCCTAAACCCTGAAACACCACCCCCAGCACGACCCCCTACACTGCCCGAACACCACTGCACTGCCCTAAACCCTAAAACACCACCCCCAGCACGACCCCCTACACTGCCCGAACACCACTGCACTGCCCTAAACCCTGATAACACTACCCCCAGCACGACCCCCTACACTGCCCGAACACCACTGCACTGCCCTAAACCCTAAAACACTCACCCCAGCACGACCCCCTACACTACCCAAACACCACTGCACTGCCCTAAACCCTAAAACACTACCCCCAGCATGACCCCTACACTGCCCGAACACCACTGCACTGCCCTAATCCCTAAAACACTACCCCCAGCACAACCCCTACACTACCCAAAGACCACTACACTGAACCCTGAAACACCCCAGCACGACCCCTACACTGCCCAAACACCACTGCACTGCCCTAAACCCTAAAACACTACCCCCAGCATGACCCCCTACACTACCCAAATACCACTGCACTACCCTAAACCCTAAAACACTACCCCCGCACGACTCCCTACACTGCCCAAAGACCACTGCACTACCCTAAACCCTAAACACACCCCAGCACACTCCTACACTACACAAACACCACTGCACTACCCCAAACCCTAAAACACTACCCCAGCACGAACCCCTACACTACCCAAACACCACTGCACTACCCTAAACCATAAAACACTACCCCCAGCAGTACCCCCTACGCTACCCAAACACCACTGCACTACCCTAAACCCTAAAACACTACCCCCAGCAGTACCCCCTACACTACCCAAACACCATTGCACTACCCTAAACCCTGAAACACTACCCCCAGCAGTATCCCCTACACTACCCAAACACCACTGCACTACCCTAAACCCTAAACCCTAAAACACTAACCCCCAGCACGACCCCTACACTACCCAAACACCACTGTACTACCCTAAACCCTAAAACACTCCCCCAGCACGACTCCCTACACTACCCAAACACCACTGCACTACCCTAAACCCTAAATCTACCCCCAGCATGACCCCCTACACTACACAAACACCACTGCACTACCCTAAACCCTAAAACACTACCCCCAGCACGACGCTCTTCACTACCTAAACACAACTGCACAATTTGTTACAGGCGTTGCAACGCAGGCCTGTGGTGCTTACTGGAAGTACCTGGTGGGCTAGTTGGGCCCCAGGGACTCTCAGGATTCAAGGTGACCTAATCCCCCAACTTAAAATGCGCCACGGGGCGCGCTTGCACAGTGGTGAAGGGAGGGGGCGCGGCCTCAGGTGACATGTGCGCAAACACGCCCTGTGGTGCGTTTAAGTTGGGGAGTTAATTCCTTTGAATCCTGGGGGCCAACTAGCCCACCAGGTACCTTCAGTAAGCACAACAGAGTTGCGTTGCAGAGAGGTGAAAAAGGTGCGTGGCCTCGGAACGCCTCTCTGCAACTCAGCTCTGTGGTCCTAACTGTAGGTTCCTGGGGGCTAGTTGGGCCCCAGGGACCCTCAGGATTCAAGGGGACTTAATCCCGCAACTTAAAACGCGCCACGGGGCGTGTTTGCACACATGTCACCTCAGGCCCCTCCCTTCACCACTGTGCAAACGCGCACTGGCTCTGGTTAGTCAGAGTCAGTTACCACCAGTACCCGTCTGAAAAGTTGTGGGCACAGGATGATTTTGCAACAAGGCCTCTTTCTGCTCCTCTGTTGGTTCTTTCTGCACATCTTTTGCTTCTTTCTGTGCGTTTTTCTTCTTTCTTCACATGTCCTACCTCTGTTGGCATAGTTAGAAACTAGCATTTAAAAAACCTTTGAAATTCACTTAAAAACCATAGGTTTCAGGCACGTTATAGTTAGAAATTAGCATTTAAAAAACCTTTGAAATTCACTGAAAAAACCATAGGTTTCAGGCACGTTATAGTTAGAAATTAGCATTTAAAAACCTTTGAAATTCACTGAAAAAACCATAGGTTTTAGGGACAGTTATAGTTAGTTGGACATTGCACTCGTACAAAACCCGTGAAATTCCCTGTTATAGTTAGTTCAGCTAACTATAACTTCGCGCCCCGCAATGCACTGCTGATGACGTCACATATTACATCACTCATGACATGGTCAGTGACATCACTGATGACATCACTGATGACATCTCAAATGACATCACTGATGACATCATCCATGTGATAATTTCATGCATCTTCTCACACCCTAATATAACTTTTGATACACCCACTCTAAATTACAGACTGCCATTCTCAAAACCATAGACACTCCAACACCAAAAACTACATACCCACTCACTGATTCTTAGGTCTACACACACATCCACTCACTCACCTGTATAGTCACTCATACTTACAGTCACTCAGTACAGGACTATCATATGCACTCATACACCTATATAAACACTCACACACCGCCACTCATCCATAGAGGTACTCACACACCTAGTCAGTCATGCAAAAATTAATCACCCACCCATTTACTCACCTATACAGTTATACACACACCAGCTCACTTACTCATACAAATACTAGCACATTCTTACGCTCTTATACAATAACTGATACAAGCACACACGCATCCATACAGCCACTCTCACAATAACACACTCTCACTTATAGCCATTTAAATACTCTAACACACATATATACTGCCTTTTACATATGTAGTTACTCGCACATGTACCACTGAGATATACATTCACTCACTAACACACCCATACACACACTCACCCACCCAAGCAGTCCATCACAGATGCACTCTTGAAATCATGCACCCAGTGAATCACCCACTCACACATCTATGTATAGAGTCACACACACCCCACCCACACAAACACTCAGGCAGCCATACAGATACTCAGAGAACCAATCAATAACCCATATAGACACTCATGTAGCTATTCGCAAATCCATGCATCCACTTACACACCAACAAACAGACGGATACAGACATTCACACAGTTTAGTCACTAACCCATGCATTCAGTAAGATACGTTTAATCACTCACTTGTAGAGTCAGTCACTCACGTACTAAATCATCCATTCAGACACTTATACACCCACTCATTCTTCAATACGCCTTTCCCTATATATATTAAACATATTTAAACTTTACAGAAACACAGTCACTGGATGATGTCATCAGTGATGTCATTTGAGATGTCATCAGTGATGTCATCAGTGATGTCACTGACCATGTCATGAGTGATGTAATATGTGACATCATCAGCAGTGCATTGCGGGCGCGAGTTATAGTTAGCTGAACTAACTATAACAGGGGAATTTCACGGGTTTTGTACGAGTGCAATGTCCAACTAACTATAACTGTCCCTAAAACCTATGGTTTTTTCAGTGAATATATATATATATATATATATATCTACTGGCGGTCGCCAGTAGATAGTTATAGTTACAACCTATTATCCATAGGAAATCCGCGACATTCTATTTGAAATAACGTTGGCGCCGGTTGATGAATCTTCGTGAAAGTTTCCAACTTGTTGGGCGCGCTCCGCTCCTACCCTGAAAGTCTCGGGGTGATACGTGAAGCGGGGGCCGAGAAAAAGGGGGTCCCAAAACGCGTTTTCCCCATTCATTTTTCCATAGGAACCTTTAGTCGCAGCTACAGCCCGAACTGCTGAACGGAATTACACCAAATTTGGCAAAGAGGTAGCCCTTGGTTCAGACTGGTGCCTTTTGCTTAAATGGTGTAAATCCGTTCAGTAGTTCCTGAGAAATTCACAAGTAAAGTCACATATATATCTATGGGCGCGTCGGATCCGCGTACCTTCAGCGCACCCTGCGCGCACCGTCCCGATCACGAGCTGAATGTTAATTGGCTGTCAGCTGGCTGTCAACATTCCGATTCAGGAAATGTTGGCAGCCATTTTGTCCCTCGGTAGAACCGAGGGACAGAAACTAAGTGCGCAAAGCGCACAAAGGAGGCAGGGTAGAAACACCCTGACCCCTAGGTTTGCTCAGGGGTCCCACAAGGACCCCTGGGCAAAAAATCAAAAATTACAAAAAATCGGCAGGATGCGCTCAGGGTGCGTGAATCCTGCCGAGAAACAATCGGCGCGGTCTCCCGCGCTCGATGTGATTGGCCCCCGGGTGGCCCAAGTCCCGGGGGCATGGTGGGGGGATAATTTAATGTGTGGGGGCCTCAAGGAGCCCCCAAGCCCCGGGGACCGCCACCCCCAGGGCTTTTTTTGAAAACTGGTGCGGGAGGGCTCTGAGCCCTCCCGCAGCCCCGAGGACCACCACCTCCCCGGGGCTTTTTTTTAATTAAAAATAAAACCAGTGTGGGGGCTCCAGCCCCCACATGCCCGAGGACCGCCACCTCCCCGGGGCACTAAACATTTTAATATGGGGGTCCGTTACGGACCCCCAGAGCCCGGGGACCACCACCTCCCCGGGGCTGTGTACTTGAATGGGAGGGGGCCGCGCGGCCCCCCTCCTGGAACCCCTGATGGCCCTGGTGACCACCACCCCCAGGGCCGGCTCCTGCAGTGTCCCGGGGTGCCTACCCCGGGACACTGTGGTCTTATGGCAGGACGGAGCCTCGCGGCTCCCGTCCTGCCATGCTAAACTGCTTGGATATTGGAAGAGAGAGCAGGAAACCTGCTCTCTCTTCCAATATCCAGCACATTGCTTTCCACATGGGGAGCTGCATCTTAGCAGCTCCTCATGTGGAAAGCAATGCCGGCTCCCAAGGGACGCGGGAGCCGGCGGGACTGTGGGGGGATTGGGGACCCCCACAGTCCCCAACGAGAGGGCCAGCCCGGGGGATGGGGTCCCCGGGGCAAGTAGTGGCCCGGGAGGGGGCCACGCGGCCCCCTCCCCAAAAGAGAAAAAAATAAATAAATAAATAAATAAATGGAAAGGCCGGCCCCGGGGATGGGGTCCCGGGGCATTAAAATGGCCAGAGGAGGGGGCCACGCTGCCCCCTCAAAATAATAAATATAGAGGCCATGCCCCGGGGATGGGGTCCCGGGGCCAATACAGGCCAAGGGAAGGGGGCCACGCGGCCCCCTTCCCGTTTTTTTTTTTGTGGTAATTTAAAAAAAGGGGTAAGGCCCTGGGGGATGGGGTCCCCAGGGCCCAAAAGCTAGAAAAAAAGGAAGGGGGCTACACAGCCCCCCTTCAGGGGACAAAAAAACAAAAAAAAAACGATCGGGCCCGCAGGCCCCGCCCCCTTCCTTCACCACTCTGCAAACGCGCCCCTGGCGCGTTTGCAGAGGGAGACGAATCCCCTTGAATACTGGGGTCCCTGGGGGCCAACTAGCCCACCAGGAACCTCCAGTATGCGCCAGGGGGCTGCCTTGCAGAGAGGTGTACAGAGGCCACGCCCCTTTTACACCTCTCTGCAACGCAGCTCTGTGGCGCTTTTGGAGGTATATGGTGGGCTAGTTGGACTCCGGGGACCCTCAGGATTCAAGGGGACTTAATCCCCCAACTTAAAACGCGCCACGGGGCGCGTTTGCACAGTGGTGAAGGGAGGGGCGGGGCTTCAGGTGACATGTGTGCAAACAGGCCCCGTGGCGCGTTTTAAGATGGGGAATTAAATCCCCTTCAATCCTGAGGGTCCCTGGGGACCAACTAGCCCAACAGGTACATCCAGAAAGCACCACAGAGCTGCGTTGCAGAGAGGTGTAAAAGGGTGTGGCCTCTCTACACGTCTCTGCAACGCAGCCCTAGCGCATATTGGAGGTTACTGGTGGGCTAGTTGGCCCCTAGGGACCCTCAGGATTCAGAGGACTTAATCCCCCAACTTAAAACGCGCCACGGGGCGCGTTTGCACAGATGTCACCTCAGGCCCCGCCCCCTCCCTTCACCATTGTGCAAATATTCTTCTAAAATCATCCGAAATACGAATTCCGATTTACTCACCTGTTATAAGGAGAGACCTCAGTGCTGCATCTTTCAGCCCAGTACTGGTCCTGAAAAGTAATTTTAACCGTACTTACCAGTAACTTGAATTTCCTTCCATAAGATATCATTGCCTTCTTTTTGCTGAAAAAGTTTCTAAGTGTTGATTTTTGAAACATACAAATATTCCTCTAAAATCAGCCGAAATACGAATTCCGATTTACTCACCTGTTATAAGGAGAGACCTCAGTGCTGTATCTTTTAGCCCAGTACTGGTCCTGAAAAGTAATTTTAACCGTACTTACCAGTAACTTGAATTTCCTTCCATAGGCTAACATTGACTGGTTTCACTTGGAAATACTTCTAAGTGTGGAGTTTTGGAACTTTAAAATATTCCTCTAAAATCAGCCGAAATACGAATTCCGATTTACTCACCTGTTATCAGGAGAGACCTCAGTGCTGCATCTTTCAGCCCAGTACTGGTCCTGAAAAGTAATTTTAACCGTACTTACCGGTAACTTGAATTTCCTTCATAGGCTAACATTGACTGGTTTCACTTGGAAATTCTTCTGTGTGTGGAGTTTTGGAACTTTAAAATATTCCTCTAAAATCAGCCGAAATACGAATTCCGATTTACTCACCTGTTATCAGGAGAGACCTCAGTGCTGCATCTTTCAGCCCAGTACTGATCCTCAAAAGTAATTTTAACCGTACTTACCAGTAACTTGAATTTCCTTCCATAGGATATCATTGCCTGCTTTTTGCTGAAAAAGTTTCTAAGTGTTGATTTTGGAACTTTAAAATATTCCTCTAAAATCAGCCGAAATCCGAATTCTGATTTACTCACCTGTTATCAGGAGAGACCTCAGTGCTGCATCTTTCAGCCCAGTAGTGATCCTCAAAATTAATTTTAACCGTACTTACCAGTAACTTGAATTTCCTTCATAGGCTAACATTGACTGGTTTCACTTGGAAATTCTTCTAAGTGTGGAGTTTTGGAACTTTATAATATTCCTCTAAAATCAGCCAAAGTACGAATTCCAATTTACTCACCTGTTATCAGGAGAGAACCCAGTGCTGCATCTTTTAGCCCAGCACTGACCCTGAAAAAGTAATTTTAACCGTACTTACCAGTAACTTATATTTTCTTCCATAGGAATCCATTGTCTGGTTTTCAGCAGAAAAGTTTCAGTGTCGATTTTCACAAACTACAAATATTCCTTAAAAATCGCCTGTATGACTTAAACGCATTCTTTCAACTGTTTACAGGAGATGCACCAGTGCTGGATCCAGGATCCAACACTGAGTAAGAAAAAGTAACTGATAACAGTTTTTACCTGCTAAGTGAATTTCCTTCCATAGGATAACATTGGTGATTCTATGAGAAAAAGTTTCTAAGTGTCAACTTTTAAAGTACAATAATATTCCTTAAAAATCACGACTGTAACCAAACGCTTTTACTCAACTGTTTACAGGAGATGTGCCAGGACTGAATCTAGGATCCAGTCCTGTGGTTAGAAAAGTAATCCATAAAGTAACTAATTGCATTTAACTAGAAATTCACATTGAGCTGAATGTTGCATTGTGTTTGAAAATGTGTTGCCCATTGCAACAACTGTAACTACTGTACTTAAAAGTCTATTGCCTATGTGCAAAGTATTTAAACTAAAGAAATTCATTCTGAGAAAGTATTTTTGTAATGTAATGTATAATGTAATTACAATGTAATTTAAAAAAATAAAATCTGTAAAAAAAAATTGTTTCTAAAAATGTAGTAAATCAGTATTAAAAAAATTTATATAACAATTAATACATTTAAAAATTGTCATTTACAAAACCTTTGAAATTCACTGAAAAAACCGTAGGTTTCAGACATGTTATAGTTACAAATTAGCATTTAAAAAACCTTTGAAATTCACTGAAAAAACCATAGGTTTCAGGGACGTTATAGTTACAAATTAGCATTTAAAAAACCTTTGAAATTCACTGAAAAAACCATAGGTTTTAGGGACAGTTATAGTTAGTTGGACATTGCACTCGTACAAAACCCGTGAAATTCCCCCGTTATAGTTAGTCCAGCTAACTATAACTCGCGCCCTCGCAATGCACTGCTGATGGCGTCACATATTACATCACTCATGACATGGTCAGTGACATCACTCATGACATCACTGATGACATCTCAAATGACATCACTGATGACATCACTGATGACATCATCCATGTGATAATTTCATGCATCTTCTCACACCCTAATATAACCTTTGATACACCCACTCTAAAGTAAAGACTGCCATTCGCAAAACCATAGACACTCCAACACCAATAACTACATACCCACTCACTGATTCTTAGGTCTACGCACACATCCACTCACTCACCCGAACAGTCACTCATACTTACGGTCACTCAGTACAGGACTATCATATGCACTCATACTCCTATATAGACACTCAAACACCGCCACTCATCCATAGAGGTACTCACACACCTAGTCAGTCATGCAAATAATTAAACACACTACCATTTACTCACCTATACAGTTATACACACACCAGCTCACTTACTCATACAAATACTAGCACATTCTTACGCTCTTATACAATCACTGATACAAGCACACACTCATCCATACAGCCACTATCACAATCAGTCAATCTCGCTAATAGCTATTTATATACTCCAACACACATATATACTGCCTTTCACATATGTAGTTACTCACACATGTACCACTGGGACATACATTCACTCACTAACACACTCTTACACACACTTACCCACCCATACAGTCTATCACAGATGCACTCTTGAAACCATCCACCCAGTGAATCACCCACTCACACATCTATGCACAGAGTCGCACACACCCCTCTCACACAAACACTCAGGCACCCAAACAGATACTCACACAAGCATTCAATAACTCATATAGACACTCATGTAGCTATTCACAAACACATGCAGCCACTTACACAGCAACAGATAGACGGATACAGACATTCACCCAGTTTAGTCACTAACCCATGCATTCAGTAAGATACGTTAAATCACTCACTTATACAGTCAGTCACGCACCTACTAAATCATCCATACAGACTCTTACACACCCACTCATTCTTCAATACGTCTTTTCCTATATATATTAAAAATATTTAAACTTTACAGAAACACACAGTCACTGGATGATGTCAACAGTGATGTCATTTGAGATGTCATCAGTGATGTCATCAGTGATGTCACTGACCATGTCATGAGTGATGTAATATGTGACGTCATCAGCAGTGCATTGCGGGCGCGAGTTATAGTTAGCTGGACTAACTATAGCGGGGGAATTTCACGGGTTTTGTACGAGTGCAATGTCCAACTAACTATAACTGTCCCTAAAACCTATGGTTTTTTCAGTGAATATATATATATATATTTCACTGGAAAAAACCATAGGTTTCAGGCACGTTATAGTTAGAAATTAGCATTTAAAAAACCTTAGAAATTCACTGAAAAAACCATAGGTTTCAGGGGCGTTATAGTTAGTTGGACATTTCACTCGTACAAAACCATAGAAATTCCCCCGTTATAGTTAGTTCAGCTAACTATAACTTTCACGCGCTCCACAATGCACTGCTGATGACGTCACATATTACATCACTCATGACATGGTCAGTGACATCACTCATGACATCACTGATGACATCTCAAATGACATCACTGATGACATCACTGATGACATCATCCTTGTGATAGAGTGGCAGACCTCCTCTCACCCTAATATAACCTTTGATACACACACTCAAAAATACAAACTAACATTTTCAAAACAATGGACATACCAATACCAGTTACAACACACCTATTCAGTAATTCCAAGATCTACACACACATCCACTCATTCACCAACAGTCCCTATACAGTCACTCATACATGTACTCACTCATCATATGTACTCATACACCTATACATCCTGTTACACACCGCCACTCATCCATAGAGTTACTCACACACATAGTCACACATGCAAACAAAGTATCAAACATCCATTTACTTGCATATACAGTTATACACACACTACCACACTTACTTCTACAGAAACTTACACATACTTACTCTCTTAAACAATCACTTATAGAAACACCTACTTATTTGTACAGGAACTCTTCCAATCTCTCACTCTCACATATACTCACTTATATACACCAATACTCACATATACTAGTTTAAAACATATGTAGTTACTCATAAAGACACTATTGAGACAGTCATTCACTCACTAACACACCCATACACATACTCATCCACCTATACAGTCCTGCACACATGCTGTCTTCAACACATACAAACAGTGAGTCACTCATTCATGCATCTATGCACTAAGTAATACCCCCACCGAACCATACAGACACTCAGACACTCATACTGATACTCAAAAAACCAACTAATAACCCATATAGACACTCATGTAGCTACTCACCAACCCATGCAGCCACTTATACACAAAGTGAGAGACTGATACAGATATTTTCATATTTAAACATTACTCACTAACCCATGTATTCACTAAGATACACTTAGTCAGTTATACAATCAATTTTACAAAACAAAATCATCCATTTAGACACTTATATACCCATTTATTCTTCCATCGACCTTGAGATATACATATATAAAACATATTTAATTTTCAGAAAAACACACATTCACTGGATGATGTCATCAGTGATGTCATCAGTGATGTCATTTGAGATGTCATCAGTGATGTCATGAGTGATGTCACTGACCATGTCATGAGTGATGTAATATGTGACGTCATCAGCAGTGCATTGCGGGCGCGCGAGTTATAGTTAGCTGAACTAACTATAACGGGGGAATTTCTATGGTTTTGTACGAGTGAAATGTCCAACTAACTATAACGCCCTGAAACCTATGGTTTTTCAGTGAATTTCTAAGGTTTTTAAATGCTAATTTCTAACTATAACGTGCCTGAAACCTATGGTTTTTTCAGTGAATATATATATATTTATTATACTATGTATACATGTGAAAATGTCTCGGTCCCCTGTTTGCCTCGGTGGCACGGAAAAAATGGGTGGAACTGACGTCAGCACGCCGACGAGGTTCTCTTATGGCTCCGATGACGTCATACGGTGTCGCGAGCGGAGCCGTGCTATTATGACGTCCTCGTTGACGTGGGAGAGCTAGGAAAGAATTTCCGTGGAATGCTGGTGCAGGGGATATTCACCTAAGTGTTCAGGCTAGTCCTTTGGGAGCAACTGTTTATGTTGCCACTCCAGAAACCGAAACCAGTGATCCGAGGGCAGAGGCCCTGCAGATGGCACACGAGGTGGGGTGCCCAGTCGTGTGCACCGGCGGGGCAGCGAAGTGACAAGCACCACAACCCACAAAAAAGGTAACGAGGGCACTGAATAACACAGGATCTTCTCTTTGTATCTGGCAGGAACAACGAAGTTAAAATGCCCTAGTACCAAAATGTAGAATTAGTGCTACAACGGTCTTCAAGAGGACCTGCGATGCCGCTTCTGCCTCCCGTACCCTGGAGGTGGCACATGGGTCACGCGGTACGGTCATACTGCGGTGGGACGCACACTCGTTGACCTCTCATGGCACTGCTCCACACTTCAGGGAGGACGCTTTCCATTAGCTATGTTTTCTGATGACATGTCGCGCCGGCCCCGTCCAACAACAGAACTCCTTTAGATCCAAACAGACTCTTCCACTCTCTCACCGGAAGTGAAACCAGGCCACGCGGACACTTTCACAATACAACAGCCGGGAATGCACTTTTCGGTAAAAAAAACACATTCCTTCCTCCTAATTAATCAAATAAACGTCTCACTGAAGAACAGGGGCCAGCTTCGATCGGTAAACAGCCGTTACAACGACTTTTTACTTTGCGATACCATTACAACGCATGCATTACCACGCATGCGTTGTACATCACGAAGTCATTACTACGCATTTTTTAGAACGCATGGTCATTTACCACGCATGCCTTTACAACGAATTTTGTTGTAAAGGTATGTATGGTAAATGACCATGCGTTCTAAAACATGTAGACGATCCATGTCGTTGTAAGGAAACAGAGGCTGTTCCGTTTCCTCACAACGACGTGCACCGCCCCTCAGAGACGACGTGAAGCAGGAACCACGAGGAGAGAGGAACCATGAGGAGTGAGAGGTAAGGGGATTGGGCATGGGGTGGGGGTTTCTTTTCTAGGGTTTAGGGTAGTGCAGTGGTGTTTGGGTGGTGTAGGGGGTCGTGCTGGGGGTAGTGTTTTAGGGTTTAGGGTAGTGCAGTGGTGTTTGGGTAGTGTAGGGGGTCGTGCTGGGGGTAGTGTTTTAGGGTTTAGGGTAGTGCAGTAGTGTAGGGGGTCGTGCTGGGGGTAGTGTTTTAGGCTTTAGGGTAGTGCAGTGGTGTATGGGTAGTGTAGGGGGTCGTGCTGGGTTAGTGTTTTAGGGTTTAGGGTAGTGCAGTGGTGTTTGAGTAGTGTAGGGGTCATGCTGGTGGTAGTGTTTTAGGGTTTAGGGTAGTGCAGTGGTGTTTGTGTAGTGTAGGGGGTCATGCTGGGGGTAGTGTTTTATGGTTTAGGGTAGTGCAGTGGTGTTTGGGTAGTGTAGGGGGTCGTGCTGGGGGTAGTGTTTTAGGGTTTAGGGTAGTGCAGTGGTGTTTGTGTAGTGTAGGGGTTGTGCTGGGGGTAGTGTTTTAGGGTTTATGTTAGTGCAGTGGTGTTTGGGTAGTGTAGGGGTAGTGCTGGGGTAGTGTTTTAGGGTTTAGGGTAGTGCAGTGGTGTTTGTGTAGTGTAGGGGGTCATGCTGGGGGTAGTGTTTTAGGGTTTAGGATAGTGCAGTGGTGTTTGGGTAGTGTAGGGAGTCGTGCTGGGGGTAGTGTTTTAGGGTTTAGGGTAGTGCAGTGGTGTTTGTGTAGTGTAGGGGGTTGTGCTGGGGGTAGTGTTTTAGGGTTTATGTTAGTGCAGTGGTGTTTGGGTAGTGTAGGGGGTAGTGCTGGGGTAGTGTTTTAGGGTTTAGGGTAGTGCAGTGGTGTTTGTGTAGTGTAGGGGGTAGTGCTGGGGGTAGTGTTTTAAGGTTTAGGGTAGTGCAGTGGTGTTTGGGTAGTGTAGGGGTTCATGCTGGGGGTAGTGTTTTAGGGTTTAGGGTATGGCAGTGGTGTTTGGGTAGTGTAGGGGGTCGTGCTGGGGGTCGATTTAGGGTTTAGGGTAGTGCAGTGGTGTTTGTGTTGTGAGGGGGTCGTGCTGGGGGTAGTGTTTTAGGGTTTAGAGTAATGCAGTGGTGTTTGTATAGTGTAGGGGTTTAGGGTAGTGCAGTGGTGTTTGTGTAGTGTAGGGGGTCATGCTGGGGGTTGTGTTTTAGGGTTTAGGGTAGGGCAGTGGTGTTTGTGTAGTGTAGGGGTAGTGTTTTAGGGTTTAGGGTAGTGCAGTGGTGTTTGTGTAGTGTAGGGGGTCATGCTGTGGGTAGTGTTTTAGGGTTTAGGGTAGTGCAGTTGTGTTTGTGTAGTGTACGGGGTCGTGTTTTAGGGTATAGGGTAGTGCAGTGGTGTTTGGGTAGTGTAGGGGGTCATGCTGGGGTTAGTGTTTTAGGGTTTAGGGTAGTGCAGTGGTGTTTGGGTAGTGTAGGGGGTCATGCTGGGGGTAGTGTTTTAGGGTTTAGGGTAGTGCAGTGGTGTTTGTGTAGTGTGGGAGGTCATGCTGGGGGTAGATTTAGGGTTTAGTGTAGTGCAGTGGTGTTTAGGTAGTGTAGGGAGTCGTGCTGGGGGTAGTGTTTTAGGGTTTAGGGTAGTCCAGTGGTGTTTGTGTAGTGTAGGGAGTCGTGCTGGGGGTAGTGTTTTAGGGTTTAGGGTAGTGCAGTGGTGTTTGGGTAGTGTAGGGGGTCGTGCTGGGGTAGTGTTTTAGGGTTTAGGGTAGTGCAGTGGTGTTTGTGTAGTGTAGGGGGTCATGCTGGGGGTAGTGTTTTAGGGTTTAGGGTAGTGCAATGGTGTTTGTGTAGTGTAGGGGGTAGTGTTTTAGGGTTTAGGGTAGTGCAGTGGTGTTTGTGTACTGTAGGGGGTCGTGCTGGGTTCTAGTGTTTTAGGGTTTAGGGTAGTGCAGTGGTATTTGTGTAGTGTAGGGGGTAGATTTAGGGTTTAGGGTAGTGCAGTGGTGTTTGGGTAGTGTAGGGGGTCGTGCTGGGGGTAGTGTTTTTGAGTTTAGGGTAGTGCAGTTGTGTTTGGGTAGTGAAGGGGGTCGTGCTGGGGGTAGTGTTTTAGGGTTTAGGGTAGTGCAGTGGTGTTTGGGTAGTGTAGGGGTCAACCAACATGAATTTGTCCTTGTGTGATGTAACCAATGCTCATGTAAAGCACTCCAATACCTGACCAGTCTGCACTATATAAAACTGCAAAAAAACAAAAAATAAAAAGTGTTTTGCACACTTCTGTCATTGGGCTATACGTGGGCTACCTCTGGGTGATATTTGTGCTACATTTGGGCTCTTTTTTCTCTGGTGGCCATCTTGGGAGACTTATTTGTTATGAAGTTTCCTAATTTCCTCATTTACTACAGTCTCCTCAGTAGGAAATGCTTTCAGTTTTTACTTTGATTCCATCAAGAAGGCATTCAGATGTGTCACACATTTGCCATAAATTCAGAATGTTAGCACTCTAGTTGTTCATTAGATCACTGTAGTAAAGCTACTGCTCACCAAGGAGTTAACTGGAAGTCTACTGCTGGTATTGAAAGTGATTGTTTCAGTCTGCATGTCAGAATTTTCTAATGAAATAGAAGAGGATTTGAGATCTCACTTAAAACATGCCCTAAATTTTCTTTTTGCAGCACTAACCATAATTTCTATGGCAAAATGAACCCCCTCATTTTGTTCCTTTTTAAATTAAATGTTTTAAGTGTTACCAGTTTATTCCAATCAAGATGGCTTCAGGTGTGCCATACTTTTGTCATAAGTAAGGCTGTTAGCACTCTAGTTGTTCTTTAGAACACTCTGGGAAGCTGCAGTAGAACACAAAGGCATCAACTGACAGGCTGCTCCTGTTGAAATATAACAGGAAGATATTTGAGATCTCACTTAAAACATGTCCTAATTTTTCTTTCTACAGCACTAACCATAATTTCTATGGCAAAATGAACCCCCTCATTTTGTTCCTTTTTAAATTAAATGTTTTAAGTGTTACCAGTTTATTCCAATCAAGATGGCTTCAGGTGTGCCATACTTTTGTCATAAGTAAGACTGTTAGCGCTCTAGTTGTTCTTTAGAACACTCTGGGAAGCTGCAGTAGAACACAAAGGCATCAACTGACAGGCTGCTCCTGTTGAAATATAACAGGAAGATATTTGAGATCTCACTTAAAACATGTCCTAATTTTTCTTTCTACAGCACTAACCATAATTTCTATGGCAAAATGAACCCCCTCATTTTGTTCCTTTTTAAATTAAATGTTTTAAGTGTTACCAGTTTATTCCAATCAAGATGGCTTCAGGTGTGCCATACTTTTGTCATAAGTAAGACTGTTAGCGCTCTAGTTGTTCTTTAGAACACTCTGGGAAGCTGCAGTAGAACACAAAGGCATCAACTGACAGGCTGCTCCTGTTGAAATATAACAGGAAGATATTTGAGATCACACTTGAAACATGTCCTAATTTTTCTTTCTACAGCACTAACCATAATTTCTATGACAAAATGAACCCCATCATTTTGTTCCTTTTTAAATTAAATGTTTTAAGTGTTACCAGTTTATTCCAATCAAGATGGCTTCAGGTGTGCCATACTTTTGTCATAAGTAAGGCTGTTAGCACTCTAGTTGTTCTTTAGAACACTCTGGGAAGCTGCAGTAGAACACAAAGGAATCAACTGACAGTCTCTGCCATTGTTGGATGTACATGTTTTACTGAGAATGTCAGACTTCATTCTCACATGACTGAGAAAGATAATGTGAATTTACAGAAAATATGCTCTCATTTTAGCTTCTGGAGCACCTTCCAAAACTGTATGGGACAAGCATGTGAAAATAGTTTTCTCTCAAACATGATTCATGATATCCCAGCAGAAGGTTTTTCACAGGGTAAAATCACCTTAGAACACACCACAATTCCTGAAATTAGTATGGTACCATCAACAAATGAATTCTAATGTAACTAAAGTCTGTTATCACCCTTTATAGTTCTCCTTTTGGTAACCCTCAAAATCTTCGATTCACTACAATGCATTTCAATGGGGTACTATCATTTATATTGGTCCCAAGATGGCTGCCAGCAATTCCAGGATGAAGTGCTGACAGCCAATCAGATCTCACGATGACATGTGTGGTTAGGCTCCGCCCAGATATATATGTGTTTTTACTTTTGATTTTCTCAGCAACTACTGAGCGGTTTACACCATTTAACAAAAGGGTTCTTTCTGAACCAAGAACTACCTCTTTGCCAAATTTGGTGTAATTCCGTTCAGCAGTTCGGGCTGTAGCCTTGCATAAAGTTTCCTATGGGAAATTGATTTTTTGACTCTTATTTTTTAATTTCTCCGCAACTACTGAACGGATTTACACCATTTAACAAAAGGGTTCTTTCTGAACCAAGAACTACCTCTTTGCCAAATTTTGTGTAATTCCGTTCAGCAGTTCGAGCTGTAACCGTGGCTAAAGTTTCCTATGGGAAAATGAATGGGGAAAACACGTTTTGGGACCCCCTTTTTTCTCGGCCCCGCTTGACGAATCACCCTGAAACTTTCAGGGTAGGAGCGGACCGGAGCGGGCCATAAAGTTTGAAAATTTCGCGAAGATTCCTCAACCGACGCAAGAGTTATTTCAAATAGAATGTTGCGGATTTCCTATGGAAAATAGGTCCTAACTATAACTATCTACTGGCGACCGCCAGTAGATAATATATATATATATATATATATATATATATATATATATATATATATATATATATATATTATCTACTGGCGGTCGCCAGTAGATAGTTATAGTTAGGACCTATTATCCATAGGAAATCCGCGACATTCTATTTGAAATAACTCTCTGCGCCGGTTGACGTATCTTTGCGAGAATTTTCAAACTTTGTGGGGCGCTCCGGTCCGCTCCTACCCTGAAAGTCTCGGGTGATTCGTCAAGCGGGGCTGAGAAAAAGGGGGTCCCAAAACGCATTTTCCCCATTCATTTTTCCATAGCAAACTTTAGACACGGCTACAGCCTGAACTGCTGAACGGAATTACACCAAATTTGGCAAAGAGCTAGTTCTTGGTTCAGAGAGTACCCTTTTGTTAAATGGTGTAAATCCGTTCAGTAGTTCCTGAGAAAATCAAAAGTAAAAGTCACATATATATCTATGTGCACGGAGGATCCGCGCACCCTGAGTGCACCCTGCGCGCACCGTCCCAATCACGAGCTGCATGCTAATTGGCTGTCAAGCTGGCTGTCAACATTCCAGATTCAGGAAATGTTGGCAGCCATTTTGTCCCTCGGTAGAACCGAGGGACAGAAACTAAGTGCGCAAAGCGCAAAAGGGGGCAGGGTAGAAACACCCTGACCCCTAGGTCTGCTCAGGGGGTCCCACAAGGACCCCTGGGCAGAAAAGCATTTTTTTTTTAAACGGCGGGATGCGCTTAGGGTGCGCGGATCCCGCCGATTAAAAAAGCACAAGAAACAAGTGCGCAAAACGCACAAAGGGGCAGGGTAGAAACACCCTGACCCCTAGGTCTGCTCAGGGGGTCCCACAAGGACCCCTGGGCAGAAAAAACATTTTTTTTTCAAAATCGGCGGGATGCGCTTAGGGTGCGCGGATCCCAATGATTAAAAAAAAACACAAGAAACAAGTGCGCAAAACGCACAAAGGGGGCAGGGTAGAAACACCCTGACCCCCTAGGTCTGCTCAGGGGGTCCCACAAGGACCCCTGGGCAGAAAAAGCACACAAAAAAAAAAAAAAAGACCGGCATCGTGCCGAGGCCCCGCCCCTCCCTGCAGCAGTCTGCAAACGCGCCCCCTGGCGCGTTTTAAGAAGGGAAGTAATTCCCCTTGAATACTGGGGTCCCTGGGGGCCAACTAGCCCACCAGGAACCTCAGGTATGCGCAGGGGGCTGCGTTGCAGAGAGGTGTACAGAGGCCACGCCCCTTTTTACACCTCTCTGCAACGCAGCTCTGTGGCGCTTTTGGAGGTACATGGTGGGCTAGTTGGACTCCAGGGACCCTCAGTATTCAAGGGGACTTAATCCCCCAACTTAAAACGCGCCACGGGGCACGTTTGCACAGTGGTGAAGGGAGGGGCGGGGCTTCAGGTGACATGTGTGCAAACAGGCCCCGTGGCGCATTTTAAGATGGGGAATGAAATCCCCTTCAATCCTGAGGGTCCCTGGGGGCGAACTAGCCCACCAGGTACGTCCAGAAAGCGCCACAGAGCTGCGTTGCAGAGAGGTGCAAAAAGGGCGTGGCCTCTGAACACTTCTCTGCAACGCAGCTCCCTGGTGCATACTGGAGGTACAGGGTGGGCTAGTTGTACCCCAGGGACCCTCATGATTCAAGGGGACTTAATCCCCCAACTTAAAACGCGCCACGGGGCGCGTTTGCACAGATGTCACCTCAGGCCCCGCCCCCTCCCTTCACCATTGTGCAAATATTCCTCTAAAATCAGCCGAACTACGAATTCCGATTTACTCACCTGTTATCAGGAGAGACCTCAGTGCTGCATCTTTCAGCCCAGTACTGATCCTGAAAAGTAATTTTAACCGTACTTACCAGTAACTTGAATTTCCTTCCATAGGATATCATTGACTGGTTTCACTTGGAAATTCTTCTAAGTGTGGAGTTTTGGAACTTTATAATATTCCTCTAAAATCAGCCGAAATACGAATTCCGATTTACTCACCTGTTATCAGGAGAGACCTCAGTGCTGCATCTTTCAGCCCAGTACTGATCCTGAAAAGTAATTTTAACCGTACTTACCAGTAACTTGAATTTCCTACCATAGGATATCATTGACTGCTTTTTGCTGAAAAAGTTTCTGTGTCGATTTTTGAAACATACAAATATTCCTCTAAAATCAGCCAAAATACGAATTCCGATTTACTCACCTGTTATCAGGAGAGACCTCAGTGCTGCATCTTTCAGCCCAGTACTGATCCTGAAAAGTAATTTTAACCGTACTTACCAGTAACTTATATTTCCTTCCGTAGGAATCCATTGTCTGGTTTTCAGCAGAAAAGTTTCAAAGTGTTGATTTTCACAAACTACAAATATTCCTTAAAAATCGCCTGTATGACTTAAACGCATTCTTTCAACTGTTTACAGGAGATGCACCAGTGCTGGATCCAGGATCCACCACTGAGTAAGAAAAAGTAACGATAACACTACTTACCTGCTAAGTGAATTTCCTCCCATAGGATAACATTGGTGATTCTATGTGAAAAAGTTTCTAAGTGTCAACTTTTAAAATACAATAATATTCCTTAAAAATCACTACTGTAACCAAAACGCTTTTACTCAACTGTTTACAGGAGATGTCCCAGGACTGAATCTAGGATCCAGTCCTGTGGTTAGAAAAAGTAATCCATAAAGTAACTAATTGCATTTAGCTAGAAATTCACATTGAGCTCAATGTTGCATTGTGTTTGAAATTGTGTTGCCCATTGCAACAACTGTAACTACTGTACTTAAAAGTCTATTGCCTATTTGCAAAGTATTTAAACTAAAGTAATTCATTCTGAGAAAGTATATTTTGTAATGTAATGTATAATGTAATTACAATGTAATTTAAAAAATAAAATATCTAAAAATAAATAGTTTAAAAAAATGTAGTAAATCAGTATCAAAAAAAATAAATATAACAATTAATACATTTAAAAATTGTCATTTACAAAACCTTTGAAATTCACTGAAAAAAACCATAGGTTTCAGACATGTTATAGTTAGGAATTAGCATTTAAAAAACCTTTGAAATTCACTGAAAAAACCATAGGTTTCAGGCTTGTTATAGTTAGGAATTAGCATTTTAAAAACCTTTGAAATTCACTGAAAAAACCATAGGTTTCAGGCCTGTTATAGTTAGGGTTTAGCATTTAAAAAACCTTTGAAATTCACTGAAAAAACCATAGGTTTTAGGGAAAGTTATAGTTAGTTGGACATTGCACTCGTACAAAACCCGTGAAATTCCCCCGTTATAGTTAGTTCAGCTAACTATAACTCGCGCCCACAATGCACTGCTGATGACGTCACATATTACATCACTCATGACATGGTCAGTGACATCACTGATGACATCACTGATGACATCTCAAATGACATCACTGATGACATCATCCATGTGAGAATTTAATGCATCTTCTCACACCCTAATATAACTTTTGATACACCCACTCTAAATTACAGACTGCCATTCTCAAAACCATACACACTCCAATACCAATAAGTACATACCCACTCACTGATTCTTAGGTCTACACACACACATCTACTCACTCACCCGTACAGTCACTCATACTTACAGTCACTCAGTACAGGACTATCATATGCACTCATACACCTATATAAACACTCACACAACGCAACTCATCCATAGAGGTACTCACACACCTAGTCAGTCATGCAAATAATTAATCACACTCCAATTTACTCACCTATACAGTTATACACACCAGCTCACTTATTCATAAAAATACTAGCACATTCTTACGCTCCTATGCAATCACTGATGCAAGCACACACTCATCCATATAGCCACTCTCACAATCACACACTCTCACTTATAGCCATTTATATACTCCAACACACATATATACTGCCTTTCACATATGTAGTTACTCACACATGTACCACTGAGATATACATTCAATCACTAACACACCCATACACACACTCACCCACCCATACAGTCCATCACAGACGCACTGTTGAAACCATGCACCCAGTGAATCACCCACTCACACATCTATGCACAGAGTCACACACACCCCACCCACACAAACACTGAGGCACCCATATAGATACTCAGAGAACCAATCCATAACCCATATAGACACTCATTTAGCTAGTCAGAAACCCATGCAGCTGCTTACACAACAACAGACAGACGGATACAGACATTCACACAGTTTAGTCACTCACCCATGCATCCAGTAAGATACATTTAATCACTCACTTATAGACTCAGTCACGCACCTACTAAATCATCCATTCAGACGCTTATACACCCACTCATTCTTCAATACGCCTTTCCCTATATATATTAAACATATTTAAACTTTACAGAAACACACAGTCACTGGATGATGTCAGTGATGTCATCAGTGATGTCACTGACCATGTCATGAGTGATGTAATATGTGACGTCATCAGCAGTGCATTGCGGGGCGCGAGTTATAGTTAGCTGAACTAACTATAACGGGGGAATTTCACGGGTTTTGTACGAGTGCAATGTCCAACTAACTATAACTTTCCCTAAAACCTATGGTTTTTTTCAGTGAATATATATATATATGTATTCATTCATTGCTTTATTTCGATCACAAAGGATCATAAAAGAACACAGCACAGTGTACAATAAGAGGCAGACAATTGAACATAAATAAGTAAAAGCATCATATAAAAAAAATAAGATAGAGTTACATGAGTTAAAAAAAACAGAATACATCATAAAAATGCTTTTTGTGGGCCAAGATCACTGAGCATGTCCAAAAAAGAAATTTTTAACAGGTCACATGGCATCTCCATAAAACTGTATTTAAGATCACATAGATTTAAGAAAGTGCAGTGCGTCATAAGGTGCATTTCAAACGCTTTATCCATAGTGCCTGCCAAAATCTAGATAGACCAAAAACCACAACTCTACGAGTATCAGTACACAGAATTCTTAGGACTTCTAGGTAGTGGCCCCTGCCAACTAGTTTGCAAAGTGGTAATATCCATTTTTTCCTAAGAAGTTTATAGTTAGGACAGAAAAATAAAAGATGAACAATAGATTCAGGGGTAGCATTACATGCCGGACAGAGATCATCCATAGGGACATCATTACGCCACTTTTTGCTAAAAAGTTTCGTGGGTATAGTCTTATATCGAAACTGAAAGAACAATTTACGGGCCAAAGTGGGGACAATTTCATCTAGTGTTTCCTCAAAACAGGGAACCGATTTAAAATTTAAAAGTTCAATAGTCAATCGGCCCTCCACTTTAGCCAAGATTTGCAATGATGTTGCTTCCCAGAACTTTTCTTTCAGGCTCTTCAGAGATATATCTACCAAACTGTCTGGGTCAATCCAAAAGCCCTCCATCCCAAGTTTTAACAGTAACTCTCTTAGTGATCTAAACCAGGGGATCGAGGTTATTGATGGTGACTTCAATAGCTCAAGAAGTGGCTCCCTATATGGAAAGAGTTCGTCCACAGCCTATGCCAGAACATGAGAAGTTTATAGCTTAGCTTATGTGCTAGCTGCCTTTGTGCGAGATCCGGGTATAGTGGCAGCAACGGTGTGCTTGCAGGTAAATCTACCAAAGATCTAATGAAACGGTTCTCAATTGTGGACAAACAATTTGTCATCCCAATGCCCCACTGTTCGGCTCCATAAAGTGCCCCACCTAAAACTTTCTTGTTATAGATTTCCTGAGCCGGTGCAAGTTGTTTTGACAAAGTTTTCCTGTGTATTTTAGTAATGTTGGCAGTCTGGTGTATAAGTTGCATTTTAACTTTCTCGATATGTGTTGCCCAATTAATTGTTGGAGTCAGGCGAATGCCTAGATAATCAAAGGCATCAACTCGCTCCAAGTTAGTACTGCCAGCTAGCACAGGTCTTTTAGTGGGGTTTGCAGCTCCTTTTCTAAAAATCATATATTTAGTTTTAGATTCGTTTAGCACCAGCCCTCGCTCATCGCAGAATTTAATAAAATCATTTTAAAGCTGCTGCAATCCCTGCGGCGATTTTGAGATTAAAAGTGTGTCATCGGCAAAGAGAAGGGCGGGCACTCTCTTATTGCCAATGTTTGGGGCATCACACCCATCTCTGTCTAAAAAATTAACAACATCATTAATAAAAAGAATAAAAAGTGTGGGGGCTAAAACACAGCCCTGCCTTACTCCACACTGAACTGGGAACGGATCTGTAACTTGGTTATTCGGGCCCCATCTCACCTGTGCTGTGTTTGATGAATGTAGTCTAATTAAAATGTCTAAAAGATTGCTTGGTATACCCTGATCCTTTAAAACCCTCCAAAGACTTGCACGCGGGACAAGGTAAAGGCAGACTGCAAATCAACGAAGGCCACATAGAGCTTTCCTCCCTTGACTTGCACTTTCTCCAGTAGATACACAATAGGCGAAACGTTTGATCCAGGGTACTTGTTTTCGCTCTAAAACCTGCTTGAAGGTCACTCAGGGTACTGGACGCAAGAATCCAGTCCTGTATACGACCCAATATTTGCTTACAAAAGATCTTCTGCAGGGAGTGTATTAAACTAATGGGCCTATAGCTGGATGGCCTCGTTCTGTCCCCCTTTTTATAAATGGGAACGACCTCTGCATTCTTCCATGATGGAGAAATAGGGGTACCATTGAGAATTGAGTTGGTCAGGAAATTTATATAAAGACCCCAGAGTGTTGTATCCTCCTTATAAAGATCATTTGGGATCCTGTCTAGTCCGGGGGCACGGGCCGGGATACATGAGCAAATTGCAGCTTGCGTTTCTTCAATAGAGAAAGAAAGACCTCCGCCCTCATTTACAGACCCCAGGCCTAGACCCTGAGATGTCTCTTCAACTATAGCATCCCTTGACTCATAGAGAGAGACAAAATATACTACCCAGTCTTCTGACTGGACTGTATGTTCTAGGGCTCTCTCTTCTCCTTTTAGCCAGTATGCTGCTATGCTCCAAAAGCTCTTCGAGTCTTTGGCTGACAGTGCTTTTTGTAGGGATGACCACAGAGAGCCTTCCCACTCCTTTGCGGATTCAATTGCTCGCTTATATTTAACTCTAGAGGCCACTATCTCGGTATGTACTTTTTACTTAACTGCCTTTAAGAGCGCTTTCTTATGGAGCCTACAATCCTTATTATACCAGACACCCTGCTGAGCTGACCTCTGGTGTGTACTAATGCTTTCCTTCTTTTGAGGATTTGGTGGTTTTCAAAGTAGTTCCCTTTGTTCATTATATAGGTTTCATGTCTAGGGCCCATTATCTCCACAACATTGTCAAAAGTAAATCTGGCTATTTCCTCCAGTAGCAAATGAACCTTGCTCTTGGCCATATCTAAAACCCCTGGAAGAGCCTCCACCCAGTCCCATTTAATTGTCTTCCGATTGTTGGAGATTGTCAGGGTACCTAGGTCTGGGCAGCCTAGGGCATTATGGTCACTATCAACCCTTTTAACCACTGCCATGTCTTTTACTGAATGCCACAGATTGAGGGATACCAGGCAATAATCTATCCTACTTTCATAACCTAGCCTATTGAAAGTAGGATCCCCATTTGGATCAAAGGATGTCCTTCCATTCGTGGCTCTCAAATCATGTTGCATTGTGAGAGCCATTAACTGGGCACCTCTCTTGGACCATCTTACTACCGGGAGATCGAGCGGTGGGATATGCCACTCTCTATCCCACTCATCAGTCAAGTCTGCAGGGATTGGGGCAAGGGGTTCAAATGTACAGTTAAAATCACCCGCCACTAATACAGGTGAATTGTCTGCATAATGTGACAGGCAAGATCTAGGATGCGCAATGTATTGGTTTCCTCTTGGGCCATTTTGTGACAGCACAGAAACCTACTAAAGGTAAAGGAATTTTGAAAGTGCACTACTGATCCCAGCATGCAACACTTAGTTGAACTCACCTGTGAGTCCCACTGAGGGCTAATTAAATGGACATGCAGAGGGGAGTGCCCTTTCACCATTTCTGTGCAGTATCATGGAGCCTGTGAACAAGGAGCTGTGCTCTGAAACACGTAAGGCAATGAAATGCATCTGAATGAAAATGCCAGTTTCTTTTTATTAAAAGAATCATTGGAATTCATCTGCTTTTCGAGTGCGTCTTCAACTGGGGATGTTTTGTTGAAAGATTTATGACTGGCAGTCCAGCCGGGAAGACTGCACCACCCCTCAAGGTCAAGGTTAAGGGGCCACGAGGACATGGAACTACTCCGAGTCTTCCTTAGTGGAAAAGCAGAAAAGAAGAAAAAATAAACTGAACATTTTCATCTCGGAGGCCGACTGGAGGGCTTTTAAATTAAATGAACATTTTGCTACAGCACAGAAGCCTACTAAAGGTAAAGGAATTTTGAAAGTGCACTACTGATCCCAGCATGAAACACTTAGTTGAACTCACCTGTGAGGCCCACTGACGGCTAATTAAATGGACATGCAGAGGGGGAGTGCCCTTTCACCATTTCTGTGCAGTATCATGGAGCCTGTGAACAAGGAGCTGTGCTCTGAAACGCGTAAGGCAATGAAATGCATCTGAATGAAAATGCCAGTTTCCTTTTATTAAAAGAATCATTGGAATTCATCTGCTTTTCGAGTGCGTCTTCAACTGGGGATGTTTTGTTGAAAGATTTATGACTGGCAGTCCAGCCGGGAAGACTGCACCACCCCTCAAGGTCAAGGTTAGGGGGCCACGAGGACATGGAACTACTCCGAGTCTTCCTTAGTGGAAAAGCAGAAAAGAAGAAAAAATAAACTGAACATTGTCATCTCGGAGGCCCACTGGAGGGCTTTTAAATTAAATGAACATTTTGCTACAGCACAGAAACCTACTAAAGGTAAAGGAATTTTGAAAGTGCACTACTGATCCCAGCATGCAACACTTAGTTGAACTCACCTATGAGGCCCACTGAGGGCTAATTAAATGGACATGCAGAGGGGAGTGCCCTTTCACCATTTCTGTGCAGTATCATGGAGCCTGTGAACAAGGAGCTATGCTCTGAAACGCCTAAGGCAATGAAATGCATCTGAATGAAAATGCCAGTTTCCTTTTATTAAAAGAATGATTGGAATTCATCTGCTTTTCGAGTGCGTCTTCAACTGGAGATGTTTTGTTGAAAGATATATATATATATATATATATATATATATATATATATATATATATATATTGCTGGCTTCGCCAAAGAACCTCCAATACCAATTGGGAAAGACGAACGCGGACCCAAAAGTTCCTAGTGCAAGGTGAGTTTATTCCATGCCCTGCATCTCCGCCATTACGCGTTTCAGCCCCACACGGGCCTTGATCACATGACATATATATATACATACAAAGGGAACTATGGCATTCAAAAACAATACACATAGTCACGCAAGGTCAGGGCTCCAGTGTTTCAATAGGTAGGTTCCTGAGTCCCACTCAACTCTCTTTAGTGTGAGTGGTTATTCCCATTCATTATAGGCAGCATTAAGCCCCACTAGTAGTCATAGTCTCAGGAGGCCCACTCTAACTCCACTTAAAGTCATAAGTGTCCCATCGCCAAATAGCTATATGGCAGGCAAGTTCCCTCTGGGCTTTCTGGCCTGTCAATTAGTCTTATCCACAACTTCAGGACTTGCACGTCCAAAGTCTCCAAGAGCACACCTCTCGCAGGCACGTAGACTGCAGTGGCTGTCTTTGATGAGTACTGCACATGCCGCTTAGCAGGAGAAGCAGTTGGGTGCCCTCAAGTTCCTCACACGTGGCCCTATAGGAACAGCAACTGGGTGTCCTCAACAGCCGTGGCCGCCGCTACAGGTAAGAGCGGTGGGGCCGGCTGGGAGGGGGATTTTGAGAGACGACCACAAGGGAAAATTAAATAAATAATACATTTTCCCTCGTGGTCGTCTCTCGAAATCCCCCCCAGCCAGCCCCACTGCCCCACCACTCTTTACTGCAGCGGCCACGGCTGGTCCTCAATCCTCCTCCAATGCTGGTAAGTTTCCTTGTATCCTTCCCACAGGTGGGGCGGTGCTTCAATGCTCCTGGTGCAGATCCTCAGCCAGGAACACGGAACCACATGGCTACCATCGTGGCCTTTTACTCTTGATGATGGTCTCAATTAGACCACTCTCCTTGTCTTTTCTGCTGTCCCCACCTGGCATACGGGTCACTGTCCTCACTCCACACGGGCTATGGCCCGATTGGCAGAAAATGAAACCCAGAGTCTTCCATGTACTGTACCAATCACAGGCACACATACACCCAGCACATGCATATAACACACATGCACTTCATAGCACTACATACTAAGCAAACAGCAGTGGAACTTTACATGGAGTGAGTCAGTAGACCTCTCTCCTTGATGCAGATAAAAAGGCCTGTTCATTTCTACTGATCCCTACACGATATGCTGCCACAACCACATTTGTGCTACTTAACTGCTGCCAAAGGCAGTAGCCATTTGCCTCTATGAAGGTAGCGCTTTGGGCTCCCCTCCCAGTCCAACAAGAACGCAATCCGTGAGACAGGCTTATGTCATGGCGCAAATGCATGATCCCTGTTAGCCCCTGACAAGAAAAATCAGCACCAGAACTCCAGACGTCATTGCAGTTGGGGGCACTCAGGACAGGGGTACATGTCCATCACCATGCGAGGGACTTTTTATCCCAACAAACTCTACATTTGTTTGGGGGCTTAGACACCATGATTTCTCCAAAGTCAGATCAAAAGAGCACAAAAATCAAAGGCAAGTTCTAATCGCAGTCTTCCATTTGTGCAAGATGGCAAAAAAATGATTAGTTCAAAGTGAGTATATATCTTCAGTTAACTTCAGAAGTTGTCCCTAACCCTACATCAGCTTCTTCTAATAATGGCAAACATACTCTTCTACTTTAGCCTGGGCCCTAAACATTTCACAAGTTTCAGCAGAGTTTTCAATCTTCTGGAAATGACACTTGAATCAAGCCAGTCAAAAAACAATCAATCTTTACTTTGATCATGGAGGTTTTCCAAACTCTTTCTGTTGACTTTCTGCCTCATGTGTTCTCGAGTCGGATCCACTCTCAGCAACGTAGGTCTCCATTTAGAAGCTGAATACCTTCGACTACGCACTTGTGTTCTCTTTTTCTCCTGCCATTGGCTATTCACCGTCACTGTCACTTTGCTCACTTGTCTCCGTTTCCTCGTTGACTGTTTCTGGCATGCATTTCTCTGACACAACAGCTCTCAGTCTTTCACCTTTCCTTGGCCCCCTTGCTCTTCTTGTACTCCTTAACTGGGCGATCTACTTAGCTCTTCCTCAAGCTCAGAGTTATCATTAACAGTTTCTTCAGCATGGTTCTCTGTGGCCACTCTTGGCTCATTCACCACAGACTCAGCATTATCTTTGTTTGACTTTTACACACTTGTGTTCCATCTTCTTCCTCCTCTGAACGTTCGGGTTGCTCTGGAGGTTGACTCTGCAAATCAGTGGTTATTATCATCACTTCTTCAATAGCTTGTCTTACTCTCCTGGTATAAGAAGCATGTACCCAGTTCAGGAGGCCGCCACACTTCACCGCAGTGTTTGTCACAAGGATTACTTGAAAGGGGCCTCAACAGTGGGACTGCTGGCAACTTTTCCTGAAGTGTTTCTTCACCAGGACCTAGTCTCCTGGGCTTAGGTCATGGCACTGTTCTTGCCTTGGAAGGGGAGTTGCCAACTGAACTTGGTGAGAGACAGAACGCACTATGCCAGCAACTCCTTTGAAGTAGTCAGGGACCATGTCATCTGTAATATTCACAAGAGCAGATGCAGGCACAGCGGGAAGGCTCATGACTCTCCCCATTAGAATCTCATGGGGTACAGTCCTATCCTCTGATCAGAAGTGCTTCGGAGACTCATTAGTATCGGGGAGAGGGGCATCATTCGTGGGGGATGTGGACACACATACTTTGACAAGTTAAGACTTCAGCATTCCAATTGATTTGTTGGATGATGCCAGACACCTCTGGTCGGTAACTATAGTGAAGCCTCTGACCCACCTGCAGGACTACACACAACATATCATGATCTTGTTATTTAATAGTGTCACAGGATCTGACTCCAGAGAAACCGGTAAACCAAAACGAGTGATCAATTCCCTCAATAACAGTTTGGCCACAGTGAGACTGTCATTCCTTCTAGTTGGGTATGCTTCCACCCAACTTGAAAAGATGCACACCACCACTAAGATGTAACAGAGCCCATTGCACATGGGCATCTCAACAAAGTGAAGTTGCATGTGATTGAAGGGACTACCTGACCTCCTTATTTGTCTCAGAGTAATAGCCAACCTCTGGCCCACATTTTACTGTTGGCAGGTGACACATTGGTGGTACAGATTCTCTGCAATGACACAGAACGTGGGATTGAACTAGTAGGTTTTAAATAGATGCTCTATCACATCTCTCCCTAAGTACATAGGATCATGAAAATGTCTAGCCATGGGAGACAGCATAGCGCATGTAGGACAGGACTTCCGTCTTTCAAAACCCAAATTTCATCCTGATTCTTCACACATCCCGCTCTGTCCCACTTCTCAGGCTCATAGTAACATCATTTTCTGATGCATCTGAATGGTCTCTATTTAATGTGCAGGGCTCAAGAACACAATGTCTAGCCATCTCTTCCGCAAAGCAGATTTCGGCTGTTACATAATCACATCCGCTCTTACGTGCTGCACGTTTAACCACCGCTAGTTCAGTGGGCTACTGCAATGCATCAAGCAAATTCCTGACACAATTCCCGTTCTGGATTGGGGAACCAGAGCAAGTCATGAAACCCCTCTGGACCACAACTGCCTAAAGACAAGGGCCAGGCCAAATCCGTATTGGTTATCAGAATAAATGGTGATTTTCTAAAGGATAGAGCCACAGCATGCTCTAGTAAGGGTGATCAGTTCAGCCACCTGTGCGGAGGTTACACTGCACAAAGAGGAGGCCTCCACTGCACCTTCTAAGGTGCACACAGCATAGGCTGCTTTCAGAATTCCTTGTACATCTCTTAAACAAGAGCCATCCACAAAGTACAATCGGGCTGTTCCAGAGGGACGTCTTGATTGTCGGAACTTGGATTGGTACATAACTCTGTAACATCTAGTCAGTAATGGTCACCCCATCATCATCTTCATCAGACATAGGAAAAGGCAACAGTGTGACAGGTTTCAAACACATGCATTTCTTTAGAGTTATATTTTCTGCTGCATGTATAGCTAGCTCATAGCTGTTTCTCATATAGTACAAGTAGTGAAAAATGAACATGGTTATCAGATTTCATTATGTATGTGTATTGCTGCCCCTAGCAATCACCTTGGCTACTCTGAGACAGATAGGTAATATTCAGGCATTCATTTGGTGTGGGGATAAACCTAAATTGAAAAGCCCCAAAGTTACATGCAGCTACAACAACGGGAGCTGTGCGATTATCACACATGGAATACTACAGGGCACACCAATTAACCCACTCAGTGTAAATAGTCAAAAGATTCAGAGAGGCACCAATGTGGGTATGCTTGGAACACTATCATCTGCATTCAGGGGAAGACTTAGCAATCTATTTTACTAGGGCAGTACAAGACACCTGAAAGCCAAATCCAGTTTTACAATCATCTGAGGTTGCTTGGAGAGTTCATAAAGCGTTGTGAGTCTCGGAATAGCCATTTGACATAATATATTGATTAGAATAGGGGAGAAGAAATCAGCTGGAAGGCACGGAAGCATTCTAAGATAAACCACATGGTTGAGTTTAGTAAAGAAGGGTCATTTAATATATTTTAGACCTCTGCCATGAATATAACCTTCCACACACTCAAACATGGAAACACATATTCAACTGGTGCAAGCCCTAAAAACATAAAATGGGAAAACCACCCTATTTAGTGGTTCCATTCCCCGGTCAGAAGTATATCCACACCTGGAAAGAGTTTAGAGGCAACATTTTGGGACTATACTTCCTTGTCATTGACCATACCTGTACTTAAGATACTTCCAGAGTAATGAGGTCATAGTGGACATTTACAATCACAGTTTGAAGATGACAAATGGGCAGTGTTATTAGAAGGTTATGATAGAGGACTGAGGGAAGCAAGACTAAAGTATAGCTACTTTGAGATCCTGCAGCGATGGCACTGGTCCCCAGGGATGCTTCAAAATCTGCCCACACTAACGATGCTGCGATGTGAGATGGATGATGGGGATATAGTGCACTTATTATGGGATTGTGGGAACATGACATGGTACTGGAAACAGACTTAGACATACTTCAGGGTGAGTTAGAAGAAACACCAGAATTTACCACTCGAATAGCGTTCTTGCTTGATGCATCTACACTCCCGGAGATATCCTCTCATGACATGAGATAGTTATCAACAGCTTTTGCTATAGAAAAAGTGGGGGATCCTGAGAATATGGAAAACAACTAAGATACCAAGATATAGATAATGGGTCAAAGATATGCATGAAATAGCAAGACTTGAAAAACTCATCTACAAAGTCAATGACAGAATGATACCGTTTGAAAATGTGTGCTGAAACTTCTTGAAAGCTAAAAAAATGGATTTAAGACCTAGCCTTTACATCCATCCGTATTTTCCATTGTAACTTTTCTTTCTTCCAGTGGGGAACAGGTGCTGGCGCCTGGCGGTGTGGAGGGGCGGGGGTTGGGTAAGGGGGTGAAATGGGGGTATGAATCATCATGGGAAATACTATTGATAGAAAATTACCATTTTTTATGCCTTTGGAGCCTACATTTGGTAATGATTCACCAACTCTAGTCTAGTTGTAGAGTCATGTCGGGTATACAAGTTCAGAAAGTATGTGATGCTTTATAACCCTGGGGGAGGATACAATGCTACTTAATATTAATACCAACATGTGAGTTGAAATGTAACAGGGATGTGTTTTTTTTATATATATATTCCTTCAAAATGTTTTATTATATATATCTATATGTTGACAATCTATATACTAATAAATAATCGATATCAGAACAAAAAGAATGCAAGTCTAATTTGCTGCACAAATAGCCTAATACTTAAAGAGCAGTCATTAAAGTATCATTTTTTTAGAAAGCAGTTTCAATTTTTTATTATCGAATATTGACTACCACAATAGGGTAAGGTGACTGGAAACTGGGGGAGCAGCTCAGTCAGTCACTGTGAAATATGCGAGTAATGTAATTGGTTTAAGACCAGGATGCATTTGTTGTATGACTGTAATGTACCCTTGTCATGAGGAGGGTTGTATACCCAAGGTTTACATAGAATACACAGCATTAACCATGCACAACAAACAGGGCTGCTATTTAGCTGACAATCCAGAAGTATTCTGGGGCTTTATTAGGAGAAAGAAGTACTATGGAAAGCATCTGGGCCCAAATGTACTCCAGCATCCACCCCGTATCAGTAAACCACACTTACTGGGCTTTTTTACATGACGAGGGCAAGGAATCACCATTTGGGGATTTGAACAGCCAATAGTTAATCTCTCCACAGCACCACAGATTAAAAGTCTTGTTACCATGCAATATCAATCTGCTGCTACTATGAACTGCCACCTTATAACCTGCGGTGACTGGCCAGCGGTCACTCTCACTCATATTAGGTTCAATTTTGCTCTTCCCCAGTCATCAGAACCCCACCAAACAGAAAAGCAAAATGATGGAGTACTTGCAGGTGACCTGCATTGTTGCTCAGTTCACCAGGGGGCGGACTTCGGGAGAGCAGGAATAACTGACAGGGTATGGGGATATAGCATTTCCAAGCAACACTGATGACGTTTCTTCAATTACTTTGTTAAACTCGTCTAATCTTGGGAGTGCAATGAAATAATGAAATAATCACACTCCTTTAAACTCTCAACCTCCCGCGACGATTAGTCTAAGAACATTTCACACGTTTCTAATGGATTCACCATTACTTTATTTTTTAGCACCACAACACTGGCATAGAAAAGGAAGAATAATTTCATTGTGGTCTATGGGACACAGAAAGGGGCCTGTTGAAAGAATGCATGTATGTTATTTACATGCAGAAACTATAAAAGATACGGAGACACAACCTACGTGACTATATTTGTTTGCTTTGTATGTCGAGTACTGGCTATATTAAATCAGTTATACCTTATTAGTTAACAAACTATACAGCATTTAATGAGAAGATGATCTATACCCATGAGTCTGGAACATCAATGGCACCAACAGGCTATTAACCCCTTCGCTGCTAGGCCTTTTCCCCTCCTGTGCTAAGCCTTTTTTTGGCTATTTGGGGTAGTTCGCGCTTAGGCCCCTGTAACTTTTTGACCACATAACGTATCCACGCCAAATTTGCGTCCTTTTTTTCCAACATCATGGGGATTCTAAAGGTACCCAGGGTTTGTGGATTCCCCTGGAGGGGACCCAGAAATTAGCCAAAATACAGCTAAAGTTTGTTTTTTGGGGGAAAATGCGAAAAAGGGCTACAGATGAAAGCGTCTGTTTTTTCCCTGCAAATGGCATTAAAAAAAGGGTTGTGGTGATGAAATCACCATCTTCCCACCTTTCAGGGACAAGCAGACTTTTGTCAGAAAACCAAAATTTTTTACACAGTTTTGGGATTTTTCTGTGACATAGCCTATTTTTGCTATTTTTTGTGCTTTCAACCTCCTTCCAGTTAATGGTAGAAATGGGTATGAAAGCAATAATGGATCCTGAAATTCATACATTTCTGAAAAGTAGACAAAATTCTGAAATCAGCAAGGGGTCATTTGTGTAGATCCTTCAAGTCTTCTTTATAGAAACAAACAGTTAAATATAGGAAAAATTGAAAATTAGTTGAAAAAAACAGCCATTTGTGTCAACGTTTTCACCTGTAACTTCTTCTAATTATGACAGCTATTTGAAAGCAATATACCGTTACATCTGCTGGACCTTTCTGGTTGTGGCGATATATAGGACTTGTAGGTTCACCAAGAAACCGACGAACCCAGAGCCAATAACTGAGCAGCGTTTTGCAATGGTTTTTTATTATGTACCGGGTATATAGCAATTATTCTGGGAAAATTTATACATGGAAAAATCGGTATGAAAGACACCTATGTATTTCTGAAATGGGAACAAAATATAGAGTTTAGAAACAGTAGATATTTGAACATTTCCGAAATTGGGAGTACCCATACTAGCATGAGAATTATAGGACATTTTTCAAAATGACTTATTTTTTACACATTGTCTTTCATTTGGAAGGCAGAAATGCATCAAAAGTCAATAGATAATAACAGTTGCTCTACAATTTTGTGTTACCCAAAGTCTCCCGATAAAAATGGTACCTCACTTGTGTGGGTAGGCCTAGTGCCCGTGACAGGAAACGGCCCAAAACGCAACGTGGACACACCACATTTTCACAGTGAAAAATGACCCTTTTCTTGCAAAGTGCCTAGCTGTAGTTTTTGAACCCTAGCTCTGCCGGCACCTAGGGAAACCTAGCAAACCTATACATTTTTGAAAAGTAGACAACCAGGGGAATCCAGGATGGGGTGACTTGACTGGCTCTCACCTGGTTCTGTTACCCAGAATCCCTTGCAAACCTAAAATATTGTTAAAAAAAACACATTTTCCTCACTTTTCTGTGGTGGAAAGTTCTGGAATCTGCGTGGATCCACAAAATTCTACCCACCCCGCGTTCCCCAAAGTCTTTCGAGAAAAACGGTACCTCACTTGTGTGGGTAGACCTAGTGCCCGCGACAGGAAACGGCCCAAAATGCAACGTGGACACACCACATTTTCACAGTGAAAAATGACCCCTTTTTTGCAAAGTGCCTAGTTGTAGTTTTTAACCCTAGCTCTGCCGGCACCTAGGGAAACCTAGCAAACTAATACATGTTTGAAAACTAGACACCCAGGGGAATACAGGATGGGGTGACTTGACTGGCTCTCACCAGGTTCTGTTACCCAGAATCCCTTGCAAACCTAAAAAATTGTCAAACAAAACACATTTTCCTCACTTTTCTGTGGTGAAAAGTTCTGGAATCTGCGTGGATCCACAAACTTCCACCCACCCCGCATTCCCCAAAGTCTTCCGAGAAAAATGATACCTCACTTGTGTGGGTAGGCCTAGTGCCCGCGACAGGAAACAGCGTAAAACGCAACGTGGACACACCACATTTTCACAGTGAAAAATGACCCTTTTTTGCAAAGTGCCTAGCTGTAGTTTTTAACCCTAGCTCTGCCGGCACCTAGGAAACCTAGCAAACCTATACATTTTTGAAAACTAGACACCCAGGGGAATCCAGGATGGGGTGACTTGACTGGCTCTCCCCAGGTTCTGTTACCCAGAATCCCTTGCAAACCTAAACAATTGTCAAAAAACCCACATTTTCCTCACTTTTCTGTGGTGGAAAGTTCTGGAATCTGCGTGGATCCACAAAATTCCACCCACCCCGCATTCCCCAAAGTCTTCCGAGAAAAATGGTACCTGACTTGTGTGGGTAGGCCTAGTGCCCGCGACAGGAAACAGCGCAAAGCACAACGTGGACACACCACATTTTCACAGTGAAAAATGACCCTTTTTTGCAAAGTGCTTAGCTGTAGTTTTTGAACCCTAGCTCTGCCGGCACCTAGGGAAACATAGCAAACCTATACCTTTTTGAAAACTAGACACCCAGGAGAATCCAGGGATGGAGTGACTTGACGTGGCTCTCACCAGTGTTCTGTTACCCAGAATCCCTTGCAAACCTAAAAAGTGTACTGAAAGAATCGCATTTTCCTAAGCTTTTCTGTGGTGGGTAAGTTCTGGCATCATCTGCATGGATCCACAAAATTCCTACCCACCACGCATTGCCCCAAGTCTCCTGATAAAAATGGTGCCTCACTTTGTGTGGGTAGGCCTAAGTGCCCGCGACAGGAAACAGCGCAAAACGCAACGTGATACGACATCACAATTTCACAGTCACAAAATGACCCTGGTTTTGCAAGAGTGCCTGGCATGTAGTTTTTGAACCCTGAGCTCTGCCAGCCACCTAGGGAAACCTAGCAAACCTATACATTTATGAAAACTAGACACCCAGGGGAATCCAGGATGGGGTGACTTGACGTGGATCTCACCAGCGTTCTGTTACCCAGAATCCCCTGCAAACCTAAAAATTTGTCCGAAAAACATCACATTTTTCACACTTTTTGTGGTGGGAAAGTTCTGGAATCTCTGTGGCTCGACACAAATTTCCTATCCACCCAGCGTTCCTCAAAGTCTTCCTGATAAAAATGGTACCTCACTTGTGTGGGTAGGCCATAGTGCCCGCGAGAGGCAAGGGCCCAAAACGCAACGTGGACGACATCACATTTGCACTAGTGACAAAATGACCCTGGTTTTGCAAAGTGTCCCAGCTGTAGATTTTTAACCCTGGAGCTCTGCCGGCCAGCTAGGAAACCTACCAAACCCACACATTTCTGAAAAGTAGACACCCGGGAGATTCCAGGAAGGTATGGCTTGCGTGGATCCCCCAACGTTTTCTTACCCAGAATCCCCTGCAAACCTGAAATTTTGCTGAAAAAATCACTTTTTCACACATTTTGTGTGGGAAAGTTGTGGCATCACCGGGCTGGCACAAATTTCCTACCACCCAGTGTTTCCCAGGTCTCCCGATAAAAATGGTGCCTCACTAGTGTGGGAAGGCCCAAGTACTCGCGACAGGCAAGGGCCCAAAACATTTTGTGATAGGCAACTTTAATGTTGCCTACAATACGTTTTGGGACCATGCCTGTTGCGGGTACTTGGGCCTTCCCACCTGAGTGAGGCACCATTTTTATCGGGAGACCTGGGGAAACGCTGGGTGGTAGGAAATTTGTGTCAGCCCGGTGATGCCACAACTTTCCCACACAAAAATGTGTGAAAAAAGTGATTTTTCAGCAAAATTTCAGGTTTGCTGGGGATTCTGGGTAAGAAAACGTTGGGGGATCCACGCAAGCCATACCTTCCTGGAATCTCCCGGTGTCTACTTTTCAGAAATGTGTGGGTTTGGTAGGTTTCCTAGCTGGCCGCCGAGCCCCAGATCAAAAAGTCATGGGACCCCCTTGCAAAACCAGGTCGTTTTGTGATAGGCAATTTTGATGTCGCCTCAATACGTTTTGAGCCCTTGCCTGTCGCGCGTACTTTGGACCTCCCACCCGAGTGAGGCACCATTTTTATCAGGAGACCTGGGGGAACGCTGGGTGATAGGAAATTTGTGTCAGCCTAGTGATGCCATAACTTTCCCACACAAAAAGTGTGAAAAAGTGATTTTTTTTCAGTAAAATTTCAGGTTTCTGGGGATTCTGGGTAAGAAAACGTTGGTGGATTCACGCAAGCCATACCTCCCTGGAATCCCCGTGGTGTCTACTTTTCAGAAATGTGTGGGTTTGGTAGGTTTCCTATGTGGCTGCCGAGCCCGGCCAAAAAGTCATGGGACTCCCATTGCAAAACCAGGTCGTTTTGTGATAGGCAATTTTGATGTCGTCTCAATACATTTTGGGCCCTTGCCTGTCGCGGGTACTTGGGCCTCCCACCCGAGTGAGGCACCATTTTTATCAGGAGACCTGGGGCAATGCTGGTTGGTAGGAAATTTGTGTCAGCCCAGTGATGCCACAACTTTCCCACTCAAAAATGTGTGAAAAAGTGAATTCTTTCAGCAAAATTTCAGGTTTGCGGGGATTCTGGGTAAGAAAACGTTGGGGGACCCACGCAAGCCATACCTCGCTGGACTCCCCAGAGTGTCTAGTTTTCAGAAATGTGTGGGTTTGGTAGGTTTCCTAAGATGCCGCCGAGCCCAGGGCCAAAAACCTCACTGGTGTGGGTGGTTCAAGTACCCGCAACAGGCAAGGGCCCAAAACGTTTTGAGGCGACATCAAAATTACCTATCACAAAACAACCTGGTTTTGCAAGGGGGGTTTCATGAGTTTTTGGCCCTGGGCTCGGTGGCCATCTAGGGAACCCTACCAAACCCACACATTTCTGAAAACTAGACACCCGGGGGAGTCCAGCGAGGTATGGCTTGCATGGGTCCCCTAACGTTTTCCTACCCAGAATCCCCTGCAAACCTCAAATTTAGCAGAAAAAAAATCACTTTTTTCTCAAATTTCTGTGTGGGAAAGTTCTGGAATCTACGTGGATCCACAAATTTCCTCCCACCCAGCGTTCCCCCGGGTCTCCTGATAAAAATGATACCTCACTCGCGTGGGTGGGTCAAGTACCCGCGACAGAAAGGGCCCAAAACCTATTGAGGCGACATCAAAATTACCTATCACAAAACAACCTGGTTTTGCAAGAGGGTCTCATGAGTTTTTGTCCCTGGGCTCGGCGGCCATCTTGGGAAACCTACCAAACCCACACATTTCTGAAAACTAGACACCCGGGGGAGTCCAGCGAGGTATGGCTTGCATGGGTCCCCAACGTTTTCCTACCCAGAATCCCCTGCAAACCTCAAATTTAGCTGAAAAAATCACTTTTTTCTCAAATTTCTGTGTGGGAAAGTTCTGGAATCTACGTGGATCCACAAATTTCCTCCCACCCAGTGTTCCCCCGGGTCTCCTGATAAAAATGATACCTCACTCACGTGGGTGGGTCAAGTACCCGCGACAGAAAAGGGCCCAAAACCTATTGAGGCAACATCAAAATTACCTATCACAAAACAACCTGGTTTTGCAAGAGGGGTCACCTGTGTTTTTGTCCCCGGGCTCGGCGGCCATCTTGGGAAACTACCAAACCCAAACATTTCTGAAAACTAGACACCCGGGGAGTCCAGCGAGGTATGGCTTGCGTGGGTCCCACTAACGTTTTCCTACCCAGAATCCCCTGCAAACCTCAAATTTAGCTGAAAAAAATCACTTTTTCCATACATTTTTGCGTGGGATCACCGTGCCGGCACAAATGTCCTACCACCCAGCGTTCCCCTTGTTCTCCCGAGTAAAATGATACCTCACTTGTGTGGGTGGGCCAAAGGCCTGTGACTAGGAAGAGCCCAAAACATAGGGATTTAGGGTATAGCACCGAGAATTCTAAGCGCTACATTTTTTAAAAATACGTTTTTAGCCAGTTCTGCTTTGGACACCCACACAAGTGAGGTATCATTTTACTCGGGGAACAAGGGCAACGCTGGGTGGTAGGACATTTGTGCCAGCACGGTGATTCCACGCAAAAATATGTGGAAAATATGTTTTTTTCAGCTAAATTTGAGGGTTGCAGGGGATTCTGGGTAGGGAAACATTGGGGGATCCACGCAAGCCATACCTCATTGGACTCCCAGGGTGTCTAGTTTTCAGAAACGTGTGTGATTGGTAGGTTTCCCTAGATGGCGGCGAGCCCGGGGCCAAAAAACCAGGTGCCCCCCCCAAAACCAGGTAGTTTTGTTATAGGTAATTTTGAAGTCTCCACAAGACGATTTGGGCCATTTCCTGTTTCAGTCACTATGCCTACCCACACAAGTGAGGTACCATTTTTATCGGAAGCCCTGGGGGAACGCAGGGTGGTAGGAAATTTGTAGATCCACGCATATTCCAGAACTTTCCCACACAGAAATTTGAGTAAAAAGTGATTTCTTTTCAGCTAAATTTGAGGTTTGCAGGGCATTCTGGGTAGGAAAACGTTTGGGGACCCATGCAAGCCATACCTCGCTGGACTCCCCGGGTGTCTAGTTTTCAGAAATGTGTGGGTTTGGTAGGTTCCCAAGATGGCCGCTGAGCCCGGGGCCAAAAGCCCAGGTGACCCCCTTGCAAAACCAGGTTGTTTTGTGATAGGTAATTTTGATGTCTCCTCAATACGTTTTGGGCCCTTGCCTGTCGCGGGTACTTGACCCACCCACGCGAGTGAGGTATCATTTTTATCGGGAGACCTGGGGGAAAGCTGGGTGGTAGGAAATTTGTGGATCCACGTAGATTCCAGAACTTTCCCACACAGAAATTTGAGAAAAACGTGATTTTGTCAGCTAAATTTGATATTTGCAGGGGATTCTGGGTAAGAAAATGTTAGAGGACCCACGCAAGCCATACCTCGCTGGACTCCTCCGGGTGTCTAGTTTTCAGAAATGTGTGGGTTGGGTAGGTTTCCCTAGATGGCCGCCGAGCCCAGGGCCAAAAACTCATGGGACCCCCTTGCAAAACCAGGTTGGTTTGTGATAGGTAATTTTGATGTCGCCTCAATAGGTTTTGGGCCCTTGCCTGTCGCGGGTACTTGACCCATCCACACAAGTGAGGACCCATTTTTCACGGAAGACTTTGGAGGACGCGGGGTGGGTGGAATTTTGTACATCCACGAAGATTCCAGGACTTTCCACCACAGAAATGTGAGGAAAATGTGTTTTTTGGACATATTTTAGGTTTGCAAGGGATTCTGGGTAACAGATCCTGGTGAGAGCCAGTCAAGTCACCCCATCCTGGATTCCCCTGGGTGTCTAGTTTTCAAAAATGTATAGGTTTGCTAGGTTTCCCTAGGTGCTGGCAGTGTTAGGGTTCAAAATCTACAGCTAGGCACTTTGCAAAAAAAGGGTCCGTTTTCACTGTGAAAATGTGGTGTGTCCACGTTGCGTTTGGGCCGTTTCCTGTCCCGGGCACTAGGCCTACCCACACATGTGAGGTGCCATTTTTCTCGGAAGATTTTGGGGAACGCGGGATGGGTGGAAATTTGTGGATCCACGCAGATTCCAGAACTTTCCACCACAGAAATGTGAGGAAAATGTGTTTTTTTGACAAATGTTTCAGTTTGCAAGGGATTCTGGGTAACAGAACCTGGTGGGAGCCAGTCAAGTCACCCCATCCTGGATTCCCCTGGGTATCTAGTTTTCAAAAATGTATAGGTTTTCTAGGTTTCCCTAGGTGCCGGCAGAGTTAGGGTTCAAAATCTACAGCTAGGCACTTTGCAAAAAAAGGGTCAGTTTTCGCTGTGAAAATGTGGTGTGTCCATGTTACGTTTTGGGCCGTTTCCTGTCGCGGCCACTAGTCCTACCCACACAAGTGAGGTACCATTTTTCTCGGAAGACTTTGGGAAACGCGGGGTGTGTGGAATTTTGTGGATCCACGCAGATTCCAGAACTTTCCACCACAGAAATGTGGGGAAAATGTGTTTTTTTGGACAAATATTTAGGTTTGCAAGGGATTCTGGGTAACAGAACCTGGTGAGAGCCAGTCAAGTCAGCCCATCCTGGATTCCCCTGGGTGTCTAGTTTTAAAAATGTATAGGTTTTCTAGGTTTCCCTAGGTGCCGGCAGAGCTAGGAACCAAATTCCACAGGTAGGCACATTCCGAAAAAAAGTCAGTGCCTAGTGGGCTTTCTGCCGCCCTGGGGAGGGGAAAATCAGGGGCTATTGCCCCGATATGCCCCCGAGGGGGCAGAAAGACTGTGGCTATTCTTTTGGGGGTCGGGGGCATTGGGATGCCCATTCTGGTCAGCCCCACCCTTGCGTATAAAAAAGCCAGCATAATCGCTGGCCCATAGTGGGCTTTCTGACCCCGGGGGGCAGATCAGGGGCTACTGCCCCATCTGCCTCCTGGGAGGGGCAGAAAGACAGTGGCATCTTTTTTGGGGTGGGTTGGGGCATTGGCATGTCCATTCTTGGCAGCCCCCACCCCGAACTTTGTAAAAAAAAATCCCTGGTGGCTAGTGGGCTTTCTGCCCCCGGGGGTGCAGATAAGGTGCTATTGCCCCATCTGCCTCCCAGAGGGGGCAGAAAGACTGTAGCATTTTTTTTGGGGTGGGGGCATTGACATGCCCATTCTGGGCAGCCCCCACCCTTACCTATATATATAAAAAAATCCCTGGCGCTTAGTGGGCTTTCTGACCCCTCCCCGGGGGGGGGCAGATCAGGGGCTATTGCCCCCATCTGCCTCCTGGGGGGCAGAAAGTCTTTTTTCTTTGGGGGGTAGGGTGGTGGCATTTGCATGCCCATTCTGGGCAGCCCCCACCTCGGGCCTATAAAAAAAATAGTCCCTGGCATCTAGGGTGTTTCTAAAATAATCGAGGGGAAAAAAAACTCTGGTGTCTAGTGGGCTTTCTGCCCCCCGGGGGGCAGAAAGACTGTACCTTTGCGTCGGGGGGTGGGGGCATTGGCATGCCCATATTGGGCAGCCCCTACCCCAAATTATAATTAAAAAAAAAATCCCTGGTATCTAGTGGGCTTTCTGCCCCCCAAGAGGGGCAGAAAGACTGTACCTTTGTGGCGGGGGGTGGGGGCATTGGCATGCCCATATTGGGCAGCCCCCACCCCTAATTATAATTTTAAAAAAAATCCCTGGTATCTAGTGGGCTTTCTGCCCCCCGCGGGGGAAGATTGGGGGATACTGCCCCATCTGCCCCCCAGGGGGGGCAGAAAGACTAATTTTGTGGCCGGGGGGGTGGGGGCATCGGCATGCCCATTTTGAGCAGCCCCCACCCCTAATAAATATCCCATAAAAAATCCCTGGTGTCTAGTGGGCTTTCTACCCCCCCCGGGGGGGCATATTGGGGGCTACTGCCCCCATCTACCCCCCAGGGGGGGCAGAAAGACTAATCATGCCAAAATGTTTATGGGGGGAGCAAAGGCCCTTGCCCAAGGGCCGCTCCCCTCCCTGGTGCCTAGTGGGTGGATCCTGCTTGGGGATCGCCCTCCTGGGGCGATCCCAAGCAGGGATCCACTAGTGAGGGTACCATTGGAAAGGGAGATTCTCCCTTTCCAACGATACCTCTCCTGAGTTTCTACGTGCTCAGGGGGCTGAGATAGCCCCCTGAGCACGTAGAAACTGAAACTGAAATGACATCAGCGCGACGTGCACGCCGATCGTTATTTCAGGGAAACCAGGGGGGGGGGCCTCTGGAGCTCCCCAGCTCCCGAGGCTTTAGGGGAGAAAAGGGAATCCCTCTGGTGCTCGCACCAGAGGGATTTCCGGTGCTGAGTGTCATGACGAGCTGGACTCGTCATGAGCACACGACCACTGTGTGCCATGACGAGTCCAGCTCATCATGAGCATGGAAGGGGTTAAAGGCAATGCATAGAGGAAATCTTTCATAAATCACATATTTGTAAATCAGACTACGCAATATATATCCTTAATCAACTGTCCCTGTCACTTATTTTTAAAAGAATTAGACCATAATTGCAATGTCATTATCAACCACACAGTCATTTAGTCATATTTAATATATAATTGCCTAACATAGCTATGAAGGCAACTGACAAAAACATTGACAGGCATTTGGCTTAGGTGCATAGACTGTATTTTATTAAAGAGATATAGGGCCAGATTTATATGTTGGCGGAGAGGAAACTCCATCCCAACGACAACAGAGTTCCTTCCCTGCCAAAATTATGGTCTACCTGCCCAATTTAAATTAAGGTGGACCATAGTTTGACTACAATGGAGACTATTCCGTTTCTGTTGCTTTTAAACTCCTCAATGGCCAGGCAGAGTAAAGGCTGTCAGAGGTTTGGCTGAATGTCCGCCCACCTAATTTAGATGGGTGAAAACGCAGCCATTTTTTTACACCCTAAGGTCCATCACAGCCAGGAAAAACCTGGCAGAAAGGGGCATTAAAAAGTGCACAATGCCCCCTTTGCCATGGAAAGAAACTTTCACAGTGAGGGAAGGATTTTTTTTTAATTTTCCCAAAGTGGGAGTTTCTTTTTGAAATTAAAAAAACGTTGTAAATTTGACTTATGGCACCATCATGGTGACGGAGCCGTACGGCAAACTTACAATGCATTGACAGGAACCACTTGTCAATGCTTGGCAGCGGACATTTCTCAGTTTGGCAGACGGTTCCTCCGTCAGGGGTGACGAGTAATTTACTCCACCTGCCTGGTAGAGATGTGTAAAGATTATAGAGATTATAAATCAGGCTCACAGTTTTTGTTCCTTCTCTCATGAGATCGGAATGAAGTCTCTTAATTATATGGCATTGATGTCTTGCTTAAGGCATCCTATGCACCTGTTTCTATTTTGAGAAGATCGCCCTAAATATCATATGGCACCATGCCACTGGGATATAACTTCTCCAGTTCTCGCCTTTGCTTTTACAGGTCATTGTGTTCTGGTGTTTTGTCTGAATCGTTTATTTGACCAGAACCAGAATTACTAATTCCAGAAAGCACTGATTGGCTACATGAAAACTCAGGGCAGAAAAAGAGGTGTTGTGATAACATGCAGCCTTTGAGAATCTTATATTTGGCTCTGGTACAGTCCTATGACTATGCGAGTAAGAGCGAATATATAGTCGGAGAAGAGCAAACAGCTGAACTTGGTGTTACAAAGGATATAATCATCTTTATCATTAGTCACCTTTTCAAATAAACTTTAACACCCATTTATAGAGTAACTAACAGCTCCATATGGGTCCCCCAAAGTGCTGTGCCTAGGCCCTTGGCATGGTATAATGCAGTGGTATTCAGTGCCATGTCTGCTAAATTAACATAGAAACATTCAAACATTCTCTTCAATGGCTACTGAGACCTTTAGACCTAAGAGCTAGTGTTGTTTGGTTACAAATTGTACTAACGTACATAAGGAGATGGATTACAGTTCTCCCTGGTGGCAAGTGCCTGTTTAAATCTGCACTAGGCATATTAATATGTCTTTTCAGATGTTTAGACAGCAGCATGGTAAATCATGAACTTTATCTGCTATATGCACATCTACTGACCAGATTGTGCACACTGCGTGCTATTTAGTCAGCCTTCAGGTGAAAAATTATGTTTTTTTGCTATAATTTTTTGCTATTTGCATAGTTCTGGAAAAACAGTGCGTAGCTTGTTTTATTTTTTCATGGCCATGTAAACAATAATCTTTTTGCTATTTGAAAGATCACCAGCCATATAGTACATCATTTCTGCTGGTTAGGCACCAGCCAGGTAAATAATAAAGCTAATAAAGTTTTTTTGTTGTTTGCATGGCTGCTGCCCAAATTGTACATAATCTCTGCTATTTTGCCAGCACCCACGTAAAGAGTGCAGTTTCTTAACAATGTGCCTGGTCACTGGACAAATAGGGGCTTATTTTCAAGCTCATTGCACTGCCGGAGCATAATTTTTTTTGACACATCGGCGGCGCAATGGGCTTTTTTATATTTACAAGGCCATGTAAAGTCACCTTGTATATATGTTCCCCTTTCATGCATCACTCAGCGTGAAAGGGGCATTCCACGGGTGTTGCTAGGGGTGTTCCCACGCAACATCCATGGAGCCTGACACATTCCCAGATTTACGAGGTTTCGTAAAGCTAGGAATGCGTCGGTTTCTTACGCCTCCTCAGGGGAGGCTTAGGAATGGCGCAACGAGGAGAAGTACCTTTATTTCTCCTCGCGTTTTCCTATTTCTATATGTGCTGCATTCTGCAGCACTCATAGAGAGAGGAAAATGCCAATTTGTTTTGTTTTTGTGCAGGAAGGTGTCCCTTCCTGCACAAAAACTATCATCCCTGCAACGCAGGCACCCATGCACCATGGTGCAAGGGTGCCTGAGCTGGCGCATGGCAGTCAATTGTGCACCAGTGCAGGGGAGAATGACAGGAATGTGCCATATCTTGTAGATACAGTGTATCCCTGCCCTTTTCTTTAGACGCACAGCAGGAAGGCCTGCTGTGCTGTAGTGCGTTAAAATATCGTAAATGAGGCCCATAAAGCCATAAGCTAGGAGTAAACGGAAAATTATTTGCTGTTTGCATGGCTGCCTGCGAAACAGTTCATAGGGCCTGGTTTAGATTTTAGCGGATCTGGTCCTGCAGTCAATTTTCCGTCGGTTTCTCCGTCCTCCAACAAGGAGATCCACCCGCTCAATTTAGATACTGGTGGTTTATGGACAATAGCTTGCCAAAGTTCTGCTGTCTCCGCCAGAGTTTTCCTCCCGTGTCGATGGCGTCATAGGTAAAAGCGGCTATCAAAGGGAGTTTAGCCATTATTTCCGCCGGGCCAATTACCATGTGCCTTCCCATCAACGTAACTGGGGCGGGTAAACCTCCACACCTTTGTTGGAGGTTTCAAAGGGATATAAGGTAGAAACTTACCTTTTTTTCTTCTCTCCACTTCCCTTTCCGTCATGGACCTGATCGTCCAAAACCTTCCTTTGCTGCTGCTGCTTGACCATGAAGCAAATCAATCTCGCGGTCGCCAGAATGAAAGGTAAGCCTCTTTTGACTTGTTTTCTTTTGAATTGTCAGTTCA